>CM066032.1:1499781934-1501031934 GCA_033557465.1 Ichthyophis bannanicus | reverse complement strand
TGATCTTGTCTGCTTTAGCAACTAGGGTTGTTGCTCTCTCTGCAGTGGTACAGCGCTGGATATGGCTTTGCCACTGGGTGGCGGACACATCTTTCAAGGCTCAGTTGGCTCAGCTAACCTTCCGAGAGAGGCTTATGTTTGGGTCTGACTTGGAAAAGCTGGTCAAGGACATGGGTGAGTCCAGGCCTCTTTGCCTTCCAGGAGATAAGTGGAAGAGGCCAAGAAAGCATTCAGGATTTTTTCCCATTTTCTATGTTCCTGCTACTCTGACTTCCGAGGGTCTCGGGACTTCTGTAAATATCAGCCTGGAAGGCCTTTCTTCTCTTCCTTTTTGGGGTTTCAGTTCCGGTCCCAAACCCTTCATGAAGCTCGCGGACAATAAGAGGCTCCCTCTTCCAGAGGTGGTGCCTCCCATTCAGCGCATTGACAGGCTGAGGGCCCTTACTGGGGTACCTCTGGTGGGTGGCAGGCTGCACCTCTTCTGCCAGGAGTGGGCTAGAGTCACCAAGGATCGCTGGGTCCTGGACACCATTCAACATGGATATGTTCTAGAGTACAGTGAGGCCATCCCGGATTCCTTTGTTGTCTCCCCATGTGGCTCAGCAGCCAAGAGGGTTGCCATCCAGGCAACACTGGAAAAGCTGTTCAATCTGTGAGCGATAATGCCAGTGCCTTTTGGCTGGCCTTGCTGCTCTTTCGGACCCGGTCAGGAACAGAGCAGTCCAGATTTTTTTGCAGAATGCCACAGCAGTGGCATATGTCAATCTGCAAGGTGTCACCAGAAGTGCCAGAGTTGCTCTGGAGGTGGCTCTTCTGTTCTCCTGAGTAGAGAGGAACCTTCTAGCTCTATCAGTGTAGCACATTGCCAGCATGGACAATGTAAAGATGGACTTCCTTAGTTGGCACTCCCTCAATCCTTGGGAGTGGGAGTTGTGTCAGCCCAAGATAGACTTAATGGCAACTTGGACCAATGCCAAGGCAAAATAATGCTTCAGTTGTCACAGGAAAATAAGTTCTGAGGGCATCAATGCTCTAGTGGTGTCTTGGGCACTGCACTGCTTGCTGTATGTGTTTTCGTCATTGCTGCTTGTGGAGTCTGTTCTGTCGCATAGAGCAGCATCTAGGCTGGATAGTTCTGGTGGCACCAAACTGGCTGCAGCAGCCCTGGTTTGGGGACCTGATGCACCTTCTGCAGGAACGACTTCTGCACCTTCTGCAGGAACCTACCGGGGGCTGCTGCATCAGGGGTCAGTCTTCCTAGATGACCCGGATCCCTTCTCACTTATGGCTTGACTCTTGAGAAGTGTCGCTTAGTACATAAAGGCTATTCTCCTGCCATGGTTTCTACCTTCCTCAAGACAAGGAGAGGTTCTACCAGTCTGGCCCATGTGTGTGTCTGGTGTTTTTTCAAGCATTGGTTCAGGGCTGTTCAGACTAGACGTGAGATGGAGGATCTGCTTTCTCTGCTGGCATTTCTTCAGGATGGTTTGGAGAAAGGCCTCTTCCTGAGATCCATGTGGATTCAGGTTGCAGCCTTATCCTGCTTCAGAGGCCCGGTGGCAGGGAGGCCATATCCTCTCACCCAGGTGTGGCCTGTTTTCTCTAGGGAGTTTGCCAATTGCACCCTCCCCTGCTTTCAATCGTTCCCTCTTGCATTCTCTGCCTGGTTCTCTAGGTGTTGATGTTGGAATCTTCTGAGCTTTTGAAGCAGGCTAGCCGTAAGGACCTGACTCTGAAGACTGTTTTCCTGATAACAGTTTGCTCAGCAATATGTATTACAAACTACACCCATTATCATGCAGGGATTCTTATTTATCCTTTTCAGAGGAGGACGTATATATTCATCCTGTTACTTCCTTTTTGTCCATAATGGTGTCTGCCTTCCATGTGACTCAAGTAGTTTGTCTGCCTTCCTTCTCGAAGGCAAAGTGCCATGGGAAGGACAAGGATCTTCATCTGGTAGATGTTTGGAGAGTGCTTCTCCAGTACTTGAAGGTTACTGTTTCTGTAAGTCAGACCCTCTATGTGTGCTGTTTGCAGAATCATGTAAAGGTGATTCAGCCACCAAATCGGCCTTGGGATGCTGGATGAAGGAGGCGATTTCCTCCATGTATCTGTAGGGAGGAGTGGCCTAGTGGTTGGGGCAAGGTACCTCAGGCCGGAAGATCGGGGGTTCAAATCCCACTAGAGGACAGCAACCTTGGGCCAGAAGGACTGGGGTTTCTAGTCCCACAGGTGCTCCTGTGGTCTTGGGCAAGCCACTTAACCCTCCATTGCCCATGTTCCCTGCAAAATAGTTATCTCCAAGTTATAATGCCCTGTTCAATGTAATTTCAGTTTGTTCAATGTAAACCGCCTTGATATCATGAAAGGTGGTATATAAGAAATGTTAAATAAATAAATCTGTTGTGGAACCAGCCCGTTCCTGAGGGTATGCATACGTATTCCACTTGGGGAAAGCGTCCTTGTGGGCGGAGCAGAGCTCAGTAACTCCCCTCCAGATGTATGTTCTAGAGTACAGACCCCAACACCCGGCAGCAGATAAAAGCGGCGTCCCTGTGTTCAGAGACGCCGCTTTCCCGGACTCCTCTCCTCCCTCTGCAGCTCCTGCCCAATCGGGGCAGTGGGAGCCCGCCGACCCCAACACCCGGCAGCAGATAAAAGCGGCGTCCCTGCATTCAGAGACGCCGCTTTCCGGGACTCCTCTCCTCCCTCTGCAGCTCCTGCCCAATCGGGGCAGTGGGAGCCTGCCGACCCCAACACCCGGCAGCAGATAAAAGCGGCGTCCCTGCGTTCAGAGACGCCGCTTTCCCGGACTCCTCTCCTCCCTCTGCAGCTCCTGCCCAATCGGGGCAGTGGGAGCCTGCCGACCCCAACACCCGGCAGCAGATAAAAGCGGCGTCCCTGCGTTCAGAGACGCCGCTTTCCCGGACTCCTCTCCTCCCTCTGCAGCTCCTGCCCAATCGGGGCAGTGGGAGCCCGATTGGGTAGGGCTAAATGGCCAATATTCCCAATGGAAAAAAGTGAATAGTGGAGTACCCCAGGGATCTGTACTGGGTCCGCTACTTTTTGACATATTCATAAATGACCTGGAAAAGGGAATAACTAGTCAGGTTATCAAATTTGCAGATGACACAAAACTGTTTAAAGTTGTTAAAACCCAAGAGGATTGTGGAAAACTGCAGGAGGATCTGAATAAATTGGAAGACTGGGCATCCAAATGGCAGATGAAATTTAATGTGGACAAATGCAAAGTTATGCACCTAAGAAAGAACAACCCACACTATAGTTACACGATGCAAGGCTCCACATTAGAAACCACCACCCAGGAAAAGGACTTAGGAGTCATCGTGGATAACATGTTAAAACCCTCCGCCCAGTGTGCAGCGGCGGCCAAGAAAGCAAATAGAATGCTAGGTATCATAAAGAAAGGGATGGAGAATAAAACAAAGGATATTATAATGCCTCTGTATCGCTCCATGGTACGACCGCACCTTGAATATTGTGTGCAATTCTGGTCACCGTATCTTAAAAAGGACATAGCGTTATTAGAAAAAGTTCAGAGAAGAGCCACCAAATTGGTGAAGGGGATGGAAGGCTACTCCTATGAAGAGAGGCTAAAAAGGTTAGGGCTCTTTAACCTGGAAAAGAGACGGCTGAGGGGAGATATGATAGAGGTCTATAAATTAATGAATGGAGTGGAACGGATAAACGTGGATCAATTGTTTACGCTATCAGAATATAGAAAGACTAGGGGACATATAATGAAGCTACAGGGTAAACTATTTAAGACAAATAAGAGAAAATATTTTTTCACTCAACGTGTAATCAAACTCTGGAATCTGTTACCGGAGGATGTAGTAAGGGCTGTTAGTATAGCTGGGTTTAAAAAAGGTTTGGACAAGTTCCTGGAGGAAAGGTCCATAAACCACTATTAAAAAGGGACCCAGGATATCAATGCTTGACCCAGTACAAGCATTGTGGAACCTGTGTCTTTTGGGGATATTGCTAGGTACGTAGGACCTAGATTGGCCACTGTTGGAAACAGGATACTGGGCTTGATGGACCTCGGTCTGACCCAGTATGGCATGTCTTATGTTCTTATGACCCCAACACCCGGCAGCAGATAAAAGCGGCATCCCTGCGTTCAGAGACGCCGCTTTCCCAGACTCCTCTCCTCCCTCTGCAGCTCCTGCCCAATCGGGGCAGTGGGAGCCCACCGACCCCAACACCCGGCAGTAGATAAAAGCGGCATCCCTGCAGGGCGTGCCCGCGCCTGAGGGCCTCGCCAGAGGGCCCTTTGGCGTGGCCCTTAGGCGAGGCACGAAGGTGAGCAGCAGGAAACAACCAAGGGAAAAAGCGGCACCGGCATCTGCACAGCAGAACTCAACAAGGAGCAGACGGAGGCGAAGGACATCAAAACTGCAAGTAGACCCTTCACAGAACACCACAACAAGCCAACATGATCACAACACTGTTTCTGCCAATTAGCCTACTCCTCACGCATTTCCTCCCACCAAACTCTCACTTCCACTACACACACCCCAACTCAACATGGCACCCACCAACCACCTGGTCATACATAGAACCTCAGTGCACTCATTCTACCACACACCACATATCAATGAGAAAACGAAAAAATACACACAAACCACACTCCCACACACCACGATCAAAGGAAACACACGAAACAACAAAGCCCACAAGGCACATGACCATAGAGCTCATAAACGCAAGATCCATATGCAACAAGATACACACAATAGCAGACCACATAGAAGACCACCAGCCAGACATACTTTGCATAACAGAGACTTGGCTCAGTCCCACCGACAATGTTCTGCTCAATCAATTGGTACCAGACTCATACACTGCATTCAACTGCCCACGCACCCACAAACGTGGAGGAGGAGTCTTAATAATTGCAAAGAAGAACCTGAAGTTCACTACCCAGAGCTCCACCGACACGCCTCAAGGAAACACACTCAGCATCATGAACAAACACATGGCACTCTGTCTAACCTACAGAGCGCCCAGGGCCTCACCCGACGAACTAGCCTCCACGCTGGAAGCAGTATGTGCCATCACCGCAGCTAACAAGCCCACGCTACTGCTAGGAGACTTCAACCTCAAGTCCACTAACAACAAAGATGCAGAAGCTTTCCTTCAAGCAATGACCTCACTTCAATTCACCCAAATCATCGACGCCCCAACACACAGACACGGCTCTACCCTAGACCTCATCTTTGCAACCAGCTACCTAACATCAAGAGGTCTAATATCAACACCTACCATTACCCCAGTTCCATGGTCAGACCACTACATAATCAAGATAAAGCTGCAACTACAAAAGGACAATCTCAACGAACAAACGGACAGCACACCCACACGAAGGCGATTCAAGAACTTCGACAGGGACGCATTCCTACAGGACATGATACAACAACTGACCACAGAAACAGACGACCTAGAGACGCAAATCACCAACTGGAACAACACACTATCCAACGCCGCCACAGCAACAGTTGCCAGAACAAAGAAACTCCG
The DNA here is from genome assembly GCA_033557465.1 of Ichthyophis bannanicus. NCBI lineage: Eukaryota > Metazoa > Chordata > Amphibia > Gymnophiona > Ichthyophiidae > Ichthyophis > Ichthyophis bannanicus. The sequence continues at coordinate 1,501,026,387 of CM066032.1, read as the reverse complement.
TCACAACAAGCGACAACACAAACCTTGGTATTCCACAACCATAAGACAAGAAAAAAGAGAACTCAGAAAGATTGAACGGAGATGGAGAAAAACCAAAGCTGCTGAAACCCAGCAGATATACCTAACTAAGCAAAAACAATACAGTGAACACATCAACCAATCAAAGAGGGAATACCATACAAACATGATAAACACATCCCTAAACAAACCCAGAGAGCTATTCGAAATAGTGAAAATCCTCACAAAAGAACAAAGGGCAGAAGAAGAAGTACAAATAGACCCACAAAAATTTGCTGATCATATCAAGGAAAAATTTCACTCTGCAGAACCAACAACGTCGAACACATCAACTCAGCCCAACTCTCACCCGAAGACCTGGGACACATTCTGCTCACCCTCATCAGAACAGCTCTCCCACATCATCTCAGCAATCAAAACTACTACCGCTCCTACGGACCCTTGCCCAGTGTCATGGATCAAAGCCACCAAATCAAGCTTCATCCACTTCATACTCAACATGGTGAACATCTCTCTCAAACAAGGGCTCATGCCAGATCAAGTAAAACGAGCTACGGTTCGACCAATACCAAAGAAAACAACCCTCGATAAAAGCAACCCAGCAGCATACCGACCAATATCCAGCATACCCTTTCTGGCAAAAATCATAGAAAAAACAGTACAACAACTACTACAGGAACACATTGACAACCACGCTCCTCTGGATGACAACCAACACGGCTTTCGCCCCAACCATGGCGTCGAAACTCTACTGATCTACCTCTTCGACAACATCCTCCGAACCATAGACAACACCAAAAAAGGTATCCTAATGATCTTCATTGACATCTCTTCAGCATTCGACACAGTAGACCATCAAACACTCCTGGAAAGACTAAAGAAAATTGGACTTCATGGTACCACGCTAAAATGGTTCCATTCATACCTAACCGGCAGGCAGATACAGGTAAAAGTAGGACACAACACCTCTCAACCCATAAAAGTTCTCCAAGGAGTGCCGCAAGGGTCTGCCCTCTTGGCGCTTCTGTTCAACATATACATCCAGCCAATATGCGACATCCTGAAAGCGAACAGCATCCAATACACAATCTACGCAGACGACATCATGATATACACGCCTATCTCAATTGACAACCCAGACTACTCTAAAATAACAGACTGCCTAATACAAATGACAGGATGGTGTAAAGACAACAACCTCGCTATCAACTACAGCAAGACGGAGGCACTAATAATCACTCGCAACACAGACTTCATCCACCCACCGGACATCAAAATTCAAAACACAACCATACCAATGAAATCGGAAGTAAAATACCTTGGAGTGACCCTGGACAACGAACTGAATCTCAAGACACACGTAAACAAAACAATCAAGAACGCATACCACAGGATGAGGATCATCAAAAGACTCAAACCCCTCCTCACCACTTAACACTTCCGGACCGTATGTCAAGCTCTAATTACCCCCCTACTGGACTTCTGCAACCCCATTTACCTTGGACTAGCAAAACAAACACTCAGGCCACTACAACTAGCACAAAACACCGCAGCCCGCATAATCTCTGGCAGAACAAGACATGATCACATTACTCCAGTATTGAAAGACCTTCACTGGCTCCCAATCAGTTCACGCATCAAATACAAAACAATCATAAACATTTTCAAGATCAAACACCACACTTCAGCCAACAGCCTGCACACCCTCATACAACCAGACACCAGCACTCGCCCAAGAAGAAAAGGAACCTCCAACAGAGTCAACACCCCGAACTACTTCAGAAAAACACGCAAGGACACCACAGAGAGAGCCATCTCCCTGGCTGCTCCAACAATATGGAACTCCCTCCCGGACGAACTGCGATCGACAACCAACCTCAAAGACTTTCGCAAACTGCTGAAGGCAACGCTGTTCATCGAACACTACGGTCATATCACGTAACCGTACCAACGGGAATCACCAACTTACCTCTACAAACCCTGATAAGAAACGGAACAACGGCACATGATGTATCTTAATTGTATAGAACAATGTACTATAGCTCACACTGTACCATAGCTCACAATGTACATAGCTCAACCTAATCTAATACACTAAACCCTCACACGCAACGCATGACACTCTCACTGCATGATGTACCCTTCCAATCCTTTTGATTGTTTTGCTGTGACACCGCCTTGATTGTAGGATAAGGCGGTATAGAAATACTGTTAAATAAATAAAATAAATAAATGTTGGGCAGCAACATGGGCATCACTTTCCATTTTTGTCAAGCATTACCGCTGGGATGTCCACGCTCAGGTGGACACGGTCTTTGGCTGAGAGGTCTGAGAAACTGCCTTGTCATCTTCCTGCCCAGTGGAGGTGTAGCTTTGGTACGTCCCACTTGTCTGGACTGGTCTAGCAGGATGATGTGGAAGTTGACATTTTGCAAAATGCAATGTGTGCCTTCGAGTCAGTCCTGACTCCTGGCGACCCAGAAACTCTCCTGGGTTTTCTTGGCAGTGTCACCGGAAGTAGATTGCTAGGCCTTTCTTCCAAGGCAATGGAGGGTTAAGTGACTTGCCCAAGGCCACAAGGAGTGCTAGTGGGAATTGAACCCTGGTTGCTTGGTTACCAAGCCAATGTTCTAACCACTAGGCTACTCCTCCCTCCCATTTCCTTGAGTCCTGCTAGACCAGTCCTGGACCTGCCCCTGAAACCTTTATTGGTCTGCTGTACTCAGTGGTTGGCCCTGTGGGCATATGACCTTCTGACAAGCCTTCTATGGAAGCCGTTCGTGTACATAGTTATGCGTCCTGTTCAGTTCTATGTTATGCATGCTAAGGTAGTGTGAGATTGACGATTCCTTGCCATGTGTTTGGTATGGTATTGGCTTGCCCCCTGGTGGCTCAGGTATGATAGCATGGCACAAGCACGGTGATTTCATAAGAAGTCTCTAGAAATTTGCTCCGTCTCACATCTTCTGATATGACCCCTCTTGTCTGGACTGGTCTAGCAGGACTTAGGGAAAGGACATTATTTGTTAAGTAAAATGTCCCATTCAGACACTGCAGGTGTAAATGTGAGCCCAAAAGTCTTCAGTTATAGTGATATGTACTGCACATCCTTATCAGAGATGACAAGACCGCCCCTTTTCATGACACTTGTATGGGCCTTTCTCAAACAGCTCTCCTGTCTGTATTTGTGTAAGCTTTAACCAGTAGCAAGGCATAGTATCAGGGTTTCAACTGCACCCAGTAGAAAAAGCAGCTTATCCTAGGAGGGAGGGAGAGAAAATCTGCCATACAACGAAACATAGAAACGTGACGACAGAAAAAGACCACGTGGCCTATCTAGTCTGTCCTTCCATATCAACAACTATAACAGTCCCCTTTTTTCCTTTAGAGATCCTCTGTGTTTGTCCCATGCTTTTTTGAATTCAGATACTGTCCTCCTCTCTACCACCTCCACTGGGAGACCATTCCACAGATCCACCACTCTTTCCGTAAAGAAATATTTCCGCATATCACTCCTGAATCTATCCCCTTTCACCCTCATCCCATGTCCCCTCATAGCAGAACTTGCTTTCAATTGAAAGAGATTCTCCCCCTTTACATTCATGCCATGGAGGTATTTAAACACCTCTATCCTGCCTTTCCTCTAAGGTTGTACATATTAAGATTCTTAAGTCTGTCCTCATATGCTTTATAATGAAGGCTATTAACCTTTTTGGTAGCTACCCTCTGTACTGACTCCATCCTGTTTATATCCTTTTGAAGGTGCGGTCTCCAGAATTGCACACTATACTCCAAATGAGGTCACACCAAAGAGTTATACAGAGACACTATCACCTCCTTTTTTCTGCTAGCCATTCCTCTCCGTATCCACCCAAGCATCCTTCTAGCTTTTGCCGTCGCTTTTTCTACCTGTTTAGCTACTTTAAGATCATCAGACACAACCACACCTAGGTCCCGCTCTTCTTTAGTGGACAAAAGTACTTCACCCCCTATACTATATTGCTCCCTTGGATTGCTGCAGCCCAAATGCCTGACCTTACATTTTTAACATTAAATCCCAGCTGCCAAATTCTAGACCATTCTTCAAGCTTAGCTAGATCCCTCCTCATGTTATCTACACCTTCCTGAGTGTCTACTCTATTGCAGATTTTGGTATCATCCGCAAAGAAGCAAACCTTACCTGACAGCCCTTCTGCTATATCACTAACAAAAATGTTAAAAAGAATCGGACCAAGGACAGATCCCTGGGGCACACCACTGGTAACATCCTTCTCCTCAGAGTGAGCTCCATTTACCTGTACTCTGTCGTCTCCCACCCAACCAATTTCTAACCTAAGCAGTAACTCTAGGGTCCATCCCTAGGGTGCTCAGTTTGTTTGTAAGTCGCCTGTGAGGAACAGTGTCAAAGGCTTTACTGAAATCTAAATATACCATATCTAGGGCTCTCCCTTGGTCCAACTCCCTGGTCACCCAGTCAAAGAAATCAATCAGATTTGTCTGACAAAACCTGCCTCTGGTGAATCCATGCTGCCTCGGATCCTGCAATCCGCTGGACTCCAGAAACCTCACCACCCTCTCCTTCAGCAGCATTTCCAACAATTTACTCATCACCGAAGTCAAACTAACCGGCCTGTAGTTTTCAACCACATCCCTACTTCCGCTTTTGTGCAAAGGCACCACATGAGCCTCTCTCCAGTCCCTAGGCGCACCACTCCCGACTCCGAGGCATTGAAATGGTCAATCAGTGCAGCTGCTAGAACGTCCCCAAGTTCTCTCAGTATTCTAGGGTGTATCCCATCCGGTCCCATCGCTTTGTCTACTTTAAGTTGAGCTAGTTTCTCACGAACACAGTCTTCTGAAAATTGTTCAAGATGTCCCTCGCTTCTGTTCCTGTTCGGATTTTGAGCTGGGCTTTAAAGATACAGGGTAAGACCATTCGAGACAAAGGGAGCATGACAAGGAATTCCAAAGGGTGGGGACACAGAAAAAAAAATGCCCATCAATAGGTAGACTCTAATCTAATCTTAGATGGAGGAATAATGTAGAGTCTGTTGTGCAGAAAATGCAGTGCCTAAGTTGGGGTGTTTAAAGTAATAGAGAGACAAATAAGAGGGCCAGCTAGTAAAGAGAACTTAATGAGCAATGGCTAGAAGCTTGAATTGAATGTGAGCTTAGAGAGGCATCCACTGGTAATGTTTTAGAAGTGGAGTGACTTGATCATTTTTACCTGCAGCAGATAAGATATGAACAACTGTATTTTAGACTGCTTGAAGTCGCTTCAGGGTGACAAGAGGAAATCAGTGTAAATAGTGCTACCGTAGTCCAAATGCTTGTTGTGCTGTGAGGGCTAGTTTGCATCAGTGATGCTGAGAGCTAAGCTATCAGTAGCTTAACTACTGGCAGGGACTCCCAAGATGGACAGGTCTCAACTGAGGTGCCAGACTAAGACAAACCACCCATCGGGGCAACAGCAGAATGGGATGGTGTTGGCAGAGGATCACATTTCTTTGACAACTTCAAAAACACTAAAATTACTTGTGGGGAAGAAAGACCTGGCACTGTATGTCCGTATCTTGCCATGAAAACCCAATGGATAGTCATAACAAAATAAATTGTACTATACTGCTGGAAGATAAGACCCCAAGTTCGGAAGACACTCAACTGGTTACTGTAGATGAGCTGAAGACTTTTTTTCAGAGTAAAGCCAGTATTATGTGGTTGGATCAAAGCCATTTGGACGTCTGACTGCTGATGTAGCTGTACATGAAATGAGTCAGAAGCTGTAAAGCTGTCTTACATATTGGGATATGGAACATACTAAGCATGAACCAAGGGAGTTAGAGGTAGTGTACAACTCGATCTGTTTGGTGTCAGCGAACTGAAATGGACTGGCATCGGGCACGTTGCATCTGATGATCACATGGTATATTATGCTGGAAATGAAAGACAAAGAAGAAGTGGTGTTGCATTTATAATTAAGAAGAAACTTGCAAGAAATGTAATGAAATACAGTGCAATCAGTGAACGCTTAATTTCTATTTGTCTATGAGAAATGCCCATCAACACAACTATAATTCAGGCATGTCCCCCCAACAGCTGCAGAAGAGGTAGAAGTTGACAAATTCAGTGAACAAGTACAAGCTGAAATTGATAGAACATGCAAACAGGATATCCTGATAGTCATGGGTGACTGAAACACAAAGTTTGGCAACAAAGAAGGCGGCACAGTGGTTGGAAAATATGAACTTGGTAACAGAAATGAAGCTGGAGAAAGACTGATAGAATTCTGCAAGACCAATGATCTATTCATCTCAAACACCTTGTCAGACGGCTGCCTGGGTGAGAATCTTCACAGTCTTGACAATGCATATATTTATATGATTTTTGCAAGGTATTGTGGGTAATGTAGTTCATTCACACCAGACACAGCTGCTGACAATAATTTAGTTGTGCACAAGTGTTAAAGCCAATAAGATACTTCTTTATTTATGGGGTTATTTCTCCCAGCACAGATATGCTTGGTAGCACATAAATTAGGTTACTTGCTTGCAGTGTTTAACTTGGTAAAACAAAGTCAAAAATCAAAATCAGGAAAACAACCTTCAAACCTGTCAGGCAATTAGCTAATGTTTTCTTAGCATATCTCTAACAAACGAAAAGCCACAAAGAAAGAAATAAACTGTTCTTGTAAGGTTAACTTCTGATTACTTTCCACACAGATCCAGAAGTAATTCTCTCCTAGCTCACAAGCAATTAGGTGCAGCTCAATTGCTATCAGTTATCCAGCTGAAGCCCTTTAGCAGGCTGGCTTTCTACTGTGTGAGTCAAATCCTGCTTCAGGAGCTTTTCTTAGTGGAATAAAGAACAAATTTATATTTTCTTTGTGATGGCTGCTGTGCTTTATCACAGAAAGTTACCAACGGAGTTTGGATAGAGAGCAGTCCATATAAACAATATCTTGATCTGCTATTATTTCCCCTTCATCAACAAGCATAGGGTCACTATCATGAATTGGCACAGATGAATCTTTCAATGGAGCACTTTCAGGAGAACACTTATTTCCCTGCTGTCTTTCAAGGTTATAGCTAGGGCATAGATCAATGTTCATACCTGAGCTTCCATTGTTGCTATAGTTCCTCTCTATATAGCCTGGCCAGTATGTAGTCCAGTTCTTATGTCCAGCCTTCCAGTCCTGATCCCTGGACACTGGATCTCTCTTCACATACCTTCTGGCATAGGTCTTAGAGTCCCTTCCACGTGCAGCCGTCTCTCTCACAGGTAGCCTCTGGTGATTCCTTGTTCTGCAGCACCATTCCTCTGGCTTTCCCCAGTCCAATGGTCTATGCTGGCCCTTGGAATACCTCCCAGTATACGTACTGCCTTGGACTCTTCTAGACCTCTCAAAGGCTTTTCTCCTCTTCCTTCCAGAGGGTTTCTTTCCTTCTCTATCCGTCCGGTTTGGCTTCTGCTTCTGCTGATTCTTCAGATGAAACTGATGATCCTTCTCTGCATATCCAAGGTGATCATGAAGATGATCATGGAGAAGCTGATGCTTGTCATCTGTAGAACAAACTCTATTCTTATTCTGCCTTGATGAGTGCTCCTCCCTAATACAGCGCAGCTGTGCTGAATCAGGCCCTGCCCTTTGAGATGAGTGCTTAGGGATTACCTCATAGCCCTCCTGATTGAACACACGTTTCCCCACTTCAGCTCCTCTAATGGCTGTTGGAAACCTGGTGCATTCTGGGACTGGTAGTCTTTTGTAAGAAAATTCTGTTTTCTTATTTCTACCAGAACTGACAGGTTGCTTGTTCAGAGTCACATCATCTTTTCTATAGCTCCTTCCTGAGCTATGATAAGCTTCCTTATCACAACCTTCTTCCAGCAACACAAGTAGCAGCTATACACATGGACTTCACCCAATGGGTTGTACAAAAATCAAATTGCTTACATCTGTGATAATCAATGATGTAAAAGTTCAATAACATCAACAAAGACAAAACATGAAGCTGACTCTGGTTCAGATCACCAACTACTATTATGCAAACTTAAGCTAAAGTTGAAAAAGAGCAGGCCACTCATGAAGGTAGCAAAATATGACCTTTCGTCTCATTTTTTCATTTATTGAAATTTGATATACCACCCTTATTGGGGACAGCAGAGCGGTTGCCTGCAAAATTTGCTGCTCTAGATACAAATGACAGAGCTCCAGAAGAGTTACAGGATGACATCAAGAAGGTTGTGTTGGAAGAAAGTGAGAAGTCTACAAAAGATGAAAAAGCAAAAACGTACAAAATGGATGACGGAAGAAACTCTGAAAATTGGCTAGAAATGCAGATTAGTTAAAGCCAGAGGAGAAAGAGAGGAAATCACAGAACTCAACAGAGATTTTCAACTTGCAGCTAGACAAGACATGGAGAAGTACTACAATGATGCATGCAAGGAAATACAATCAGAAACTATTAGAAGAAGGAGATTGACTTTCCTAAAGCTATGAGAGTTCTAGAAAAAATTCCAGCCTCGAACTGGAATGCTACAAGATACTCAGGGATCCATCCATGTTGAAAGGTGCTGAGAAGACCAAGAAAAGATGAAAGAATATGGAGCCGTCATTTCATAAAGATCAAGCGGTACCAACAGCAATTTCAACCTGTACCTTATGTTCAGGAAACATAGGTGATAAAAGAAGTCAAAGCAGCATTGAAAGCTTCATCAAAGTACATAACACCAGGCATTGATGGCATTACCATTGAAGTATTACAGCAATCGGATTAAGCTGTTACCATACTTAAAAGGCTTGCCTGGAAAGTTGGAAGACAGCATCATGGCCTATTGGCTGGAAAACATCTGTGTTTATACAAATACTGAAGAAAGGTGATCCGACTGACTGTGGAAATTATCGCACCATTGCTTTGATATCCCATATGGTAGAAAGATTCTACTTCAGGTAGTTCTTATTACAGGTATGGTTGTAGCCCCTGCTGAATGATCTTAAGTGCAAGCAGAGTTCAGGAAAGGGCAAGGAACGAGAGACATCATTGCAAATGTAAGATGGATCCTTGAAACGACAAAAGAATACCAAAAAGATATCTATATGTGTTTTATTGACTACAGCAAGGCAAGACACTGTAAACCATGAGAAACTCAGGGCCTCATTAAGAAGCCTGGGTATACCAGAACCACCTGATAGTTCTCTTGCACAAACTTTGCATTGATCAAGAAGCATCAGTTTGAATGGAACAAGAAGTAGTAGAATGGTTTAAAATCAGCAAAGGTGTATGCCAAAGAATGCATACTTTCCCCTTAAATGTTTTATTTATATGCAGAACAAATCATCAGAGAAGCAGGACTGTATAAAGGCAACCAAGGTGTGAAGATTGGTGGAAAAACTCATCAACAACCCTTGCTATGCTGATACCAGATTACTGGCTGAAAGTGAAGATGATCTGAATCATTTGTTTTTCAGGATCAAGGAGCATAGTCTTAAGATGGGTGTGCAACTTAATGTAAAGAAGACAAAGATCCTGACAACTGGCAAAATCAATGTCCATCATTGATGGAGAAGAAATTGAAATAGTTGACAACTTTAACCTACTTGGATCAACAATCAATAAAGAAGAAATAAGCAGTCAAGAAATCCGATGACGCATTGCTCTCTGCAGAATGGCCATGAAGGACCTAAACAGGATTCTCAAGAGCAGAGATGTCTCTATCCATACAAAGATTTGACTTGTCTAAGCCATGATATTTTCAATAACATCATATGGATGCAAAAGTTGGACAGTGAAAAAGATAGACAGGAAGAAAATCGATGCCCTTGAATTATGGTGCTGGTGAAGAATACTGTATATACCATGGATTGCCCAAAGAACAAACAAGTCAGTACTAGAGGAGATCAACCCTTTAAAAGCATAGATGATAAGACTTTGACTTTCATACTTTGGATACATCATGCAAAGAGAGAGATCATTAGAGAAAGGCATCATGCTTGGCAAGGTGGAAGGTCAACACAAAAGAGGAAGGCCAGCAATGAGATGAATCAATTCAAGAACAGTAGCTATGGGTGCTACTCTATCAACAACGAGTCGCCTGACTGAAGGCCAAGCACGGTTTAGGTCAACTATCCAGAAGGTCACCAGGAGTCGACACAGTCTCGATGGCTCTTAACAAGTGTCCAAATGCATAATGACACAACAGAGTAAGAAAGAGGTCAAGGAAGAGGAATCATGGAATGGACGAACAGTGCAACATTGATGCAAAGATAAGATTGATTTTTTTCACAACGGACTTAAAATTTTGTGTGAAGGTCAGATCAGAGATTGGTGTAACACTAAGATATGGCAAAGTAGTGATAATTTCTATTGCTGCTCATTCCATGGAGGGTGTAAAGGCAGGGTGTGTGAACCAGATAGCAGAAGTCTTTTTGGATTGTTATATATGTTCATGTAAAAAAAAAAAAAGTAACTACCTGTTTGGGAGATGAAATAGTTTTCCTGATACTGTCTGAATGTAGATGCATAAGGCACATTTTGCAAATGATGTCAAGTGCAATATGGGACGTCCAAGCTAGAATGTCTGGTGTGGGGGGGAAGCAGGCATGTTCAAGTATGATTTCACAATCACGGACATGCCTGATATGGATGTTTTCAGGGCGTCTACATAGACATCCCTGGAATAGTATTTCAGACCATGTATATTTAGGAATAGCCTAATGGTCTGAGGCCTAAGACCAAGGAAGCCAGGGTTCAAATCCCACTGCTGCTATTATTGCGATTTTGAAGAGTAGTGAAGTTTGAGGAGTGCCATCTTCTCTACACTCTGTGTTTTGGCCAGCATGAGCACTTTCCTGATGCCTATTTGTGCCTGGAGCAGGTCTAAACTTGGATGGCATCACAGACATCCCCAATGTTTCTGAAATTGAGCAGGGATGTCTGTCCATTGCAGTGCTCCAGATATGCCTCTACGAATTGCCTGCTTACTTGGCCGCCCCCACACTGGAGACATCTTTCAGAGCCATTTATAAATTGGCTCAGAGGACATCTCTGTGATTTGGATGTCCATATACGTGCTTTTGGACATCCAAATTGAGACCATGGCTTTATAATTACCATCATGTCTGTGATGACTATTGTGCAGCTATTGTTAATGAACTTTAGCACATCGTCCCCAGAGAACATGCTGGCATAGAGTACAGACTTTACTAGACAGATATAGGTCTCATTGACCCTGTGGTCAGCTCATACCCAGAGCTTTAAGATGCCTTGATTTGACAGGGACCCAGGCCAGTCTGACCCTGATGGCTGTCTGTTGAAGGGAGTGGAGCCAGAGGCTCCCAACTGGCTGATTGTTACAATGGATGCAAGTCTCTTAGGGTGGGGGTCTCATTGCTTGGAGCAGGTAGCTCAGGTCTACTGGTCAAGAATGGAGACTGCTTGGTCTATTAGTTGCTTGGAGATAAGGGTTTCACAAGACTCTTGAAGTCTTTCTGCCGCTAGTAGAGGGCAGAGTGGTCAGAGTGCATTCTGACAGTGCCACAGCAGTGGCATATGTCAATTACCAAGAAGGAATTTGGAGCCCAACTCTGGCATCTGAGGCCTTCCTGCTGTTAAGGTGAGCCTAAAAACATCTCCTGGCCATATTGGTGACCCAAATTGCCAGAACGGAGAATATGCTGGTGGATTTCTTGAGCAGGACCTCCCTGGATCCAGTGAAATGGAAACTCTTTGCAAGCCTTATTTCTCATTTGCAATCAGTGGGGGACACTAGTAATGGATTTGATGACAACCTTACTGAATGTGCAAGCTCCCCAGTTCTTCAGTTGGCACAAGAAGGCAAGCTCAGAAGGATGGGATGCATTGATGCAATCCTGGCTGCAGTCAGGACTCCTGTACATTTCCTGCCTTGGCCCTTGATAGGGTCATCTACTTCAAAGGATCATAGCGCATCCCAGGTTAGTCATTCTAGGTGTTCTGGATTGGCTATGGCACCCGTAGTATGCAGATCTAGTCCGTATTCAGTGGGAGGGGGGTGGGGGGACAAGTTGGTTCTTCCATTGAGCAAGGGCTGTCTGAAGCAGGGTCCTATTGTAATGGATAACCCATCTCCCTTTTGTCTTATAGCCTGGTACTTGAAAGGTCACTCCTAAGGTGTAAGGGTTATGCAGATGAAGTTATTTCTATCTTGTTGCAGACTTGTAAGAGATTGACTTCTCTGGTGTTTGCCAGGGTCTGGAAAGATTTTTTTTTTAAAAATCTGGTGTTCAGGTTGTGGGATTAAGGTGTCTGTTTCTCACTCTTGTTCTTTCTTCAAGAGGTCCAGCAACAGTGTTTGGCTTGGGCTTCATCTTCATTGAAGGTGCAGGTGGTGGCTTTGGCATGTTTTTGAAGACGCATGCAGCGTTTGTCCCTTGCAGCTCCTCCAGACATTGTTACATTGTCTTTGTTGTGCTACAGTGCCCTAGTGGAATCTTCGATCCTCAAAGTACTCAGGTCCCAGCCCTTTGAGCCTTTAAAATAAAATGGGCATCTCTTAGAGATCTTTCCCTGAAGGCGGTGTTTTTTAGTTGTAATATGTTCGACAAAGTGTTTTTCAGAGCTGCAGGCCTTGTCCTGTAGAGAACCGTTTTTGCATTTTATGGAAGCAGGCATGTGCTCCACAGTGTTTCTTTTCTTCCTAAAATGGTTTCTCCGTTTCATATTAATCAAGTGGTGGTTCTTTTCATTGGGAAGATCGTGCTTCTGACTTTCCTCCTCTTTGGCTCTTGGATGTCAAACACATTCTAATATGTTATCTGGAAGTGTCCAATGATTTTGAAAGTCTGATGGCATGAAGAAGGGGCAGGCGGCTTCGAAGGCTACCATCATGCATTGGCCCAAGGAAGCAGTTTTGTTTGTGTATATTCTTAAGGGTGAAGTTACATCGCATTCCTTTTGGGCACATTCGACTAAAGGAGTAGTATCCTTATGGGCTGAATCACATTTTGTCTATATATGACATCTGTAGGGCAGCTGTTTAGTTTCTTTGCATTCTTTTTCAAAACACTATAGGCTTGATGTTCAGGCTAGAGAGGCAGATGCCTTTGGGGTTCTGGGATTCTTAGAGCAGGAGTCTCTATATCCCACCCAACATAGTGATGCTTTGTTACATCCCATTTGTTTTGAATTGGTCTGGTGGACAATAAAGGAGGGGAGAGGGGAGGTGACAGAACTTATCGGGATGGTGGTGAGGGATAGAGCTCCGTACCCCAGCAGGAGATCATTAGCCATCTGACCCTTGAGGCGCCTTAATTTTTGGCAGCGGTCATCGCTGGCCTGGGAGTCTGCAGAGTTTCGAATGGCAGGGCGAAAGAAGACCCCTGATCTTCAAGAGTTTGCATACGAGTGCACTTCTGGGCCCAAGAAAGAAGCAGCTAAAAAGCTGCGGCTGAGCCTGCCCAACACCACATGCTGCCAGCACAACCCAATCCAGATAGCAACTTGGATTTGGAAGGAGATGAGTGACTTCCCCCAGTGGAGTTAAGAGGTTGGGTTCGCGAAATCAAGCAAGAATTGAGCTCTCTGAGGGGGGACTTTGCCACCATAATAGCAGATCTCCGGAGCGAGCTACATGAGGTAGGGGAATGTGTTGAAACCGTGAAATAAAAATAGAGCAAAGTGGTGGAACAGCTTGAGAAAAAGTGCAAGGACTTCATCAGAAACACTTAGAGCTGGCGGATAAACTGGAGGATATAGAGAACCACAGTAGGCACAGTAACTTGCAGTTTTGTGGAATCCTGGAGGACCCTCGATATGCTGATTTCACTGAAGTGATTGTTAAACTTGGTTCAGCACTGTAGGAAGGTGAAGGTAACTGCCCATTGGTCACCTTGGATCGAGCATACTGAGCTTTGGGCCTTGCATGAGGAAATCTTCCTAGAGACTTGGTGGTTTGTTTCCACTCATATGCCACCAAGGTGCAAGTATTGTTCAAAGCCAGGAAAAAAGGGAAATTCACATGGGACTCCAAGGTGGAAATTTTTGAGTACCTTGCCCCTGCGACATTGTGTCGAAGATGCTAATTGAAGGATGATATAGGCAAGCAGCGGTCCCAGGGAATTCGTTACTGTTAGCTATTTCCCTTTGCTGTAGCTATCACGAAGGAGGGTCGGACAGTACAGGCCAAGACCAGAACCAAAGCGTTACAATGCCTGCAGGACTTAGGGTAGTCGAACGCGGACATGGAGACTGTGGGAAGAGCCACTCCAGTGCATAAGCAACAGGACGCTAAGTGGCAGAGAGTGGAGAGGAATAAACACCTCCAAAGGCAATCAGCAGACCAGAGCCCGATGGTGTCCATGGACTCAAATGATTGATGGAGAATTATCTGTTATCTCCAGGAACAAGCAGGAATGTAGTCTTCACATATGGGTATTGTCGGTACCGACGGAGCCTGCGCGAGAACACTCCCCAGCGTCCAATAGGAACACTTTTGGGAGCATCCCTCAGCACATGCGCGCTGCCTTCCCGCCTTTCCAACTGTCCAGTTCTTCGTTTTCCGCAGAGCCGACAGGAAACATACCCTGTCACCGTAGAAAATTTCTTCTTTAAACTTGTTTTCTTGTGGTCGCGCCTGCCTCCACACGACACCTACCGGTACCGCCGGTTCTTTTTTTCTTCTTTTCTTTTTTTTTATTTTTTTATTTCAACAATCTTTATTTCAAAATGAAAAAGGAATTACAATCAAATCCACATCAAGGAGAGTGAATAATACAAAGACAAAGCAAAGAAAACTAAGAAAAACACTAAATAAGAAATGCTGGTCCCCTAAGCAAAGTAATACTAACCCTAAGACTTAGAAAGGAAGTTAATAACATAACCATCTAACCATTCTCTTTTCCAAGCAAAAATAAATTCAATTGATCAGATTCCATGAAAACAAATTTTGTCTGTTCGTATATCACAACACACTTACATGGATATTTTAAAAAGAAAGAGGCCCCAATTGCGAGGGTGCGAGGCCTTAGTGCCAAAAAGCCCTTACGTCGAACTTGAGTGAGTCTACAGACATCAGGAAAAACCTGAACTGTTGAGCCACAAAACAACTGATCTTTCTTAGAAAAATATAGGCGCAAGACCAAATTCTTATCAGCTAAAGAAATAAAGGAAACAATTAATGTAGCACGTTTAGTAATTTCATCATTCGAGGACTTAAAAAAAAAAAAAAAGCGGATACATCCAAGGACTGAGATACTAAACCCTTCTCCGCACCTTTAGCAATGGGAGAGGAAGTTTCTGGAGAGGCAAGTACAGGAACATAATAAACAGAAGAAAATTTTATAGAATTCACATCATCAATTAATAGAACCTCTTTGAAATACTTATACAACAAAATAGAAGGTGACAAATAATGCGTTCGTGGAAAATTTAAAAATCTCAAATTTTTCGCACGCACAGCATTCTCAAGGGACTCCATTTGGTGACGCATAGTAAGATTATCCCTAATCGAAGAGGAAACAGCTGCCTGCATTACAGAGACCTGCCCAGCCACTTTATTCAAAGCGGTATTATGCCTAGCTATAGCTTCCAGATGGACACCCAATTTCTGGACAACATCCTTAGAAAAATTAGAGACCTGGGAAAGAGAGGCACGCAGGGAAACTTCCATGCGGGCCACGACCTCCCAGACATCCGTTAAAGAAACCTCAACAGGGGAAACAACGGATGAAACAGTAACAGGGAAATCCAAAACAGTCGGAAGAGAATCTTTACAATCAACATCTTTCCCATGCAAGGAATCATCCAATACTAATGAGGGCTCCACCCCCAAGCCAACACTCTTGGGGGGGATCACCCCCTCAATCATAACTTCCTGACTGGGTAGGGTACAACCCTGCGCGACAGGAGACAAGTCAGAAGAAGTACTCACAGACCCATGAGTCAAGTCCGGCAGTTCACATTCCACCTGGGCTTTCTGTAGGTGGGCGTCCATCGGGCCCACAATCTTAGAGGCCTTTTGAGTACTCATTGTGGCGAAAACCTTCTTCCGTCGTTTACCCATGGGCCAGAGAGTCCTCTTATTCCTCCTTGTGACTCAGAAGGGGCTCCAATTGTCCCTCTACAGTTCTTCGTTTTCCGCGGAGCCGACAGGAAACATACCCTGTCACCGCAGAAAATTTCTTCTTTAAACTTGTTTTCTTGTGGTCACGCCTGCCTCCACACGACACCTACCGGTACCGCCGGTTCCTTTTTTCTACTTTTCTAAAAAAAAAAATATATATATATATTTTTTTTTTTAACTCTTTCTCTTCAGAAACCTTTTCTTTTGGTGCTAGGAGTCATTTTGGGCATTAGGCCCCATTTTTCCCAAAAGATGGAAAAACCAGCTAGTGGTTTAAAAAAAAATGTACTAAATGTGGCGGTACCATCTCCATCACCGACACCATGACTGGTGTCTAAAATGTTTAGGCCCTGACCATTCTCCATCTGAGTGTTCCTCTTGTATGGGGATGACTAAAAGAGGAAGACAAAGCTCGGTACCCTCTTTTCTTCGGATACCAGGTCCATTGCATCGACGTCTTCAAGAGCCTCGTCTTCTTCCCATGGATCTCAGGTAACTCAAAATAAGAGCCTGTCCTCAAAGGGTAGCTCTCCTTCAAAGCATCGAGAGGCCATTGGCATTACCCTTGAGGAAACTACACCAGCAAAACAGCCCTGGTGGGAGGCTTCAGCCTCCAAAGCATCAACGGGGTTCCAGGATGTTCTCGAGGCTTCGACCTCGGCAGAACTACTGGTGCCATGCTCAGGGGTTCCGGCTGCTTTTACCGGTACTGATACCCAGGCATCGGCAGCGTCGATAGATCAGAGATTTCTCGCTATTGAACACAGTCTTGCAGCTCTCCTTATAGCTGCTGTACCGTTGACACCGCTGCTGGTACCAGCACCGACGGTACCGGCCCCAGTGGGACTCCTTCCTATGCCGACTTTTTCTGGCATCAACAGATCGGTACCGGACCAATTCGGTACTGACTTCGATCGATACCGAGACTGCTTTGCATGAACATCGGGATCAGAGATACTTCGAATCCTCCGATTCTGATGACTCTGATAATTCTGCTGGTACCAGAGTGTTTCTCCCGGAAGACTCCTCCGCAATGCAAAATGTCTCCTCCGGAGGACATGTCTTTTAAGGATTTTATTTATGATGTGGCCTGAGGCCTTTCAATTATGGTAGGTCCTGATAAAGAACCTAGAGCAAAGGAATTGGAAATTCTCCAATACCCTAAGGCTCCCAAGGAGGCAGCCACTCTGCCCATTCATGAAATTCTTCATGATCTGATGCTCAGAATGTGGGAGACACCTTTCACCACATCTCCTCATTCTAGGAGACTCGATACCATGTATCGAGTTCCACCATGTCCTGGTTTTCAAAAGACTCAGCTGCCACACCATTCAGTGGTAGTGGAGTCAGCCATGCGAATGATGAAAAGTGCAAAGAGACATGCATCCAATCTTCCAGGTCATGAATGCAGGACTCTTGACGATTTTGGGCGTCAAACTTTTCAAGCTTCCATGCTTTCAGCTAGGATCAGCTCATATATTTTATATATGGGAATGTTCCTCAAAGAGAGGTCATAGGAGATTTGGAGCTTATGAGCCCCCTTCTCCCTGAGGACAAACGACAGTACTTTCTTACTCTTATCAAGCATGCTCAAGATGTCTCCAAGTTTGTAAACCGTGCAGCCTTTGACTGCTTTGAATGCATCAGCAGAACTTCTGCTATTGCCATTGGTGCACGTCGGATTGTCTGGCTTCAGGCATCAGACTTGGAGATTTGGGTACAGGATAAATTGGGAAACATCCCTTGCACAGGAGAAAACCTCTTTGGCAAGAATTGGCAGGAGAATGCTAATGAGATAGATGCTGACAATATCACTTTAGATAGATTGTCAAAATCTACAGCCACTCCAGCCAAAAAGAAACCCTATAAAAAAACAGTTTTTCAGCAAAAAGAGGAAGTTTTATCCGTCCTATACCCAGCAAGGGCAAGCTCAGGGTCAAGTTGCACAGAAGGGTCAACAACAACAACAATCCAGACAAAAGAAGCCAAAAGGCCTTAGAGCTCAACCAGCTCCACAGGCTCAGCTCCCTCATGGGCTTTGACTCCTTCATAGAGAACGTAGCCTTCCTGCCTCTGAAAGGTCCAGAACCCCTAAACATTCCAGGCAGGTTGTGTCGTTTTGCCAACAGATTGCACCAAATAACAACAGAAAACTAAACTGTGTCCATTGGGGAGAGGGGTACAAGCTTCAATTTCACAGTATGCCCCCTCCTACAATCGTAAGACAGTTCAATTCCCAAACCTCTACAGGCAATCTACTGGATCAAGAGGTCTCAACACTCCTTGCTCAAGGAGCAGTAGAGGAGGTGCCCATTCTTCAACAGGGTGCAGGGTTCTTCTCCCCCTATTTTCTTATTCCAAATAAAACAGGAGGACACAGACCCATTCTAGACCTCAGAGAATTGAACATATATCTGTTCCGAGAAAAGTTCAAAATGATTTCTCTGGGAACTCTTCTGCCATACCTTCAAAGTCAGGATTGGCTTTGTTCTCTAGATCTAAAGGATGCATATACTCACATTCTCATCCATCCAGATCACAGGAAATTCTTGCGCTTCCTTTTCAAGGGAAAACATTTCCAATACAGGGTTCTTCCCTTTGGTCTGGCTTCGGCACCAAGAGTATTCATGAAATGCATGGCAGTAGTAGCTGCATTTCTGCGAACCCTGGGATATTCGTCTTCCCTTACTTGGACGACTGGCTCATTCGAGCCTCCACAGTTCCAGAAGCCAGTTCTGCACTGCCTCACACAATGCGAATCCTTCAATACTTGGGATTGGTCATAAACCTCCCAAAATTCCAACTTGCTCCGTCTCAGTCCCTTGAATTCATAGGAGCTCGTCTCGATACCAGACAGTCAAGGGCTTTTCTCCCACAACAACAACAACAGTGGCAATCACTGGAAAATCTTCTAGTGGGGTCTCCTTTCCAGCAACCCCTATTCCAGACCACCCTAACAGATGCATCACAGGTGGGATGTGGAGCAGACCTGCATCATCCCTCTATCCAGGGCACTTGTACTCCACAGGAGGCTTGTCTTCACATA
Source organism: Ichthyophis bannanicus (assembly GCA_033557465.1). Classification (NCBI taxonomy): domain Eukaryota; kingdom Metazoa; phylum Chordata; class Amphibia; order Gymnophiona; family Ichthyophiidae; genus Ichthyophis; species Ichthyophis bannanicus. The sequence goes on along the minus strand of CM066032.1, from coordinate 1,501,007,228 downwards.
AACCTCCTGGAACTCAGAGCAATCTATCTAGCTCTTCGAGTATTCCATGCCCAGCTCAGCTACAAGACAGTCCTAGTCCAAACGGACAATCAAGTAGCTATGTTCTACGTGAACAAGCAGGGGGGAACAGGCTCTCTGTCATTATGCAACGAAGCTTTACGACTATGGGCCCTTGCCAGAGAGCATCAAATTCACCTTCTCGTGGTATATCTTCCAGGCATTCAAAACCTTTGGGCAGACAAACTGAGCCGAGTACTGCTGCCTCACGAATGGTCTCTCCATCTGGACCAGGTGGCCATGATATTTCAGATCTGGGGAACCCCAGACATAGATCTATTTGCAAGTCCACTGAATGCCAATCTTCCCCGGTTCTGTTCCAGAATTCCGGCTCAAAATTGCCAGGCAAGGAATGCCTTCCGTCTTCACTGGGGTCACGACTTCCTCTATGCCTTCCCACCCATTCCCCTCATCCCCAAAACACTCTTCAAGTTTCAGAGAGACAGAGGTCGTATGATCCTCATAGCGCCATTGTGGCCAGACATATGTGGTATCCCCTGCTTCTACATCTCTCTCAAGCTGCACCTCTGGAGTTAGGCTATGCTCCAGATCTCCTCTCCCAAGAGAACAGGATGCTATGGCACCTGAATCCCCAGTCCCTGCATCTCAGGGCCTGGTTGCTGAAAGCTTAGACCTTCAGGATCTCAACCACAGGTGAGTATCTACGCTTTCTGTGCTTGGCTTAGACTTAAGGGTAACAGTTGGAGGGTCTTCTTGGCTGGATGGGCTTGATAGAGATGTGTATGTATGTGGGAGGTATAGCTGTGTGAGAGACCGGTATTGGTTGAGTGTTCGAGGTTGATATGTGTAGGGGTGTGACTGCTGAGGGAGGTCTGAATGAGGTTTGAATGCTTGGAGGAGGGCAAGATGCCAGGGCTTGGGTCTATGGTGATTAAAAGTGTATAAATCAAGAGCCTGACCGTGGGATGGGGAGAGTTTGGGGTAGTGACATTCACTTGCCTCAGATGTTTGCTGCCTTGAGGAATAGGCAGCTTGATTCTGAAGTGGGTATGGGGGAGTGGGGGGGGGGGAGCGAGCTGTGGGTATCAGGGAGGTTATCTAGATGGCTGTGCTTAGAAATGCATCTGTTAATGCCAAGGGCTTAAATCTACCCAGAAAGAGACAGCTGTTGTTTAAGGAGGCCTCTTGCCTCAATTGGGACATGGTGTGCGTTCAGGAGACTCATCTCTGGATGCGGCACCATGGGCTCTTGCATGCTCATCACTATCAGTGATCCTCTGCAGCTTCTAAAAGAAGGGGCAGTAAGTCAGGGTGGGGTAGCTATGTTGCTGCATAACACCCTACAGTTTTAGCTGTTAGGGGAAGCATAATCTGGAGGGCCGTTATGTGGCTATTAAGGGTTGGGTAAGGACTAATGTGATCACAGTAGTGTTCTTTTATGTGTCCAGTTAAGGCCAAGGATCCTTTTTTGATCCGTTTGGGTTGGAATTATCGGAACTTGTGGTGGGCTCCATCATCGTAGCCAGAGATCTCAATAGTGTTCTCCAGCCTCAGGTTAGATAGATAAGGGAGAGGGGGTGCGGGAAAGGATGCTTGCAGGCAAAGCTTGAAGAGGTTGTTGTCCTTATGGCAATTATCCGATGGCTGGAGAGAGGTTAATCCGTGGGGTCGGTCTTAATCGTTTTATTCTTTCTCGCACCATTTATACTCACACACTGATCTATTGCTTGTCAGCCAGGATTTATGTGCTGCCATTAGGCAATGGGGAGTATAAGCCTATTACGTGGTTTGACCATGGCCAACTCTGCTGTAGATTCTGGCACATGAATGATAGCCTTTTGTGAGTGCTAGAAGTCGTGTTCTCTATTGAGAGGTCTAGTGGGGAATTTTTCACCCAGAATAGTGGGGGGGAAGTAGCTCATCTCATAGTTTTGGTTGCCTTTAAAGCCTATCTTTAGGGGAAGGTTTTTGATGGGGAGTGCCCGGCGTAAGAAGCAAAGGCGAAAGTTATTGGAGCAAGGATATCATAGAGTGGCCCAGTTTGAACAAGAGCATATAGAGCAAGGGGACCAACGGGCCTGCGGGCACAGGAGCAGGCCCACTTGCACGTGCGAACCCTCCAGCTTGAGGACTTCTAGCAAAACAGCACTTTTATGAGCTCGGTAATAAGATGGGAAAGGTTTTGGCACAGTGTTTGAAGCCTTGGCAAGCGTATCAGATGGTAGACAAAATCCAGTAGTTGGGAGGCAGATGGACTAAGGAGGGATGTGGCTATTCAGCAGGAATTCCAAACTTTTTAACGCCATCTATATACTGCAGAGGGGTCACAGAAACCGGATGAGATAGCAGTCTATTTGGGCTCAGTGACTCTACCGGAGTTGTCAGTGGAAGACCATGAGCAGTTGGACGCCTCCATTGCACTAGTGAAAGTGCAGAGGGTTATCAAGGGGTTGGCGGATGATAAAGCCCCTGGGCTCGATGGCCTCATCATTGCGGTTTATAAAACATTTAGCAGTCAGCTTGGGCCACAGTTGGTGGAAGTCCTTAATGGCATTCTAGAAGGGGATCCCCTGCCCTCCAACCATGGGCCTGGCAGGAATTAGCATTCTTTTGAAGCATGGAAAAGATGCCACCAGCTGTACTTCATATAATCTCATTTCCTTGCTTAACCTGGACGCAAAACTTTTTGCCAAATTTTTGGCGAACTGGCTCAGCAGTTGTATGCCTTAACTGATAGTTGCCAATCAAACTGGCTTTATCCAGTGTTGGCAAGCTGCTGATAACATTAAGTGGGTGGTGAATCTTATCTGGGCAGCCTGGTATGAGCAGTTGGGAGCAATAGTGTTAGCAGTTGACGCTGAGAAAGCATTTGACAGAGTTGAGTGGGAATATTTATGGGTGGTTTTATGAAAGTTTAAAATGAGGGAACATTTTATCAGTTGGATCCAGGCTTTATATGCTAATCCCTATGCGGTGGTGAAAATGGGGGAGGGTATGTGGTTCTTTTTTTTTTACTTGGCAAGGTACAAGGCCAGGATTGCCCCCTTCCTCCCCTTTTATTTGCACTTTCGGTTGAACCATTCGTGGCTTGTATCCGGGATCGGGGAGACGTGGTGGGCCTCCAGATTGGCAACGAACATCACAGGATCTCATTATTTGCTGATGACATTCTATTGGTCCTCTGTGAACCTCATCGCTCTTTGTGGGCATTACTAGAGGAAGTAGAGGGGTATGGCCTGTCAGACGGCTGCCTGGGTGAGAATCTTCACACTCTTGGCAAGTGCATATTTCTATATGATTTGCAAGGTATTGTGGGCAATGTAGTTCATTCACACCAGACACAGCTGCTGACAATAATTTAGTTGTGCTCTTGGGTAAAGCCAATAAGATATTTATTTATGGGGTTATTTCTCCCAACACAGATATGCTTGGTAGCACATAAATCAGGTAACTTGCTTTCAGTGTTAACTTGGAAAAACAAAGTCAAAATCAGGAAAACAACAAATGAAAAGCCACAAAGCAAGAAACAAACTGTTCTTTTCAGGTTAACTTCTGATTACTTCCCACATAGATACAGAAGTGATTCTCTCCTAGCTCACAAGCAATTAGGTATGGCTTAATTGCTAGCAGTTACCAGCTGAAACCCCTTAGCTGGCTTGCCTTCCACTGTGTGGGTCAAATCCTGCTTCAGGAGCTTTTCTGAGTAGATTAAAGAACAAATTTGTATTTCTTTGTGATGGTTGCTGTACTTTATAACAGAAAGTTACCAACGGAGTTTAGATAGAGAGCAGTCCATATAAACAGGATCCTCATCTGCTATTATTCCCCCTTGTTCAACAAGCATGGGTTCAATATCATGGATTGGCACAGATGAATGTCTCAATGGAGCATTTTCAGGAGAATACTTGTTTCCCTGCTGTCTTTCAAGGTTATAGCTAGGGCATAGATCAGTGTTCATACCTGAGCTTCCATTGCTGCTAGAGTTCCTCTCTATATAGCCTGGCCAGTATGTAGTCCAGTTCTTATGTCCAGCCTTCCAATCCAGATCCCTGGACACTGGATCTCTCTTCACATACCTTCTGGCACGGGTCCTAGGGTCCCTTCCACGTGCAGCCGTCTCCCTCACAGGTAGCGTCTGTTGATTCCTAGCTCTGCAGCACCATTCCTCTGGCTTTCCCCAGTCCAATGGTGTATGCTGGCCCTTGAAATACCTCCCAGTATACGTACTGCTTTGGACTCTTCTAGACCTCTCAAAGGCTTTTCTCCTCTTTCTTCCAGAGGGTCTCTTTCCCTCTCTGTCCGTCCGGTTTGGCTTCTGCTTCTGATGATCCTTCAGATGAAACTGATGATCAAACTCAAGCTGATTCTCAGGATACTGAGGACAATTCTCTGGATATCCAAGGTGATCATGAAGATGGTCATCTGTAGAATAAACTCTACTCTTATTCTGCTTAGATGAGTGCTCCTCCCTAACACAGCACAGCTGTGCTGAATCAGGCCCTGCCCTTTGAGATGAGTGCTTAGGGATTACCTCATAGCCCTCCTGATTGAACACACGTTTCCCCACTTCAGCTCCTCTAATGGCTGTTGGAAACCTGGTGCATTCTGGGACTGGTAGTCTTTTATGGCAAAATTCTGTTTTCTTATTTCTACCAGAACTGACAGGTTGCTTGTTCAGAGTCACTTCACCTTTTCTATAGCTCCTTTCTGAGCTATGATAAGCTTCCTTATCACAGGCCGAATCTCAGGTTTCAGGGTTAACTTCGACAAGACTGAAGCGTTAAACATATCCCTGGCAGATGAGGAAGTAATGGAGCTCCATAGCTCCTTCCCCTTTCGTTGGGCGGAGAGTTTGTTAGTTTGGGTGGGTAAAGATCAGCTCCGACCCTTGTTGCTTGTATCAACTCAATTATCTGCCTTTTTGGAAAGAAATTTCTAGGGATCTGGACCGATGGGTGAAACTGCCTGTTTCCTGTTTGTGATGGATAGCTTGCCTAAAAATGGTGGTACTACCCTGATTGCTATACTTTTTCCAGACTTTGCCTGTGAGCATCCCCCGCGGGGTCTTACAGAAGAGTACAAAGGAAATTGTTCTACTGTATTTGGAAAAAGCAGCCACCGACGGTGGCCCGGGCAGTGGTGTTTCAGTCTCGATCCAAAGGTGCTTTAGCAATGCCACATTAGTATTGGCACTATGTAGCCTCTCAATTAGCGAATATTGTGTACTGGCATGATAATATCCAGCGAAAATGGGTGCAAATTGAGAGCCACTATGTTTGTATCCTCCCGCTATAGTACCTGGTGTGGAATTGGGGATGTGGGGTGGAGGTCTGTAACCTCTTTGTTTTGCAAGTTAAGTGACTGTAGAGACGCGTAGGTTGTTGCAGACAGTTGGTCAGCATTGCCTCTATTGCAGTCTATCTGGTACAATGCAGTATTTGTACCAGAATTGGTAGATCCACTGTTTAAGCAGTGGGAGTAAGTGGGGCTGAAGACAGTGATTCAGCTTTTCCCGGATGGAGAATTTGAATTCTTTGAAGACTTGCAACAGCAATACCATCTGGGCCCTACGGTTAGGTATGGATATTTGCAGCTGCGTCATTGGCTGCGAGGGAGACAGTGGGGCGCAGTAGTGGAGCAGGGACCTACAGATTTTGAGTGTCTTTGCTGGTTCCCTGTGTCCCGTTGGAAAGTGATCTCCAAAATCCATAATTTGCTGAGTAGGCTGAGGGGAGGGTAAGGCCCGTTTTCAATCTCTATGGGAGAAGGATTTAGGTCAGATGTGGCAGGAGCATCAGTGGGATGCTGTTGTTAAACGTACCAGTAAGAGACTGGTACAAACTGTGGTTTTGGTAGTATTTTATGTTTGTTTGTTTATTAAGCTTGATATACCGCAGTTCCAATTAGAGCACGGCGGTTTACAAAAAACTCAAAAAAATATACAGAGGAGCCAATAGGCCTGAACAGGAAAAGAAATTACAATGGAGACAGGAGAGCACTCAAGACACCAAACTAGACATGAATGAGGAGAGAGAGAGACAAGGGAGAGGAGGGGAGAGGAGTCACACAAAGGGGGAGGGGAGGTCAAAGGCGGTGGAGAAGAGATGTGTCTTCAGGTCTTTCTTGAAAGTGGGATAGTGTTGCTCAAGTCTGAGGGAAAGGGGGAGGGAGTTCCAATAGGCAGGGCCAGTAAAGAAAGAGGAACGTGTGGAGTGTAGATGAGCACGTGATGGAGATGGAAGTTGGAGCCGGTTAATGTGAATGGAGCGAAGTGAGCGAGTGGGGGTGTGGAATTGAAGTAGGTCTGCCAGATATAAAGGAGTGCGGTTATATAAGACTTAGTGGACCAGTGTGAGGATTTTATAACGGATGCAAAATTGCAAGGGGAGCCAATGTAGGCGAAGAAAAAGAGGAGTAACATGATCGCGGAGGGAGGAGTGAAAGATAAGGCGTGCAGCAGTATTCTGAACACGTTGAAGACGTTTGACACTGGATCGTCTTCACAAAATGGTCCCGGGGTATCCTGTGACATGTTGGCGAGGTTGTGGGTACGTAGGTACGTATTGTCATATGTGGTTGAACTGTCCTAATCTACAGGATTATTAGAGGGTAGTAAGGAGGGAAGTCCAGAATTTGGTGGGACGGGATGTGACTTGGGAGATTGAGAATGTCATGCTCAGGGTGACGGGAGAAGTGTGGACTGGGGATGTAGGTAAATTAGTTTCTGTGCTGGCTGTGCAGAGTGAAATGGTCTTGCATTGGAAGGCATCTCGTACACCAACAGCTGTCTCTTGGAAAACTCGCATGTATAGTATTTATATCATGGAAAAACTGACAGCCCTTCTGCAGAACAAGCTTGTAAAATTTGAGAAGATTTGGGCTCCATTTATAAATAAGTATGTGCAGTAATTAGCTGGGGGGGTGGGGTGGGGGGGAGAATGTCAGTGGGTGGTGGTTGATTGCTGTCATGTATTGGGGGGGGGTTAGTTATTATAATATTTTAAAACTTCTTTTCAATAAATATAAAGTTCCAAATAAATAAATAAATAGAGAAGGAAAAATTTGGTCTTGCCTACTAATTTCTTTTCCTCGAGTTCTATCTGATCAGTCCAGAGGGCCCACCCTGTCATCCTCTGCCTATTTAGTCTTGCTTTGTTCGTGGCCTGTGGATGGGCCTTTCATTTCTTGCTTGCTTGATTTTCAGTACTTCAAGATTTGTTTTCCTGGATCCCTCCTTCAGGGGAGGATTTGTTTCTTGTTTATAGTTTGCATTTTAGGTATGGAAATATTCGAAGCATGTGCCTGCCCGGCGCCTAGTATAGACTAGAGCTCATAGCTGTATAGTCTGTCTTCATCTACTGTTTAGCAGGCACAACCCATTCGTTCTGGACTGATCTGCTGAGCCTCAAGGGAAAGGAAATTAGCAGGTAAGACCAAATTTCTACTTATATGGAAAAGGGATATGGGCATATGAATTTTCATTAAAGGTAGACAAAATATTAGAAAACATTGTTTCTCTGGGAACAAGCAGGAAGTCAGTCCTCACATATAGGTGACGTCGGCACCGATGGAACCCTCGTGGGAGCATCTCCCCAGCTATCAAAGAAAGTCTTTGAGAGATGCTACCATGCATGCGTGGTCCCCTTCCCGCTCAAGGTTGCCATCTTGCTCAGTCTCCTTTTTTCCGTGGAGCCCTTCAGGCATCTGTCTTTCCCCTGGGAAAAGTTGGTTTTTTTCTTCTTGAGTATCTGGTATTGCTCCGGTATCCTTCCTGCCTAACAGTATTGGTGCTTTGGCATCGAGTTTGGTTCCTTTTTGTCTTTTTGTTCTTTTTTTGGCGCTTTTGCACACTTTTTCCCGTGTCAGCCTGAAGGGTCTTCAACCTTTTTTTCCCGATGGCTACCAGTGGTTTCAAAAAGTGTGATCAGTGTGCTAAGCTCATGTCCTTGACCGACACACATGACTGCCTCGGGAAGGACCATGATCCTGCAGCTTATGCAGACGGATAAATACTAAGGCCCTATAGTGCCACCAGCAGCAGCAGCATGATAGGTTTTTTACTGACTCTCCGATGCCTCTGAAGGCCAGGGCCTCGTCTGAGGCGCCGACATCTCGGAAGGAGTTCTCTGAACCCGAGAACCGTCGTGGGTCCTCTGAGAGGGGTCCCCCCTGAGGGAACACAGAAGGAAGAAGAAACCTTCGAAGGTGGCTTCCTTGGATGGCTCCGACGGACAGGGTTCCTCCTAGGCCCGGTTCCGCAGCCCCAGGCGACTGCCCGAGACTTCAGAGAGGAAGTGGCCGACGAAGTTCCCCCAGAAGAATCCGGCGGTGGACCTGCCTTGATCCTCGGAGGCTATCCTCTTTGCGGATTCCCCCTTGGGGGAGCTGGCATCGGGCCCAAGTCCCTCGGTGCCCACACTGAAGGCTGCAGAGCCTTCTGGCCTTGAGTCCAGGATAGTGTTCTTGGAGCGTAGCTTGTCTGCCTTCTTGGATCAGCAGCGGACGCTGTTGTCCAACACATCCTGTTCCTCCGCCCCGACCACAGAGCGTTCAATGTGTAAGACGTCCTCGGAGGCTGAGTCGATCCTCGGCCGAGGTCGCGCTCAGTGTCCTCCTCATTGGGGCCACGGTCGTCACTGATGTCCTCTCCGGGGGCGGACCGTATGGCCTCAGAGCCTTCTAGACCCACGGAGCAGCCTACCCTCGAGTCTTCCTCAGACTACTCTGTGTGGGAGAAGGAGGTTGATGAGTCCCCAGATACCCTTCGACATCGCAACGTCCCCTCGGACTCTCCATTCTCAGAACCTTGGAGAAGGTCCCCCGCCAGAGATCATGGGATTCTTAGAATTTGTAAAAGACATGTCTGAGACCCTGGCATTCCTGACCCAATCAGAGGAGGACCCTCGGACTGATGAGCTCGAGATCCTCCAGTACGAGGCTCCCCCTCGGGAATTGCTCACGGTCCCCATTCCTCCCATCCTGGAATGGCTCATATTCCGCATGTGGGAAACACCGTCGTCGGTGCTGGTAGTGAGCAAGCTGCTTGACTCGATGTATCAAGTCCGCTGGAGCCCTGGCTTGCAGAAGTCGCAACTGCTGCACAACTCCATGGTGGTGGAGTCGTCATGTGTTGCCTGAAGAGCCAGAAGATGCACTCCTCGGTGCCCCCCCCGGTAGAGAGGCCCACACCTTGGACGCCCTTGGCAGGAAGTGCTACCAGTGCTCGATGTTCATTTGCCGTGTCCAGGCCTACCAGCTGTACATGGGCATGTACCTGAGGGACCTGGCGAAGGAACTCTCACCGGTTTCTCAACTGGTCTCTGAGAAAACCTTGCAGCGCTTCAGGGACCTGTCCAAGGCTATCTGAATACTCCAAATTTATGTCTCGAGCGGCCTATGACTGGTTCGAGTCGGTGGCCCAAGTATCCGCAGCAGGCATCGGTGTGTGCCGTCAGGCTTGGCTCCAGTCATCCGACCTCATGCAATGGGTCCAGGACAAGTTGGTCAATGTCCTCTGCCAGGATGAAAACTTTGGCAAGCCCATGACTGACAAGGCCACCAAGTTGGACACCGAGGTCATGACAAGGACCAGGCTCTCTAAGAAGACCGCTGCCCCTCCCTGAAGGAAGGCCTTGGGTAAAAAGCCCTTTTACCCGAGGAAGGGAGCTACTTAACGCAACTACCCACATTTTCAGGCCTCCTCTGCTCCCCAACAAGGGCAGCAGGCCAAGGGACAAGGGCATGGCCCGCGTAAGCAGAAGGCTCCAAAGCCACGGGCACCGACTTCGGCCCTGCCAGGGGGGGGGTTTTGACTACTCCAGCATAGCCACTCTACCCCAAAGAGGTCACCAGCCTACAGGGACCTCTATGCCCCGAGGAGGGTAACCATCATCACCGATGCCTGGGCACTGAGGGTGGTCAGGGAGGGTTACCTCCTTCTCCTCTTGACCCAGCTGCCTCCCCCTTATTTTCCAGGAGAGCTCTCCAGGTCTCCCCTTCACTGGGACCTTCTTCTCAAGGACAGTGCAGTGGAACTTGTGTCCCACCACCTCCAGGACAATTGGTTCTACTCCAGATACTTCCTCATCCCAAAGAGGACAGGGGGCCTAAGGCCCATCCTCGACCTGTGCAACCTCAGTGCATTCCTGGTGAGGAAGAAGTTCAAGATGCTCTCCCTTGGAACATTGTTGCCCTACCTCCAGCAGGGAGACAGCCTATGCTCCTTAGACCTCAAGGATTCGTACACTAGCATCCTAATCCACCCACACCACAGGCAATCCCTGTGGTTCGTAGTAGGGGTGGGCACTTTCAGTACAGGGTGCTCCCGTTCGGGCTTGCCTTTGCCCCGAGGGTGTTCACGAAATGCCTGGCAGCCCTGGCAGTAGTGGCTGCCTTTCTCAGGCTTCAGGGGATCTTTGTGTTTCCCTATCTGGATGACTGACTCGTAAAAGGGGACACGGCATCCGAGGTGCAACAGGCCACTGCATGCACCATCCAGGTCCTACTGCACTTGGGCTTCATCATAAACTACCCCAAGTCCCCACCTTCTTCAGGCACAGTGCCTGGAATTCATAGGAACAAAGCTCAACACCCGCCAGTCAAAGACTATCTTCCCCATGGACCGGGCAGATTGCCTCAGGTCTCTGGCCCGGGACATACAACACCCATCCCTCAGTGTCTGTCCGCCATCTTCTGCGCCTCCTCAGGCACATGGCCTCCACGATCCACGTCACTCCAGATGCCCGTCTCCACATGAGAACGGCGCAGTAGTGTCTCCAGGACCAGTGGTCCCAGGCCACTGGCTGCCTCCGGGACAGATTTTGGGTTACCCACCAGTTGGCGGACTCCCTGGTCTGGTGGCAGTTGTCTCACCACCTGGAGAAGGGCATGCCTTTCAAAGGCCTGGGCATTTGATGGTCCTCACCATGGATACCTCCCTACTCAGCTGGGGAGCCCATTGCGAGGGACTCTGCACCCAGGGCTGCTGGTCGCCAGACGAAAGCAACCAGCAAATCAATCTCCTGGAGCTTCGAGCCATTCACCTCGCCCTGAGAGTCTTCGGCCATCTCCTCCACCACCGGCCAGTCCTGGTCTAGACAGACAACCAAGTGGCCATGTTCTATGTGAACAAACAAGGAGGCACGGGGTCTTGTGCTCTCTGTCAGGAGGCGCTGGCCCTCTGCTCTTAAGCGGCCCAGCAGGGTATCTTCTTCAAAGCGGTGTACCTGCCGGGGCAGGATAATCTACTGGCTGACAGGCTGAGCAGGGTTCTCCAACCGAACGAGTGGTGGCTGGACCCTAAGGTAGCCAGCCGGCTTTTACGAATCTGGGGGGATCCCGTGATGGACCTGTTCGCCAGTCCGGAGAACTTCCAGTTGCCCTGCTTTTGCTCTTGGCAGATTCACCCCTCCATTGTGGTGCCAGACGCGTTTCTGGTCCCATGGTCGGGGGCCTCTTGTACTCCTTCCCTCTGATGCTGCTGATTGACAAGACCTTATTTAAGACCCTCCGACAGGGCCTTGCTCATCTTAATAGCCCCCCGATGGCTCTGGCAGCTATGGTTCCCGCTGCTCCTGAAGTTGGCATTGGAAGCCCTGGGGCTTATATTTCAGGAGGGGGACACTCTCCTACACCCCAGTCTGGGGTCTCTCACTCATGGCTTGGCTGCTGAGAGGTAGCCCTGGCCCATCTCCACCTTCCCATTGATGTGGAGGATGTTCTGCTGGCAACCCGTAAGGTCTGTACAAGGAGGGCATATGCCTTCAAATGGCGTAGGTTCTGAGCTTGGTGTGCTGAGCGAAGGGCTGACCCTTGCTCCTGCCTGGTGGCTATGGTGCTGCAGTACCTTCTCCACCTTTCTCACTCCGGATTCGGGTCTAATTCTGTTACAGTGCACCTCAGTGCCCTGGCGGCTCACCACAACCCGGTAGATGGTAAGCCCCTTTCGGCCCAGCCTCTAGTAGGCCGCTTCCTATGGGGCTTACTTTTATCTAAGCCCCCAGTTCACCCTCCAGCAACCGCATGGGACCTCAGTGTGGTGTTGGGGCAGCTCACCTGTCCACCATTTGAACCCTTGGCTACTTGCCACCTTCGCTACCTTTCGTGGAAGGTGGTTTTCCTGGTTGCGCTCACTTTCGCTTGCAGGGTTTGCGAGCTCAAAGCTTTGGTGGCTGAAACCCCCTTTACCAGGTTCTATAAGAATAGGGTGATGCTCTGCATGCACCCCAAATTTCTTCCGAAGGTAGTATCCTCGTTCCATCTCAATCAGGAGGTGGTACTTCCTACCTTCTTTTCGAGACCTCACGCCAGTCAGGCAGAAACGGTCCTCCACACCTTGGACTGTAAGAGGGCCTTGTCCTGTGTCCAATGCACTCAGGACCACTGCAAAGCCTCCCAGCTCTTTGTATCCTACGACCCCAGCGGTGACTAAGCGTACGCTGTCCACGTGGGTGGCGGACTGTATTGCGCTCGCCTATGAGCAGGCGAGGCTTCCGCTGGACAGTCACTTTACAGCGCATCGTGTCCGGTCCATAGCGGCTTAGGTGGCAAATCTGCGCTCTGTTCCAATAGCAGACATCTGCCGGGCTGCCACCTGGTCTTCTGTCCATACCTTCGCAGCCCATTACTGCCTAGTAAGAGAATCCCGTGGGGATAGCACCTTCGGTCAGGCTGTGCTCCGTAATCTCTTCGGGGTCTAGGCAACTCCTACCGTCCAACCCTTCTGTGTTCAGGCTATCGGAGTGCTGGTTTCATTGGACAAAGGGGTCGAACTGTAGTCTGTACACCAGATTGAATTGCTGCTGCTTGCAGCTCACCTTGAGGGGGCCCACTTTTTGCTACGGGTCTCCTGGTAGCCTGTAGCTGGGGAGTCCCATATGTGAGGACTGACTTCCTACTTGTTCCCGGAGAAATCGTAGATCTCCAGGAACAAGCAGGAATGAGTCCTCACATATGGGTACGTCGGTACCGACAGAGCCTGCGCGGGAAAGCTCCCCAGCTTCCCAGAAAGAAAGCTTTTGGGAGCCTCCCACAGCGCATGCGCGCTGCCTTCCAGCCTTTCCTAACCAACTCTCCTCAGTTCTTCTTTTTCCGCGGAGCCAGCAGGTCGTGTTCCTGTCACCGCTGAAGAAGTTCTTTATTTTAATTTATTTCTTTGGCCGCGTGTCTGCCTTCCCCGACGCCGGACCGGTACCGCCGGTCTTTTCTTTTCTTTTCTTTCAAAAAAAAAAAATTATACTTTTCCTCACTTGGTGTATTTTTCTTCTTAGGCCTACAGGCCCACAAGAAAATTTTCCCTCATGGAAAAACCAGCCTCCGGGTTCAAAAAAAGCACTAAGTGTAGCGGTACAATTTCTGTTACAGATACCCATGAATGGTAAACCTAGCAGGTCCTTGAAGGGCAAATCTCCCTCTCAGCATCGAGATGCCTCCGGGCTTGCCCTCGAGGATCCTGCCCCAGCCAAACAACCCCGGCGGGAAGCTCCAGCTTCCAAAGCTCCTCCTATGGGGTTACAGGTTGACATCGATGGCACGGCCTCGACCGATCACCTGTTAGACTGCTCTGGGGTACCGGCACAATCTCCCGGTACCGACATCCAGGCAGTCGTGGCGTCCATGGATCACACTGTGCAATCCATGCAGCAGGCTATAATGGCTTTTATTCAAGTTGCGACGCCATCGGTACCGCAACGAGTCCCGTTGTCGGTACCGGTACCAATTCCGATACCGGTACCGACTGCATCGACATCGGTCAGGATACCGACTCAGGTTCCTTGTCCAGGGCTATCTCTCGGTACCGATCCGGTACCGGGGACGCCCGATGTCGGTACCGATCGATACGCGTATCGATCATTGGAAGGGGACAGACGATACTTCGATTCCTCTGATGATTCTGATTCATCAGATGAGTCTCCCGAAGTATCCATTACCCTTCCTGAGGAGCCTACTTCTCCAAAAAGGAGAATGTCTCCTCCAGAGGATTTGTCCTTTCAAGACTTCATAATAGAAGTGGCTAAAGGACTCTCTATTTCAGTAACCTCTGAAGCAGAGCCTAGAGCTCTAAGGCTCCCAGAGAGGCAGTCACCTTGCCAATTCATGAAATTCTTCATGAACATATGATTGACTTATGGGAGACTCCTCTCACCCTTTCCCCTCATTCTCGCAGATTGGACACTATGTACCGTGTCCCTCCTTGTCCTGGATTTCAGAAAACTCAGCTTCCTCACCACTCCATTGTGGTGCAGTCAGCTATGAAAAGGATAAAGAGTACCAAAAGACACTCTTCTGCTCCCCCAGGAAGAGAATGCAGGACCTTGGATGCTTTTGGTAGGAAAATCTTCCAAGCCAGTATGCTTATTGCCAGAATCAACATATAGCCTTTATATGGGTATGTTTCTAAAGGAAGTTGCACAAAAGCTGCACAACTTTCTCCCTTTTATTCCAGAGGATAGAAGGGATGAATTCCTCCTTTGGCTTAAGCATACTCAAGATATTTCAAAGTTTTCCAACAGGGCAGCCTTTGATTCCTTTGAGGGTGCCAGCAGAGCCTCAGGCATTGCCATAGCTGCTCGCAGAATTGCTTGGCTCCAGGCTTCTGATCTAGAAACCTGGGTTCAGGATGGCTTAGGAAATCTGCCCTGTACGGGTGAAAATCTCTTTGGCAAAGAGTGGCAAATAAAAGCCACTCAAATGGATGCAGAGAATTCTGCTCTGGATAGACTTTCTAAGTCAACTTTCATTCCAGCCAAGAAAAAGTCTTTCAAAAAGCCTTTTTACAAAAGGAGCAGATTTCCTTCCACTTCTGGCCAACAATCTTCTACAGGTCGTTTTGCTACTAAGCGTCAGCAACCTAAACAAGCCAGGCCTAAACCTGCAGGGGCTGCTACAACCCAGCAGTCCCAACCCCCTCAGGGTTGTTGACTTGATACTAGAGAACTTAACCTTTCTGGCTCTACAACAGCCAAAACCTCTCACCATTCCAGGAAGGTTAGCTCATTTTGCTCCCAGATGGGAGCAAATCACATCAGAGCAGTGGACCCTCTCTATCATAAGAGAGGGCTACAAACTTCATTTCTCAAACCTTCCTCCCTACACCATGGTGAGACACTTCAATTCTCCCACATCTCTCCTCGACCTTCTGGATCAGGAGGTGACTACCCTTCTGGCCCAGGGGGCCATAGAAGAAGTTCCTCTTCTTCAACAGGGGTCAGGGTTTTACTCCCCCTATTTTCTCATTCCAAAGAAAACAGGGGGATACAGACCCATTCTAGATCTCAGAGAATTGAACAAATTCCTATGCAAGGAGAAGTTCAAGATGCTTTCTCTAGGCACTCTCTTTCCATACCTGCAGAGGTCAGGATTGGCTTTGTTCTCTAGATCTCAAGGATGCGTACACTCATGTCCTCATCCATCCATCTCACAGAAAATTCCTACGTTTTCTGTTCCAGGGAAAACATTACCAATACAGAGTGCTAACTTTCGGTCTAGCCTCTGCTCCAAGACTGTTCACCAAATGCATGGCAATAGTTGCTGCATTTCTACGCACTCTGGGAATATTTGTCTTCCCATACCTGGACGACTGGCTCATCCGAGCTCCAACCCAGTCAGAGGCTCAGATCTCCCTGAACCGCACCAGGCGCATTCTGCAATACCTGGGACTTGTGGTAAACCTCCCAAAGTCCCAGCTCACCCCTACTCAGTCCCTGTAATTCATAGGGGCCTGGTTGGACACCACTTCTGCAAGGGCCTACCTTTCTCAGGCCCGTTGTCAACGTCTAGTGCAGTTAGCCTCCCAGGTTCAGTCAAAGAGCCATTTAACTGCCAGGGAGATGCTACAGCTGCTAGGCCATATGGCTTCCACAGTACATGTGGTACCCTATGCTCGCCTACACATGAGAGCAGCTCAATGGACTTTGTCCACCCAGTGGACTCAATCTTCAGGAGCTCTCTCAGACCAAATAGCAACCTCCAAACGTCTCTTTTGGTCTCTCCAATGGTGGATGTCCACTCAAAATCTGTTGCTGGGGTCCACCTTCCAACCTTTGTTGCCCCAGGCAACCCTCACAACAGATGCCTCCCAAACAGGTTGGGGAGCTCATCTACAAGACCTCTCCACCCAAGGCATTTGGTCCCCACAGGAGACCTCACTTCATATTAACCACTTGGAACTTCGAGCAGTATTCCTAGCTTTCAAGGTCTTTCATACCCTCCTCAGCTACAAGACAGTCCTCATTCACACGGACAATCAAGTAGCCATGTTTTACATAAACAAGCAAGGAGGAACTGGCTCTCTGTCGCTTTGCAACGAAGCTCTAAGATTATGGGCCTTCGCCAGAGAGCATCAAATCCATCTCCTGGCAGTATACCTCCCAGGAATCCAAAACTCTTGGGCAGACAGACTCAGTCGAGTTCTGCTTCCACACGAATGGTCCCTGCACATGGATCAGGTACTCAGAATCTTCCAGGAATGGGGAACCCCGGACATAGACCAGTTTGCAAGTCCGTGGAATGCCAAACTTCCCCGGTTCTGTTCCAGAATTCCGTGTCAGGGAGTTCAGGCCAAGGATGCCTTCCTCCTTCATTGGGGTCAGGGCTTCCTGTATGCCTTTCCACCCATTCCTTTGATTCCCAAGACTCTGCTCAAACTCCAGAGGGATCAAGTATCTATGATCCTCATAGCTCCACGCTGGCCACGCCAAGTGTGGTACCCTGCATTTCTCTCAAGCCCCCTCCCTGGACTTGGGAGCTGCGCCAGACCTTCTGTCCCAGGAGGAAGGGACTTTGTGGCATCCAAATCCCAAGTCCCTTCACCTCAGAGCTTGGTTACTGAAGGTCTAGACCTTCAAGACTTCAATCTTTCTCAGCAAGTGAAGGATATCCTCCATGCTTCCAGAAAACCTTCCACTAGATGTTCCTATGCTTTTAAGTGGAAAAGATTTTCCATTTGGTGTGCTCAAAAGGGCCTTGACCCTCTGGCACTTCCTGTGAATTCTCTATTGGAATATCTCCTGCATCTCTCCAATGCAGGCCTTAAAACAAATTCAGTAAGGGTCCATTTGAGTGCTATTGCAGCATCCCTTAAGCCTCTCAATGGACAACCTATCTCCTCTCATCCTCTTATTGCAAGATTTATGAGAGGCCTAACTTTAACAAAACCTCCCATTCGACCTCCGGTGGCATGGGACTTAAACTTGGTTCTTGGTCAGCTTATGAAGCCACCTTTTGAACCCTTAGCCACTACCTCCTTGAAATTTCTTTCATGGAAGGTTATTTTCCTTATTGCAGTCACTTCTGCTCGCCGCATCAGTGAACTGCAGGCCTTAGTGGCTAATCCACCTTATACAAGGTTCCATCATGATAAGGTAGTCCTTAGGACAAATCCTCACTTTATGCCTAAAGTGGTCTCACCTTTTCATCTTAATCAAGAGGTATATTTACCTGTTTTTTTTCCAGCTCCTCATGCATCCAGTGCAGAGAGGAACCTTCATACTCTAGATTGTAAAAGAGCTCTTGCTTTTTACTTGCACAGGACACAGCAACATAGAAAGTCTTCCCAGCTTTTTGTTGCTTTTGATCCTTCTCATTTAGGACTTTCAGTCTCTAAGAGAACACTGTCCAATTGGATTGCTCAGTGTATTTCTTTTGCTTACCAGAGTAAGAACCTTTCTCTGGAGGGCCATGTCACAGCTCACAATGTGAGGGCATGGCCGCCTCTATGGCTCATCTTCATTTTGTGTCCATCGACCAGATCTGTCGAGCAGCCACCTGGGCCTCGGTTCATACCTTCACAGCCCATTACTGTTTGGACAAGGACTCCCGCCGGGATGCCTTGTTTGGTCAGGCTGTCCTCAGACACCTGTTCCATTCTTAAACAACTCCTGCCCTCCGTCCCTTAATGGATGCCTGAGATCCATAGGAAGACGAGGAACCTTTCAGGGTCTCATACCCTTGGGGATCTCCCAGGCATCTTAGCTAGGGAGTCCCCATATGTGAGGACTCATTTCTGCTTGTTCCTGGAGATAGCACAGTTACTTACCTGTAACAGGTGATCTCTGGGAACAGCAGGAATTAGTCCTCACAACCCTCCCACCTCCCCTAGGAGTTGTATCTCTCTCTATCATTCCTTTCCTCTCTCTCTCTATTGTCTCAGCTTTAAACTCGAACTGAGGAGAGTTGGTTAGGAAAGGCGGGAAGGCAGCGCGCATGCGCTGTGGGAGGCTTTCTTTCTGGGAAGCTGGGGAGTTTTCCCGCGCAGGCTTCGTCGGTACCGACATAACCATATGTGAGGACTAATTCCTGCTGTTCCCAGAGATCACCTGTTACAGGTAAGTAACTGTGCTTTACTCAGCTGTAACAGGTGTTCTCAGCGGACAGCAGGAATCGGTCCTCACAACCCTCCTTCCTCCCCTTGGAGTTGCTCCTTTACCATTCTTTATTTTGCTATCTTCAGCTATGTCATTTGACTGAGCAAGATGGCACCCTTGGGTGGGAAGGGGACCACGCATGTGTGGTGACATCTCCCAAAGGCTTTCTTTGAAAGCTAGGGAGATGCTGCCGTGAGGTCTCCGTCAGTGCAGTCATCACCAATTTGTGAAGACTGATTCCTGCTGTCCCCAAAGAACATCTGTTACAGGTGCATAACTACGCTTTTGAGTCGTTGAATGGAAAACATGTAAAACAAACTCCGAAAAACATTCCCATAATATAAAAATGTAAATAAACTCCTATTTTTCAGACACTAGGAAGGCACCTAAAATAAACTCTTAAAATTCAAAATGTAAACACGTAGAAGTGCATGCCCTGCTTAGAACATTATACCATTTTATCTTACTTTAAACATTCTTTCTCCATCCTTCACCCATGCGTAAGGCCTGCCAATCCTCACCTACAGAATTTGCTTTCTATGGACTTGCACCTGTTAATCTCATCTCTCAAGTTGTTGTTGTGCTCATCAAGCAAAGATGATTATGTCCATCTAACAAACACACTCGCCTCCAATCCATGTCAGCACTTTACTACACTTGCTATCAACTTCAAAATCCCCCCCCCCCCCGCGCTTCACTTTCTGCCCAGACTTTGGTTGACTTCTTCCATGGCAAACTTTGGTCATCTGCTACATCCTCAATCAATCAGTGGCCACCATGGCCATTTCTCTTCAAACATGTTTCGAACCTTGCACTTCTTGAAAAAATTCATTGGGCTATGCCAGCTCTGGTAACTATAGTCCCATCTCCCTCCTCCCTTCTGTATCCAAACTGTACAAATGTGCTATTAATGTTTGCAGTTTTGATATTTCTACCTTCCAAATTTGCTCCAATCTGGCTTTCGCCTTCTACATTGTACAACTGTAGCTCTTTCTAAAGTCTCTAGTGACCTTCTTACACTCAAGGCCAAAAGCCTTTTCTTTGTCTTCAGCATCTTTGACCTATCCGTTGCTTTTGATACTGATGATCACCATCTTCTTGACACACTATTTAGTTGGATTTCTGGATACTGCTCTAGCTTAGTTTTCTTTTTAGCTCTTCCATCGTACTTTGTGTGTCCTTTCTCTACTGCTATTCTGCTGTCAGTTGGTATACTTCGAGGCTCAGTCCTAGCCTTTTTTTTTTTTTTGAAAATTTCTTTTTATTATTAGCAATAAACATTCAGCATATAAACAAAGACACCTTATTGTTGAGAATATTTCTCAAACATTGGTAACTCTCTTCCAGAAACCTCCCCTCCGGCCTTACCATTGAAGGCCAACATCACTTCTCTCAATTGGTAAATTTGCTAGCATATTTTTGAAAGGATTCACAAACCATTGAAAATATTTGTTAGTGCATATGGAGGTTACTTTGTCCATTAAGTACAACCTATTCATTCTTTTCAAGCCATTGCTCCAAAGTGGGTGGGTTTACACCTTTACAGTGCAATGTTATCTCACATCTGACCTCACTTATACAATGCTTAATTAATTCCCCCCGCCTCTTAATCATCACCCCACCCAGCTTCCCTAGTAGTGCTAACAGGGTGCTGAGCTGCAGTTCACCTGCTAACTATCCCCTGAATTGCCCTCTCCACAGCCTTGGAAGACAAGAACACCACATATGGTTGAACCTGCCCCTATTAACCACCCTCCCACCAACAAAAACAGCAAAAATTCAGTTTAACCTCATTCTCCTTTATCAAACTTGATACTGTGGGCTTCCCCACCTCTTTAAAATGTTTTCCCAATACTTATTAAAATAAGGAACCCTGCAGGTTACGTTCCCACTCCTCTTGAAATTTAATTTTACTAGTATCCCGTGGTAGCAGTCTTATATTGTTTCAAGATTTGCACCCCCCCCCCCCCGAGAGACCCTAGATGCTGGCAAAGTGCCTTGAATTCTGTAAAACCCTGTTCCTAGCTTAAATCCACCGTTGCTGTGACAAAAGATGTCTAACTTGATGATAGCTACAGTATAAAAATCTTAATGATCATTGTCAAATTCATCTCTTAAGATCTTGGAAGATCATTACCTTACTGTTGTCGCACAGTTGGCCCATCCATTCCAGCCCACTCTGCTCCTATCTCCCAAAAGACCACTTCCACCTGTTGGAAATGAGATTATATTTAATTGGCTGCAATGAGGGAAGCTTTCCTTTTAGCTTCTTAGAAATTTTGTATCTTATACAAATTTTTCAGATGTCCTTACAAAAGGATTATCAATATTCCTCCCTGTATTATCCCACTATCCAACCAAGGCGAATGTCTTAAGGGGAGAGAGGGTAGTTGTCCTGCTCAATTTGAACTCACAACTTCTCCATATTTCCCATCCATTCAAGAAATGTTCTCAACCGGGCAGCCCAGTATTAAAAGAAATTAGTGACCCCTAGTCCCCCAATTTCTCTGTTCCCATAAAGCACCTTCTTGGCCACCCAAGGTGGTCTTTTCTTCCAAATATATTGGATAGAATTTTCTCCCTAGCCTCTTTCTGTATAGCAGTGGGTAGAGCCTAAAAAGGTATATCAATCAGGGCAGGGACATCCTTTTTTAACTAGTAATTCTTCCCAATCAGGGTATTGGGTAATTCTCTCACTTATTCAGCTCTTTCAAAACATCTCTAAATGCTAAGAGATGATTCAAATAGTTGTTGTTAAGTGCCGTCGAGTCGGTGTCAACTCGTGGTGAAGACTGCATTCTTGGTCTTTAGTCAGGTGGCCCAGTGTGCAGTGGCCAAGAAAGCAAATAGAATGCTAGGAATCATAAGGCAAAGGAATGGAGAATAAAACCAAAGATATAATGCCCCTTTATTGTTCTGTGGTGCGACTGCACCTTGAATATTGTGTGCAATTCTGGTCGCTATATCTTAAAAAGGATATACAAGCATTAACTCGGCTCTTATGTTTGAGGATCAAATGAAATCTCCAGGAACAAGCAAGAATGCAGTCTTCACATATTGGAAAATGACATCAATGGAGCCCACATGGGAACAATCCCCAGTATTCAATAGGAAAGCCTTTGGGAGCACTCCACTGAGCCTGCATGCCTGCCTTCCCAACTCCTCAGTTCTTCGTTTTCTGCGGAGCCCGTAGGACATATCATCCTATCACCACCGAAAAACTTATTTTTTGTGGAATATAATGCTTTTGCCTTCCCGTCAATGCCAGTTCCATCGAATCTGACAACAGTCCCGATAATTCTGTTTCTTTTTTGTTCATTTCAATGCAGTTTTCAGAGTTAAACTAGGCCTCCATAGAAACATGACGGCAGAAAAAGACCACATAGCCTATCTAGTCTACCCTTAACTTCAATCTCGAAGACAACTTTTTTGAGGCATGGAAAAATAAACTAGTGGTCTTAAAAAAAAAAAAAGTAACACATGTGCCGGTACCATATCAGTCACTGAAAAACATGACTGGTGTCTAAAATGTATGAGCCCTGAACATCAACCTAATTCTTGTCCTTTGTGCCAGCAAATGACAAAGAGAGGCCTAAAGAACCAAGCCAGACAGTACGTATTGTTCTTTGCCTCAAACTTGATTTCAATGGCTTCCATTTCATCAAGGGCATGGACTTCCTCTCAGGTCTCTTCAGAGGCCAAACATAAAAGTAAGTCAGTCTCTGGCTGCTCCCAAGTCTTCGGCATCGGTGTCGAAGACCAATACCGAGAGAAGTCCCAGCATCAGCATCGTGACTCCCCCTAAATAGTGCTTCCTATGCAGACTGGTCGGCCAAACAGCCCGGTAGGAGGATCTTCCCTCCAAAACACAAGTTGGGCTCCAGGACGCTCCAGAGGCATTGCCTTCAGAGAGCTAGTTTCCATGTTCTGGAACAGTGGCTCAGAGCCCCATAGGTGATTCCACCCAGACATTGTCCATCTCCCTAGACCAGCACATGCTGGATCTCGAGAGGAGTTTGGCAACACTCATGGCAGCCTCAATATAAATAACATCGAGAACTCTAGGAGTGCAGGCTTCGGCACCATGCCTACAGCCAAGTATATCGGCTCTGATGCCAACCCTCGAAACGGCATCACTTGTAGCAGAAACAGAAAAGGTACAGAGAAGAGCAACAAAAATGATGAGGGGGATGGAAGGATACCCCTATGCAATGCAATGTGTGCTTTCGAGTCAGTCCTGACTCCTGGCGACCCAGAAGCTCCTGGGTTTTCTTGACAGTGTCACCGAAAGTAGATTGCCAGGCCTTTCTTCCGAGAAGAGGCTTAAAAGGTTAGGGCTTTTCAACTTGGAAAAGAGACAGCTGAGGAGCTTGGATATGATAGAGGTCTATAAATTAACAAATGGAGTGCATCGGGTAAACATAGATTGGTTGTTTACGCTATCAAAAAGTAGAAAGACTAGAGGACACGCAATGAAGCTACAGTGTAACCCATTTGAGACTAATAAGAGAAAATATTTTTTTACTCAACGCGTAATCAAACTCCAGAATTCATTACCAGAAGGTGTAGTAAAAGCTGTTAGTGTAGCTGGATTTAAAAAAGATTTGGAGAAATTCCTGGAGGAAAGGTCCATAAGCCAATACTAAAGGCACGGGAAATCCCCTGGACAAGCATTGTGGAACCTGTGTGCCTTTTTGGGAACCTGCCAGGTACTTGTGACCTGGATTGGCCACTGTTGGAAACAGGATACTGGGCTTGATGGAACTTGGTCTGTCCCTGTGTGGCATTTCTTATGTTCTTATGATAGGGTGGCATCCATAGCTGCTGCTGTTGTATCTATCCATCTCGTTGCTGGTCTCCCTCTTTTGCATTTACCTTCAACCTTTCCAAACATGATGTCTTTCTCTAATGATCATATGATGTGTCCAAAGTATGAAAGTCAAAGTCTTGTCATCTGAGCTTCTAAAGAAAGCTTAGGTTTGATCTCTAGTTCTTCAGCCAGTCCATGGTATACAGTGTTCTTTACCAGCACCATAATTCAGAGGCATCCATTTTCTTCCTGTCTATCTTTCTCACTGTCCAACTTTTGCATACATATGATGATGATGAAAATATCATGGCTTGGATAAGTTGAATCTTTGTATGGAGGGAGATATCACTGCTTTTGAGAATTATGTTTAGGTCCTTCATAGCCATTCTGCAGAGAGCAGTGTGTCATCTGATTTCTTGATTGCTTGTCATTGATTATTGAGTCAGATCATAGAGTTGGTTTATTTGCTTTGACATTTTTTATACCTAAGTAAGTAATAGACCTGGAGGCCCACTTAAAAGGATGTTGCTCTTGCAGCTCTCTTACCTTAAAGCGGTAAGAGTCAATTTCAAAACTTCCATTTTCCCCATGTTCATTTTAATGCCCACCACCTTGCTAAAATCATCCAACTCTATCACTGCTCCTAATGCCTGATGAGATTGCATTAATAGTAAAAGAATATTGGCAAATAGAGATCTTGTATGCTACCCTCCTAATCTGATCTGACAAATCACAGGATTAACTCCTATATTTCCACTAGGGGCTTTATTGTTAAGGCAAATAGTAGTAGAGATAATGAGTACACCTGCCTGGTCTCTCTCTCCAAGAGGAATATCTCTGATTACCCTCCATTCATTTTAACATTCGCCTCCGGCTGAGTGTATAAACTTTCCAGTCCAACTAATAAAATCCCCCCCCCCCAAAGCCTGTCTTATAGTTTATTTGATATACTGTATATCAAACATCAAGCATCAGAGCGGTTTACAAAAGTAAATATATGGGAAGACTGACCATAATACTACAAGGGAAGACAAGGAAAAACAAAAGCAAATTAAAATAGTGAACAAGAGAGACAATAGGACGGGAAAAAGGGAACAGAGCTCTGCCAAAACCAAATAAAAGGAAGTGAATAAGATTTCCTTCAAAGATCAACTGGACAAAAAAGCCTGCACAAACTAAACCATTATGAGAGCAACTTTAAGCTTATGAAAATAAGACTCCAAACAAATTTGGGGAGACAGGACATCCCACAAGGAAGGGCCAACAGCAGAAATGCAAGATCAATGACAACTGGAGTGGAGGAGTGGCCTAATGGTTGGGGCAAGGTACCTCAAGCCGGAAGGTCGGGGGTTCAGATCCCACTAGAGGACAGCAACCTTGGGCCAGAAGGACTGGGGTTTCTAGTCCCACAGGTGCTCCTTGTGGTCTTGGGCAAGCCACTTAACCCTCCATTGCCCATGTTCCCTGTAAAATAGTTATCTCCAGGTTGTAATGCCCTGTTCAATGTGATTTCAGTTTGTTCAATATAAACCGCCTTGATATCATGAAAGGCTGTATATAAGAAATGTTAAATAAATAACACTGCAAATGAATCACAGAGTATGAAGGAACAACCAGCGGATTATGTTGGGAAGAACATGATAACCAAGAAGGAAAATAAGATACCAAAGCATAAGAAAGAAAAGAGGAAAGATCAGTATAATAAACCTGATGAACAATTAAAAAAAAAAGCTTTACACAAATGTGATTAACAAATTGATTACCAGTGTTCAATGGAGTTACATGATCTGATTACTTAACCCCATAGAGGAACTTTGCAGCAGTGTTCTGAACCAGTTGAAGACGCCAAATCGATTTCTGAGGTAACCATAATACAAAGAATTGCAGTAATTTATTTGAGGAACCACCAAAGCCAGAAGCGTGCGGCAAGATGAACGATCCAAAAGAGACCAAATGGAATGTAGACCGGATAAGAGAGAAAACTTTATGCATAATGTTCAAAATCTGCAGTACAAATATAAGTGTATTATCTAGAACACCCAAAACCATCACTTCCTTAACAGCAAGTGGGGTTTCAGAAATAGTCTGAAGCAAAGTCGAATCCAATATAGTAGCAGACCTGGAAAAAAAGCAGAACTTCAGATTTCTTAATGTTCAACCTAAGAGCATTAGAGTGTAACCATGAAGCAATATCCAGCTTAGAGGAAAACTCAGTTGTGAGTGAGGAGAAGTGAAAGTAAGAAGGAGCTGAATATCATCTGTATAACTTAACCCCCCCCCCTCCCCCACAAACACAAAACCCAAGGAATTCAACCTGTAAGCCAAACGAGCAAGATAAATATTAAAAAGTATTGGGCCCAACATAAAGCCCTGTAGAACCACAGAGGTAGATGAAAAAGACGTAACAACCCCCTGCCATTGAACCAAAAAAGTACGAGCAGAAGGGTTAGAACGAAGCCAGTCCAAGACAGGGAAATTGAAAAGGATGCCTAACAATCAAGGAGAACAGCATGGTTGACCAAATCAAAAACAGAACTCATATCTAAAGAAAGAACCAAGACATCGGATCCAGCATCAAACTGAAGATGAACATAGTCCACCAGAGCTAGAAGGATTTTCTCAGTGAAATTATGAGCATGAAAACCTATTTGCTTAACATGCAATATAGCTGATGACTCAATAAAAAGAGGTAAGTTGCATAGCTACCACCTTCTCAACAACCTTAACCACAAATAGGAGAGTTGAAAGCAGTCAATAGTTAGAAACAAGAGGAGTCCACCATTGAGTCTTTGTTTTGGAAGAACAATGGCTTGTTTCCATGCCAAAGGAACGGTCCCTTAAGTTAAACTAGAGGCAAGCATAGATTGAAAAAAAGATAAAAGGAATTGATAATCTGCTTCATGGCTTTTGGTACCATTTTTATGCTGATGACTCCCAGATCTCTTTCTGCACCAGAAATTTCACCAAGAATTCAGTCCCAAATCTCAACCTGCATGTCTGATATCTCTGCTTTGATTCGCCCAAACCTCTTTCCTCTCTGTTTCTGTGGACGGTGCTTTAATCCTTCTGGTAGCATTGTTTTGTAACTTCAGGGTGATCTTTGATGCCTCTCCTTCCTTTTCTGCATACTTCCAAAGCATTGCTAAAGCATTTTCTTTTTTACTTTTAAACATTGCTAAAATCTATCCCTCTCTTTCAAAGCATGCTGTCAAAATACTTCTCTAGAAACAAGCAGGAAGTCAGTCCTCATATGGGAGACTTTGGCGCCGATGGAGCCTGCGCGGAGCATTTCCCCAGCTTTCTCAGAAAGCCTTTGGAAATGCTACCACGCATGCGTGGTCCCCTTCCTGCCCAAGGCTGCCATCTTGCTCAATCTCCTTTTTTCCATGGAGCCCAATGGACGCTTGTCCTGTTTCCCCAGAAAAATCCTCTAAAAATTATCCTTAAAAGTTGTTTTTTGCCCGTTTTGCGTACCGGTTCTTCTTTCCACCTCGAGTCAACGCTGTTCTTGGCTCTTCCCTTCTTTTTGACAAGGTTTGCCTCGACCGGTGTTCGCGCCCTTTTTCGCCCAGGGGTTGTCCACCCCAGCCGGGTGTCTCCCACCATGTCTTCAGGTGGGTTCAAAAATGTGACCACTGCAGTTAAACCATGACTGTTACAGACACCCATGACTGCTGCTTGCGCTGCCTCGGCCCGAACCACAGTAGTACCACCTGCGACCTGTGCCAGGCCATGACTCCGAAAACCAACAAGAAAAGGTCAGAATTGACAAGCTGTGCTTTAATGTAAAAAATCATTAAGCATAGAGGGAGGGGGAGTGTCCTAGCTAAGATGGCGGCAGCCGACTGATCGGAGTAAGCACGTTATTTTCTTCAGTCCCGTATGAGCAGGAAATGCAAGGGGAAAGGTGGGTCGTTGCTCTCTCAGCCCCCCCTTACCTTTACGCTGCTTGCTGTTGGACTGTTAGATGCTTTTGTGTTGCGTGCTGCCCGGTTTCTGGCTGGTACTGGGGAGGAGTGCCGAGCTGCAGTTTTGCCGGAGTCAGGTGACTCGGCGGCTGCTTCGGCTTCATCTGAATCCCCTGCGAGCCCGGCACCGAAAGTGTTCCAGGGGCAGTTCCTGCCTGAGGGTTTCCTGGAGCTGGACTCCCCTCTGAAGTCGCGGGAAGCTGGTGGCTCGAGTGGGTCAGGAGCTGGAGGGACTGTGGAACCAGGAGAGTGCAGTCCTCGGGCAGCACGACTCTTTTCCAGCATCGGCGCTGTCTGGTGAAGTCTCTGCAGGGCAGGAGGTGCCTGTGGTACGACGAGGGCAGACGCCGGTAGCAGAAATGGAGGCTTTGACAACAGCTGCTACTCCAGCTTTGACATTTTCTCTTCAGCGTCCAGAGAGCTTCACCTTGGAGTCTATATGGCAGGCAATTCTTTCTTTGGGAGAAGCGTTGTTCCCTCGGATTACATTGGTGGAGCAGAAAGTGAATAATTTAGCGGTTGCTGTAGAGGAGCTGGAACAAAGTCGTGGTAACACAATCTGAACTGGCGGAGTCTCAGAGAAAAGTTTCCGTTTTGGAAGATCAATCTGATGCATTTAGGAAGAACTTTTCCTCTATACAAGCTAAGTTGTAACAGTTGGATAATTTGTCTAGAGTTAATAAGATAAATTAATTGGTTGATGTATTGGGGGGGTTTCCCCTGAATTAATACCGCCGTTGGTTAGGATTTATTATCTGCCTAAGGCTAAATTAATACCTGGTATGGTTAATTCAGGGGGGGGGGGGGACCAGGGTCAAGGGAATGTTCTGAATGTTACGGATTTATTGGAGCATTCTGATAGACCCCAGTTCCGTCCACGTTGCTGATTACGTTTGCATTACTGTCTGATAGAGTGTGTCTTTTAAAGCTTTTCTTCAGGAAATGAAACCTGCTATTTAGAGGGTTATTGGTGCGCATTTATCCGGATTTAGCTAGGGAAACTCAGAGACCTCGCAAGGAATTTCTCCTGCTACGTCCTGGTATTTTACAGTTGGGGGAACTTTTTTTCTTAAGCATCCATGTAAACGTTTAGTGAAGCATAATGCTGTTTCTTATAATTTTTATGAGCTCTCTCATCTGATAGCCTTCATTAATGCTTGGCATCTGGAGGCCTCTGTTGGTGCCTCACCTGTGCTCTCTTAATTTGATGACCAGAGTTTGTCAACTGCACTTATTTTCTTCACGTTTTTGTTTGAATTAGTGTATATCTCCACTTCCATATTGTGGGCTAGGGTGAGTAGATATATTCTATTTGTATTACTATGTTTGGTTCTTGATATATGGAATTTTTTTTTCTGATTATATCTGCTCTTTTTTCTGTAAAAAGATTTTGTAAACTTTCTTGATTTAATTGTAAAAATGTCATAAATAATTAAAAAAAAAATAAAGAAAAGGTCAGAATTGCAGGAGAGGATGTTCTTGCACTCTGACTCAGCCCCGGCTTTCCCAACGCTGAGCCCCAAGCCGAGCACCCTCCCGCAGGGTCCGGGCGTCATCGAAGTCCAGTGGCGGCATCTCCTCCGTAAAGACCTCGGACCCTGGGAAGAAAAAGGTGCCCATGCAGACAGCTGCGAAGCCTTCTGGCATGGAATCCAGAATGGCAGCCCTGGAGCAGAATACCTCTGCCATCCTGGCCTTGCAACAGGCATCTGGCCTGACAACCGGGCCTCCAAATGCGAGGGAATCCCCGGGCATCAAGCCAGGCCTCGAGCACCACCGGCATTGGGCGAGCCCTCAGCACCAATCGATGTCCCGGTCCCAATCCACAGGTGTCCGGTTCTCCACGGCCAGTTTCTGATAGTATGACCCAAGATCCACCAGGGGACACCAGTTTCTCGGAGGCTGGCCTCGAGGTGCGGGAGTCCCATGCCTCTGAGTCCTTGATGCCCTCCAGCTCTGACTGGGAGACAGACGTTAAGGCCTCCCCCCCCCCACCCCGAGACATCTTGGCATGGAGCAGTCTCCCCCAGAGCCTTGGCACCATTCCCCTCCCAAGAACGTGAACTTCCATGACTTTGTCCAGGACATGGCCTGGGCCCTCTGGGTCCCAACCAAATCAGAAGAGGAGCTGCGCCCCCGAAGAACTGGAGATCCTCCAGTATGAGTCCCCCGCCAAAGGAGAGACTCATGGTGCTGATTCAGCCCATCCTTGAGCAGCTGCTCCTGCAGATATGGAGACCCCGCCTCTGTGCCGGTGGTCAGCCGATACCTCAGCGCCATCTATCGCATCAAGAAGGTCCTGGGTTTCCAAAAGTCCCAACTCCCACATAACTCCATGGTCAGCTATGCAAAAGCTTAAATGCCAGAAGAATTACTCTTCTGTTCCCCCGGGCAAAGAGGACCGAGCCCTTGATGCCCTTGGGCACAAGTGCTTCCAGGGATGCATGCTGGGCTGTTGGATACAGGCCTATGAGTTGTACATAGGCATGTACCTCAAGGGCCTCATCCAAGAATTGGCAGGCTTCTCCACAGGCCTCGCTGAGGAACCCCTCCAGAGGTTCAGAGCCCTGATAGCCGGGATCCGGGACTTTTCAAAGTTCATATCCCGTGCCACTTTTGACTGCTTGGAATCAGCAGCCCGGGTAGCAGCAGCGGGCATCGGGGCCCAGTGCCAAGCCTGGTTGCAGAGCTCTGACCTCGAGCAGTGGGTTTAAAAGAAATTGTTTGATGTCCCCTGCACCGGTGAAAACTTGTTTGGCAAGCCCATGGCCAACAAGGCGACCGAGATAGAGGCTGAGGTCGTGACCAGACAAAGGCTCTCTAAGAAGACCTCGACCTTTCCCCCAAAAGAAACCGTCGGGGGAAAGACCACCTTTCCCAAGGAAAAAGGGGTCTTTTTACCATGGCCATTACCAACCCTTCTTGGGGCAACAGCAATAGGGCTCCCAGCCCAAGAACCAGAGCCATGGACAGGAAGGCAAAGGCTCAGAAGCATCAGCAACCAGCTCCCACCCAGCATGGGGGGGGGGAGCTTTTGATTCCCAGAGCAGGGTCTCCTCTTCCCTGAGAGACCCTTCCCAGGCCACCTGGCACTCTTTGCCGACAGTTGGGCTGGGGTCACCATGGGCCAGTGGTTCCTACAAGTGGTGAAGGGAGGGCTACCTCCTCAGATTCCAGCAAGCAGCCTCAGGGTTCTTCCCAGGAGAGCTGGTGCAGCCACTCCTTCACCAGACCTTGCTCTTCTCAAAGCTCGCAGGCTTGCTCAAGGACAGGGTAGTAGAACCTTTACCCATGCATTTGTGGGGAAAGAGTTTCTACTCCATCGATTTCCTTGTCCCCAAAAGAACTGGGGGCCTCAAGCCCATACTAGACCTGCGAAACCTGAACAAGTTTCTGGTGAGGGAGAAGTTCAAGATACTCTCCCTAAGAACTCTGCTGCCCTACTTCCACCTGGGAGATTGACTGTGCTCCTTAGACCTAAAGGATGCATACACCCACATCCTGATCCACCCCTTCCACAGACAATACCTAAGGTTCGTGGTTGGAGGAGAGCACTACCAGAACAGGATACTTCGATTCAGCCTGGCCTCCTCGCCAAGAGTCTTTAAAAGGTGCTTGGCGGTCATGGTCGCGTTTGTGCGCCTACAAGGGGCCTTCGTCTTCCCCTGTCTAGACGATTGGCTCATCAGAGATTGCACGGCCCCCGAGGCCAGCCAGACTGCAGAATGAACAAGCCGCCTCTTGCAGCACCTAGGGTTTGTCATCAACTACCCCAAGTCCCACCTCTCCGGCCCAAAACCTAGAGTTTATAGGTGCCCAGCTGGACACTTCGCAGGTCAAGGCCTTCCTCCCAAAGGAAAGGGCACTTCGCCTCGTACAGCTGGCGGGAGAGGTATAGAGGCACCTGTCGTTATCGGCTCGCTGCCTCCTCCGCTTACTGGGCCATATGGCCTCAATGGTCCATGTCACGCCCCTAGTCCGCTTGCAGATGTGGGCATCCCAGTGGTGCCTCCGCTCCCAGTGGACTCAAGCCATCGGCTGGTTGTGGGACATGGTCAGGGTCATCTGCCATCTGGCAGACTCCCTCAATTGGTGGCAGTCCCTATGCCACCTCTGAGCAGGGATGCCATTCTAGGCGCCTGTGCCACAAAGGGTCCTGACCATGGATGCCTCCCTTCCAAGTTGGTGAGCACACTGCAGAGTTCTCTGCACTCAAGACAGCTAGTCGCAGGAGGAGTTGCTCTTACAGATCAACCTCCTGGAACTCGGAGCCATCTTCCTGGCCTTGCGGGCATTCCGCCACCTGTACAACTTTCCTTACTGATCTAGATTGACAACCAGGTCGCCATGTTTTATGTAAACAAGGAGGGGGGCACAAAAGGTGGCTCTCCTCTCCTTCGCAGTGTGCCACGGAATGCTCCTACGGGCAGTATACCTTCCAGGTCAGGACAGTTGCTTAGCGGACAAACTCAGTCCCCTATGCCCATATGAAATGTGGTCTGAACCCAAGATGGGCGCAAAGACTCTTCCACCTCTGGGCAGGCCCGTGATGGACCTGTTCGCCTCACCGGACAACAAGCAGTTGCCTGGCCTCTGCTCACGCCAGCCACATCCGAGAAAAGTGGCAAAGGATGCCTTCCTGATCCTGTGGTCAGAGGGCCTCCTCTATGCCTTCCCATCAACCCCTCTAGTGGCCAAGACACTCTTCAAGGTCCAGAGTGAGCAGGCATCAGTGATTCTGATTGCCCCCAGATGGGCCCGGCAACCTTGGTTCCCTCTGCTGCTCTCCTTGTTCCCAGTCCCACTGGGTCGGGATCTAGACCTTCTGTCCCAGGAGAAAGGCTTCCTCCTGCTCCCCACCCTGGGGTTGCTAGCGTCAACAGCGTGGTTGCTGAAAGGGTAGCATTGGCTCCATTCAGTCTCCTAGGGGAAGTTGAGGAGATCCTGCAGGCCTCCCGAAAATCCTCTACCAGACGAGTGTGTGCCTTCAAATGGAGAAGATTCACTGACTGGTATGCAGAAAGAGAAGAGAACCCTTTCTCCTGCCACGGCAACTACTGCTACAGTACTTGCTGCACCTCTCCCATGCTGGCCTGAAGTCTAACTCTGTGAGGGTACACCTGTGTGCCATAGCCCTATAGAGGGGAAATCTCTCTCAAACCAGCCCTTGGTCTCTAGGTTCATCTGGGGCCTCTTGCTATTGAAGACCCCCCTCTGCCCTCATGTGGTGGAATGGAACCTTAATGACCCGTTCAAGCCCCTGGCCACCTTCCATTTGCGAAACCTATTCTGGAAAGTATTTTTTTCTGGTGGCCATCACGTCCACTCAGAGAGTGAGTGAATTCAGGCATTGATGCCAGATCCGCCATATATAGCGTTCTAAAAGAGCAGCTCTGCACACACCCCAAATTCCTCCCCAAGGTGATATCTCCCTGTCACCTCAACCAGGAGGTGGTCCTTCCAACTTTTTTCCCACGGCCCCATGCTGGCAGGGAGAGACTCATTGCATATGCTAGACTATAAGCAGGCCCTGTCCTTCTACCTGCAGCAGACCCAGGCCCATTGCAAAGCTCCCCAGCTCTTTGTGTCATAAAAACATGAAAACCGGGACTCCCTGTTATGAAGTAAACTCTGTCCAATTACATAAGAACATAAGATATGCCATACTGGGTCAGACCAAGGTCCATCAAGCCCAGTATTCTGTTTCCAACAGTGGCCAATCTAGGTCATACGTACCTAGCAGTTTCCCCCAAAAGACAAAGGTTCTGCAATGCTTGTACTAGGTCAAGCATTGATATCCTGGGTCCCTTCTTAATAATGGTTTATGGACCTTTCCTCCAGGAACTTGTCCAAACCTTTTTTAAACCCAGCTACACTAACAGCCTTTACTACATCCTCCGGTAACAAATTCCAGAGTTTGATTACACATTGAGTGAAAAAATATTTTCTTTTATTAGTCTTAAATAGTTTACCCTGTAGCTTCATTGCATGTCCCCATGTCTTTCTATATTCTGATAACGTAAACAGTCGATCTACGTTTACCCGTTCCACTCCGTTCATTAATTTATAGACTTCTATCATATCTCCCCTCAGCCGTCTCTTTTCCAGGTTAAAGAGCCCTAACCTTTTTAGCCTTTCTTCATAGGAGTATCCTTCCATCCCCTTTACCATTTTGGTGGCTCTTCTCTGTACCTTTTCTAATAACGCTATATCCTTTTTAAGATATGGTGACCAGAATTGCACACAATATTCAAGGTGTGGTCTCACCATGGAATGGTGTAGAGGCATTATAATATCTTTTGTTTTATTTTCCATTCCTTTCCTTATGATACCTAGCATTCTATTTGCTCTCTTGGCTGCCGCTGCACACTGGGCTGAGGGTTTTAACATGTTATCCACAATGACGCCTAAATCTTTTTCCTGAGTGGTGGTTCCTAATGTGGAACCTTGCATCGTGTAACCATAGTTTGGGTTGTTCTTCCCTAGGTGCATAACCTTGCACTTGTCCACATTAAATTTCATCTGCCATTTTGATGCCCAGTCTTCCAATTTATCAAGATCCTCTTGCAATTTTCCACGATCCTCTTGGGTTTTAACAACTTTAAATAGTTTTGTGTCATCTGCAAATTTGATAACCTCACTCGTTATTCCACTTTCCAGGTCATTTATGAATATGTCAAAAAGCATTGCCCTCGCCTATAAGCGAGCTGGGCTTCTCCCTTGAAACCAGATCACTGCACATCGCATGTGGGCTATGGCATGTGCATGTGCATGTGACTAAAATCTGCAGGGCTGCTACATGGTCTTCAATTCATATGTTTGTATCTCATTACTGCCTGGAGAACGAGCCCTGCAGGGTCAGTGCCTTCGGGTAGGCAGCACTCCATAATATTTTCGGGGTTAGGCAACTCCTGCCCTTCGACCCTTCTGTGTTCAGGCTACCGGAGTAGTGATGTCGCTGCAGAATCTCTCTATTGGGACTCATCTTCAACTTACAGCTATCCGATGGGTCGCAGTGATGCTGTCATGATTTGGTCCTCGGCAGCCTGGAGCTAGGGAGTCCCATATTTGAGGACTGACTTACTGCTTGTTCTTGGAGAAAGCGTAGTTACTCACCTGTAACAGGTGTTCTCCAGGGACAGCAGGAATCAGTCCTTGCAATCCCTCCCTCCTCCCCTTGGAGTTACCGCCCTACATTGTTTTAAGTTCTTTTTTGTTATGTCGTCTGACTCGGCAAGATGGCACTCTTGGGCGGGAAGAGGACCACGCATACGTTGTAGCATTCCCAAAGGCTTTTTGTTAAAGCTGGAGAAATGCTCCGTACGGGCTCCATCTGCGCCGATGTCATCCATATGTGAGGACTTATTCCTGCTGTCCTTGGAGAACACCTGTTACAGGTGAATAACTTTTGGAAGTTTTTTTCTTTATCCATGGTAATGGTTAAGTTGGAGAGCTGGAATTTCCGTCCGAGTGGCAGGGCGGAAGAACAAGAACTGAGCCAGGTAGGGGCTGGCTCGGGGGTGTAGGCAATCAGCACCTGCTCAGAAAGGCTTACCTTTCTGAGCTCTAGGAGAGCACTTCCGTATCCAGGGCACCGTCAAATGACGTCACTAGGTGTGGCTGACTAATCCTGCTGTCCACAGAAAACTCCCATTACAGGTAAGTAACCCCGTTTTCCTCCATTCTCCTTACCTTCTGCTGAGACTCTTGCAACCTGCTCCTTGCAGGTCTCCTGCAGAAGTATCTTTCTCCATTGCATTCTGTTGAGAATGCAGCTGTATGACTTTATCTTCATTCATTGTTGTTACTGCCATGTGATTATTCTGAACTCATTACACTATATCTGCATTCACTTCTGCATACAATTAAAGTTTCTATTGCTCCCCACAAATGCATTCATTCTGCAACTCATATTCATTTCAGACTTATTCAGTGTCGTCTTGGTGTTTCTTGGCTTGTCTCTTGCATTCTGTAAATGGAGTCATTGTCTAGCAATAGTCTGCAAGCATTGAC
This sequence comes from Ichthyophis bannanicus, assembly GCA_033557465.1. NCBI lineage: Eukaryota > Metazoa > Chordata > Amphibia > Gymnophiona > Ichthyophiidae > Ichthyophis > Ichthyophis bannanicus. Next base: position 1,500,972,057 of record CM066032.1, on the reverse strand, counting down.
TGGTTCCAATTGCCTTGATATTGTTTCTTCATCACTGCAGTGTCCTGATGAAACCACGCACTGCTCCGCAGTTCAGTGCAAAATAAATCAAGATGAGAGTGCAAAAAATGTATCTTACTAGTGACATGTTGCCACCAAAACTTTTGTATGCATTGAGGAAACATAGAAACATGACAGCAGAAAAAGACCACATGGCCTATCTAGTCTGCCCTTCCATATCAACTACTACAATAGTCTCCTTTTTAACTTTAGAGATCCCCTATATTTGTCCCATGCTTTTTTGAACTCAGATACCGTCCTCATCTCTACCACCTCCACTGGGAGACCATGCCTCACATATAACAATCTCCAGGAACAAGCAGGAATGAGTCTTCACATATGGGTACGTCGATACCGACGGAGCCTGCGCGGGAATGCTCCCCAGCGTCCAATCAGAAAGCTTTTGGGAGCATCCCACAGCGCCTGCGTGCTGCCTTTCCAACTGTCTCTCCTCAGTTGTTCTTTTTCCGCGGAGCCAGCAGGTCGTGTTCCTGTCACCGCAGAAGAATTTCCTTATTTTTTTCTTTATTTCTTTTCTGTCGCGTCTGCCTTCCTCGACGCTATATTGGTACCACCGTTTCTTATTCTTTTCCTAAAAAAAAAAAAAAAGACCACCTATTTTTTCTTCAGGTGTACTTCAGTTTTGAGCCTTAGGCCCAAAACCTTTTTCCTCAAATATGGAAAAACCTGCCTCAGGTTTTAAGAAGTGCACAAAATGTGGCGGTACTATATCCGTCACCGACACCCATGGCTGGTGTCTCAAATGTTTAGGCCCTGACCATTCCATCAAAGATTGTATGTCCTGTTCCATGATGTCTAAGAGAGGTCGACAAAACCAAGCTGCCAAGCTCAGTACCCTGTTTTTCCCTCTGATGCAGCTTCGGTGGCATCAACGTCTTCCAGGGCTGCTTCTTCCTCACATGGATCTCAGGTAACTAAACATAAATCCAGCCGGTCCTCAAAGGGCAAATCTCCTTCTAAGCATCGAGATGCCTCTAGCCTTGCCCTCGAGGATTCTGCACCGGCAAAATTACCCCGGCGGGAGGCTTCGGCTTCTAAAGCATCATCATCGAGGATCCAGGACGATCTAGATGGTGTGGCCTCAACCGATCTCCTGGTGCCATGCTCTGGGGTACCGGTGGCCTCCACTGGTACCGACTTCCAGGCATTGTCAGCGTCCATGGATCAGAGGATTCTGTCCATGGAACGCAGTCTGGCGGCTTTCCTTGTGGCATTGACGCCTGTGGTACCGCAACAGACTATTCCGCAGGTACCAGCTCCGGTATCGCCATCGGTACCGATCCTGGTACCGGTGGCATCGACATCGGCATCGGTGTCAGCCATGCCGGTACCCTGCCCTCTGCAGCCTTCCGGTACTGATACCCTGGTACCGATGATTCCCGATACCGACCCCGGTCGGTATGGGTATCGGGCTTTGCAAAAGCATCCCGACAGACGATACTTCGATTCCTCTGATGACTCTGAGGATTCTGAACAGTCTGTCGATGCAGTGATGCTTCTTCCACAGGAGGAGTCCTCTCCTAAACAAAGGATGTCTCCTCCAGAGGACTTGTCTTTTCAAAACTTTATCAGAGAGGTGGCTCAGGGTCTCTCTATTACAGTAGCCCCAGAGTCAGAGCCTAGAGCTAATGAGTTAGATATTTTACAATATCCTAATTCAGGACCAAGCAGGAAGTCAGTCCTCACATATGGGTGACGTCGGCGCCGACGGAGCCCTCGTGCGGAGCATTTCCCCAGCTTTCAAAGAAAGCCTTTGGGAATTGCAGCGCGCATGTGCGGTCCCCTTCCCGCCCAAGGGTGCCATCTTGCTCAGTCTTCGTTTTTCCGCGGAGCCCGACGGACGTAGTTTGTTTTTCGCCGAGGAAAAAGTTGATTTCCCTGTTTTTGTTCTATCTCCTTCGGTTCGACGCCGGATTCTTTTCCCGCCTGGGCCCGATACGCCGGTATCGAGCCCACTCTCTCTTTTTCGGTTTTTGTCCTTCGTGACTAGCGTTCGCGCCATTTTTTCTTTTTTCACTGGCAGCCCTGTCTTTTGACCTTGCAGGGGCCCTTTTTCCCCCGATGGCTGCCAGCGGGTTTAAAAAGTGTGATCGGTGTAAGAAACGTATGTCTCTTACCGACACACATGACTTCTGCCTCCGCTGCCTCGGACCCGATCATGACCCGATGATCTGTGGCCAAAGACACAAAAGGAGAGCACCAACCTCGCAGAAAGTCCAAAACAAACAAAAGAGCGAGCAGGATAAGAGGTCACAAGCACTTTATTAATGAACAACCCCAACGCGTTTCGGCAGGTGCCTTCATCAGGGGGTTAAAGGAAAGTTGTACTTCTAGTCATGCATATAAAGAAAGCGCATAAACAATGTGTGACCAATAGTACACTAGAAACAGCTTCAGACCGGCATATGGAACTGAGCAGGCAATCAATGATGATCTGTGGTCCATGTGGCAAAATGTCCTCGAAGGCGTTGAGTCGGCAGCACCAGAAGGATAGGATCTTCTCTGACTCCGCGTCCGGACGGGCCCGGACCTCGTCAGAGGCCTCGACGTCTCGGGACTCCGGCCCCGAGCAGCATCGGGGTTCCTCTGAGCGGGGGTCTCATTCGCGGGAACAGCGCAGGAAGAAGAAACCCGTGAGGGCGGCGTCGGTGGACGCTCCTGGTTCCTCGAGAGCCAGGTCGCATAGCCCCGATAGCCGTCCCGTGTCTTCGGAGTCGGAGAGGCCTGCCAAGCTACCTCGTATCGAGATGGAGTCTCCTGGACACGTGTGAGTGCTGTAGTCTTCGTGGACTCTCCGCCAGGGGCGCAGTCGGGGCCCGAGTCGGGGGCTGCTGGGTCTCCTGAGCTCGGACTCAGGTTGACGGTGTTGAGAGCAGCCTCGCTGCCTTCATGGAACAGCAGTGGGCATTGATCGCCGATCTCACCGGTGCATCTGCCCCGACCACCGGGACATTGACGTCCAAGTCGACCCCAGAGGCCGAGCCGATCCTCGAGTCCATGCGGACTTGAGTCGATCCTCGGCCACGGTCTCCCTCGGCCTCCCGTTCGGGACCGAGGTCGTCAACGCCGGTACCCTCAGCGTCGGGGCGGAGGGCATCGGTGCCCGCCCGACTGGAGCTGCTCAATACCTCCTCCGAGGAGTCGGGCTGGGAGACGGAGGATGAAGAGTCACCCGACACCTATCGGACTCTGTGTCCCATCGGACTCGCCGGAGTCCGAACCTCGGAGACGATCCCCACCGGAGGATACCCGATTCTCGGACTTCGTGCGGGATATGGCCAAGGCCTTGGCCTTCCCCGCGGATCCCGAGGAGCTCGAAGCCCTACAGTATGACTCTCCCTCGAAGGAGGCCTTTACTGTACCGGTTCCTCCGATGCTGCAGCGGCTGCTCTTCCGCATGTGGGAGACCCCGGCCTCGACTCCGGTGTTGAGCAAGTGGGTCGATTCCTGGAACCTGGATGCCCTCGGTAAGAAGTGTTTCCAGGGCTCTATGCTTGCTTGCCATGTCCAGACATACCAGCTCTACATGGGCATGTATCTCCAAGACCTGGCAAAGGAGATTGCCGGGTTCTCTGCTGGTCTCTCCGAGGAACCTTTGCAGAGGTTCCAGGCCTTGTCCACTGGTATTCGAGAGTGCTCGAAGTTTATCTCTCGAGCAGCCTACGATGGCTTCGAGGCTTCGGCTCGAGTAGCTGGGGCCGGCATCGGTGTCCGCCGACAGGCTTGGCTACAGTCATCCGATCTCGAGCCATGGGTACAGGACAAGTTGGTCGATGTCCCCTGCCGAGGTGAAAACCTCTTTGGCAAGCCCATGGCTGAAAAGGCTGCAGAACCCGAGACCGAGACTCTGACCTGGACTAGGCTGTCCAGAAAAACCTCTGCCCTTTCTCAGAAAAAGAAGGGCTCGGGAAAAAAGACCTTTTACCCGAGGAAGTCATCTGCCTATAAACAATACCCTCATTATCAGGCCTCTGCAGCTCCCCAACAGAGTCAGCTGGCCAAGGGGCAGGGTCATGGGCCCCGTAGGCAGAAGGCCCCCAAGCCACCAACACCGGCCCCTGCTCAGCAGGGTGGGGGGTTTTGACTCAGAAGGCATAGCCTCTTCTCCTCAGCTGGCTCACATCAGCACAGGAGGCCGGCTGGCCCACTTTGCCCACAGGTGGTCAGCCATCACATCAGATACCATATAGTCCAAAAGGGCTATCTTCTCCATTTTCACCAGGTACCTCCCTCCTATTTTCCAGGGGAGCCTCCAAGACTCCCTCTGCACAGGGACCTACTCCTTCAGGAGTTAGCAAGTCTGCTAAAGGAACAGGCTGTGGAACCGGTGCCCCACCACCTGAGAGGTCACGGCTTTTATTCCAGGTACTTTCTGGTACCAAAAAGAACAGGAGGCCTCAGACCCATCCTAGACTTGCGCAACTTCAACAAGTTCCTGGAGAGGGAAAAGTTCATGATGCTTACCCTTGGAATCCTGCTGCCCTACCTCCAGCAGGGAGATTGGCTATGGTCCTTAGATCTAAAGGATGCTTATACTCACATCCTTATTCATCCAGACCACAGGCAGTATCTCAGATTTGTTGTGTTGGGAAACCACTACCAGTACAGAGTACTACCCATTGGCCTAACCTCCGCTCCCAGGGTGTTCACCAAGTGCCTGGCGGTGGTGGCGGCCTACCTGAGGCTTCAAGGTCTTTTTGTGTTTCCATACCTGGACGACTGGCTCATAAGGGGCCAGTCTTCCCAGGAGGCCAGTCAAGCCACCCTTCGCACTGTGGCTCTGCTTCAGCACTTGGGGTTTGTCATAAACTTCGCAAAGTCCACTTTGCTCCCGTCCCAGAACTTAGAATTCATAGGAGCAAGGCTGGACACTCTTCAGGCGAAGGCTTTTCTGCCAATGGACAGAGCCCACAGGTTGATGGATCTAGCCAGGCAGTTTCACAGCATTTCCCTGGTCTCCGCCAGGCAATTTCTGAGACTTCTCGGCCATATGGCTTTCACGGTTCATGTAACCCCCAATGCCCGCCTGCACATGCGGCCTGCTCAGTGGAGCCTTCGAACTCAGTGGCATCAAGCCACAGGGAGCCTTGCAGACTCAGTAAGAATATCCGCCCTGCTCGTCTCCTCTCTGCAATGGTGGCTTCATCTTCCGAATCTGCTACTCGGAGTGGGTTTTCAATCCCCTCCGCATTCTCAAGTGCTGACAACAGATGCTTCTCTTCTAGGTTGGGGAGCACATTGCCAAGGGGCATGTACTCAGGGTCTCTGGACCCCTTGGGAGGTTGCTCAGCAGATAAACTTCCTGGAGCCACTGGCGATACGCCTAGCTCTGAGAACCTTCTCCCACCTCACATCTCACCAGTCTGTACTGGTCCAGACGGACAATCAAGTTGCCATGTTCTACGTTAACAAACAAGGAGGCACAGGCTCCTTCCTTTTCTGTCAGGAGGTGCAATGGCTGTGCTCTTGGGCCGTCAATCACGGAATCCTCCTCAAGGCTGTCTACCTCCCAGGTCAAGAAAATTACCTGGCGGACAGACTGAGCAGGATCCTGCAACCACACGAATGGAGATTGAATCTGTTGGTGGTTCAGCAGATCTTTCTCAGGTGGGGCTTCCCCACCATGGATCTTTTCGCCAGTCCTCTGAACCGGCAACTCCCGAGATTCTGTTCCAGACAACCGCATCCTCTCAGAGTAGCAGCGGATGCGTTTCTGATTCCGTGGTCCCAAGGCCTACTGTATGCGTTTCCTCCCACGCCACTAGTGTCCTGGGATGTACACTGTTCAAAGTCCTCAAGGACGGGGCCTCAATGATTCTGATAGCCCCCAGGTGACCGAGGCAACCGTGGTTCCCACTTCTGCTGCAACTGGCGGTGGACACTCCTCTTCCTCTGGGGATTCAACACGATCTCCTGTCTCAGGAACAGGGATCTCTCTTGCACCCCAACCTCCAGTCCCTTCATCTGATGGCCTGGCTGCTGAAAGGGTAGTCCTGGCTCCCCTACTACTGCCTAGAGAGGTGGAAGACATACTCTTATCCTCTAGACGGCAATCCACCAGGAAATCCTACGCTCTTAAGTGGCGTAGATTCTCCGCATGGTGTGCTCAGCACGGCGAGAATCCCTTCTTGTGCTTGGTAGCGGTAGTATTGTAATATTTGCTTTACCTCTCCAATCTAGCCTTAAGTCCAACTCTGTCAGTGTTCACCTCAGTGCTCTCTCAGCGCATTACTCGCCGGTGGACGGAAGGCCTCTTTCCAACCACCCTTTGGTGGCTCGTTTTCTCAGAGGCCTCCTCCTGCTTAAGCCTCCTTTGCATCCACCAGCCCCTGAGTGGGATCTGAATGTGGTCTTACAGCGGATTACTTGTCCGCCATTTGAACCTATGGCTACCTGCCCTCGCCGTTTTCTCTCCTGGAAAACCTTGTTTCTGGTAGCTCTTACCTCTGCTAGGCGAGTAAGTGAACTTCAGGCACTAGTGTCTGATCCCCCTTACACTAGGTTCTACAGGAATAGGGTAGTCTTACGGACTCACCCGAAGTTTCTTTCTAAGGTTGTCTCCCCTTTTCACCTCAATCAGGAGGTGGTTCTTCTGATCTTCTTTCCCAGGCCGCATGCCAACTGGGCTGAGATGGTCCTGCATACCCTGGACTGTAGGAGGGCGTTATCCTTCTACCTTGACCGTACGCGGGAGCATTGGAGGGCTGTTCAGCTCTTCGTTTCTTTTGACCCCAGTAAGTTGGGGCTACCTGTCTCCAAGCGTACTTTGTCCATATGGGTTGCTGACTGTATCGCCTGGGCATATGGGGCAGCCGGCCTCTCGTTGGAGGGTCGAGTCACGGCTCATCGTGTCATGGCGAAGGCTGCGTCAGTGGCTCATCTCTGCTCTGTTCCTTTGGCAGACATCTGCCGGGCCGCTACTTGGTCTTCAAGCCAGACTTTTGCGGCCCATTACGGCCTTGAGAGGGAGTCCCGCAGGGACAGTGCTTTCGGACAGGCAGTACTCCATAATCTCTTTGGGGTTTAGGCAACTCCTACCCTCCGGCCCTGGTGTTGGGCTACCGGTCGGGGGCGTTCTCAGAGAAGATTCCTTCCTTACTTACTGACGAGCTAGAGGGAGCTCATTTTTTCGGCTTGAGGTCTCCGGTAGGCTTAAGCTGGGGAGTCCCATATGTGAGGACTGACTTCCTGCTTGGTCCTGGAGAAAGAGTAGTTACTCACCTGTAACAGGTATTCTCCAGGAGCAGCAGGAATCAGTCCTCACAGCCCTCCCTCCTCCCCTTGGAGTTGCAGTCATATGATTTATTTTGCTAATTTTTTTGCTGTCTTTTAGCTATGTCATCAGACTGAGCAAGATGGCACCCTTGGGCGGGAAGGGGACCGCGCATGCACGCTGCAATTCCCAAAGGCTTTCTTTGAGAGGTTGGGAAATGCTCCGCACGAGGGCTCCGTCGGCGCCAACGTCACCCATATGTGAGGACTGATTCCTGCTGCTCCTGGAGAACACCTGTTACAGGTGAGTAAGTACTCTAACTCCTAAAGAGGCAGCTACCTTGCCTATTCATGAGATTCTGTATGATCTCATGTTAAGGATGTGGGAAGCACCTCTAACCACCTCTCCTCATTCTCGCAGGTTGGACACCATGTATCGTGTCCCTCCTTGTCCTGATTTCTATAAGACTCAGCTTCCTCACCACTCTATTGTGGTTGAGTCTGCAATGAAAAAGATTAGAAGTGCCAAGAGACATGCCTCTAATCCTCCAGGACGTGAATGTAGAACCCTGGATGCTTTTGGTAGAAGAATTTTCCAAGCTTCCATGCTTGCTGCAAGAATTAATTCTTATAGTCTCTACATGGGCATGTTCTTAGAAGAGGTCACTGACCATTTGCAGACTTTAAGTCCTTTTATGTCTGATAATAAAAGGCAAGAATTTCTCTCTGTGCTCAAACATGCCCAGGATGTCTCCAAATTCTCCAACCGTGCAGCTTTTGATTCCTTTGAATGCGTAAGCAGAGCCTCAGCTATAGCTATAGCAGCACATAGGGTTGCTTGGCTTCAAGCATCTGATTTGGAGACCTGGGTCCAAGATGAATTGGGAAATATCCCTTTTACAGGTGAAAATCTGTTTGGTAAAGATTGGCAAGCAAAAGCCAGTCAGATGGATGCTGAAAATTCTGCTTTGGATAGACTATCCAAATCTACAGCTGCTCTTGCTAAGAAAAGGTTGTTCAAGAAAACACCTTTTTCAAAGAAGGAGTGGCCTAGTGGTTGGGGCAAGGTACTTCGGGCCGGAAGGTCGGGGGTTCAAATCCCACCAGAGGACAGCAACCTTGGGCCGGAAGGACTGGGGTTTCTAGTCCCATAGGTGCTCCTTGTGGTCTTGGGCAAGCCACTTAACCCTCCATAGCCCATGTTCCCTGTAAAATAGTTCTCTGTGTGCTGTGCTTTCCTGTCTAATCAATGTGTTTATACCTCAAAAAAAATTTCCTGTCATGATTTGACAATTTCCAATCTGTAATCAAAACCGCTGCTGATCGCTGGAAGTAGCGGTATACAAATGTATACTAAATAAAAAATAAATAAATAAATAAAGAAGGGAAGATCCTATCCTGCTTATAGTCAGAGAGCATCTTCTGCAGCTCACTTCCTTTCCAAATGTCAGTAATCCTCCAAACAGACCAAGGCAAAGGCTGCGAGGCCTATTCCAGCCCAGCAGTCTGAGCCACCTCAGGGCCTTTGACTTTTTGCTAGAGAACTTAGCCTTTCTGGCTCTAGAAGAACCAGAGCCCTCCACCATTCCAGGAAGGCTATGTCACTTTGCTCCCAGATGGGGGCAAATCACAGCAGAGCAGTGGACACTCTCCATTATAAGAGAGGGGTACAAACTTCATTTTTCCAGCTTGCGCCCTCTCACAAGCGTGCACCAGTTCAATTCTCCAACCTCCCTCCTCACCCTATTAGAGCAGGAGGTTGCCACTCTTCTAGCCCAAGGGGCAGTAGAGGAAGTGCCCTCTCATCAACAGGGCACAGGGTTCTACTCCCCCTATTTTCTTATCCCAAAGATTTTAGATCTCAGAGAATTGAACAGATTCCTTGTCAAAGAAAAATTCAAGATGGTTTCTCTAGGAACTCTGCTGCCATACCTTCAGAGTCAGGATTGGCTTTGTTCTCTAGATCTCAAGGATGCGTACACTCATGTTCTCATCCATCCAACTCACAGAAGGTTCCTTTGGTTCCTTTTCCAGGAGAAGCACTATCAATACAGAGTGCTCCCCTTTGGCCTGGCCTCTGCACCAAGGGTGTTCACGAAATGCATGGCAGTGGTTGCTGCTTTTCTACGCACCCTGGGAATATTTGTCTTCCCCTACCTGGATGACTGGCTCATTCGAGCTCCCACTCAATCAGAGGCCAGGACTGCTCTAACCTGCACAATGCGTATTCTTCAATACTTAGGGCTGGTAATAAACATCCCAAAATCCAATTCGATCCCTACTCAGTCCCTGGAGTTCATAGGGGCACTGCTGGATGCCACAAAGGCAAGGGCCTTTCTTCCCCAGGCCTGTTGCCTTTGCTTGATGCAGTTAGTTTCTCAAGCAGAGTTGAATCCCTGCTCACTGCTCGAGAGATGTTACAGTTGCTAGGCCACATGACTTCCACCGTTCATGTGGTACCATATGCTCGCCTTCACATGAGAGCAGCTCAGTGGACTTTATCCACCCAATGGACCCAGGCATTAGGCTGCCTGTCAGACAAAATAGCAAACACAAGTCGCCTCATTTTGTCCCTCCAGTGGTGGAAGTCCCCTCAGAACCTCTTGCTGGGGTGTCCTTTTCAACAGCCTCTACCCCAGGCAACTCTTACAACAGATGCTTCTCCAATGGGCTGGGGAGCTCATCTTCAGGACCTCTCCACCCAGGGCATCTGGTCCACACAGGAGACTTGTCTCCACATCAATCTCTTGGAACTCAGAGCAATCTTCCTTGCTCTACGAGTTTTCCACACCCTGCTCAGCGACCAGACAGTCCTTATCCACACGTACCTAAGGTAGCCATGTTCTCTGTAAACAAGCAGGGAGGAACTGGCTCTCTGTTGCTTTGCAACGAAGCTCTGCGACTGTGGGCCCTCGCCAGAGAGCATCACATTCATCTTCTGGCAGTCTATCTTCCAGGGGTTCAAAACTCTTGGGCGGACAGACTCAGTCAAGTTCTGCTTCCACACGAGTGGTCCCTACATATGGACCAGTTGTCCAAAATTTTTCAAATTTGGGGAACCCCGGACATAGACCTCTTTGCAAGTCCGTGGAATGCCAAACTTCCCCGGTTCTGTTCGAGAACTCTGGCTCGGGGCTCAGGGATGCTTTCCTCCTTCACTGGGGTCAAGACTTCCTGTATGCCTTTCCACCCATTCCCCTAATTCCCAAAACCCTGTTCAAGCTTCAGAGAGACAGAGGCCACATGATTCTCATAGCTCCACATTGGCCACGGCAAGTGTGGTACCTTCTGCTTCTACATCTCTCTCAAGCTCCCTCCCTAGAGTTAGGGTCTGCTCCAGACCTCCTCCCTCAGGAGGACGGAAAGTTGTGGCATTCCAATCCCCAGTCTCTGCATCTCAGGGCTTGGTTGCTGAAGGCCTAGATCTCCAGGATCTTCCTCTTTCTCAGCAAGTGAAAGATGTTCTTCAAGCTTCCAGAAAAACTTCCACTAGACGTTCTTACGCCTTCAAGTGGAAAAGGTTTACCATCTGGTGTTCTGAAAAGGGTCTTAACCCCCGTGCCATACCTCTGGAATCATTGCTGGAGTATTTCCTGCATCTGTCTAATGCAGGCCTTAAGACAAATTCAGTAAGAGTCCATCTGAGTGCTTTTGCAGCTTCACTCAAGCCTCTAAATGGACAACCTATTTCCTCTCATCCCCTTGTAGCAAGGCTCATGAGAGGCCTCCTTTTAACAAAGCCTCCCATTAGACCACCACCGGTGGCATGGGACTTTAATTTGGTTCTTGGTCAGCTTATGAAGCTGCCTTTTGAACCTTTAGCTACTACCTCCTTGAAATACCTTTCTTGGAAGGTTATCTTTCTCATTGCAATCACATCAGCACGCCGCATCAGTGAATTGCAAGCACTAGTAGCTAATCCACCTTTACAAGATTCCATCATGACAAAGTGGTCCTTAGGACTAATCCATATTTTATGCCTAAGGTGGTCTCGCTTTTTCACCTCAACCAAGAGGTCTACCTACCTACCTGTCTTTTTTCCAGGGCCTCATGCATCACCTGCAGAGAGGAATCTTCATACCCTGGACTGTAAAAGAGCTCTGGCTTTTTACTTACAGAGGACACAGCAACATGGAAAGTCTTCCCAACTCTTTGTTGCTTTTGATCCTTCTCATTTGGGACAACCAGTCTCCAAGAGAACTCTTTCCAACTGGATTGCCCAATGTATCTTTCGCCTATCAGAGCAAGAACATTTCTCTGGAGGGCCATGTCACAGCTCACAGTGTGAGAGCCATGGCAGCCTCAATGGCTCATCTGAACTCTGTGTCTATCAACGACATCTGTCGAGCAGCCACTTGGACCTCGGTTCATACCTTCACAGCCCATTACTGCTTAGACAAGGACTCCCGCCGGGATGCCTTGTTTGGTCAGGCTGTTCTCAAACACCTGTTCCATACTTAATCAACTTCTACCCACCATCCCTCAGGGGATGCCAGAGATCCAGGTGGGGAAGTGCAGCCCTGTCCCAGGGTCACACAACATCTGGGCGCTCTCCCTGGCATCAAAAGCTAGGGAGTCCCCATATGTGAAGACTCATTCCTGCTTGTTCCTGGAGATAGCACAGTTACTTACCTGTAACAGGTGATCTCTGGGAACAGCAGGAATAAGTTTTCACAACCCACCCACCTCCCCTAGGAGTTGTCTCTCTCTCTCTATCTCTCTTCCTTTCCCTCTCTCTCCCTCTTTGTCTGAGCTATAAAACTCAACTGAGGAGAGACAGTTGGAAAGGCGGGAAGGTAGCACGCAGGCGCTGTGGGATGCTCCCAAAAGCTTTCTGATTGGACGCTGGGGAGCGTTCCCGCGCAGGCTCCGTCGGTACTGACGTACCCATATGTGAAGACTTATTCCTACTATTCCCAGAGATCACCTGTTACAGGTAAGTAACTGTGCTTTCTTTCAGTTAAGAAATATTTTTGCATATTGCTTCTGAGTCTATCCCTTTTCACCCTCATCCTATGTCCCCTCATAGCAGAGCTTGCTTTCAATCGAAAGAGGCTCTTTTCCTGTGCGTTTATGCCATGGAGGTATTTAAATGTCTCTATCATATCTCCTCTATACCGCCTTTCCTCTAAACTAAAGTATACGTATTAAGAACCTTACGTCTGTCCTCATATACTTTATAATGAAGACCACTAACCATTTCCATCGACTCCAATCTGTTTATATCCTTTTGAAGGTGCAGTCTCCAGAATTGCACACAATACTCCAAATGAGGTTACACCAAAGACTTACACAGAGGCACTGTCACCTTCTTTTTTTCTGCTGGCCATTCCTCTCCCTTTGCACCCAAGTATCCTACCTGTTGCCATTGCCTTTTCTACCTGTTTAGCTACTTTAAGATCATCAGACACAATCATGCCCAGCTCCCGCTCTTCTTTTGTGTACAGAAGTACTTCACCCCCTACATTGTACCTTGGATTTTTGCAGCCAAATGCGTGACCCTACATTTTTTAGCATTAAATGTCAGCTGCCAAATTCTAGACCATTCTTCAAGCTTAGCTAGATCCCTCCTCATGTTATCTATGCCTTCCTTGATGTCTACTCTCCTGCAAATTTTAATATCATCCGCGAAAAGGCAAACCTTACCAACAGCCCTTCCGTAGTATCATTAACAAAGATATTAAAAAGATTCGGGCCAAAGTTTGATCCCTGCGACACACCACTGGTAACCTCCCCCTCCTCATAGTGATCTCCATTTACCTGTACCCTTTGTCGCCTCCCACTGAACCAATTTTTAACCCAATTAGTAACTCCCTGTAGTTGTCTGCATTGTTGTTGCCAAGAAAACTTGTTGCCACTAACTGGAAGGCTTTCCATGCTATCCTTTCTATGCCACATAGTGCACGGTTAAATTCATCATCTCGAAGAAGTTCACGAATTTGAGAACCAATAAAGATATCTTCCTTTATCTTAGCTTCACTTAGTCTTGGAAATTTCCCACTGAGATACTTGCAAGCTGGTTTTGTTTTGTCCATGACCTTGACATTTTTCATTAGACCCAGCTTAATGTGTTGGGGTGATAACAAAATCTTCCTTGATTCAGCAAGTGGTAGATGCTGTGCACTTTTCTTTTCAGGCTCCAGTGACTTTTGGAGTGGCCATGTGTTTTAGTAATTTATGATTTAAATTGAGATCTCTTCCCATTATAACTCGCATATCCTTAGCACGTCTGAAGTCAAGGTTATATGTACTGACCCAGCCTTGTAAATTGAAAACTAGAGCCAATAAAGCATCTTTTTTGATCTCCAGGAACAAGCAGGAATGAGTCTTCACATATGGGTATCGTTGGTACCGACGTAGCCTGCGCGGGAACGCTCCCCAGCGTCCAGAAAAAAAGCTTTTGGGAGCATTCCACAGCGCCTGCGCGCTGCCTTCCCGCCTTTCCCAACAGCCTCTCTCCATTTCTTCTTTTCCGCGGAGCCAGCAGGTCGTGTTCCGGTCACCGCTAAAGAAGTAATTTCTTTTCTTTTATTTCTTTGGTCGCGTGTCTGCCTTCTTCGACGTCGGACCGGTACCGCCGGTCTTTTCTTCTTTCTTCTTTTTTAAAAAAAAAAAAAAAACCTACCGTTTCCTACTTCTGTGCATTTTTTTTTTCTCCTTTTGGGCCTTAGTCCTAGAAAAATTTTCCTCATGGAAAAGCCCGCTTTCGGGTTTAAAAAGTGCACGAAGTGCAGCGGTACTCTTTCTATCACCGACACCCATGACTGGTGTCTAAAATGTTTGGGTCCTGACCATTCCATCACCGATTGTGAGTCCTGTTCCATGATGTCTAAAAGAGGTCGACAGAATCGAGCGGCCAAGCTCAGTATCCTGTTTCCCTCTGATGCAGCTTCGGTGGCATCGACATCTTCCAGGGCTGCTTCTTCCTCCCATGGATCTTAGGTAACCAAACATAAGTCCAGCCGGTCCTCGAAGGGTAGATCTCCCTCTAAGTATCGAGATGCCTCCGGGCTTGCTCTCGAGGATCCTGCACCGGCAAAATTACCCCGGCGGGAAGCTCCGGCTTCCAAAGCTTCATCTATGGGGTTACAGGTTGACATCGATGGCTCGGCCTCGACCGATCACCTGTTGCCATGTTCTGGGGTACCGGTGGTTTCCACTGGTACCGACATCCAGACATTGGTTGCGTCGATGGATCAGAATATTCTGACCATGCAGCGTGCCATTACTGCATTCATACAAGCTGCGACGCCTCCGGTACCGCAACAAACTCCGTTGTCGGTACCTGTTCCGGCACCGGCACCGATATCGGTTCCGGTGCCTGTACCGATTGCATCGACATCGGCTTCGGTGTCGACTGCAGCGGTACCCTGTTCTGTGATGCCCATCGGTACCGAATCGGTTCCGATCACTCCCGATGTCGATACCACTCGGTACGCGTATCGGGCTCTGCAGGAGCATCCAGACAGGCGATACTTCGATTCTGTCGAAGCATCAGTACTCCTTCCTCAGGAACCCTCTTCTCCAAAAAGAAGAATGTCTCCTCCAGAAGACTTGTCTTTTCAAGACTTCATTAGGGAAGTGGCCAGGGGCCTCTCCATTTCAGTGGCCCCTGAATCAGAGCCTAGAGCCAAGAAATTGGATATTTTACAATATCCTAAGGCTCCTAAAGAGGCAGCCACTTTACCAATTCATGAGATCCTTTATGATCACATGTTGGGCATATGGGAGACACCTCTCACTATCTCCCCTCATTCTCCTAGGTTGGACACCATGTACCGTGTTCCTCCTTGTCCTGGCTTTCATAAGACTCAGTTTCCTCACCACTCTATTGTGGTGGAGTCTGCTATGAAGAAGATAAAGAGTGCAAAAAGACACTCATCTAATCCTCCAGGAAGAGAATGCAGAACCTTGGATGCTTTTGGCTGGAGAATTTTCCAGGCTAATATGCTTGTTGCCAGAATCAACTCCTATAGTCTCTATAAGGGGATGTTTCTAAAGGAAGTTACAGATCATCTGCAAACTTTATCTCCTTTTATCTCAGAAGATAAAAGGAAAGAGTTTCCCACCTGGCTTAAACATGCCCAGGATGTTTCCAAATTTTCCAACCATGCAGCCTTTGACTCTTTTGAGTGTGCCAGCAGAGCCTCGGCTATTGCCATAGGTGCAGGCAGAGTTGCTTGGTTACAAGCTTCTGATTTGGAACCCCTGGGTCCAGGATGGATTAGGAAATCTTCCTTGTACAGGTGAAAACCTTTTTGGCAAGGATTGGCAAGCAAAGGCCACTCAGATGGATGCTGAGAATTCTGCCTTAGATAGACTTTCAAAGTCTACTTCTGCTCCTGTTAGAAAAAGGTTATTCAAAAAGGCTTTCTTTCCCAAAAAGGGGAAATATTATCCTGTTTATGGTCAGCAGGCATCTTCTGCAGGTCATTTTGCTGCAAAGCGTCAGCAACAACCTAAACAAGCCAAGCCTAAGGCTGCAAGGACTGCTACGGCCCAACAGTCTCAGCCTCCTCAGGGCCTTTGACTTACATCTAGAGAACTTAGCCTTTCTGGCTCTAGAAGAACCAGAGCCTCTCACAATTCCAGGAAGGTTAGCCCACTTTGCTCCCAGATGGGAACAAGTCACGGCAGAGCAATGGACCCTCTCCATCATAAGGGAGGGGTACAAGCTTCATTTCTTCAACCTTCCTCCTCACACCATGGTGAGACAGTTCAATTCTCCAACATCTCTCCTCGACCTTCTGGGTCAGGAGATTGCTACCCTTCTTGCCCAAAGGGCAATAGAAGAAGTACCCCTTCTTCAACAGGGCTCAGGGTTCTACTCCCCCTATTTTCTTATCCCAAAGAAAACAGGGTACTACAGACCCATCTTAGATCTCATAGAATTGAACAAGTTTCTATGCAAGGAGAAATTCAAGATGATTTCTCTCGGTGCTCTCCTTCCATACCTTCAATGTCAGGATTGGCTTTGTTCTCTAGATCTCAAGGATGCGTACACCCATATCCTCATCCATCCAACACACAGAAGGTTCCTTCGGTTCCTTTATCAAGGAAAGCACTACCAATACAGAGTGCTTCCTTTCGGTCTGGCCTCTGCTCCAAGAGTGTTCACAAAATGCATGGCAGTATTAGCTGCATTTCTACGCACTCTAGGAATATTTGTATTCCCATATCTGGACGACTGGCTCATCTGAGCTCCGTCCCAATCAGAGGCCCAGACTTCCCTAGCCTGCACAAGGCGTGTTCCTCAGTATCTGGGACTTGTAATAAACATCCCAAAATCCCATCTCACCCCTACTCAGTCACTAGAGTTCATAGGGGCCTTGCTGTATACCACAACTGCAAGGGCCTATCTTCCCCAGGCCCGTTGCCTACGCTTGGTGCAGTTAGCCTCACAAATTCAGTTAAAGTCCCATTTAACTGCTCGAGAAATGTTACAACTGTTAGGCCACATGGCATCCACCGTGCATGTCGTTCCTTACGCTCGCCTTCACATGAGGGCAGCTCAGTGGACTCTGTTCACCCAATGGACCCAGGCATCAGGGTACCTGTCAGACAAAATAGCAACCTCCAGTCGCCTCTTCTGGTCTCTCCAGTGGTGGAGGTCCACTCAAAATCTGTTGCTGGGGTCCCCCTTTCAACAATCGCTACCCCAAGCAACCCTTACAACAGATGCTTCTCCAAAGGGTTGGGGAGCTCATCTACAAGATCTCTCCACCCAGGGCATCTGGTTTCCACAAGAGACATCTCTACATATCAACCTCTTGGAGCTCAGAGCAATTCTTCTAGCTCTCAGAGTCTTCCACACCCTGCTCAGTTACAAGACTGTCCTCATCCACACGGACAACAAAGTAGCCATATTCTACGTGAACAAGCAGGGCTGGACTGGCTCTGTTGCTTTGCAACGAAGCTTTGAGATTGTGGGCCTTCGCCAGAGAGCATCAAATTCATCTCTTGGCAGTGTATCTTCCAGGGGTTCAAAACTCTTGGGCAGACAGACTCAGTCGAGTTCTGCTTCCACACGAATGGTCCCTCCATTGGGACCAGATAGCCAGGATCTTCCGAATTTGGGGAATCCCAGACATAGACCTGTTCGCAAGTCCGTGGAATGCCAAACTTCCCCGGTTCTGTTCCAGGATTCCGTGTCAGGGAGTTCAGGCCAGGGATGCCTTCCTCCTTCATTGGGGGCAAGACTTCCTCTATGCCTTTCCACCCATTCCCCTAATTCCCAAGACACTGTTCAAACTTCAGAGAGACAAGGGGTCTATGATCCTCATAGCACCACATTGGCCATGCCAGGTGTGGTACCCTCTACTTCTGCATCTCTCTCAAGCTCCCTCCCTGGACTTGGGATCTGCTCCAGACCTCCTGTCCCAGGAGGAGGGAACGTTGTGGCACCCAAATCCCCAGTCTCTTCATCTCAGAGCCTGGTTGCTGAAGGCCTAGACCTTCAAGATTTGCATCTTTCTCAGCAGGTGAAGGATATCCTTCATGCTTCCAGAAAGCCTTCCACTAGACGTTCCTATGCTTTTTAATGGAAAAGGTTTACCATTTGGTGTGCACAGAAGGGTCTTAACCCCCTTGCAATACCTCTGAATTCTTTACTTGAATATTTGCTGCATTTATCCCATGCAGGCCTTAAAAAGAATTCAGTAAGAGTCCATTTGAGTGCTATTGCAGCATCCCTTAAGCCTGTCAATGGACAGCCTATTTCCTCTCATCCTCTTATTTCAAGATTCATGAGAGGCCTTCTTTTAACTAAACCTCCCATTAGACCACCTCCTGTGGCATGGGACTTGAATTTGGTTCTTGGCCAGCTTATGAAGCCACCCTTTGAACCCTTAGCCACTACCTCCTTGAAATTTCTTTCCTGGAAGGTTACTTTTCTCATTGAAGTCACCTCAGCTCGCCGCATCAGTGAGCTGCAAGCCTTGGTGGCTAATCCTCCTTATACAAGGTTCCATCATGACAAGGTAGTCCTCAGGACTAATCCACACTTTATGCCTAAAGTGGTCTCACCTTTTCATCTGAACCAGGAGGTGTATTTACCTGTCTTTTTTCCAGGACCTCATGCATCAAGTGCAGAGAGGAATCTCCATACCCTGGATTGTAAGAGAGCGCTCGCTTTTTACTTACAAAGGACACAGCAACATAGAAAGTCCTCTCAACTCTTTGTTGCTTTTGATCCCTCTCATTTGGGACTTCCAGTCTCTAAGAGAACTCTGTCCAATTGGATTGCTCAGTGTATTTCTTTTGCCTACCAGAGTAAGAACCTTTCTCTGAAGGGCCATGTCCCAGCTCACAATGTGAGGGCCATGGCAGCCTCTATGGCTCATCTGAACTCTGTGTCCATCGACCAAATCTGTCGAGCGGCCACCTGGGCCTCGGTTCATACCTTTACAGCCCATTACTGCTTGGACAAGGACTCCCACCGGGATGCCTTGTTTGGTCAGGCTGTTCTCAAACACCTGTTCCATACCTAATCAACTCCTACCCCCAATCCCTGGTTGGATGCCCGAGATCCATGGGGGCAGGTTGAGCCCTTATCAGGGACTCACAACCTTGGAGATCTCCCTGGCATCTCTAGCTAGGGAGTCCCCATATGTGAAGACTCATTCCTGCTTGTTCCTGGAGATAGCACAGTTACTTACCTGTAACAGGTGATCTCTGGGAACAGCAGGAATAAGTCTTCACAACCCACCCACCTCCCCTAGTAGTTGTATCTCTCTATCTATCTTTCCTTTCCACTCTCTCTCTTTGTCTCAACTTAAAACTCGAACTGGAGAGAGGCGGTTGGGAAAGGCGGGAAGTCAGCGCGCCGGCGCTGTGGGATGCTCCCAAAAGCTTTCTTTCTGGACGCTGGGGAGCGTTCCCGCGCAGGCTCTGTCGGTACCGACGATACCCATATGTTTAGACTTATTCCTGCTGTTCCCAGAGATCACCTGTTACAGGTAAGTAACTGTGCTTTCTCAGCGAACCAGGCTTAAAGTATGACTGAATTTATTATGGAAGCATTTTGGCTGTAGAACAGTATAGTTGTTTTTTGCTTTCTTTTTCATAGTAACCTTTTTTAATGATTTTTCATAGTAACTTTGGCTGATTTTTAAACTTTTAAACAAATATGACAGGTGAGATATTATCAAGTTGTGTATATGGCAACCATAAACACATGAAAAGACCTAGGCTTATAATAATTTGTGATTAAAACTCTACCACCAACATGCTATATATATGCATAAAATGGAAAAGCTCAGATATATTGGAAACAGTAGCCGATCAGCTGTTTTAATTGTCATTTTTTAATTTAGTGCATTAAAATCCATAAGAATTGGCAGATTTTGTCTCCGAAGCAGACAGCTTTTTAAAAATTCTAGACCAGTGCTATATATGCATTAGGATCTTCTTTCTTCCTATGCTCTTCCTTATGAATGCCGTTCATCTGGGCATTCTTATTTTTGTGCTCTTTCCCATTGCTCACTTCTAACTCCAATTTTTCAACCTTGCTGCATCTTTTGCTTGGAGCAGGCTTCCTGAGCCAGGCCATTGTGCTCCCTCTCTAGCCATGTTCAGACAAGACTAAAAGCTCACTTTTTTGATGTTGCTTTTATGTCTTGACATCATCTCGCATTCTATTAGTCTCTTGTTTGCCATGTATGTGTGTGCTAAGTAGCTTCCTGATCGTATCCCCAGTCTAGTCCCGGACCTCTGAGTTGTCCACCTCATTCAGCAGCTTGTAGACTGAGGAACCTCCTCCTTTTCCATGATGTCATCCGTATATATCTCTGGGATCTGCCTTCCTCCATCAGTTACCTCAGTCTCCAAGCAGCTGAATAGGTTGAGCCCGGAGGTCCGGGCTCACTGAAGGAACAATTAAGGAACAGTTTGAGTGAAGTAGTAGGGTTTTAGTTTAAAAAAAAAAAAAAAAAAAAAATATATATATATATATATATATAGGAGCTGTGCCTTTACATTTCAGGAGCTGTGCCTTATTGGTGCCTCACGCTCTCCTCAAAGCTCTTCTTAGTTTTCCTTCCGAGTAGCCCGGTTATATTTCTGAAGGGGGCCGGTTAACTCCCGGTGGGTAGCAGTGGAGCTGAACCGGGAGAGGAGGCAGAGCTGCTCAGCCAAGCGCTAAACAGAAGACCTGCCTGTGAGCGCGCCTCTTGCTGTTCGCGGAGGTATCCGGGGCCGGACCTCAGCGCTGGGCTCAGGATGCAATTGGAGCCTCCTTGTCGTCCTTTGGCAGCGGAGAGCTCGGTCCGTCAGCGGAATCTGGCTGCAGGGGCAGCAGAGGTAAGGGGGCGGGCCGGTGACTGTTTATTTCCGCGGCGCGAAGGAGCGCCTTCTTCAGTGCAGGCCTGGCCACGTGGCAGTAACGTGGGAGCACAGGGCCGGCTCCGGAGCTAGCTGTCAGTTTCTCCCGGCTTCTAAAGCCGCGGTTTGGAGGCCTGCGGGCTGTGATCAGAGGGGACAGCTAAGGGGCTCCTTCTTGGAGTGTGAGTTTGAAAAAAAAAAAAACAAATTTGAGCAAAGGCACATAGTAGTAGGTGGATAAAAGTGTTTTAAGGGGCTGCAGGCTTCCGGGGTTCCCCTTTGGAGATAGGCAGATTGCGAGTAGAGTTCCCAAGGGGGAGGGGGTGGCTCTAAGGGGCTATGCCTCCAAAAGCCCAGTGTGTTATTTGTGGGGCTAAGAGGAGTACTTTTCTGTACTGACTCAGGAGTGTGCAGGGGCTGCTCCAAGGAGGCTGCAGCCATGGACCTTTCCGGGGAGGATGTGGGGGAGCGGGCAGGGGCTGAGGCAGGCCCTTTGGATGCTCCCTTGGTCGGTTTACCCCGTGGGGAGCCCGTGGCTGGGCCATATTCCGCCCCGGAGCGGCCCGCTCCTCAGGCGACCCGGCCAAGAGGGCTCGAGTCCATTTTTTCGCCTGAGTTCGTGGCCCTTCTGTAGCAGGCAGTGGGAGGACTGCCTTTCAAGCAGATGGGCACTCCCGAAGGGAGCAGAATGAAGCGTGGTATACAAGCTTTACCCGCGGAGGTCCAGCACGCAGTAAAAAGACTGTGGCTGGATGCGGAGGCCGAGGCGCCATCTCTGGCTTCGGAGGGGCATCTATCGGATGAGGAAGGAGAGTGTGTGCTCCCCGAGGAGGAACTAGAGGAAGGTGAGCTCAAGGACAAGGAAGAGCAAGCCAGAGTGGTGCGGATATTCCGAAGGGATGAGCTGCCTGAACATGCCGGCGGAGGACGAGCCTCTGTAGGATCCATTGTTGCAGGTCTTCCGAATGTCTCAGAGGGCCTTTCCGGTACACCGGGTCTTTCAAGAGTTGATTCAGGAAGAGTGGAACGTACCGGAGGCTGCACTCAAGGGCTCCAGAGTGTTGAGCCAGTTATACCCGCTGGTAGATCAGGACAGGGAGGTTTTCAAGTCTCCCAAGGTGGACGCGGCTGTGGCGGCAGTGATAAAGAAGACCACTATCCCGGTGGAGGGCAGCGCGGCTCTTAAGGATGCGCAAGACAGGAAGCTGGATGCCTTATTGCAGCATGTTTTTGACATCAATGCTCTGTCTCTCCAGGCGGCTATCTGTTGGGCCTGGGTGGCCAGGGCCTGTCTTCGGTGGTCACAACAGGTCCAATCAGGGCAGGTAGATGACAAGTCCAGCGAGGCCGCCCGCCTGGAGTCGGGGGCGGCCTATTTGTTGGACATTCATTATGACCTCACGCAGGGTTTGTCAAAGAGCATGGCAACGGTGGTTGCTGCCAGGCGGTACCTGTGGCTCCGTAATTGGGCAGTGGACTCTTCATCTAAAGCCAGGTTGAGTAAGCTCCCGTTCAAGGGGCGCCTCCTGTTCGGGGAAGACCTGGAGAAGTTGGTCAAAGACTTGGGCGAGTCAAAGGGAGGCAAGCTACCAGAGGACAAGCCTAAGCAGAGCCGAGGAGCCACGGCGGGCAAGAGTCGGCAACGGGACTTTCGCAAGTTTCGTTCCCAAAGGTTTGGTTCCGGACAGAGAGGCAGATTTCCTGGTAGAAACCAGGGTTTTCGAAGTTTCCGGGGAGCAGGGAGAGGATTTGGGGGCGCCTCGTCGGCCTCCTCTTCTTCCTCCTCTAATCTTCGAAAGGCGCAATGAGATCAGGCGGACCCAGGGGCCCCTAGTTCCCATGGGAGGTCGGTTGCAGGAGTTCTCTGCCGCCTGGGTCCAGATTACTTCATATCAGTGGGTGCTGGAGGTCATCTGAGAGGGCTACGTGCTGGAACTTCAGCGGCCAGTGTGCGATGCCTTCGTGTTGTCTCCCTGCAAGGCGCCTGTCAAGTGCGAGGCGGTGCGGGAGACCGTACAAAGGCTACTAGACCTCCGGGCAATAGAGCCAGTGCCCCGAGACCAACAAGGTTGCAGTCGATACTCCATATATTTCATGGTGCCAAAGAAGGTTGGAGGTTTCCGGCCAATTGTGGGAGGCGTGGTCTAGTGGTTAGGACAAGGTACTTCAGGCCGGAAGTTCGGGGGTTCAATTCCCACCTGGGGACAGCAATCTCAGGCCAGAGGGATTGGGATTTCTAGTCCTATAGGCACTCCTTGTGGTCTTGGGCAAGCCACTTAACCCTCCAATGCCCATGTTCCCTGTATGTATTAGTGTGTGTGTCTCATATCCCCTCATGTTAAATGTATCCCCCAATTGACCGCTTTGACCCGGTGAAAAGCGGGATATAAATACAGCTAAATAAATAAAATAAATAAATTCTGGACCTCAAGGGAGTGAATCGGTGTCTTTGCGTGGCCCACTTTCACATGGAAACCCTGCGTTCGGTGATTGCGGCAGTTCGGAAGGGAGAATTTCTCACCTCCGTGGACCTGTCAGAAGCCTATCTGCACATTCCCATTCGGCAGGAGCATCACAAATTCCTCCACTTTGCGGTTCCCTTCGGCCATTATCAGTTCCGAGCGTTGCCGTTCGGTCTGGCTACGGCACCATGCACGTTCACGAAGGTTATGGTGGTGGTTGCGGCAGCTTTGCGCAGGGAAGGCATCCTGGTGCATCTTTACCTAGACGATCGGTTGATCAGAGCGAAGTCAAGGCGCGAGGGCGAACAGGCTACTTCCAGGGTAGTGAGTTTTCTAGAGAGCCTAGGTTGCGTGGTCAACCGGGCAAAGAGCAAGTGAATAGAATATTTAGGGGCTCGGTTCAACACGGAGACCGGGCAGGTTTTTCTTCCACAGCAAAGGGTGCGAAGGTTACAGACGTTAGTCCGCAGGTTCCTAAGGAGAAAGGAGCCCACTGCGTGGCAATACCTGCAGCTTCTCGGCACCATGGCGGTGACCATAGAATTGGTGCCGTGGGCGAGAGCTCACATGAGGCCCTTGCAAAGGGTGCTACTCCGGCGCTGGTCTCATCAGCAGGACCCACTGTCACGGAAGCTCGCCTGCCCAGACGAAAACACGAGTAGCGCTTCGCTGGTTGTTGGTCCCCAGTTCCTTGCAGAGAGGGAGGCCCCTGCAGGTACCCGCTTGGATAGCCTTAACGACGGATGCCAGCCTCCTGTGTTGGGGGGCCCACTGCCAGGGCCAGTTCGCGCAGGGGCAGTGGAATGCTCAGGAGAAAACTTGGTCGATCAACAGATTGGAGTTGAGAGCTGTGTCTCTGGCACTGTTGAGCTTTCAGCCGTGCCTCGTCGGTGCAGCGGTACGAGTGTTTTCCGACAATGCCACCGCGGTGGCATAATCAATTGTCAAGTGGGGGACCAGCAGTATGGCGCTGGAGGCGGAGGCAGAGAGTCTGTTCGACTGGGTCGAGGAGAATCTCCTGGCAGTGTCGGCAGCGCACATAGCAGGAGTGGACAACGTGGAAGCCGACTTCCTCAGTCGAGTAAAGGTGGATCCCGGGGAATGGGTCCTCCATCAAGAGGTGTTCGACATGCTAGTGTGCCGTTGGGGCACACCGGTGATGGATCTGATGGCCACATTTCGTTCGGCGAAGGCCAGTCGCTTCTACAGCATGAGAAGAGAACGGATGTCGAAAGGTCTCGATGCTCTCATTCAGTCATGGCCGGAAGGCCAGCTCTTGTACGTCTTTCCGCCATGGGTGCTCATAGGCAGGGTGATCCAGCGGATAGAGAGCTTCAGGGGGCAGGTGATCTTGATTGCTCCAGACTGGCCACGCCGCCCTTGGTATGCGGATCTGTTAAGACTTCTGGTAGCGCGGCCGTGGCGGCTCCCCGTCCGGCCGGATCTGTTGTCGCAGGGTCCTCTGTTCATGCCTCACGTGGATCGGTTCTCGCTTACTGCTTGGCTATTTAAAGGGCTCGGTTGAGGTCGAGAGGTTATTCCACGCCGGTGATCTCCATGCTGTTGAAAGCCAGGAAAAGGTCTTCGTCTTTAGCGTATGTCCGGGTGTGGAGAGTTTTTGAGGCGTGGTGTAGAGAGAGGGACTTGGAGGCGCTCAGGGCGTCCATTTCTCAGATCTTGGAATTTCTGCAGGACAGTTTCGACAAGGGCTTAGCTGCTGCTTTGCTTAGGGTGCAGGTTGCGGCCCTGTCGTGTTACCGAGGAAGGATTGCTGGTCATTCCATTGGGGACCATCTGGATGTCAGGCGTTTTTTGAGAGCAGTTTCGTTATTGAGGCCACCTAGGGGCACCTGGTACCCAAATGGCAGCTTCCGCTGGTGCTGGAGAGGGGGAGCCATTTGAGCTGCTGAGCACGGCTTCGATGAAGGACCTCACCTTGAAGGTCTTGTTCCTGGTGGCTATTTGCTCGGCCAGACGGATCTCGGAGCTGCAAGCGTTGTCCTGTAAGGAACCCTATCTCTCCTTTTTAGATTCGAAGGTGGTTTTGAGACCAGTTCCGGCATTCTTGCCCAAGGTCGTGTCGGCGTTTCACTTGAATCAGGACATCTCCTTGCCAGTGTTCCGTGCAGACGCGACAGGTTCGGTGACAAGGAAGTTCGACGTCCGTCGGGCGCTGAAAAAGCATCTTCGACGTACTGCGAGTTTCCTCAGATCCGAGAGATTGTTTGTCCTTTTCGCAGGGCCTCGACAGGGAGAGGCGGCGTCTAAGGCTTCTATCGCAAGGTGGATTAAGGAGGCGATTGCTTCGGCTTACTTGCTGAAGGGGAAACCGGTCCCGGAACGGCTGAGAGCCCATTCCACCAGAGCCCAGGCGACGTCCTGGGCGGAAGTCCGTTTAGTGCCGCCGGTGGAGATTTGTAAGGCGGCCACGTGGTCTTCCTTGAATTCCTTTATTAAACACTACAGGTTGGACGTCCAGTCGGCACAGGATGCCTGCTTTTTTGCGGCAGTGCTGCAGGCTGCTGTAGCGGGGCCCTCCTGTTAAATTTACTGCTCTGGTACTTACTCAGAGGTCTGGGACTGGACTGGGGATACGATCAGGAAGGTGAAATTAGACTTACCTGCTAATTGTTGTTCCTGGAGTAGACCCAGTCTAGTCTCGAGTCCCTCCCTGGTATTGAAGGGGTATGCAGCACTGTCTAGATCTCTCGAAGATGACAGGTAAGAAGAGTGGTGTAGGGGCTTGTATCCCCAGGGGAATTGGAGGTCATCTTTAAGGTTGGTGTTCGGAAAGGTGAGAGGGCAGCCTTGGCACCCTTAGTGGTTAACAGTTCGTTAGGTGATTTGTTATGTAGTTACTTTGTTGAGTGTGTTTTAAGAGCTGGGAGGTTGGACCTTACGGGGGGGTAAGTGAGGTCATGACTGACTTGTTGCTCTGGTGAGTCTGCTTTGTCAGTAGGGTACTGATGGAGGAAGGTGGATCCCAGAGATATATACGGATGACATCATGGAAAAGAAGGAGGTTCCTCAGTCTCCAAGCTGCTGAATGAGGTGGACAACTCAGAGGTCCGGGAGTAGACTGGGTCTGCTCCAGGAACAGCAATTAGCAGGTAAGTCTAATTTCACCTTGTATGTTCTGTGGAGCAGAGACTTGCTCCCTTTAGTGAATCTGTACAGTGCTGCCTATACCTCCTAGCACTTTATAAATAAGTAGCAGTAGTAGTTTTATGTAGGGTTCTTAGCAGTCAGACTTGTTCTGTTTTTGCAATAAGCAGTATATCTGGTATTCTGTGGTCTGGTGTTTGAGTCCTGGAAATTAGTGGTCTTTTGATGTTGGTTTTTGGTGTTGGTTTTGCTATTTATTGCAGATATGGAATGTATATTCATTTATTTTTGCTCCTGGTATTGGAGAGTTTGTGTTACTGTTACTGAAGTGGCTCCAGAATTTGTTTATAATGTCACTGAACTACCATTATGAATGTGTAATTGTGTATGCCAGAATTGCCACTATCAGGTGGATGTATGTGGTGTGGGGGGGGGGGGAGGGGGGTGGACTGTGCAAGAAGGTAAGTTTACCTAGACACCTAATAACTTTGCATTGGCCTTGGGCGTGTAAGCCACAAAAATGTTTGCTTCCTTGTTTTCAAAATAATAGTCCAGGCAAACTGTTCCATTTTCTCTAACCCCTGGCTTAGCTCATGCTCGGTGAGTATAGCTAATAAACATCAAGAAAAAAGAAAAGAAAAAGTCTTCAGGGACTTTTGCCCCTTCCTAAAAAGGGCATTTTGTTTTGTTCTGATGTGTGTAGAAAATATATATTAATCTATTATAGGTCTATTCAACCACAGAGAAAGAAGTTCTGCCTTACAATAAAAGAAACACTATCCCAGAGCAACATATTTATTTATTTTATTTAGACAGTTTTGTATACCACCTTATCCTTCAATCAAAGTGGTCACAACACAATTGGGGGATACATTTAACATGAGGGGATATGAGACACATACACTAATACTTAAAGGGAACATGGGCAATGGGGGGTTATAAGTGGCTTTGCCCAAGACCACAAGGAGCACCTGTGGGACTAGAAACCCCAGTCCTTCCGGCCCAAGGTTGCTGTCCTCTAGTGGGATTTGAACCCCCGACCTTCTGGCCTGAGGTAACTTGCCCCAACAACTAGGCTGCCACTCTACTTTTGCCCACTTTTGCCTCCACATATGCTGAGAAAACAGTTATGACACATACAAGCAGTATGTAATGAGGCTCATTAGAATGACAAATTGCTTTTCAATGGATTTTTGTTTTGTTTTCCTTTCCCCCCAACTTTCTATAGAGGGAGATAGCTCGTAAACTTGCGAATCCCAAGCAGCCGACAAATCCATTCCTGGAGATGGTGAAATTCCTGTTGGAGAGAATTGCGCCTGTGCATATTGACTCTGAAGCTATCAGGTACTCCAATTGCAGCACTAACTCAGTAGTGGTGTTGGAGGGGCTGCACTGTGCCCATCATGGACAGTAGCATGTAAGGCTGGTGCACCTTATGGATATAGCCAAGCAGAAGCTTTTATTTTAGTTTATTTGTGTGTTTTACATACCGCTATATCAGGTTATCATAGAAGTTTACAGTTATAACAGGTACATTAAACATTTTAACAATATAACTGGTGCTGAAAGGTAATCAAAGTTTGTCATAATAGGCATAAAACTTATTTACAATTCTTATGAGTGAAGACGTCAGTCAAAATTTAGGGTAAGGTCAAAGGGAGATAAAGAGAGGGTGATAACTGTATTAAAGGGTAAGGGGGGTTGGTTAGAGAAGGGGGTGGTTATTTAAGTAGGGTCTGAATAGGTTATAGTTTCGTTCTGGCCAAAATGCTCAATGAATAGGTGTGTTTTGAGATGTGAACGGAAGGAGGTTAGGTCAATAATGCTTCGTAGGGTAGTTGGCAATGTGTTCCAGAGCATTGGGGAAATATATTTAAATGCTCTGTTGCTAGTGCATTGTTTAATTTTACGGTATTCTGATGGGGTAATGAGGGTATTTCTCATTTGCCCTCTTCTTTGGCGATCATTGGATTAGGGTTGGAGGAGCAGTCTTTCTAATGATTTTGAAAGTGGTCATCAATAACTTGTATTTTATGCGGCTTTGAATGAGTAACCAATGTAAATCATGTAAGATTGGTGTTGTGATCAATCCAACGCGAGTTGTGGAGGATTCGGACTGCTGTATGTTGTGCCATGAGAGGGTGCAGGGATATTTTAGGTAGTCCATGAAGTAGACCATTACAATATTCTATATGTGGTATTATCAATGCTTTCATTATAGTTCTAAAGTCAAGAGACAGCAGGGTTGCACTCCCTATCAGTCATCAGCTTAGTTCCTTAGCATCCCTCCAGTCTAGTCCCGGAAACTCTAGGGTTGTCATCCTCTTCCAGCAGCTTGGAGACTGATAGATGTCATTCTTTGATGACACTGGTATAAGGACACAGGCACCGGCTCCTCCCACTCCAGTTATATCAGTCTCCAAGCAGCTGGAGGATGTGAGCCAGAGCTTCTGGCTCACTAGAGAAACAATTAAGGACTTTAGTGTTATTTTAGTTCAGTGGGGTTCCTTTAAATTTCAAATTGTGCATAATTTGTATTCATTCGGATTTTCTTATTGCTTTCAATTCTTGGGGTCAGTTTTATGTTGAGGGGAGTACCACTGTACGTTTTGGCAGCTGAGGGGCCTCTCTTCCATTCTTCCTCCTCCTTCCCGGAGTGACAGTGGCAGGAAGATTTAAGAACCGGAGTCAGCCCGGGGGTGCTCAAATTAATTTTCACTGCCTTCTCCAGCGCAACGCAGAGGTTTTGCCTGAAGGCGCTTTAGGGAAGCGGCAAGCAGAAGCAGCTAAGGCGCAGTTCTCTCCTGAGCTCTTTACCGGAGTGGGGTTTAATGCCGAATTTGAGCATGTTGGTTTGAGCAGCTCTCTGTGGTGCGAGGCTGTTTACCCACTATGTTCTGTGAGGTAAGCTGCGATTTTTTTGTCTTACCTTATCTGTCATACTCGAGGGGTGTAATTTTTGAGCTAGGCCCAAGTAGGCAGCAGTTTCCCGCCGCGTCCCGTTTTGAGCGGGAAAAGCCGGTAGCGAGTTTGGGGAAACAATTTAAAGTTTTAGGAAGAGGAAGCTTCATTTTTTAATATTTCTGGTACAATTCAAGTCGGGGGACCTCCTGCTTCAATTTGCGCTATACAAAAAAAAAAAGAAAAAAGGCTCTTGATGACAAGGTGCGTTTCCGCTGAAAAGCCCTATCAGATCTCTGTTCTTGGGGAGCAAAGCTTTTGGTAAGGTGATAGGATGCCTGCAAAGATCTTATTTTTGCTCTGTGGAGTGAAAAGGTCTATAGTGTCTGAGGCAGGCATCTGTAAGAGCTGTAGCCAGGCTTCAGCAGTAGAGCAGCAGCTCTTAGGTTCCACGGAGGACCGGGAAGTAGCGGCGCAGGGGCCGCTGTCTCCTTTGCTTGACCCTGTAGAGCCTGTGCCAGGCCTCTCCACGGCTCCAGATGTGCCACGGACTCAGGCACCCTTGGCTAGTGATTTGACCACAATTTTTTCCCCTGACTTTGTAGCTCTTATTCAGAGAGCATTCTCCAGTGCTCCTAGAGAAGCTTCTTCCTCGGCCTTTACGCCTATGTCATCACATTTAGGGCAAAATAGGCCAGGCACTCCTCTGTCAGTGACTCCTTCGACCGTCGGGCTGAAGAGAGCCCGGGTCGAGCTGGATAAGCGGTGTCAGTCCGGGTTTTCGGAGGATTTGCGCACGGAAGGAGAGGAGCAGGATCCGGAGATGGATGAGGAGCTGGAAGAAGGAGAGATTACTGAACAGGAGGATCAGGCTAGAGTGGTGCGTATTTTTAGACGAGAAGAGTTACCCGCACTAATTTCGGAGACATTGAAGGCGCTAAATGTGCCGGTGTCTGAGCCGGATGAGGAAGCTACCTTGGAGGATCCACAATAGCAGCCCGTGCATAGAGTTGTTAAAGAGATGATACGAGGTGAGTGGGATATGCCTGAGTCCACACTCAGAGGCTCTCGGTTGATGTCTCGCCTATCTCCAGGAACAAGCAGGAATGAGTCTTCACATATGGGTACGTCGGTACCGACGGAGCCTGCACGGGAATGCTCCCCAGCATCCAATCAGAAAGCTTTTGGGAGCATCCCTCGCGCCTGCACGCTGACTTCCCGCCTTTCCCACTGCCTCTCCTCAGTTTTCGTTTTTCCGCGGAGCCAACAGGACGTCCTCCTGTCACCGCAGAAACTTTTTTCTTTAAAATCCTTGTTTTCTTGTGGTCGCGGCTGTCTTTCCCGCCGATACCGGTACCGCCGGTGCTTTATTCTTTTCTTTTCAAACTTAGAGAAATTTTTCTCCTCAGTTTTTTGTTTTAACTTTTTGGGGCCTACCAGGCCTTTTCCAACATGGAGCCTTCTTCCCCTAAGAAGTGCCTTCACTGTGGAAACTTAGTTTTCTTTTTAGACTCCAATGCTTGGTGTCTAACCTGTTTGGGTCCTGACCCTTTTTCCTCTGATACCTCAGGCTATTTTATTGGGCGAAGACCTTCCCTTTTTCGAGTTTCCCTCGATGCCGTTTTTCCTCCTGAGGTGAGGACACCGGTTTATTCTTCTCTCCAGGATCAGGTAACCCACAAACAGTCTGTTAAGACTAGCCAATTCTTGAAGGGTAAGTCTCATGCCCAGCATGATGACGGCTCCGGCCTTGCCCTCAAGACCCCATTGGCAATAATACCCCGGCGGGAGTCTTCGGGCTCCAAAGCATTTTCGGGGTTTCAGGTTGTTCCTGGGGCTCACCCCTCACAGAACATACCTGAGCCATGCTCGGGGTTGGTACCGGCTTTGAGCGGTACCGATACCCCGGCATCGGTGTCGAGTGTTCCACTCTTCACCGGGGATCGTCATCTGGTGTCCTCGGTACCTTCGGGGCCGATCGATACGACCCAGATTGACTTTCCTGTATTTTCGCCATGTTCGGGGTTGGCATCGGCTTCGAGCGGTACCGATACCCCGACATCGGCGCCGGTGTCGAGTGTTCCACTCTTCACCAAGCATCGTCGTCGGACGTCCTCGGTACCTTCGGAACCGATCGATACGACTCCGATTGACTTTCTTGTATCGGCATCGCCGATACCGCCACCAACGTCGGTACCTTCTGGACATGCATTGATAGACTCGCTCCCTTCGATGCCGAGTCTAGAATCGATATCCAGTCTCGATAACTTGGTACCGACGCGTTTCGGAACCGATCCATTTCGTTTCCGACTGCGCAGTACCGAGGATATTTACCAAGGTTTTCTGGTTACCTCGGCACCGCTTCAGCAGCCCCCAGTTCCTGCTTCGATGACATTATCGTCTCCGATACCGGTACCGGTATCCATGTCGATTCCTGCAGTTCCATCGGTGCCATCGATCCTTTCTATGCCTAGTTTAGAATCGATACCAGGCACTGACAATGCAGTACTAACTGCCTCAAATCAGAACTGTCAGTATCACGGTCCATCTAGCAGGATTCTTTTTCTGCACCAGTCCACTATGTCTTCTGGTGCTCAAGCTGCTCCTTCAACCTCAGCTTACCCAGGAATAGTTCCTATTGGAGATCCTTCTTTTCAGAAATTTCTCCTTGACATGGCAACCTTTCTTGCCATTCCTATTCCTGGCTTTACTCAAGATCCTGCAGATAAGGAAAATATAATGCTTCCTTTACATCATTCTTTGCAGGATCTTCTGAGGATTTGGGAATCACCCTTAAAGGTTCCTTCGCCTTCTACAGCCATGAATGTTCTGTATCAGGTGCCTCCCTCTCCGGGGTTTCAAAGGAACCAACTTCCACATCATTCCATTGTAGTGGAATCAGCAATGAGGAAGGTAAGAAGCAAGAAGAAGCATTCTTTTTATCCGCCAGGTCGTGCATCTAAAGCACCTTGATACCTTTGGACGTCAAACCTTCCAAACTTCTATGCTGGCTTCAAGAATTATCTCATATATTTTTTATATGAGTCTGACACTTCAGGAGGTCACAGAGAAATTATCTCTTTTGTCCCCTTTTTTGTCAGAGCCTAAGGCCACTGACTATTCCTTGCTTCTTAATCATAGCAGGAATATCTCTTGGTTTCTTTCTCGTGCTTCTCTAGACTCTTTTGAGTCTGTTAGCAGATCCTCTGCTATTGCCATTGGAGCACGTCGTAAAGCCTGGCTGCAAGCTTCAGACTTGAGCAGATGGGCACAACATACACTTGGTAATTCTCCTTGTACTGGAGAAAATCTCTTCAATAGAGAGGCTTTACGTCAGGTTGCTCATTGCTCCACTGACTTCCCTGGTTCTGGAAACCATCCTAAGCCTTCTTTTCCCCCAGGACGTAGGAAATGTCCTACCAAACCTCCTTTCCCTAAGAAAAGAAGGTTTCACCCTTCTCCTGCCCATCCTCCAGATGTACCCAAGCAAGGGACATCTCATCCTAGTCTGAAGTCTCCAGACTCTAACCAGTCTAATCATATCCAGCAACCATAGGTTTCTGTATGTTGCAATCTACAGTTAACTTCTTCTAGTAGAAGTTTATTCTTCAAACTCTACACTGGTTTTTTCTTTTTCAGTATGCAAAGCTGTTAGGATACTTTGTTCCATGGGTTACAGAATTCTCCCCTTCTTACTACCACGAAGGGAGGCCACAACTATCCCATGATAGTTTCTGTCCCCACATGGACATCTTTTCCTTCAGCTAACTTACCATATGGTAAATCACCTTCCCCTGCTTGAGTTGGTACCATACTGAATCACTTCTCTTTCTTTCCAGTGTAGATTTTTTGTTATCCTTCAATGCATGCTCTGAACAACTCATCAGACAGGGACGGGAATATCTCCGCTCCCTTTGTCTGTTTTTCTCTCTGTTTTCATACAGGAGAATCCCCTCTGCTGTTTTGTTCAGTTGCTGTGTATGCAGGAGTTCCAGTGATTACTTTAATGCTCATTGCAAGCTACTTTCCACTGTCTTGCATTGTACTACTCACTGCAGGTTATCTTCTTCTAGCCATATCCTTTCCTAGGATGTGGCAACACACCTGACTTCAGTCAGTTTTATCTCATAATTCTCCTGCACAATGCTCTCTGCAATTCTCAGAGAAGCTTACTACTATGGGCCCTTGCACAGAGCATTGAACTTTATCTCTGAAGGGTTTTTCCATATAGTAGAAAAAAACTTATATAATCATTCCATGACTATATGGGTTCTTATACCCTCTTGTCTCCTGTTGTGCTACAGAAGACAAGCTTTTTCTGCGTGAATGTCCAAGGAGTTCCCAATCTTGCAGGAATTCACCCTTTTTTCCTTACAGCTTGGCATCATGCTTTCTGCTCCACCTGGACAACGCATACTCTTTTGGTGTACATGATACCCCTGTGTCCCTTGGCTGGGTCATCCTGGTGTCTTAGTCTATGCGTTTTTTTGTCCTATGGACATGTCAGAGTCCTAAAGTACTCCTGACGTGCTCTTGCCAGACTGCTATTATCCTCTGTTTTTTCACGCAACCATACTGGTTATTCCACTGAAATACATTCCTGCACCGCAGAAATAGATTCTCTATATATCTTCAGGTGGTTTTCACCCCCTTATTAGATGAATCTTTTCCCATCACATTCCCCATGTGAATGTTTTTGTGGAGCTCAGTTGCAGGCATGTATCCTCAGACTTATATTCATGTATGTATATGTCCTATACATACATATTTCTGTAGCCTGTGTAGGCATAAGTCATGCCCATCTATCTATATATATATATATATATATATATATATATATATACTATATATCTATATATATCACAGATATCTAAACATATATGCACATATCTATAGATATGTATGCATCTCCATATATATATATATATGTGCCCATCGGGAGATGTCCATAGGACGCTATGTATTACCTACTATCTCCTTAACTGTCTGTGCTATAAAGCTTTTACCTTCTTAAGGGGTCCAGACAGTCAACTTGCCTATTCTCATATGGCTCAGTAACTGGGAGCGTTTATACACACAATTACTGCTGTGATGTCAACAGCTTCTCTTTTTGTTATAAATCTCCCTGTCTATGAAGTATCAAACTTCAATGTCTTCCTATCTCTTACCAGCTAGGAAAGACAGTGTACATCTTCAGTATTTCTGAGTACACTTCTGTTCTCCTTGGGAATAGGGGCTTTTTTCCATACCCCCTCTTCCCTTCAGGACTGGGCTAATTCTCCAGATCGGTCAGTCTTCTCTTTTAGTTCTCAATGTTAATAACTCTGTACCTAAAAGAGTTTTCAGCTTTTTTCCATAAAGCTTTCCATTGAAGACCTGCCGTTCTTCTCCTGCCCCAGTTGACACCTGGGTCACCTGCCCATTCCAGATTTGGAACTTCATCCTCACTGCTATGAAGTTACCTTAAGGATTCCGCTACTGCATCTACAGTACACTCCATCACAGTTCTACTTCCTACAATCCAGTAGGTAAGCTCTATATTGTACTAGTTCATTAAATATTTTAATGATACGTGACATACATTCTAAAGACTCTTTTTCCCTGTAGTCTTTAGGTTTGCTGTTCCTCTACTGCTCTTCTCTATTCAACTCCTACCCCCCATCCCTCAGGGGATGCCAGGGATCCAGGTTTGGGAAATGCCGTCCTGTTCCAGGAATACGCATTTTATGGGATCTCCCCCGGCACCCACAGCTAGGGAGTCCCCATATGTGAAGACTCATTCCTGCTTGTTCCTGGAGATAGCACAGTTACTTACCTGTAACAGGTAATCTCTGGGAACAGCAGGAATTAGTCTTCACAACCCACCCACCTCCCCTAGGAGTTGTATCTCTCTCTCCTTTCCTCTTTCTCTCCTTCTGTCTCAGCTATGAAACTCAACTGAGGAGAGGCAGTGGGAAAGGCGGGAAGTCAGCGCGCAGGCGCGAGGGATGCTCCCAAAAGCTTTCTGATTGGATGCTGGGGAGCATTCCCGTGCAGGCTCCGTCGGTACCGACGTACCCATATGTGAAGACTAATTCCTGCTGTTCCTAGAGATCACCTGTTACAGGTAAGTAACTGTGCTTTATCCGTTAGTGGAGCTGGATAAGGAGCTCTTTGAATCTCCAAAAGTGGATGCGCTGTTTCAGTGGTGACCAAGAAGATTACCATTCCGGTAGAAGGCAGTGCAGCTCTTAAGGATACTCAGGACAGAAAGCTGGATGCTTTGTTAAGAAAGGTTTTTGAGGTTATTGCTCTTTCCATTCATGCTTCCATTTGTGGGGCTTGGGTGGCAAGAGCATGTCTCCGATGGGTTCAGAGGCTACAAGGAGCACAGGCTGAGGACTCTGTTAGGGAGATGGCTTGTATGGAGTTAGGAGCGGCGTATCTAGCGGATATTCATTATGATCTCATTAGGGGGCTATCGAACAGTATGGCTTAGGCAGTGGCTGCAAGGCAGTATCTCTGGTTGTGAAATTGGGCAGCGGATGCATCTTCTAAAGCCAGATTAAGTAAGCTTCCCTTTAAGGGACAGCTACTATTCGGAGAAGATTTGGAAAAGATTGTTAAAGACCTGGGAGAATCCAAAGGCGGAAGGCTGCCGGAGGATAAGCAGAAACAGGGGAAATTTCTGCCGATGCCTAAATTTCCACAGAGATTTTCGGCGTTTTTGCTCCCCTAGGTTCCCACAAAGCCAGAGAGGGCGTTTTCCCTTTAGAAACCAGAGCTTTCGGGGATTCCGAGGTGCCGGCAGAGGTTTTGCTGCCACCACTTCAGGAGCCAAAAAGCTATAATGAAGTCAGGGAGACCCAGGTGGGCGTAGCAGTGGGCTGTCGGATGCAGGAGTTTTACGCTGCCTGGGTCAGGATTACGTCAGACCAGTGGGTGCTGGAGGTGATTCGAGAAGGCTATGCTTTAGAATTTCAAAGACCAGTGACCGATGCTTTCGTTCAGTCCCCTTGCAAGGCGCTTTACAAGCGCGAGGCAGTCAAGCAGACCTTACAGAGGTTGCTGGATCTCAAGGCGGTAGTGCCGGTGCCTCAGGATCAATGCGGTTTAGGTCGATACTCCATTTATTTTGCGATTCCAAAGAAAGAAGGAACTTATCGGCCAATTTTGGACCTCAAAAAGGTAAACCGGTGTCTCAGGGTTTCTCATTTTCATATGGAAACGCTGAGATCGGTCATCATGGCAGTCAGAAAGGGGTAGTATCTGACTTACCTGGATTTATCCGAGGCATATCTGCACATTCCGATTCTCCGCGAACATCAGAAGTTCCTCAGGTTTGCAGTTCCAATGGGACATTTTCAGTTTCGAGCGCTACCCTTTGGGCTAGCTATGGCGCCAAGGACTTTTACCAAGGTCATGGTAGTCGTAGCAGCGGAGCTGAGGAAGAACGGTGTTCTAGTGCACCCATATCTAGACGACTGGTTGATTCGAGCAAAGTCCAGGAAGGAAAGTGAAGAGGCTACCGCCAAGGTGATCAACTGTCTGCAGATGCTAGTTTGGGTAGTCAATGTGGCCAAGAGCAGTCTGGTACCTTCTCAGGATCTCGAGTATCTCAGGGTACGTTTCGATACCAGGGCAGGCAAGGTCTTTCTAACTCCGCATCAAGTGCTGGCCTTACACAGATTGATTCGACAGTTTCTCGAACGGCCGCGTCCAACGGCGTGGCATTACTTGCAAGTCCTCGGCATGATGGCGGCAACGATCGACTTGGTGCCCTGGGCGAGAGCACATATGAGACCATTACAGAGAGCCTTACTCAGAAGATGGTCTCATCAAAACGATCCGCTTTCCAAGAGACTTCTCTGTTCAGACACGACTCTGGAAGCATTGCAGTGGTGGTTGCTTCCGGATTTGCTGGGGAAAGGCATGCCCTTGGAAAATGCCGGACTGGGTTCCACTGACTACGGATGCAAGTCTCCTAGGTTGGGGGGTGCATTGTCAAGGACGGTTCGCGCAAGGACAGTGGACAGTTCAGGAAAGGTCTTGGTCAATCAACAGGTTGGAACTTCGTGCGGTGGGATTGGCGTTGCTGGAGCTTCAGTGGTATCTGAAGGGAGCTGCGATCAGAGTGTTTTCGGACAACGTGACGGCAGTGGCCTACATCAACAGGCAAGGAGGCACCAGCAGTGCTCCCTTAGAGGCCGAGGCAGATCAGTTATTCTAATGGGTCGAGCAAAACCTTCAGGCTCTGTTGGCGGCGCATGTCGCAGGAGTGGACAATGTAACGGCTGATTTTCTGAGTCGGGTGCGAGTAGATCTGGGAGATTGGACGCTTCACCCGGCGGTTTACGACGCGATAGTTTGGCGCTGGGGGACGCCCGTTATGGACCTCATGGCGACATTCAATTTAGCGAAAGTAGACCGGTTTTTCAGCAGGCGCAGAGAAAGGATGTCAGAAGGTCTGGATGCTCTTGTCCAAGAGTGGCCAAAAGATCAGCTTCTTTGTTTTTCCTCCATGGGTGTTAATAGGCCGGGTAGTGCGGTGAATCGAACACCACAGAGGATGCGTGATACTGATAGCACCGGATTGGCCGAGGAGGCCTTGGTACGTGGATCTCAGGAGGCTGGTAGTGGGGAAGCCGTGGCGGCTACTGGCCAGACAGGATCTCTTGCGACAAGGTCCGTTGTTGATGCCTCAGGTAGCTCGGTTCTCACGGCATGGCTCTTGAAAGGGCGCGGTTGAGAGCTAAAGGCTATTCGGCGGAGGTGATTGCGACGTTGTTGAAGGCGTGCAGAAGATCTACTTCCTTAGCGTATGTTCGTGTGTGGCACGTTTTTGAGGCTTGGTGTTTGGATAGGGGTTGTGAAGCCTTGCAGGCTTCTATACCGCAGGTATTAGCGTTTTTGCAAGATGGTTTCCAAAAAGGATTAGCGACAGCATCCTTAAAAGTACACTTGGCAGCGCTTTCCTATTATAGAGGGAAGATCAAGGGGCAAGCGCTCTGCACCCATCCGGATGTGAAAAAATTTCTGAAAGCGGTGGGGGTTTTGAGACCACCGTGCAGGCAATTCGTTCCAACGTGGGATCTGCAGTTGGTATTGTCAGCGCTAGGTTCACAGCCATTTGAGCCTTTGGCGAAAGCAACTTTGAAGGATCTTACTCTGAAGGTAGTGTTCTTAGTGGCCATTGCGTCGGCAAGGCGGATTTCGGAGCTACAGGCGTTATCTTGTGGGGAACCGTTTCTGGCTTTTCATTAGTCCAAGGTAGTCTTAAGACTGGTACTGTCCTTTTTACCGAAGGTTCTGTCTCCCTTTCATGTGAATCTGGTAGTATCTCTGCCAGTGTTCCGTAAAGTATCGGAGGGCTCTTCTGCTCCACAGTTGCATCTTTTGGATGTCCGCAGAGCATTGAAACGATATCTCAGGACGACGGAGGCATTCAGAAAGTCGGATAGATTATTTGTGGTGGTCGGCGGTCCTCGCAAAGGGGTAGCTGCGTCCAAAGCGTCAATTGCTAGATGGATAAAAGAAGTGATAGAGTCAGCTTACCTTTTGAAAGGAAAGCCAGTGCCGGATGGCTTAAGGGCGCATTTTACTAGGGCGCAAGTGGCGTCCTCGGCGGAGTACAGTTTTGTGCCGGCGGCTGAGATTTGTTAAGCGGCGACGTGGTCCTCTTTGAATTCCTTTGTGAAGCACTATCGTCTGGATATTCAGGCAAGTAGGGATACCTGTTTTGGTACAGCGGTGCTTCAGGCTGGTCTAGCAGGTCCCACCCGTTGAGTTCTTTGTACTGCTCTGTTACATCCCTAGAGTTTCCGGGACTAGACTGGAGGGATGCTAAGGAAGTTTAAATTAGACTTACCTGCTAATTGTAGTTCCTGAAGGAACTCCAGTCTAGTCCCGGATACCGTCCCGATTTTTTTTCAGATAGTTGGAGCCTGAAGCACAGCTTTCACGGGTAAGAGAACAGGGAGAACTGTGGTGCTTTGGGTCAGGGGCGGGTTTTTGGGGCCTGGAGGGGTTTGCTATGCTCCGGGCAATAGTAGGGAAGCAAGACCCTTCAGTCAAGATAAATATCGTTGGGGGTAATGTTATGTTCATGTTATGTTAGTGTTTGGTAGTTCTACAGTCAGTGGGCACTGTTTTTTTGTGTGTATTCTAACTTAATTGTTGCTCTGGTGAGTCTACTTTGTCAATAGGTTACTGGAGTGGGAGGAGCCAGTGCCTGTGTCCTTATACCAGTGTCATCAAAGAATGACATCTATCAGTCTCCAAGCTGCTGGAAGAGGATGACAACCCTAGTTTCCGGGACTAGACTGGAGTTCCTTCAGGAACTACAATTAGCAGGTAAGTCTAATTTAAACTTTTACTGGAATTTAATCAGATTATTAATAATTGTGTCTGAGATTTTATAGAATCTTTTTTTTCCAAATACATCCTTTTAGACCAGTCCAGACTAGTGTGGTGTGTCCCCTGCCAGCAGATGGTGAGACAGAGAAAAATTCCTGAAGATTTTTGACATCACCCTGGGTAAGAAAACCCATCCCCCAAGGAGAGCTTCAGTATTTTCTTTGTCTCAGCAAATGGTGGACTTCTCCTAGCTGCTGGCATTCTCTAAGAAGAGATTTGGTGTCAGTGTAGCTATCTTTGGCAGTTGTGCACACTGGTGCCCCCTTCTTTGTTGACTATTTTAGTTTCTTCACTTTCCAGAGTTGCTCCTGGTCAAGAGAACCAGTAGAGCACCTCTGAAGGGAAGTGCTCCTGCTTATGAGGAGCTGTTGCAGTCTTCCGTTCTGACTATTCTACAAGCAAGAGTTCTATCAGCTAAGTTGGCTGTCACCTTTTGTTGTTTTTCTAACTCCTTAAAGTTTGTTTAAAAAAAAAACACCTTATTCAAGGACCCAGTTACTGAGTTAGTTGTCGGACATTTTTTCCTTCTACGGACCTTTCCTCCATCTGTTTTTTCCTCCTTCAAGAGCAATGAGTGTTTCATTTCTTTTGCAGTTCTCTTTTAAAGCAGCGTTCTGTTTTTCGGTGATATCTTGTTCTTCTGACTGCGAGTGCTTCCCTTCTTTTTTTGATGTGCTCTGTTTTCTGCAGTTGCCTTTTTCCTGCTTCTCTTCAAGTGGTCAGTCGGCTGCTGCGTCCCGGCTCTTTTTTGCTGTTTCCTGCCATAATTTTTGTGCTGCGGCTGTCATTCTTTCTTCAGAGTTCATTGATTTTTGGTGCCCTGACTCTTCTTGTGACTTTCTTTTATCCTGTTGTGAAAATGCCGCCTTCCCTACAGCGCTGCTTGTGCTGTGGGAAGAAATTTAAGACTTTGATAGGCAGTTGTGTTCCTCCTTTGGTTCTGATCAAGGGGATCCTTCTGTGTCTGCTCTGCAGGTCCTGGTTCCAGTAGCCCTTCCAGGTCACTTGCTTTAACTCCCTCTGGGTTACCTTAGGGTGATGCTAGATCTCAAGATGCCCTTCCTCCAGTTTTGTTGCCTGAGCAGCCTGCTCACCCTTTGCAACTCGATTCAGCCTATGAAGATTTCAGCTGATGGTCCTGATCTCCATTTCGTGCAGCTATTCTATCAGGCCTGGAATATGGGGTGCTTGGGGCCAAGGATACATCCTCTCCTTCAGGGGACTGGCGCCCTACAGGGGGAAGACTGTGACGGTCCTTCAAAAGAACATTCTATCACTTCTGAGTCTGGTCGGGAAGAAGGAGAGCGCTCGCCATTGGAAAACTACCAGGAACCTTAAGAAGATGGTCAGAATGTCTGGTTATTTCATAAGGAAGAGCTTCCTGCTCTTGTTGCTCAAATTACCGGAGTGTCTGCACCTCTCGGACTCGCAAGTGCAACAGCCTTCAGATTCCTCTAAACTTCAGGCAGACCCCATCATCATGGGCATCAGGAAATCTTCTAAGGCTTTTCCTTTTCCCTTGGAACTAAAACAGATGGTCTCCTTAGAGTGGGATTCTCCTGATGTGTCTCGATGCTCTGCTTGTCGCTTGGGGCATGTTTACTTTTGGTCTTTGGATGATCTTGAGAAGTGGTTACATTTCCTTAAATTAGACACCCTGGTCACTGCAGTTACTAAACGCATAATCATTCCCATGGAGGGCAGGGCTGCCCTCCATGATCAGACGGATCACAAGGTGGAGGGCCTCTTAAAAAACATTTTCTTGTCATTGACCTTTTCAGGCCTCTGTTTGCAGAAGTCTCACTGCACGCACTCTGCTCCGATGATTTCAGTCACTTCCGGATGATGTGGCTTTGCCTCGTTTAGAGTTGGTCACTGCGTTTCTTGCAAATGCCTTTTAGGATCTGCTGTGCTTATCTGCTCGGTCTATGAAGGATTTGGGGGACATCAAGCCTCACCATTTGCTGGAGGATAAGCTTAAATCCAGTTTTTGTCATCCTGCCACGTCGTTATCTGCGTCCTCATCTTATAGAGTTTGTTTCTGAGACGTTTGTTGATACCGGCCTGGCAAATCCGGTTCTTCTTTAAATAGGGCTAGTTCTCAGCCTCAGTCCTTTTGGGATATCCGTCACAACCGGGACAATTTCTCCTCATCCAATAAGTTTTCCGGTTCCCTAAATCTTCCTGTTGATGTTTTCTGGGGGGTGCCTCCTGTGGGCAGACGCTTACTGTATTTTTCCGCAAATGGATCCAGATAACATCAGACTGGTGGGTATTCAAGGTAGTAACACAGAGCTATACGAGGTGTGACAAAAAAGAAACGAGACTGTGGCAGCCACTCCCATGACTCAATGCCAATTGGCTATCCGCTTATGTCACTGTGTTGTGCAGCATCTCGCCATTATTCTGCTAAAATATTTTTCATCTCTCTCACTCTGTTTTTCTTTTTCAGGTTTTTTTGTAGCACACTGCTCTATCGCTTTGTCACGCAACTGGAGGTGGCAGAAATATGGAGCAAAGAATCAACTTGAAATTTCTGATTAAATTGGAGAAGGGTCTCACTGAGTGTCTCCAACTTCTCCAAAAGGCTTATGGAGAAGTTGTAATTTCAAGGCCGCGAGTCTTCAAGTGGCACAAACTCTTCAAGACTGGCTGCGAGGAGGCCTTCCACGACAAAGAAGGCTGAGAACATTGACAGAGTGAACCAGCTGGTGCGGAGTGATCGCAGATTGATGGTGCGGATGATAGCTGAGGAGCTCAGCCTGAACAGGGAGTCAGTGCAGACCATCTTGGTGCAGGAGCTGGGGGTGCGGAAGGTGTGCGCCAAAATGGTGCCCAAGCTTTTATTAGATGACCAGAAGGAGCATCGGGTTAATGTTTGTCGAGACTTCCTAGAAAAGATCGGAGAAGAGCCAGAGTTCATTGGCTGAGTCATCACAGGAGACAAGACTTGGGTCTTCCAGTATGACCCTGAAAGCAAGAGACAGAGCCTGCAGTGGAAGACTCGACTGTCACCCAGACCCAAGAAGGTGTGCATGTCCAAATCAAGGATCAAGGTCATGCTG
Source organism: Ichthyophis bannanicus (assembly GCA_033557465.1). NCBI lineage: Eukaryota > Metazoa > Chordata > Amphibia > Gymnophiona > Ichthyophiidae > Ichthyophis > Ichthyophis bannanicus. Next base: position 1,500,929,537 of record CM066032.1, on the reverse strand, counting down.
ATCACATTCTTTGACCAGAAGGGAGTGGTCCATCATGAGTTTGTGCCTGAGGGTCAGACAGTCAACCAGCATTTATGGGACAATCTTGTTTCTTTTTTGTCACACCTCGTACTCTCAGCTTTCCGAGCCCGTTCCAAATATCCTCCTCATATCTCCATACAGTTCCATGGCAAAGGTAGCAGCTGTACGCCTGTCTCTCCATCACCACCTTCAGCTCAATGTGGTATGCCCAGTTCCTCCCTCAGGAAGAGGTTCTGGCCATTATTCTATTAACTGTCATTCCCAAGAAGGACGGCTCCTTCCATCCTGTCCTGGACCTCAAGGGAGTCAATCGCTGTCCTGAGGTGCTCTGGTGTTCTGGATGGAAACCCTCAGGACAGCCATTCAGGCTGTTCGGCCAGGCAAATTCCTTGCATACCTGGACCTGGCAGAAGCATAGTTTCACATTCCAGTCCTAACACTAGTGTGTAGGTCTATATTATAGGGGCAAATTTACTGTTGAGCCATATAAAGGAACCTTATTGCTTCAGTATCTGAAACTATAAGCTACCACTCATTCCCAATATCTATACAAAAAAAATATATAAAGTATAAGAATATTTAAAGCAACAGGTCTCAGACTTCAAAGAGCTGCGGTCTTTATCTGGTGTTGACCTAATGCTCTGTTTTGCATCAATGACCCTTTTGTCGCTTTGCCAACTTCTTTTGACTTATATTTGGTGTTCAACTTATAACCATTAGGCAATTTCAAAAAGTAGAGTTTGTAAGAAGAGAGTGAATATATGCTTATCTTCAAAGGTGCCCAACGCCAATTTCAGCGCTGCTGCGTTTCACTGCCAAGCTGTTTCATCAGGGGCTGTGATTTTTCAATGCTTCTTCCAATCTTTCCAAACAATGCATTCTTTCATCTCCTTCAAATAAATCATGCGTTCGTCGCACTCTAAACAGGGAATCATAAATTAGTGCCTTATATTCACAACATCAGTTATAATCAACTATTCCTACTTCGGTTTATGCCATATCGCAACACAAAAAAATACCTTGAATCTCATTGTTGATCTCTTGTGTCTTTCCCAACTGTTTGTTTCTGACAACGCCGCGCATGCGTACCGCACACTAGGCGGGTTATATAGCAGCGGGCATCCCATCTGCCAAATTTAAACGCACAGATTCCAATCAACTTGCATATTAAGTCCCCCGGGTTGTACAGTCTGCAGTGTAAAAATCCACCTTTGCTCTGTCAAAATTAGTGCTTGATCTCTAGATTTTCCTTCTGATCCCGTTTTTTTCATATCTATGCAGAAACACTGTAAATCTTCAAATTTATGATGTTCTTGAAGAAAATGCTCAACAATCGGTGCTGCCATGTCTTACATTTTAACCTGCTGCGGTGTTCCGCTAATCTAACTTTAAATGGACGAGACGTCTTTCCAATGTATAGGAGCCGGCAAGGGCATTCTATGGCATACACTACATGTGTAGAATTGCATGTTGTGTGCTGTCGTAATTTATATGTTCTACCATGATATTCAAATGAAGTAATTTTCTTAGTCACCTCACACATTTGACAAGAGCCACACCGGTAATGACCTACTGGTTGATTGGATAAGCTATCTTCTGTAATGCGTAACTTTGTAGGACTGAAGACTTCTTTAAAGTTGCGATGCCTCTGCCAAACGCACCTTATTCTCAAGTCTTTCAACATAGACATACTTTGGAGAACATTCAAGTGTTTATTCAAAATTTTTTGAATGCTGGTATTAAATGGAGAGTGCTTCGTCACTAAATTCACAACAGTATCATCCGAGTGAGATGTCCGAGTTGTTAATAAATATTCACGATTGTTGAACAGAGCTCTTTTGTATGCCCGTTCCACTATGTGATGGGGATATCCCCTCTCATAGAATTTAGTTTTCATTATCTTTGCTTGGCGTTTAAAATCCTGTGTGTTTGAACAGTTCCTCCTATATCGGAGGAACTGCGAAAAGGGAAACCCATTTTTTAACCCCTTCGGGTGAATGCTTGAATAATGGAGTAATGCGTTCCGATCAGTTGGTTTATGATGTACCGTAGTGATCCAGTCTCCTTCCCCTGGTTTAACTTCCACATCCAAAAATGTTATAACTTCCTGGCTGTAAGTACAGGTAAATTCAATTGAATCTTCTCTCTCATTCAACCATTCTACATACTGTAGTAAGTGTGGAACTTGTCCTTCCCAGATGACAAAAATGTCGTCAATATAGCGACACCATAGTTTTATATTGGAAAAAAATTCTGAATGCTTTAGCCAGCACTCTTCAAATGATCCCATGAAGAGATTAGCTATCGACGGTGCGCATGTCGCGCCCATAGCCACTCCAATCTTCTGATGGTAAATTTGTTCTCCAAATTGGAAATGGTTGTGAAATAGTACTAACCTCATTAATTCATCCATGAAAGTAAGATGTTTCTCTGAAAGATCATCCCGTGCAGTTAGTGCTCGCAGAGTGATCTCATGAGCTTTGTCTTGAGGTATATTGGTGTATAAGGCACTGACATCTAAGGTCACTAACCAAATGTCAGTTTCCCCAGCCCATCGAGAATGAGTATCCAATATTTGCAAAAAATGCATCGTGTCACGTATGTACGATGGTATGGCAGAGATGAGCGGTCTCAAAAAAGAGTCTAAATAGATTGAAAGTTGTTCCAGAAGCGATCCTTTGGTGGACACTATGGGTCGTCCCGGTGGGTTATCCATATTCTTATGGATCTTCGGCACTATGTAAAACACTGCCTGTCTAGGGTCCACACAGTTCAGGAAATGATATTCTTTGTTACTGATGATCTTATCTTGATGGGCTGCAGATGTGAGGCATTTAATTCGCTCCTTTAACCCTGGGGTTGGACCAACCATCACAGCCTCATAGGTCATCTCGTCTCCTAGTAACCGGTAGGCTTCACATAGATATTGATCATGTGCCAAAATCACGATTGCCCCCCCCCCCTTATCCGCTCTTCGAATCACAAGATCATTCCTCGCTTTCAATTCCAATAGGGATAGTTCTTCCTGATGTGTAAGTGCTGTAATAGCTCTTCGTTTATTGCTCGCCATTAATGTGGTCATATCTTGTATTACCAAAGTTTGGAAAATAGCTAAAGCCGCTGGCAACAATCCCGGAGGAGTCCAAGTAGACTTAATCGGTAATTTCAAATGATTGATTATAATCAATTACCTGTGGTAATTACCTGTGGGACTAAATCCTCTGTTCGCTGTTGTTGTGCGGCAAAAAACAATTTTATGTTGAGACACCTAATTTTTTTCCAATATAAAACTATGGTGTCGCTATATTGACGACATTTTTGTCATCTGGGAAGGACAAGTTCCACACTTACTACAGTATGTAGAATGGTTGAATGAGAGAGAAGATTCAATTGAATTTACCTGTACTTACAGCCAGGAAGTTATAACATTTTTGGATGTGGAAGTTAAACCAGGGGAAGGAGAATGGATCACTACGGTACATCATAAACCAACTGATCGGAACGCATTACTCCATTATTCAAGCATTCACCCGAAGGGGTTAAAAAATGGGCTTCCCTTTTTGCAGTTCCTCCGATATAGGAGGAACTGTTCAAACACACAGGATTTTAAACGCCAAGCAAAGATATTGAAAACTAAATTCTATGAGAGGGGATATCCCCATCACATAGTGGAACGGGCATACAAAAGAGCTCTGTTCAACAATCGTGAATATTTATTAACAACTCGGACATCTCACTCGGATGATACTGTTGTGAATTTAGTGACGAAGCACTCTCCATTTAATACCAGCATTCAAAAAATTTTGAATAAACACTTGAATGTTCTCCAAAGTATGTCTATGTTTAAAGACTTGAGAATAAGGTGCGTTTGGCAGAGGCATCGCAACTTTAAAGAAGTCTTCAGTCCTACAAAGTTACGCATTACAGAAGATAGCTTATCCAATCAACCAGTAGGTCATTACCGGTGTGGCTCTTGTCAAATGTGTGAGGTGACTAAGGAAATTACTTCGTTTGAATATCATGGCAGAACATATAAATTACGACAGCACACAACATGCAATTCTACACATGTAGTGTATGCCATAGAATGCCCTTGCCAGCTCCTATACATTGGAAAGACGTCTCGTCCATTTAAAGTTAGATTAGCGGAACACCGCAGCAGGTTAAAATGTAAGATGATGGCAGCACCGATTGTTGAGCATTTTCTTCAAGAACATCATAAATTTGAAGATTTACAGTGTTTCTGCATAGATATGAAAAAAACGGGATCAGAAGGAAAATCTAGAGATCAAGCACTAATTTTGACAGAGCAAAGGTGGATTTTTACACTGCAGACTGTACAACCCGGGGGACTTAATATGCAAGTTGATTGGAATCTGTGCGTTTAAATTTGGCAGATGGGATGCCCGCTGCTATATAACCCGCCTAGTGTGCGGTACGCATGCGCGGCGTTGTCAGAAACAAACAGTTGGGAAAGACACAAGAGATCAACAATGAGATTCAAGGTATTTTTTTGTGTTGCGATATGGCATAAACCGAAGTAGGAATAGTTGATTATAACTGATGTTGTGAATATAAGGCACTAATTTATGATTCCCTGTTTAGAGTGCGACGAACGCATGATTTATTTGAAGGAGATGAAAGAATGCATTGTTTGGAAAGATTGGAAGAAGCGTTGAAAAATCACAGCCCCTAATGAAACAGCTTGGCAGTGAAACGCAGCAGCGCTGAAATTGGCGTTGGGCACCTTTTAAGATAAGCATATATTCACTCTCTTCTTACAAACTTTACTTTTTGAAATTGCCTAATGGTTATAGGTTGAACACCAAATATAAGTCAAAAGAAGTTGGCAAAGCGACAAAAGGGTCATTGATGCAAAACAGCATTAGGTCAACACTAGATAAAGACTGCAGCTCTTTGAAGTCTGAGACCTGTTGCTTTAAATATTCTTATACTTTATATATTTTTTTTGTATAGATATTGGGAATGAGTGGTAGCTTATAGTTTCAGATACTGGAGCAATAAGGTTCCTTTATATGGCTTCACATTCCAGTCCAGCAAGATCATTAGCAGTATTTGTTTCACGGTCTTCGGTCAACATGATCAGACTTTCTCCAAGATGATGGTAGTAGTGGCAGCTTCCCTGTGGCACCAAGGTATTCAAGTTCATCTTTATCTAGACGATTGGCTGATCAGAACAACGAGTTTTGAGGAGGCTGCTTCTCCTTCCAGTTCAGTCTCTGGAATTCATGGGCGCCCGATTCGACATGAGTGGGTCGTTTCTTCCTCTCTTATGATAGATGCAAGAGGCTCTGCGTTCAGCTCCATGCCTTCTGGCACCTGGAAGCTCCCAAAGAACTGAAATATGAGATTGCAGACCTGCTATTAGTAATCTGTGAGCTATCACTAAAATCATCTGTAATACCTGAAGACTGGAGGATCGCCACTGTAACGCCAATTTTTAAAAAGGGTTCCAGGGGTGATCCGGGAAACTACAGACCAGTGAGCCTGATGTTGGTACCGGGAAAAATGGTAGAAACCATCATAATTACTCAACATGTAGATAGTCATGGCTTAATGGAAGGCAGCCAACATGACTTTAGACAAGGAAGATCTTGTCTTACTAATCTGTTATGGTTTTTTGAAGGTGTGAATAAACAGGTAGACAAAGGTGAGTCGGTTGATTTAGTGTATCTGGACTTTCAGAAAGCCTTTGACAAGGTGCCTCATCAGAGACTTTTGGCAAAACTAAATAGTCATGGGATAGGAGGCAGTGTACTATTGTGGATCAGGAACTAGTTAAAAGATAGAAAGCAGAGGGTAGGGCTAAATGGCCAATTTTCCCAATGGAAAAAGGTGAATAGTGGAGTACCGCAGGGATCTGTGCTGGGTCTGCTGCTTTTTGACATATTCATAAATGACTTGGAAAAGGAAATGAGTGCGGTTATCAAATTTGCAGATGACACAAAACTATTTAAAATTGTTAAAACCCAAGAGGAGTGTGGAAAATTGCAAGAGGATCTTGATAAATTGAAAGACTGGGCATCCAAATGGCAGATGAAATTTAATGTGGACAAGTGCAAAGCTATGCACCTAGGAAAGAATAACCCAAACTATGGTTACATGATGCAAGGTTCCACATTGGGAACCACCAGCAAGGAAAAAGATTTAGGCGTCATCGTGGATAACATGTTAAAAACCCTCCGCCCAGTGTGCAGCGGCAGCCAAGAGAGCAAATAGAATGCTAGGTATCATAAGGAAAGGAATGGAAAATAAAACAAAGTATATTTAATGCCTCTGTATTGTTCCATGGTGCGACCGCACCTTGAATATCGTGTGCAATTCTGGTCACCATATCTTAAAAAGGATATAGCACTATTAGAGAAGATACAGCGAAGAGCAACCAAAATGGTAAAGGGGATGGAAGGATATTTCTATGAAGAGAGGCTAAAAAGGTTAGGGCTCTTCAACCTGGAAAAGAGACGGCTGAGGGGAGATATGATAGAGGTCAATAAATTAATGAATGGAGTGGAATGGGTAAACGTAGATTGATTGTTTACATCATCAGAATATAAAAAGACTAGGGGACATGGAATGAAGCTGCAGGGTAACCTATTTAAGACTAATAAGGGAAAATATTTTTTCATTCAATGTGTAATCAAACTCTGGAATGTGTTACCGCAGGATGTAGTAAAAGCTGTTAGTGTAGCTGGGTTTAAAAAAGGTTTGGACAAGTTACTGGAGGAAAGGTTCATAAACCATTATTAAAAGGGACCCAGGATATCAGTGCTTGACCCAATGCAAGCATTGAGAAATCTTTATCTTTTGGGGAGATTGCTAGTTACTTATGACCTAGATTGGCCACTGTTGGAAGCAGGATACTGGGCTTGATGGACCTTGGTCTAACCCAATATGGCATATCTTATGTTCTTAATGCCTAGGATTACCTACAGCTCCTTGGCACCATGGCTTCTGCTGTAGATGTAGTCCCCTGGGCCTGTTCTCAAATGCGTCCGCTTCAGTACTCTCTCCTGTCGTGCTGGTCCCCGTCCACTCCTTTCTTCAGTTGTTTGCCACAGTTTTCACTGGTGGCTTTGTCCTCATCTGCCCCATATGCCTATGCTCAAATCTGGTGTCTTTTTTTCTTCTTGGTGCTCTAAGAAATCCCTCTCCCATTGGCGAGTTTATATTCCAGATATTCTTTCCTTCGTTCACAACGTATTAAATAAGGGTCTCACCCTTATTTCTTTAAAGGTGCATATTGTAGCCTTGACATGCTTTCGTGACCTCTCTATGGGCAGTCTCTTGCTTCTCATGTAGACGTTTCCTGTTTTCTGTGGGATGTTCGCTCCCTGAGGCCCCTAATTTGTCTAATCGTCCCTTCTTGAGATCTGTCCTTAATGCTTTGCATGCTCACCTGTGCCCCATTTGCGCTTCTCCATAGGGTATCTCTCAAAGATTTGACTCTCAAAACTGAGCCTTTCGGAGCTCTAGGCACTTTCTTGCTGGGATCCTTTTCTGCCTTTTTTCCTCAGAGGGGGGTTACCATTCGAACAGTGTCCTCTTTTCTGCCTAAGGTCCTTTCGGATTTTCATGTCAACCCTTTGGTTATGCTTCCTTCCTTTTTTAAGGAGCAGTCTTCGTGTGACAACTGAGTGCTTCACCTTTTGGATGTTGGTAGGGCGTTACACCCTTACCTCAAACTCACTCATACATTTCACCTCTCCGAACACCTTTTTGTCCTGGCTTCTGGTACACGAAAAGGAGTGGCCGCTTCCAAAGTGACCATTGTACACTGGATCAAGCAGACCATTGAATCAGCTTATATTTTATTGGACAAACCTGTACCCGTAGGTCTTCAGGCAGATTCTGTATGGGCCCAGGCTTCCTCCGGGGTAGAATGTTCACAGGTAGCTCCGCTAGATCTACATGGAGATGCATGTTGAGGATCTGATGGGAGCTTGGCCGATTTTTCATGATACTTTCAGGGGAGTAACTGGACTCCTTCTGCAGCCTCGTCTCCAAAGGTAGAGAATGTTCGAAGTACTTTTGATGCCTTTAAGTCAGTAGCCAGGTTGGCTGCCATTGGCATTGGGGCCGTCATCTGGCCTTGCTCCAGTCCTTGGACCTTGAGCAGTAAGTACAGGATTAACTCGCCGATGTCCCCTGCCGAGGTGAGAACCTCTTTTTCAAGCCCATGGAGGACAAGGCTAGGGAACTGGAGAGAGAGCAATTAACAATGAAATGGCTCTTCAGAAAGACGGCAGATGTCTCACGAAGAAGGCCTTAGGGAAGAAGGCTTATTACCCAAAAAAGAGGAAATAGGCAGGGTAGCCCCCCTAATATCACCACTACCAAGGCCCACAGCAGCAGCAGCAGCAGAAAGGACAGGGCCAGCCATAGCCCATTCCCAGCACAGTTCCATCACCAGTGAGGGGGGCCGCTTGATCCACTATGCTCACCAGTGGCCAACCATAACAACAGACACCTGGGCTCTCAAGATTGTCCTGGATGGGTACCGGTTGCATTTCCACCAGCTTCAACCTCTGTTTTCCTGAGGTTATACCCCCTCGATCCCCACCACCAGGAGCTCCTCCTGCTGGAGGTTCAGTCCCTTCTAGCCAATCAAGCCATCAAACTTGTTCTATCTGAATAGCTAGGCAGGGGTTCTACTCCTGTTACTTCCTCATGCCCAAAAAGACAGGAGGCTTCCGGCCCATTCTGGATCTAAGGAACCTCAATCTGTTCCTAGTACAGGAAAATTTCAAGATGGTCTCTCTGGGAAAACTGTTACTTCCAAAGGGAGGACTGGCTATGCTCCCTGGATCTAAAGGATGCTTATTCTCCTATTTCTATCTACCCCCTTCATTGGCAGTACTTCTGCTTCTTGCTCAGCAGAAGACACTATCAGTACTGAGTGCTGCCTTTCAGTCTTGCCTCCGCCCCATGGGTGTTCACGAAGTGTCTGGTAGTCGTCACCACCTCCTCTGGATTCTGGGGGTCTTTGTATTCCACTATCTAGATGACTGGTTGATAAGTGGTGTTCTACCAGATGAGACCCACCAGTCCCTGAGGCTCACCATTCAAGTGCTGGAGCATCTTGGCTTTGTGATCAACTATCCAAAGTCTCACCTACAGCCCTTCCAGCACTTAGAGTTCATTGGGGCCCTGCTCAATACTGCTCTAGCTCGAACCTTTCTGCCTGCGGATCGAGCCCACCAGCTTGTCATGCTCCCCTGTGAGCTGCAACAAAGCCCAACCACAACGGCTTGCCAGATGCTCTGCGTCCTCAGCCACATGGCTTCCACAGTCCATGTCACCTCTCTCACCTGTCTACAGATGAGAAAAACGCAGTGGACTCTCTGCATGCAGTGACAGCAAGCCATTCATCACTGCATTCTCACCATGGGTGCTCCCAAGTAGGGCTGGGAGGCCCATCTCGACAGCCTGCGCACACTTTGTCTGTGGACTGTTCAGAAGAACTTCCTGGAGCTCTGTGCCATTTCCAATGCCCTTTGGGCATTCCAAGTTGATCAACCCAAGTCATCCTTGTTCAGACAGGCAACCAGGCGGCAATGTTCTGTGTCAACAAACAGAGCAGCACGGGTTCATTCTCCTCGGTTGGGAGGCAATGCATCTCTGGAAATTTGCCCTCTCCCAGGGTATGATCCTTTGGGCGATGTATTTGCCCTGAGAGCTCAGTGTGTTGGCGGACCGTCTCAACTGGGTCCTTCAGCCACACAATTGGGCCTTCAGCACACGGGTAGCCCGCCACATCTTTCGTATGTAGGGCACCCCGAACATAGACCTCTTTGTGTCACCGACCAATGCTTAGGTGCTGCAGTTCTGCTGCAGGATTTCCTGTACCCATCAGATAGCATGCCTTCCAGCTAGACTGGAGGAGTCGTCTGCTCTGTGCATATCCATCGATCACACTGGTGGCAAAAACCTTGTTCAAGCTTCAGGCAGATGATTCTAATTGGTTTAGGCAACTGTGGTTTCCTCTTCTGCTACATCTCTCTCAGAGGCCACCTCTCAGGCTGGTCTGTGACCCAGATCTGGTCTCCCAGGACGGCAAGTCTCTTCTCCACCCCAATGTCCGCTTACTGGCCCTCACGGCGTAGATGCTGAGCGCGTAGTTCTTGCAGACCTTCACCTTCCTACGGAGGTGGAAAATATGCTTCTCGCTTCCAATAAAGCCTCAACTCATCGAGCCTATGGCTTCAAGAGGCAGAGGTTTTACATTTGGCATGCAGGAAAGGCGCTGGACCCTTTTTCCTGCATGGTGGAGGTATTACTGGCTTATCTTTGCCATCTTTCCAACTTTGTGAGAATGCACCTAAGCGCAGTGGCGAGATGGTGGTTCTACTATCTGGGATCACCTGTGCATGTAAGACATTTTTATTGGTTTTCTCTCTCTCTCTTCCTTTTGTTCTTCGGTTTAGGTTCTGTATTAATTTGGAGTTACCAGGTGTTTGTTAGTGAGGGGCGAGGGTGGGCTTTATCTTAGCTGTGTTTTATTTAAGAATTAGTGATGCTGTTTGCTTGCTTATATTTAGTAATGCTGTTTGCTTATGTTATTTCCTGAAAGCGCATTTGGAACAGATACATTTTCAGGAGTTTTCTGAAATCCTTGGAGTTTGTGGCTGTGTGGAATTTCACAGGGAGGGAGTTCCATACCGTTGGAGCATACAATGAAAATGCTCTTTCGCATGCAGATTGGTTGCATTTTGCAAATTTTGGGTTCAGCGCCAGGAAGTGTTTTGCGTTGCTTCTCCTTTGCCTGTTATTGGGGAGTTCTTTTTTATTATGGTCTGTAAATACTCAGAGGACTGGTCATGGAGGATTTTAAATATCGTGACAATGTTCTTGTATTTGATTCTGTTTATTAGCGGTAGTCAGTGGAGTTCTTTCATGACAGAAGTGATATGTGTGAGCCCCTAGACGTCCCAGTGAGTACACTAGCCGCAGTGTGCTGAGCAAGTTGTAGCGGTAATAGATGGGATTTCAGCAAGCCTTGGAGAATTGCATTGCAGAAGTCAATTTGTGGAAGTGTCATCACTTGGAAGACAGTCCTGTAGTTGTGTAGTTCCAGTATGGGGCAAAGCCATTGTAGAGTCCTTATTTTATTGTAGATTTGCTTTGTCTAATTGTTGTGAGTCTTTAGGGTAAGGTGTTGGTCAGTAGTTACACCAAGGTAACGTCCTCAGATTTGACTGTTAGTTCTATTTGATTGACCTTAAGTATCTTTGGTGGGGTGAATGAGTGATCTTTGCAAATAAATAGTACTTCCGTTTTGTTATAGTTACTGGTCAGACCTTTTTGGGATATCCATAGGGCAATTGAATCCAAAGCATTATTTATTTATTTATTTAGCAAGCATTTGTAGCCCGCTCCTTCCAGCGATCAGAAGCGGGTAGGATTACTATTGTGAAACTGCCGAATCAAGGCAGGTACAAATTTTGTTTACATACAGATTGTCAGAAAAGCACATCATACAGAGTTAACACTTCTTAGCTATGGGGGAGTTCATTTACATATATACATAAATACATATATACAGGATAAGCTTTTTGGCCACAGTGGTCAGGGGCTGCTCCATCTGTGGATTTAGTTCAGGTTGAAATGAGATTGGAAAATGTGCATTTTGAGTTTCTTTCTGAAGTCTAGAAGGTCATTGCTAGCTCGTAGTTCTGGTGGAGTTGGTTCCACAGTGTTGGTGCCACATATGAGAAAGCCCTGTGGCTGGTGTTAGCTTTGGCAGATCTTATATCTGTTGGAGTGTGAAGGATGTTGGAATTGTGGGTTCTTCTGTTTCGGGTAGGAGGTTGCGATCTTACTAGGTTGTTGAGGAAGGAAGGTGCTAAGTTGTGGATGAGTTTGAAGGTGGTTGTTAGTATTTTGTATTTTGTTCGAGCTGTTATGGGTAGCCAGTGTAATTGAATTAGCACTGGTGTGATGTGGTCACTTAGATTTTTCTTCATTATGACCCTGGCAGCTACATTTTGTGCCATTTGTAATATGTTTAGGGTTTTTTTTAGGTAAACCTTGTAGGATGGCGTTGCAGTAGTCAAAATGTGGCATGATGAGTGCTTGGGCCACTGTTCTGAAGTCTTGGGGATCAATGATATTCCGAATGGGTTGGAGCACTCTAAGCTTGTGGAAAACTGCTCTGTTGGTCTTTCGGAGGTGTTTTTCCATCTTTAGGTCACAGTCAAATGTGACTCCTAGATACTTTATTTCTTTTTTTGTTTGGTAAGTGTTGTTACATAGTGTTATTGATGTGGGTGGGTCAAAATTCGGTTCTTTGGAGATATACATTACTTCGGTTGTTTTTGTGATTAATTGACATACTACTTTGTTGCAACCAGTCTTGCATCTCTCTGATACATGTCTCTAGTGGGTTGTAGTCTGGGTTTTTAGTGTCTAGTTGTGAGTATAGCATGATATCATCGGCATAGATGTGGTAATTAATTTCGTGTCGTGAGAAAATTTTGCATAGTGGCTGCATATATATGTTAAACAGAAGTGCTGAGAGAGCAGAGCCTTGGGGGATTCCCTGCGTTTGGGAGAAAGATTCTGCTTTTTCTCCGTTGAATTGAACCTGTTGTGTTCGATTTGAGATGTAGGATGAGAACCATTTTAGTGGTGTTCCTGTTATTCCTATTGATTTTATCCTATTTATGAGGGTCCCATGATTGACTGTATCAAAAGCAGCGGAGATGTCAATGAATACAAGAATGTACATTTTCTTTTTGTTTTCAAGGCCCTTTAGGAGGTTGTTAAGTAGGACTAGTAACAGGGTTTCAACTCCATGATGTTGCCTGAAGCCATATTGCTGGTCATCAAGAGGAGCATTGTCAGTCAGATGGTCTTGGAGCTGTAGAAGGACCGTTTTTTCTATGATCTTTGCCAGGAATGAGATACTTGATATGGGACGGTAGGACGCTGGGTCTTCTCCGTTGAGTGTAGTGTTTTTTAGGATCGGTCTAATGACTGATTTCTTTAATTCTGAGGGCATGATTCCTTGTTGTAGGGATAGGTTAACTATGTGTGCTATGTGAGGTGCTATGTCTTGTTTCACTGCCTTGATCCAGGATGCAGGACAGGGGTCTAGTGGGGAGGTGGTGCTTTTTAGGCTTGTGACAATGGTTGTGATTTGCTGGGTTCCTATTTTGTGGAAGTGCTCCCATAACTGGTTTTGCGTCGTGTTATTCTCACTTCTGATTTGTGGTGTTGGTGGGGGGGTGGAGGACTAGGGGCCGTAAGTTTGGTCGTGTAGTGGTTTGCCAGTGTTTGGACCTTGATGGAGTTGTTGAGGTTGGCATTTTGGTCGGTTTTGGTTAGTGATTTGACTAGTTCAAATAACTCTCGCGGGCGATTGATCGCCTTGTTTAGGATGTTGGTGTGATGTAATTTTTTTTGCATTGTTCACGTCGTCTTTGTACTTTGCGAGATGGGCCATGTATTTAGTTTTGAGATCGGAGGATTTGGTTTGTCTCCATTTTCTCTCTATTTTACGGAGCTCCCTTTTTGATTTTATTAGAGTTCCTGTGTACCAGGGTTCCAAGTTGATCTTATGTGGGTTTGTTGTGTGTTTCAATGTTGGGTTAGATGTATTTTGGATGTGTGTGTTCCATCTGTTAGTTAGTTCGTCGAGGTTTGTGGAATCTAGGTTTATGTGGGATGCAATGGTGCTTATGAGGTGTTCCTCGTTGAGTTTGCTGAATTTCCTAATGGGGTTGGTCATTCTCATCTCCTTTGAGTTTTTGGGTTGGCACTGTAGTTTAAGTTTACAGTTGATTTGGTGGTGGTCTGACCATGGTACTTGAGTTATGTTTATTATAGGTGGTTCATTGCTTTGTTGTGGATTTCTGGGTATGAAAATCATATCTAGGATGTTGCCTCTATCGTGTGTGGGGTTGCTTACTATTTGTTGGAAACCCAATTGGTCGATGGCTTCATAGAAGGAGTCCGTGTGGGACGGAGGAATTGATGCTAGGTTCAAATCTCCGAGGATGATTTGGAATTTTTTGCTTTGTGTGGATGTGATGGTTTCTAGTGCTGTGGCTAGTGTTTCGTGCTGTGGTGAGGGAGGTCGATAGATTAGGCAGATGGATAATGCCATGCTCTCGACTTTGAGTAGGTCAAGATCGGGATTTGTGACCGTAGATGTGGTTGTGAGTTGAAGGCTGGTTTTGGCTGCTATAAGGACTCCGCCTCCTCTTCTGTTGATGCGTGGGCAGTTGTATAGTTGGTATCCGGGCTTCTGTATTTGGTTCATTGTTGCAGGGTCTGAGTCAGTGAGCCATGTTTCTGTTATGCATAGGATATCTGGTTGTTCGTCAGTTAGAATGTTGTGGATAATATGCGTTTTATTCCTTATTGACCTAGCATTAATAAGGATAATGTTACATGTGTGATGTTCTGGGTGTGTTGTTCGTGTGAGTTGTATTTGGGATCCAATAGTGTTCTTTCCTTTGGTTTTAGGGTGTTTTTGTGATCTATTTCCTTTGATATGGGTGTGTCGTTGGGGTAATTTGCTTGGCGTTTGTGTGGTGGTGATAGGATTTAAGTTGTATTGATGCAGGATGGGTAATGGTGGGGGGGGGGTTGGAGAAGGTAGATTGGTGTATATAGTAGAGGAATGCAGTATTGTGAGTGTGGGATGGTTCTATATGAGGATGTCAGTATACACATGCACAAAATCAGGAAAGTGTGAGCAGGCTCCATTTTATGTCTGCCAGAAATACTTGGGTTTTTGGATTCGTGTGGCGCAGTGTGGGGTGTAATCAAGGCAGCTGGCCTAGAGATGGGTTAGTGTAGGCCGGCAAGATAGTTGTTGGGTACCATTGTACGATGGAAGTTAATTTGGGGTCTGTGATTGAGAGTGGAGCGTAAAACATTATATCATCCGCGTATAGATGGTATAACATATTATGTGGCTGGAGGATTTGGCAGATTGGCTGGACGTAAATGTTGAAGACTAATGATGACAGAGATGAGCACTGGGGGTACACCACGGTTCTGCGGGAATGAGTCTGAGCATTTGTTCTTGGATTTTGCAGTTTGTAAGCGATCAGTCAGATAGGATTGGATCCAGCTGAGCGCTTTGTCAGTGATGCCAATGCAGCGTAGTCTTTGTAGGAGAATCTCGTGACATACGATGTCAAAGGCCGCTGATATGTCAAGGAGTATGAGAATGAAGGCCTGTTTTGGTTTCTGTTCCCTTGATTAGATGGTTAATGAGGGATATTAACAGTGTTTCCACTCTGTGGTTAGGGCAGAAGCCATGCTGATGTGGGTCGAATGGGGCATTTAGCCTGATACAGTTTTGCAGTTGAAGTTGAGCCACTTTCTCCATTATTTTTATGAGGAAAGGTAGACTTGAAATAGGTCTATGTGAGTTTAGTTTGGCAGGATCTAGCTTTGGGTTCTAAAGTAGTGGGCATATGGAAGCAATCTTTAGTCTCGTTGGGATATATCCTTGCATGAAGGAGATCTGCAACATCTTGCCTATGGGGTGGGGACAAGTTCAGATCTTGCTGCTTTTAATCCAGCTTGTTGGACAGAGATCCAGTGGCAACGTAGTCGTGTTCAGGTTTCCAATTATGTTGACCGGGTGGTCAGATGTGACTGGGGAGAATGAATGAAGGGTGCCGAGTGTGCAGGGTCTGTGTAAGGTTTTTGTCAGTGTGGCTGGAGGATAGTTCTATAGTTTGGTTTGGAAGTGGTTTGCAGTTTCTCCAAGAACAAGCAGGAAATCAGTCCTCACATATGGGTGATGTCGATGCCGACGGAGCCCGTGCAGAGCATTTACCCATCTTTCACAGAAAGCCTTTGGGAATGCTACCACACATGCATTGTCCCCTTCCCGCCCAAGGGTGCCATCTTGCTCTCTTTTTTTCCATGGAGCCCAACGGATGCTTGTCCCGTTTTTCCCAGAAAATCCTTTAAAAATTAACCTCAAAAGTTTTTTTTCCCCAGTTTGTGTACCAGTTCCTCTTCCCGCCTTTAGCTGGTGCCATTCTCAGCACTCCCTTCTTTTTGACGAGGCTTGGCCTCAACTGGTGTTAATGCCCTTTTTTGCCTTTGTGTTTGTTGACCCCAGCCAGGAGTCTCCCACCATTTCCTCTGGTGGATTCAAAAAGTGTGACCACTGCAGTCATGTCTGTTACAGACACCCATGATTGCTGCTTATGCTGCCTTGGCCCAGACCACGACAGTACCACTTGTGACCTGTGCCAGGCCATGACTCTGAAAACAAACAAGAAAAGGTTGGAGTTGCAGGAGAGGATGTTGCCACGGTCTGACTCAGCTCTGGCTTCCCTGACGCTGAGCCCCCAATCCGAGCATCTCCCTTGAGGCCGGGTATCTTCAGAGTCTCGCGGCAGCGGCAACTCCTCTGTAAAGACCCCAGAAAGAAAAAGAAATAATCCTCAACACCAGTCAACGTTCCACCAGTGAGATCAGTCGAGGATGCTTTTGCGAGAATGCTGGTGTCTGGCCCAAGGCCCCCTGTGCCCACGCTAACAGCTGTGGAGCCTTCTGGCATTGAATCCAGAAGAGTGGCCCTGGAGCAGAATGTTTCTACCATCCTGGCCCTGCAGCAGGCAATGATTTCAGGTTCGTCCACATCATTTGCCTTGACAACCGGGCCCCCGACTGTGGGGCAGCCCCGGGCATCGAGCCAGGCCCCAAGTGCCACTGGCCTTGGGCAAGCCCTCAGGCAAGCCCTCAGCACCAATCGAGATCCAGATTCAGATCCTCGGGTGTCCGGTCCTTCCTGGTCAGTTTCTGGGAGTCCGACCCGAGATCCACCGGAGGACCCTGGTTCCTCAGGGCTGTCCTTGAAGCGCATAAATCCCGAGCCTTGGAGTCCTCAGCGCCCTCCGGCTCCAATCGGGAGACCGACATCGAGGCCTCTTCCGAGATCTCTCGACGCCGAGACGACCCTTTGGAGCCATCTCCCCTGGAGCCCCAGTGCCATCCCCCCCCCCCCCCCCCCTCCGAGGACATGGCCTTCCATGACTTTGTCTGGGACATGGCCTAGGCCCTTTTGGTCCCAACCGAGTCAGAGGAGAACCCGCGCACCGAAGAACTGGAGATTCTCCAGTATGAGTCCACGACAAAGGAGACTCTCACGGTGCTCGTACAGCCCATCCTTGAGAGTCTGCTCCTGTGGATGTGAGAGACCCCAGCCTCAGTGCCGGTGGTCAGCCAATGCCTCAATGCCATCTGCCACTTCAAGAAGGGCCCAGGTTTCCAAAAGTCCCAACAACCGCATAACTCCATGGACGTGGAGTCTGCTACGCAAAAGCTGGAAAGTCAGAAGAACTACTCTTTCTGTTCCCTTGGCAGAGAGGCCCGAGCCCTCGATGCCCTTGGGCGCAGGTGCTTCCAGGGATCCATGCTGGGCTGTCTGATACAGGCCTATGAGTTGTACTTAAGCATGAACCTCAAGGGCCTCATCTAAGAACTGGCGGGTTTCTCTGCAGGCCTCACCGGGGAACCCCTCCAGAGGTTCCAAGCCCTGACAGCCAGGATCCAGGACTCCTCGAAGTTCCTATCCTGCGCCACCTATGACGGCTTTGAATCCAAAACTTGGGAGGCAGCAGCGGGCATCAGGGCCCAGCACCAGGCCTGGTTGCAGACCTCGAGCAATGGGTGCAAGAGAAATTGTTCAATGTCCCCTGCACCAGGGAAAACTTGTTTTGCAAGCCCGTGGCTGACATGGCAGCCGAGATAGAGGCCGAGGTCGTGACCAGGCAGAGGCTCTCAAGGAAAACCTCGACCCTTTCCCAGAAAATGACAGTTGGGAAAAAGACCACTTTTCCTGAGGAAAAAAGGGTCTTTTCACCAGGGCCATTACCATCCCTACTTGGGGCTACAGCAGTAGGGCCCCCAGCCCAAGAACCAAGGACATTGGCAGAGGAAGCCAAAGACCCAAAAACCTCAACCACCAGCTCCAACCCAGCATGGGGGGAGCCTTTGACTCCCCAGGCAGGCCACCCGTTCCCCAGGAGGTGCTCCACAGCCCACAGAGGGTCGCCTGTCAATCTTCGCCAGCAGGTGCGGTAGGATTACCATGGACCAGTGGGACCTACAGGTGGTAAAGGAGGGTTATTTCCTCAGGTTCTAGCAAACACTCCAGGGGTTCTTCCCAGGAGAGCTGGTGTGGCCTCTCCTTCACCAGACCTTGTTCCTCTCAGAGCTCGCAGGGTTGCTCACGGACAGAGCGATAGAGCCTGTACCCAGGCATTTGTGGAGAAAAGTTTTCTACTCCAGGTATTTCCTTGTCCCCAAAAGAACTGGGGACCTCAGGCCAATACTAGACCTGCGAAACCTAAACAAGTTTCTGGTGAGGGAGAAATTCAAGATGCTCTCCCTTGGAACCCTGCTGCCCTATCTCCACCAGTGAGATTGGCTGTGCTCCTTAGACCTAAAGGATGCATATATCCACATCCTGGTCCACCCCTCCCACAGACAGAACCTAAGGTTTGTGGTGGGAGAGCACTACCAGTACAGGGTGCTTCCATTTGGACTGGCCAAGGGTCTTTACAAAGTGCCTAGCGGTCGTAGCCACCCACATACGCCTACAAGAGGCCTTCATCTTCCCCTGTCTGGTTGACTGGCTCATTAGAGGCAGCATGGACTCCGAGGCCAGCCAGACTGCAGGCAGAACAATCCACCTCCTGCAGCACCTAGGCTTCATCAACTACCCCAAATCCCACCTCGCTCCAGCACAGAACCTGGCGTTCATAGGTACCCAGCTGGACACATTACAGGCCAAGGCCTTCCTCCCAAAGGAAAGGGTAAATCGCCTCATGCAGCTGGCAGGAGAGGTGCAGACTCACCGGTTCATACCAGCTCACTGCTGCCTCCGCCTATTGGGCCACATGGCCTCTACAGTCCACATCACGCCCTTAGCCCGCTTTCACATGCGGGTAGCTCAGTGATGTCTCCATTCCCAGTGGACTCAGGCCACAGGCAGGTTGCGCAACAGGGTCGGGGTCACCTGCCAACTGGTGGCCTCCCTCAACTGTTGGCAGTCCCTATACCACCTTCAAGCAGGGATGCCCTTCCAGGCACCCGCACTGCATAGGGTCCTGACCACGGATGCCTCCCTCCTGTGTTGGGGGGCATACTGCAGAGACCTTCGCACTCAAGACAGCTGGTTGCAGGAGGAGTCACTCCTGCAGATCAGCCTTCTGGAGCTCAGAGCCAACTCCCTGGCCTTGCGAGCATTCTGCCACCTCCTGTGCAGCTGACCTATGCTGATCCAGACAGGCAACAAGATTACCATGTTTTATGCGAACAAGTAGGGGGACACGGGTTCGTAGTCCCTCTGCCAGGAAGCACGAACTCTCCTCTCCTTAGCTGTACACCACGGAATGCTCCTATGAGCAGTATACCTTCCAGGTCAGGACAATTGCTTAGCGGACAAACTCAGCGGAGACTTCCGTCCACACGAATGGTGTCTGAACCTCCCAGGGTGGTGCAAAGACTCTTCCGCCTCTGGGGCAGGCCCATGTTAGACTTGTTTGCCTCCACAAACATCACGCAGCTGCCTCGCTTCTGCTCACGCTAACTGCACCCAGGGAGGATGGCAGTGGATGCCTTCCTGATCCTGTGGTCCAAGGGCCTCCTCTGTGCCTTCCCACCAACACCGCTGGTGGCTAAGACCCTCCTCAAGGTCCAGAGCGAGTAGGCATCAGTAATTCTGATTGTGCCCAGATGGGCCTGACAACCCTGGTTCCCTCTGCTGCTGCTCTCTTGTCAGTGGCACTCCAAGTCCTGCTGGGCTAGGATCCAGACGACCTGTCCCAGGAGGAGGGCTCCCTCCTGCACCCCAACCTGGGGTCGCTAGCGTTGACGGCATGGCTGCTGAAAGGGTAGCTTTAGCTCCTTTCAGTCTCCTGGGGGAATTCAAGGAGATCCTCCTGGTCTCCTAAAATCCCTCCACCAGACGAGCGTACGCCTTCATATGGAGAAGATTCTCCGTTTGGTGTGCAAAAAGAGGAGAGAATCCTTTCTCCTGCCGCGTGCAACTTGTGCTACAGTACTCTAATTCGGTGAGGATGCACCTGAGTGCCATAGCTGCTCACCATCACCCTGTAGAGGGGAAATCCCTCTCAAACCAGCCCCTGGTCTCCAGGTTCCTCCAGGGCCTCTTGCTATCGAAGACCCTCTTCGCCCCCCGATGGCGGAATGGGACCTTAATGTGGTGCTCTCCCAACTAACCAGACCACCATTCGAGCCTCTGGCCACCTGCCATTTGAGATACCTCTCCTGGAAAGTGGTCTTTCTGGTGGCCATCACATCTGCTTGGAGAGTGAGCGAACTCCAGGCCTTGGTGGCCGACCCGCCATATATAAGGTTCTATAAGAATAGGGTAGTGCTCCGTACACACCCAAAATTCCTCCCCAATGTGGTATTTCTCTTCCACCTCAGCAGAAGAAGGTCTTCCCCACCTTTTTTCCATGGCTCTACTCCGGCATGGAGGAGATCATATTCGTATGCTAGACCGTAAGCGGGTCCTGTCCTTCTACCTGCAGAGGACCAAGGCCCATCGCAGAGCTCCTCAGCTCTTTATGCTTTCTTGGGGAGTGGTGATAAGCTGCGCATTTGGGGGGGGAGCTTTCTCTTAGCATGGATTTGGCTATTTCAAATAGCTCTCTGGGTTTGTTTAGGGACTTCATTCATTTTTTGGGAGTGATAGTCTTTGTTGGCTTTGTTTGATTGAACTCTGTATGCATGAAGGATATGAAGGTAGTCTTTCTTAGCTTGTTTGTCTAGGGAATGTCTCCAGATTTCTTCTGCATTTCTTAAGCTTCATTTGATTCTTTTTAGATCTGTTGTGTACCATTGTTTATGGTGACAAGGATTGTGGGGCGTTGTTCTCAATGGGGGTGCAGCTGCAGTGTTGGCAATTGTCTCATTCTTTTTATTTTTAAGTTTCACAAAATCTTTATTTGAAAAAATAAACAGGAATTACAATCAAGTCCACGTCAAGAGGAAAACTGTTGGAATAATATACATTTGAACAATAAACACACAAAATTAGCATTTACTGTTTACAGGAAAGAAAAAATATCTGAAGATATATATAAGCTAGGCCCGTGTAATTACATTTAGCCCTATTCACTTGGAAAGGAAGGAGATAAATTTAACCATTTTCTTTACTTAACAGAAAGGCTTCTAACTGATCAGATTCTAATTGGCTACTAAGGCATCCAAGTCATTAGAGCTTATGTTCTGGTTAGGGATGACTGTTTGTTTAGCAGAAGTGATCCTTGTTTAATTGTTTAAATCTTCCATGTTGTTTTTCATTGTGCTGGCTGGGTACTATGCAAGTTGGCAGATCAAGCTGGAAAGAGATTGTGCAGTGGTCTGACCATGGGACCTTGTTCAGTTGAGGCATTAGGACAGGATTTTTCTCCAGGAGATGTGATGGCACAAAGATAAGGTCCAGTGTGTGGGTTCTGTTACAATCTGGATATATTTTTGGCAGGACATTGCGTCCATGAATGCAGTTTATTGCGGCTGTGGGATGGAAGACTGGTTCAGATCACCCAGTAGTATTAATGGGCAGTTCGGATCTGTGTGTGTACCAATGATTTCCAGGATAACTGCAAGTTCTTCATTGGTTGTTAATGGGGATCAGTATACCAGAGCAATTGAGATCTATTTGTTGGATATGGTGATGGTTTTCAGACTGGTCAACAAATTTTTACAAAAGTAATGTTACTGAAATAAAAATAGTCATTTCTTATCAATTTTTATATGCTGAACACGAATATGACAGTGAAATTGCAAAGTTGGCTCTAGTTTTTTTGTAATCTACAAGAATTAATGTTTACATCATGAAATGCATGTCAATAGTAAATATAATAGGCCTTCAGTTAATACCTGTAAAAAAACAAGTCATAGACTACTTCTTAGATTTTTTCGCCTGTATCTTGTACAGCTGTTCAGGAGCTTCTCTGGGGAGTGTCCAGCAGTAGTTAGCCAGCATTGTAGTGGACCATTTTCCCTGGTATCTTTACTCCATCGTTGCGATATCCTGGTGAAAACGTTCGCCCTGTTCATCACTAACCATACCACAGTTGTCAGGAAAGAAATTGAGATGGGAATCAAGGAAATGGATCTTTAGAGACATATTGCAGCCAAGTTTCTGATACTGCATCAGCATGTCTTCTACTAGTTCCTTGTAGTTTTCTGCCCTAACATTCCTGAGAAAGTTTGTTGACACTAGGCGAAAAGCATTCCATGCTTGTTTCGCATCACCCTGCAGCAAGTTGTTGAACCGATCATCTTTGAAGAGCTCTTGAATCTGAGAACCCACAAAAACTCCCTCTTTAATTTTGCTTCGCTAAGTCGAGGGAATTTTTCATGCAGGTATCGGAAAGCTGGCGAAGTGCGGTCCATGGCTTTCTTTCCCCTGGAAAAAGTTGATTTTTCGTCTTGAGTACTTAACTCGTCTCCGGTATCGCACCGGTACTCTTCCCACCTACCGATCTTGGTGCCTTGACGTCGAGTTCGGTTCCTTTTTGTGTTTTGTTGTTTTTTGGTGCTTTCGTGCCCCTTTCTTCCCGCTGGCAGCTTGCAGGCTCTTCAACCTCAGAGGCGTTCTTTTTTCCCTGATGGCTATCAGTGGTTTCTAAAAGTGTGACCGGTGTGCTAAGCTCATGTCCTTAACCGACACACATGACTGCTGTCTCCATTGCCTCAGGCCAGACTATGACCCGGCTGTCTGCAGCTTATGCAAACAGATGTCTTCTGAGGCCCTAAAGAGCCCTCAGCAGCAGCATGATCAGTTTTTTCCTGACTCCCCGATGCCTCCGAAGGCCAGGGCTTCAACTGAGGCGCCAAAATCTCGGGAGAAGTTCTCCGAACCTGAGCACTGTGTCGTGGGTCCTCAGAGAGGGGTCCCCCTCGAGGGAACACAGAATGAAAAAGAAACCCTCAAAGGTGGCGTCCTTCGATGGTTCTGATGGACATGGTTCCTCCTGAGCCCGGTCCCGCAGCCCCAGGCGCCTGCCCAAGACTTTGGAGAGGGATCGACCAGCAAAGGTCTCCCGGAAGGATCCGGCGGTGGACCGGCCTCGATCATCGGAGGCTATCCTCATCGAGGATTCCCCCTCGGGGCGCTGGCGTCGGGCCCGAGTCCCTCCGTACCTGTCCTTGGAGCGCAGCTTGTCTGCCTTCCTGGATCAGCACATCCAGTTCCTCCGCTCCGACCACCGGGCATTCGATGTCGAAGATGTCCCCGGAAGCCAAGCCAATCCTAGAGGTCCTACGGCCTCGAGTCAAACCTTGGCCAACGTCACGATCGGTGTCCCGCTCGTTGGGGCTGCGGTCATCATCAATGTCCCCTCCGGGGGCGGACCGTGCAGCCTCGGGGCCTTGGAGACCCAAGGAGCAGCCTACCCTTGAGTCTTCCTTGGACTGCAATGAGTGGGAGACGGAGGATGTCGAGTCTCCAGATACCCGTCGACACTGCAATGTCCTCTCGGAATCCCCTGTCTCAAAACCTTGGAGAAGGTCCCCGCCAAAGGACATGGGATTCCTAGACTTTGTAAAAGACATGTCTAAGGCCCTGGCATTCCCAACTCAGTCGGAGGAGGATCCTCGGGCTGATGAGCTCGAGATCCTCCAGTACAAGGCTCCCCCTCGGGAATTGATCATGGTGCCCATTCCTTCCATCCTGGAATGGCTCATGTTCCACATGTGGTAAATGCCGGCGTCTGTGCCATTAGTGAGCAAGCGGTTCGATTCGATGTATCGAGTCTGCCGGAGCCCTGGCTTCCAGAAGTCTCAACTGCCGTACAACTCCATGGTGCTGGAGTTGGCCATGCGTCGGCTAAAGAGCCAGAAGACGCACTTCTCGCCCCCCGGTAGGGAAGTCCGCACCTTGGACGCCCCTGGCAGGAAGTGCTACCAGGGCTCGATGCTCATTTGCTGAGTCCAGGCCTACCAGCTGTACATGGGCATGTACCTGAGGGACCTGGTGAAGGAACTCGCCGGTTTCTCAGCTAGTCTCTGAGAAACCCTTGCAGCGCTTCAGGGGCTTCTCCAAAGCCGTCCATGAATACTCCAAATTAATGTCTCGAGTGCCCTATGATGGGTTCAAGTTGGCGGCCCGGGTAGCCACAGCAGATATCGGTGTGTGCCGCCAGGCTTGGCTCTAGTCGTCTGACCTTGAGCAATGGGTCCAGGACAAGTTGGTCGATGTCCCCTGCCAGTGTGAAAACCTCTTTGGCAAGCCCATGACCGACAAGGCCGCTGAGTTGGAGACTGAGTTCATGACGAGGACCAGGCTCTCTAAGAAGACCATTGCCCCTCCCCGAAGGAAGCCC
Organism: Ichthyophis bannanicus; assembly: GCA_033557465.1. Taxonomy (NCBI): domain Eukaryota; kingdom Metazoa; phylum Chordata; class Amphibia; order Gymnophiona; family Ichthyophiidae; genus Ichthyophis; species Ichthyophis bannanicus. Next base: position 1,500,905,154 of record CM066032.1, on the reverse strand, counting down.
TTTTACCCGAGGAAGGGAGCTGCTTACTGCAACTGCCCACATTTTCAGGCCTCCCCGGCTCCCCAACAAGAGCTGCAGGCCAAGGGAGAAGGGCATGGCCCGCATAAGCAGAAGGCTCCAAAGCCCCATGCTCCGGCCCAGCTAGGGGGGAGTTTTTGACTACTCCAGCATAGCCACTCTACCCCAAATAGGTCACCAGCCTACAGGAGTTTCTATGCCCTGAGGTGGGTAATCATCACCACTGATGCCTGGGCACTGAGGGTGGTCCGGGAGGGTTACCTCCTCCGCTTGGCCCGGATACCTCCATCTTATTTTCCAGGAGAGCCCTCCAGGTCTCCCCTTCACCGGGACCACCTTCTGAAGGAACTGGCAGGTCTTCTCTAGGACAATGCGGTAGAACAATTGCCCCACCACCTCCAGGGCAACGGGCTCTACTCCAGATACTTCCTCATTCCTTCTATGTCCAGCGCACTCAGGACCACTGGAAAGCCTCCCAGCTTTTCGTATCCTATGACCCTGGGGGAGGCAGTGACAAAGTGTACGCTGTCCACGTGGGTGGCAGACTGTATTGCCCTTGCCTATGAGCAGGCAAGGCTCCCGCTGGATGGCCGCTTCACAGAGCATCGTGTCCGGGCCGTGGCAATTTCGGTGGCAAATCTTTGCTGTGTCCTGATGGCAGACAACTGCCGGGCACCTCCTGATCTTCTGTCCATACGTTCGCAGCCCATTACTGTCTGGGAAGAGAATCCCGTCGGGATAGCTCCTTTAGCCATGCTGTGCTCCATAATTTTTTGGGGATCTAGGCAACTCCTACCCTCCCACCCTTCTGTGTTCAGGGTACCGGAGTGCTGGTTTCATTGAACACAGAGGTCCCACTGTAGTCTGTACACCAGACTGAATTGCTTCTGCTTGCGACTCCCCTTGAGGGGGCCTACTTTTTGCTACGGGTCTCCCGGTAGCCTGTAGCTGGGGAGTCCCATATGTGTGGACCAACTGCTTGCTTGTTCCCAGAGAAAACATAGTCACTCACCTGTAACAGGTGTTCTCCGGAGACAGCAGGAATCAGTCTTCACAACCCTCCCTCCTCCCCTTGAAGATGCTCCTTTACCATTCTTTATTTTGCTATCTTCAGCTATGTCATTTGACTGAGCAAGATGGAACCCTTTGGCGGGAAGGGGACCACACATGCGTGGTGGCATCTCCCAAAGGCTTTCTTTGAAAGCTGGGGAGATGCTCCCATGAGGGCTCCGTCGGTGCAGTCGTCACCCATATGTGAGGACTGATTCCTGCTGTCCCCGGAGAACACCTGTTACAGGTGAGTAACTACAATTTCTGCAGGAACAAGCAGGAAGTAAATCCTCACATATGGGTGATGTTGAGGCCGATGGAGCCATGCGCTCAGCATCTCCCCAGCTTTCAAAGAAAGCCTTTGGGAGATGCCATCACGCATGCGTGGTCCCCTTCCCGCCCAAGGATGCCATTTGGTCAGTCTCCGCAGAGCCCTATAGACGTTTGTCTTGTCCCCCTGAAAAAAGGTCTCGGGGCCTTTTTTTCCTTAGGTTCTTTTCCATCAGTGCTTTTGAGTCTTTTTCCAACTGCTGTCCACGTCGAGTGTCTTCGACCTCACTGAGGTCCTTTTCGCCCTAAAGGCCACCGGTTTTAAGAAATGTGATTGGTGTTCCAGGAACATGTCCCTTAGCAACACTCATGACTGTTGCCTCCAGTATCTGGGCGCTAACGAAGACCCAGAGGAATGCTCCCTGTGTAAGAAGATGTTTGCAAAGACCATCCAGAGCCTCTGTCTTAAACAGGATGACATCTTCCACAAAGCAGACTCTACCCTGGTATCCCTGGTAGCCTTGTGCTCAGTGTCCCTGCACAGATCCTCAGAGTTGCGTAAGTCCCCCACGGTTCCAGAACAGGCTAGCAGAAATTCCGAGCAATGGTCATTGGAGTGAGAGCATAAGAAGAAAAACACGACCTCAGGGGCCTCATCCTGGGAGGCGGACAAGCACAGGAAATCCCGTGCATGGTCCCTCAGCCCCCAACGGGCCTTTGAGGAGTCGGAGTGGAAGCGCTTCCAAAAGTTACCCAGGACTGAGGTTGAGGCCTCCAGCGATGGGCCTCTGTCTCCCGAGGGCCATCCTGTCAAGGACCCCCTCACCTCCTTGGTCGCAGCCAGCGTCTGTGTTGGCTGCCACCCCTGAGTGGGAAGCTCGTATGCTGGCATTGGAGTGCAGCATTTATGCATTAATCACCTCTCAGCAGGCGTCAATGCCCAGCCCCACCAGTGCTCACCCTGAGACTGCAGGGACCATGATGTTGAGGACTCCCTGGGCAGTCGAAGTGATCCCTGAGAGCCAGATGCCTTGGGTGGATCCTCAGCGAGGGCCTCGTTCTCGCTCCCGATTCTCGGAGACAGTCCTCACAGGCCTCTGGCTCCAACCATGCCCAGACCTCTGGACACCTAAGACCGGTACCGATGATACCCTTGGAGCTGACGGGTCTTGAGTTTTCCTCAGACTACTCCAGTTGGGAGTCTGATATAGAGACATCTCCGGAGACTTGAGCCCACTGAGACCTTTCCTCGGACCAGTCTCCACCGGCCACAAGGCGCCGATCCCCGCTCGAGGACACTTCATTCCTCAGGTTCTTCAGGGAAATGGCTCAGGTGCTCTCCTTCACTACCAAGTCAAAGGAGGGACCCCCGTACAGAGGAGCTCGACAACTTCCAGTACGAAGCACTGCCAAAGGAGACCCTGACAGTCCCCATCCCCTCCATCCTCAGCCGGCTTCTTCTCAGGATGTGGGAAACCCCGGCATCAGTGCTGATTGTCAGCCAGTGCCTGGATACCATGTACCAGGTCCGGCGAAGACCAGGCTTCCGCAATGTGCCACATGGTGATGGTCAGCCATGTGCCGGCAGAAGAACCTGAAGACACACTCATCGGTGCCCCTGGGCAGATAGTCCCATGCCCTCAACCCCCTCAGGTGGAGATGCTACCAGGGTTCTATGTTGGTGTGCCGTATACAAACTTACCAACTTTACATTGGCATATTCCTCCAAGACCTGGTCAAGGAGTTCGAAGGCTTTGCAGTGGGCCTCGACGGAGATCACCTCTGGCACTTCCAGACTCTTATGAATTCTGTCTGAGAGTGTTCCAAGTACATGTCCAGAGTCATTTACGATGTCTTCGAATCCTGCACGAGAGTTGCACCGCCGGCATCAGCGCTCGACACCAGGCCTGGCTCCAATCATCTGACCTCGAGCAATGGGTTCAAGAGAAGCTCCTCCATGTCCCTTGCCTCAGGGAGCAACTCTAAGGCAAAAACCAATGGAGGCTAAGGCGACCGAAATCGAGACTGAATTCATTACCTGTACTCTGCTCTTGAGAAAGACCTCCACCCTCCCTAGTTTGAAGCCACAGGGAAAGAATCAGGAAGGGCCAGCTCTATCGAAGTTACCTTCCATACCTGGCCTCCCAGACTCCTCCACAGGGGTCACCAGGGCAAGGGAGCGGGGTCCGGGGTCTCAAGCCCCAGCCCAGCCTGGGTCATGGTTTTGACACCCTTAGCGTGGCCTCTCTCTCTCTGGAGGATCAGCTCCCAACAGGGTGCGCCTAGTCCATTTTGCCCACAGGTTGGCCCTCCATCACCATCAACTCATGGACACTTTAGGTGGTCAGGGAGGGTTACCTCCTCCACCTTGGAACCTCCTCCACCCTTCTTCCCCAGGGAGCTGCCTCAGTCTCTCCTGCACCAGGCTCTGCTAATGCAAGAACTCGCAGGCCTTCTCAGGGACAGAGCTGTGGAGCCCGTACCACACCACCAGAGAGGACAGGGGTTTTACTCCAGGTAATTTCTGGTCCCCAAAGAACAGGACTAAGGCCCGTCCTGGTCCTGAGAAACCTGAACAAATTCCTGGTGCGGGAGAAATTCAAGATTCTCTCCCTTGGAATATTGCTGCCCTACCTCCAGCAGGGAGATTGGCTATGCTCCTTGGACCTAAAGGATGCATATACTCACATCCTCATTCATCCCAGTTACATACAATACCTATGATTCATGGTCGGAGACGACCACTACCAGTACAGGGTACTTCCCTTCGGCCTAGTCTCTGCACCGAGGGTCTTTACCAAATGCCACCTATTTTCATCTCCAGGGGGCCTTCATTTTCCCATACCTAGATGACTGGCTGGTAAGAGGGGACACAACCTCAGAGATGCTGCAGGCCACAGGCTGTACCATCAAGGTCTTATAGCACGTGGGATTCGTGATAAAGTGAGATGGGATTTTGGATGATTTAACACAAGACCTGGAGTTCATAGGGGCTTGCCTAGACACCCTCCAGGCCAAGGCTTGCCTTCCCCTGGACAGGACGGATCGCCTCATGGCCCTAGCAGCCGAGGTACAGTGCTGCCACACGGTCTCAGCGTGGTCCATGCTTCGCCTTCTCAGCCACATGGCCTCCACAGTACATGTAGTGTCCAACACCTACCCAGTAAAAACCGTGGAGGCAAGGAAGGAACTATAATACCACCTTTATTTCATAAAGCCAGGCCCGACACAGGCCGTGTTTCGTTTATGCCTTCATCAGGGGCTTTGGCTATATGATTTTCTTGCCACAATGATAACTTGTGTCTTTCTATAAAGGCCTTCTCGCTTGCCGGGTATATATGCCAATTCTGGCAAAGTGCCAACTTTGCCGTTGCTTGCTCGTCCGACTTTTAAAATCCAAGATTAGAAGAAGTATTCAAAACGTCCCCGCACTGCTCCTTTCTTTTTACAAGTGACACTACCGCTCCTTTCTTTTTACAAGTGACACTAAAAAGAAAGGAGCAGTGCGGGGACATTTTGAATACTACTTCTAATCTTGGATTTTAAAAGTCGGACGAGCAAGCAACGGCAAAGTTGGCACTTTGCCAGAATTGGCATATATACCCGGCAAGCGAGAAGGCCTTTATAGAAAGACACAAGTTATCATTGTGGCAAGAAAATCATATAGCCAAAGCCCCTGATGAAGGCATAAACGAAACACGGCCTGTGTCGGGCCTGGCTTTATGAAATAAAGGTGGTATTATAGTTCCTTCCTTGCCTCCACGGTTTTTACTGGGTTGCTGTTGGTACGTGGACTGTGCTTTTTCTGTTGGACTGTGTCCAACACCTGCCTCCACATGCAGGTGGCTCAGTGGAGCCTCTGCTCACAGTGGACCCAGGCCATGGGCCAGCTCCAGGACAGGGTGTCTCGTCAGCTGGCGGAGTCACTTAGTTGGTGGCAGGATACTCAGAACCTGCACCAAGGCATGCCCTTCCAACTCCCGAGTCCCCAGATGCCTCCCTACGGAGCTGGGGTGCCCACTGCGAAGAGCTGCGCACCCAGGGGATGTGGTCACCCGAGGAAAGCCAGCAGCAGATCAACCTGCTGGAGCTCAGGGCCATCTTTCTGTTGCTAATAACCTTGCAGCACCACCTGCGACACCAGTCTATGCTTGTCCAGATGGACATTAAGGTCACGATGTTCTACCTGAACAAGCAAAGGGGCACAGGCTCCTACCACCTATGCCAGAAGGCAGTAGCCCTCTGCTCGTATGCGACCAGACAGGGTATGCTCCTCCGGGCTTCATACCTCCCGGGCCAGGACAGCACCCTGGTGGACAGTCTGAGCAGGGTCCTCCAGCCACACAAGTGGCAATTGGACCCAGGGGTGGCACAGCAGCTGTTCAAATGGTGGGGCACCCCAAGCCTCGATCTCTTTCCCAGCCCAGTGAACATTAATCTACCGTGTTAATGCTGTCCATACCCCGGGCTGGGTAGCTGCAGATGCCTTCCTCAACTCGTGGTCGGGGGTCTACTGTATGCTTTCCCTCCACACCACTGATAGCGCGGACCCCTCTTCAAGGTCCAGCGGGACAAGGCTTCCGTGATTCTAGTGGCACCCAGGTGGCACAGACAGCCTTGGTTTCCCCTACTGCTTCGTCTCTCAACAGAGTCCCTTCTCCCTCTCGGGAGCTCCCCTGGACCTTTGACCCAGGAAGAGGGCTCAGTCCTCCACCCCAATCTGAGATCCTTGTCTCTCACAGCATGGCTTCTGAATGGGTCGCTTCCTTCTGGCCTCTCGTAAGGACTCCACAAGACGGGCCTACGCCTTCAAGTGGTGCAGATTCTTCTTATGGTGCATGGAACACCAGGCTAACCTGTTCTCCTGTCCAGTGCTCAGGGTGCTGCAATACTTGCTCCAACTCTACCCGGGTGCACTTGAGTTCCCTCTCCGCAAACCATCACTCCATAGAGGGAAATCCTCTTTCCATGAAGCCCCTGGTTACTCAATTCTTGTAGGGCTTACTGCTCTCTAAGCCTACTATCCCTCCATCCCCTGCGCAATGGGATCTCAATGTAGTTCTAGCGCAGCTTACCATCCGCCCTTCGAGCTCCTGGCTACCTTCCATATGCGCTAGCTGTCTTGGAAGGTGTCCTTCCTGGTGGCGCTCACCTCTGCCCGCATAGTCTGTGAGCTTTAGGCCTTGGTGGCTGAACCACCCTACACCAGGTTCTACAAAAACAGGGTCATACTCCGTACTTACCCAAAATTTCTACTGAAGGTGGTATCTGATTTCTACCTCAAACTAGGAGGTGGTACATCCCAACTTCTTTCCGAGCCCCACACTGACAAGCATCAACCATTCTCCACATTCTGGACTGCAAAAGGACTTTGTTCTTCTACCTACAGTGCACCCAGGACAACCGCAAAGCCTCTCAACTTTTCCTTTCTTACAACTCCAGTCCTCTGGGAGAGGCTGTCACCAAACAGACTCTGTCCATCTGGGTGGTGGACTGTATCGACTTCGTCCTCAACCAGGCTGAGCTGCCATTAGAGCGCTGAGTTACGGTGAACAATGTCAGGGCTATGGCAACCTCTGTTGCAAGCCTATGCTCTGTCCCTATGGCAGACATCTGCCAGGTCACCCTTGGCCCTCCATTCACACTTTTACAGCTCATCACTGCCTGGAGAGGGAGTCCCAGTGGGACAATGCCTTCGACCAGGGCCTAGTAACAGCAAAGTACTTTTAGTTTAAATTTAAAACACAGAAGAGAGCTTTCTGGTTACATTTGGAACCCAGCAGAGAGCTTGTAGTCTAAATTTAATAGTCACTCAGGGCCTAGCATCAGCAAAGTACTTTTAGCTTAAATTTAAAACACAGAAGAGAGCTTTCTGGTTAAATTTAGAACCCAGCAGAGAGCTTGTAGTTTACATTTCATAAGAAGTTAGAGCCTAGCAGCAGCTAAGAGCTATAATTTAAATCAAATCAGAATATAGCTTACCTCAGCAGCACAAGACAGGGTACTGTGTAGCAGCCCTCTTTTAATAAATGTTATTTCCCTCCCTCCCCTGGGATAATCGTAACTTTATAGGTACTTACACATCTTACAAGACAGGTGGTGCTCTCAGGTGAAGCTCATTACCCAAATCAGTCATACACTAAGGACCTGAGATTAGTTAAGCTTCAGGTGAACAAGGTGTATTACACGTATTAGGTACAGTTTTATTAGTATAAATATCCATAGCAACCCTTAGTAAGTAAAGAACTTAGATCTAAACACAAACTTAAAACTAAGATGCAGACAGCAGTCCAGCAGCGGGATGGGGGCTTTCTAGTCTTTTGCATTGAGTGTCACATGTATGATTTTTTCCCAGTTGGTGAGAGGTCTTACGTGTGCACTAGGTGCAAGGAGCTCTTTGCTCTCAGGGAACGAGTCCGTTCTCTAGAGGCTAAAGTAGCAGACTTGGAAAGCATAAGAGACACAGAGGTACATAGACGAGACCTACAGGGATATAGTCCTGAAGTCCCACCTCCAGTCTGGCAGCATCCCTGTTGCCATGGAGGAGAGAGGTCACGTGACAGGAGAGCATCACCCTGGTGTGGCAGGAAGTGATCCTGTAACTAGGACCTGTCCTCCAGGTGATGTAAACCCCTCTCGCACCGAGGAAGTTTCTCCAGGGCCATGTGCCCATGAGGGGTAGGGTTAGGACAGCCGTTATAGTTGGTGATTCGATAATTAGACATGTAGATAGCTGGGTGGCTGGTGGACGTGAGGATCGCCTGGTAACATGCCTGCCTAGTGCGAAGGTAGCGGACCTCACACGCCACCTAGATAAGGTCTTAGATAGTGCTGGGGAGGAGTCGTCTTGGTACATGTCGGTACCAATGACATAGGAAAATGTGGTAGGGAGGTTCTGGAGGCTAAATTTAGGCTTTTAGGTAGGAAGTTGAAATCCAGAACTTCCAGGGTAGCATTCTCTGAAATGCTTCCTGTTCCACGCGCAGGACCCAAAAGGCAGGCAGAGCTCCGGAGTCTAAATGCGTGGATGAGACAATGGTGCAGAGATGAGGGTTTTGGATTTGTTAGGAACTGGGGAACATTCTGGGGAAAGGAGGGGCTCTTCCGAAGGGATGGGCTTCACCTTAACCGGAATGGAACCAGGCTGCTGGCATTAACCTTTAAAAAGGAGATAGAGCAGCTTTTAAACTAGATATTAGGGGAAAGCCGACAGTCGCCCAAGAGCGGCTGGTTCAGAAGAATGTATCTTTGAAGGATACTACCCAAAGCAGAGAGGTTCCACAAAAGAGTAAAGTAACCCAAATGCCCTCAAGTATGGAGCAGACAGAGCTTAAAGATCCTAAATTACCCATGTCTAACAATAGCCAAATTAATATGAATAAAATACATTCTCTAAAATGCTTGTATGCAAATGCTAGAAGTCTAAAAAATAAGATGGGAGAGTTAGAATATATAGCACTAAATGAAAGGTTAAATATGATTGGAATATCAGACATGGTGGAAGGAGGACAACCAGTGGGACACTGTGATACCTGGGTACAAACTATATCGTAATGATAGAGCTGATCAAATTGGTGGAGGGGTTGCTCTCTATGTTAGAGAGGGCATTGAGTCAAAAAGGATTAAAGTTTTGCAGGAAACAAAATCTGCTGTAGAATCTATATGGATTGAAATTCCATGTAAAAGGGGGAAGGCAATCGCAGTGGGGGTGTACTATCGAGCGCCTGGCCAGAATGACCAAATGGATGATGAAATGCTCAAAGAAATCAAGACAGGTAACAAAAGTTACAGCACAGTAATAATAATGGGTGATTTCAACTGCCCCGGTATCAACTGGGTCAGTGTCACGGCAGGACATGCTAGGGAGATAAAGTTCCTAGATGAAATAAATGCTTCTTGGAGCAGCTGGTTCATGAACCGACCAGAGGGGAAGCCATATTAGACCTAATCCTTAGTGGAACACCAGATCTAGTGCAAGAGATAAGGTTGTTGGGGCCACTTGGCAATAGTGATCATAGCATGATCGCCTTTGATTTAATTAGTGGAGGAGGGATAGTAAGGAAATCCACAGTACTACCTTTTAACTTTCGAAAGGGAGACTATGATAAAATGAGGAAAACAGTTAAGAAAAAACTAAAAGGAGCAGTTGCAAAGGTTAAAGACGTACATCAGGCTTGGCTGTTGTTGAAAAATACTATCTTGGAAGCCCAGACCAGCTGTATTCCACGCTTTAAGAAAAGTGGAAGGAAGTCCAAAAAACTGCCAGCATGGTTTAAAGGTGAGGTCAGAGAGGCTGTTGTTGCCAAAAAAGCATCTTTCAGGAAATGGAAAAAAGAGCCAAACGACGAAACCTGGAAACAGCACAAGCACTGGCAAGTCAAATGCAAGGCACTGATAAGGCAGGCAAAGGGAGAATTTGAGAAGAAGCTTGCTGCGGAAGCAAAAACGCAAAGTAAAGACCTTTTCAAGTACATTCATAGCAAAAAACCTATGAGAGAGTCAGTTGGTCCATTAGATGATAAAGGGGTTAAAGGAGCACTAAGAGGCGACAAGGCGATAGCGGAGAGACTGAATGAATTCTTTGCTTCAGTCTTTACTGAGGAAGATGTAGTGATGTTACCCATGACTGAAGTGGTATTTAAAGGTGCGGAAGAATTGAAGGAAATATCGATAAATCGGGAAGATGTATTACAACTATTAGATAAACTGAAGAGTAGCAAATCACCTGGGCCGGATGGTATACATCCAAGGGTGTTGAAAGAACTGAAATACGAGATTGCAGACCTGCTATTAGTAATCTGTGAACTATCATTAAAATCATCTCTAATACCTGAAGATTGGAGGATCGCCAATGTAACACCAATTTTTAAAAAAGGTTCCAGGGGTGATCCGGGAAACTACAGACCGGTGAGCCTGACATCAGTACCGGGAAAAATGGTAGAAACCATCATAAAGAATAAAATTACTCAGCATATAGATAGTCATGACCTAATGGGAGACAGCCAACATGGCTTTAGACAAGGAAGATCTTGTCTTACTAATCTGTTATGTTTTTTTGAAGGAGTGAATAATCAGGTGGACAAAGGTGAGTCTGTTGATATTGTGTATCTGGACTTTCAGAAAGCCTTTGACAAGGTCCCTCATCAGAGACTTTTGGCAAAACTAAAGAGTCATGGGATAGGAGGCAGTGTACTATTGTGGATCAGGAACTGGTTAAAAGATAGAAAGCAGAGGGTAGGGCTAAATGGCCAATTTTTTCCAATGGAGAAAGGTGAATAGTGGTGTACCCCAGGGATCTGTGCTGGGCCCGCTGCTTTTTGACATATTCATAAATGACCTGGAAAGTGGAATAACGAGTGAGGTTATCAAATTTGCAGATGACACAAAACTATTTAAAGTTGTTAAAACCCGAGAGGATTGTGGAAAATTGCAAGAGGATCTTGATAAATTGGAAGACTGGGCATCAAAATGGCAGATGAAATTTAATGTGGACAAGTGCAAGGTTATGCACCTAGGGAAGAAGAACCCAAACTATGGTTACACGATGCAAGGTTCCACATTAGGAACCACCACCCAGGAAAAAGATTTAGGCGTCATTGTGGATACCATGTTAAAACCCTCGGCCCAGTGTGCAGCGGCGGCCAAGAGAGCAAATAGAATGCTAGGTATGATAAGGAAAGGAATGGAAAATAAAACAAAAGATATTATAATGCCTCTATATCGTTCCATGGTGAGAGCGCACCTTGAATATTGTGTGCAATTCTGGTCGCCGTATCTTAAAAAGGATATAGCGATTTTAGAAAAGGTTCAGAGAAGAGCCACCAAAATGGTAAAGGGGATGGAAGGATACTCCTATGAAGAAAGACTAAAAAGGTTAGGGCTCTTTAACCTGGAAAAGAGGCGGCTGAGGGAAGATATGATAGAAGTCTATAAATTAATGAATGGAGTGGAACGGGTAAACGTAGATCGATTGTTTACCTTATCAGAATATAGAAAGACTAGGGGACATGCAATGAAGCTACAGGGTAAACTATTAAAGACTAATAAAAGAAAATATTTTTTCACTCAACGTGTAATCAAACTCTGGAATTTGTTACCAGAGGATGTAGTAAAGGCTGTTAATGTAGCTGGGTTTAAAAAAGGTTTGGACAAGTTCCTGGAGGAAAGGTCCATAAACCATTATTAAGAAGGGACCCAGGATATCAATGCTTGAACCAATACAAGCATTGTGGAACCTGTGTCCCTTGGGGAAACTGCTAGGTGCATATGACCTAGATTGGCCACTGTTGGAAACAGAATACTGGGCTTGATGGACCTTGGTCTGACCCAGTATGGCATATCTTATGTTCTTATGTCCTCTGTAATCTGTTCAAGGTTTTGGCAACTCCTACCCCTCTGACCCTTTTTGTTCATGCTACAGGAGCCATGATTCTCCCTGGATACTGGGGTCCTCAGAGTCTGTCTTCAGATTCACCTGTGGCTGCTCAAGGCTGGGCCGTGTTTTTTCTCTACAGGTTCCCAGTAGCCCCATATGTGAGGACTGACTTCTTGCTTGTTCCTGGAGAAAGCGTAGTTACTCACCTGTAACAGGTGTGTTCCAGGAACAGCAGGAATCAGTCCTCACAATGCTCCCTCCTCCTCTTGGAGCTGCAGTTCAATTTTTGACCCTCATCTTTTGTTGGCTTTAGCTATGTCATCTGACTAACCAAGATGGCACCCTTGGGCAGGAAGGTGACCACAGATGCATGGTGGCATCTCCCAAAGGCTTTCTTTGAAAGCTGGGGAGATGCTCTGGGCAGGGCTCCATTGGCATCAACGTCACCCATATGTGAGGACTTATTCCTGCTGTCCCTGGAGAACACCTGTTACAGGTGAGTAACTATGCCTTCTCTGGGAACAAGAAGGAAGTCAGTCCTCACATATGGGTAATGTCAGCACCGACAGAGCCCACGCGGAAGCATCTCTCCAGCTTTCAAAGAAAGCCTTCGGGAGATGCACCACGCATGCTTGGTCCACTTCCTGCCCAAGGGTGCCATCTTGCCTCCATCTCCTTTTTTCCATGGAACCCATCGGATGTTGTCCAGCTTCCCCTGGAAGAAATCTGATCTTTATTGTTAATTTTTGGTCTGGTTTGCCTCCTGGTTACTTCCCGCCCCCGAGCCAGCTCGTCTTGGCATTGCTCCTCAGGTTCGTCTGTTTGATTTTTTTTTTTTTTCCCTTTTTTCATCGAGGTGTTCCTCGACCAGTGCTTGTGCTCTTTTTCAGCCAATGGCCTCGGACCTCTGCTGTACGGCGGGGACAGCCTTTTTCCAATGGCCTCCAGTGGCTTCCAAAAGTGTGACCGGTGTGGCAAAATGTCACTCACCAACCCACACGTCTGCTGCCTCCGATGTCTTGGCCCAGAGTATAATGACTCTGATTGCAAACTCTGCAGAACCATGACCTCAAAGGCGTTAAAGAGCTGTCAGCAGCAGGAAAAATTTTTTGCAGAAATCCAACTCCGCGCTGGAGTCTCTGGTGACACCACACTCCAGAGCCCCCTCCGATACCTCTGTGCCCCATGAAGCCAGAGCCGCTTCGGAGTCCTGCTGTCGCAGTTCTGAGCGGAAATCCCCGGAGGTGGAGTATAAAAAGAAGGAACCCTTGAAGACCGCCTTGGAGGATGGATCTGGGAAGAAGGGGAAATCCCACCCCAGGACCCACAGGAGTCTGGGAAGGAGCAGCCTTCTAAGCTGCCCAGCAAAGAGTCATCAGCACCTGCCAATCGGCCTTGTGCTTTTTTAGTCTGTCCTCATCGACGACTCTCCCTTGACAGTACTGACGCCGGGCCCGAAGTCTTTGCTGCCCGCATCGAAGGCTGCAGAGCCAACTGGCATGGAAACCAGAATGACAGCCCTAGAGAACAATTTATCTGCCCTAGTGGCCATGCAGTGGGTGTTCATGTCCGGTTCATCCACCCCAATGACAGGCCCCTCGATATCGAGGGCTTCCCCAGATGTGGAGCCAGTGCTCGAGTGCCACTAGCCTCAAGAGAGCCCTTGGCCCTGGACGAGGTCCTGGCCCTCACCGGTGAGCACCTGCAGCTCGGACCGACGATCCTCCGGAGGATGTGGACCTCTTGGAGCCATTCTCGACCGAAGTACTCAGACTTCGAGTTCAAATGGGAGACTGAGGACGATGAGTCCCCGGATACGAGGTAGCGCAGAAACGTGCCCTCGGACCCAACATTGTTTCTCGATTTTGTGTGGGACATGGCCAAGGCTCTCACTATCGAGGCCGAGGAGGACCCTTGCACTGAGGAATTGAAGATACTCCAACACGAGGCACCCCTGAAGGAAACCCTTAGGGTCCCGGTGTCCTTGATCCTTGACTGCCGCCTCCTCTGGATGTGGGAAACAACGGCGTCTGTACCAATAGTCAGGAGGCGCCTCGATGCCATGTACCAGGTATGCCAAAGCCCTGGGTTCCAGAAGACCCAGTTTCCCCACAACTCCATGGTTGTGGAGTCAGCCATGTGCCGGCTCAAAAGCCAAAAAAATCCATTCATTGGTTCCACCTGGCAGGGAGGCCTGCACCCTCGACTGTCTCAGCCGGAATGCCTTTCAGGGCTCCAGTGCTAACATGCCGACTCCAGTTCTACTAGCTCTACATCGGTATGTACCTGAAGGAGCTTGGTGGATTCTCAGCAGGCCTTGATGGGGAACCCCTATAGAGGTTTATGACCCTGATCTCAGCGGTAAAAGAATGCTTGAAGTTTTTGTCCCGAGCAGCCTACGATGGCTTTGAGTCATTGGTCAGGGTGGCAGCCGCAGGCATCGGGGCACAGTTCGAGGCATGACTGCAGTCATCCGACTTGGAACAATGAGTGCAGGACAAACTAATGTCCTCTGCATGGGAGAGAATCTATTCGGGAAGCCCATGGCAGACAAGGCAGTGGAGATAGACAGAGTTCGTGACAAGAACCAGACTCTCAAAGAAGACCTTGGTGCAACCCCGGAAGAAAGCGCCGGGGAAAAAGCCCTTCTTCCCAAGAAAGAAAGGGGGCTTTACCGGGTCACTGCACTACAGGCCTTCTCGAACCCTCAATAGTTCCAGCAAAGAAAGGGCCATGGACATTGTCCCAGAAAACAAAAGGCCCCAAAGCCCGAGACGCTGGCTCCATCCCAGCCTGGTGGTCAAGATGCTCTCCCTCAGGTCACTACTGCCATTCCTCCAGGCAGGGAGATTGGCTATGCTCCTTAAACCTAAAGGATGTGTACACTCATATCCTATTAAATCCCAACCTTAGAAAATACCTCTGGTTCGAGGTGGGGGAACAGCACTACCAATACATGGTGCTGCCCTTTGGTCTGGCCTCGTCACCAATGGTCTTCACAAAGTGCCTCGCTTTCAGCCCACCTCTGGCTCCAAGGGGCCTTTGTCTTCCTTTATCTGGACGACTGGCTGATAAAGAGCAACACGACTGCAGATGCACAATGCACACTGGGGACACCATAAACGCCCTGCTGCACCTGGGGTTCATCATAAACTACCCCAAGTCCCACCTCACTCCAGCCCTGTGCCTAGAGTTCATAGGGGCGAAACTAGATACCCTCCAGGCAAAAGCCATCCTCCCTCGGGAGAGATCAGAACACCTCAGTGGGTTAGCCACAGAGGTACACCGACACTGGACGCTACCTGCCCGGCTCCTACTCTGCCTTTTGGGACACATGGCTCCACGGTTCATGTGACCCCCGTATGCCTGCCTGTGCATGCCTCTGCTCCCAGTGGACACAAACCACAGGCAGGCTTAGGGACAGTGAAAGTGACCCGTCAGCTGGTGGTCTTCCTCAGATGGTGGCAGATTCCATGTCAGCTTCAGGCCGGGATGCTATTTCAAGTACCAAACACCCAGAAAGTCCTCACACAGATGCCTCTCTAATGGGCTGGGGAGCACTTTGCGAGAGCCTCCAGACACAAGGCTGCTGGTTCCAGAAAGAATCCCGGATGCAAATTAACCTGCTAGAGTGAGCCTTCTGCCACCAGCTCAAACACCACTCTGCGCTGATCCAAACCAACAATCAGGTCACAATGTTCTACATAAACAAACGGGTGGGGGGGGGGGGAAGGGTTATACCCCCTCTGCCAGGAGGCGGTAGCCCTCTGCACCTATGCTGCACATAAAGAGATGCTCCTAAGGGTTGTGTACCTCCTGGGCCAGGACAGTGCCCTGGTGGACAGACTGAGCAGGATCCTCTAGCTGCACGATTGTCACCTGGAGCCATTGGTAGCCTCACAGCTGTTTCATCTGTGGAGCATCCCCTTGATGGACCTGTTTGCTAGCCCGGACAATATGCAGTTGCCCCGATTCTGCTCCTGCCATCGGCATCCATCCCGGTTGGCAGCAGATATGTTCCTCATCCCGTGGACGGAAGACCCTCCTGTATGCCTTGCATGACACCACTATTCAAGGTCCAGAGCGAGAGGGCATCGCTAATACTGATAGCCCCTTCATGGCCCCGGCAGCCCTGGTTCCCACTGCTTCTCTCCCTATCCGCGGTGTTGCCGATTCCCCTGGGTCGAGCTCCAGGGTTACTCAAGTGGAGCAGGGCTCTCTCCTACACCCCATCCTGGGGTCCCTCTCATTCACAGCTTGGCTGCTGAAAGGGTAGCATTAGCCCCCTTCAACCTTCCATGGAATGTGGATGAGATTCTTCTGGCCTCTCGTAAGGCCTCTACAAGAAGGGCATATGCCTTCAAGTGGTGCTGATTCTCAGTGTGGAGTGCGGAAAGGTGGGCAAACCCTTTTTCCTGCTCAGTAAAAGTGGTACTCCAATACCTGCTTCACCTATCACAGGTGGGACTGAAGTCCAGTTCGGTCATAGTACACCTGAACACCATCGCAGCGCTTCACCATTGCTTTGAGGGAAAACCCTTATCGATTCAGCCCCTTGTATCGTGATTTTTGCAGGTCCTCTTGTTATCCAAACCCCCTGTCCGCCCTCCAGCGGCAGAGTGGGATCTAAACGTGGTGCTTTTGCAGCTCACTAAGCCTCCGTTTGAGTCGCTGGCTACCTGCCTCCTCCAGTACCTGTCCTGGCAGGTCACTTTCCTGGCAGCACTCACATCAGCATGCAGAGTCAGCGAACTCCAGGATCTCTTGGCAGAACCACCCTACACAAGGTTCTACAAGAATAGGGTGATGCTCCACACACACCTTACTTTTCTGCCGAAGGTGGTATCCCCATTCCACCTCAACTAGGAGGTAATACGCCCCACCTTCTTTCCGAGGCCTCATGCCATTAGGATGGAGACCGTTCTCCACAATCTGGATTGTAAGAGAGCCCTGTCCTTTTACCTGCAATGGACTCAGGGCCACTACAAAGCACCACAGCTTTTCTTATGCTATGACCCCAGCCCTCTGGTCTCCCAGTGACTAAGTGAACTTTGTTCGCCGTGGTGGCGGACTGCATTACCCTTGCCTACGAGCAAGCAGGAATCTCACTGCACCAGAGGGTCACATCGTACCGCATCAGGGCCATGGCTACTTCTTGGCAAATCTGCATTCTGTACCTGTGATGGAAATCTGTCGGGCCGCCACCCAGTCTTTGGTCCATACCTTCATAGCTCACTACTGCCTGGAGAGGGAGTTCCGATGGGACAGCACCTTCGGCCAGGCTGTACTCCTTAATCTCTGTGGGGTGTAGGCAACTCATGCCCTCAGACCCCTTCTGTGTTCAGGCTAACAGAATGCTGGTTCTCTGCCGGACACTTAGGTCTTGCGAGAGTCTCTCAGTATGGACTCAATTGCTGCTGATCATGGCTCACTCTTTGCTGTTCGCCATTTCGTTTTATAGGTTCTCAGTAGCCTGTAGCTGGAGAATCCCATATATGAGGACTGACTTCCTGCTTGTTCCCATAGAAAGCATAGTTACTAAACTGTAACAGCTGTTCTCCGGGGACAGCAGGAATCAGTCCTCACAACCCTCACTTCTCCCCTTGGAGTTGCTTCTTTACCATATTTTATTTTTTCCTTGGCTGTCTTAGCTATGTCACTTGATTGAGGCAAGATGGCACCCTTGGACGGGAAGTGGACCATACTGGGGAGATGCTTCTGCAGGGGCTCCGTCGGTGCTGATGTCGCCCATATGTGAGGACTGATTCCTTCTGTCCCCAGAGAACACCTGTTATAGGTGAGTAACTTAGTTTCTTAGGTTTTTATTAACTTTGTGAAGGGCTACTCTGCGCCCCCCCCCCCCCCTCCTCACCAGCAACATTGCAGGGCTCTTGGAGTAATGGAAAACCACACTCAAAGCAATGAGAAGGAATCTAAGAGACAGCAATAAAATACCACACACTTCTATATATATATATAGATACACCAAAGCTTTGCGGAGAGAAACAAATAGAAACAAGTTCTCTTTGTTTACTTTAACTATTAGCTATGGTTTACTTTATTTATAAGGCTCTTTTGGAGGATACAGCATAATTTCACTTTATTGTTCTACGTCAGGTATTACGTATTCATCACATCATAGGTCAATTTCTAATCAGCATAGGTCAGTATGAGGAGACATACATGTATTCCAAGACATAACTGTTTACTGCTGACTGCTTGATATCTAGTAACCCTGAGACTGAATGACTGTGGGACAAGCTGCCCTTTTTCTTATTTCACATAGCTTACAGGACCTGTACCTCTTCACCTACTTAGTAAACAAATATATTAAGTTTATTTCTAAGCAAAGTTCTGAACAAATTTAACTCTTTCTCAGGTTTTATTAGACAGCCTGGTTGTGTACACCGCCCTGTACAGACAAGCTTACTTTCACTTTGATGTGTGTTTTTGAGTTCTGTTGTTAAATTGTGTTTTAATAAGTTTGTTTCATTTTGTTTGTGGTGTATCTCCCTGAAGAAGGCAAGTTTTGCTGAAATGTGTTCGTGCTTTCTAATAAAGGCTGTGTATTCCACCTCGTTCTTGTTTGTTGCGGTTGTGGGGCCCATTACCGCATGCCATCAAGGATAGAAGGGTGTTAGACACCATTCAAAGTGGCTATGTTCTAGACTGCAAGCAGCTGATCCCAGAGGCATTTGTCATCTCTACATGTGGGTTGGCGGACATGAGCTACCATGTGGGGCAACGTTGGATAAATTACTGCACTTACAAGCGGTGGTGCCAGGGCCCCATCCAAGTAGAACAAGGACAACTGGGATGCCAAAGAAGGAGGGCCCCTTCCAATCCATGGCTTCTAGGCTGTCAATGCTCCCTTTTGCATGTTGTGCTTTCAAATGGTGATTCTGAGATCATTATGGCAATGCTCCAAAGGGAGTACCTAGCTACTGAGATGTGATGGTTTTTTGCAAGTTGCATGCCTTCTAACCCAAAAATCACTGGTTCAAGACCAGCTTCTGACTGTATTAAAAAAAAAAAATAAAAAAAAGTTTCTGGTTTCGGCCAAATCTTGTGTTTATATCCTGTTCTTTAGGAACAAACAGGAAGTCAGTCCTCACATATGGGTGACATCAGTGCTGACGGAGCCCACATGGTAACCTCTCCCCAGCTTTCAAAGAGAGCCTTTGAGAGATGTACCACCCATGCGTGGTCCCCTTCCCTCCATAGGGTGCCATGTTGCCTCAGTCTCCTTTTTTTCTGCAGAACCCATCGGACTTGTCTGTTCCTCCCTTAAAAGTTTTTTTTTTTTTTTTGTCTTTTTTTTCTTTACCTGTTCCCCAATTCTGCTTGCCTCTGGTGTCGCATTTTTCTTTGGGTTCCCTTTTTCTTCCGCTTCAGGGTTTTTTTCTCTGGTGTGTGGGTTTCGCGCCATTTCTGACTGGATAAAGGGAGTTTGACCTCGCGTAGACAGTCTTCCCCGCCATGGTCTCGGTCAGTGGCTTCTAGCCCTGTAACTGTTGCACTCGCAACATGTCACGCACGAACCCGCTTGACTGTTGCCTTCAGTGCCTTGGGCTGGATTATGATGCCTTGGTGTGTGGTCTGTGCCAGCAGATGAATCCCAAGGCCCTCTGAGGCCGCAAGAAGCAGCACAAGTCTATTTTTCAGATGGCCGACTCAGCCCCAGAGTCACCTGCAGGTTCAGCATCCTCAAGGGCTTCTGCGGAAGCTTCAGCCTCATGCGGCGACTATGCTGCCTTGGAGCCTCAAGATCACAGAGGGACTTCCCTCAAAGAGCCTGACATTGTCAGTGGCATCTTCGGGTAATGAGCCTGGGACTGTGGAGAAGTTCCATGGCACCCGGCCTCAAAGCTCTTGACACAAGGCCAAGGGCGCTGGCTGGGAGTGGCCCTCAAAGCTGCCCCAGTGGGAGAAAACACCATCAGCTTTCGGGGAATTGTCTCAGTTCTCTGAGGCCATCCTCGTTGAGGGCACCCCCTCGATTGAGCCAATGTCAGGCCCAAGGTCCTCTGTGCCCCCCCCCCCCCAGGTGGCTGCAGAGCCATCGGGCATCAAGACCAGGATGATGGCCCTGGAATGCAGTTTGTCTGCCTTCATGACCCAATAGTGGGCTCTGATGTCTGGTTCCTCTGGGTCATCACACCCGACCATCGGCCCATCCACAGTGAGGGCTTCCCTGGAGGTGGAGCCGATCCTCGAGCACCATTGGTCTGCCAAAGCTCTGCCTTCCAAAAAGCTCAACTGCCTCACAACTCCATGGTTTTGGAGTCAGCCATGTGGAGGCTCAAGAGCCAGAAAAATACATTCCTCTGTGCCCCCGGGTGGGGAGGCCCGCACCATGGATGTCCTGGGCAGGAATTGCTTGCAGAGCTTGATGATCATCAGCCAAATCCAGACCTACCAGTTGCCTGTGAGACACGGCGAGAGGTCTTTCTGGGTTCCCAGCTGGTCTCTCCAAGGAACCTCTTCAGTGGTTCTTGATCCTGGTCTCACCAGTCAGGGAGTGCTCCAAGTTTGACTCTGGCAGCCTATGATAGCTTCAAGTCAGCAGCTGTAGCAACTACAGTGGGCATTAATGTGCCTAGCTGCAGTCTTCTGACTTGGAACAATGGGTACAGGACAAATTGGTCAATATCCTGTGCTGGGGAGAGAACCTCTTTGGCATAGCTATGACTGACAGGGCCGCCAAGCTGGAGTGAGTTCATGACCAGGACCAGGCTCTCTAATAAAACCACTGATCCTTCCTGAAGGAAGGCTTCCAGTAAAAAGCCACTATACCCAAAAAAGAGGAAGGCTTACGGAAACTACCCTAAGCACTCGGCCTTCCCAGCTCCCCAACAATGCCAGCAGGCCAAGAGACAAGGACATGGCCCTCGTAAGCCTAAGACTCCCAAGCCTCAGACCACACCCCAGGCACAACCTGGGGAGGGGTTTGACTCCTGGGGCATAGCCCCTCTTCCCTGGAAGGGCCTGACCCGCAGCATACAGGGGGACATCTGGTATTCTTTGCTGACCGCTGACTCACCATCACCACTGACGTGTGGGCCTTGCAGGTGGTGAAGGAGGGGTACTTTCTCCAGCTCGAACACCCCCACCATTCTTTCCAGGAGAGGTCCCAATGTATCCCCTTCACTGGCACCTACTTTAGCAGGAATTTGCAAACCTTATTGCAGACAGGGCGGTGGAACCCATTCTCCTCAAACACAGGAACAAAGGGTTTTACTCCTGCTACTTCCTGGTGCCCAAAAGGACTAGGGGGTTTCGGCCCATTCAAGACTTGCGAGACCTCAGTGGTTCTTGGTGAGGGAGAAATTCAAGATGCTCTCCCTTGGAACATTGCTGCCATACGTACGGCAGGGAGACTGGCTATGCTTGGATCTAAAAAATGCGTATACCCAGATCCTCATCCACCCCCTTCACCGACAGTACCTCTGCTTCATGGCTGCCATTATCAGTACAGAGTTCTACCCTTCAATCTGGTCCCTGCCCCAAGGGTTTTCACCAAGTGCCTAGCAGTGGTCACTGCCTTCCTCTGTCTTTAGGGGGTGTTTGTCTTCCTGTATCTGGATGACAGGTTCATAAAGGGCGGCACCCCCACAGAGGCCCACCAGGCGATGGCCTGCACCATTCTCATTTTGGAACACTTGGGACTTTGGGTAGTTTATGATGAACCCCATCTCCACCCGACACAACATCTGGAGTTCATAGGAACAGTGCTGGACACCATCCAGGCAAAGGCCTTCTTCCCTCCGGACAGGGCCCAGTGCCTCCAGGCGCTAGTGGGTCACATCCAGGGTTGACCTCGGCCTCTGCCCACCTCATGCTGTGTCTTCTGGGCCACATGGTATCCACAGTACGCATCACCCCGGACACCTGCCTGCACATGCGGCTGGCCAAATGGTCTCTGAGCTCTCAATGGTCGCAAGCAACGGGACACCTTTGTCTTTTGGGGAAACTGCTAGGTACGTATGACCTAGATTGGCCACTGTTGGAAACAGGATACTGGGCTTGATGGACCTTGGTCTGACCCAGTATGGCATATCTTATGTTCTTATGACACCTACAGGACAGAGTAGTCGTGACCTGCTCTCTTGTAGATTCCCTCGGTCATGGCAACAGCCCAAGCACCTGCAGGCCAGGATGCCCTTCCAGGCCTCTGCCCCCCAGAGGATCCTTACTTACAGATGCCTCCAAACTGGGCTGTGGAACCCACTATGACAACCTCCGCACCCAGGGCAGCTGGTTGCAAGCAGAGAGCCTCCAGCAGATCAACTTCCTGGAGCTCCGGGTGATAGCACTTGCCCTCTGGGCTTTCTAACACCACCTTCAGCACCAAGCAGTCCTAATCCAGATGGCGATGTTCTTCATCAAGAAGCAGGGGGGGAGGGGTTCATCTGCTCTTGCGGGTAGTCTACCTTCTGGGCCAGGACAATGTCCTTGTGGATTGGCTCAACTGATTCCTCTAACCACACGAGTGGTAGCTGGACCCGTGTGGCCAGTCGACTATTCCACCTCGGGACTTCTGCAGGTGGACCTCATTGCCAGCCCGGTCAATGCATTCCTCATGCCATGGATGGAGGGCCTCCTCTATGCCTTCCCACCCACCCCGCTAATTGCCAAGACCCTGTTCAAGGCCCAGCTCGACAGCCTCATTTACTGGTGGCTCCTCAGTGGGCCCAGCAGCTGTGGTTCCCGCTGTTCCTGCTCTTGCAGGAAGATGGCTCACTCCTGCACCCCAATCTGGGGTCCCTGTCTCTGTCAGCTTGGCTGTTGAAAGGGTAGCCTTTGATCTCTCCAGCGCGGTGGAGGCAGTCCTTTTGGCTTCCCGCGAGCCTTCCACCCACCGAGCCTATGCTCTCAAGTGGTGAAGATTCTCAGTTTGGTGCATGGAGAGGTGGATTAAAATAAGAACATAAGAAAATAAGATATGCCATACTGGGTCAGACCAAGGTCCATCAAGCCCCAATATCCTGTTTCCAACAGTGGCCAATCTAGGTCATGCATACCTAGCAGTTTCCCCAAAAGACACAGGTTACACAATGCTTGTATTGGGTCAAGCAGTGATATCCTGGGTCCCTTTTTCATAATGGTTTATGGACCTTTCCTCCAGGAATTTGTCCAAACCTTTTTTAAACACAGCTACACTAACAGCTTTTACTACATGCTCCGGTAACAAATTCCAGAGTTTGGTTACACATTGAGTGAAAAAATATTTTCTCTTATTAGTTTTAAATAGTTTACCCTGTAGCTTCATTGCATGTCCCCTAGTCTTCCTATATTCTGATAATGTAAACAATCTATCAACGTTTACCCTTTCCACTCCGTTCATTAATTTATAGACATCTAACATATCTCCCCTCAGCCATCCCTTTTCCAGGTTAAAGAGCCCTAACCTTTTTTGGGATATCCTTCCATCCCCTTTATCATTTTGGTGTCTCTTCTCTGAACCTTTTCTAATAACGCTATATCCTTTTTAAGTTATGGCGACCAGAATTGCACACAATATTCAAGGTGCGGTTGCACCATGGAACGATACAGGGGCATTATAATATCCTTTGTTTTATTTT
This sequence comes from Ichthyophis bannanicus, assembly GCA_033557465.1. NCBI lineage: Eukaryota > Metazoa > Chordata > Amphibia > Gymnophiona > Ichthyophiidae > Ichthyophis > Ichthyophis bannanicus. The sequence continues at coordinate 1,500,881,856 of CM066032.1, read as the reverse complement.
CCATTCCTTTCCTTATGATACCTAGCATTCTATTTCCTCTCTTGGCCGCCGCTGCACACTGGGACGAGGGTTTTGACATGTTATCCACAATGACGCCTAAATCTTTTTCCTGGGTGGTAGTTCCTAATGTGGAACCTTGCATCGTGTAACCATAGTTTGGGTTGTTCTTCCGTAGGTGCATAACTTTGCACTTGTCCACATTAAATTTCATCTGCCAATTCGTTGCCCAGCCTTCCAATTTGTCAAGATCCTCTCGAAAATTTCCACAATCCTCATGGGTTTTAACAACTTTAAACAGTTTTGTCTCATCTGCAAATTTGATAACCTCACTCGTTATTCCCTTTTCCAAGTCATCTATGAATATGTCAAAAAATAGCAGACCCAGCACCGATCCCTGGGGTACACCACTATTTACCTTTCTCCATTGGGAAAACTGGCCATTTAACCCTACTCTCTGCTTTCTATCTTTTAACCAGTTCCTGATCCACAATAGTACACTGCCTCCTATCCCATGACTCTTTAGTTTTGCCAAAAGTCTTTGATGAGGGACTTTGTCAAAGGCTTTCTGAAAGTCCAAATACACTATATCAACCGACTCACCTTTGTCTACCTGTTTATTCACACCTTCAAAAAAACATAACAGATTAGTAAAACAAGATATTCCTTGTCTAAAGCCATGTTGGCTGTCTCCCATTAGGCCATGACTATCTATATGCTGAGTTATCCCTTCTGTTTGGTCCAGATGGTTCTGCAGTACCTGCTGCACTTGTCCCAGGCAGGGCTTAAGTCCAACTCAGTCAAAGTTTACCTCTGCACGCTTTCAGCGCACCATCATCTGATCGAGGACAAGCCCCTCTCTGCTCAGCCCCTTGATATCTAAGGGGCCTATTCCATTCTAAGCCACCCATCCACCCCCTGGCAGCAGAATGGCACCTCAATGTAGCCCTTTCGAAACTCACTGCGCCACCATTAGAACCCCCCTCTGCTTGTGCCACCTCAAGTATCTATCCCGAAAGGTGGTCTTCCCCATGGTGCTCACCTCAGCTTTCAGGGTCAGCAAACCCCAGGCCCTGGTGGCTCAATCATCTTATTCGAGGTTCTACAATATCATAGTCGTGCTTCGCATACACCAAGTTTCTCCCAAAGGTAGTGTCTCCATTCCACCTTAGTCAGGAGGTGGTATTTCCCACATTCTTTCCATGGCCCCATGCCAGCAAGGCAGAGGTGGCACTCCACACTTTGGACTGCAAGCTGGCCCTGTCCTACCTGGATTGTACCCAAGCCCACTGCCCCTCCTCACAGCTCTTCATCTCCTACAACCTGAATCGGCTGGGGACAGCGGTCTCTATGTGTATTTTGTCTACTTGGGTTGTGGAATTAATTGCCTTTGCTTACTTGCAGGCCAGTCTTTCACCAACGTGGCCTGGTAATAGTGCACTCCGTCCGGGCCATGGCAGCCTCTGTGGCGAACCTGCACTTTGTTCACTTGGTGGAGATCTGCCGGCCTCTACCTGATTCTCTTTTTATACCTTTGCAGCTCATTACTACCTGGAGAATCAGTTCCGCCAGGACAGCACCTCTGTCATTTGTTTGGGGTGTAAGGCAATTCTTGCCCTCTTGCCCTTCAGTGTTCAGGCTACCAGAGAACTGTTTCCTCACTTGGCACTTTGGCCGTTCATGGGTCTTGTGTTTCTCAACTTAATTGCTGCTTCTCACATTTCACCTTTTTCTGGCCACCCGTGGCTTTTACAGGTTTTTTTCGGTAGCCTGTAGCTGGGGTGTCCTATATGGGAGAACTGACTTCCTGGAAAAAGCGTAGTTACTCACCTGTAACAGGTGTTCTCTGGGGACAGCAGGAATCAGTCCTCCCCATCCTCCTTCCTCCCCATAAGGTTGCTTTTCTTTTTGCCATCTTGTGCTACTTTATCATACTGAGGCAAGATGGCATCCTTAAGCGGGAAGGGGACTAAGCACACATGGTACATCTCTCAAAGGCTTTCTTTGAAAGCTGGGGAGAGGTTACTGTGCAGGCTCCTTCGATGCTGTCTCCCATATGTGAGGACTGATTCCTGCTGTCCCCGGAGGACACCTGTTACAGGTGAGTAACTACGCTATCTGGGAAGATCAGCAGAGATGTCAGCATTTTGCCATGTTTGGTTCATGCCTTCAGTTCGTTGCCCTACCTTCAGCATCTCCCCTGCCCCGAGGATGCTCTTTAGGGTCAAGATGGTGGTAGCTGCTGTGCTATGGCACTCAGGACTATGCGTACACCCATTCCTGTACGACTGGCTCATCTGAACCCATTCTCTGTCTGAGGCCTCTCTGGTTTTGGCGCAGGTGGTGCCCTTCTGGAAGGCCTTAGCTGATCAATTAGAGAGAGCATCCATTGGCATCTCCCCAATCCCTGTACTTTCTGCAAACACAGTTCAATGCTCAAGGGCAGAGTCCTTTCAGAGGAGAAGAGGGCAAATATGGTTGAAATGACTTGCACTGTGTGATTCTTGACAGGCTGCCAGAGTTTGGGATTATCACCAGCATCTCGGCTTGATGGTGGCAGCAATCAACTGGTGCCATGGGCGTGCTCATATGAGGCCTCTCCAGCAGCCCTTCCTGATGGGAGTGGAAGCTCAGACTCCCACTCCAGCTGGGAGTGAGAGCCAACTTAAGTTTCCACTCTGCTCAGAGCCTGGAGGGGTTATACCTTCCAGGCATGCATGCAGGCCTAGTACCTCTTTGAGCATGGATGCAATGCCTAGCAGCTTGTTCCTATGTCTGCCAAGGTGCCAACTCTGTTGGCCTTCTGCAGGACCATCTGAAAAAGGTTTTTTTCTCTTACCTCCCTGAAAGTCCAGGTGACAGCCTTGTCCTTTTTCAGAGGTCTGGTGGCTGGAAAGTCTTCAGCCTTACACCTTGAATGTTTCACATTTTCTTCAAGGGGTTAGGTGTTTGCATCCTTCCCTCTGGCCCTTTGTCCTTTCCTGGGATTTCTCTCTAGAGCTCAAGGTCCTGGTGTCAGAGCCGTTTGAGCTTCTGAAATGTGCTGCTCTGAGGGGCACAACTCTCGAGACTATTTTCTTGGTCGCGATTGTTTGGGAAGGCACATTTTCAAGTGGCAGGTGCTGTCTTGTCGGAATCCATATTTGTCCTTTCCAGAGGAGACCATTTCTATTTGGCTTGTGCCTTCTTTTGCCCAAGGTGATGTCTCCTTTTCATGTGAGCCATGTGGTGTGCTTGCCCCTTTCTCTGAGGAACAGTGTAGAGGGATAGATATGGAGGTTACGGCTTCCTTTCGTAACGCCAATCATCTTTTCTGCTGTTTGCTGGCCCATGCGAGGGTGTCACGACAGCCGAGTTTACCTTGGGCCATTGGATCACAGAGGCATTTGCCTTGGTGTATCTTTTACAGAGCCGGCTGGTTCTGGAGGTTTGCACACCCATTCTTTTTGGGCACTAGCATCCTCAGGGGCAGAATATAGCTCGGTAGCCTCTTCAGACATTGTCGGATGGCACAGTGGGCATTACTTTCCACTTTCTGTCAAGCATTACAGCTTGGATGTCCATGCTTGAGTGAACACAACCTCGGTGCCCCCTTCTCTGACCCCCACTGCTTTCTCCTGAAGATTGCACAAGGCTTTCAGAGGGATCTGCCTTCCAGCCATCTTAAAAACACAGTGCTGCAAAGCCAGTAAAAGATTTTTAAGGGAAGTAGAGCTGCGCCCAGCATAGATTCTCTGTCTGGAGCTCTCAGGGGGGTGAGTACCAAGGTTTTATGACATCATTGTCCTTGTTGGGGGCTTCCTATTCTGTCTTCCTGGGATGCAATTTGGGGCTGGTTGCTGGTGACTGTTGGCGCGGTGTGGGGGTTTCCCGCTGTTCTCTACATACATTAGTAGCATTTTCTCCTGTTGTGCATGTGGCGGTCACACTGTCTGTACATGCATTCCGCCCAAGCAGCTCCAGTGTGTGTTCCTATACTAGCGCCTGGAATGCATATTGAAATAAAAGTGCAGTTATCGTGCGCCACAGTGGAAGCATCATTGACGCGCACCTGATGCCACCACGACCTTAGCGCATGCTGTTATACTTGCTTTTTAACTGTCTTCTTTCAGGAAACGTTTGACCTGTGGCAAGCAAGATGCTCTTTTCCAGATTCTGGACTTTGTTTTTCTTTAATGGCAACTTCTGAATATTCTCTGGCTGGCCTGCTCCCCCTTTCTCCACTGGGGGAATGCAGTTAGTCCAGCTTTGCCTGCCTTAGGACAGGAGGCGAATAGTGCTACGCGTAAGGATATCCAGCTGGCTGGAAGGTCGGGTGACCATGCTGTGAGCCGCTTCTCATCCTATAGGGGGTTTCGGTGGCTGTGCCCCTTGGTGTTGGGGGCTCATTTCTTCCGGACTCCGGAGTTGTCCTCCCTGGAATTCTTTTCTTTTTTATAGTAGGCCTGGTTCTTTTAGCATGGAAATTTGGATCCTGCAGCCTTTGGGTGCCCCTGGGTGCAGTCTCATGTGGGGCAGACTGAGTGTTGAAGCCCTGCTCATTTGCCTTTGGCTATGCATCTCTGGCAAGGGGTGCCCCGTGGAGATGGGGAACAGCTGGGAGCTGTCCAAGGTTTTTACTGACTTGGATTCAGATGGCTCAGTACTGGGCTCTGATGTGGGTGAAGAAGTACTCTTGCCTTCAGAAAATTGTGAAGAGGCCGGAGTGATCCGCCTATTCCAGCAGGAGGAACTGGTGGCGTTGATTGCCAGCATCTTATCCATTTTGAACTTGACAGATGCTTTCGGCACTGAGCAGGAGCCGAAGGTGCACCCGTTTGTTCAAGATGTGCGGAAATCCACTACTGCCTTCCCATTCCCAGATATGATCAAAATTATGATTCGATCGAAGTGGGACTCTCCCAACTCCCCGCCAAAGGGCAGAAGGAGCACATTGAGTGGTTTGGTATTCCCAAGATGGATGCACAGGTCATGGTGGTTACCAGACAGACCACTGTCCTTCTGGAAGGCAAATAGGCCTTTAAAGGATTTTTTGGACCATAGGGTGGATTCGTTGTTGAAGAGCCAGTTCGCTGTGGCGGCTGCTATTCTGCAGCTGGCGGTATGTGCTAATCTAACGTCTTGAGCCCTGCTCCAGTGGATTTAATCTCTTCCGCTGGATGATACTACCCCTCTATTGGAGTCTGCTATGGCCTTCCTTTCTGATGCCATATATGACCTGGTACGTTTGGCAGCCACGGATAGTGCCCTGACAGTGCCACAGTGTTGTATTTGGCTCCGGCACTTGGCAGTGGACTTATCTTCCAAAGCCCAGTTGGATCAACTGGCTTTTAAAGGGACGCGTCTTTTTGGAGAAGATGATGAGTGACCTAGACGAGACAAAATCTTACTGCCTTCTGGAAGACAGGTCCAGGGAGGGGGCCTGTGAAGAGGGCTTTCTCCAGGACCAAGCAGGAAGTCAGTCCTCACTTATGGGTGTCATCGACGCCGATGAAGCCCCAGCGGAGCATTTCCCCAGCTTTCCATTAAAGCCTTTGGGAATGCTGGCACACATGCGCGGTTCCCTTCCCGCCTAAAGGTGCCATCTTACCTCAGTCTCTTTTTTTCCGTGAAGCCCATCGGACGTGTGTCCTTTTTTTCCCGGAAAAGAGAAGGTTTTTTCTTGGCGTTATTTTGCTTTTTTCCTCTGATTCGACGTCGGTTCCCCTTCCGCCGGGTTCGGTACACCGGTATCGAATCCCCTTTTTTCCTTTTTCGGTTTTTGCCCTTAGTGGCTAGGCGCTCGCGCCAAATCTTTTTCTTTTTCCCTGGAAGGCCGGTCCTTTGACCTCGCGGGGACCCTTTTCTCCCCGATGTCTTCCAGCGGTTTCAAAAAGTGTGATCGGTGTAAAAAGATAATGTCTCTCACCGACACACACGACTGCTGCCTTCGGTGCCTTGGCCCGGACCACGATTCTAAAACGTGCGTGCCATGTGGAAAAATGTCTTCCAAGGCCCTCCGAAGTCGTCAGCAACAAAGTGAAAGGCTTTTCTCGGACTCTGCCTCTGCCCGGGCCCCGGACCTCGTCTGAGGCCTCGACATCTCGGGATTCCGATCCCGAGAACCGTCGGAGCTCCTCGGACAGGGGGTCTCCTGACCGGGAACGTAAGAAGAAGAAGCGGCTCGCGAGGACGTCCCTGAGCCCTCGAGGGCCAGGTCTAAGACCCCCGACCATCGTCCCGGGCCCGTGGATCAGGAGAAGCCAACTAAAGTTCCTCGCATGGAGCCGGAGTCTGCTGGACACATAAGTCCTGTTGTCCTCGTGGACTCGCCTCCCTGAGTACCGACGTCGGGCCCGGCGCTGCCGGGGCCCGAGTCAGGGGCTGCTGCATCACCCGAGCTGAGTCTCAGGTTGACAGCCTTGGAGAGCAGAATGTCGGCCTTCATGGATCAGCAGCGGGCACTGATGGCCAGCCTGTCTGGCGCATCTGCCCCGACCACCGGGACATCGACTTCGAAGTCGACCCCGGAGACCGAGCCGATACTCGAGTCCCTTATGGCTCGAAGTCGCCCTCGGTCGAGGTCTCCCTTGACCTCCCGTTCGGGACCGAGGGTCTCGATGCCGGTGCCACCGGTGTCGGGGCGTGTGCCTAGAGGCCCCGCGGGGTCGGACCTCGACTCGACATCGGACGAGTCTGCTTGGGAGACCGAAGACGAGGAGTCTCCTGACACCTTCAAGACTCGGTGTGTCCCTTCAGACTCACCCGAGTCTGAGCCCCGGAGTAGATCCCCTCCGGAGGATACTAGGTTCTTGGAGTTTGTCCGGGATATGGCCGTTGCCTTGTCTATCTCGGCTGACCCCGAGGAAGAGCCTCGAGCCGAAGAGCTCGATGCTCTGCAGTATGACTCTCCTCCGAAGGAGGCCTTTACTGTCCCGGTTCCTCCGATGCTGGAACGGCTCCTCTTCCGGATGTGGGAGGCACCGGCCTCGGCGCCGGTTTTGAGCAAGCGAGTCGATTCCATCTATCGGCTCAGGTAGAGTCCTGGCTTCCAGAAAGCACAGCTACCACACCATTCCATGGTTGTGGAATCGGCCATGCATCGTCTGAAGAGTCAAAAGATGCACTCCGCGGTGCCTCCTGGTAAGGAGGCCCGAAGCCTTGATGGCGTCGGTATAAAGTGCTTTAAGGGCTCGATGCTTACTTGCCGTGTCCAGACTTACCAGCTGTACATGGGCATGTATTTACGAGACCTGGCCAAGGAGTTGGCCGGATTCTCTGCTGGTCTCTCTGGGGAACCCTTGCAGAGTTTTAAGTCCTTGTCTTCGAGGATCCGGGAATGCTCTAAGTTCATGTCCCGCGCCGCCTACGATGGCTTCGAGGCTTCGGCCCGAGTAGCGGCAGCCGGCATCGCGGCTTGACGCCAGGCATGGCTGCAGTCATCGGGCATCGAGCCATGGGTTCAGGACAAGTTGGTCGATGTCCCTTGCCTAGGTGAAAACCTTTTTGGCAAGCCTGTGGCCGAGATGGCCGCCCAGCTCAAGACAGAGCACCTCACGAGGACTAGGCTGTCGAGGAAGACCTCTGCCCCTTCTCATAAGAAGAAGGGCTCGGGTAAAAAGTCCTTTTACCCGAGGAAGGGCACTGCCTACAAACAGTACCCTCAGTATCATGCTGCCCAAGCTGCCCCCCAGGGTCAGCAAGCCAAGGGCCAGGGTAATGGGCCCCGTAGGCAGAGGGCACCCAAGCCTCAGGCCCCTGCTCTCACTCAGCAGGGTGGGGGTTTTTGACTCCTTGAGTATAGCCATAGCTCCCTTGCAGACCCAGCCCTGCACAGGAGGCCGCCTAGCCTTGTTCGCCCACCAGTGGCCCTTGATAACCCAGGACAGTTGGGTGCTGGACATAGTCCATCGAGGCTATGCCCTGCATTTTCACCAACTACCTCCGCCACACTTCCCAGGGGAACCTTTCCGGCCTCCCCTGCACACAGCCCTTCTCCTCCAGGAGCTAAAAGGTCTGTTGCTGGACAAGGTGGTGGAGCCTGTGCCTCCCCACTTCCAAGGTCACGGATTTTACTCCAGGTATTTCCTGGTGCCAAAAAGAACCGGTGATCTTCGACCCATTTTGGATCTCAGAAACCTAAACAAGTTTCTAGTAAAAGAAAAGTTCAAGATGCTTACTCTTGGAACTCTTCTGCCCTACCTCCAGCAGGGAGATTGGCTATGCTCTTTCGAGCTAAAGGATGCTTACACTCACATCCTTATTCATCCAGACCACAGAAAGTACCTCAGGTTCATTGTGGGAGGGAACCATTATCAGTACAGAGTACTGCCTTTTGGACTGACCTCCGCTCCCAGGGTCTTTACCAAGTGCCTGGCAGTGGTGGCAGCCTACCTGAGAAATCAGGGCATCTTTGTGTTTCCTTACCTAGACGACTGGCTCATCAGAGGCCAGACTCCCCTAGAAGTTCAGCAGGCCACCAGCAGGACCATAGAACTGCTCCAAAAGGTGGGCTTTGTCATCAACTTCGCAAAGTCCACTTTGCTCCCCTCCCAGAACTTGGAATTCATAGGAGCAAGGTTGGATTCTCAGCTGGCAAGAGCATTCTTACCAGTGGACCGAGCACAAAGGCTCATGGACCTCGCCAGCAAATTTCTGCACAGGTCCCTGGTCTCCGCCAGACTCTGTCTCAGGCTTCTGGGCCACATGGCGTCGACAGTACAGGTGACCCCGAATGCCAGGCTCAATATGAGACCTGCCCAGTGGTGCTTTCGGACTCAGTGGTCACAAGCCTCAGGCAGTCTCAGAGACAGGATCAGAGTGTCCCACCGTTTCCTGGCTTCCCTCACCTGGTGGTTACACCCCCCCATTCTGCTGGTGGGGGTGCCCTTTCAGATCCCACCTCATATGGTGGTACTGACCACCGATGCCTCTCTGCAGGATTGGGGAGCACACTGCCTAGACAAGTGCACCCAGGGCCTGTGGTCTCACTGGGAGGCGTCCCAGCAGATCAATCTACTGGAACTCAGAGCTATCCGCTTGGCCCTCAAGGCCTTTTCTGCTTCCCTGGCACAACAGTCTGTCTTGATCCAGACAGACAACCAGGTAGTCATGTTCTATGTAAACAAACAGGGCGGAACTGGTTCCCAGCCCCTTTGCCAGGAGGCCCAGGACCTCTGTTCCTTTGCCCTGAAGCACAACATGCTCCTCAAAGCAGTCTATCTTCCAGGCCAGGAGAATTCCCTGGCCGACAGATTGAGCAGGATTCTGCAACCACACGAGTGGCAGCTACATCCTTTAGTGGTTCAAAAGATTTTCTTGAGATGGGGGCTTCCCTCCATAGACCTGTTTGCCAGTCCACTGAACAACCAGCTGCCAAGGTTCTGCTCCAGGCAACCGCATTCTCTGAGAGTAGCAGCGGATGCTTTTCTGATTCCCTGGACTCAGGGCCTACTCTATGCGTTTCCTCCCACCCCTCTGGTGGCCCAAACACTGTTCAAGATTCTCCGAGACAGGGCCTCTGTCCTCCTGGTAGCTCCCAGGTGGCCAAGGCAGCCTTGGTTCCACCTCCTACTTCAACTGGCAGTGGATCTGCCTCTGGAATTGCAACCCGGCCTTCTCTCTCAGGATCAGGGCTCCTTGCTGCATCCCAATCTCAAAGCTCTCAATCTGATGGCATGGAGGCTGCAAGGGTAGTGTTTGCTCCCTGGGGCCTGCCTCCCGAGGTTGAGGAAGTTGTCCTAGCCTCCAGAAAACATTCCACTAGGAAGACCTATGCTCTCAAGTGGAAAAGGTTCTCTGTGTGGTGTCAGCTACGTGCTGAGGATCCTTTCTCCTGTACTGTGTCAGTAGTGCTTCAGTACCTGCTGCACTTGTCCATTCAGGGTCTCAAGTCCAACTCTATTCAGGTCCACCTCTCTGCTTTGGCAGCTCACCACTCCCTAGTTGAGGGCCATTCCTTGTCTGTGCACCCTTTGGTGTCTAGGTTTCTCAGAGGCTTGCTCCTGCTCAAACCTCCCATACGTCCTCCTGCTCCTCAGTGGGAACTGAATGTGGTCTTGCAGCAGCTGACTCGCCCACCTTTTGAGCCTATGGCTACTTGCCCTCTACGCTTCCTTTCCTGGAAGACTCTCTTTCTGATAGCCCTTACTTCGGCTAGGAGAGTGAGTGAGCTTCAGGCCTTGGTCTGTGATAGACCTTACACCAGGTTCTATAAAAACAGGGTGGTCCTCAGGACTCACCCTAAGTTCCTTCCTAAGGTTGTCCCTCTTTCCACCTCAACCAGGAGGTGGTTCTTCCTACTTTCTTCCCTAGGCCTCATGCAAGTCAGGCTGAAACAGTTCTCCATACCTTGGACTGTAGGAGGGCCTTATCCGTCTACCTTGAACGTACACAAGGTAACAGAAAGGCTTCTCAGCTCTTCCTTTCTTTTGACCCCAATAACTTGGGGAGACCTGTGTCCAAGCGTACCTTGTCCATCTGGGTGGCTGACTGTATCACCTGGGCTTACAAGTCGGCTGACCTTCCTTTGCAGGGTAGGGTCACGGCCCACCGTGTGAGGGCTATGGCTGCATCAGTGGCTCACCTCCGCTCTGTCCCATTGCAAGACATCTGCAGGGCTGCTACTTGGTCTTCAAGCCAGACATTTGCAGCCCACTACTGTCTGGAGAGGGAGTCCCGTAGGGACAGTGCTTTTGGTCAAGCAGTACTCCGGATTCTCTTTGAGGTCTAGGCAACTCCTGCCCTCTGGTTGGGCTACCTGTGGAGGGTGTGTCCTTGCAAAGCCTTTACTGTGTTGCTGAGACTAGAGGGAGTTCTCTTGTTCTGCCTGGGTTCCTGGTAGCCCAGAGCTGGGGAGTCACCCATAAGTGAGGACTGACTTCCTGCTTGGTCCTGGAGAAAGAGTAGTTACTCACCTGTAACAGGTGTTCTCCAAGAGCAGCAGGAATCAGTCCTCACTACCCTCCCTCCTCCCCTTGGAGTTGCAGTTGTACATAGTTTAATTTTTACATTTTTGTGTGCTGTTCTTAGCTATGTCATTTGACTGAGGTAAGATGGCACCTTTAGGCGGGAAGGGAACCGCGCATGCGTGCCTGCATTCCCAAAGGCTTTCATGGAAAGCTGGGGAAATGCTCCGCTGGGGCTTCATCGGCGTCGATGACACCCATAAGTGAGGACTGATTCCTTCTGCTCCTGGAGAACACCCGTTACAGTGAGTAACTACTCTTTCTCATCAGCCCCCTCTTGTCCACCAAGGGTACGTTGGCCGGATTCCCTAGGGTCTCGGGACTTTCATCATTACCAAGCTGAAAAACCTTGCTTCTGGATTTCAGGCTCGTTCTTAGTCCTCTTGTGACTTGTGTGGGCCCGGGGGGACAGTCTCCTCCTGAGGAGGACCCTCCTTGGCTGTGCAATAAAGGTTTGGTGGCCCATTCCCTGGTTCCGCCATTTGGAGGTAGGCTTCGCCTTTTCTTTCAGGAATGTGCTCAGGTTACCAAGAATCACTGGGTTCTAGACACCATTCAGTTTGGCTAAGTCCTGGAATGTAAAGAGCTGATTCTGGATGCCTTCGTCATCTTCCCTTGTGAGTCTATGATCAAAAGTGCCACTGTATGGATCATCTTGGACAAGTTGCTGTGCCTATAAGCATTTGTGCTCATACCCCCGGATGAGTTGGGCAAGGGCAGGTATTCCATCTATTTCATGTTGCCCAGAAAGGACGGTTCCTTCCGGCCCATTCTGCACCTGAGTGGGGTCAACAAACCACCTTGGGTGTCCTGTACCTCCAAATGAAAAAATTGTGCTGTTTCATGCAGTGCTCAGAGAAGAGTTCTTAGTTTTTCTGTATCTGGCCGAGGTGTATTTTCATATCCTGATCCAGGCAGTTCAGCAGAAGAATCTGCGTTTTGCTGTACTTGACTCTCACGATCAGTTTGCCACCCTCTCTTTTGGGCTATGTGCTGCCCCGAGAACATTTTCCAAGGTCATGGTAGCGGCGGCTGCGGTACCAAAGTATCTTTGTTCATCCATATCTGGATAACTGGCTTTTCTCCAGGACCAAGCAGGAAGTCAGTCCTCACATATGGGTGACGGCGCCGACGGAGCCCCCATGTGGAGCATTTCCCCAGCTTTCAAGAAAGCCTTTGGGAATGCAGACATGCATGCGCGGTCCCCTTCCCACCCAAAGGTGCCATCTTGCTCAGTCTTCTTTTTTCCGCGGAGCTCTACGGACATGTCCTTGTCACCCGTGGAAAAAGTGGATGTTCCTGCGTTGAGATGAAATTTTTCTTCGGTTTAACGTCGGTTCCCTTTCCCGCCTGGACTTGGTACACCGGTGCCGAGCCCAGATCTCTTTTTTTGGTTGTTGTCCTTAGAGGCTGCGTTCGCGCCAATTTTTCTTTTCCCTGGCAGCTCGATTTTTTGATCTTGCAGGGGCCCTTTTTCCCCCGAAGGCTGCCAGTGGCTTTAAGAAGTGTGATAGGTGCAAGAAACTGATCTCTCTCACCGACACACGAGACTGCTTCCTCCGGTGCCTGGGGCCTGACCACGATCCTAAGGTCTGTAGTCCCTGTGGCAAAATGTCCTCGAAGGCATTGAGGAGCTGTCAGCACCAGCGTGAGAGGATCTTCTCCGGCTCTGCATCTGGACGGGTCCGGACTTCGTAAGAGGCCTCGACGTCTCGGGAGTCTGACCCTGAGCATCGTTGGGGGCTCCTCTGAGAAGGGGTCCCCCTCGAGGGAGCACCGAAGGAAGAAGAAACCCACGAGGGCGGCATCGGTGGACGCTCTTTGCCCCTCGAGGGCCAGGTCGCATAGCCCCGATTGCTGTCCCGGGTCTTCGGAGTCAGAGAAGCCTGCAAATCATCCTCATGTAGAGTCGGAGTCCCTGAGTCACGTGAGTACTGTAGTCCTCGTGGACTCTCCTGTGGGGGAGCCGATGTCGGGCCCAACGCCGTCGGGGCCCGAGTTGGAGGCTGCTGGTTCTCCTGAGCTTGGACTCAGGTTGACGGCCTTGGAGAGCAGATTGTCTGCCTTCATGGAGCAGCAGCGGGTGCTAATCGCCGACACATCTGCCCCGACCACCGGGACCTCGACGTCCAAGTCGACCCCAGAGGCCGAGCTGATCCTAGAGACCATGCGAACTTGAGTCAACCTCGGCCTCCCGTTTGGGACCGAGGTCGTCGACGCCGGTACCCTTGGCGTCGGGGTGGATGGCATCGGTGCCCGCCCACTCGGAGCCGCTCGATTCCTCCTCGGAGGAATCGGCATGGGAGACTGAGGAAGAGGAGTCCCCGGACACCTTCCGGACTCTGTGCGTCCCTTCGGACTCTACGGGATCCGAGCCTCGACAGGGTCCCCCCCGGAGGATACCCGGTTCTCAGATTTCATGTGGAACATGGCCAAAGTTTTGGCCTTCCCGGCGGACCCCGAGGAGGAGCCTCGAGCCGAGGAGCTCGAGGCCCTGGATTATGACTTTACTCCCAAGGAGGCCTTTACTGTACCAGTTCCTCCAATGCTGGTGCGGTTGCTCTTCCGCATGTGGGAGGCGCCGGCCTCGATGCCGTTTCTAAGCAAGCGAGTCTATTCCATCTATCGAGTCTGCAAGAGCCCCGGGTTCCAAAAGGCACAGCTACCGCACCACTCCATGTTTGTGGAATCGGCCACGCATCGCCTGAAGAGTCAGAAGATGCACTCCTTGGTGCCTCCCGGCAGGGAAGCCCGGAACCTGGATGCCCTCGATAGAAAGTGCTTCCAGGGCTCTATGCTTGCTTGCCGTGTCCAGATCTACCAGCTGTACATGGGCATGTACCTTTGAGACCTGGCAAGGGAGATTGCCGGGTTCTCTGCTGGTTTGTCCGAGGTACCCTTGCAAAGGTTCAAGGCCTTGTCTTCTGGTATTCGAGAGTGCTCGAAATTTATCTCTCGAGCAGCCTATGATGGATTTGAGGCTTCGGCCCAAGTAGCAGGGGCCGGCATCGGTGCACGCCAGCAGGCCTGGGTACAATCCTCGGACCTTGAGCCATGGGTACAGGACAAGTTGGTCGATGTCCCCTGTCGAGGTGAAAACCTCTTTGGCAAGCCCATGGCGGAAAATGCTGCAGAACTCGAGACCGAGACTCTTACCCGGACAAGGCTGTCCAGGAAAACCTCTGCCCCTTCTCAGAAGAAGAAGGGCTCAGGGAAAAAGACCTTTTACCCGAGGAGGACCACTGCCTACAAAACCTACCCTCACTACCAGGCCTCTGCAGCTCCCCAACAGGGCCAGCAGGCCAAGGGGCAGGTTATGGGCCCCGTAGGCAGAAGGCTTCCAAGCCTCCTACTCCGGCTCCTGCTCAGCAGAGACGGGTTTTTTGACTATGCCAGCATAGCCTCCCCTCCTCTCCAGGGCACAGGAGGTCGGCTGACCCTGTACGCAGACAGGTGGCCAGCCATCACAGGGGATACTTGGGTGTTAAGCATCATCGAGAGTGGCTATCTGCTCCACTTCACCCAGATACACCCCTCCTACTTTCCAGGGGAGCCTTGAAGACCCCCTCTGCACAGAAAGTTACTCCTGCAGGAGTTGGAAGGTCTGCTACAGGACAAGGCGGTGGAACCGGTGCCTCACCACCTGGAAGGCCGAGGCTTCTGCTCAATGAACTTCCTGGTACCAAAGAGAACAGGAGGCCTCAGACCCATCCTAGACCTGAGAAATCTGAACAAGTTTCTGGAGGGGGAAAAGTTCAAGATGCTTACCCTTAGAATCTTACTGCCCTACCTCCAGCAGTGAGATTGGCTATGCTCCTTAGACCTGAAGGATGCTTATACTCACATCCTCATCCATCCAAGTCACAGGCAGTACCTCAGATTTGTGGTGGGAGGGAACCACTTCCAGTACAGAGTTCTTCCCTTTGGCCTCACCTCCGCCCCCAGGGTTTTTACAAAGTGCCTGGCGGTGGTTGTGGCCTACCTCAGGAACCAGGGGAGCTTTGTGTTTCCTTACTTGGACTGGCTTATCAGGGGCCAATCTCCACAAGAGGCCAGGCAGGCCACCTTCAGAACTATATCCCTGTTTCAGCACCTGGGGTTCATTATAAACTTCCCAAAGTCCACTTTAGTCCCCTCACAGGACGTGGAGTTCATAGGCGCGAGGTTGGATACCATCCATGCAAAGGCCTATTTGCCTGTGGACAGAGCTCACAGGCTGATGAAGTTGGCAGGCCTGTTTCAGGCAAACTCTCTGGTCTCTGCCAGACACTTCCTCTGGCTCTGAGGTCACATGGCTTCCACAGTGCATGTCACCCCACATGCCCATCTGCATATGAGGCCGACTCAGTGGTGCCTCAGGGCACAGTGAATACAGGCCACAGGGAAGTTGTCAGACAGGATAAAGGTGTCCAAACCCTTGGTGGACTCCCTACGCTGGTGGATGCATCTCCCAAACCTGGTCGGTGGAGTTCCTTTTCGAGCCTCCCCACACACTCAGGTACTGACAACCGATGCTTCCCTGCAAGGCTGGGGGGCACATTGCCAGGGGACCTGCATCCAAGGCCTGTGGTCTCTGTGGGAGGCCGCCCAGCAGATCAACCTGTTGGAATTGAGAGCCATTTGACTAGCCTTACGGATTTTCTCTCGGGTCCTCTCTCACCAGTCTGCCCTAGTTCAGACGGACAACCAGGTGGCTATGTTTTACGTGAACAAGCAGGGGGGCACAGGATCCCGACTCCTGTGCCTGGACGCACAAGCTCTCTGCTCCTGGGCTATCAATCAGGGCATGACCCTCAGGGCGGTCTACCTCCCAGACCAAGAAAACTACCTTGCGGACAGGCTAAGCAGACTCCTGCAGCCTCACGAATGGCAGTTGGATCTTCGGGTAGTCCAACAGATCTTTCTGAAGTGGGGACTTCCGACCATGGATCTTTTTGCCAGTCCGCTGAACAGGCAACTATCCAAGTTCTGTTCCAGACAACCGCATCTCCTGAGGGCAGCGGCAGATGCATTCCTGATCCCCTGGTCAGAAGGCCTGCTGTATGCCTTTCCTCCCACACCTCTGGTGGCCCTGACTCCATTCAAAATCCAGCAGGACCGAGCCACGGTGATTCTAATAGCCCCAGGTGGCCCAGGCAGCCATGGTTCCCTCTTCTGCAGTTGGCGGTGGATGCTCCACTCCCTCTGGGGCTGCAATCCGACCTTCTGACTCAGGATCAGGGGTCCCTCTTGCATCCCAACCTCAAATCCCTCAATTTGATGGCCTGGCTGCTGAAAGGCTAGTCCTTGCTCCTTTGCTCCTACCAAAGGAGGTTGAAGAGGTGGTGTTGGCCTCCAGGAAGCATTCCACTCGGAAGGCCTATGCTTTGAAGTGGCATAGGTTTTCCACTTGGTGTTCTCAACAGCAGGAGGATCCCTTCTCCTGCTCGGTCCCGGTGGTAATGCAATACCTGCTCCACCTGTCCAACCTGGGACTTCAGTTCAACTCTGTCCAGGTCCACCTCAGTGCCCTCTCAGCTCACCACTCGCTGGTGGATGGACAATCCCTCTTGGGCCACCCTCTGGTGTCTCGCTTCCTCAGAGGCCTGCTTCTGCTGAAGCCTCCTATTCGTCCACCGGCCACTGAGTGGGATCTCAATGTGGTCGTGCAGCAACTGACTCGCCCACCTTTTGAGCCGATGGCTACCTGCCATTTACGTTTCTGAACCTGGAAGGTGTTGTTTCTTGTGGCACTCACCATGGCTAGGCGTGTGAGTGAGCTTCATGCCCTGGTCTCGGATAGGCCGTATACCAGGTTCTATAAGAACAGGGTAGTCTTGAGGACTCATCCTAAGTTCCTTCCCAAGGTGGTGTCCTCCTTCCACCTCAACCAGGAGGTGGTACTTCCGACGTTCTTTCCCAGGCCGCACGCCAGTAGGGCCAAAACTGTCTTGCATACCCTGGATTGTAGAAGGGCGCTGTCCTTTTACCTGGAACATACGCAGGGGCATAGAAGGGCTTCTCAGCTCTTCGTTTCCTTTGACCCTAATAAATTGGGTTTGCCTGTCACTAAGCGTGCATTGTCCATCTGGGTGGCAGACTGTATCACCTGGGCGTACAGGGCAGCCGGTCTCTCCCTGGAGGGTCGAGTCACGGCCCACCGGGTCAGGGCGAAGGCCGCATCAGTAGCTCACTTCCGTTCTGTTCCGTTGGCAGACATCTGCCGGGCCGCTACTTGGTCTTCAAGCCAGACTTTTGCAGACCACTACTGCCTCAAGAGGGAGTCCCGTAGGGACAGTGCTTTTGGGCAAGCGGTACTCCGTAATCTCTTTGAGGTTTAGGCAACTCCTACCCTCCGGCCCTGGTGTTGGGCTACCATTCAGGTGTGGTCTCCAAGAAGATTCTCTCACAGTTGCTGAGGCTCTAGAGGGAGCTCTATTTTTCAGCCTGGATTCCTGGAAGCCCAGAGCTAGGGAGTCACCCATATGTGAGGACTGACTTCCTGCTTGGTCCTGGAGAAAGAGTAGTTACTCACCTGTAACAGGTGTTCTCCAGGAGCAGCAGGAATCAGTCCTCACGACCCTCTCTCCTCCCCTTGGAGTTGCAGTTGTATATAGTTCTTCTTTTTTCGTGCTGTCTATTAGCTATGTCATTTGACTGAGCAGGATGGCACCTTTGGGTGGGAAGGGGACCGCACATGCGTGCCTGCATTCCCAAAGGCTTTCTTGAAAGCTGGGGAAATGCGCCGCATGGGGGTTCCGTCGGTGCCGACGTCACCCATATGTGAGGACTGATTCCTGCTGCTCCTGGAGAACACCTGTTACAGGTGAGTAACTACTCTATCTGGGCTCATTCCATTTCAGAAGTGACACAGGTGGTGGTCCGAGTTGTGTCCTTTTGGAAAGCCTCAGCTGGGAAATCAATCCTGGAAAGAGCCAGCTGTTGCCTTCCCAGTCCCTGAGGTTTCTAGGAGCACATTTTGAGACTGGAGTGGGCAGTTTTCCTTTCCGTGGAAGGAAAGTCAAAAGACTGTTGGATTTTCTGGTGCTTTTTATATGCCCAGCAGGCTCCGATAGCCTGGGATTAACTTGAGCTCCTCGGACTGATGGTGCCTTGGGTGCGTGCTCATATGCGACTACTCCGCAGTCCTTGTTGACTCAGTGATCCCTGAGTTCTCAGGGGTTTGAGCACAAGCTCTCTTACCTGTTGATGGTGAAGTCCAGCCTGTCATCTGAGGAAGGGTGTGCTACTGGACGATTTCTCCTAAATCCTCCAGACAATGGATGCCAAGGATGCCAGTTTCTCGGGCTGGAAAGTCCATCCAAGACTGTACGGCCCAGGGCCGTTGGAACCGCTGGGAATTGATGTGGTCTATCCACCGCCTCAAGGTGAGGGCCATCAGGTTGGCTCTAATGCGTTTCCGGTCCCTAGTCGAGAGCCAGGTGGTTCAAGTGTTTTCAGACAACACCACAGTGGTAGCTTGTGTCATTTGGCAAGGCGACATGAGGAGTGCCAGGATAGTTCTGGAGATGGTTCTCCTATTTGCCTGGGTGCAGAAGAACCTCCTAGCTTTATCAGTTCAGCACACTACCAGAGTGCAGACTATGAAAGTGGACCCTGATGTCAGCACCTTTTGAGCCATTGAAGCATGCTATTTTGAAAGATTTTATGCTCAAGACAGTCTTCTTGGTCACGATTTGTTCTGCAAGGCGGATTTCCAAGCTGCAGACTCTATCTTGCTAAGATCCTTATCTGTCTTTTTCAAGGGATGCTGTTTTCATTTGTCCTGTGCCTTCCTTCTTGCCTAAGCTGTTTTCTTCCTTTAATTTGAACCAGGTGGTCTACCTGCCCTCCTCCTCTAAGGAACCGTGCCATGGGAAGGATAAGGATCTTTGCTTTGTGGATGTCCAGAAGGTGGTTCTCTGGTACTTGGAGGTTATGAATTCTTTTTGTAAGTCCGACAATTCTTTTGTGATGTTTGCTGGCCTGCGTAAGGGTGACATAGCGGCTGTTGACTTGGGGCACTGGATTAAGGAGGCCAATGCCTTGAAGTATCTGTTGCGGAACCGTCTGGTTCCATAAGGTTTGCATGCCCATTCTGCTTGAGCACAAGTGTCCTCGTTGATGTAGTGCAGCTGAGCACCTCTGCAAACATTTGTCAGGTGGCACCGTTGGCATCACTTAACACTTTTGTCAAACATTACCGCTTGGATGTCAATGCGCAGGTGAATGCAGTCTTTGGCTCAAGGGTTTTGCAAGCGGCTGTCTTCTTCCCGTCCAGTGGAGTTGTAGCTTTAGTACGTCCCACTTTTCTGAACTGGTCTAGCAGGACGATATGGAAGGTGACATACTTATCAGTTAATGTCCTTTACTTGAGTCATACTAGACCAGTTCAGGGCCCGCCCCTGAAACTTTATTTGTTCTGTTCTTCTGCTGCGGCACCCCTGGGTCCGCTATGATTTTTATATTTTGCTCTGTGGGTTCATCTTCTACTGACAGCCTTCTGCTTATGCTTTCCTGTACATAGTTCTCAACTGTTGATTATTCATTGTTGCCCACAATTGAGGTTGCGTGAGGCTTGCCATGTTCTCCCATATGCTTTGGGACAAATACTGAAGAGACCTCTGATGGCTAAGACAAACAGAGGCATGGGAGTGATGTCATTGAAACCTGGACTTTTCATTGTTTTTTGTTTCCACCAATCTGCTGGTAGGGAACAGAATCCACTTGTCTGGACTGGTCTAGCAAGACTCAAAAAAGGACATTAACTGGTAAGTAAAATGTCACCTTGCTTAATGCCAATTAAAGTTTGCACCTTCAATCTAGTTTTTGAAATGGACATGGTACCAAAACTGTATTATCGGCTATCCTGAACAAAATAGTAACATACCACAGTAAATTCACATATACCCTCCTTATACAATCAAGCAGGTTGACCTCTCAAATAGTCATGAACTGGTTCGTTTTTACCTTTCAGAATAGTTCTATCACATTAGTGTCAATAATACAGTTTCTAGAATTCTGCATCTTTCATATGGTGTCCCCTAAGGATCCATACTGGTACCCACTCTAGTTTATATTTTCATTGCACCTGATTTAGAGATTAGCCCATATACCGTATTTATGCCGATGGCATTCAACGTCTACTGATTAATGATGGTTTGTGATGTTCAGTTCATAAACAATTTATGCAATAAATTTCAGAAGATATCCTCTTGGATAGATGATAATTTAATTTTAAACCCACATAAAACGTGGGTTATTTGGATATCTTTTTGAGAAAAACCTCTTCCTTTTTCTTGTCAAATAAGAAATGCCCCAGTTACAGTTAAAGAATACATAAAATCCCCACAGATACTTACCAGCTACTTCTAAATCAAGATCCACTAGAGAAACAAAGCAAGTACATTCTCCAGGATCAAGCAGGAAGTCAGTCCTCACATATGGGTGACGTCGGTGCCGACAGAGCCCTCGTGCGGAGCAATTCCCCAGCTTTCAGAGAAAGCCTTTGGGATTGCATCGCGCATGCGCGGTCCCCTTCCCGCCCAAGGGTGCTTTCTTGCTCAGTCTCCCTTTTTCCGCGGAGCCCAATGGACGTCCCTAATTCCTCGTGGAAAAAGTGTCAAAATTTCAGAAAATTTTCTTGTATTCGACCAGTTTGACGCCGGTTCCCCTTCCCGCCTGCGGCTCGGTACACCGGTATCGAGTCCAGTGAATTTTTTGCATTTTTGTCCTTAGAGACAAAAACCTCCACGGTAATTGTTGGGTGGCGTGACCAGCATGTTCCTGGCAGTCACTTGGTTTGCAGCTTGTCGTGCTGTGAGGGCTTGCATGCATCAGTGATGCTGAGAGCTAAACTATCGGTAGTTTAACTACTGGCAGGGTCTCCCAAGATGGACAGGTCTCAGCTGAGGTGCCAGACCAAGACAAACCACCCATCTGGGCAGCAGCAGAATGGGACAGTGTTGACGGCGGAGGATCACATTTTTGTGACAACGGCAACAACACCAAACTTAAACTGCGCGGAAGAAAGGCCCGGCAATCTACTTCTGTATCTTGCCATAAAAAACCCAATGGATAGTTACAACAAAACAAATTGTGCTATGGTGCTGGAAGATGAGACCCCCAGGTTGGAAGGCACTCAACTAGCTACTGGGAAAGAGCTGAAGACCTTTCAGAGTAAAGCCAGCATTTATGATGTGGTTGGATCAAAGCCCTCGGGAAGTCTGACTGCTGATGTAGCTGCGCATGAAATGAGAGTCAGAAGCTGTGAAGATGTCTTACACATTGGAACATGGAACGTATGAAGCATGCACCAAGGGAAGCTGGAGGTGGTCAAGAATGAAATGGAACGTGTACAACTTGATCTGTTGGGTGTCAGCGAACTGAAATGAACTGGCATCGGGCACTTTGCATCAGATGATCACATGGTCTACTATGCTGGAAGTGAAAGACAAAGAAGAAATGGTGTTGCATTTATAATAAAGAAGAAACTTGCAAGAACTGTAATGAAATACAATGCAGTCAGTGAATGCTTAATCTCTATTCGTCTACGAGTATTGCCTATCAACACTATAATTCAAGTATATGCCCCAACAACAGCTGCAGAAGAGAATGAAATTGAAGAGTTCTATGAACAAGTACAAGCTGAAATTGACAGAACATGCAAACAGGATATCCTGATAGTCATGGGTGACTGGAATGCAAAAGTTGGCAACAAAGAAGAAGGCAAAGTAGTTGGAAAATATGGACTTGGCAACAGAAATGAAGCTGGAGAAAGACTGATAGAATTCTGCAAGACCAATGATCTATTCATCTCAAACACCTTCTTCCAGCAACACAAGCGGCGACTGTACACATGGACTTCACCCAATGGATTGTATAAAAATCAAATTGACTACATCTGTGGAAGTCAACGATGGAAAAAGCTCTGTAACATCAACAAAGACAAAACCTGGAGCTGACTGTGGTACAGATCATCAACTACTAGTATGCAAACTCAAGCTAAAGTTGAAAAAGAGCAAACCACTCATGAATGCAGCAAAATATGACCTTGAGAATATACCACTGGAATTTATGTTTGTTTATTGGCTTAATATACCGCTAAACGAAAAAAACATCTTAGCGGTTTACACATTACAAATCAATAAAGAGAAGAAAAAGGAAAAGAAGTTACAATGGCAGATAGGAAAGCAAACCAGGCAGATTCATACAACAGGACAGTAGAGAGGAGAGAAAGAGAGGGAAAAGGGAAAGGCAGTAACATGTGGGGAGGCCAGACAGGGTATAGACAGGACAAAATCATGCAAAGGGGTCAGGGAGGTCGAAGGCAAGGGCAAAGAAATGGGTTTTGAGGTTGTTCTTGAAAGTGGTATGTTCTGATTCGAGCCGGATAGAGGAAGGGAGGGAATTCCATAGGGCAGGGGCAAGGAAAAAGAACGCAGAGGAGCGGGTGGACTGGAGGCGAGCACAAGAGGGTGAGGGAAGGTGCAGGCGATTCAGGTGGAGGGAGCGCAGGGAGCGAGCTGAGGTGTGAAAGTGGACCAGGTCTGCTATGTACTGAGGTGAATGGGTGTGAAGAACGCGATGAAGGAGTACCAGGACTTTGAAGTGAATGCGAAATTTAATGGGGAGCCAATGGAGACGGATGAGGAGATGAGTAATGTGATCGCGTAGAGATACATGAAAAATGAGCCGGGCAGCGGTATTCTGAATGCGTTGAAGGCGGTGCAGTTGTGTGGCGGGGAGACCTGCTAGAACAGAGTTACAGAAATCGATGCGAGATATAACCAGGGACACAGAAGGAGGGTAGAGAGAGAGCCTGTGTGGAGAGAAAGGGTCTGATGGCGCGTATCTGACGTAAAAAGTAAAAGGAAGTCTTTGAGATGTGTGCAATGTGATCACGAAAAGTCAGACCAGGGTCAAAGAGGACCCCTAGATTGCGAAAGGAAGAGACTAAGGGAATAGATGAACCAGAGAAGGAGGGGGCGATCAGAGGGGGGGAACTATCGCGGGAGAACCAGATGGCCAGGGTTTTGGTGAGATTAAGGTGTAGGCAGTGAGTGGTGAGCCAGTTGGCTATGGCTGTGAGACATGTGTTCAGAGGGGAGAGATCGATGGAAAGAGGGGAGGTGTGATAGAGAAGGAGCAAGTCATCAGCGTAATAGAAGGCGGAAATCCCATGTTGTTGGATCAGCAAAGAGAGAGGTGTGAGGAAGATGTTAAAAAGAAGAGGAGCTAGAACTGAGCCCTGAGGAACACCGCAGAGAAGGGGAGTGGGTTCAGAGACAGACGGAGGAGTAGAAGCGGAGAGAACCAAGTAGGACCTGGAGGAGAGAAAAGAATGGAACCAGTGAAGGACTGTGCTACAAAGACCTGCCTCCCGTAGACGGGCTAGAAGAAGGGAGTGGTCAACAAGATCAAAAGCGGCTGACAGATCAAGGGAAACCGCCACCGAGAGCTCACCACGATCGTGGGCAGTGTGGATGTCATTTAGAAAACCAAGAAGGACAGTTTCGACACTGTGGCCGGGGCAAAAGCCAGATTGGCGGGGGTGAAGGAAAAGAGTTGAGTCAAGAAAAGAGGAAAGTTGGGAAAAAACGGCCTTTTCAAGAATTTTTGATAGGAAGGGAAGGTTAGAGACTAGACGGTAGTGCGCGGGAATCAAAGGGTCGAGTGAGGAATTTTTGAGGATAGGTCGGACCAGGGCATGCTTACAAGGTTGGTGGAACGTACCTGAGGAGAGATTGGAGTTAATCATGGAAAGGAGTGAAGGGATACAGGCTAAAGAGGGGGTAAGCAACCAGGAGGAGGGGACAGGATCCAGAGCACAGGAAGTTTTCTTAGAGGAAGAGATAAGTGCAATGAGCTCAGGAGAGGTAAGCGGATGGAAAGAGTGCCAGACATTTATTTATTTATTTATTTAGCAAACATTTATATACCGCTACTTCCAGCGATCAGCAGCGGTGTGATTACATAAGGAGAACATAAGGAGGACTGTCAATCAGCACAGTAAAATTTGGGTGTGAACAGGTTGATCAAGAGGGTAGGCAAAACACACAAGGGGGATTGTTTAGTATATGGGTACTAATTACATATATACATATATACATTATACATAAATGAGCAGGTGTACATAAATATGTCCTAGACTTAAACCCCTTGGGTTAAATCAATTTATAATGACTGTGGAAAAGATGAGTCTTGAGGTTTTTCCTGAAGACTGTTATGTCTTTGCAATCACGTAACTCTGGCGGCAGATGATTCCAGAGTGTAGGTGCTGTGTATGAGAACGCTCTATTACTAGTATTGGTTTTAACAGTTCTTATATCAGCTGAAATGAGGAGGGTGTTGGAGTTGAAGGTTCTTCTGCTTCTGTTGGGTGGTTGTGAGCATATCAGGGTGGAGAGGAAGGATGGAGCAATGTTATGTAGGAGCTTGAAAGAGGTCGTGAGTGTTTTGTATTTTATACGAGTCGCGATGGGGAGCCAGTGGAGCTCAATCAATACCGGGGTGATATGATCAGCAAAGCCTTTTTTCGTGATGACCCTTGCGGCTACATTTTGCGCCATTTGCAGAATATTCAGTGTTTTCTTTGGGAGACCCTGCAGGATGGCGTTGCAGTAGTCGAAATGTGGCATGATGAGTGCCTGGGCAATGGTCCTGAAGTCCTGAGGTTCGATTATGCTCCTTAGTGGTTGAAGGACTCTAAGCTTGTGGAATACGGCTTTGTTTGTTTTGCAGAGGTGTTTCTCCATTTTTAGATTACTTTCAAACGTTACTCCCAGATATTTTATTTCCTCCTTCGTTTGGTAAGTATTGTTACATAAGGTGATTGTTGTGGGGGGATCGAAGTTTGGCTTTTTGGAGATGTACATTACCTCTGTTTTTTTGTGATTGATCGTCATGTTACTTTGGTGTAACCAGGTTTGCATCTCACTTAGGCACTCTTCTAGTTGGGTGTAGTTTGGGTTGGCTGTGTCAAGCTGAGTGTACAGCATAATATCGTCTGCATAGACGTGGTATTTGATATTATGGTGTTGGAAGATTTTGCAAAGTGGTTGCATATAAATATTGAACAGGAGTGCTGAGAGAGCCGAACCCTGTGGTATACCCTGAGTTTGCGTGAATGCTTTAGCCTTTTCTCCATTGAACTGGACCTGTTGCATTCTGTTTGATATGTACGAGGAGAACCATTTTAGAGGGGTTCCTGTTATTCCAATGGATTTAAGCCTGTTTATGAGGGTTCCATGGTGAACTGTATCGAATGCTGCAGATATGTCTATAAATATAAGTAGAAACATTTTCTTTTTGTCTTCTAGACCCTTGAGGAGGTTGTCAAGCAGTACTAGGAGTAGTGTTTCAATGCCGTGATATCGTCTGAATCCATATTGTTGTTTATCCAGGGTTTCGTTGTCATCCAAATGGTCTTGCAGTTGTAGTAACACGGCCTTTTCAATGATTTTGGCCAGGAACGATATGCTCGATATTGGTCGGTAGGAAGCAGGGTCTTCTCTATTGCTTGATTTGTTCTTTAAGACAGGTCTTATGATAGATTTCTTTAGTTGTGTGGGCATAATTCCTTGTTGTAGTGATAGGTTTACTATGTGCAGGACAAGTTGAGTGATGTCATGTTTCACTGCCTTGATCCAAGTGGCTGGGCAGGGATCTAGTGGGGAGGTGGTGGTGTTGATGCTTGTGATTATGTCAGTTATTTGTTTGTCATTGAGTTTGTAAAACATGCTCCATAGCATGTCTTGACTGGCGGTGGTTGCCATGGTTGGGTTTGGCACTGGGTGGGTTGTGCCCAGGTAATGCGTGCTCCATAGCATGTCTTGACTGGCGGTGGTTGCCATGGTTGGGTTTGGCACTGGGAGGGTTGTGCCCAGGTAATGCGTGGGAGTTGAAACCGTGAGTTTGCTTGCGTAGTGATTTGCCAAGGTTTGAGGCTTGATTACTTTGTCAGTATGGTCATCCAGTGTTGGTTTTGTTCGAGATTTGACCAGTTCGAATAATTCACGGGGCTTATTGATGGCTTTGCTCAGTATGTTTGTGTGATGAGTTCTTTTTGCGGAGTTAATCTCTTCTTTGAGATAGTTGGGGGGAGGGAGGGGGAGAGCAAGGAGGGGGACTGGAGATGGGGGGAGGACAGTAAGGCAGAGAGTGTCTAAGAGTGGATATCTTGGTACTGAAATAGTTTGCTAGCTCGGAGGGAGAGGGTGATGGGACAGGAGGGGGAGGGATGGTACGAGATTGAAGGGAAGTAAGAGATTGAAGTACAGAGTAGAGATGGCGGGTCTGGTTAGGAGCAGAAGAGATGGCAGTGGAAAAGTAGGTTTGCTTGGCTTTATGAACATGAGATCGGTAGTAAGAGTGCTCAGATTTGAAGCGAGAGAGAGTGGAGGGGGCTTTACGCCACATGCGTTCAGCCCGACGGAGCTGTGCATGGAGGAGAAAGAGGCCATAGTGGAATCATGGCTGGGAGGGGCGACGGGAAAGAGATCGGGGACGAAGGGGGGCAATGCGGTCTAGGGCAGCAGAGAGCGAGGAGGACCAGGTGGAGGCTTGGGAGGAAGGAGAGAGAAGGGGAAAATTAGCAGGAAGTAAATCGGATGCTGAGGGAAATAGTTGAAGGGTCTCAGGGGTGATAAGCCGAGTAAGGGATGCAGGAGTTGGGGGAGATGGGAGGGAAGAGGGAGAGGCTGGGGGGGAACAGGGAGAAGGGAGACAGTGAAAAATGACGCAGTAGTGATCAGTCCTGGGTAGGGGAAGAGCACGGAAAGATTGAAGAAGGTAGGTCGGGTCTAAAGGGGAGAGAAGCAGGTCAAGGGTATATCCAGCGGAGTGGGTTGGGAAGGGGACAAGTTGCTGAAGGGACAGGTCATGGAGAAGAGTGCTGAAAGAGCGGTCTCTGACAGAGACAGGGGGATCTAGATGCACGTTGAAGTCACCTGCGATAAGCAGGCGAGGGAAGGCAAGGGATAGATCGGTAATGGAAGACAGGAGGGAATCCCAGAGATCAGGGCGTGAGGCTGGAGGGGAATAGAGAAGGAGGAGGTGCAAGGGGGGGGGGGTAAACTGAAGTTGAAGAAGCAAAGCCTCTGGGTAGCGTAAAAGAGAGGAGGAGACAAGGGTAAAGGAAATGGAGGAGTGAAGAAGTGCAGCTACACCTCCACCCGTGCGACCATCACGAGGGAGTGAGATGCCAGAGAAATTGGGGGGCAGACAGCGGGCTAGGAGGGCATCTTCACCCTCTTTTAGCCAAGTCTCGGTAAGCAGAAGGACATCAAGTGATTCATGAGAGATAAGGTCGGAGATAAGCAGAGTTTTGGAGCGCAGAGAACGTCAATTGAGAAGACCAAAGCCGAGAGAAACAGGACTGCGAAGCAGTGTGGGAGCCAGAGAATGGGAAGGAGCAGAGGGTAGTGTGGACAAGCAGGGGAGAAGATTCAAGGGGGAGCGGTAGCAGGAGCTGGGAAGGCGACGCTGCTGAGAGAAACCAGAGCGGTTACCCCACAGCACAGGAATAGCAGACATGAGGGGCAAGTGAACGCAAGCTGCGGGAAATGAAGGTGACACTATGGATACTGGAAGCAGACGTACCTGAGAAGGGAAGAACCTCTCGGAGCGGCTCTGCAAAGGCTGCGGAAGAGTGGAAGAGCCTGCAGTGGAGAGAACAAGAATACCGAAGAGAGTAAGGCAGGACGCCCAGCAGGATACGCCCCAAGGAGCGCACCTAAGGAGCACGTCGTGCTCCTTAGGTGCGCTCCTTCGGCGTGCGCCCCCGAAGCTGCCGGAGTGCAGATTAAATAACCGGGGCTACATGTGAGAGCGCGACCACGCACCCGCGGTCGCGTCACTTCCTGGAAGGGCGGGAACAGCGAAATCAGCACTTGCAGGGTAAGGTGTAATCTGTGGAGACACAAGGAGGGTACAATAGACAGTATGGCACACATCAAGTAATTCAGCATAGAGCAGAATAAGCAGCAGGAGACTTGGACGCCGCCAGAGTTAAGATTAAATAACCGGGGCTACCTGTGAGAGCGCGACCGCGCACCCGCGGTCGCGTCACTTCCTGGAAGGGTGGGAACAGCGAAATCAGCACTTGCAGGGTAAGGTGTAATCTGTGAGAGCGTGACCGCGCACCCGCGGTCGCGTCACTTCCTGGAAGGGCGGGAACAGAGAAATCAGCACTTGCAGGGTAAGGTGTAATCTGTGAGAGCGCGACCACGCACCCGCGGTTGCGTCACTTCCTGGAAGGGCGGGAACAGCGAAATCAGCACTTGCAGGGTAAGGTGTAATCTGTGGAGACACAAGGAGGGTACAATAGACAGTATGGCACACATCAAGTAATTCAGCATAGAGCAGAATAAGCAGCAGACTGCCTGCAAAATCGATTTGCTGCTTTAGATACAAATGACAGAGCTCCGGAAGAGTTATGGAATGACGTCAAGAAGGTTGTTTTGGAAGAAAGCGAGGAGTCTCTCTACAAAAGGTGAAAAAGCAAAAACGGACAAAATGGATGACGGAAGAAACTCTGAAAATTGCCCAGAAACGCAGAGAAGCTAAAGCCAGAGGAGAAAGAAAGACAATCGCAGAACTCAACAGAGATTTCCAACGTGCAGCAAGACAGGACAAGGAAAAGTACTACAATGACATTTGCAAGGAAATAGAATCAGAAACTATTAAAGGAAGAACAAGATTGGCTTTCCTATAGCTACGAGAGTTAAAGAAAAAGTTCCAGCCTCGAATTGGAATGTTACAAGATGCTCAAGGTTCTATGTTGAATGATGCTGAGAAGATCAAGAAAAGGTGGAAGGAATATACAGAGTTTTTATACGATAAAGATCAAGTGGACCAACAGCCGTTTCAACCTGTACCTTATGATCGGGAACCATTGGTGATGAAAGAAGAAGTTGAAGCAGCATTGAAAGCCTTATCAAAGAACAAAGCACCAGACATTGATAGCATTCCCATAGAAGTATTGCAGCAATCTGATGCAGCTGTTACCCTACTCACAAGGCTCTGCCAAGAAATATGGAAGACAACTTCATGGCCAACTGATTGGAAAAGATCTGTGTTTCTACCAATACTAAAGAAAGGTGATCCAACTGACTGTGGAAATTATCGCACAATCGCTCTGATCCCACATGCCAGCAAGATTCTACTGAAGATTATTCAAAAGAGACTACAACCATACCTGGAACAAGAACTACCTAAAGTGCAAGCAGGGTTCAGGAAAGGGCGAGGAACGAGAGACATCATTGCGGATGTGAGATGGATCCTTGAAAAGACTAAAGAATACCAAAAGGATATCTATTTGTGCTTTATCGACTATAGCAAGGCTTTTGACAGTGTAAACCATGAGAAACTCTAGGCCACATTAAGAAGCATGGGTATACCAGAACACCTGATCGTTCTCTTGTGCAATCTGTACATGGATCAAGAAGCAACAGTTCGAACGGATCAAGGAGAAACAGAATGGTTTAAAATAAGCAAAGGTGTAAGACAAGGCTGCATACTTTCCTCCTACCTGTTTAATTTATATGCAGAACAAATCATCAGAGAAGCAGGATTGTATGAAGACAACAGAGGTGTGAAGATTGGTGGAAGACTCATCAACAACCTTCGCTATGCTGATGATACCACATTACTTGCTGAAAGTGAAGATGATCTGAAACATTTGCTTCTCACAATCAAAGAACATAGTCTCAAAATGGGTCTGCACCTTAATGTAAAGAAGACAAAGATCATGACAACTGGCATAATCAACAGGTTCATTGTTGAAGGAGAAGAAATTGAAATTTTGAACAACTTTAACCTACTTGGATCAACTATCAATAAAGAAGCAACAAGCAGTCAAGAAATCAGACGACGCATTGCTCTTGGCAGAATGGCTATGAAAGACCTAGATAAGATTCTCAAGAGCAGAGATGTCTCTCTCCATACAAAGATTCGACTTGTTCAAGCCATGGTATTTTCAATAACATCATATGGATGTGAAAGCTGGACAGTGAAAAAGACAGATAGGAAGAAAATTGATGCCTTTGAATTATGGTGCTGGCGACGAATACTATGTATTCCATGGACTGCCCGAAGAACAAACCAGTCGGTACTAGAGGAGATCAAACCTAAGCTTTCTTTAGAAGCTCAGATCTTTCATACTTTGGACACATCATGCGAATAGAGAGTTCATTAGAGAAAGACATTATGCTTGGCAAGATAGAAAGTCATCGCAAAAGAGGAAGGCCAGCAATGAGATGGATCGATACAATAACAGCAGCTACGGGTACCAGTCTGTCAACAATGAGCCGCCTGACTGAAGACCGAACACAATTTAGGATAGCTATCCAGAGGGTTGCCATGAGTCGACTCCGACTCGACGGCACTTAACAACAACAACAATTGTTGGGTGGCGTGACCAGCATGTTCCTGGCAGTTAATGCGTGAATGTGAACTCTAGCTCTTGGCACCATTACCACAGGCGCACTGGTCGTTCGCACTCTTTATTTTCACTGGCAGCCCAGTCCTACGACCTTGCAGGGGCCCTTTTTCCCCTGATGGCTGCCCGCGGGTTTAAAAAGTGTGATCGGTGTAAGATGTTAATGTCCCTCACTGACACACATGACTGCTGTCTCCGATGCCTCGGGCCCGACCATGACCCGAAGGTCTGTGGTCCGTGTGGGAAAATGTCCCCTAAGGCACTTCGAAGTAGACAGCAGCAGCGTGAAAGGATTTTCTCGGAGTCCGTGTTCCCCCAGATCCGGACCTCATTAGAAGCCTCGACATCTCGGGAGCTGTCTGAACCCGAGCACCGTCGGGGGTCTTCTGAACAGGGGTCTCCCTCCCGGGAACACTGGAGGAAGAAGAGGCCCGTGAGGGCGGCGTCGTTGGATGCCTCCGATCACCCTTGGCCCTTGAAGTCCAGGTCGCTGAGTCCCCAGGTCCTTGGAGTTTGAGCAGCCTACGAAGATACCTTGCATGAAGCCGGAGATGCCGAGGCAGGTAAGTGCTATTGTTCTCGTGGATTCCCCTCTGGGGGAGCCGGCATCGGGCTCGAGCTGGAGGCTGCGGAGTCTTCTGAGCTTGGTCTCAGGATGACGGCCCTGGAGCGCAGCATGTCTGCCTTCATGGAGTAGCAGCGGGCGCTGATAGCCGGTCTCACCGGTCCATCCACCCCGACCACCGGGACCTCGACATCCAAGTCGACCCCGGAGGCTGAGTCGATCCTCGAGACTCTTCGGATTCCAGTTGATCCACGGCCAAGGTCTCCCTCGACCTCCCGCTCGGGACCGAGGTCGTCGACGCCTGTGCTCTCGGTGTTGGGTCAGTCGGGGCTGAAGCCCTCGCGGCCGGAGCCCCTTGATTCCTCCTCAGAGGGATCGGCATGGGAGATGGAAGATGAGGAGTCCCCAGACACCCATTGGACCCGGTATGTCCCATCGGACTCACCGGGTTTGGAGCCTCGGAAAAGGTCCCCTCAGAGGATACCCAGTTCTTGGACTTCATCAAGGACATGGCCAAGGTTTTAGTATTCCCGGCGGATACTGAGGAGGAGCCTCGAGCTGAAGAGCTCGAGGCCCTCCAGTATGACGTTCCCCCGAGGGAAGCCCTTACTGTTCCAGTTCCTCCGATGCTGGAACGGCTGATTCTGCAGGACCAAGCAGGAAGTCAATTCTCACATATGGGTGATGTCGGTGCCGACGGAGCCCCCATGTGGAGCATTTCCCCAGCTTTCAAAGATAGCCTTTGGGAATGCAGCGCGCATGCGCGGTCCCCTTCCCGCCCAAAGGTGCCATCTTGCTCAATCTTCTTTTTTCCACGGAGCCCAACGGACGTGTATCATGGTCACCCTTGAAAAAGTTGTTTTTTTGGTATGGATCCGTGTAATTACTCGGTTCGACACCGGTTCCCTTTCCCGCCTGGGCCCAGTACACAGGTATCGAGCCCAGACTTCATTTTTCGTTTT
Organism: Ichthyophis bannanicus; assembly: GCA_033557465.1. Classification (NCBI taxonomy): domain Eukaryota; kingdom Metazoa; phylum Chordata; class Amphibia; order Gymnophiona; family Ichthyophiidae; genus Ichthyophis; species Ichthyophis bannanicus. Next base: position 1,500,849,966 of record CM066032.1, on the reverse strand, counting down.
TTGTCCTTAAAGACTAGCGTTCGCGCCATTTTTTCATTTTTCCCTGGCAGTCCAGTCTTTTGACCTTGCAGGGGCTCTTTTTCCCCCGATGGCTGCCAGCGGGTTTAAGAAGTGTGATCGGTGTAAGAAACTGTGTCACCACGCCCCCTGCTGGTAGCTTGTTGAAGGGACAAGGTGGACATCTTAATTATTTTGTAGAAGTAGGAAACCTTTTTTTTTTTTTTTTGGACCTGAGGGATTATGGTCCTTGTAGTCCTTCTTCTTAAAGAAATGAGTTGTGTACGCCTTGTGTAGGGTCAAACAAAAGTCTTTTTATTCCCCTTTAGCACTAAGGTTCACTAAGAAACCAAAAGTAGAATTTACCTTATTTTCAGGTTTATGCCAAAGTAATTACAGACCAAGAAAACTGTTATGAGAGCTTCACAGTTCCTTGTAAAAATACAAAGGGTTTTCAACACTGTAGTAAAACAAAATAACAAACTCTTCTTTAGCTCAACACAGACAAAAGATATTGTTAAAGCATGTTCTGGTAATTACAGCTCTGGGAGAGACTCTAGGCTTTCAGCAATACACATCGAACAGTCCATTTGTTCTTCAGGCATCAACAGCTCTGGTTCCCCAAGCTCAATCTGCATGGGTTCCAGCTCAGCCGTGCTTTCTTCTACACCTGAGCTTTCCCTGGCTGAAATAGTTTGCAGTTCAGAAGTTCTCTTTCCTAGTTTCCAGCCTGGCAGTTCTGGGTTTTGCAAACAAGTGGTATGTCTTGTTCCTATGCCTCTTTGTAGTGGTTTCCAAAACTTCTGCCAGCTTTCTTTCCTCTCAGTATTGCTATCTGAGTTATAAGTCTTTCTAGGACCTGGCTTCTTTGTGAGAAATAAAGTATCACTGTACCTTGGCTCCTTGAAGTCTGTGCCACTGGTATTCTCTCTACCAGGCACTCTCCTTCTGATACCGTCTCCTCTGAATACTATTTCTTGGAGTTCTCTGGGCTGGGCTAATCCTCCCTGGAGCTCTGCCACGTAAGGATTCAAAGCTCCTCTGGCTTGCAGTATAGGAGGTTCCTCTATCAGGTCCTTTCTTCCCAGTATCCTTGGGTTCCTTTCCAGATCCTTTCTCAGAGCTTCTCTCTATCCATAGGCCTCTCTCTAGGCATGGCTGTCCCTCTTGCCGTGGCTCTCTCTGCTTCCTTCCTGCAGAACTCTGCTTATAAAGCGCTTTTCCCCTTGAGTTTTCTGACCCTCTCCTCAGGTGCACCTGATTAGCTTTTGCTTCATCAGTACCTGGGTGTGTCAGCTCAGCATCTGCAGGCTCGTGCCTGCTCCCTCTAGCTGTCCTGCTAGGTAATTGCACTCTCTGCAAGTCAGTTGCTTTATGAAAAACAGCGTTTTTTTCTAAGTTCATAGCTTCACTAGCTTCAGCTCTATCACAACTGATGTCTCTCACCGACACACACGACTGCTGCCTCCGGTGCCTCGGCCCAACCATGACCCCCTGATCTTTGTCCCGTGTGGCAAAATGTCCTCCAAGGCATTGAGGAGCCGGCAGCATCAACGCGAAAGGATCTTCTCTGATTCCGCGTTCGGCCGAGCCCGGACTTCGTCAGAGGCCTCGACGTCTCGGTAGTCCGACCCCGAGCGTCGTCGGGGCTCCTCTGAGAGGGGGTCTCCTTCGTGGGAGCACCGCAGGAAGAAGAAACCCACGAGGGCGGCGTCAGTGGATGCTCTTGGCTCCTCGAGGGCCAGGTCACATAGCCCCAACCGCCGTCCCAGGTCTTCAGAGTCGGAGAGGCCTGCTAAACAACCTCGTGTAGAGACGGAGGCCCTTGGTCAAGTGAGTACTGTAGTCCTCGTGGACTCTCCTCTTGGGGAGCTGACGTCGGGGCCCGAGTCGGAGTCTGCTGGGTCTCCTGAGCTCGGACTCAGGTTGACGGCCTTGGAGAGCAGTTTGGCTGCCTTCATGGAAAAGCAGCGGGTACTGATCGCCGGTCTCACCGGTGCATCTGCCCCGACCACCGGGACCTCAACATCCAAGTCGACCCCGGAGGCTGAGACGATCCTCGAGTCCATGAGAACTCGAGTCGATCCTCGGCCGAGGTCACCCTCGATCTCCCGTGAGGGACCGAGGTCGTCGACGCCGGTTCCCTCAGCGTCGGGGCGGATGGTATCAGTGCCCGCCCGATCGAAGCCACTCGACTTCTCCTTGGAGGGGTCGGGATGGGAAACGGAGGACGAGGAGTCCCCGGACACTTTTCGAACCTGGTGCGTCCCTTCGGACTCACCGGAGTCTGAACCTCGGAGAAGGTCCCCCCCAGAAAATACCCGGTTCTCAGACATCGTGAGGGACATGGCCAGGGCCTTGGCCTTTCCCGCGGACCCCTAGGAGGAGCCTCAAGCTGAGGAGCTTTGAGGCACTGCAGTATGACTCTCCCCTCAAGGAGGCCTTTACTGTACCGGTTCCTCAGATGCTGGAACAGTTGCTCTTCCGCATGTGGGAGGCGCCGGCCTTGATGCCGGTTCTTAGCAAATGGGTCGATTCCATTTATCGAGTCTGCAAGAGCCCTGGGTTCCAGAAGGCACAGCTGCCGCACCACTCCATGGTTGTGGAATCGGCCATGCATCATCTGAAGAGTTAGAAGATGCACTCCTCGGAGCCTCCAGGCAGGGGGGCCCGGAACCTGGATGCCCTCGGTAGAAAGTTCTTCTAGGGCTCTATGCTTGCTTGCTGTGTCCAGACTTACCAGCTGTACATGGGCATGTACCTTCGAGACCTGCAAAGGAGATTGCCGGGTTCTCTGCTGGTCTCTCCGAGGAACCTTTGCAGAGGTTCACAGCCTTGTCATCTGGGATCCGGGAGTGCTCGAAGTTTGTCTCGAGCAGCCTATGATGGCTTTGAGGCTTCGGCCCGAGTAGCCGCGGCCGGCATTGGTGCACGCCGTCAGGCCTGGCTACAGTCATCGGACCTCGAGCCATGGGTGCAGGACAAGTTGGTCGATGTCCCTTGTCGAGGTGAAAACCTCTTTGGCAAGCCCATGACTGAAAAGGCTGCAGAACTTGAGTCCGAGACTCTCACCAGGACAAGGCTGTCGAGGAAGACCTCTGCTCCTTCTCAAAAGAAGAAGGGCTCGGGGAAAAAGTCCTTTTACCCGAGGAAGTCATCTGCCTACAAATCTTACCCTCAATACCAGGCCTCCACAGCTCCCCAACAGGGTCAGCAGGCCAAGGGGCCAGAGACATGGGCCTCGTAGGCAGAAAGTCCCCAAGCCACCAGCTCCGGCTCCTGCACAGCAGGGAGCGGGATTTTGACTCCAGTGATATAGCCTCTCCTCCTCAGCTGGCCCCTCTTAGCACAGGAGGCCGGCTGACCCTGTACGCCCACAGGTGGTCAGCCATAACAGGGGATACCTGGGTGCTCAGCATAGTCCAAAAGGGCTATTTGCTCCACTTCAACCAGTTACCCCCCTCCTACTTTCCAGGGGAGCCTCCAAGACTCCCTCTGCACAGAAACTTACTCCTTCAGGAGTTAAGTCTTCTAAAGGAGCAGGCGGTGGAATCGGTGCCCTGCTACCTGAGAGGGAAAGTCTTCTATTCCAGGTACTTTCTGGTACCAAAAAGGGCAGGAGGCCTCAGGTCCATCCTCGACTTGCGAAATCTCAACAAGTTCCTGGTGAGGGAAAAGTTCAAGATGCTTACCCTTGGAATACTGCTGCCCTACCTCCAGCAGGGAGATTGGCTATGCTCCTTAGACCTAAAGGATGCTTATACTCACATCCTTATTCATCCAGACCACGGACAATATCTCAGATTTGTAGTGGGAGGAAATCATTTTCAGTACAGAGTACTTCCATTTGGCCTAACCTTCGCACCCAGGGTTTTCACCAAATGCCTCACGGTGGTAGCGGCCTATCTCAGAGTCCAGGGCATATTTGTCTTTCCATACCTGGACGACTGGCTCATCAGGGGTCAATCTCCACAGGAAACCAGACAGGCCACCCTCTGCACTGTCTGCCTTCTACAGCTTCTGGGTTTTGTCATAAACTTCGCAAAGTCCACTTTGCACCCCTCACAGAACACAGAGTTCATAGGAGCAAGACTGGATACCCTTCAGGCGAAGCCTTATTTGCCTGTAGACAGGGCCCACAGACTGATGGACTTGGCCAGACAATTCCACAGCAATTCTCTGGTTTCCACCAGGCAATTCCTGAGACTATTAGGCCACATGGCATCCACGGTCCATGTTACTCCAAATGCCCCATCTGCACATGAGGCCTGCTCAGTGGGGCCTCAGAACTCAGTGGCTGCAAGCCACAGGACACTTGAGAGACAAAGTAAGGGTGTCCAAACTGCTGGCGGCCTCCCTGCAATGGTGGCTGCATCTCCCGAATCTAGTGCGAGGAATGCCTTTTCAGCCACCGCCACAAACACAAGTGCTGACAACAGATGCTTCTCTTCAGGGTTGGGGTGCACACTGCCAGGGGGCATGCACCCAAGCCTTTGGTCCCCTTGGGAAGCCGCACAGCAGATCAACCTCTTGGAGCTGAGAGCTATCCGTTTGGCTCTCCAAACTTTCTCTCATGCTCTCTCTCACCAGTCTGTTCTGGTTCAGACGGACAATCAAGTCGCCATGTTCTATGTGAACAAACAAGGAGGCACAGGGTCCCGACTTCTGTGTCAAGAGGCTCAAGCCCTGTGGTCATGGGCAGTCCAACAGGGCATATTTCTCAAGGCAGTTTATCTGCCCGGCCAAGAAAATTACCTGGCAGACAGGTTGAGTCAGTCCTCACTAATGGGTGACGGCGCCGACGGAGCCAGTCCCCAGCTTTTCGAGAAAGCCTTTGGGAGTTGCCATCACGCATGTGTGGTCTCCTTCCCGCCCAAGGGTACCATCTTGCTCGGTCTCCTTTTTCACGCAGAGCCCTTCGGACATAGTCCTTGTGTCCCTGAAAATGTTGATTTTTCTCTTCTTTTCTCGACCGGTGGACAGCAGTACCTCTTCCCTCCTTCGGCTCGGTATGCTGGTATCGAGTCCGTCTCTATTTTTGTTTTTTGCCCTTCGTGAATGGCGTTCGCGCCCTTTTTTCTTTTTCACTGGCAGCCCGGGTCTTTGATCTTGCAGGGACCCTTTTCCTCCGATGGCTTCCAGCGGGTTTAAAAAATGCAATCGGTGTGTGAAACATATGTCCCTCACTGATATGCACGACTACTGTCTCCGGTGCCTAGGGCATGACCATGACCCGTCAGTCTGTGGCCCGTGTAGTAAAATGTCCTCTAAGGCCCTGAAGAGCTGCCAGCAGCAGCATGATAGGATTTTTTCTGTGTCCTTGCCTCTGAGAGCCTGGACCTCATCCGAAGCCTCCACGTCGTGGGGGTAGCATTTTGAGCCCAAGCAGCATCGAGGTTCCTCAGAAAGGGGGTCCCCCTCGAGGGAGCACAAAAGGAAGAAGAAATCCTCGAAGGCTGCGTCTCTGGATGGCTCTGAGCGACCCGGTTCCTCCCTAGGCCTGTCGTGGAGCCCCGAGCAGGATCTTCGGAGAAGGAGCGCCCGGCAAAGATGCCTCATCGGGAGACGGATCAGCCGAGTCAAGTACCAACTGTCCTTGTCGAGGACTCCCTTCCGTGGAAACCGGCATCGGGCCCGACCATGTCGGGGCCTGAGCTGGTGGCTGTGGAGCCTTCTGAACTCGAGTTCAAAATGGCGGCCTTGGGGCACAGTTTCACTGCCTTCATGGAGCAGCAGCGGGCGCTGATAGCCGGCCTGTCCGGTTCCTTCGCCCCGACCACTGGGCTCTCGACGTCGAAGTCGACCCCGGAGGCCGAGTCAATCCTCAGCCAAGGTCTCTTTCAGCCTCCTGTTCGGGACCGAGGTCATTGCTGCTGAGCCTGTCGGCATCGGAGCAGTCGGCGCTGGAGCCCTCAATGCCTGACGAACCCCCCCCCCCCCCCGATTCCTCCTTGGAGGCATTGGCGTGGGAAACCGAAGATGAGGAGTCCCCGGATACCTACCAGCATAGGGATGTCCCTTCCGATTCCTCGGTATCCGAGCTTTGGATAATGTCCCCTCTGGAGGACATAAGGTTCTTGGACTTCGTGTCGGATATGTCCAAGGCTTTGGCATTCCCCACGGAGTCCGAGGAGGATCCTCGAGCCGAGCTCAAGATCCTCCAGTATGAGTCCCCCCCCCCCCCCCTTGGGAGGCCATTACGGTACCCCTGCCTCCGATCTTGGAACGACTGATGCTCCGCATGTGGGAGACACTGGCGTCTGTGCTGGTGATCAGAAAATGGTTCAACTCGATGTGTCGAGTCTGCCGGAGCCCTGGGTTTCAGAAGTCGCAGCTGCCGCACAACTCCATGGTTGTGGAACCAGCCAGGCGCAGGCTGAAGAACCAGAAGACGCACTCCTTGGTGCCTCCCGGCAGGGAGGCCCGCAACTTTGATGCCCTCGGCAGGAAGTGCTTTCAAGGTTCAGTGCTGACTTGTCGGAACCAGGCATGCCAGCTGTACATGGGCATGTACCTGAGAGACCTGTCCAAAGCCGTCCGTGAGTGCTTGAAGTTTATGTCTCGGGCGGCCTATGACGGGTTTGAGTCGGCGGCCTGGGTAGCTGCAGCTGGCATCGGTGCATGCCGCCAGACATGGCTGCAGTCATCGGACCTCGAACAATGGGTTCAGGATAAGTTGGTTGATGTCCCATGCCAGGGGGAGAATCTCTTTGGCAAACCCATAACCAACAAGGCCGCAGAGCTGGAGACCGAGTACATGACAAGAACACGGTTCTCCAAGAAGACCTCTGCCCCTTCTCACAAGAAGGGCTTGGGTAAAAAGCCCTTTTACCCGAGGAAGGGTGCCGCTTACCGAAGCTACCCCTATTTTCAGGCCTCCCAGACTCCCCAACAGGGGCAGCAGGCCAAGGGACATGGGCATGTTCCGCGGAAGCAGAAAGCCCCTAAACCCCAGGCACCGGCCCCGGCCAAGCCTGGCAGTGGCTTTTGACTCCTACAGCATGGCCACTCTTCCCACAGGAGACAGGCAGATCACAGGAGGCTGGCTTGCTCTGTATGCCCACAGGTTGACAGCCATTACTACCGATGCCTGAGCCTTGCAGGTAGTCCAGGAGGGCTATCTTCTTCACCTAGCCCAGGTGCCTCCTCATTATTTTCCAGGAGAGCCCTTCTCCACTTCACTGGGACCATCTTCTGAAGGAGTTAGCAGGTTTTCTTGAAGATCTGGCGGTAGAACCAGTGCCCCACCACTTGCAGGGAAGTGGCTTCTACTCCAGGTACTTTCTGGTGCCAAAAAGAACAGGAGGCCTCAGACCCATCCTTGACCTGCGCAACCTCAACAAATTCCTGGTGAGGGAGAAGTTCAAGATGCTCTCCCTTGGAATATTGCTACCTTACCTCCGCCAGGGAGACTGGCTGTGCTCCTTAGACCTAAAAGATGCGCATACACACATCCTAATATACCCAAGCTTCAGGCAATATCTGCGCTTTGTGGTGGGGGGCAATCACTACCAGTACAGGGTACTCCCCTTTGGCCTTGTCTCGGCACCCAGGGTGTTCACAAAGTGCCTAGCTTTGGTTGCCGCCTTTCTCTGGCTTCAAGGGGGTTTTTGTATTCCCCTACCTCGTTGACTGTCTCATTAGAGGCACCTCAGCCATCGAGGTCCACCAGGCCACAACTCGCACCATCCAGGTGCTGCAACCCCTAGGGTTTGTGATCAAACTACCCCAAGTCCAGCCTCACTCTGACTCAGCAGCTGGAGTTCATTGGGGCCAGCCTCAACATCCTTCAAGTGAAGGCCTATCTGCCTGCAGACAGGGGAGGCAGGCTTATGGCTCTGGCAGGGCATGTGAGTCGCAAGACATTTCCTGCGCCTCCTCGGGCACATGGCTTCCACAGTCCATGTGACCCCGAATGCCCGCCTTCACATGCAGACCGCTCAGTGGTATCTCAGAGACCTGTGGTCTCGGGCCACAGGGCACCTCCGGGACAGGGTCAAAGTATCCAGCAGACGTTTGGTACAGTCTCTGGCCTGGTGGCTCCAATTGCAGCACTTGGAGGCGGGAATGCCTTTCCAGGTCCCTCTGCACATGAGGATCCTGACCACAAATGCATCCCTGCTGGGCTGGGGGACCCATTGTCAGGGTTTCCGTACTCAGGGAGTATGGTCCCCGAGCGAGAGGACCCAACAAATCAATTTCTTGGAACTACAGTCCATCCGCCTAGCACTAGAGGTTTTCAGGCAGCTCCTGGCCCACGAATCTGTCTTGGTGCAGACAGACAACCAGGTGGCCATGTTCTATGTGAACAAGCAGGGTGGTACAGGGTCCCGTCCCCTATGTCAGGATGCCCTGGACCTATGCTCCTTTGCAGCCTGGCATGGCATTCATCTCCGAGCAGTCTACCTGCTATGCCAGCACAACTGGCTAGCCAACAGGCTCAGCAAGATTCTCGAACCCCATGAATGGCAGCTGGACCACGGGGTAGCCAATTGGCTCTTTCAGATCTGGGGTCGGCTTGTGATGGGACCTGTTTGCAAGTCCGGACAATCACCAGTTGCCCCATTTCTGCTCCAGGTGACCCCACCCGTACAGGGTGGCTGCCGATGCGTTTCTGATACCATTGTCCAGGGACCTTCTGTATGCATTCCCTCCGACACCTCTGGTAGCCAAGACGCTGTTCAAGATTCTCCAGGACAGATACTCAGTCATCCTTATTGCCCCACGGTGGCCCAAGCAACCTTGGTTGCCATTCTTCTGCAGCCAGCAGTGGAGGCCCCAGTTCCCTTGGGGTCCTCCCCATGCCTCTTATCTCAGGAGGGGGGCTCTCTTCTGCACCCCAATCTCAGCTCCCTCAACTTGATGGTGTGGCTGCTGAAAGGGTAATTCTTGCTCTGCTCCTCCTTTCAAAGAATATTGAAGAGGTCTTGCTGGGCTAGCGGAGGCCGTTGACTAAACGGACGTATGCCTTGAAGTGGCGCAGGTTTGCGTCATGGTGCAAGGAGCAGGAGATAGATCCTTTCTCTTGCCCAGTAGGGGTGGTTCTGCAGTACCTTCTCCACGTCTCTAATTTGGGCCTCAAGTCCAACTCGGTCAGTGTGCACCTCAGTGCCCTTGCGGTGCACCACTTTTCAGTGGCTGAGAAGCCTCTCTCCACCCACCCCTTGCTCTCTCGGTTTCTGAGAGGCTTACTGTTCTTGAAAACCCCGGTCCAGCGATCGAGTGGGATCTGAATATGGTGGTAGGGCAGCTTACTAGGTCGCCCTTGAACCAATGGCTACCTGCCATCTATGCGCTCTCTCTCTTGAAAGGTGGTTTTCCTGGTGGCACTCGCATCCGCTCGGCGGGTGAGTGAGCTCCAGGCCCTAGTGTCGGAAAGACCCTAAACCAGGTTCTGTAGGAAACGGGTGGTGCTTCGCTCGCACCCCAAGTTCCTTCCGAAAGTGGTCTCCTCATTCCACCTCAACCAGGAGGTGGTTCTGCCTATCTTTTTCCCAGGCCGCATGCTAATCTGACAGAGTCGGTCCTGCATACCCTGGACTGTAAGAGGGCATTGGCCTTCTATATCCAGCGTATGCAACCGCATCAGAAGGCTTCTCAGCTTTTCGTATCTTATGACCTCAGTAAGCTGGGGTAGCGGTATCAAAGCGTACGCTGTCCACCTGGGTGGCAGACTGCATTGCCTGGACATACAAGGCAGCCAAGCTTCTGATGGAGGGTTGTGTTACGGCCCATAGGGTCAGGGCCATGGCGGCATCAGTGGCTCATTTGTGCTCTATTCCTTTGGCAGACATATGCTGGGCCATCACCTGGTTTTCGAGTCAGATTTTCGCAACCCATGATTGCCTGGACAGGGAGTCCCGACGTGACGGTGCTTTCATCCAGGCTGTACTCCGTAACCTTTTCGAGGTCTAGGCAACTCCTGCCTTCCGACCCTTCTGTGTTCAGTCTACCGGAGTGCTGTTCCCTTAGTTTGGATTTCTATTGTGGCTCTCATAGAGGGAACCTTTTTTAGCTATGTGTTCTCGGTAGCCTATAGCTGGGGAATCCCATATGTGAGGACTGACTTCCTGCTTGTTCCCAGAGAAAGCGTAGTTACTCACCTGTAGCAGGTGTTCTCCGGGGACAGCAGGAATCAGTCCTCATGACCCTCCCTCCTCCCCTTGGAGTTGCTGTCCTGTTATATTTTGTTCTTTTTGCCGTCTTTTAGCTATGTCATTTGACTGAGCAAGATGGCACCCTTGGGCAGGAAGGGGACCGCGCATTTGTGATGACAACTCCCAAAGGCTTTCTCTGAAAGCTGGGTATTTGCTCCGCATGAGGGCTCCGTCAGTACTGATGTCACCCATATGTGAGGACTGATTCCTGCTGTCCCCGGAGAACACCTGTTACAGGTGAGTAACTGCGCTTTATGCTTACAATCCCTAGGATTGGTTAACATAACACTGAAATGGTTCAATTCTTATTTATCACAATATCAACAAGTGAAGATAGGAAAGCATAAATCAGCCCCATACACATCACAACAAGGAGTCTGTTGCCACTTCTGTTTTGTATGGCGCTTAATCCAATGAGTACTGTCATCAGCTCTTTGGAATATGGATTTAGCCTGAATCCTAGAGAAGATAACCCAGAGGTAACTTATCATTTACTATTTGTAGATGACCTAAAGCTCTACAGTTCCAGTGACCAACAATTAGCAGTGCAACTCTGTGCCGTGAAAAGCTGTTCTGATGACATCAGTATGATTTTCGGCCTAGACAAATGTGCTAAGGCAACGTTTTTGAGGAAAATTGAGCAAAACTGAAAACATCTCCCTAGATGAGGGCTGTGACATCAAGGAACTTGAACAGGAAGGCATTTATAAATATCTTGGAGCAGAGTAAGGAACAACACTCAAGCAGAAATTGCTGCAAGAAAAGATCAGTAAAAAAAATACTATAAAAGATTAAAATCATTATATAAAAGTGTCTTATCATGGAATAAGATATAAACCATCAATCAGCCGGCAATTCCTGAACTCATACAGAACTGGATGTGCGAAAAAGAAAACTCCTACATGCCCATGAAGTAATTTACAAGAATCGGTGTATGCCTAGAGCTTAAGGAGATCTAGGCCTCATAGAGATTGATTACTCCTATAGAGCTACTATTATAGGCTTCCAGGCTTACGTAACAGCATCATCGGATCCAAATAAGCAAAAAGTGCTGAAATATTTATTTATTTTATTATTTTTTTTACCATGGTGCTGTCCCTTGACAGTGGGGTGAGCGGTGTCATGCGGGTTTCCGGCATCATCTTGATCTGGCTGTGCGGTCCGGGCCCGGGAACTCTGCTGGGGCTTGGTTTAGGGGTGGTAATAGACTGGGCTTTAGAATCAGTGCGGTTTTACATGTATACTAACGGGTACTTTTTATTCCCTTGTCCCCGAAGGGCTCACAATCTAAGTGTACCTGAAGCAATGGGAGGGTTAAGTGGCTTGCCCAAGGCCACAAGAAGTGGCCATGGGACTAGAGACCCCAGTCCCTCCGGCCTGAAGTTGCTTGTCCCCATGCAGGAATTGAACCCCTTGCCCTTCGGCCTGAGGTAACCTGTCCCAACCACTGAGCCACTCCTCCCTCTTATGAAATATGAAAGTAAATGTCCATAAACTGTCTCCATTGTCAAACTTGGACAAGCATTCTGACTACTAGAAGGAATGAGTACAAGCATACACAGGAATGGAAGCAACAGAATTTGCAAAACAAAAGAAAACTTTAAAAAGAATTAGATCAGCAAACAAGGAAAAAAGTGGCAAATGCACAAATACAGTGGGAAGTGTAAAGTGTTACTCCAGGGAACCCTTTGTCGGTCAAGAACAGACACATGACTAGTTAAGGAGAGGTGAACTGAAACTAAAGGATGAGCAGATTATGGATGAGATGGTTTACAGCAAGCATTGAAAAAACTGGCAAAACAGATATATGTTCATTCTGTAAGAAAGACTTGTAAACAGTGATTCAGCTCATAGCTGGCTGTGAAGTTCTGATGGCCGAAAATTTCTATATAGAAAGGCACAACGTAGCACGCCTCATCCATTGTAAACTCCTGTAAACACTACAACATCACTGTGCCTGAAAAGCACTGGGATCATAACCCTAAGAGAATTACAGAGGATGACGAGGTTATGATCACGGATAAGAAACTGGATGCGAGGAAACCCAACATAGTGGTAAAGGAGAAAAAAACACCAGAACAACATTGATAATAGAGGTGTCAGTTCCAAGTGATTATTCAGTGAATCGCATGGAGAGGCAGAAACATAGAAACATGACGACAGGAAAAGACCACATGGCCTATGTAGTCTGTCCTTCCATAACAACTACAACAGTCCCCTTTTTACCTTTAGAGATCCTCTGCGTTTGTCCCATGCTTTTTTGAATTCAGTTACTGTCCTCATCTCTACCACCGCCACTGGGAGACTATTCTACGGATCCACCACTCTTTCCATAAAGAAATGTTTCCGCATATCACTCCTGAATCTATCCCCCTTCACTCTCATCCCATGTCCCCTCATAGCAGAACTTGCTTTCAATTGAAAGAGGCTCTTTCCCTGAACATTTATGCCATGGAGGTATTTAAACATCTTAATCATATCACCTCTATCCCACCTTTCCTCTAAGGTGTATATATTAAGATCCCTAAGTCTGTCCTCATATGCTTTATAATGAAGACCACTAATCATCTTAGTAGCCACCCTCTGCACAGACTCCATCCTTTTCATATCCTTTTGAAGGTGCGGTCTCCAGAATTGCACACCATACTCCAAATGAGGTCGCACCAAAGACTTATACAGAAGCACTATCACCAGAAGATCCTAAGTACCAAGAAATGCAGACAGAGACCAAGAAAATGTGGCAGAAAGATACAGAAATATTTCCCATCGTATTGGGAGCCACAGGCTTAATAAAGAATTTTCAAGAACATCTTGACAAACTATCCATACATATTACATCTTATGAACTCCAGAAGGAAGCTCTCTTTGGCTCAAGGGAAGTACTACTCCGAGTATTAGCAGCAAATTTGAGAGACTGAGATCATATTCCACATATCCTGGCTTAGAAGTGAGGTTCTGACATGATATGTGCAAAACTAACCCGTTTGGAGAAACTGCCCCAAGAAAAACTATGCCCCATCCTCATTATTATTCAGTGTCTTTTTTCTAACCCATCTGTGCAATAATTCAGTCACACAGCATGTTCTATTACATTTATGCAGATGACATAATGATCTATGGGCCCTTTTCCACCAATAAATTCTCTTTGGTAAAATGCTTCAATTCAGTCACACAATGGCTCTCTGAACTCAGTCTAGACCATTTTCCACAAGTGTTCACACTGGCAACCAGAAATAAAAGTATATTTTTGTCGGACTGGTGTCTGTGTGAGGACGAAATCTCTTCCTCAGACCATGTCCATTTTAATCAATTTGTGTAGTAAATTAAAACTTAAAAAAGACTGGAACTTATCTTATTAACTGTATCCACGTATGTTGAGGAAAGGAAAAACAACGGGGGATACAGCACTGTGTTTCGGGTCTGTAACAATTCAAAAGACCTGCGTCAAGCAAACTTCCCCATAAGATCCCAAGAAGCGTGGAAAAGTGTGAACACTTGTGGGAACTAGTCTCTCTTGATAGTATTTTATGGGCTGGACCTTTCCTTTTGCCCTTTGGGATTTGTTGGTTTTGGTGAATTACAAACAGGCTGAGGTGCTATTTAACACCAGGGATGCAAGCTTCAGTCCACAGACTTCTATAAAAGTATCAGGAGCACAGCTAGAGGTAAAACCTGAAGTGCATTACCTAGCAGTAACCCTAGACCAGCGATGGCGAACCTATGGCACGCGTGCCAGCTGTGGCACGCGAAGGCCTTGCAGCTGGCACGCGGGAAGGTTCGCAATCAAGATATGCGGCATTAAAAAAAAAAAAAAAAGCTGTCGCTGCCGGGGCCGGGGCCGCCGCGGCAGAATCGAGTGTGCCGCGGGGCCCCCCCGCCCAACAGAGCCTGCCCTCCGTCCCCGGTATCACCTCTCTCAGCTGCCTCCAGTCACACGCGCCGGCTTTCAGAGCGCGAGGGGAGTTTCTCCCTCGCTGCTCTGTTAAGCCCGCGGGGCTGATGGGAAGTTCCCATCAGCCCCCGCGGGCTTAACAGAGCAGCGAGGGAGAAACTCTTCCCTCGCGCTCTGAAAGCCGGCGCGTGTGACTGGAGGCAGCTGAGAGAGGTGATACCGGGGACGGAGGGCAGGCTCTGCTGGGCGGGGGGGGGGGGGGGGGGGCCCGGGGCACACTCGATTCTGCTGCGGCGGCCCCGGCCCCGGCAGCGACAACTTTCTTTGTAAAAAAATTTCGGGGGGGGGGGGGGTTAGGACTGGTGATGGGCTGGGGGGGGGGGTAGGAGTGGTAATGGCTGGGGGCGGGTGGGGGGTTAGGACTGGTGATGGGCTGGGGGGGGCTAGGACAGGAAATGGGCTGATGGGGGGGTTAGGAGTGGTGATGGGCTGGGGGGGTTAGGAGTGGTAATGGGCTGGGGGGGTTAGGAGTGGTAATGGCTGTGGGTTGTTGTGGGGTTAGGACTGGTGAAGGCTGGGGGGGTTAGGAGTGGTAATGGCTGTGGGCTGTTGGGGGGTTAGGACTGGTGATGGGCTGGGGGGGGCTAGGACAGGAAATGGGCTGATGGGGGGGTTAGGAGTGGTGATGGGCTGGGGGGGGTTAGGAGTGTTAATGGGCTGGGGGGGTTTGGAGTGCTAATAGATGTGGGCTGGTGGGGGGTTAGAACTGGTGATGGGCTGGGGGGTTAGGAGGGGTAATGGCTGTGGGCTGTTGGGGCTAGGACTGGTACTGGGCTTTGGGGGGCTAGGACAGGAAATGGGCTGATGGGGGGTTAGGAGTGATGGGCTGGGGGAGGTTAGGAGTGGTGATGGGCTATGGGGGGGCTATGGGCTATGGGGGAGCTAAGTCTATATGGGCTGATGGGATTAGGACTGGAAGTGGGTTGATGGGGCTTAGGACTGGTAACGGGCTCTGGGGGGCTAGGACAGGAATTGGGCTGAGGGGGCGGGGTTAGGACTTGAGGTGGGCTGTTGGGTGGGGTTAGGACTGGTAATGGGCTATGGGGGGCTGACTGGAAATGGGTTGATGGGGGTTAGGACTGGAAGTGGGCTGATGGGGGGTTAGGACTGGAAGTGGGCTGATGGGGGTTAGGACTGGTAATGGGTTATAGGGGGGGCTTAAACTGAAAATGGGGTGATGGGGGTTAGGACTGGAAGTGGGTTGATGAGGGGGGGCTAGGACTGGTATTGGGTTGGGGAGTTGCTAGGACTGGAAATGGGTTGGGGGGCTGCTAGGACTGGAAAGGGGCTGATGCAGGGACTAGAAGGGAATGGATGCTGGGTGAGGCTGGAACTAGAAGGGAGCTGGTGTTGGGGGAGGATTAGAATGGGATGGGGCTGGGAGAGTAAAATGGAGAGGGGAAAAATATTTTGTGTGGGAGGGATAAAAAATCTACAATTGGCCGGGTATTGGGAGAATAAGTGGGGATTGAGGATGGAGGGGTAAATTTTGAGTAGATGAAATAGGAATGAGGAAAGAGCAAAAGGAGAAAGATTAGTATGTTAAAGCAGATGTAGAGAGAGAATGGAAAAAAAAAAACAAGACAGAAGAAAGGACAAATGGACAGCAGATGGAGAGTTAGCAGAAGACACGAAGAAACCAGAAGAAAGTGGCTGGAACAATTGCTACTGAAAAAAAATGCACAAAAGGTAGAAAAATATCTCTTTATTTTGAATTTATTAACTGGAATATGTCAGCTCTGGGAAATGTGCATCATTAATTTTTGCGCTTTGTTTAGTACAAGAGGAAATTAATTTATAGTTTTATTTCTACAGTGTTGTTGTATATTCCAAGTTTGGCTTTTGGGGTTCCCAGTTTAATTATTGTCTTCCTGTTTCTAAATTGTGATTCCTTGTTTGGTGATGGTCTGTTCTGCATGTGTAACTGAGCTGAGGTATTCTGTTTATATAATTCCTATTTGACATTGCCACTTGTTCTTTCCCCAGTAGGTCATGTATTGTTGTTCTCTGAAATGTATTGGTTTAATATTTGCAGTGTTGCCTTTTGATAGTTAGGGTATGGTGCTTTGTGAGTCCTGGTAGTGCTGTTAGGATACGGCGGGTTTGCTATGGGTTCTAAATGGGCAGCGTTTGTAGTAGTTCCTAATGTGCCTGGCGGTTGGTACTGGATTATAGTAATGTAGAAACCTTTTAGTCTTTCTTTATCCATATACTCATTAAGAGGCATGTTTACTAAAAGTTAGTGTATGGTAACATTATGCAAATATTTATGCAAATGAGGCACCTTATGCAAATGAGGCTTTAATTGACGTGCTGGCACTTTGAGGAAATTCTTTGGTTTTGTGCAGCAGTTTGGGCACTCGGGCTCAAAAAGGTTAGCCATCACTGCCCTAGACCAATGTCTAACACTGCAGCCACACATTAGTAACAGCATAAGGCTTATATACCACAAGAAAAGAGCAACTCAGCACCTATGACTACTACTGAACACCCAGGTCTTCTGCACAGTATTTCAGGCTTTAGTTCTCCCACATTTCGACTATTGTAACATTCTCTTCTAAGAATTACCAAGGTATGCCCTTCATCCACTATAAATGGCTCAGAATACTGCCGCCTGTATCCTCTACAGTGGCTACCAGTGATAGACCAAAAAAAATACAAGGCCTTAATGATTACATTCAAGCTATCCCACTGCCTCTTTTCGATTTGCCTGCAATCACTTCTACATGCAACACTAAGCAACAGATCTAGAAGGAGCAACATGCAAAACATTTTCATCATCCCTACTCTGAAAGTGAAGAGCAGCCAAACCGCATCGAACGGAGCCTTTTTCTTCTATGCACTGACTATTTGGAACTTGCATCCAAAGAACATCCATGCTATTACTGACCAGAGTTTCATAGGAAGCTGAAAACGCATCTCTTCTCCAAGCACTTTGGTAGAGAAAGCTAGGCATGCCACACTACTACATTGCTACATCCGAGTATAAGTCGACATCTTTGAACCATATGGGCCACTTACTCAATTCCTAGTTGATATTCCTTATCCCATGAATTAACTGTTTTTAAATCTTGTATTTTGTAGATAGCAGTTGTTACCATGTAAAGTTGGAGATTGCTAATTTGTAAATCGCTTTGACTAACTGATAAGAGTATATAAAAATTGTTAAATAATAAAAAAAATTATTGTGAGTGGTATGGGACAATAAACTTAGCTTTCACTTTGCATATCTTATAAACTGTTGAGTATCTATGCAGCTTTTAGAAGAATTAGATCTCTGAAACCTTGGACTCAAAGGCACTAAAGACGCATTGATGATCAATCAACTGGATTATTGCAATTCGCTATTTACTGGAGTCCCACAATACCAACTGAAGAGACTCCAGCTTATTCAGAATATAGCCATGAAGCTAATTTACAGTGGGGGGAAAAAGACCATATGACATCTTTGCTTATGGAGCAGCGCAGGTGGCTGGCAGGATCCAGTTAAAATTTTAATGTTGAATCCTCATGCTTATTACACAGGACTTCCTATTTATCTTTGTTCCATCCTGATTCAATATTGCCCCCGAAGACCTTAAGATTTTCTCAAGCAAAGTTAGTAATCCCCAGTAAAATAAGGCTTAGATTAGCTTTTTCCAAAATACTACATTTATTAGGCACTGATGCTCTTGAATTCATTTCCTTTATAACTGTCTGAAGAGTTCATACAAAAAATTTTAAAAGCTAGTAAAAAACATGGAGGAGCATATTCAAAGAGATAAATGTGGTTTGCAGTTTTTGCATCAGCAATATTGAGCTACTAACTGGCTAACCTAAACTGGCTAAAGTTAGGCAGAAAAAAGCTCATCTAACTTTAGCCAGTTTAGCTATCCGGCCAATGGCTGAATATTGCCACTAATCAGATAGCTAAATCGCTATCTAGGCAAATGGATATTCAGTGCCATAGGTTGGATATGGGCCCAGCACTGAATATGTGGGCATAAAGCTGCAACAGCCAGCTGCTTTATTTGTGCTGGCTGCCGCTGTTGAATATACGAGCCATGGCTTTTTTCAGACCTTTGACTAAGTCTTTTAAAAGCAGTGCTTTTTTGCACCTTTTAAATGGACCTTTGACTAACTTTTATGAAACCACGTTTCTGCATTTTTAATACCTTTTGTTTTTCAATTACATATTTGTTTTTAAGGAAGATATTATTGTGCTCTACACCTTCCTCTCACGGGGCAATTTCTGCAAATGAGTTTTGAATATATCATGACAGTCATGAATCTCATTTCTAAGCCAGGATATGTGGAGTATGTTCTCACTCTTTCAAATTTACTGCTAATGCTCGGTATAGTACTTGCGTCATGCCTGTGAGGTCCTCCTGGAGTTCGTAAGATATAACATATAGGTAGTTCATCAAGGTATGCTTGGAAAATCTTCTTAATCAAGCCTTCAGACTGTCTCTATATTGCTGAAACCAGCATACATTTGTGATCAAATTTGCAGATGACATGAAATTATTCAAAGTTGTTAAAACACAAGAGGATTGTGAAAAATTGCAGGGGGATCTTGATAAATTGAAAGACTGGATTTCCAAATGTCAGATGAAATTTAATGTGAGCAAGTGCAAAGTTATGCACTTAGGGAAGAACAACTCAAACTATGGATACACAATGCAAGGTTCCACTTTAGGAACTACAGCCCTAGGAAAGGATTTAGGCATCATTATGGATAATATGTTGTAACCCTCTGCCCGGTGTCCAGCGATAGCCAAGAAAGCAAATGGAATGCTAGGATTTGTAAGGAAAGGAATGGAGATTAAAACAAAGGATATTATAATGCCTCTGTATCGTTCCATGGTGCGACTCACCTTGAACATTGTGTGCAATTCTGGTCGCCATATTTTAAAAGGATATAGCAAAATTAGAAAAGGTACAGAGAAGAGCCACCAAAATGGTAAAGGGTATGAAAGGATATCCCTATGAGGAAAGACTTAAAAGGTTAGGGCTCTTCATCTTGGAAAGAGACAGCTGAGGGGGGGGGGGGTATGACAGAGGTTTATAAATTAATGAGTGGAGCGGTTAAATGTAGATTGGGTTTTTTATGCCATCAAAAAGTAGAAAGACGAGAGGACACGCAATGAGGCCACAATGTAACCCATTTAAGACTAATAAGAGAAAATATTTTTTCATTCAACTCATGGTCAAACTCTGGAATTCATTACCAGAGGATGTAGTAAAGGCTATTAGTGTAGCTGGGCTTAAAAAAGGTTTGGACAGATTCTTGGAGGAAAGGTCCATAAACCATTATTAAAGATGACTTGGGAAAGCCATTGCTTACCCCGGAACAAGCACTGTGGAACATGTGTACCTTTTTGGGAACCTGCCAGGTACTTGTGACCTCGATTGGCCACTGTTGGAAACAGGACACTGGGCTTGATGGATTTTGGTCTGCCCCAGTAGGCATATTTTATGTTATGAAACTGCAGCTTTTTATGTTCCAAGAAGTTGTTAAAAGCTGTGATGTAAAAATCAAATAGCAGTATGCAAATCTTCATAAATAAAATAAATTTATTTGGCGAAATTGTCCCCACCAAAACCTTTAGTTTGTCTTTGAGGCCCTGAAGCCATATTACTGTGCATCTAGAGTGCTGATGTCCTATATATAGATTTCTTGTTGTAGTAAAATAACTTGTTCCAATACTTTTGCCAAAAAAGGTAGATCTGAAATTAATAGTAAATTCCAAGGGCCAAAAAAACTCCAACCATCATCTTTAATTGGATGTCCACAAGCGCATTTTAAAATATTTGGAACAACTCTTCGAGACAAAGATACACTAGCAGTACCTTGCAAATGTGGAGCAATAATTTCACAAATTAGTTTCTTCATACCTCTACTATAGCCATCTAATTTACAGATAGTCTTTGATTTCCAGTACCCCGAATGAGATCTTGCCCTACACTGTTGTATTGCCTCCTTTTTTTATATCTATTGAAATTAATATTTAATGTTAGATCTATGCTTGCTGCAGATCTTCAGTTTGTTTTTTTCTATGAGGATTTCCAAGGTTTGCGTTTAGGTCTCTCCAGCTTTTAAATAAAAGATTCTTCCAATAAGGGCATTGGCATGGATATGAAAAAAAAATAAAACCTTTAAATGAGAACAGAATCTGATGTTCCTTTATTTTTCTGGTTTTCTTTTCCATTGTGGCTGTGACATACTATATTTGAAGAGCAATTTTGATACTAGCCACATGCTTATACCCAGGGACCTGCAGTCCATTTGCTAAGGCAAGCTCTCTTTGGGTGTTTTCTCTGAAAATGTGGGTAATGTACACACCACAAGTACTGATGTACAAGAATAAGAGCAGGTCCGCAGTATCACATGGTGATTTAAAAACCTTTCTTTGACCTATCTCTGCCCCTGTTTCCCAGTGAGCAAAATTGTATTCCTCACAAAGGGGAAGGAGAGATGATATTTAAACTGCATTTTTTATTGTGGCTATACATGGATTTACCCATTTAAATTTTTCTGACTTGGTCCCTTGTGGAGAAATTACAAATCTACTCATTAACTTTGGCTGGAAAAAAAATAGGAATAGACTGAAATACTCAATATTGCAGGTGTTGAAAAATACAACATAAAATGGCAAAACATTTTATTTATTTTCCATTGCTGTTAACATTATGTATGGTTTCTTTGCAGCGCTCTAGTAAAGCTTATGAATAAGTCAATAGAGGGGACAATTGATGATGAAGAGGAGGGCGTGAGTCCTGACACTGCTATTCGCTCAGGGCTGGAACTGCTGAAGGTATATAGTTATAAATTAATATTGGGCTATACCTTTTCTGTATTGCATACAAGAAGGCAGAGGTTATCCTCCAGTGTAAGTTGCTGAGGCTCAAGAGTACACAGAGTTGATTTTGCTACATTGAAATGTAAACGGACATGATTCTGTAGTTATGTTGGCATGTTTCCCATTTGCTATGTTTTGTACTGCTTTGCATAGTATTCAGCAGTGAGGATGGCTAGGAGTTTGAGATTTACAGAGAGAAAGTACATGTTGCAGTGGAGGCCTTTCATTATCTAATACTTTTTCAGAGCTGGCAGAGCACTTCCACTAGCATTTTTTTCTGATTTCTCATTCTAAGGTGATAGAGTATGCCCTGGGAGACAGGAAACTGAAAGAGCCTCATTAATAGCTTCAAACAGTGAAGCCATTAATGAGGCATGCCATTGATGCTGGAACTTCTCTGAACCATTTGTAATGCTATTTTCAGTAAGATGTGGGGAGTTCGAGTAGAGATGTGAGATGAACTTTTAAAAAAATATTCTCAGTGTCGTTTTCTGGGCATATTGTGTCACTTGTGCTCATATTAGATAGAAACATAGAAATAGAAACATAGAAATATGATGACAGAAAAAGACCACATGGCCTATCTAGTCTGTCCTTCCATATCAACAACTACATTTCTGCTTCATTTGTATCTGAATTTATAGCAAGACCTCAGAGGTTGAGTTGACCTTTGGACTTGCTTTGTGCATTCCCATTATATCAAAAAGACTGATGAAATGGCCAGGTTTCTAATTTTCCTGCCTTAAACTTGCATAGACTGTTCTGTGTCATAAAATTCTCATGGGGTTATACACAACACAATAACTTGCAGCATGAGAAAGCTGTTACGTGGGAAAAATTTGTCCAGCTATGTCGGGTTGAGTTTCTTCCCTTTTTTTCCTTTCCTCTGTCACTACAGGTTCTGTCGTTTACACATCCTACCTCATTCCACTCTGCTGAGACATACGAGTCCCTTTTGCAATGCCTCCGCATGGAAGATGACAAGGTAGCTGAGGCAGCCATACAGATCTTCCGGAACACGGGTCACAAAATAGAAACAGACCTACCACAGATCAGATCGTGAGTAAAATTCTATAGTCCTGGCCTTTCGTTGGAATACTTATAGCATAAGATGTTAGCTTGGTTGTGTGACTGAGTTTGAAAACACCACCATGCCACGTCTTCCCCTTCAATGTGGTGTAAAAATCTGAAATACCAGGCTGGCAAACCTGAACCACTCACTGCTACAAACATTGGTGGTTTAGATTTCACTGGTGAAACATTCCCTTGACTGAACTGGGCCTCCTGAATGACCTGTTGTCTTCCTCCCATGTGGGTCTTTGTTTCTGGCCTCATGATTGCTGAAGTCAGTGTGCACACGTTTGTTTTAAGAATTTTATATACTGCCTTACTGGATTTGTGTGTTGGGCACATCAAGGCCTAGCAGGATGATCCTCACCATTCACCGACAGACACATCCCTTTCCAGCACTCCAAGCATAATTTTTTTATCCTTCCAGACCAGTCTAGGTGTGTGGGTTTATACTAATCTGCCAGCAGATGGAGACAGACGACCACAACTTTCCAATGACATCTTTGTACTAAAGAATGGTGCAAGCTTAGGTACTTGCCAAAATTCTGTCTCCAATAGATTGCGATACTTGCTGTGTTAGTGCAACGGGATTGGGTCTCCCAGGGTAGCGGCCGTCATATTATCTCATGGGAGAGAAGGATTCTTGTGGGCTCCTGATAGAGTATGCCCTGGGAGTCAGGAATCCATGTTTCAAGAACTTTCTCTGGTGGAGCAGGTCCTGCCTTGGTTTTTCCAGGCTCTGGCTTTTTCAGCCTGGTTGATTTGGGGGAGGGGAGTGAGAAGGAGAATCCATGGTTCTCAAGGACCAAGTAGGAAGTCAGTCCTCACATATGGGTGTCATCGGCGCCGATGAAGCCCCAGCGGAGCATTTCCCCAGCTTTCTATGAAAGCCTTTGGGAATGCAGGCACGCATGCGCGGTTCCCTTCCCGCCTAAAGGTGCCATCTTACTTCAGTCTCTTTTTTTTCCGTGAAGCCCACCGGACGTGTGTCCTGTTCTCCCGGTTAAAATTAGATTTTTTTCGGCGATTTTCGCTATTTTTTCTCCTTGTTCGACGCCGGTTCCCCTCCCGCCGGGTTCGGTACACTGGTATCGAGCCCGATTCTTCTTCTTCGGTTTTTGCCCTTTGTGGCAGGCGTTCGCGCCCTTTTTTCCATTTTTCCCTGGAAGGCCGGTCCTTTGACCTCGCGGGGACTCTTTTTTTCCCTGATGGCTTCCAGCGGTTTTAAAAAGTGTGATCGGTGTAAGAAACTGATGTCTCTCACCGACACACACGACTGCTGCCTTGGGTGCCTCGGCCCCGATCACTACCCTAAGTCATGCGGGCCATGTGGAAAGATGTCTTCCAAGGCACTCCGAAGTCGCCAGCAGCAAAAAGAAAGGCTTTTCTCGGACTCAGCCTCCGGCCGGGCCCGGACCTTGTCTGATGCCTCGACATCTCGGGATTCCGATCCCGAGCGCCATCGAAGCTCCTCGGACAGGGGGTACCCGACCAGGAACGCAAGAGGAAGAAGCGGCTCACGAGGGCATCGGAGGAGGAGGTCCCTCGCTCCTCGAGGGCCAGATCTAAGACCCCCGACCATCGCCCCGGGCCCGTGGAACACGAGAAGCCTGCAAAGGTTCCTCGCATGGAGCCGGAGTCTGCTGGACACGTAAGCCCTGTAGTCCTCGAGGACTCTCCTCCCAGGGAGCCGACGTCGGGCCCGGCACCACCGGAGCCCGAGTCGGCTGCTGCGTCTCCCGAGCTGAGTCTCAGGATGACAGCCTTGGAGAGCAGATTGTCTGCCTTCATGGAGCAGCAGTGGGCACTGATGGCCAGCCTGTCTGGCGCATCTGCCCCGACCACCGGGACATTGACTTCGAAGTCGACCCCGGAGACCGAGCCAATACTAGAGTCCATCGTGGCTCGGAGTCGACCTCGGTCGCGGTCTCCCTCGACCTCCCGTTTGGGACCGAGGGCGTCGACGCCGGTGCTTCCGGCGTCGGGGCGGATGCTCCAGGGCCCCGCGGGGTCGGACCCTGACTCCTCCTCGGACGAGTCAGCTTGGGAGACTGAGGACGAGGAGTCTCCTGATACCTTCAAGACTCGGTGCGTCCCTTCGGACTCAGCGCAGTCTGAGCCCCGGAGTAGGTCCCCCCCCCCCCCGGAGGACACTCTGTTCTCGGCGTTCGTCCGGGATATGGCCGCTGCCTTGGCTATTCCGGTGGACCCCGAGGAGGAGCCTCGAGCTCGAGGCCCTACAGTATGACTCTCCTCCGAAGGAGGCCTTTACTGTTCTGGTTCCTCCGATGCTGGAACGGCTCCTCTTCCGTATGTGGGAGGCACCGGCCTCGGCGCCGGTTCTAAGCAAGCGAGTCGATTCAATCTATCGACTCCGGAAGAACCCTGGTTTTCAAAAGGCACAGCTACCACACCATTCTATGGTTGTGGAATCGGCCATGCATCGTCTGAAGAGCCAGAAGAGGCACTCCGCGGTGCCCCCTGGCAGGGAGGCCCGGAACCTCGATGGCGTCGGTAGAAAGTGCTTCCAGGGCTCAATTCTTGCTTGCCGTGTCCAGTCCTACCAGCTGTACATGGGCATGTACTTGCGGGATCTGGCCAAGGAATTGGCCGGGTTCTCTGCTGGTCTCTCTGGGGAACCGTTGCAGAGATTTAAGTCCTTGTCCTCGGGGATTCGGGACGCTCGAAGTTCATGTCCCGCGCCGCCTACGATGGCTTCGAGACTTCGGCCTGAGTTGCGGCAGCCGGCATCGCGGCTCGACGCCAGGCATGGCTGCAGTCATCGGACCTCGAGCCATGGGTTCAGGACAAGTTGGTCGATGTCCCTTGCCGAGGTGAAAACCTTTTTGGCAAGCCCATGACCGAGAAGGCCGCTCAGCTCGAAACTGAGCACCTCACACGGACAAGGCTGTCGAGGAAGACCTCTGCCCCTTCTCATAAAAAGGGCTCGGGTAAAAAGCCCTTTTACCCGAGGAAGGGCACTGCCTACAAACAGTATGCGCAATATCAGGCTACCCAAGCTGCCCCCCAGGGTCAGCAAGCCAAGGGCCAGGGTAATGGGTCCCGTAGGCAGAGGACCCCCAAGCCTCAGGCCCCTGCTACTACTCCGCAGGGTGGGGGTTTTTGACTCCTTGAGTGTAGCCTCTCCTCCACTGCTCTCCCAACCCTGCACAGGAGGTCGCCTCGCCCTCTTTGCCCACCAGTGGCCCCTTATCACCGGGGACAGTTGGGTGCTGGAGATAGTCCACAGGGGCTATGCCCTGCACTTTCACCAACTGCCTCCACCATATTTTCCAGGGGAGCCTCCAAGGCCTCCCCTGCACACAGACCACCTTCTACAAGAGCTTCATGGTCTGTTGGTGGACAGGGTGGTGGAGCCTGTGCCTCCCCACTTGGAAGGTCATGGTTTCTACTCCAGGTATTTCCTGGTGCCCAAAAGAACCAGTGGCTTTCGACCCATTCTGGACCTCAGGAACCTCAACAAGTTCCTAGTGAAGGAGAAGTTCAAGATGCTTACTCTTGGGACTCTTCTGCCCTAGCTCCAGCAGGGAGATTGGCTATGCTCCTTAGATCTAAAGGATGCATACACTCACATCCTCATTCATCCATACCACAGGAAGTACCTCAGGTTCATTGTGGGAGGAAACCATTATCAGTACAGAGTGCTGCCTTTCGGCCTCACCTCCGCCCCCAGAGTCTTTACAAAGTGCCTAGCAGTGGTGGCGGCCTACCTGAGAAATCAGGGAATCTTTGTCTTCCCCTATCTAGACGACTGACTCATCAGGGGTCAGACGTGCCAGGAGGCCAAACAAGCCACCCTCAGGACTATTGCTCTTCTACAAAGCCTGGGGTTTGTCCTAAAGTTCGCTAAGTCCACTTTGCTCCCCTCCCAAAACTTGGAGTTCATAAGGGCAAGGCTGGACTCTCTGCTGGCAAAGGCTTTCTTGCCAGTAGACAGGGCCCAAAGGTTGATGGCCTTGGCGAATCAGTTTCTCAGCAGGTCCCTGGTCTCCGCCAGACTCTGCCTGAGGCTTCTGGGCCACATGGCTTCGACAGTACCTGTGACCCCCAATGCCAAGCTCCATATGAGGCCTGTACAGTGGTGCCTTCGGACTCAGTGGTCACAGGCCACAGGCAGCCTCAGAGACAGGATAAGGGTGTCCAGACAATTTCTGCACTCCCTCAACTGGTGGCTGCACCCACCCAATCTACTGAAGGTGGTGCCTTTTCAGATACCAGGGTACACGGTAGTGCTGACCACAGACGCCTCCCTGCAAGGTTGGGGAGCTCATTGTCTGGGCAAGTGCACCCAGGGCCTGTGGTCTCCCTGGGAAGCTGCACAGCATATCAGTCTTCTCGAACTCCGAGCTTTTCGGTTAGCACTCAAAGCTTTCACTCCTACCCTGGCTCAGTAGTCTGTCCTGATTCAGACAGACAACCAAGTTGCCATATTTTATGTGAACAAACAGGGCGGAACTGGGTCCACGATCCTTTGTCGGGAGGCTCAGGACCTTTGTTCTTTTGCCCTCAAGCACAACATGCTCTTCAGGGCTGTGTACCTTCCAGGCCAGGACAACTACCTGGCAGACAGATTAAGCAGAATACTGAAGCCCCACAAGTGGCAGCTGCATCCTTCAGTAGCTTAGAAGATCTTCCTGATATGGGGTCTCCCTTTGATGGATCTCTTTGCCAGCCCCATGAACAAGCAGCTGCCAAAGGTCTGCTCCAGGCTACCGCATCCTCTGCGGATAGCAGCGGATGCTTTTCTGATAGCCTGGTCTCAGGGCCTCCTGTATGCGTTTCCTCCCACGCCCTTGGTGGCCCGAACTCTCTTCAAGATTCTTCAGGACAAGGCCTCGGTCCTGCTGGTGGCTCCCCGGTGGCCGAGACAGCCTTGCTTTCCTCTTCTGCTTCAACTGGCGGTGGATCCTCCACTACCTCTGGGGTTGCAACCCGACCTTCTCTCACAGGAGCAGGGTTCCCTTCTGCACCCCAATCTCAAAGCTCTCAATTTGATGGCCTGGAGGCTGCAAGGGTAGTCTTGGCTCCCTGGGGCCTGCCTCAGGATGTTGAGGAGGTTGTCCTAGCCTCTAGGAAACAGTTCACTAGGAAAACCTATGCTCTCAAATGGAAAAGGTTATCTCCAGGAACAAGCAGGAATGAGTCTTCACATATGGGGTATCGTCGGTACCGACGGAGCCTGCGTGGGAACGCTCCCCAGCGTCCAAAAGGAAAGATTTTGGGAGCATCCCACAGCGCCTGTGCGCTGCCTTCCCGCCTTTTCCAACTGCCTCTCTCCAGTTCTTCTTTTCCGCGGAGCCAGCAGGTCGTGTTTCTGTCACCGCTGAAGAATTTCTTTATTTTTCTTTTATTTCTTTGGTTGCGTGTCTGCCTTCTCGACTCCGGACCGGTACCGCCGGTCTTTTCTTTCTTTATTATAAAAAAACCCCAAACCTACTGTTTTCTCACTTCAGTGCATTTTTCTTTCTTTGGCCTTAGGCCTACAGAAATTTTTCCTCAAGGAAAAGCCCGCCTCTGGGTTTAAAAAGTGCACGAAGTGTAGCGGCACTATTTCTGTCACCGACACCCATGAATGGTGTCTAAAATGTTTAGGTCCTGACCACTCTATTACGGATTGTGAGTCCTGTTCCATGATGTCTAAAAGAGGTCTACAGAATCGAGCAGCCAAGCTCAGTACCCTGTTTCCCTCTGATGCAGCTTCGGTGGCATTGACGTCTTCCAGGGCTGCTTCTTCCTCACATGGATCTCAGGTAACCAAACTTAAGTCCAGCCGGTCCTCGAAGGGTAGATCTCCCTCTAAGTATCGAGATGCCTCCGGGCTTGCTCTCGAGGAATCCGCACCGGCAAAATTACCCCGGCGGGAGGCTCCGGCTTCCAAAGCTTTATCTATGGGGTCACAGGTTGACATCGATGGCTCGGCCTCGACCGATCACCTGTTGCCATGTTCTGGGGTACCGGTGGTTCCCACCGGTACCGACATCCAGACATTGGTGGCGTCGATAGATCAGAATATCCTGACCATGCAGTGTGCCATCACGGCATTCATACAAGCTGCGACACCTTCGGTACCGCAACAAACTCCGTTGTCGGTACCGACTTCGGCACCGGTACCGATATCGGTTCCGGTGACGGTACCGATTGCATCGACATCGGCTTCGGTGTCGACTGCAGCGGTACACTGTTCTGTGCTGCCCATTGGTACCGAATCGGTCCCGATCACTCCCGATGTCGATACCACCCGGTACGCGTATCAGGCTCTGCAGGAGCACCCAGACAGACGATACTTCGATTCCTCTGAAGACTCTGATGAATCAGAGGCTTCTGTCGAAGCATCGGTGATCCTTCCTCAGGAGCCTTCTTCTCCAGAAAGGAGAATGTCTCCTCCAGAAGACTTGTCTTTTCAAGACTTCATTAGGGAAGTGGCCAGGGGCCTTTCCATCTCAGTGGCCCCTGAGACAGAGCCCAGAGCCAAAAAATTAGATATTTTACAATATCCTAATTCTCCTAAAGAGGCAGCCACTTTACCAATACATGAGATTCTTTATGATCACATGTTGGGCATATGGGAGACTCCTCTCACCACCTCCCCTCATTCTCGTAGGTTGGACACCATGTATCGTGCTCCTACTTGTCCTGGCTTTCATAAGACTCAGCTTCCTCACCACTCCATTGTGGTGGAGTCTGCTATGAAGAAGATCAAGAGTACAAAAAGGCACTCTTCTACTCCAGGAAGAGAATGCAGAACCTTAGATGCCTTTGGCAGGAGAATTTTCCAGGCCAATATGCTTCTTGCCAGAATCAACTCCTATAGTCTCTATATGGGGATGTTTCTAAAAGAAGTTACAGATCATCTGCAAACTTTGTCTCCTTTTATTTCAGAAGATAAAAGAAAAGAGTTTCTCACCTGGCTCAAACATGCCCAGGATGTTTCCAAGTTTTCCAACTGTGCAGCCTTTGACTCTTTTGAAGGGGCCAGCAGAGCCTCGGCTATTGCCATAGGTGCACGCAGAGTTGCTTGGTTACAAGCTTCTGATTTGGAACCCTGGGTTAAGGATGGACTAGGAAACCTTCCTTGTACAGGTGAAAACCTTTTTGTCAAAGATTGGCAAGCAAAGGCCACCCAAATGGATGCTGAAAATTCTGCCTTAAATAGACTTTCAAAGTCTACTTCTGCTCCTTTTAAGAAAAGGTTGTTCAAAAAGGGATTTTTTCCCAAAAAAGGCAAATATTATTCTGCTTATGGTCAGCAGGCATCTTCTGCAGGTCGTTTTGCTACAAAGAGACAGCAACAACCGAAACAGGCCAAGCCTAAGGCTGCTAGGACTGCTACGGCCCAACAGCCTCAGCCCCCTCAGGGCCTTTGACTTACAACTAGAGAACTTAGCCTTTCTGGCTCTAGAACATCCAGAGCCTCTCACCATTCCAGGAAGGTTAGCTCACTTAGCTCCCAGATGGGAACAAATCACAGCAGAGCAATGGACCCTCTCCATCATAAGGGAAGGGTACAAGCTTCATTTCTTAAACCTTCCCCCTCATACCATGGTGAGACAGTTCAATTCTCCAACATCTCTCCTTGACCTTCTGGGTCAGGAGATTGCTACCCTTCTTGCCCAAAGGGCAATAGAAGAAGTACCCCTTCTTCAACAGGGTTCAGGGTTCTACTCCTCCTACTTCCTCATCCCAAAGAAAACAGAGGTCTACAGACCCATATTAGATCTCAGAGAATTGAACAAGTTTCTATGCAAGGAGAAATTCAAGATGACTTCTCTCGGTACTCTCCTTCCATACCTCCAGTCAGGACTGGCTTTGTTCTCTAGATCTCAAGGATGCGTACACCCATGTTCTCATCCATCCAACACACAGAAGGTTCCTTCGGTTCCTTTTCCAAGGAAAGCACTATCAATACAGAGTGCTTCCCTTCGGCCTGGCCTCTGCTCCAAGGGTGTTCACAAAATGCATGGCAGTGGTAGCTGCATTTCTACGCACTCTAGGAATATTTGTATTCCCATATCTGGACGACTGGCTCATCCGAGCTCCATCCCAGTCAGAGGCCCAGGCTTCCCTGGCCTGCACAAGACATATCCTTCAGTATCTGGGACTTGTAATAAACATCCCAAAATCCCATCTCACCCCTACTCAATCTCTAGAGTTCATAGGGGCCTTACTGGATACCACCACTGCAAGGGCCTATCTTCCCCAGGCCCGTTGCCTACGCTTGGTGCAGTTAGCCTCCCAGATTCAGTTAAAGTCCCATTTAACTGCTCGGGAGATGTTACAACTGTTAGGCTACATGGCATCCACTGTGCATGTGGTCCCTTAAGCTCGCCTTCACATGAGGGCAGCTCAATGGACTTTGTCCACCCAATGGACCCAGGCATCAGGGTGCCTGTCAGACAAAATAGCAACCTCCAGTCACCTTTTTTGCTGTCTCCAGTGGTGGAAGTCCACCCAAACTCTGTTGCTGGGGTTCCCCTTTCAACAGGTGTTACCCCAAGCAACCCTTACAACAGATGCCTCCCCAAAGGGTTGGGGGGCTCATCTTCAAGATCTCACCACCCAGGGCATCTGGTCTCCACAGGAGACATCTCTACATATCAACCTCTTAGAGCTCAGAGCAATTTTTCTAGCTCTCAGAGTCTTCCACACCCTGCTCAGCTACAAGACAGTCCTCATCCACACGGACAACCAAGTAGCCATGTTCTACGTGAACAAGCAGGGGGGGGACTGGCTCTCTGTCGCTTTGCAACGAAGCTCTGAGATTGTGGGCCTTCGCCAGAGAGCATCAAATTTATCTCATGGCAGTGTATCTTCCAGGGGTTCAAAACTCTTGGGCAGACAGACTCAGTCGAGTTCTGCTTCCACACAAATGGTCCCTCCATGGGGACCAGATAGCCAGGATCTTTCAAATTTGGGGAACCCCAGACATAGACCTGTTTGCAAGTCCGTGGAATGCCAAACTTCCCCGGTTCTGTTCCAGGATTCCATGTCACGGAGTTCAGGCCAGGGATGCCTTCCTCCTTCATTGGGGGCAAGACTTCCTCTATGCCTTCCCACCCATTCCCCTAATTCCCAATACTCTGTTCAAGCTTCAGAGAGACGAGGAGTCTTTGATTCTCAGAGTACCACGTTGGCCACGCCAAGTGTGGTACCCTCTACTTCTGCATCTCTCTCAAGCTCCCTCCCTGGACTTGGGATCTGCTCCAGACCTCCTGTCCCAGGAGGAGGGAACGTTGTGGCACCCAAATCCCCAGTCTCTTCATCTCAGGGCCTGGTTGCTGAAGGCCTAGACCTTCAAGATTTGCATCCTTCTCAGCAAGTGAAGGATATCCTTCATGCTTCCAGAAAGCCTTCCACCAGACGTTCCTATGCTTTTAAATGGAAGAGGTTTACCATTTGGTGTGCAGAGAAGGGTCTTAACCCTCTGGCAATACCTCTGAATTCTTTACTAGAGTATTTGCTGCATTTATCCCATGCAGGCCTTAAAACAAATTCAGTAAGAGTCCATTTGAGTGCTATTGCAGCATCCCTTAAGCCTCTCAATGGACAACCTATTTCCTCTCATCCTCTTATAGCAAGATTCATGAGAGGCCTTCTTTTGACTAAACCTCCCATTAGACCACCTCCAGTGGCATGGGACTTGAATCTGGTTCTTGGCCAGCTTATGGAGCCACCCTTTGAACCCTTAGCCACTACCTTCTTGAAATTTCTTTCCTGGAAGGTTATTTTTCTTATTGCAGTCACTTCAGCTCGCCGCATCAGTGAGCTGCAAGCCTTTGTGGCTAATCCTCCTTATACAAGGTTCCATCATGACAAGGTAGTCCTCGGGACCAATCCACACTTTATGCCTAAAGTGGTTTCACCTTTTCATCTAAATCAGGAGGTGTATTTACCTGTCTTTTTTCCAGGACCTCATGCTTCAAGTGCAGAGAGGAATCTCCATACCCTGGATTGTAAGAGAGCGTTTGCTTTTTACTTACAAAGGATACAGCAACATAGACAGTCTTCTCAACTCTTTGTTGCTTTTGATCCCTCTCATTTAGGACTTCCAGTCTCTAAGAGAACTCTGTCCAATTGGATTGCTCAGTGTATTTCTTTCGCCTACCAGAGTAAGAACCTTTCTCTAGAGGGCCATGTCACAGCTCACAATGTGAGAGCCATGGCAGCCTCTATGGCTCATCTAAACTGTGTCCATCGACCAAATCTGTGGAGCAGCCACCTGGGCCTCGGTTCATACCTTTACAGCTCATTACTGCTTGGACAAGGACTCCCGCTGGGATGCCTTGTTTGGTCAGGCTGTTCTCAAACACCTGTTCCATACTTAGACAACTCCTACCCCCCATCCCTGGTTGGATGTCCGAGATCCATGAAGGGAGGTAGAGCTCTTCTCAGGGACTCACTATTTTGGGGATCTCCCTGGCATCTCTAGCTGGGGAGTCCCCATATGTGAAGACTTATTCCGGCTGTTCCCAGAGATCACCTGTTACAGGTAATTTACTGTGCTTTCTGTGTGGTGTCAGCTATGTACAGTTGATCCTTACTCATGTACTGTGCCAGTAGTCCTTCAGTACTTACTGCGTTTGTCCAATCAAGGCCTTAAATCCAATTCTGTTCGGGTCCACCTCTCAGCTCTTGCAGCTCACCACTCTTTGGTGGAGGGCCATTCTCTGTCTGGTCACCCCTTGGTGTCCCGCTTTCTTAGGGGCTTGCTTTTGCTCAAGCCTCCCATCCGCCCTCCTGCCCCTGAGTGGGAGCTGAATGTGGTCTTGCAGCAACTGACTCGCCCACCTTTTGAGCCCATGGCTACTTGCCCACTACGCTTCCTCTCCTGGAAGGCTCTCTTCCTGATAGCCCTTACATCGGCCAGGCGAGTAAGTGAGCTTCTTGCCCTAGTCTGTGATAGGCCTTACACCAGAATTTATAGGAAAAGGGTAGTCCTCAGGACTCATCCAAAGTTCCTCCCAAAGGTTGTCTCCTCTTTCCACCTCAACCAGGAGGTGGTTCTTCCAACATTCTTCCCTAGGCCTCATGCAAGCCCGGCTGAAGCAGTCCTGCATACCCTGGATTGTAGGAGGGCCTTATCCTTCTACCTTGACCGTACGCAGGGGCATAGAAGGGCTACTCAGCTCTTCTTCTTCTTTGACCCCAATAAGTTGGGGTTGGCTGTGTCCAAGCGTACCTTGTCCATCTGGGTAGCGGACTGTATCACCTGGGTTTATAAGGCGGCTGACCTTCCTTTGCAGGGTCGGGTTACGGCCCACCGAGTCAGGGCAATGGCTGCCTCAGTGGCTCATCTCCGCTCTGTGCTCTTGGTAGATATCTGCAGGGCTGCAACTTGGTCTTCAAGCCAGACTTTTGTGGCCCATTACTGCCTGGAGAGGGAGTCCCGCAGGGACAGTGCTTTTGGCCAAGCAGTACTCCGGAATCTCTTTGAGGTTTAGGCAACTCCTGCCCTCCTGCCCTCTGTTGGGCTACCAGTGGAGGTTGTGTCCTTGAAAAGCCTTTCTTTGCAGCTGGGACTAGAGGGAGTCCTCTTGTTCAGCCTGGGTTCCTCGGTAGCCCAGAGCTTGGGAGTCACCCATATGTGAGGACTGACTTCCTGCTTGGTCCTGGAGAAAGAGTAGTTACTCACCTGTAACAGGTGTTCTCCAGGAGCAGCAGGAATCAGTCCTCACAACCCTCCCTCCTCCCCTTGGAGTTGCAGTTGTACATAGTTTATTTTTCATTTTTGTGTGCTGTTCTTAGATATGTCATTTGACTGAGGTAAGATGGCACCTTTAGGCGGGAAGGGAGCCGCGCATGCGTGCCTGCATTCCCAAAGGCTTTCATAGAAAGCTGGGGAAATGCTCCGCTGGGGCTTCATCGGCGCCGATGACACCCATATGTGAGGACTGATTCCTGCTGCTCCTGGAGAACACCTGTTACAGGTGAGTAACTACTCTTTCTCAGAGCTTTCTTTCTAGGATTGGGCCCATAGTGGAAAAGTCTTTTGGAAGATACAGGTTCTGGCATATAGACAGACCCTTTTGTTAGAGAAAAAAAAATTCACGTGGCCTTGCTCCGGGCAGAGTATTTGCTGTGCTGGACAGTAAAGAGATGCATTTTTTTCATCATTCCTTCATTATGTGGTGGTATTGAGGATGATTTAGATTTATTGAGCACGTTTTACTCAGAGAAAGTCATAGGGAATTTTACAGTTCTTAGTACTTCAGAAAAGGGCATGCTGCCACCTCTAGAATGGATGGCATGGCAGTTTGGACTGCATGGGATTTTTTTTTAAGTTTATGAAAGGAAGGAGCGGTAGAAAGCTACAATCTCCAGGAACAAGCAGGAATGTAGTCTTCACATATGGGTGACACCGGGTACCGACAGAGCCCACGCGGGAAGCTCCCCAGCTTACAATAGGAAAGCCTTTGGGAACACTCCACTGTGCCTGTGCAACTGCCTTCCCACTCTTCTAATTCCTTCTCTTCAGTCAAAACCCTGTCACCGGAGAAAAGAGCCTAAACATTTTCTTCAAAAAGCACTTCTGCCTCACCGCACCAGTATTGCACTATTCCGGTATCATTTTCTTTTTGTTTTTTCCTCTAAAATTCATTTCTTCCATTTTTCTTCTTCAATACTTTTTCCTCAGGGCCTTGTGCCCATTGGGGCTTGTCCACCATCTTCATAATGGAAAAACCCTCAAGTGGGTTCAAAAAATGCACCAGGTGCTCCAGCACCATTTCAGTGACAGATAAACACGATTGGTGTCTGAAATGTCTTGGTCCCGACCATGTACTCCAAGCCAGCTCACTCTGTAAACAGATGACAACAGTGTCATTGGCCTCGACTTCCTCCAGAGCATCCTCATGCTTTCAGGGCTCCAAGCAGTCTAAAGACTCCAAACACTCAAAGAAAAAGACTAAAAGACCCACGTCTCCTTCGAGGTCTTCCAAGTTAAAGCAAAAGCCTTGAGAATCCTCAGAGAAGTCTAAGGAGAGGTCCAAGGATTCCTCAGGCAAGTCTCAAGAATCGAGGGAAAGATTCCACTCCAAACACCCGGGAGTCTTCCAGGACCTCTTCTGACTCTGGCCATCGGCCCAGGCATCCCCTGGCAGGAGGACTTGCCCTTCAAAGCCTTGGTGGGGAATCGGGAGGTACCCAAGGCTTCGACCTCTGGAGAACCCCCGATACCTTGCTCTGGTACGGTGGCAGCAAACCCTGTTCTTGATTGGACCAGGCGCAGGCAACCTCCTTGGATCAGTACATGCTATCCTTAGAGAGGACCTTGGTAGCCCTTCTCGCAGCATTGGTTCCTCTTGCACCGACAGCTGGGGGACCGCTTACTGGGGCATTGACATCGGTGACCCCATCGACACTGATACCATCATCAGCACCGATCCAGTCTGCATTGAGAACAGAGTTCTCAGTACTGACACCGACATCGGTATCGGCCACTGAGCTCCAATGGGTAAGAACCATCTAGATTCTGTCTCCACACAAGGACTGTGCACAGCCTAGGAATCAATTCAACAAATTAACCTTGTTGAGCTTTGAGCAATTACGAATGCCATCCGAGCTTTCCAGCACCACCTCTCCAACAGCCAGGTCCTGGTCAGGACAGACAATCAGGTGGCAACAAGGAGGGACGGGCTCTTTTCCTCTTTGCCAGGAAGCCTGCTGCCTATGGAACTTCACTATTCTCCACCAAATGCACTTCTGTGCAGTTTATATTCCAGGAGAGAACAATTACTTGGCAGAAATACTGAGTTGGATCTTACAGCCACATGAGTAAACCCTAGATCCGAAGACATTGGCACAAGTCTTCCAAGCCTGGGGAACCCCAGTCATAGTCTCTTTATCACTCCACAGAACTCTCAACTTTGGCAGTTCTGCTCCAGGATACCATCCAAATTCAGTCTGGCATTGATGCCTTCATGATTCACTGGGGTCGGGGACTGCTTTATGTGTTTTCCACCCATACCCCTGATTCTGAAGACCCTCCTCAAACTCCAAGCAGACAAGGGATCTATGATCCTCATGACCCCTCGTTGGCCCCGTCATCCTTGGTTTCCCCTCCTGCTTCTGCTGACACAGTCTCCTCTGATTCCATTGGGATCCAAGCCAGGTCTTCTGTCCCAGGACAACGGAACAGTCCTGCATCCCAATCTGCAGTCTCTCCGACTGACAGCGTGAATGCTGAGAGCATGATGTTTCAGCATCTGCCACTATCAACAGCCATGAAAGATGTCCTGCTTTCTTCCAGAAGCCTTCCACCAGGAGGGCGTACTCTTTTAAATGGCGTAGATACACTTCATGTTGTTCTTAGAATAATCACAATCTCTTTGAAGCACTTTTACCCACGCTTCTTCAATACCTTTTGCATTTGTCCTCTCTAGGACTCGAAACAAATTCAGCACATGTGTACCTTGGTGCTATTTCAGCTTTTCATAAACCTATAGATGGTTGACCCATCTCCACAATTCCTCTAGTGACATGTTTCATGAAAGGCCTCCTCCTTACCAAGCCACCCCTTCAACCACCTCCAGTAGCGTGGGATCTTAATGTAGTATTGGCTCAACTCCTCAAGCCTCCGTTTGAGCCCTTAGCAAATAAACACCTGCAAGACTTATCTTGGAAAGTTTTATTCCTCATTGCCCTAACCTCAGCCAGGCGCATCAATGAGCTGCAGGCCTTAGTGGCACTTCCACTGTATACCAAATTCCATCATGACAAAGTCATCCTTTGGACACATCCCAACTTTTTGCCAAAAGTGGTGTCACCTTTCCATATCAATCAGTCAGTAATCCTTCCAGTCCTCTTCCCGAGACCTCACACATCCCGTGCAGATGCAACCCTGCACACACTTGACTGCAAAAGGTCTTTAGCCTTCTACTCCAAAGAACACAGGATATCAGAAAATCATCTCAATTATTTGTGCCCTTTGACCCTAACCGCCTGGGTCTCCTGATAACGACCCATGCTCTCCAGATGGATAGAAGACTGTATATCACTGGCATATGACAAAGCAGGACTTACCCTCACCAGGCATGTTACTGCTCATAATGTCCGAGACATGGAAACATCGGTGGTGAACCTACATTCAATAGCCATTGATGAAATCTGCCAGGCGGCAACATGGTCCTCCATCCACATCTTTGCTGCCCACTACTGCTTGGACAAGGACTCCTGTCGGATACAGCTTTTGGAACATAAAGACAACTCCTCCCCCCCCCCCCCCTGCCCAGTAGTTCTACCAGATCTCCATGGCCGGGAAGTCTAGGCTAACCTGACCTTCTCCGACTTTCTGACCCGGTCTAACTCTTCTGTCTGGGAGCTAGGGAGTGCCATATGTGAAGACTACGTTCCTGCTTATTCCTGGAGATAGCGTAGTTACTCACCTGTAACAGGTGATCTCCAGGAACAGCAGGAATTTAGTCTTCACAACCCACCCTCCTCCCGTTTGGAGCTGTAGGGTTCTATTTTTTGTTTTATACTCCCTCTCTTCAATTGAGTTTGTAGCTGAAATGACGGAGTTGGAAGAGCGGGAAAACAGTGACGCAGGCACAGTGGAGTTCCTATTGGTAGCTGGAGAGCTTCCCATGCGAGCTCCCAATGTCACCCATATGTGAAGTCTAAATTCCTGCTGTTCCCGGAGATCACCTGTTACAGGTGAGTAACTATGCTTTTTCTCCTCTCTATAGAAAATCTGAGAATTAAGAGGAAAAGAGATTGATTAAACGCTTGTGAACGACCACCTTGAGTTAGGGTTGCCAACCAGCCGGTTTTAGGCCATCCCGACTGGTTTTGCATGTTGGAAGCTGGCAGCTGGCAGAGCAGTAAAATCGCCCAATGAAGGGCCAGTTTTCTGCTGACTACAGGCACCAATCGCTCCTATGTCTGCCCATGGGGATCCCATCCTCCGTGTGTAGATGTACAGAAACAGCTGCAATTACAGCTGGGAGAACCAGACCTGCCCACGGGGACACCTAACCCCCACAGGCAGAAGTGCTGATGGTCACCGAAGATTGTGTCCGGGAGAACCCCTGACTGCCTGCGAGGATCCCAACCCTTGCGGGCAGAAGTGCTGAAGACCGCGGCCGGGAGAGCCAGTGACTGCACATCCTATCCAAAAAAAAAGGTAAACAAGTTTGCTGCACAGATGGCTGAATAAATTAGAGACAGTATACCTAATGAGCAGGTTGTGCAGTCTCCCCTCAGCACTTCTGCAAATGGAGGGTCGAGGTGAGGCATAGAGGGAGATTGAAGGGGAGAGTCTAGGGGTGGGGAGGGACAACAGGAGAGGCATTGGAGTGAGGAGGGAGGGGAAAGGATGAATGTAAGTTTGCCATCTGGCTGGTTTTACATGTTAGAGGCTGGAGGCCAGCAAAATGGTAAAACCAGCCAATGAAGAGTTGTTTTTTGCTGGTCAACGATCAGCACCAGTTGCTGCTATGTCTGCCCGAGGGATCCCAACCCCTATGGGCAGATGTGCAGAAACTGCCGCAGTTGTGACCAGGAAAGCCGGTGACTGCCCGCGGGGATCCTGCAGGCAGTCACTGGCTCTTCTGGCTACGATTGGTGACTGTACAGCCTACCAAAAGAAAGGTTACCAAGTTTGCCGCACAGACGGCTGAATAAATTATAGGGACCCTTTAATTTATTGAGCCGTCCGTACAGCAAATGTGGTAACTTTTTTTAGCAGGCTGTGCAATCGCCAGCTCTCCCGGCTGCCTCAGCACTTCTGGGAATAGAACACAGAGGTAAGTGCAACAGTGGGAGGCTGAAGAGGGGTTGTGGGGGAAAGAGTAGGAGGAATTGGAGTGGGGGAGGGAAGGGGAAGGGGATGAATGTATAGAAAGTAAAGGGCACAATGTTTATATGCAAAGGCACACCCCTCTCCTGCCACACACACACAGAGGCAACCCCACCTCCATACCATATACACGCACGCACATGCACACACACACATTCTCCATCTCCACTCCACACCACACCACACGCACAGGCACCCCAACCCCACAACATACGCACAGGTGTAGCTTAATGGGTCAATGAGGGTGGTGGGAAGGAGGAGGAGTGGGCCACTGCCTTTTGTTGGTGCTGTGCGGTGGCCCATTCAGAGCCTGATTTATTAACCTTTTACCATGGAAAATGGGAAAACAATCTTAGTAAATCAGGTCCTAAAACCTAAAAAAGTAACTGCAATGCACCTTTTGGGGGGGAGGGAGGGAGCATGCACTGTGGCCTGGGTTTTGGCAGCTGGCTCCAAGATTTTAAGGCTGCCTCCTAGATTCCAAGAAAACTTGTCAAGACCTGGATTAAACCATGCGTGCGCGCTGAGACGCCCCTGCCATGTCCCGTCCCCCTGATCAGATGGGGCAGGACATAGCAGAGCCATCCCAGCAGACATGGTTTAAACGCAGGCCTAGCATAGCAGCCTTGCATTTTTTGTGCTGGATTCGCCAGGAATATACTGGAGAAGTAGGGTAGGGAGGCAGAGGAGTGATGTTGCTCATGGGAGGAGGCAGAGGAATGTAGAAGGGGGGAATGCTGAACATGGGAGGTAGGGATACACAGGGGGAGATGCTAGGCATGGGGGTATAGGGACAGAAGGGGTATACTGGGCATGGGAGGAGATGCTGGACATGGGGGGGATAGGTGCATGGGGGACAGCTGCCACAAACCAAGAGCTCGTCGTCTAGGTGGTCTGTGGCGGCTGTGCCCCCTGATGTTGGGGAGCCTTATCTGAAAGGAGAACTTCCGGACTCTGGATTTTTCGTTCCTGAAATTCTTTTCGGGCCCGACCTTCGAAGGGCAGGTGCACAATTTATGGCCCTGTAAATCATATAACTGCTGCTCAGAGGGCTATTCAATGGTGCAAATGTGGTTAGTGCCGCTGAATATCCCTTACATGCCCCGATGCTAACCTCTTAGCATTGGGGTGTGTTGGGGATGTTCCGGGGAGTAGTGGAGGTGGTGATAATCCTTAACCGGGCAACAGCTATGTTGCATGCTGCCAGGTTAGGATCTGGTAACTAAAAGGCGAGAAAAACCATGGTAATTCAGACCCTGCAGCCTCAGGATGCCCTTGCATGCAGTCTCATGCTGGGCAGGCTGAAAGTAGAAGTCCTATTCGATTACCTTTGGCTAGGCGTTCCCAACGAGGGGCGCTCCCTGGAGATGGAAGAGCTGGGAGTTATCTGAGATGTTGACTATGCCTCAGATTCAGATGGCTCCAGTACTGGGCTGTGATATGGATGAGGATCTAAATTTCCATGCCAGAATGACCAGACCTACTGCAAAAGGAAAAGAATCCCGGGGAAGACAGTGCAGACTCTGTAAGCTGTCCTTGTGGAAATGACCCCCTCACTAGGGGGCATAGTCTCTGTTGATCCCCTAGAGGATGGGGAGAGGCCCACAGCACAGTTGCCGCACCCTCCGGATATCCTTACCCATAATGCCATCTGTCACCTCCTGCCCTGAGGCAGGCAAGGCCGACTAACTGCATTTCCCAGCTGAGAGAGG
Organism: Ichthyophis bannanicus; assembly: GCA_033557465.1. Lineage (NCBI taxonomy): Eukaryota > Metazoa > Chordata > Amphibia > Gymnophiona > Ichthyophiidae > Ichthyophis > Ichthyophis bannanicus. The sequence continues at coordinate 1,500,809,419 of CM066032.1, read as the reverse complement.
CAGAGCAGGCCCTCCAGGGATGACTCAGAAGTTGCCATGCAAGAAGAGCAGAGTTCAGAATCTAGAGATGACACCTTGCTTGCCACAGGCCAAACAACGTTTCCTGGAAAAAGATATAGAGACTTAAGGTAAGTATCACACCAGTGGGTGATAAGGCTGTGGTGGCCCAAAAGGCGTGCATTAATTGCGCTTTTACTGCAACGCACGTTACAGGTGCTAAGGTAGGAGTGTGCGTTGGAGCCGCTTGGGTGCAACGTGTGCTAGGACCGCACGACTGCCAAGTGCACAAGAGGTAAAAACTTTACTAACACGTGCAGAAAATGGTGGGAAAACCCTCACACTGCGCCAGTGATTGCCAGCGGTTTACCCTGAATTGCGTCCCAGGCAGACAGAATTGGAAACCCCCAACAAGGACAAAGACAAGGTGAAGCCTAGGTCCTCACCCACTGAGAGCCCCAGGCAGAGAATCCATGCCGGGCTCAGCTCTACTCCCCTGAAACTGTTTCACTGGCTTTGCAGCACTGTCTTTAAGGTGGCTGGCAGGCAGATCCCCTCTGAGAGCTTTCTGCAATAGTCTGTAGAGAGTAGGGGAGGCAGAAGAGCAGCGAGGGGGTGTTTAAGGCTCCTGCGCTCCTTCAGATCCTTACAATTTCTGGCTGCTCAACAGCCTTTTATCATAAGTGGATAGAGCTGAACCAATTTTCCCCCCTCCTATGGCTACCGAAAAGACCACAGTCTAATGGAGACTCCCATGTCATGCTCAAGTGAGTGAGTCACCCTCAAGGTGGTAGTTCATGAGCATCTAATCAATCTTTTCCTCTCAATCTTCAGATTTTCTTCAGAGGAAGAAATCCATCCATCATCTGCTGGAGACAAAGAAATACTGAAGAGACTTCTGGTGACTGAGACGAATAGAGGCATAGCAGTGATGTCACTGAAATCTGGGCTTTTCATTGATTCTTTGTCTCCACCAATCTGCTGCTAGGGGAACACAGCCCATTTATCTAGACTGGTCTAGCAGGATTCAAGGAAAGGACATAATTGATAAGTAAAATGTCATCTTAAGTTGCCCTGTTCCATTCAAATATGAATGACACCATCTGCTTGTGTCTAAGGCCACGCAGAATTGGTGGCACAAGGGAGACTGGCAGTCACATCCTAGACTACTTTTATCAAATAGGTTAGTAATCTGACTATTGGACCTCAAAACCTGCCATGGGTGGCAGAATTTCTGGGTGGGAGTAGAACCAAAATGCCATCGTTCATTTAACAGTGAGCAACATGTTGCCTTCTTGTTGTTTTATACCACTTTGGTTTGTTTCCGCAGGACTCTCATTCCAATTTTGCATCAAAAAGCAAAGAGGGGTACCCCACACCAGGCAAAACAGGCTGTCCACTGCATCCATGCTATATTCTCAAATAAAGAAGTGCAGCTTGCGCAGATCTTCGAGGTGTGTGTCTGATCTGGGAAATCTTTTGTTATGGAGTCCAAAGATCAATTGGATTTTACAATGGGGAAACTGAACTGCAGGTTTTATTTACTTACTTTTTTTTTCCTGAAGCATTCATTTCAGACATTAACCACCGTGGTCATTTTTGCTTCTGTTTTGTGAAGACAACAGTTTTAGATTTTTTTTTAAATCATCTGTTGCTAAATTCTGACCTTACACAATTTTCAGGGATGAAAATATTTTGATAGCTATACATGAAATAGCTATTTTCAGCAATTTGTGCCCCTTTTACCCTTCTATCATCTAATGGGCAGCTCAGGAATGATCAGTCGACATATGATGTAAAACAAACGTATTGCTATTTCTATGCATTGTAGTTGGTTTAGTCTTTTGTTGTGCTTTCCTATAATTATTGTAGTTCCAAGTATTTTTTAAATTTATTTTATTTCCTTTCTATTTATTGAATAGTTTTTATTTTATTTGAACTTGTATACTGCTCTGTATGTTAAAAAAACAAAAACAAAGTGCAGCATATCAAATACGATAAACGATAAATTACCAGGGATGAAAATATTTTGGTGGCTTTTCATGAAATAGACTATTATAGCTATTTTCAGCAATTTGTGCAGACATCTCCCATTTCAAGGGGGCTTACTGGGTATTGAAACCTCAAATGCAGCAAAAAAATTCATTCTGCTGCTATAGGGGAAGGTTCAGAGAATAAAAATTCAAAATAACTGAATACAGCTGATACAAATCTTGACTACTGGTACTTCAAAAAAAAATCTCTCTTTTTTAATTCCAAATATGATGTGCATCGCTCCATGCATGAGACAGCGCATGTAGACCTGGAAGATAGGCGCACAGACAAAATTGCTCTGCCTGCAGAGGGAAGAAAATTAGAGGGTAGGCTGATCGGCATGTGACTTAGCAGACATAACGCACAGGGTGACACATAGCACAGTCAGGGCAGAGCCACTTCCCTCAGACTGAGATGGTGAACGGGGCCCTAAGACCAACTTACCTGACATGGCATTGGGACACTTGCCTCTGCCTCACAATGTGTTGACATTGTGTGTCATGTCTACTGTTATATCGAAAGTTGTCACACTGCAAGGGGTGATGCTTCTGGCATAAATATAGCCAGTGCATATCTTTTAACAAAGATGTCATGTAAATTTAATGCAATACACTAGCATCCGCTCTAACTTAGCTTGGCAGAAGAGAAATCAAGTATAAATAGGAATTTCTGAAATGCTGCGTACTATATCCTTGTCTAATACATCTCTTCACTACCCTACCCTACCCCTTCCACTCTATGCAGCCTCTGAGCAGAAGTCTGAATGCAGATGTGCCGGAGCAACTGGTCACACCTCTAGTTTCTTTGGGTCACATCTCCATGTTGGCACCAGACCAGTTTGCCTCACCAATGAAATCAGTGGTTGCAAATTTCATTGTGAAAGATCTGCTGATGAATGATAGGGTAAGACTATGATATTTGTGTTCGGAGTTTTTTTTTTTTTCAGTATAAACATTGTTACATGCTTCTACCTTTCAACAAGCAAGTTTTCTTGAGGCCCGCCTGCTAGTTAGTACTTCCTCCTTCCAGTTGGAAGAAGCCCAAGTTTGGGAACCTACTTTTCCTGCATGCTCTTCAGGCAGATGGGGAGTGTGAGTATAGCAGGTGGTGGTGAAGGCTTCGGTTCTCTGATGCAAAGTAGTACGGGGCAGTGAAGCCAGAGAAGGATGTGCTACGCAACAAGAGGGTGTGAAAACATGTGCAATCTTTAGAGGAAAGCAGACAGAGGGAAAAGGGCCAGTGCATTAGAAGCTTCACCACATGTGTAAAGAAACCCGGCTTCCCCAGTGCATACTCAGGTGGTTCTGTGCAAGGGGAGAGGGGTATCCACAGTGATGCCAGAACACAAGTATTTATTTATATATTGTCAGTGTGGATCTTAATCTTCTCTTTGTCCTTTACCCTGCTGCTGCTCATTGCAGTTCAGTTGCTTTCTCTCCCTTCTGAACACGTATCTTTATTTCCTCCCACCCATGCCTGAAATACCTTTCTTTCATAGCCTTCCTCTGCTCATTGACACAATTACTAAGGTGCATCTGAACCCACTAGGCCTTCTGTCCTGCCCTCTATATGTATCTCCTGTGTTCTCCAGGACCAAGCAGGAAGTCAGTCCTCACTTATGGGTGACGTCGGCGCCGACGGAGCCCTCGCGGAGCAATTTTCCCCAGCTTTCAAAGAAAGCCTTTGGGAATTGCAGCGCGCATGCGCGGTCGTCTTCCCGCCCGAGGGTGCCATCTTAGCCAGTCTTCTTTTTTCCGCGGAGCCCTACAGACGTCCCCGTCTTGTCCCCGCGAAAAAGTCGATTTTCTTCATTATTTTATTCTTATTTCCTTCGGTTCGACGCCGATCTTTTTCCCGCCCGGACTCGCGACGCCGGTCGCGAGTCCTCTTACTTTTTTTCGGTTTTTCTGACTTTGTCAGCTTTCGTTTTCGATTTTTCCCTGGCAGCCCGGTCCTTTGACCTCGCAGGGGCCCTTTTTCCCCCGATGGCTGCCAGTGGCTTTAAGCGGTGTGGTCAGTGTGACCGAAATATGTCACTAACTGACACACACGACTTTTGCCTCCGCTGCCTGGGCCCGGATCATGAGGAACTGATCTGTGGGCCCTGCGGCAAAATGTCCTCAAAAGCGTTGAGAAGTCGGCGGCATCAGCGTGATCGAATCTTCGCTGACCCCAGCCGTACCCGGACCTCGTCGGAGGCCTCCGCGTCAAAAGGCTCCAGCTCGGACCGTCGCCGGAGTTCCTCCGACTGGGGTTCTCCCTCCGGGGACCATCGTCGGACGGTGAAACCCGCGAGGGCGGCGTCGGTGGACGCTCCTGGTTCCGCGAGGGCCAGGTCGCATAGCCCCGACAGCCGCCCCGGGTCCTTGGAGAAGGAACACCTCCCGAAGCGACCTCGCCTGGAGTCGGAGATGCCTGCTCGGGTAAGTCCTGTGGTCCTTCTGGACTCGCCTCCGCGACAGCCGACGTCGGGCCCGACGCCGTCGGGGCCCGAGTCGGGGGCTGCTGGGTCACCTGAGCTCGGACTCAGGTTGACGGCCTTGGAGAGCAGACTGTCTGCCTTCATGGACCAGCAGCGGGCACTGCTCGCTGGCTTCGCTGGCGCCGCTGCCCCGACCGCCGGGACGTCGACGTCCAAGTCGACCCCGGAGACCGAGCCGATCCTCGAGTCGATGAGAACTCGAGTCGATCCTCGGTCGAGGTCACCCTCGGCCTCCCGTTCGGGACCGAGGTCGCCGACGCCGACTCCCTCGGCGTCGGGGCGGCAGGCGCCGCGCCCTGCCCGGGCCGACCCCACCGAGTCCTCGTCGGAGTCGGTCTGGGAGTCTGAAGAGGAAGAGTCGCCTGATTCTTTCCGGACTCGGTGTGTCCCCTCGGACTCACCGGAGTCCGAGCCTCGGAAGCAGTCCCCCCCGGAGGATGCCCGGTTCTCGGACTTCGTTAGGGATATGGCCAAGGCTTTGGCCTTCCCTGCGGATCCCGAGGAGGAGCCTCGAGCCGAAGAGCTCGACGCCCTCCAGTATGACTCTCCCGCGAGGGAACACTTTACTGTACCGGTTCCTCCTATGCTGGAACGACTACTCTTCCGCATGTGGGAGAGTCCGGCCTCCTCGCCGGTCCTGAGCAAGCGGGTCGATTCTATCTATCGGGTCCGCAAGAGCCCTGGCTTCCAAAAGGCACAGCTACCACACCATTCCATGGTAGTGGAATCGGCCATGCATCGTCTTAAGAGCCAGAAGATGCACTCCTCGGTGCCCCCTGGCAGGGAGGCCCGTAACCTGGATGGCCTTGGTAAGAAGTGTTTCCAGGGCTCTATGCTCGCATGTCGTGTCCAGACTTACCAGCTATACATGGGCATGTATCTCCGGGATCTGGCTAAAGAGCTAGCCGGATTCTCCGCTGGTTTGTCCGAGGAACCCTTGCGGAGGTTCCTGGCCTTGTCCACTGGCATTCGGGAATGCTCAAAGTTCATGTCCCGGGCAGCCTATGATGGCTTTGAAGCGTCGGCTCGAGTGGCCGCAGCCGGCATCGGTGCCCGCCGACAGGCTTGGCTTCAGTCGTCAGACCTTGAGCCCTGGGTGCAGGACAAGTTGGTCGATGTCCCCTGCCGAGGCGAAAACCTCTTTGGCAAGCCCATGGCGGAAAAGGCTGCACAAATTGAGACTGAGACTCTCACCAGGACCAGGCTTTCTAGGAAGACCTCCGCCCCTTCCCAGAAAAAGAAGGGCTCGGGGAAAAAGTCCTTTTACCCGAGGAAGGCGGCTGCCTACAAACAATACCCCCATTATCAGGCCCCTGCAGCTCCCCAACAGGGCCAGCAGGCCAAGGGACGGGGTAACGGGTCCCGTAGGCAGCAAGCCCCCAAGCCTGCACCACCAGCCCCTGCTCAGCAGGGTGGGGGTTTTTGACTCACAAAGCATAGCCTTTCCCCCCCCGCTGGTTCCTCCCAGCACCGGAGGCCGGCTGGTTCACTTCGCCCACAGGTGGTCCAGCATCACCGCAGATGCCTGGGTGCTTCAAGTCGTGCGAGAAGGCTATCTTCTCCACTTCCACCAGGTCCCTCCCTCCTATTTTCCGGGAGAACCTCCACGACCCCCTCTGCACAGGGAATTACTCCTTCAGGAGTTAGCAGGTCTTCTGCAGGAACAGGCGGTGGAACCGGTGCCACACCACCTGAGAGGTCAAGGCTTTTATTCCAGGTATTTTCTGATACCAAAGAGAACAGGGGGCCTCAGACCCATCCTGGACTTGCGCAACCTCAACAAGTTCCTTGTGCGGGAGAAGTTCAAAATGCTTACCCTTGGAATCCTTCTGCCCTACCTCCAGCAGGGAGATTGGCTATGCTCCTTGGATCTAAAGGATGCCTACACGCACATCCTCATCCACCCAAGCCACCGCCAATACCTAAGGTTTGTGGTGGCAGGAAATCATTACCAGTACAGAGTACTGCCCTTTGGCCTGTCCTCCGCACCGCGAGTCTTCACAAAATGTCTCGCGGTCGTGGCGGCCCATCTCCGGCTTCACGGCCTCTATGTCTTTCCGTACCTCGACGACTGGCTCATCAGAGCAGCGTCCGCTCGGGAGGTCACCAACGCCACGCGCCGCACGGTGACTCTCCTGCAGCACCTGGGCTTTGTTATAAACTTCGCAAAGTCCACTTTGCTCCCCTCACAGGATCTCGAGTTCATCGGCGCAAGGCTGCACACTCCTCAGGCACGAGCGTACCTCCCGCTCGACAGGGCTCAACGGCTCATGGACCTAGCCGACCGTTTTCGCAGCCAGCCCCTGGTCTCCGCCAGGCGCTTCCTGAGACTACTCGGCCATATGGCTTCCACCGTTCATGTGACCCCCAATGCCCGCCTAAATATGCGGTCTGCTCAATGGTGTCTCCGCCAGCAGTGGCGACAAGCCACAGGCGGCCTAGCAGACCTAGTGCGCTTCTCCGAGCCGCTGATCTCGTCTCTCCGGTGGTGGCTCCGGCAGCCGAACCTGATATTCGGAATGCCTTTCCAGTCACCTCAGCCGACCCGGGTGCTGACCACCAATGCCTCCCTCCTGGGCTGGGGAGCACATTGCCAAGAGGCACGTACTCAGGGCCTCTGGACCACGTGGGAGTCTGCTCAGCAGATCAACTTCCTGGAGCTCAGGGCGATCCGCCTAGCTCTCAAGGCCTTCTCCCACCTGACTTCCCACCAGTCCGTCCTTGTCCAGACGGACAATCAAGTCGCCATGTTCTACGTGAACAAGCAGGGGGGCACGGGCTCCTTCCTCCTCTGCCGGGAGGCACAGAAGCTCTGCTCTTGGGCCGTCAGTCACGGCATTCTCCTCAAGGCAGTTTATCTCCCGGGCCACGAAAATTGCCTTGCGGACAAACTCAGCAGGGTCCTCCAGCCGCACGAGTGGCGTCTGGATCCCTTGGTAGTTCAGAAGCTCTTCCTCAAGTGGGGCCTCCCCACGGTGGATCTCTTTGCCAGTCCTCACAACCGGCAGCTTCCTCGCTTCTGCTCTCGTCAGCCACACCCCCTTCGGGTTGCGGCGGACGCTTTTCTGATCTCATGGTCGGGGAGCCTTCTGTACGCTTTCCCTCCCATCCCGCTAGTCTCTCGGACTCTTTTCAAGGTTCTCCGAGACAAAGCCTTCATGATCCTGGTGGCCCCTCGCTGGCCCAGGCAGCCGTGGTTTCCGCTCCTACTGCAACTGGCGGTGGAGGATCCAATCCCTCTGGGGGTACAACCGGATCTCCTCACTCAGGATCAGGGGTCCCTACTGCACCCCAACCTCAGGTCTCTCAACCTCATGGCCTGGCTGCTGAGAGGGTAGTCCTTGCTCCCCTTCTCCTGCCGGCGGAGGTGGAGGAGGCCGTCTTGGCTTCGCGACGGCCTTCTACCCGCAAATGCTACGCCCTTAAATGGCGTCGCTTTGCAGTCTGGTGTACCCAACAGTCTCAGGATCCCTTCTCCTGCCCGGTGTCGGTGATCTTGCAGTACTTGCTACACCTCTCTACTCTGGGACTTAAGTCCAACTCCGTCAAAGTTCACCTCAGTGCTCTTTCGGCACATCATGTGCCGGTGGACGGTAGACCTCTCTCCAGCGACCCTCTCGTAGCGAGGTTTCTCCGAGGTCTCCTTCTACTTAAACCACCCCTGCGCCCGCCAGCGCCTGACTGGGACCTGAATGTGGTTTTGCAGCGGATCACCTGTCCGCCTTTTGAACCTATGGCTACCTGTTCTCTCCGTTTTCTGTCTTGGAAAACACTGTTCTTGATAGCCCTCCCTTCCGCTAGACGCGTAAGTGAATTGCAGGCCCTCGTGTCTGATCCCCCTTACACTCGGTTCTACAAAAATAGGGTAGTCCTACGGACTCACCCAAAATTTCTGCCTAAAGTGGTCTCCCCTTTTCACATCAATCAGGAGGTGGTACTTCCAACCTTCTTTCCCAGACCACACTCCAGCCGAGCTGAAACGGTCCTCCATACCCTGGACTGTAGAAGGGCTTTGAACTTCTACCTTGACCGTACGCGGGAGCACCGTAAAGCTGCTCAGCTTTTTGTGTCTTTTGACCCCAATAAATTGGGGCTCCCTGTCTCCAAGCGTACTCTGTCCATCTGGGTTGCGGACTGTATCTCTTGGGCTTATGGGGCAGCCGGACTCTCCTTAGAAAGCCGAGTCACGGCTCATTGCGTTCGGGCAAAGGCTACGTCAGTGGCTTACCTCCGCTCTGTTCCGCTGGCAGACATCTGCCGGGCCGCTACTTGGTCTTCGAGCCAGACTTTTGCGGTCCATTACTGTCTCGAGAGGGAGTCCCGCAGGGACAGTGCTTTCAGACAGGCAGTCCTCCGTAATCTCTTTGAGGTCTGAGCAACTCCTACCCTCCATCCCGGATGTGGGCTACCGGTGGGTGATAATTCAGCGAAGATTCTGTCCTTCTGTGCTGCTGAGCTAGAGGGAGCTCATTTTTGTGCTTAGGGTCTCCGGTAGCCTTGAGCTTGGGAGTCCCATAAGTGAGGACTGACTTCCTGCTTGGTCCTGGAGAAAGCGTAGTTACTCACCTGTAACAGGTGTTCTCCAGGAGCAGCAGGAATCAGTCCTCACTACCCTCCCTCCTCCCCTTGGAGTTGCAATCGTCTGCTTATGTTCTTTTTGCAAATTTTTATGCTGTCTTTTTTAGCTATGTCATCTGACTGGCTAAGATGGCACCCTCGGGCGGGAAGACGACCGCGCATGCGCGCTGCAATTCCCAAAGGCTTTCTTTGAAAGCTGGGGAAAATTGCTCCGCGAGGGCTCCGTCGGCGCCGACGTCACCCATAAGTGAGGACTGATTCCTGCTGCTCCTGGAGAACACCTGTTACAGGTGAGTAACTACGCTACATGCATGATCTCCTCCTCTCCCTTTCCTATGGCTCCACATCACTTTGTGTTCCTGATGTTCTCTTTCCCTAATTTTTTCCCCTCATTCAAACAGTTCCATGCCCCTACTCATTATCACCCATTCCCCACCTTCCCTACCATTTTGTCTTCTACCTTATCTGACCTCGAGTTTCACCATTTTCTTCCTCATTCAGCCATCTCCACTCTCATTGAGAGAATCTCACCTTCACCACTGTCATGCTTCCCCCTCTCCCCCCCCCCCCCCCCCATTCTCTCCTGCTCTTCCTTCTCTCATCTGGAGACATCAGTTCTAATCCTGATACCTCCTGGGCTTTTTTCACACTCCCAAGGCAAATCAATGCACAACCTTTCAAACCTTATTTATAACCCTTTCTTCTCCCTTGTTCATGTGCCTTGTGGAATGCACATTCTGTCTCCTGTATACAAGGTGTGACAAAAAAGAAACAAGACTGTCCCATAAATGTTTTATTACAAAATCTACAGAGAAATTACACACTGTCCCCTTCAAAGTAATCCCCCCCAGAGTTAATGCACTTCTGCATTTGCTTCTGCCACGTACGGAAGCATTCGGGAGGAGTGGTCTAGTGGTAAGGACAAGGTACTTCAGGTCGGAGGGCCGGGGGTTCAAGTCCCACCTGGGGACAGCAATCTCAGGCCGGAGGGACTGGGATTTCTAGTCCTATAGGCACTCCTTGTGGTCTTGGGCAAGCCACTTAACCCTCCATTGCCCATGTTCCCTGTAAGTATTAGCGTATGTGTCTCATATCCCCTCATGTTAAATGTATCCCCCAATTGACCGCTTTGACCTGGTGAAAAGCGGGATATAAATACAGCTAAATAAAAATAAATAAATAAATAAAGTCATCCTCCTTGAGGTCTCTCAGCTCCCTCGTCACAGTGGCCTTGATCTCTTCTACAGAGGTGAAATGAGTTTCTTTGAGCAGTCTTCAGCCTGGGGAAAAGGCAGAAGTCGCACGGTGCGAGATCTGGGGAATAAGAAGGGTGGTCGAGAGCTGTGATCTGTTTGTTGGCCAAGAACTGCCTCACACTGAGCGCGGTGTGTGCGGGCACGTTGTTGTGGTGGAGCAGCCACGACTTGTCTCCACAGAGCCCACCTTCTGTGCCGAACCCAGTCATAGAGGCGATTGAGGACCTGCTGGTAGAAGTGCTAGTTGACTGTCTGATCCTCAGGCACAAACTCATGATGGACCACTCCCTTCTGGTCGAAGAATGCGATCAGCATGACCTTGATCCTTGATTCGGACATGTGCGCCTTCTTGGGTCTGGGTAACAGTCAAGTCTTCCACTGCAGGCTCTCTTTCTTGCTTTCAGGGTCGTACTGGAAGACCCAAGTCTTGTCTCCTGTGATGACTCGGCCAACGAACTCTGGATCTTCTCTAGCAAGTCTCGACAAACATTGACCCGGTGCTCCTTCGGGTCGTCAGATTAAAGCTTGGGCGGCATCTTGGTGCACACCTTATGCATTCCCAGCTCTTGCACCAAGATGGTCCGCACTGGCTCCCTGTTCAGGCTGAACTCCTCAGCTATCATTCGCACCATCAATCTGCAATCACACCGCACCAGCTGGTTCACTCTGTCAATGTTCTCAGACGTCTTTGTCGTGGAAGGCTGTCCTGACTTGGGGTCATCCTCCACCTCCTCGCGGCCAGTCTTGAAGCATTTGTGCCACTCGAAGACTCGCAGCCTTGACATTGCATCTTCTCCATAAGCCTTTTGGAGAAGTTGGAGACACTCAGTTGGGCCCTTCTCCAACTTAACTAGAAATTTCAAGTTGATTCTTTGCTCCACATTTCTGCCACCTCCAGTTGCATGACAAAGCAATGGAGCAGTGTGCTACAAAAAAACCTGAAAAAGAAAAACAGAGTGAGAGAGATGAAAAATAATATAGCAGAATAATGGTGAGATGTTGCACAACACAGCGACATAAGTGGTTAGCCAATTGGCATTGAGTCATGGGCGTGGCTGCCACAGTCTCGTTTCTTTTTTCTCATACCTCGTACTTGGCTTCATTCATGACTCTTTATCTCTAATAATGTGTATCTTCTGGCTCTTAATGAAATTTGGTTTCTCCCTGAAGATTCTGCTTCAGTCGCTGCCCTCTGTCAAAGAGACTACCTATTCTCCCATACACCTCTGTCCATTGGCTGTGGTGGTGGTGTAGAATTTCTACTCTCGCATTCCTGCTAATTTCAGCCCTTCTTTTTGCCTGTCCACTCCATCCACCTATTTACTCAGCTATCTCTCTGGAGAGCTATCAATAATAATCGACCCCCTGACAAGTCCACCTCTACCTTTCCTCACCACCTTTGATTCCCTGGCTCTCGTCCTTTCTGTATGCATCTTCCCCTTGCCCTTATTTTTGGGGATTTTAACATTCATGTTGATGACCTTTTTGACCCTTATGCCTTAAAGCTCCTTTCCCTAACTTCCTCATTTAACCTCCAGCTCTGCTGTACCACTCCTACCCACAATCATGGCCACTGCCTTGACCCTGTCTCTTCCCCAGCTGCTGACCCTCAAACTTCTACTCATCAGTTCTTTAACATAAGAACATAAGATATGCCATACTGGGTCAGACCAAAGTCCATCAAGCCCAGTATCCTGTTTCCAACAGTGATACGTACCTAGCAGGTTCCACAATGCTTGTATTGGGTCAAGCACTGATATCCTGGGTCCCTTCTTAATAATGCTTTAAGGACCTTTCCTCCAGGAACTTGTCCAAACCTTTTTTAAACCCAGCTACACTAACAGCCTTTACTACATCCTCCGGTCCTTATCTGACCATCACCTGCCAGCCTTAAATACACCCCACCTCAGCCTCACCCAATCTCCGCCAACATTTTCAGGAATCTTTATACTATCGACCCTTCAGCTTTCTCTACTGCTGTCTTATCATTATGTTGTCTATTGATGAGGCAGTGTCTTCCTATAACACTATACTCTCCTCTGCTCTGGATGCACTTTCTCCCATTTCTCGCCTGGTGAGGCATACTGTTACCTCCACTATGGCTGTCCTCAACAACGCGCTACCTACGTTCCTGTACCCACTCAGCTGAGTGCCTTTGGCTTAAATCCCGTAACCTTGCTGACTTCCTATATTTCAGATTCATGCTGATCTCTTTCCAGTCAGCCATAGCACTCGCCAAGCAAGAGTACTATGTCCATCTGAGTAACTCTGACTCACCATCTCTTTGCTATACTCAATTCTCTTCTCAAGATGCCTCCTCCTCCAGCTTTTCCTTCGTTTTCTGCCCATACTTTGGCTGTCTATTTCAGTGACGAAGTCCACAAGATTAGTCTAGAATTCTCCACAGGGTCACCTTCACCCCACCTTCCCACTCTTTAATCCCAAATCGATCCCTCAACTTCCTTTTCGAAAATCATTGAGGTGGAAACTGTTTATCGTCTCTTCTCCAAACTGACTCCCTGCTCTTCTGAACCTATCCCACCCATCTACTAAGCTCTGTCTTTCACTGTCCTCCTTTCCATCTGTCATATCTTTAACATATCGCTTTCCACTGCAACTGATCCTGCGACCTTCAAAAATGTTGTGGTCACACCTCTCCTTAAAAAAAGAATTCACTAGTCCCTACCTGTCTTTCCAGTTATTGGCATTTCTCCTACCTCCCCCTTATCTCACAACTACTCAGATGAATGGTTCACCACCATTGTCTTGACTTTCCTTCCTCTCGTCTTTCTGGATCCACTACAGTCTGGCTTTCGACCTCTACATTCTACAGAAACGACACATGCCAAAGTCTCCAGCGACTTGTTCCTCGCCATATCCAAGAGCCTCAATTACTCAATTCTCATCGTTCTTGACCTTACTGTTGATCACCACTTTATCCTTGATACCCCTATCCTTGCATAGATTTAGGGGCTCTTGTAATGTCCTACTTTTCTTCTTTTCTCTGGGAACAAGCAGGAAGTCAGTCCTCACATATAGGTGACGTCGGCACTGACAGAGCCCTCGCGGAAGCATCCCCCCAGCTTTCAAAGAAAGCCTTTGGGAGATGCCATCACGCATGCGTGGTCCCCATCTCCAGGAACAAGCAGGAATGAGTCTTCACATATGGGTACGTCGGTACCGACGGAGTCTGCGCGGGAACGCTTCCAGCGTCCAATCAAAGAGCTTTTGGAAGCATCCCACCACGCCTGCGTGCTGCCTTCCCGCCTTTCCCAACTGCCTCTCCTCAGTTTTCGTTTTCCATGGAGCCGGCAGGACGTCCTCCTGTCACCGCAGAAAATTCTTGTTTTATTTCTTTAGTTTTCTTGTGGTCGCGGCTGTCTTTCCCGACGCCACCGGTACCGCCGGTGTTTTCTTTTCTTTTCTTGTAAAATCTTCCTTTTTCAAGGGATATTTTTTCTTCTTAGTGTCCCACGGTTTCTTAGGCCTTTTAGGCCTCTTCTTTTTCCTTCATGGAACCGCCAGCCACTTTCTCCAAGAAATGTTCAAACTGTGGCGGTACAACTTTATTTTTAGACCCTCAAAGTCGGTGTCTAACCTGCTTGGGTCCTGACAACAGTTTGGTGAGAAGAGGTCTTCAATATCGAGGTTCCCTCGATACACTGTTTCCCTCCAACTTCGGGGCACTGTCCCCTCCTTCTACACAGGATCAGGTAACCCACAAACAGTCTGTTAAGACTAGCCAGCCCTCGAGTGGTAGGTCTCATGCACAGCATGTAGATGGCTCCGGCCTTGCCCTCGAGGGCCCACTGGCTTCAAAACCCCGGCAGGAGTCTTCGATCTCCAAAGCCTTTCAGGGGTTTCAGGTTGTTCCTGGGGTTCACCCCTCACAGAACATACCTGAGCCATGTCCGGTGGTGGCATCCGCTTCGAGCGGTACCGATACCCCGGCATTGGCACTGGTGTTGGATGAAACACTCCTCACCAGGGATGGTCATCTGGCGTCCTCGGTGCCTTCGGGACCGGTGGATACCCGCCAGACTGACTTTCCATTATCGATACCAGCACCGATACTACCACCGACGTCGGTACCCTCCAGACGTGCATCGATAGCCTCGCTTCCTTCGATGCCGAGTCTGGAATCGATCTCCAGTCTGGAGGACTGGGTACCGACTCGCCTTGGTACCGGCTCTCGGCGGTACCGAAGGCTTGGTTCCGACGATTCGGATCTGCAACTCTCGGTTCCCCCGATGCCGATTGAGTTGCCACTGGTTGACCTTCATCCACCGGTATCAGACACGGTACCGAAGTCGGTACCGATGTCCTCATTACCCTTACGGTCGGTGCCTTCCATGCTTCGCTTATCAGGTTCTCTGCCCTCGATGCCGAGTTTGGAATCGATCTCTAGTCTGGAAGACTGGGTACCAATACGCTTTGGTACCCACACCGATCGATACCGGTGGCTCGGTACCGAGGATAGCAGCCGGAGGTTTTCGGTTACCTCGGTACCGATTGAACTGTCACCGATGACTGCTCCGATGTCTCTGTCGGGCTCGACTCCAACATCGGTACCGGTATTGGCATCGGTACCGATATCCACAGTAGCATCGTGGCCAACTCCTGCCATGCTTTTTTCAACAGGATCGCTCCCTTCTATACCAAGCTTGGAGTCGATACCTGGCATGGACAATGTGGTAATGACGGTCGCTGCTCCTGACAGCCAGTACCGGCGACCATCCCTTCAGCATTCCACACTGCACTGTGCAGGATCTTCTATTCCTATATATTTGGATAGCTCTGTCAGTGCTCAGGCTAGTTCTTCAGATCTAACCTGTCCAAGGGAGATTCCTGTCGGGGATCCCTCTTTTCAGAGTTTCCTCCTGGATATAGCAAGATCTCTTGCCATTCCTATCCCAGGACATGATCCTGCACAAGGCTCTGTTTCTACCCAAACAAAGGAGAACATAATGCTTCCTTTGCTTCATCCCTTGCAGGATCTCCTTCTAGGAATGTGGGAAACACCTTTAAGGGTACTCCCACCTTCCAGAGCAACTGATCTCTTATATCAGGTGCCCCCCTCTCCAGGGTTTCAAAAGACTCAACTTCCTCATCATTCCATAGTAGTGGAATCAGCAATGAGGCGGGTAAAGAGTAAGAAAAAGCACTCTTCTTATCCGCCAGATCGTGAGTCTAAGACACTAGATGCCTTTGGACGTCAAACCTTCCAGACATCTATGCTTTCTGCAAGAATTCTCTCATATATTTTTTATGAGTCTATCTCTTGAGGAGGTCACAAAGCAATTACATCTTTTGACTCCTTCCCTTCCAGAGTCCAAGAGTGCAGGCTATTCTTCACTGCTCAAGCATCTTCAGAATATCTCTTGGTTTCTTACTCGTGCTTCCCTAGACTCTTTTGAGTCTGTTAGCAGGACTTCTGCTATAACTTTAGGGGCACGACGTAGAGCCTGGCTCCAAGCTTCAGACTTGGACAAATGGGCACAGCAAAGACTGGGACATACTCCTTGCACTGGAGACAATCTTTTCAACAAGAAGTCTTTACGTCAGATTACTCAGTTGTCCACTGACTTACCTGTTCCTAGGGGCTGTTCTGCAGCTTCTTCTGTCCCAGTAGGTAGGAAATGTCCTGCCAAACTTTCTTCCCATAGGAGAAGAAAGTTATATGCATTATCTGCCCATCATACAGATGTTCCCAAACAGGGGAAGCATCGTCCTGGTCTGCAGAATTCAACCTCTCACCAGGCCCAGCAAACCCAGCAACCACAGGGTTTCTGATCAATCTCCATCAGATGCTTGTGACTCTTAGGGTTAGAATCTGCAGTTGCTTCTTCTCAATAGAGGCAATCCACTGCTGTTGTTCTAAATCTTAGACATGGATCTCTTCCCAAAAGACATCCATTTTTTCTATGTTCTATGAGCTGTCAGGATGTTCATGTTTATAGGTCACAGGGTTCCCTCTTCTTCCTGCTAGGGAAAGAGGTCTAACCACTATCAAACAATAGTTTTCCTGTGCCAGCATGTCTTTTTTCCTTTCTATGGACTTACTACTTTGTAAGTCTTCTTCAGCTCCATTCTCTTTGCCCTCTTACCAAGCTTTTCCTTTGTAAGAGCGGCATTGTTTCACTGGAGGGCTTTTCTTCAGCCTCTCTAGTTTTGTTACTTTTCCAGTGCGGAGTTCTCCTCTCTGAGTTGACAACTCTTTTTCAATCTTGCTTTGAAGCAGTTCATCAGACATGTCCAGAGTTTTGTATTCCTGTTCTGTCTGTTCTTTCTGTTTTTAAACAGTAAGATTCTTTCTGCTGTCTAGCAAGCAGCTGCCTAAGCAGGAGCCTTAATGTTTGGACCACTGGTTCCTGTTCGGTAATCCAGTTTAGTCCTCCACAATCGGGTAGTGCCCCTCCTCCTGCAGCCGGGAGACTGGACCAATCAAATCTTCTGTAGTATATATACAGCCGGAGCTCCCAGAAGTCCCCAGTGTGTCCAGTCTCCCTGCAGCTGGAGGACTTCTGTGCCCCTACTGGGCACGCTAAGTGACACTTGAAGGAGCAACACTAGTTAGTTAGTTCTTTTGGGGTTTATTTCTGGTCCTTTATGGTCTATTTCTTTTGCTAGATAGCTGTATCTTTAAAAAAAAAAAAAAAAAGACACAGGGGACTTTCTGGAGGAAGCCAGACCTGCCTTGGGCTCCTGCCTTCCTGCCTGGGAATCTCTGAAGCCTGGGTTGAGCTCTCCCCAAGGCTGTTCGGGGAAGAGCCATACCGGCTGCAACATTGCCTGTCACTTGGAGAAGTGGGCTGAGTTCCTTGCTGTTCCCAGAGCTGGTAGGAATTTTCCTTGTTTTAATCTTTCAGCTCTCTGTTCTTTGCTTGGGCAGAGGCTCTGTCGGCTCCCCTGGCTTCCAAATTGCACTTTTTCCTGCTTTTTTTTCGCTTGCCCTGTATTAGAGGGTCGTTTTCTTTCTTTTCCATATTATTTGGGTACCTTTGTATTTTCGCGCCGTTTTTTACCGCGGGTGAAAAAGTGCGGCGGCCATTTTGGATTTCTAAAGTGTGCTTTTTAAGGGCACTTTTTAACACTTGCGCACGGGTTCCCCTGGTGTTTTTGGGGTTTCTTTTGCTGGCGATTTTGCTCAGGGCACCCCTAGGATTCTGGGGAGTATTTTGTTTACTGTAAAAAAAAAAAAAAAAAAAAAAAAAAAGGGTTTTAAATTTAATACTGTGCTGAATTGAATAAGGTTAGTCCCCTTGGTGTGGGCTTCCCTGTTCCTGTTGCCTTATTTTTCCCTGAGAGCAGGTGGCCTTGGCATGGCTGCCAAACCTCAGTGTGTAATTTGTGGCTCCCGCAGAGGTACAATGACTGACTCTGGAATCTGTAAGAGCTGTGCTGCAGTTTCTTCAGAGCTGGAGCTGCCTATTGAAATTAAGGAACAGCATGTGCCCGGGGACCCTTCTCTTTCGGGGGACAGTGTCCCTTCACCGAGCATCCTCCCTTCTGGTCTGGGCCCGGCGTCTAATACGTCGGTCCCTGAGCTCCAGCAGGCGGCTATGGTAGCGTCGCCTATAGACTTTTCCCCGGATTTTGTTCTTCTCATGCATCAAGCCTTCCGCCTTAGCCGGTCTGGTCATTTGCCGGAGGCTTGGCCCGCCTCTCTCCCCCCAGCATCCGCGGGGGGGGTTCAGCGGTCTTCCCAACCTGCTGTCAAGCGGCCCAGGTTGGGGGACCAGGATCAGGACGCCCTTTGCCTCCCGGATTCCGAGGCTGAGGGGGATCCGGATATTGAGGCGGAGGAGTTAGAAGACGGAGAGCTTCCAGAACCGGAAGATCAGGCTCGCATCATTCGGGTGTTTCGAAGGGACGAGCTGGTACCTTTGGTCACGGAGTCTCTTCAAGCACTTAACCTCTCTGCGGTGCGGCCGCTGGAGGAGGAGGGTCTCGAGGATCCTCTCATTCAGGCGGTCAGGGATGCCCAGGTAGTTTTTCCTGTGCACCGAGTGGTTGAGCAGATGATCCATGCGGAATGGGAGCAACCGGAATCCGCTTTGAAAGGGATTCGGACCATGAATCGTCTTTACCCCCTTGCCGACAAGGACAGGGACTTGTTTAAGTCTCCACGGGTGGATGCTGCCGTTTCGGCAGTGACTAAGAAAACCACCATCCCGGTTGAAGGGGCCGCGGCCCTGAGGGATGTTCAGGACAAAAAGGTTGATAATTTGTTGAAGCAAGCCTTCGAGACCAACGCCTTATCGTTACAAGCTTCTATATGTGGGGCGTGGGTAGCTCGAGCTTGTTTGCGATGGTCGCAGCACCTGCGCTCGGGGTCCGGTATGGACCAACAGGGGCTGTTGGACGTTACCCGCGTGGAGTCGGGATCGGCCTACTTGGCGGATCTGTGTTATGATTTAATACGCTCCCTAGCTAATAGCATGGCCTCCATGGTAGCGGCACGACGGTCCATCTGTTTGCGCAATTGGGCGGCCGACGGTTCTTCCAAGTCTCGCCTCAGTAAACTACCCTTTAAGGGCAGGTTGTTATTTGGTGAGGCTCTGGATAAGTTCGTGAAGGATCTCGGTGAGTCTAAGGGTGGTCGGCTTCCAGAGGATAAGCCTAAGCTTAATAGGTCGTCCACCTCAGCGCGCGGCCAGTTTCGGGATGCGCGCAGATTTCGTTCTTCCCGGCTGTGGACTTCGCAGCGCGGTCGTTTTGGAACCCGTCATCAAGGGTTTTGTGGTTTCAGAGGAGCGGGAAGAGGCTTCTCCGGAGCTGCCTCTTCCTCGGCCTCTTCCTTTAATCGCAAGCCACAATGAAACGAGGCGGGCTCTAGGGGAAGACCCGGTCATCGGGGGTCGTTTGCGCGACTTTCTTCCTTCTTGGGCCCAAATTACGTCAGATCGGTGGGTGCTGCAGATTATAGAAGAAGGTTATGCCCTAGAGTTTGCGCACCCACTTCCGGATTCGTTTCTTCTGTCTCCCAGCAAGGGAGCTCAAAAGGCGCGGGACATCCGCGTGACCCTGGATCGGCTTCTCTCTCTGGGGGCCGTGGTTCCGGTCCCGCCCTTGGAAAGAGGCGCAGGTCGCTACTCCATCTATTTTGTGGTTCCCAAAAAGGGCGGTTCCCTTCATCCGATCTTGGATCTCAAAGGCGTGAATCGCGCTCTCAGAGTACCGCACTTTCGCATGGAGACCCTGCGGTCAGTCATCGTAGCGGTGCGTCAATGGGAATTTTTGACATCCCTCGATCTTACAGAGGCCTATTTACACATTCCCATCCGGCCCTCCCATCAATGGTTTCTTCGCTTTGCGCTCCCGTGGGGCCATTTTCATTTCCGGGCCATGCCGTTCGGACTCGCCACGGCTCCCCTCACCTTCACAAAGGTAATGGTTGTAGTCGCGGCGGCGTTGCGCAAGGAGGGCATCCTAGTCCATCCTTATCTCGACGACTGGTTGATTCGAGCGAAGTCCAGTCGGGAGTGTGTGCAAGTCACGAGCAAGGTGGTGGATCTCCTTCGGTCCCTCGGATGGGTGGTGAACGAATGCAAGAGTTGTCTGTCTCCGTCACAGGATCTCGAGTATCTGGGAGTCCGCTTCGACACAGCAAGGGGCGTGGTGTGCCTTCCGGAGCGACGCGTGCTGGCGTTGCGGGCTCTGGTCCGTCTCTTCCGGGTGATGCCAGCTCCGTCGGCGTGGTGGTACCTGCGGCTCCTCGGCACGATGGCGGCGACCTTGGAGGTGGTGCCTTGGGCGCGCTTCCACATGCGTCCGCTGCAGAGTGCTCTTCTACGACGTTGGTCCAACCAGTTCGACTCGCTGAACAAGAGATTGCCTTGCCCAAAGACGGTTCGCCGATCCTTCCGGTGGTGGCTCTCCGCCGAGAACCTGTCGCGAGGGATTCCCTTGGAGCCTCCTCTGTGGGTTACGTTCACGACGGATGCGAGCTTAACCGGCTGGGGGGCTCACTGCGAGTCCCGCTTTGCTCAGGGGGAATGGTCTCCCCTGGAGGCCTCTTGGTCGATCAACCGTCTCGAATTGCGGGCAGTCCGGCTAGCCCTGGTGGACCTGGAGCCCCTGGTTCTCGGACGGCCGGTGAGAGTCCTGTCGGACAATGCGTCCACTGTAGCTTACATCAATCGCCAAGGGGGTACCGGCAGCGTGGCCCTGGAGGCGGAAGCGGCGGCCTTGTTCAACTGGGTGCAAACTCGCCTTCCAGCAATCTCGGCGGCTCACATTGCGGGCGTAGACAATGTCCAGGCCGATTTTCTCAGCAGAGTGCGGGTGGACCCCGGAGAATGGGAGCTAAACCCACAGGTTTACGCACAAATCGTCCGGCGGTGGGGTCCACCCATCATGGATCTCATGGCGACCTTTCAGTCAGCCAAGACAGGGCGCTTCTTCAGCAGGCGAAGGGAGCGCATGTCCAAGGGGCTCGACGCTCTCATTCAGCCGTGGCCAACGTCCGGTCTTCTTTATGTCTTTCCTCCGTGGGCTCTGATCGGCCGGGTCGTACAACGTATCGAGAGCCACCGGGGTCGCGTGTTACTGGTGGCCCCGGATTGGCCCCGGAGGCCCTGGTATGCCGATCTGGTCCGGTTGAGCGACTGCGTTCCTTGGCTCCTGCCCGCACTACCGGATCTTCTTCTTCAGGGTCCCTTGCGGATGCCCCAAGTGGATCGATTCTCGCTTACGGTTTGGCCATTGAGAGGGCTCGGCTGAAAAGGAAGGGCTACTCCCCCGCGGTGATTTCTACCCTTCTGCGGGCGAGGAAAACGTCCACTTCTCTTACTTACGTTCGGATTTGGAGGATTTTTGAAGACTGGTGCTCCCGGCAGGGAGTCCGGGCGGCGACGGTTTCCGTGCCCGTCGTTTTAAGTTTTCTTCAGGATGGTTTCGATAAGGGCCTTGCGGCTAGTTCCCTAAAAGTCCAGTTGGCGGCTATCTCGTGTTATCGCGGCAAGATTTTGGGTCGTCTGCTCGGGGCTCATCCGGATGTACGCCGATTCCTTACGGCTGTTTTTCATTTGCGGCCCTCCCGCCGAGTTTTCGTTCCTCCTTGGGACTTGAATTTAGTTCTGAGGGCCCTGGTTCGTGAACCTTTTGAGCCCCTGCGCAGGGCGTCTCTGAAAGATCTCACGCTGAAGGCGGTTTTTCTTGTAGCCATCTGTTCGGCACAGCGCATTTCGGATCTGCAGGCATTGTCCTGTCGAGAGCCTTTCTTGTCCTTTTCCGCGGATCGGATCGTTCTCCGTCCGGTTCCTTCCTTTCTGCCAAAGTTGGTGTCTCCCTTTCACTTGAATCAGGCAGTGTTTCTTCCTGTGCTTTCTTCGCAATCTGTCGGGTCAACGGACAAAGGTCTTCTCCGGCTCAATGTGGGTCGTACGCTTCATCGGTATTTAAAGGTTACCGAGTCTTTTCGGAAATCTGACCGGCTTTTCGTGCTCTTCGGGGGTGCGCGTAAAGGGGAAGCGGCGGCTAAGGCCTCCATTGCTAGATGGCTCAAAGAGGCGATCGCGTCCGCGTATCTGTTGCAACAGCGGTCTATTCCGGAGGGTCTGAGGGTTCATTCCACTAGGGCTCAGGCGACCTCTTGGGCGGAGCATAGCCTGGTTCCGCCGGCGGATATCTGTAGGGCGGCCACTTGGTCGTCTCTGCATGCTTTCAGTAGACACTATTGCTTATATGTGTCAGCGGCTCGGGATTCCTGTTTTGGTTCGGCGGTTCTGCGCGCCGGATGGCAAGGTCCCGCCCGGTCTTAACTACTCTGTTACATCCCGATTGTGGAGGACTAAACTGGATTACCGAACAGGAAATGGAAATTACACTAACCTGGTAATTGTAGTTACTGGAGGGTCCAGTTTAGTCCTCCTTCCCTCCCGACTATCTGCTAATGTGATGCGGCGCACCTTTCCGAACGGTTGATATTAAGACGGTTCCTCTTGCCGTTCGGTCCCTCTGTGGCAGCCGCGTTTTTTGCAGAGGCTCTTCCCTGTCTCGGGGGTTCAGGCAGCTCCTGAACTTCTGGTGGGAAGCGGTGTTTTGATTCCTGAGGCGTCGGTGCCGGCGCAATGCAGTGTTCTGACTTCCTCGTTTGGGGAGGGGGTTGGATATGCCTTGGGGGGGAACAAATTGTTCTTTAATTAGGTCATTTTGTATATTAATCTAATGTGTTGCTTCGTTAAGTATGCTTTGTTACTAGAACACTGGGGACTTCTGGGAGCTCCGGCTGTATATATACTACAGAAGATTTGATTGGTCCAGTCTCCCGGCTGCAGGAGGAGGGGCACTACCCGATTGTGGAGGACTAAACTGGACCCTCCAGGAACTACAATTACCAGGTTAGTGTAATTTCCATTTCTTGTCCACCAGCAACCAGATTTGTCCTCCACTACTTTCTGTCTAGTTTAGTAGTGATTCCAAGTCAGTGCTGTTATCTGTCTTGGAAATTATTTACTACAGCCTTGTTGGATTGTCTTCTCTTTCTGCCATCTCCATTCCCCTGGGTTTGGCAGCATAGTTGACGTTGGTACTG
Source organism: Ichthyophis bannanicus (assembly GCA_033557465.1). Lineage (NCBI taxonomy): Eukaryota > Metazoa > Chordata > Amphibia > Gymnophiona > Ichthyophiidae > Ichthyophis > Ichthyophis bannanicus. The sequence goes on along the minus strand of CM066032.1, from coordinate 1,500,786,534 downwards.
GCTCTCCAGCAGCCAGTTCTATCTCCTCATTCTCCTGCATCATGCTCTCTGCAATTCTACAGAGAAGCTCTCCACTATGGGCCCTTGCTAGAGAGCATGGTTTTTTTTTTCTCCAACAGCTATCCTAGATGGTTGGAAAAGGCTTTTTCAGTCATGTCTCCCATGACTAGAAAGGTTCTCCCTTTTTATTATAAAGGACATAGGCCTTCTCTTACGTGAAAGCTTAAGGAGTTGCCAATTCCCTGCTTTGGTCCATAGTATTTCCAATCGGGAATATGCTTTCTCCTTGCAGCTCGTCCTCATGGTAAGAACGCATGATACCTTTTTTGTCCTTAAGCAGGTCAGCATGGTATCTCATTTTTATGCATCTTCTGTTCACTTACCATGCTAGAGTTCTAGAATACTCGTGACTTGCTGGCTGCAGACTGATATCATCCTCTGCTTTTCACGTAACCGTCCTGGTTATTTCACTAGCTAGCATCCCTGTAGCTCATAACCAGTGGGAATGGATTCTCTATATATCTTCTCAAGTAGGTTCCACCTTCTTGATATTCGATGAATCATTCCTCTCCACATTTCCTATGTGAATACCGTTCTGTAGGCATATATCTGTCTGCTTCATTGCAGACACCCATATAGAGGCCTATATGTTCATTCTATAGCATACATCTTACAGATGTCTATGTCTATCATTTGTGTGTGTTTTATGCCCTTCATATCTCACTATAGATATATTCTTATCTATCTATCTATATGTTTTATATATATATATATATGTATGTATGTATATATATATATATATATATATGTATATGTATGTATGTATGTATCTGTCGAGATACTTATCATGGGTAGATATGAATTCTGCATTATCTACCTGACTGTCGAGGCTCATATAGCTATATGATTCTGACAGATGGGCTTTACCCATACCTATGCTATCCAGCATGTTTAGGGTTCTACACTCCCAACCACTTCTGTGGTAGTTAACAACTCCACCATAACCTTAAGGTTTAGGTACCTCTGAAGCTCTCCATGTTCCAGGAGAGACATTGCGGATCTTCAGCTAATCACAGGCTCTAACGCCTCAGGCGTTTGTCCTTTCTTTTGGGATACAAGGGGTTTCCATACCTTTTCCTCCCACAAGGACTGTGCCTGTTTGTCCAATTCGGTCGGCCTTCTCTTTTTGCTTCCAAGGGTGAGCCACTCTGTCGCCAAAAGAGTTCGGCTTTTACCATAAAGCCTTCCGCTGACGGCCCACCATTTTTGGTACTACCCCAGTTATTACCGGGGTCCCCTCTTACCTTTCAGGATTCTGACCTCCACTGTTTTTTTCTAACAGGTTCATTACCTCCACTTCACAGTGAGGTCCTCCTTGAGGTTCCTCTACTGGGTTCCCCAGTAGATCCCATGAACCTCCTTGTTGTTAAGTGCCGTCGAGTCTGAGTCGACTCATGACGACCCTCTGGATAGCTATCCTAAATTGTGTTCGATCTTCAGTCAGGCGGCTCATTGTTGACAGACTGGTACCCGTAGCTGCTGTTATTGTATCAATCCATCTCATTGCTGGCCTTCCTCTTTTGCGATGACCTTCTATCTTGCCAAGCATGATGTCTTTCTCTAACGATCTCTCTCTCCGCATGATGTGTCCAAAGTATGAAAGTCGAAGTCTTGTCATCTGAGCTTCTAAAGAAAGCTTAGGTTTGATCTCCTCTAGTACCGACTGGTTTGTTCTTCGGGCAGTCCTTGGTATACACAGTATTCACCGCCAGCACCATAATTCAAAGGCATCAATTTTTTTCCTGTCTATCTTTTTCACTGTCCAGCTTTCACATCCATATGATGTTATTGAAAATACCATGGCTTGAACAAGTCAAATCTTTGTATGGAGAGAGACATCTCTGCTCTTGAGAATCTTATCTAGGTCTTTCATAGCCATTCTGCCAAGAGCAATGCGTCGTCTGATTTCTTGACTGCTTGTTGCTTCTTTATTGATAGTTGATCCAAGTAGGTTAAAGTTATTCACGATTTCAATGTCTTCTCCTTCGACGATGAACCTGTTGATTATGCCAGTTAGGGGAGGTCTATATTGCAATATGTCTTTCAATATCATTGATGATAATCATCATCCGTACATGGACTCCTTGTCTGCAGTCCTATTTAGCTGTTCCACAGCACCTTAATTTCTTCAACTCCTACCCTCCATCCTCAGGATGCCTGGTGTTGTACGGGATAGCATGTTCCAACTTATAACATGCTCGGACTCCAGGCATCTTAGCTTGGGAGTCCCCATATGTGAAGACTCATTCCTGCTTGTTCCTGTTGATAGCACAGTTACTTACTTCGCAACCCACCCACCTCCCCAGGAGTTGTATCTCTATCTATCTTTCCTTTCCTCTCTCTCTCTCTTTGTCTCAGCTTTAAAACTTAACTGAGGAGAGGCAGTTGGGAAAGGCGGGAAGGCAGCACACAGGCGTGGTGGGATGCTTCCAAAAGCTCTTTGATTGGACGCTGGGAAGCGTTCCCGCGCAGACTCCGTCGGTACCGACGTACCCATATGTGAAGACTTATTCCTGCTGTTCCCAGAGATCACCTGTTTACAGGTAAGTAACTGTGCTTTCCTGCCCAAGTGTGCCATCTTGCTCAGTCTCCTTTTTTCTGTGGAGCTCTTCAGACATTGTCTGTCTTGTCCCCAGAAAAAGTTGATTATTTTGTTCCTCGAGTTCCCAACTCGTTTCCGGTATTGCACCGGTACTCTTCCCGCCTACCGACCTCGGTGCCTCGGCGGTGGGCTTGGTTTAAGTTTTGTAGTCTTTTCTTTATTTTCTTTTTCTGGTGCCTTTCGCGCCTTTTTTCTCCCGCTGGCAGCCTGTAGAGTCTTCAGTATCGCAGGGGTACTTTTTCCCCCCATGGCTACCAGTGGTTTTAGGAAGTGTGATTGGTGCTTCAAAGTAATGTCTTTGAACGACACACATTTATTTATTTATTTATTTATTTATTTAACAACTTTTATATACCGCACTATTTACAGTCAGCGCGGTTTACATAGAACAATGAAACATCAGATAAGATACATGACTGCTGTCTTCATTGTCTTGGGCCAGACCATGACCTGGTGGCCTGAGGTTTCTGCAAGAGGATGTCCAACATGGTCCTCAAGAGCTGCCAGCAGCAGCACGATAAGTTCTTCCCCAAGACCCCAATGCCTTCGAAAGTCAGGGCCTCGTCTGAGGCCCCGACATCTCGGGCGGAACTCTCCAAACCCGAGTCTCGTTGTGGGTCCTCAGAAAGGAGGTCTCCCTCGAGGGAACCAAGAAAGATGAAGAAACCCTCGAAGGCGGAGTCCTTGGATGGTTCCGACCGACTGAGAGCTACCCAGGCCCAGTCCCGCAGTTCGAGACGTTCGTCTGAGGTGTCTGAGAAGGAGCAACTTGCAAAGGTCCCCTTGAAGGTTCTGGCCGCAGACTGCCATCATTGTTGAGGATTCCCCTTCGGTGGAGACAGTGTCGGGCCTGAGTCCCTCAGTGCCTACGCCAAAGACTGCGAAGTTGTCTGGTCTGGAGTCTAGAATGGCAGCCCTGGAGCACAGTTTATCTGCTTTCATGGACCAGCAGCGGGCACAGTTGTCCAGCACGACCGGTTCATCCGCCCTGACCACTGGGCCCTCGACATCCAAGACGTCCCTGGAGGCCGAGCCGATCCCCAGCCAAGGTCGTGTTCTGAGTCCCGCTCGACGGGACCGCAATCATCCACGGCAAGTTTACCATATGGCAGCCATAGGGCTTTGGGCCCCTTGAGGCCCACGGAGCAGCCCTCCTTCGAGTCCTCCACGGACTACTCTAAGTGGGAGACGGAGGACAAGGAGTCCCCCGATACCTGTCGCCACTGCGATGTCCCTCCGTATTCTCTCGTCTTGGAACCTTGGCGGCGGTCCCTGCCTGAGGACAGGGGCTTCTTGGATTTCGTCAGGGACATGTCTAAGGCCCTGGCATTCCCAACCGAGTCGGAGGACGACCCTTAGGCGGATGAGTTAGAGATCCTCCAGAATGAGGCCCCTCCGCAGGAATCACTCACGGTGCCCATCCTTCCCATCCTGGAAAAGCTCATGCTCCACATGTGGGAGACACCGGTGTCCGTGCCGGTGGTGAGCAGATGGCTCGACTCAATGTATCGGGTCCATCAGAGCCTGGGCTACCAGAAGTCACAACTGCCACATAACTCCATGAAGGTGGAGTCGGCCATGTGTCGGCTGAAAAGCCAGAAGACGCACTCCTTGGTGCCCCCCAGCAGGGAGGCCCGCACCTTGGACGCCCTCGGCAGAAAGTGCTACCAGGGCTTGATGCTCCTCTGCCGCATCCAGGCCTACCATCTGTACATGGGTAAGTACTTGAGAGACCTGGTGAAGGAGCTTGCTGGGTTCTCGGCTGGTCTCGCCGAGGAACATTTGCAGTGGTTCAAGAGCCTGGCCAAGGTCTGTGAGTGCTCCAAATTCATGTCTTGAGCGGCCTATGACGGGTTCGAGTCGGCTGCCCGGGTAGTCACGGCGGTCATCGGTGCACGCCGCCAAGCTTGGCTTCTCTCTTCCAACCTCGAGCAGTGGGTTCAAGACAAATTGGTCGATGTCCCATGTCAAGGAGAGAACCTCTTTGGCAAACCTGAGCTGGAGACTGAGTACATGACGAGGACCAGGCTCTCCAAGAAGACCACCGCTCCTCCCCGACGGAAGGTCTCTGGTAAAAAGCCCTTTTACCCGAGGAAGGGAGCTGCTTACCAAAAATACCCACCCTATCAGGTCTCCCTGGCTCCCCAACGAGCATAAGCAGAAGGTTCCAAATCCCCAGGCCTCGGCCCAGCCAGTGGGGTGCTTTTCACTCCTTGAGCATAGCCTCCTTACCCCAACGAGATCAGCAGCCCACAGGGAGACATCTCACTCTCTATGCCCAGAGGTGGGTGGCCATCACCACCGACTCCTGGGCACTAAGGGTGGTCAGGGAAGGTTATCTCCTCCACCTGGTTCAGACACCTTCCCCTTATTTCCAGGGGAGACCCTCAGGGCTCCCTTCCACCGGAACCACCTTCTGAAGGAGTTGGCAGGTCTTCTTGAGGACAAGGCAGTGGAACTGGTGCCCCACCACCTCAAGGGCAAGGGGTTCTACTCCAGATACTTCCTCATGCCAAAGAGGATGGGGGGCCTAAGGCCCATCCTCGACCTGCGCAAACTTAACAAATTCCTGTTGAAGGAGAAGACCAAGATGCTCTTCCTTGGAACATTGCTGCCATACCTCTGGCAGGGAGACTGGCTATGCTCCTTAGACCTCAAGGATGCTTATATCCACATCCTCATCCACCCCAAACACAGGCAGTACCTGCGGTTTGTAGAAGGGGGCAGGCACTTTCAATAAAGGGTGCTCCCCTTTGGCCTGGCCTCTGTCCCAAGGGTCTTCACAATGCCTGGCAGTCATTGCCGTCTTCCTCCGGCTCCAGGGGGTCTTCGTTTTTCCCTACCTGCACAACTGGCTCATAAAGGGAGGCAAAGCCTCCAAGGTGCAGCAGGCCAACGCATGCACCATTCAGGTTGTGCAACACTTGGGCTTCGTCATAAACTACCCCAAGTCTCACCTCCTCCTGACACAGTGCCTGGAGTTCATCGGGGCAAAGATCGACACTCTCCAGTCGAAGGCCTTCTTGCCCAAGGACTGAGCCGATCATCTGAAATCTCTAGCTCAGGACATGCAGCACCATCCCTCAGTGTCCGCCTGGCTGCTTCTGCGCCTCCTCAGGCACATGGCCTCCATGGTCCATATCATCCCAGACGCTTACCTCCACATAAGGATGGCACAGTGGTGTCTCTGGGACCAGTGGTCTCAGGCCACAGGCTGCCTCCCAGACTCCCTGGTCTGGTGACAGTCTCCCCATCATCTCGAAGCGGGCCCCTCTTCTGAAGTCACTTCACTGACCATTTCCACATCCAGTTCAAATTTCACCTACTGACCTATAAGTGTATTTTTTCTGGGGCTCCTCACTACCTTTCCTCTTATCTCACCCTATGCCCCTCCTTGAGCACTCCTCTGGCATATCCCTTTTATCTATGCCCTTCTCTGCCACTGCCAGCTTCAGACTTCAATCATTCCAACTTACTGCTTCATATGCCTAGAGCAAATTACCTGATCAGTATGTCGGCTCCTTCTCTAGCTTAATTCAAATCCAGGCTAAAAAACCCTCCTCTTCGAGGCTACTTTGGTTCCTCATGCTCTTCACTCTTGTTCACTACTTGTGTATCTTACCATACTCTAGTTCCCAGTTTTGTAGTGATGTTCATCTTGATTAGATTGAAAGCCCTGATGAGCAAAGACTGTCTCTTCTATCTATATATATACAGCACTGTGCACACCTTGTAGCGCTGTCCTAGATACAGGGCACAGGTGATGACTGGAGCAGTGGTAACATAGATGTATAAAAGAAATACATAAAAACCTCAAGTAGTCCCAAATACCCTTAGGAAACTTAGAGAATGTTGACTGAATTTTAATAACTTAGTAGTAGTGTTATAACATGAACCATTTTTCAGTTAGTTTTAACAATGACTTTTATATGCAGTCCACAGGTGAGAAGAACGGGAAGCTTTGGTCTCCAGATGAAGACGTTTCTCCTGAGGTACTGGCAAAGGTAAGCCACATCAGCACCAAGGGAAAGAGTGACAGGTCCCTTTAGTTTAGATACAGCTCATGTTTTTTTATTAGTAGCTCTAGCACTATACAAATGATAAGTAGAGTAGTTAGTAGCTCAAGACAAGTTATAGTGTTTTAACTTTATTTGTGAGATTTCTATACGGCTTTATCTGGAAATCAAAGTGGTTTACATACAACAAGGTTAACATACTTTGTTTCCTGGTACTTTGAACTAGAAGATTATAACGATTAAGCATATTTACAGATCTATAAATACTGTAGGTCTAAAAGAACATGTAACATAAACATCCTCCTCCTCCTAGTCTTTACCAGGGAGGATTATAGCGCATGGGTGTATTTACAGCTATGAACAGGTCTGTAAAGTATATGCTACATGAACATGGGTGTACAATATATGTTAGGTTTCTTGTAAGTATGGCTTGTTGGGTCTCTGCTGGTGTGGATTCTTAGGTGAAGTGCATCTGCTGGGTGAATGTTTAGTATTTGTTTTCTTTGGCGGTTTATGGGTTTACAAGAGTCATCGGGTACAAGAGAGAATTTATACATCATAGACTGCATCTTCACATACAGCTGGACAGCAAATGAGTTAAATGACTTTTCTAAAACCATCACAGAAAGCTAGCAAGTAGCAACACAATGCACATCCTCATGTAACAGGACTTTACATATAACAGAATGACTCATATGGCCTGAAGATTTTATGTATGCCGACAAGCATAAGATCTGTCAAGGCCGAAACTAGCAATAGGGCGTTCACATACACAGCGCCAACCCACTGGAACCAACTACCACATGAGTTGAGACTCACAAAAAACCTGAGTGAATTTAGACGAAAACTTAAAACCTATTTGTTTCAAACCCACTACAACTTGATCTAACTACAATACCCTACCTCAACCAGATGACCTCTGCCTCCCACGGCGTAAAGTCTACTAGCATGTATTCATGTATAGCTTGTACTCTTTGGCAAATAACTCTGTATAAATTGTATATATGGGGACCCTCCCAACCTAGTGTAATCAAATGTATACCCAGATCTGTGTGCTACAATCAAATGTATATTGCATCCAACTGATTATCCCGTGTTACGTAAATCATTGACTAATCAAAATGTAAATCTGAAAAATCTCAATGTACTGTACAATGCATTATGATTCTGTAAAGTAAACCGCTGCTGATTGTAGGAAGCAGCGGTATACAAATGTTTACTAAATAAATAAATAAATTGTAAGTGCCCAGCTTATTTCATGGACCATAATTAAGTCTCTTTATCAAAGCAGTGTCTTTGATTTGTCTTAGCCATTAATTTATGGTTTCTGTTTCCAAAATAAGGCAATGTTACATCTGGCGGCATGCACCAAATGCATAGCCAGTCTTCTAGTACCAGCAGATAGCTGGTCATTCCTATGAAGACACAGCAAACAGAACGTGAATGGGCCAGTTGAATAGATGTTGTTTTCCTCCACCAGCTTCTGAAAAATAGTGACAAACTGACAGGATCACTACATGTGGTGGTATGAACCCCTTTCTGCGCATCATCTCCACCAGTGAGGACTTGAAGTCGGTCTGAAATAAGTAAAGAATACAGGATATCTGTAGATGAATAAACATTTCATCCCTTTTGCAGCATGGTGATATTTTATGTACCTGTGCCCAGATGCCTTCCTAGTCATTCTCATCCCACTGAAGTTGCAGGTCTGTGTTAGAGACATGATGCACTTCCTAATTGTCCCTCCAAGCCAGTCCAGTATGTATGGGTTTTCTCCACCCACCAGCCACTGAGGACTGACTATGAGAGAATTCTGATGTCACCTTACAAGAGCTCCCCCTTCAACGCCAGAATCCAGTCTTTCAATCCTCAGCAACTGGAAGGGAAGACCTTTGTTTAGTGGACACCACTGAAAGGATGATTTTTTTTCAGAGAAACAAGTGATATAGAAAGAAAAATGACGACAGAAAAAGACCAAATGGTCTATCTAGTCTGTCATTCCATATCAACAACTACAACAGTCCCCTTTTTTCCTTTAGAGATCCTCTGTGTTTGTTTCATTCTTTTTTGAATTCAGATGCTGTCCTCATCTCTACCACCTCCACTGGGAGACTATTCCACGGATCCATCACTCTTTCCGTAAAGAAATATTTCCACATATCACTCCTGAATCTATCCCCTTTCACCCTCATCCCATGTACCCTCGTAGCAGAACTTGCTTTCAATCGAAAGAGGCTCTCCTCCTGTGCATTTATGCCATGGAGGTATTTAAACATCTCAATCATATCACCTCTATCCCGCCTTTCCTCTAAGGTGTACATATTAAGATCCTTAAGTCTCTCTTCATATGCTTTATAATGAAGACCACTAACCATTTTAGTAGCCACCCTCTGTCAGCTGCTTGTGGCTCTTGATGAGGGAGCCTTTTTTGGCTATGGGTTCCTGGTAGCCTGTAGCTGGGGAGTCGCATATGTGAGAATTGATTTCCTGCTTGTTCCTAGAGAAAGCATAGTTACTCACATGTAACAGGTGTTCTCCGAGGACAGCAGGAATCAGTCCTCACAACCCTCCCTCCTCCCCTTGGAGTTGCAGTTCTCCTGTTTTACTTTTTTTTGTTCTTCGCCGTCTCTAGCTGTGTTATTTGACTGAGCAAGATGGCCCCTTTGGGTGGGAAGCGGACCACGCATGCGTGGAGGCAACTCCCAAACGCTTTCTTTGAATGCTGGGGATTTTCTCCGCGCGGGCTCCGTCGGCACCGACGTTACCCATATGTGAGGACTGATTCCTTCTGTCCCCGGAGAACTCCTGTTACAGGTGAGTAACTACGCTTACTAGACTGACCACCATTCCTGTGGAAGCCAGATTGGCCTTAAAGGATACTCTGGACTTGAATGTGGATTTGTGTTGAAGAACCATTTCGCTGCGGCGGCTGCTGCTATTCTTCAGTTGGCAGTATGTGCAGACCTGATGTTTCGAGCCCTGCTCCAGTGGATTCAGTCTCTTCTGAGGGATGATTCTATCCCTCTTTTGGAGTCTGCTACAGCCTTCCTTTCCGATGCTATGTACGACCTAGTTCGTCTGGCAACCAGGGATTTGTGCCCTGTCGACGGTGACATGGTGTTGGCTTGGTTTTGATACGGGACAGCGGACTCCTCTTCCAAAGCTCGGTTGCTTATCTGGCCTTAGAGGGGTGCTTCTGTTGGGTCGGATTGCAAAGAGCAGGTAAAAGACCTGGTCAAGACAAAATATTTCTGCTTTCTGGAGGACCAGGTCTAAGGGGTCTGTGTGTAGCGAGCATTTGTTCTTTTTCCATTAGGCGCCACCTGCTCCTCTTGGGAACACTGGTTGGACTCCTGGGGGGGTCTGGAATCCCATCGCTATGCCCTGGAGAGCCCTTCTTTCCCTTGTAGACTTGGGCTCTTTCTCATTCGCTTCATGGAGCACTTGGGCCCAAGGACCCGGTCCCATTCAGAGGATGACCCTCCCAGACTGCGCAATGAATGTTTTGGGGGCCCATTTATTGGTTCCTCTGGTTGGGGGCAGGCTTCGCATCGTTTTTCAAGAATTGGCCAAGGTTACCAAGGATTGTTCAGTGCAAGTCCCTGGTCAATACGGCTGTGTCCTGGAATGCAAAGGGTCGATTCCGGGCACTTCCATAAGAACATAAGGAATGCCTTACTGGGTCAGACCAAGGTCCATCAAGCCCAGTAACCTATTTCCAACAGTGGCCAATCCAGGTCACAAGTATCTGGCAGGTTCCCAAAAATGTACACATTCCACATTGCTTGTCTCGTGTCTTCTTTAATAATGGTTTGTAGACTTTCCCCCCAGTAACTTGTCCAAACGTTTTTTAAACCCAGCTACACTAAAAACTTTTACTACATCCTCCAGTAATAAATTCCAGAATTTGATTACGTGTTGAGTGAAAAAATATTTTCTCTTATTAGTCTTAAATGGGTTACATTGTAGCTTTGTTGTGTGTCCCTCTAGTCTTTCTACATTTCCACTCTATTTGTTAATTTATAAACTTCTATCATATCTCCCCTCAGCCGTCACTTTTCCAAGTTGAAGAGCCCTAATCCTTTAAACGTTTCCTCATAGGGGTGTCCTTCCATCCCCTTTACCATTTTGGTGGCTCTTATCTGTACCTTTTCCAATTCTGCTATATTCTTTTTAAGATACGGAGACCAGAATTACATTCAAGGTGTGGTCGCACCATGGAATGATACAGAGGCATTATAATATCTTTAGTTTTATTCTCCATTCCTTTCCTTATGTGTTATATTTGCTTTCTTAGCTGCCACTGTACACTGGGCAGAGGTTTTCAACATATTCTCTGGGAACAAGCAGGAAGTAAGTCCTCACATATGTGACGTCAGCACCGATGGAGCCCTCGTGGAACCATCCCCCCAGCTTTCAAAAAAAGCCTTTGGGAGATATCACCACGCATGCGTGGTCCCCTTCCCGTCCAAGGGTGCCATCTTGCTCAGTCTCCTTTTTTCTGCGAAGCCTTTTAGATGTTTGTCTGGCTTGTCCCCCAGAAAAAGTTGATTTTTCTTTCCGAGTTTCATACTCATCTCACCAGTACTCTTCCTGCCACCGACCTCATTGCCTCTGCATCGAGTTCGGGTCTATTTTTGTAGTTTATTATTTTCTTTTCCTGGCGTCTTCATGCTTTGTTTCTCCCAACTGGCAGTCTGGAGAGTCTTTGACCTTGCAGGGGTACTTTTTTCCCCCATGGCTACCAGTGGCTTTGAGAAGTGTGATCGGTACTCTAAAATTATGTCTTTGACCAACATACACGATTGCTGTCTCCGCTGCCTCGGGCCAGACCACGACCCGGCAGCCTGCGGTCTCTGCAAAAGGATGTTCAATAAGGCCCTCAAGAGCTGCCAGCAGCAGCACAATATTTTTCCCCGGTGTCTCCGAAGGCCAGGGCCCTTGTCTGAGGCCTCGATGTCTTGGGAGGAACCTCCCGAACCCGAGCCCTGTCGTGGCTCTTCAGAAAGGGGTTCTCCCTCGAGGGAACCCAGGAAGAAGAAGAAACCCTCGAAGGCAGCGTCCTTGGACGGTTTCAACTGGCCGGGTGCCCCCTGTGCCCGGTCCCGTAGTCCGAGATGTTCGTCCGAGGCTTCAGAGAGGGAGCGTCCTGCAAAAGTCCCTCAAAAGGATCCGATCGCGGACCGGCCTCGGTCCCCAGACACCATCCTCGTCGAGGATTCTCCTTCGGGGGAGATGGTGTCTGGCCCGAGTCCCTTGGTGCCCGCACCGAAGGCTGCAATACCTTGTGGAGTCCAGAATGGCGGCCCTGGAGCACAGTTTGCCTTCATGAACCAGCAACGGGCACTATTGTCCAGCACGACCGGTTCATCTGCCCCAACCACAGGGCCCTCGACCTCCCCGGAGGCTAAGTTGATCCTCGGCCAAGGTCGTGATCTGAGTCCCGCTTGATGGGACTGCGGTCATCCCTGGCAAGTATGCCGGGCACTGGCCGCAGGGCATCGGGGGCCCCAAGGCCCACGGAGCAGTCCTCCTATGAGTCCTCGATGGACTACTCCGAGTGGGAGATGGAGGATGAGGAGTCCCCTGATACCTGTTGCCACGGCAACATTCCATCTGACTCTCCCGTCTCGGAGCCTCGACAGCAGTCCTTGCCGGAGGTCCTTGATTTTGTCAAGGATATGTCAAAGGCCCTGGCGTTCCCTACAGAGTCAGGAGGACCCTAGGGGCAGATGAGTTGGAAATCCTCTAGTTTGAGGCTCCTCCAAGGGGAATCGTTCATGGTGCCCATTCCTCTCAACCTGGAACAGCTGATGCCTCCAGATGTAGGAGACACCGGCTTCAGTACCAGTGGTGAGCAAACTGCTTGACTCGATGTACCCAGTCTGCCGGAGCCCAGGCTTCCAAAAGTCACAGCTGCCGCATAACTCCATGGTGGTGGAGTCGGCTATGCGCCCTGGATGCCCTCAGCAGAAAGTGCTACCATGGCTCATTGCTTATCGACTGTATCCAGGCCTACCAGCTGTACATAGGCATGTATCCGAGAGACCTGGTGAAGGAACTCACCGGGTTCTCATCTGGTCTCTCCGAGGAACCCTTGGAGTGGTTCAAGAACCTGGCCAAGGCAGCCCGTGAATGCTCCAAATTCATGTCTCGAGCGGCCTATGACTGGCTCAGGTTGGCGGCTCGAGTAGCAGCAGCAGGCATCTGTGCACGATGCCAAGCTTGGTTATAGTTGTCTGACCTCGAGCAGTGGGTTCAGAACAAATTAGTCGATGTCCCCTGCCAAGGAGAGAACCTCTTTGATAAACCCATGACTGACAAGGCTGCCGAGCTGGAGACCGAATTGATGATGAGGACCAGGCTCTCCAAAAAGGACGCTGCCCCTCCCTGACGGAAGGGCTCAGGAAAAAGTCCATTTACCTGAGGAAGGGAGCTGCTTACCGAAACTAACCCACCTTTTCAGGCCTCCCCAGCTCCCCAACAGGGTCAGCAGGACATGGGCATGGCCCCAAAACCCCATGCATTGGCTCTGGCCCAGCCAGGGGGGAGTTTTTGACTCTTTGAGCATTGCCTATCTGCCCCAAGGAGATCAGCAGCCCACAAGGGGATGTATGGCCCTCTATGCAAAGAGGTGGTTGACCACCACCACCGACTCCTGGGCACTTTGGGTAGTCAGAGAGGGTTATCCTCCACCTGACCTCGGACACCTCGCCCTTATTTCCCTGGAGAGCCCCTCAGGTCTCCCCTCCACCGGGACCTTCTACAGAAGGAGTTGGCAGGTCTTCTTGAGGACAAAGCGGTGGAACCAGTGCCCCACCATCTCAAGGGCAAGGGGTTCTACTCTAGGTACTTACTCGTGCCAAAAAGGACAGGGGGCCCAAGGCCATCCTCAACCTTCATAACCTCTACAAATTCTCGATGAGGGAGAAGTTCAAGATGCTCTCCCTCGGAACATTGTTGCCATACCTCCAGCTGGGAGATTGGCTATGCTCCTTAGACTTCAAGGATGCTTATTCTCACATTCTCATTCACCCCAACCACAGGTAGTACCTGTGGTTTGTAGTGGGGGGGGGGGGGCAGGCATTTTCAGTACAGGGTGCTCCCTTTCGGCTTGGCCTCGACCCCAAGTTTCTTCACAAAATGCCTGGCAGTCATGGCCGCCTTCCTCCGCCTCCAAGGGGTTTTTGTCTTCCCCTACCTGGATGACTGGCTCATAAAGGGAGGCATGGCAGGCCACTGCACGCACCATCCAGATCCTGCAACACTTGGTTTGTCATAAACTACCCCAAGTCTCACCTCCTCCCAGCACAGCGCCTGGAGTTCGGGGCAAAGCTCGACACTCTTCAGTCAAAGACCTTCTTGCTAGGGACCGAGCCAACCATCTCAGGACTCTGACACGGGACATACAGTACCGTCCCTTGGTGCCCGCCCTGCGGCTTCTGCGCCTCCTTGGGCACATGGCCTCCACGGTCCATATCACCCCAGATTCTCGCCTCCACATGAGGGCGGTGCAGTGGTGTCTCCGGGACCACTGGTTTCAGGTCACGGGTCGCCTCTAAGACAGTCTCTATAACTCATCAACTGGCGGACTCCCTGGTCTGGTGGCAGTCTCTCCAGCATCTCGAGGTGGGCATGCCTTTTCAGGCCCCGAGCCCCTCAGGAGTCTTCACCACGGATGCCTCCCTGCTCGGCTGGGGAGCCCACTGCAGGGAGCTCCGCACCTAGGGCAACTAGTCACCAGATGAGAGCACCCAGCAGATCAACCTCCTGGAGCTCCGAGCCATATACTTAACCCTGCAAGTCTTCTGTCACCACCTGCGTCATCAACCAGTGCTGGTCCAGATGGATAACCAGGTGGCGATGTTCTACATGAGCAAACAGGGGGTATGGGGTCTCGTACCCTTTGTCAGGAGGCACTGGTCCTCTCCTCGTACGCAATCCAACAGGGTATTCTCCTGCAGGCAGTGTACCTGCCAGGCCAGGACAACCTTCTGGCCGACAGGCTGAGCAGAGTCCTCCAGCTGCATGAGTGGCAGCTGGACCCCAGGGTAGCCAGTCGGCTTTTTCGACTCTGATGGAACACGTGATGGACCTGTTCGCCAGCCCGTTCAACTTCCAGTTGCCCCACTTCTGTTCCTGGCAGGCTCACCCCTTCAAGGTTGCAGCGAACACTTTCCTTGTCTCATGGTCAGAAGGCCTCATGTATGCCTTCCCTCCCACGCCACTCAGGAGGGGGACTCTCTTCTGCACCCCAACCTGGGGTCCCTGTCACTGACAGCATGGCTACTGAGAGGGTGACTCTGGCCCCTTTCAACCCTTCGGTTGAGTGGAAGAGATTCTGCTGGCCTCTCGCAAGGCCTCTACTAGGAAGGCTTACGCCCTCAAATGGTGCAGGTTCTCGACTTGGTGTGCCGAGCAAAGGACTGACCCATTCTCCTGCCCAGTGGGACTGGTGTTACAGTACTTTCTCCACCTCTTTCAATCCGGGCTCAAGTCTAACTCCTTCCAAGTGCACCTTTGTGCCCTGGCGGTGCGCCACCATCCGGTGATTGGTAATTCCGTCTCTGTCCAACCTTTGGTGACCTGTTTTCTTCGGGGTCTGCTCTTATCGAAGACCTCGATTCGCCCTCTGGCAACCAAATGGGACCTCAACCTGGTGTTGGGACAGCTCACTCGCCCACCCGTCGAGCCTCTGGCTACCAGCCACCTTCGCTACCTCTCTTGGAAGGTGGCTTTCCTGCTTGCGCTCATCTCCACTCGCAGAGTTAGCAAGTTTCAGGCCCCTGTGGTGGAGGCGCCTTATACCAGGTTCTACAGGAGCACACACCCCAGGTTCTACAGGAGCACACACCCCAGGTTCTACAATCGCACACACCCCAGATTCCTGCTGAAGTTAGTATCGCCCTTCCATCTCAGCCAGGAAGTGGTGCTCCCTACCTTCTTTCCATGACCTCATTCCAGTCAGGCGGAGACGGTCCTTCACACCTTGGACTATAAGAGGACTTTGTCCTTCTATAACCAACGCACTCAGAGCCACTGCAAAGCTTCTCAGGTTTTCATCTCCTATGACCCCAGTAGGCTGGGGCAGGCAGTGACCATGCATACGCTGTCCACTTGGATGGCGGCCTGTATCACTCTCGCCTATGAGCAGGTGGGGCTCTCGCTGGAAGGCCGCATCACGGCGCACTGTGTCAGGGCCATGGGGATCTCGGTGGCAAACTTGCACTTTGTCCCACTGGTGGACATCTGGGCTGCCACCTAGTCTTCAGTCCATACTTTTCGCAGTTCATTACTGCCTGGAAAGAGAGTCACAACGGGACAGTGCCTTCGGCCAGGCTGTGCTCCGTAACCTTTTCGGGGTTTAGGCAACTCCTACCCTCCAACCCTTCTGTGTTCAGGCTACCGGAGTGCTTGTTTCATCGGACATAAGGGTCCTACTGTGGTCTGTGGGCACGGACACATTTTGCTGCTGCTTGCGGCTCCCCATGAGGGAGCCCCTATTTTTGCTATGGACTTTCTTTAACCTGTAGCTGAGGAGTCCCATATGTGAGGACTGACTTCCTGCTTTTTCCCAGAGAAAGAGTATTTACTCACCTGTAACAGATGTTCTCTGGGGACAGCAGGAATCAGTCCTCACAGCCTTCCCTCCTCCCCTTGGAGTTGCTTTTTTACTATCTTGTTTTTCCCATCTTTTAGCTATGTTATCTGACTGAGCAAGATGGCATACTTGTCGGAAAGGGGACCAAGCATGCATGGTGGCATCTCCCAAAAGCTTTCTTTGAAAGCTGGGGGATGCTTTCGTGAGGATTCCGTTGGAGCTGACGTCACCCATATGTGAGGAATGATTCCTGCTGTCCCCAGAGAACACCTGTTACAGGTGAGTAACTACACTTTATCCTTAGTGATGTCTAAATTTTTTTTCCTGGGTGGTGATTCCTAATATGGAACCTTGCATCGTGTAACCGTAGTTTGGATTGTTCTTTCCTAGGTGCATAACTTTGCACTTGTCCACATTAAATTTCATCTACCATTTGAACGTTCAGTCTTACAATTTATCAAGGGCCTCTTGTAATTTTTCACAATCCTCTTGTGTTTTAACAACTTGGAATAATTTTGTGTCGTCTGCAGATTTGATCACCTCACTTGTTCCCATTTCCAGGTCATTTATGAGTATGTTAAAAAAGCAGCGGGCCCTGGGGTTCTCCACTATTCACCTTTCTCCTTTGAGAAAATTGGCCATTTAGCCCTACTCTGTGATTTCTGTCTTTTAACCAGTTCCTGATTCACAATAGTACACTGCCTTCTATCCTATGACTTTTAAATTTTGCCAGGAGTTTCTTGAGGGACCTTGTCAAATGCTTTCTGAAAATCCAGGTATACTATATCAACCTGCTCACCTTTGTCTACCTGTTTATTGATACCTTCAACAAAATATAACTGTTTAATAAGACAAGATGACTTTCCTTGGTTTATTTATTTATTTATTTAACACTCATTTTTATACCGCATCTTCCAGAGATCAGTTGCGGTGTACAAATAACAACAATTAACAAATCAAAGTTTGTTTTACATAGAACATCTTAAATATACATAGAACGTCTTAAAGTATCATAAATTAAACAAACTTAAGTCTAGGAAAATTAAACTGATTTTAAACTGGAACTGTGTTAAAACAATTAACTAACAGAATGTGGTGTCTACCTACATAATATAGTACATAACAGATACAACTATATACAAGAGGGAGGTATTAAGGCATAAGAGATTGGATAGTCTTTTCGTTTGCTCTATGTGTGTGGTCCATTTAGGTGGGAGGGTTGTGCTTTATGTGGTCAGTTACTTGTTTAGCCTTTAAGTTGAGTGCAAGGTTTTCCATGGTATTATAGTGTTTGGTGAATAGATATGTTTTTAATTTTTTGCGTTATTCCATGATCTCTGTTAGAGATCGTAGATCCTCTGGTAGGGAATTCCAGATAGTGGGAGCTATATGAGAGAAGGCTCTATTATTGGTTAATTTATGTGCTTTTATGAAGTCCTTCGGAATCTTTAGTTTATTTAATTGTTCTTTTCTGTGGGTAGGTTTAGGTGTTTGTTTGCATATTAGATTACATAGTGTAGTCGGAGCCATGTCGTTTAATGCTTTGAATGAGGTAATTAATGTTTTGTATGTTATCCTACTCTGTATTGGTAACCAATGAAGGGATGCTAGTATTGGTGTTATGTGTTGGAGTGAGTTTATTTTTAGTATAATTCTTGCCGTTGCATTTTGGGCTAGTTGAATTCTTTTAATGTTCTGTTTTGAAATGCCCATAAGTATTAGGTTGGCAAAATCAAAATGAGGGGTTATGATAGCTTGTGTTATATTAATGAAATCTTGTACAAATACTAGCGGGCGTAGTTGTTTGAGAATTTTAAGTTTGAAATAGATTTTCTTTATGGTGTTTCTAATGTGGGTTTCCATTGTAAGGTGTGTATCTATTATAACACCTAGATATCTTATTTCATTTTTTATTTTAATTTCTTGATCTTGTAGTGTTATATGGGTTGGGGGGATAAATGATTGATTTTTTGTTACTATTAGGACTTCGGTTTTAGCATGGTTTATGTGGAGGTTTTGAGTTTTTAGCCAAATTGTGATTTCGTTATAACAGTCTGAGAGGAGTTGTAACGGTAGGTTGGGAATAGTAAATGGAATGTACATCATAATATCGTCTGCATAGAGGTGATATTCTACTCCAAATTTTTTAAAGATATTGCAGACCGGTTTTATGTAAATGTTAAAAAGTAGGGCTGATAGTGCAGATCCTTGTGGTAAACCTATTTCTTGATTATATGTAGTTGAAGTTTGATTACCTATTCGTACATTTTGTGTTCTGTTGTTTAAATAGGAGGTGAACCATTTATGTACTGTAGAGTTTATTCCTATCTGTTTTAAGTTGCTGAGCATTATTGAGTGATGTACACTATCAAAGGCCGCTGATATGTCAATGAAGAGGAGGATGAATGCTTGTTTATGATTGTCGATTCCTCTTAGGAGAGTATCAATTAATACAGTAAGTAGTGTTTCTACTCCGTGGCGGGGCCGAAATCCATATTGTTGCTCGTCAAGTGGGTAAGATGTGTCTATGTATTCCTGTGTCTGTAATTGCACTACTTTTTCTATTATTTTGGCCAAAAAATGGTATGCTAGAGATGGGCCTGTATGATACTGGGGATGTTTTATCTAATTTGCTATTTTTTAGTATTGGGCGTATTTGTGCGTGTTTGAGTGATTGTGGGAGGTAACCTTGGGTTAATGAGAGGTTGACTATTGGGAGAATGAATGATAGTAGAGTTGGCAGTGTGTTTTTTATCCATGACACTGGGCATGGGTCTAAATATGAAGTTGTGGTTTTGAGACCAGATATGATAGTTTTTAATGACGTACTTGAAATGGGGTAAAAGTCTGACCATTCGTCAATAGGCTGCTGAGAGGTGTTAATTGTATCTAATGACATTTGAGGTTTTTTTGATTTGTTTTGGTAGTGATTGGCTAGTGTTTGTACTGAGATGTCAGTGATTTCATTGCTAGAAGTTTGAGCGTTATTGGTAAGGTTTCTGACAATAGAAAATAGCTCTCGAGGTCTGTTAAATGATTTTGATAAGGTTGCTGCGTAGTAGTTTTTCTTTGTACTATCTATTGCTTCTTTATATTTTATGAGATGGTTATTGTATATTTCCTTATGAATAGTAAACTTAGATTTTCGCCATTTAATTTCGTGTTTTCTTAGTTCTTTTTTCATTTGTTTTAGTGTGTTGTTGAACCATGGTGTACTGTTTGTTTTGGGGTGTATCCTTTGTTTATTTGTGTGGTTGCTTTTGGCTGCATTATTGATGGTTTCGTACCAGTTGTTGACAGCGTCATCTAGATCTGATGTGGATGGCAAGAGGTGGGGGATTGTAGAGTCGAGGAATTCCGTTTCATTAAACTTTTTAAATTTTGACGTGGGACCACTTAATGTATAGTTTTTGACATTAGTAGTATGATATGTGAGATTTATTTTGATAGTATAATGATCAGACCAGGGTGTCTCTGTGAGTGCTATGGAATTTGGGTTGATTAGTTTGAAGAGTGCATCGGGGAGAAAAATCAGGTCTAGTGTTCCTCCTTTTATATGTGTTGCGGTATTTATTATTTGATGATAATCTATATCTGATATAGCATCGAGAAATAATTTGGAGTTATGTGTTGATAGTGATGGGAGATTGAAATCACCTAGCATGATTACAGGGTTTTGTACAGTGGATGAGCTAAGGAGATCAATAAAGGAGTCTAGGCAATCTGCACTTTGGTCTGGAGGTCTATAAATTAAGCAGATTTTCATGAGGCCGGTTTTTATCAATAATGTGTCTATGTTATTAGATATGTTTGATTGGATTGATTTGGCATTTAATATTTTTTTTCGTCATCATTAGGACTCCTCCGCCTTTTTGTTGGATCTATGTTTGTAAAAAAGGTCATAGTTTTCATTATCAAGTTGATTTAGGTAAACTGTGTCCGTTTCAGAAAGCCAAGTCTCTGTGACACATAAGATGTCTGGTTTAGAGTCTGTTATTAGATCATTAAATATGGGGAGTTTATTTTTCATTGATCGTGCATTAATAAGGATGCATGATAGGGAGGATAAGTTTGAGGAAATTTCCTTGCAAATTTGAGGTGAATTTGTTTGTTTTATGTGTATTAGTCTATGGTAGTTTATCTTTGGATAGTTGTTTGGGTGAGTGTGTCCAATATGGTTGTCATATCGGGTATGATTGTGTATTATAGGGATGGTCATGTAATTTTTGCTGTTTAGACTTAGTGATAGGTTAATTATTATTATTGTCAATAGTATAAAGGTGTATGATATTCTTGGAAACATGATGTTGGAGTGTGTCATTTTCTGAATCTGGTTCAGAGGTATGTTAGCCAATGTATCTGATTCAGTGGCGTGTTGAGTAGTGTAGTGATGGCGTGGTAATAACTGATGTGATAATATAAATAAGTTACTGACAACAGTAGGAAGGACAGTTAATGACTAGTGTAGAGATGTAGATTGGCTTGCTCAGAAGAACAATCAGTTGTTACATATTAGAAGGTAGTAGTGGGGTGATATGGAGGCCACGTCGGTAGGTTAGATGTGAGTTACTGACAACAGTAATAAATTTAGTATGAAACACAGATAGCAGTGATATTTCAAATTGAGTTACTGACAACAGTAATAAATCTAGAGAGAGTCACAAGTGGCAGGAATATATCTAAGGTGAGTTATAGATAGCTGTAAAATATCTGAGACCTACTACTGACAACAGTAATAAATCTGAGTTGAATCACAGGTGGCAGGAGTATATCTTAAGAGAGCTACTGACAACAGTAATTAGGTCTGATGTAAATTAAAAGTAATATTTGAATTGCTACGAATGCTAAAACACAAGGCTAAATTCATACAGGATAATGTTAAGGTTTAAATGCATTAATATTGACAATAGTAGGGTGTTCCTCTATAAGTAATGCTGAGTACTGTGATCGATTTAAGCAGTATAATATTATTAGTGCATCTATGCAGAAAAGGATTTGAATTGTTACCAAGATTACTAAGGTTGCACAATAATGTATAATGTTTAGGATAGTCCGGCAAGATTTAGCTATTCAAGTTAAGTCTTTTATGAGCAACAATATTGGTTGAGTATACTTGCGGCAAGTTGATGGGGTGTCTAAACGGTGGTTCCCTTCGAGCTCAACTCTAAAGGAGCTCAGCAGTACCTTGTAGAGTCTGTTTTTCTTTTCGTGGTAATTCTTTTGCGATTTTTGGCAGAATCGATGATCTAGAAGCGCCTTTGCAGCTTTTTCAGAATGGTGCGTGCAGGGTAACTACTCTTTCCAAGGTTATTTAGGATAGTATGATGCCTTTGTGGATGGCCACTGCCGCCTGCCTGAGAGCGGGTTGCTTTTGTTGAGCTGCTGCTCCTCCTCCCACAGCCCCGATTGAGCTGGAGCAATTAAGCAGGTCAGCTGGCTTAGCTGGGACGGTGCTCTACCCCGATGCAGGGGGAGTTGAAGATGGCGATTTTCCCGCCGATCGCGGGCTGCTTTTGTTGAGCTGCTGCTCCTCCTCCCACAGCCCCGATTGAGCTGGAGCAATTAAGCAGGTCAGCTGGCTTAGCTGGGACGGTGCTCTACCCCGATGCAGGAGTACCATGTTGGCTTTCTCCCATTAATCCATGACTATATCTACATGTTCAGTAATTTTATTCTTTATAATGGTTTCAACCATTTTGCCCGATACTTACACTAGGCTGTCCTGGTCTATAGTTTCCCGGATCACCCCTGGAACCCTTTTTAAAAATTGGTGAATGGCCAATGTAACACCAATCTTCAGGTACTACAGATGATTTTAATGATTGTTCACAGATTACTAATAGTAGGTCTGCAGTCTCATATTTCAGTTCTTTCAACAATCTCAGATGTATCCCATCCGGTCCAGGTGATCTGCTACTCTTCAATTTATCAAATAGTTGTAATACATCTTTCTGGTTTATCAATATTTCTTTCAATTCTTCTGATCCATCACCTTTAAATACCATTTCAGGCATGAGTAACTTGCCTACATCATCTTCAGTAAAGTCTGAAGCAATGAATTCATTCGGTCTCTCTGCACTGCCCTTGTCCTCCCTTATTCTCCGTTTTGCCCCTCTATCATCTAATGGTCCAACTGATTATCTCGCAGAGTTTTTGCTATGAATGTACTTGAAAACATTTTTATTATGCTTTTTTTCAATTTGTCTCTTCCTGCCCTATCAGTGCATTGCATCTAACTTGCCAGTGCGTATGTTTCCCATTTTCATCATTTGGCTCCTTTTACCATTTCCTGAAAGGTGCTTTTTTTTGGCTACAATGGTCTATCTGACCTCTCCTTTAACCATGCTGGCAGGTTTTTGGCCTTCCTTCCACTTTTCTTAAAACATGGAATACATCTGCTCTGGGCTTCCAAGATAGCATTTTTAAACAACACCCATGTTTGATGTAAATCTTTAACCTTTGCAGCTGCTCCTTTTAGTTTTTTCTTAACTATTTTCCTCATTTTATCATAGTCTCCCTTTTAAAAGTTAAAAGGTAGTACGGTGGATTTCCTTGCCATCTTTCCTCCATTTATTAAATCAAATGCGATCATATTATGATCACTATTGCCAAGTGGCCCCAATACCCTTATTTCTTGCACCAGATCCTGTATTCTACTGAGGAGTAGGTCCAAATAAGCTTCCCCTCTTGTCGGTTCATGAACCAGCTGTTCAAGAAGCAGTCATTTATTTTATCTAGAAACATATCTCCCTAGCATGTCTTCTCCTCTTGTGGGTCTGTGAACAGCAGAGCCGCTGTGCGGGTCATCTAGGACAAGTTGCTTTCCCTGAAGACAGAGGTGGCCCTTTCCTCAGACAATTTGGGCAGGAGTAGGTTTTCCACCTGTTTTGTGGTGCCAACACGGAAGGAACATTCTGGCCCATTCTGGACTTCAAGTATAGTGAGCACTTCTGTGTCTTCCTCTTCTTGATGGAAACTTTGCGATCTATGATTCAAGTGGTGCACTGAGGGGAGTTCCTGGCTTCTCTGGATTTTGCCAAGGCATATTTTCATATCTTGATCTGGGAGATCAGCAAAGTATTTGTTTTGCCGTGCTTGACTGTCCCCATCAGTTTGCCATCCTCCCCTTCAGGGTCTCTATTGCCCCAAGGGCATTCTCCAAGGTCATGAGGTAGTGGCTGTGGCACTCCGGCACCCAGGGATTTGTTTGCACTCATATTTGGACTACTGGCTCATCCGAGCCCATTCTCTTTCAAAGGTGTCTCAGGTAACTCCCTGAGTGGTGTCCTTTTTGATAAGCCTCACCTGGGTGATCACTTGGGAAAAAGTGCTAGTTGTTGCATTCCCTGTCCCTGGAGTTCCTGGGAGCACTTTTCAGTACTCCTGTGCACCGAGTCTTCCTGCCAGAGGAGAAAGTCAAAGACTGGTGGATTGCCTGGCACTGTTCTGTTTGCAGCAGGCTCCCAGAGTCTGAGTTGATCCTCAGCTCCTTGGCTTGATAGCATGACAATCAAGATGATGCCATGGATGTGTGCTCGAATGCAACTGCTTTAACTGTCCTTACTTGCTTCGTGGTTTCCGAGTTCTCAGCGATTCGAGCTCCATCTCTTGCTCCCAGTGATAGTGATGGCCAGCCAGCTCCCAGTGGTAGTGATGGCAGTAGCCCAGTCTTCTGTGGAAGGGCATGCCACTGGACAATTTCTCCTGGATCCTTCAGGATGACAAATGCCAGTTTCTTGGGCTGGGAAGCCCATTGCTAAGACTGTATGGCCCAGTGCCGTTGGAACCACAAGAAAGTGATGTATTCCATCAATCGCCTCATGGCAAAGGCCATCAGGTTGGCTTTTCTGCATTTCCGGCCCCTGGTTGAGGGCTGAGCAATTTGAGTGTTTTCGGACAATGCCATGGCAGTGGCATATATCAAGGCAAGGCAGCACGAGAAGTTCCGGGGTAGCTGTGGAGATGGCTCTCCAGTTTGCCTGGGCAGAGAAGAACCACCTAGCCTTGTTGACTCAGCACATTGCTGGGGTTGGCAGTATGGAAGTGGACTTCCTCAGCTGTCACTCTCTGGATCCTGGAGAGTGGGAGTTGAGTCGGGAGGCATTTCTGCGCTGTTTAGGTCACCCCAAAATGAATCTGTTATAACCCACTCCAATGCCAAAGTTTGCCACCTCTTCAATCCCCACACAGAAATGACATCTGAGGATGTCAACACCCTGACCCAGTCAGCACCTGCTATACATGTTTCATCCATGGCCCCTGGTGGGGCATGTGATTTGGCATATAAAACACCACCCAGGCACGATTGTTCTGGTAGCGCCTGATTAGCTGAGGAGAGCGTGGTTCGGAGACCTGAAATGGCTCCTGTAGGCACCGCCTCTTTGGTTTCCTCTGTCTCGGGACTTATTACATCAGGGATTAATCATCCTGGAGGATCCTGTTCCCTTCTTACTTATGGCTTGGCTTTTGAAAGGAGACGGCTAGCGCATAAGGGCTGCTCTCCAACGATGGTCTCCACTCTGGAGCCCAGAGGTAGTCTACCAAGTTAGCATATGGGTGGGTCTGGTGTCTCTTTGATTGATGGTGAGTCACTTGACGTATGGCTCCTGAGGCAGCCAAGGTGCCATCTCTATTGGCTTTTCTATAAGATGGCCTGGAGAAGAGCCTTTCCCTTAGCTCCCTGAAAGTTCAGGTGGCAGCTTTGACCTGTTTCCGAGATCCGGTGGCTGGTAAGCCTCTAGGTTTGCACCTGGCTGTCTCACACTTTCTCCAGGGGGTTCAGCATCTGCATCCTACCCTCCGGTCTGTGATCCCTTCCTGGGATCTACATCTGGTGCTCAGGGTCCTGATGGTGGCGCCCCTTGAGCTGTTGAAGCACGCTACTTTTAAGGATTTGACACTCGATGGTCGTCTTCATGGCAATTTGTTCCACAGGATGGATTATCGAGTTGCAGGCTGTCTTGCCGAGATCCTTATCTGTCTTTTTCAAAGGAGGCTGTTTCCATTCAGCCTGTACCTTCCTTCTTGTCTAAGGTGCTTTCTCCCTTTCATGTGAACCAGGTGGTCTGCCTGCCCTCCTTCTCTAAGGGGCAGTGTTGGGGGAAGGATAAGGATCTTCACCTTGTGGATGTCCGGAGGGTGCTTCTGCAGTACTTAGAGGTTACGAATTCCTTTCGTAAGTCCGAATATCATTTTGTGCTGTTTGCTGGCCTGTGCAGGGATGATGTGACAGCTAAGTTGACTTTGGGGTGCTGGATTAAGGAGGCCATTGCCTTGATGCATATGTTGTGGAACCGGCCAGTTCTGAAGGGTTTGTGTGCCTCTTCTACCCAAGCGCAAGCATCCTCGTGGGCAGAGTGGAGTTCGGTAACCCCTGCAGACATTTGTTGGACAGCATCGTGAGCATCATTTACACTTTTGTCAAGCATTACTACTTGGATATCCACGTGCAGATGGACATGGCCTTTGGCGCAAGTGTTTGCAAGCTGTTCTGCCTTCAACCCGCCCAGTGGAGTAGTAGCTTTGGTACATCTCACTTGTCTGGACTGGTCTAGCAGGATGATATGGAAGATAACATTTTACTTACCAGTTAATGTCCTTTTTTTTGAGTCCTGTTAGACTAGTTCAGGGCCTGCTCTTGTTATGTATTTGCTCTTTTCTTCTGCTGCGGTACCCTTGGGTCAGCTATGATTTTTCTACTTGGCTCTGAAGGTTCACCTTCTATTAACAGCCTTCTGGTTATGCTTTATTTTACTTTCGATTACTTATTGTTGCCCACATTGAGGTTGTGTGAATCTTGTCATGGTCTCTCATATGCTTTGGGACAGATACTGACAAGCCTCTGGTGGCTGAGGCGAATTGAGACATGGGAGTGGTGACATTGGAACTTGGGTTTTTCATTGGTTCTTTGTCTTCACCAATCTGCTGGTAGGGGAACACAACCCACTTGTCTGGACTAGTCTAGCAGGACTCAAGGAAAGGACATTAACTGGTAAGTAAAACGTCACCTTGCTACTGGAAGATGTAGTAAAACTGTTAGTGTAGCTGGATTTAATAGAGTTTTTGACAAGTTCCTGGAGGAGAAGTTCATAAACATTATTAAAGTGGACTAGGGAAGTCCGTTGCTTATCCCTGGGATAAGCAGCATGTAATTTGTCTACCTTTTTTGGAACCTGTCAGGTACCTGTGATCTGGATTGGCGCCTGTTGGATACAGGATACTGGGATTGATGGACCTTGGTCTGACTCAGTATGACATTTCTTATGTTCTTAACATAGTTGGGGGGATAATGTATAAACAGATTGAAAAGATTTGATGCCATTATAATTAGTTGAGGAAAGCCAAGTGTAAGAGGATAGGTTTTTGATATTGTTCCGGTTCGAGCTGTCAAAGAACGATTATAATGATAGGAAGGGAACCAATCATAGACAGTATCTTTGATACCTAAACTGGAAAGGCATGTTAGCAGAAACTTGGTTCAAGGAGGGTGAGGAGCCCCTCCTGAACTGCTGCCTTCCCCCAGGTTTCTCAGCTATCTTCCTTCCCTGCATTGGCTGTACCGGAGGGGTAGCTGTAATTCACCGCTCTTCCCTCCCAATTATTCAAATTCCCTCATCCTCTCTGCATTACCTCGAGGCCCTTCTGCTTTGCTTTCAGTTATCTCCCCTTATCCACTGTCTCCTCATCTATTCCTCTCCCTCTCTCCATCCCCATCTTTGGGATGACGTACTTGCCACTATATCAGACATATCCATTCAGTTCCCTCAGCTGCTTATCTTAGGTGACTTTAATGTGCATTACCACTCTCCAGCCTCTGCGCGTGATCATTCCTTCAGTACCCTGCTACACGATCTCACCCTCTCCCAGGATGCAAACCTGGCCACACACTCAGCAGGCCATATCCTTAGTGCTTATATCATCAACTTTCTCTTTTCAGCTTTCAGATCTATACGTGAAACCCCTTCCTTGGATCGACCATTTCTGTATCCGATTCATTATACGACTGCCCTGCCTGCATCACCAAGTATCCCTGTCCCTTCCTCCAGTCTCCTTCCTCTGCAGCCCACTCAACGACTCTCCTGTCACATTACCCCCCTCCCCCCTTAACTATTCAGGACTTTCCTGCTGCTGACCAGATACTTCCTCTAGACTTCTCTTCACTTTCCACAGATCTGCAGGTTTCATCGTGGAACACCTCTCTTGCCACTGCCCTCAATCACGTAGCACCATTTCTCCTGTGACCCCCCTCCTGGTCCCTCCCTCCAACCATGATTCCATCCAGGGTTCTGCCTGCTTCATTCTCATCTGTGCCACTCTGAGCAATTCTGGCATAAGCACTGTATCCCTTCAGCTCACCAACACTTTAAATCATTCCATCAGACCTATCATTTGCATGTTCACCAGGCCAAACGTTCCCATTTCTCCAACATTATTTTCTCAGCATCCAATTTCACATGGCAGTTATATTCAGTCATAAAGTCTCTGTCTACCATCCAGCCCCACTCCTCCTCTGATAATGCTGTCGCTATTCCCGCTCCCTCCTAGCTAGTATCCTCCTTTGATTCCAAAGTTCGTGTCCTGCGCTCCTCACTCGTCACCTGCTCTCTTCCTATAGGGTCCCCTTTACTGTCCTCCCCACTTTCGTCCCCTTCTCTCTCCCACAGATGGTCTGCTTTTCACCCACTTTCAATCACTGAGCTCTCTAAGTCGCTTTCCACATCCCACAAGACTTCCTGCCTGCTGTTGGAACCTTCTCTAGCACTCCTCCCTTTTATCCTTACCATGCTTAACTCTAGCCTTTCTTCTGGTACTTTCTCTACTGTTTGGAAACACGCACTGGTCCGCCCTCTTCTAAAAAAGTCATCTCTTGATCCTCTAGATCCCACCAACTACCGCCCAGTTTCCAACCTACCATTCTTCTTGAAAATCCTGGAAAAGCCATTTTCTCACAGCTCTCTCAACACTTCGACCTCACTCATCTTCTCACGTCAGTCTGACTTCTGTCCCGGCCACAGTGTCGAAACTATCATGCTTTCATTACTCAATGACCTTCACACTGCCTATGATCGTGGTGACATCTATTTAGCAGTCTCTATTGATCTTTCGGCAGCCTTCGACTTAGTGGATCACTCTATCCTCCTTTCTCACCTAAAGGATTCTGGCCTTTGGGGGACAGTATTTCGGTGGTTTCATTCCTTTTCTCTTCTCACACTCTCTCTGTGCTCTCAGGTGGTGCATCTTCTGATCCTGTCCCCTTCTGCTGTGGCGTCCCCCAGGGCTCTGTCCTTTCGCCTCTCTTATTGAATATTTTTCTAGTTCCACTCACTCTGCACATACAATTCGGTCTGTCAGGTATAATTCTGCTTCACCATACAACCCCCAGCAACCAGATCTCTCCCCTCTTAATGATTGTTTAGCTCGGGTCTCCTACTGGCTTGCCACGAACTGTCTACACCTTATTCTGTTCAAAACACTCATAATTTGTTTCACATATGGTAGCCCCTGTCTCTGTCGCCCCAGCCCTCTCCAATTTTGCAATTTCACTGGTGCCCTCTCTTCATTATCTCGACGTGACATTGGACATTGCATTTTCCTTTCATGACCATATTTTACTCTTCACCCGCCAGTCCTTCTTTTAGCTTCGTCAAATACGTGCCATTCGCCCCTTCTTGTCCGCTCAGGCACTAACCCCACCCTTCTTTATCTCTGGTCATGTCTCGCCTTGACTTCTGCAGCCTTGCCCTTGCTGGTATCACTCAGTCCCAACTACATCGCCTCCATCGCCTCCATCTACTACAGAATACTGCAGCTCGGATCCATTACTCACGCCACACGTCTGGGTCATATTACTCCGATCCTTATTCAGCTTCATTGACTTCCACTGACTTAATGCATCCACTATAAAGCCTCATTCTGATCCACCATTCCATATATGCAAATACACCACAATACCTGGCAGACCTGCTTCAATTCCACATTCCCACCCACCGTCTTCATTCAATTCATGTCAATCGGTTGGTCTTTGTGTCTCCGTCATGTGCTCACCTTCAGTCCACTCGTCACTCTGCCTTCTTCTTCCTGGGTCCTTTCCTTTGGAATTCCCTCTCCTCTATTCTCCGCCAGGAATTCTCCTTTCTCAAGTTTAAAAACCTGAAATCTCAACTGTTATGCTCTGCATTTGATCTGCCTTCTACTACAGCTCCCTGCCTTCTGTCATTGCTCTTCACTCTGTGGGTGATTGCATTGTTCCTGTCCTGTTACATATTGTAGTTCATTTCTTTTTTGGCCTTAGGCCAATACTGTTCACTTTATGTAATTGTAAACCACCCTGGTGTTATGAAGGAGCAGTATATCAAGAAACCAAACATAAACGTAAAATTTGAATCCACTAGATCAAAGTTAGCACTAAGACTGAGTGATATCAAAGTTGATTGAATGGATTCAGATTTGCAGTGTGTGTCGTTTAATAGACAAAGGAATAAAGAATTCTGTACAATGGCTTGGGTGAAATTCTGCTCGTCTGGGGTGGAGAGCATTGATTTGATTCCAAAATGTAGAAAGAAGTTAATGGCCGATTTTATTTTCCAGAATCTTTAAGGCAAAGGGAAGGTTGGAGGACTAGGCAGTAATTTTATTTACAGTAATGAATCTAAAGAGCTGTTTTTAAAGGATGGATCACAGCATGTTTCCAAGAAGATGGGAAAATGCCTACCGGCAAGCTGCTATTTATAATTGCTAAAATAGGAGGATGTAATCCTGATACTTGCTTTTTTAATAAATTCTGGTGAAATATTATCTCCCCAATCAAAAGAACTTTTAATGTTAGTCAAGGGCACCTTGAGTGAAAATTTTGATGCCGTGTTAAATGAGTGTCATGTATGAGTTAAGATGATTGACTGGAGCAGTTTTAGATGTATTGAATATGGAGGCAAGTGTTGCCTACTGATTTAAAATTGGTTATTTTATAGTTGAGAAAAGAAGCAAGCGTGTTTGGTAAAGGGCATTTGACCTCAGACAATGTACTTTGTTTATTTTGGAGCAGATTTGGAAAGGTTTGGTTGAGATTTGTTCTCTATAATGAGATTGATGTGATAGTTCTCCAGGAACAAGCAGGAAGTCAGTCCTCACATATGGGTGCCGACGGTGCTGACAGAGCCTGCGCGGAGCATTTCCCCAGCTTTCAAAGTAAACCTTTGGGAATGCTACCAGGCATGCATGGTCCTCTTCCTTCCCAAGGGTGCCATCTTGTTCATTCTCATTTTTTCCGTGGAGCCCAATGGACATGGTCCTCGTCTCTCCCAGAAAAAGTGATTCTTTCCCCTTCCAAATTGTTTGCTTCGGTCTTGTACCATCCTCTGCCTCGAGTTGTCACCTTGGTGCCATTCTCGGTCTCGTACAGTCCCTTTTTTTGTCGAGGTTCCTCCTTGACTGGCATTCGTGCCTTTTTTCGCCCAGGGGTCCTTGACCCCGGCCAGGTGTTCTCCACCATGATTCCCAGTGGATTCAAAAAGTATGACCAATATGGCCAGATCATATCAGTTACTGATACACATGACTGCTGCCTGGGCCCGGACCACGACAGCTCCTCCTGTGACCAGTGCCAGGCCATGATGCCCAAAACCACAGGAAGAGGTCTGAGTTGCAGGGGAAGCTGTTCCCCAAGCCCAACTCTGCTCAGGCATCGTCTCCTCCCAGTCCGAAGGAGGATTCCTCGCGCAGGGTCTGGGTATCCTCGGAGTCCCTCAACGGCGGCTCTTCCAGTAGGTCACCAGACACCCCCCCCCCCCCCTAAGAAGAAGAAAAAGTTGCGGCCTCCCGAGTTGCTGTCGAAGCCTGAGAAGGTCCTGCGGCAGGACTTGGGGCTCGGTGCAGTGCCCTCCTAAACTCTTGTAGCAGGAGCTCTCAGCCAGCTGTGATCATGCCAGGGCTTGAGAGCCTATAGTCCTATTCTTTTGTTTTTTGTGGTCGCATCTGCCTTCCTTCAACGCCTACCGGTACCGCAGGTTCTCTTTTCTTCTTTTTCAAAAAAAAAACCTGGGTTTTTTTTCAGGGGCCTTTCCCCTCTCAGGGCTAGGCGCCATTTTGGGCACTAGGCCCATTTTTCTTCAAACATGGAGAAACCAGCTATTGGTTTCAAAAAAATGTTCTAAATGTGGCGGTACCATTTCCGTCACCGACACCCGTGAATGGTGTCTTAAGTGTTTAGGTCCTGACCATTCTCCATTGGAGTGTCTCTCCTGCAGAAAGATGACCAAGAGGGGCCTGCAGAATAGAGCTGCAAAACTCGGTACCCTCTTTGCCGCAGACACGATGTCAGTTGCATCGACGTCTTCCAGGGCTTCATCTTCCTCCCATGGATCTCAGGTAAATAAACTTAAGTCTTCTAAGACTGGCCAGTCCTCAAAGGGTAGATTTCCTTCCAAGTATCGAGATGCCACTGGCGTTGCCCTCGAGTAAAGTTCACTGGCAAAATAGCCCCGGCGGGAGGCCTCAGTCGCCAAAGCAATAACGGGGCTCCAGAATTTTCCAGAGGTTTCCACCTCTGCAGAACTACTGGTGCCATGTTCTGGGGTTGTAGCCGCTTCCACCGGTACCGAAACCCAGGCATTGGCAGGAGCGATGGATCAAACACAGTCTAGCGGCCCTCTTAGCAGCTTCGGTACTGCTAAGACCGCTACAGACGGTTCCACAGGTATCGGTACCAACACCGGTACCGAGTGCCTCGGCGGGTATACTTCCCCCCCCCCCATGCCGAGCCTTGAGTCTATCTCAGGTATCGACAGATCGGTACTGAGACACCCCAATACCAACTTCAAGCGATATCGGTACCATGCATTGCAAGAACACCCGGTGCAGAGATACTTCGAATCATCCGATTCCGATGATTCCGATGACTCTGATGACTCTGCCGGTACTAGAGATATCCTTCCAGAGAATCCATCTCCATCTCCTCCTCAACGAAGAATGTCTCCTCCAGAAGACATGTCCTTCCAGGATTTTATACGTGATTTAGTTCGAGGTCTTGTAATCAAGGTGACTCCAGAGAAGGAACCTAGAGCAGAAGAATTAGAAATTCTTTAGTACCCTAAGGCTTCTAAAGAGGCAGCTACTCTGCCTATTCACAGAATCTTGCATGATCTTATGCTAAAAATGTGGGAAACTCCTTTGACGGTGTCTCCACACTCTCGACGACTTGATACCATGTACCGAGTTCCAAACTGTCCTGGCTTTCAAAAGACTCAGTTAACACACCATTCAATGGTAGTGGAATCGGCGATGCGTATGATTAAGAGTGCTAAAACACATTCTTCCAATCCTTCAGGCCGTGAATCGAGGATGCTCGATGTCTTTGTTTATGTTTATTTCATTTGATATACCGCCCTTCTGTAATGAACAAGGCAGTTTACAGTTTATAAAAAAAATAAACATCTAGTAGAGGCACAAGGCCAGTAGAAAGGGAAAGGAACTACAATCATTGATAGGACAGTAAGAGAGAAAGGAGAGAGTAAACAAAACATAGGGGAAGTAATTACACAAAAGGGGAGGGGAGGTCAAAGGCCAGGGAAAAAAGGTGGGTCTTTAGGTTTCGCTTGAAGGTGGCGTGATGGGGGTCGGAGTGGAGAGAGTTCCAAAGGGCAGGGCCGGCGAAGAAGAAGGCAGAGGAATGGGTGGAGTGTAGATGAGCAAGAGAGGGAGAAGGAAGGTTCAGGCAGTTGAGGTGAGGCGTCGATGTTTCCAGTCCTCCATGTTGGCAGCCAGGATTACCTCCTACATTCTGTATATGGGAATATTCCTCAAAGAAGTTACAGGTGACTTTGAGCTCATGAGCCCTCTTCTCCCTGAGGAAAAAAGGGGGGAATTCCTTACTCTGGTCAAACATGCCCAGGAAGTCTCAAAATTTGTAAACCGTGCAACCTTTGAATGCTTTGAATGCATTAGCAGAACATCTGCTATTTCCATTGGTGTATGTCGTATTGCCTTGGAAATATTCCTTGCACAGGAGAAAATCTCTTTGGCAAGGATTGGCAAGACAAGGCTAATCAGATTGAATCTGAAAATACTACCTTGAACAGACTGTCAAAGTCTACAGCCAACCCAGCAAAGAAAAAGTCAGTCAAGAAACCCTTTTTCAACAAGAAAAAGAAATTTTACCCATCCTACACCTATCAGGGACACTGTCCAGTTCATGTTCCCCAAAGGGGACAACAACAGAACATACAGCAGAGGAAACCACAAGTTCCAAGAGCTCAACCGGCTCAACAGACTCAGCCTCCTCAGGGGCTTTGTCTCCTTCCTAGAGAACTTAGTTTTTCTGCCCCTGAAAGGTCCTGAACCCCTTACCATCCCGGGCAGGTTATGCCATTTTGCCAGAAGATAGCAACAAATAACATCAGAAAACTGGACTCTGTCCATTGTACGAGAGGGATACAGACTTCATTTTCACAGTATGCCCCCTCCTACAATGATAAGACAGTTCAATTCGCAGGTCTCTGTCACCAGTCTCTTGGGTCAGGAGGTTGCATCACTTCTTGCTCAAGGAGCAATAGAAGAGGTACCCATACTCCATCAGGGCACGGGATTCTACTCCCCCTACTTTCTCATACCAAAGAAAACAGGTGGACACAGGCCTATACTAGACCTCAGAGAATTAAACAAGTATCTGTTCCAGGAAAAATTCAAAATTATCTCCCTCGGAACACTCCTGCCATACCTTCAGAGTCAGGACTGGCTATGTTCTCTAGATCTAAAGGATGCATATACGCATATTTTCATCCATTCAGATCACAGGAAATTCCTTCGGTTCCTTTTCCAGGGAAGACATTTCCAATACAGGGTTCTTCCCTTCGGTCTGGCTTCTGCCCCAAAAGTCTTCACAAAATGCATGGCAGTAATGGCAGCATTCCTGAGAACTCTAGGAATATTAGTCTTCCCCTACTTGGACGACTGGCTCATTCGAGCATCAACAGCTCCAGAAGTCAGCTTTGCTCTTTCTCGCACCATGCGAATCCTTTAATACTTGGGATTGGTCATAAACCTCCCAAAATCTCATCTCACCCCTTCTCAGTCTCTAGAATACATAGGGGCTCGTCTAGACACAAGGCAGTCAAGGGCTTTCCTGCCACAGCCACGTTGTCTTCGTATAGTACAGCTGACCTCCCAAGCAGCTATGAAGGTCTTCCTGACTGTTCTGGAGATGCTTCATCTTCTGTGGCATATGGCATCCACGGTCCATGTGGTTCCCTATGCTCGCTTTCATATGCTAGCAGCCCCAGTGGACCCTGTCCTCTCAGTGGACACAGGCCTCGGGTCAGCTAACGGACAAAATCAGAAACTCCACATGTCTCATTTTGTCCCTACAATGGTGGCAGTCACTGGAAAACCTTCTCATGGGTTCTCGTTTCCAGCAGCCTCTATGCCAAACCACCCTAACAACAGACGCGTCCAAGTTGGGTTGGGGGGCTCACTTGCACGATCTATCAACTCAGGTTCTCTGGACCCCACAGGAGGCTTGTTTTCACATAAATCTCCTAGAGCTCAGAGCCATTTTCCATGCTGTCCGAGTTTTTCAGGCCTATCTCAGCTACAAGACAATTCTGGTCCAGACCGACAATCAAGTAGCCATATTATATGTGAACAAGCAGGGCGGAACAGGCTCTCTGTCATTATGCAACAAAGCTTTGCGACTGTGGACCTTCACCAGAGAGCTTCAAATCCACCTCCTAGTGGTATATCTTCCGGTTATTCAGAATCTTTGGGCAGACAAACTCAGTCGAATACTGCTGCCACACGAATGGTCTCTGCGCTCAGACCAGCTTGCTCGAGTGTTTCGAATCTGGGGAACACCAGATTTAGACCTCTTTGCAAGTCCACAGAATGCCAAACTTCCCCGATTCTGTTCCAGAATTCTGGCTCAAAACTGTCAGGCAACGGATGCTTTCCGCCTCCATTGGGGTCAGGACTTCCTCTATGCCTTCCCACCCATTCCTCTCATTCCCAAAACTTTGTTCAAGCTTCAGAGAGACAGAGGTCATATGATACTCATAGTTCCGCATTGGCCACGGCAGATGTGGTATCCTCTGCTTCTGCGTGTCTCTCAAGCCACACCTCTAGAGTTGGAATGTGCTCCAGATCTTCTTTCCCAGGAGAATGGGACGCTATTGCACCCGAATCCCCAGTCCCTGCACCTCAGGGCCTCGTTACTGAAAGCCTAGGATTCCCGGATATCAACCTATCTCAACAGGTAAAGGATATCCTTGTGGCTTCCAGGAAGCCTTACACAAGGTGATCCTTCACCTTTAAGTGGAAGAGATTCTCTGTATGGTGTTCTCAAAAGGAACTCAACCCCCATACAGTGCCTGTCGAATTGCTTCTGGAGTACCTACTCCATCTATCAGATTCTGGTCTTAAGACCAATTCAGTAAGGGTCCATCTTAGTGCCATTGCTGCTTTTCGCGAACCTCTGGGTGGACAACCTATTTCCTCTTATCCACTCGTAGCGAGATTTATGAGAGGTTTACTTTTTTTTTTTTTTTTGATATTTACATTTTCAACCTCACATACATGTACACCACTTCTTGACAATCTTGCTCTACTAAAACACCAACCAATGCCTACGACCCCCTCCCCCTCCTAGACCCTCCCCCCCCCCCCCCGGTCTTCTTGTGGCCTGAACTCAACTACTACATTTGCTTATAAAAGGAACACATATAACATGAAAGTTAACAATCATAGTACAATCATTAGTTATTCAGCTTAACCAGTGCCGCAAACTCATCCAGATCAAACCACTTGTTACTTCCTTCAGGACTTATAAATTTACAGGATTTGCTGGGACCACCCTGGAGATTATACATTTTTATATTTCCTCTTTGCTTCATTACCTTATCCTGAATTTTTTCATACCTCACATACAAGCATACTAAATTCCACCAATACATAGAGTCTAATTTAGATAGATCCTTCCAGCAATTTGCAATCACTTTGATAGCTATAGCCATCATAAAATTAAATATATGACATTTATCTTTCGACAGGGCAACAGTACAGTCTTTGGAAAGCAGTATGATAGTCCTCCAAGCCAATTGCTCTCTAAAACAAAGAATTCTTTGAATCCTGTCTCACACTTGCCTCCAGAACTCTTGGACATACGGACAACTAAACAACATGTGCTTCAGTGTACCAGGGGAGCCCCCACAGGACCAACATTTATCACCTCCTTTTGGGTCCCACTTTGCAAGCCTTGCAGGAGTGAAGTAGGCACGATGAGTTAGAAAGAATAAGGTTTGTGTTATCGAAGCCCCCCTTGAGATTTTATTCACCTGCTCCCATACCTCCTCCCAAGTTTTCTGTGATATCGAGGTCTCCAAGTCTATTTCCCACGCTTTTTCTAGCCCTGACAAGTGAGACAAGGCCCCTTCCCTTAAAGTAGCATCCTTAAAGTAGCATAGAAGCATGAGCTTACCCCTTTAACGCTTAAGCAGGTATCAACAATTTGCAAGAGTTTCCAATCTGGGGATAACATCTCAGTTGCTACTTTAGATTTAGAGAAACAGTGTCTTAGTTGCAGCCATTGAAAGTAACACGACGTAGGCAGCTTAAATTCATTCTTTAGCCTCTTAAAGGATTTCCAAGTGTGAGAATCTGCTAATTGATTCAAAGTCCAAATCCCTTTACTTTGCCACATTTTCTAGGCAATAACCTTATGCCCGATTTTGAACCGAGTGTTGTACCATATAGGCATCTGCAATGAGAGCGGATCATCCTTGGTCAACCCATCCTCCAGTTTACGGAAAGCTTCTTGTGTTGCACGGATTATTTGACCAGCTACAAATGAGTCTGGCAGTTTCATTCCTATTAATAGGGCCGTAGGGATAGGCGCTACTATTTGTTCTTCTACTTTTAGCCAAGTTGGCATATCTCCTGTGCATTCCGAGATAGTCCACATCACCCCCTGCTTCAATTTGAAAGCCTGATGATACTTTCTAAAATCCAGAAGTTGCACCCCCCTAACCCTCTCTTCGCTTTTAATTTCCGAAGAGCAATTCTTGGAGGTTTACCCTGCCACAGAAACTTAGTAATTGATTGCTCTAAAGTATTATAAAACTTAGCTGGCAACGAAATTGGGAGCATCTCCAAAATGTAATTAACCTTTGGGACCAACACCATTCTTATTGACTCAAGTCTACCCCACCAAGATAGATGTAGGGGGGGACCATTGCACCATAAATAACTTGACTACCTCCTGCAGCATGTTTATTTACCTTTATCGTCTCATCCATATAATGACTATATTGCACCCATAGATATTTAAATGACTCCACTACCCATGCAAATGGGGGTCGATTCAATCTCTGCTTTGCAAGTCCATTTATTCATTGGAAACGCTATGGATTTCGTCCAATTTATCTTGTACCCTGACAGCTGGGAATAGTCCCCTATTACATTGATTATCTCTTGCAGGGAGGCGGGATGAGCGAACAATAACAAGTCATCAGCATAAGCAGAAATTTTAACTTTCAAATCCCCTATCTCAACTCCCCGAATCTCCCCAGAATGATGGATCGTTAAAGCAAGCGACTCCAGCGTAATGTTAAATAAGAGAGGGGAAAGTGGACACCCTTGCCTGGTGCCCCTGTGCAAACGAAGGGGGGACGAGACTGTGCCATTGGCAAAGATGCGTGCCGAAGGGTTGGTGTATAAGACTTGTATTAAGCGAATGAACCTTTCGCCAAAGCCGAACCACTGCAAAGTCTGATTCAAAAAAGCCCATTCTAGCCAGTCGAAGGCTTTTTCTGCATCCAGGGACAAGCCCACCAACGGAGACTCTTTACTCTCTGCAATAGAAAAAAGGTTTAATAACAGCCGAGCATTATCCGAAGTCGAACGGCCTGCGATGAAACCACATTGGTCCAGATGAATCAAGCACGGTGTGACTTTGGCTAATCTCTGAGCCAAAACCGTCGTGTAAATCTTGTAATCAGAGTTCAATAAAGATACGGGGCAGTAGTTTTCTACCTTTTGTGGATCCTACCAGGTTTTTCCAGAACCACAATATTAGCTTCGTTAAAGGCGCCAACCACCGGCGACTCTGCATCGAGCAGATGAAAATACTGCAACAAGTGGGGTAGCAACTCATCTCCAAACGTTTGGTAAAACTCAGCCGGGATTCCATCAGGGCCCGACGCCTTGCCCTTGGCCATCGATTTTACTACATCCTGCACTTCCCTGGCCGAGATTTCCCTCTCCAACTCCAAAGATTGCTGGGGAGAGAGGCGTGGATGAGGCACCTGCGCAGTCGGTTTCTGAAAACTCTCCTGATCACACTCTTTCTCGGACCTATACAAATTCTCATAGAATACATGGAAGGCCTCATCTATCTCCTGACTTTTTGACAATTCTTCCTGCTTATCCGTTTTTATAATCTCAATTCTATTTTTTGCAGACCGAGGATTTAACATGTTTGCGAGCAATCTGCCGGCCTTATTTTTCTCTACGTAATACTTGGCCTGCTGCTGCCCTATTGAGTGTTCATCCTCCTCGCTTAGTATGTGGTTATATTGATACCTTAACCTTTGTAGACGTAGTAGTATCTCAGCCTCTGACTTATAAGCAGCCTTGATCCAGCCTTGATCTGGGCATCCAGAGCGCTTAACTTGGCCTTTTTTTCTCGATCAATCTTAATAGTGTAGCTTGTTATTTTGGCCCGAATGGAGGCTTTGAACGCCTCCCACCACGCCCAGCCTGCCGTTTCCCCCACAAGGTTCTTATCAAAATATTCCCCAGTACTAAATTTTATATAATCCTGAAACAATCTATCCCCCAGCAGGGACCTCCTAAGGACGAAGCTGGGTTTTCGTTCACTTTGCTCTCCTAGGGCCAAATTAAGTGTGATAGCCGCATGATCAGATATTTGCATTGCTCGAATGTCAGCCCTTTCTACAGAGGAGATTAAAGTTTTGGATATAATGAAGTAGTCTATGCGTGAGTGAGATCCATGAGGGAGGGAAAAGAATGAATAAATCTCTTTCCGTGGGATGTTTTAGATGCCAAATATCTGAAAGGCCAATATCCCCCATTATAGAGTGAACCACCGAAGTGGCCTGCTGCAACCTATGAGATTTGTAAGGCTTGCAATCTATCAGGGGGTCTAGTACCAGGTTAAAGTCCCCTCCCATTATAATTTCGTATGATGAGAGAGCTTGGGCTACCTCTGCAATTTTCTGAAAAAATTTTACATCGTCGCATTTGGGGGCATATAGATTTATTAAAGCAAGTTTCCTGCCCATTACTTGCAAAACAACTGAAGACCATCTTCCCTCTAAGTCAGCATGTAATTGCTCCACCACTGGGGCTAGATCTTTTCTGACCAAGATTGCAACCCCATTTTTCTTCAGTGAGGCTGCAGAGTAGGAGACCAGCACATACTGCCCTAAACCCAATTTCCTGGTTTCCGATGACTGAAGGCGCATTTCCTGAAGCAGGACTACATCCGCCTTCTCCTTTTTACAATATAAAAGGATCTTATTCCTCTTGATTGGATTGTTTATGCCCTTCACATTCAGGGATAAACAATTAAGTGAACCCATAAAATAGACTATGCACAAACCCCATCACACTGGCCACAAGTTTGCTTAACTTCCAACTAACATGTACAATGCAATTATATACTTCCACTCCTGAAAGGCCACAAGGAGACAAAGAAAACCCCCGATGGGAAAACATTAAACGGGTGAACCAGCAGAACAAGAATTCCCACCTAATAGCCCACCCCGCCCCCCTTCATGCATGTAAAAACCAAAGAAAACATTCCTTTCCCCTGTTATGCTATTTTGCAAATATACATATCTGATTTAACAACCTGAAACTTCCCCTTCAGCCAGAGCCGTTTATCTCCATCCTTCCAACCCAACTCCGGCTTCCCAAAACTTCTCCACCTCATCTCAAGGTGCTCGTCGCCGTCCCATAAAGACATAAAACAAATATCTCAGTCGGTTCCACGGCATTGCTCATGCCTTCTTTAATTCATGGCTGAAGCTTCCTTCTCTTTAATAAACGCCCGTAATTGAGCCGGATCCTCGAAGGTGCGTGTTTGATTGTGCAGTGTAACTCTTAATATTGCCGGTGCAAACCATCCATACCGGGCCTGCAAAAGCTGCAATCTTGGACGAAAGGCTAGAAGTTTCCTTCTTTCCACCGTGGCCTTGTAGAAATCTGGGAAGAATGCCACATTTCTGCCCTCGTATTTGAGAGGCCCCGCTGCTCTAGCAGCCGACAGAATCTGCAACACATGCGAATGCCTGAGGACACACATAATGATAGGGCGCGGCTGCTTGATATTTGGACCGGAGTGTGTTGGTATGCGGTGAGCACGCTCAATTTCGAATGGTAGTTCAAAGCTTATCTTCAGCAGCTTTGCCGTAGTTGTTGTCAGGAAAGCCTTAAGATTTGTTCCCTCGGCACCCTCCGGGACACCTATCAGACGGATATTGTTCCTCCTTGTGCGATTGTTTGTCTTCCAAGCTACGTTCCAGGTAACCAGTCTTTTTGCTGTTTGCGCTGACCTGCTTAAAGCGTTCTTCCTGAACACTGACTTTGACCTCAAGCCTTCTCAATTTCTCTGTGAGTGCACCGACTTACTCCTTAATCTCTTTCAATTTGCCTATGTCCGCTTGCACTCTGCTCAAAGTTATGCCATTCATGGTCACCATCTCTCGTACTGCCCGGATCTCCTCTAGCAGGTCTTGCAGAACCACCGGGCCCTCATGGGCATACGATGACTTTTGCGGAGAGGGCGGATCAGGTTTGGCCCTTTTTGCTCCGGTATTCGCACTGGTGTTGTATTCTAATTCTGTG
Source organism: Ichthyophis bannanicus (assembly GCA_033557465.1). Taxonomy (NCBI): domain Eukaryota; kingdom Metazoa; phylum Chordata; class Amphibia; order Gymnophiona; family Ichthyophiidae; genus Ichthyophis; species Ichthyophis bannanicus. The sequence goes on along the minus strand of CM066032.1, from coordinate 1,500,745,403 downwards.
GGTTTGCCAGTGGCCATTATCTGAAGAGCTTGCCACGACCCAAGTAGAGAAACTCAGCAGCATAAACAGGGAAAAAACAGATTTAGACGCGAAGGAGAGGCTAAGTTAAAAATTAGGCAGCCATCTTAGACCCTGCGGGCTCCGCCTCCGAGAGGTTTACTTTTAACACAACCTCCCATTAAGCCACTGCTGGTGGCATGGGATGTAAATCTTGTTCTCGGGCAGCTCATGAAACCACCCTTTGAGCCTTTAGCCACTACAGCTCTAAAGTTTCTTTCTTGGAAGGTCATCTTCCTCGTTGCCCTCACTTCTGCAAGACGCATCAGTGAGTTACAGGCTTTAGTGGCAGATCCTCCTTATACAAGATTTCACCATGATAAGGTAGTTCTTAGGACTCATCCTCACTTTATGCCAAAGGTGGTTTCGCCTTTTCATTTAAACCTAGCAGTTTACCTTCCTGTATTCTTCCCTAGGCCTCATGCCTATAATGCAGAAAGGAATCTTCATACCTTAGATTGTAAAAGATCCTTAGCTTTTTACCTTCAAAGAACTAAGCCACATAGAAAATCTTCTCAGCTTTTTGTTGCTTTTGATTCTAGTCATTTGGGACTTCCAGTTTCCAAAAGAACTCTCTCTAGGTGGATTGCAAATTGCATATTCTTTGCATATGAGAGTAAGGGACTTTCTCTCGAAGGCCATGTCACAGCTCACAATGTGAGAGCAGTGGCAGCCTCAATGGCTAATCTTCGTTCTGTGTCCATTGATGACATCTGTAGAGCAGCCACTTGGGCTTCAGTACACACCTTTACAGCCCACTACTGCTTAGACAAGGATTCCCGTCGGGATGCCTCGTTTGGCCAGGCTCTGCTCCAGCATCTCTTTCAGACTTACAGTAGTGGCCAAAAAATTAAGGCGGGTATCTTTTTCTACACTTTATTGTTAAATAATGTACTGTGGAGATGTCACATGTTCTTACTTATTTAATCAGCATGGCGATTAGTCATACCATACGTCTGGCGTCCATTTTAGTTTACTTACACTCTGTAGTAGGTTTCTTGGATGAAGTTTTGAATTTTTACAACTAGAAAAAGATTGAAAGTTACATGTAAAATATACAATCAAGATGGGTAGAAAGTGCGATATTAATGACTTTGTAAAGGGACAAGTTGTCACACCCCATGCTGAAGGATATTCGCAATGTGCTATTGCAAAACATTTGCATATATCAAGCTGTGCAGTTCAGGATGTTCTGAAATCAGGTGGCCGTACACATCATTCGAAATGTGGGCGCAGACGGATAACTACTGGACAAAATGACCGATTCCTCAAAAGCATTATTACATCTAGTCAAGATATTCATCTCAACGTGTGGCTCAGTTAGCCAATGATCGAGGAATAAAGATAAGTGCCAGATCTGTCCGATGACGGATTGTGGATGAATTCAAACTCGTCGCCAGAAGACCTGCCAAGAAGCCTACGATGACCAGGAAACAAATTGCTGCCCGCATACAGTTTTGTAGCAAGATGAAAGATAAATCTGCTGAATGGTGGGAGAGGGTAATGTTCACAGATGAAAGTACATTTCAACAAGTACGTGGGAGTGGTTATAACTACATCCGTCAACCAGCAGGCGAGAGACTAAATCCAAAGTACACGATCAAGACTGTTAAACACCCACCATCGGTCATGGTATGGGGTGGTATCTCGGCGAATGAACGATGTGGCCTGCACATTTTTGAGAAAGGTGAAAGAGTAAATGCTGCAAAATACATATCCGTGCTGAATAGTAAAGTTAAAATACACATGAATGTTTCTGGCACAATTATATTTCAACAGGACTCGGCACCATGCCACACTGCAAAAACAGTCAAAAAATGGTTCGTGGACAAGATCGAACTGCTACCAAGTTGGCCATCAAACTCTTCGAATCTCAATGTAATTGAAAACTTGGAATCTTATGAAGAAAAAGGTGACAGCACACTGTCCAACTTCAGAAGCATATTTAAAGGACATACTCAAGCATGTATGGGTCAACGAAATCACTCCGGCATACTGTAAAACGCTAGTTAACAGTATGCCTACAAGAATCCAGGCTGTGCTGAAAAATCATGGACACCCTATCAAACATTCATACATATATTGTTTCCTGAATAAAACTTTGAAAATGACATATTAATCTTTGGTTCTTAAAGCTTTTGACCATGAAAGTGACAATAACACGTACTTTTCTAATAAAATTCTGATATTTTGGACTCTGCCTTAATTTTTTGGCCATTACTGTAGTACAACTCCTACCCGCTGTCCCGGGTTTCGATGCCAGAGATCCATGGAAGGAAGCATGACCCAGCTCACCTGGGGTTCGCAGCTTGCTGGGGTCATCCCCCTGGCACCTCTCAGCTGGGGAGTCCGCATATGTGAAGACAACATTCCTGCTTGTTCCTGGAGATAGCATAATTACTCACCCGTAACAGGTGATCTCTGGGAACAGCAGGAATAAGTCTTCACAACCCACCCACCTCCCCTAGGAGTTGTCTCTATCTCCCTCTCTCTCTTTGTCTACTCTCGTCTTTGGTCTCGGCTATAAACTCAACTGAAGAGGGAGAGTTGGAAAGGCGGGAAGGCAGCACGCAGGCGCTGTGGGATGCTCCCAAAAGCTTTCCTATTGCATTCTGGGGAGCTTTCCCACGCAGGCTCCGTCGGTACCGACGATACCCATATGTGAAGACTTACTCCTGCTGTTCCTGGAGATCACCTGTTACAGGTGAGTAACTACGCTTTACTCACCTGTAACAGGTGTTGTCCAGGGACAGCAGGAATCAGTCCTCACTACCCTCCCGCCTCCCCTGATGAGTTGCTGTATTTTTGTCCTTCCCTTGCCATCTGCTTGGTAGGGCTTGAGCTAAGGGACCTGACTGAGCAAGATGGCACCCTTGGGTGGGAAAAGGACCATGCATGCGTGGTAGCAATCCCAAAGACTTTCTTTAAAGCTGGGGAATTGCTCCGCACGGGCTCCATCGGTGCCGACGTCACCCAAAAGTGAAGACTGATTCCTGCTGTCCCTGGAGAACACCTGTTAAAGGTGAGTCACTACTCTTTTTTTCCCCAAGGAAAAAGGGTTATCCCTCGGCTAGCCATTACCAGCCTCACCAACCCGCACAGCCAAAGGGCCAGGGGCATGGCCCAGGAAACCCAAAGCCCCAGGCACCAGCCCCCTCTCAGCCAGGGGGGAGTTTTTGACTCTGTGGGCAGGGTCTCCCCTCCCTCAGGAAACCCACCTCGGCCCATAGGGGGTCGACTGGCCTTCTTGACCATCAGCTGGGCCACCATCATTACAGACCAATGGGTCCTGCAGGCGGTGAGAGAGGGTTATTCTCTCCACTTACAGCAAAACCTTCCAGATTACTTTCCAGGGGAGCCATCCTATCCGCCCCTTCACCAGGCCTTGCTTGTCAAAGAGCTTGCAAACCTGCTCAAGGACAAGGTGGTGGAACCTGTACCACAGCACCTCTGGGGCAGGGATTCTACTCAAGGTATTTCCTTGTCCCCAAAATAGCAGGCGGCATCCAGCCTATTCATGGTGAGGGAGAGGTTCAAGATGCTCTCCCTTGGAACACTACTGCCTTATTTCCGCCAGGGAGACTGACTCTGCTCCTTGGATCTCAAGGACGCTTATGCCCACATCCTGATACATCCCTCCCACAGACGATACCTGAGGTTTGTGGTGGGGGGGTCTGCACTTCCAGTGCAGGGAGCTCCCTTTCGGCCTGGCCTCCTCCCTAAGGGTCTTCACAAAGTGCCTGGCTGCAATGGCCGCGCATGAGTGCCTTCAAGGGGTTCACGTCTTCCCCTATCTAGACGACTGGCTCGTCAGGGCATCACCGCCCAGGAGGCGGACTGGGCCACAAGGCTTGACCATTCACACCCTCCACCAGTTAGGTTTTGTCATCAACTACTCCAAATCCAGACTCTCCCCAATTCAGACCCTGGAATTCATAGGGGCCCAGCTGGACACTCTGCAAGCCAAGGCTTTCCTCTCAGAAGACAGAGCCCCACCGCCTGATGCATTTGGCCAGTGAGGTGCAAGCCTGCAGGTCGGTGCCGGCCCGGCAGCTCCTCCACTTGTTGGGCCATATGGCCGTAATGGTGCACGTTACACCCTTCGTCCGCCTACACATGCGGGCGATCCAGTGGAGGCCGCTAGCCTCCCGGACTGGGGGGACAGGGTGGGGGTTAGCCGGTGGCTAGCATCTTCCCTGGTCTGGAGACGGTCTCCATGCCACCTCAGGTCGGGGATGCCTTTCCAGGCAGCAGCACCCCAGAGTGTTGTGACTATAGATGCATCTCTGGCGGGCTGGGGTGTACATTGTGAGGACCAGCTCACTCAGGTCTACTGGTCTTCCAAGTGGTCTCTCCTGCAGATCAGCTTCCTCGAGCTCCGGTCCATCTTTCTGGCTCTGCAGACCTTCTGCCACCTGCTCTGAGATCTTCCGATCCTCATACAGACGGACAACCAGGTGGTCATGTTCTACTAGGAGGCCATAGCACTTCACTCCTTTGTAGTACGCAACTGCATGATCCTAAGAGCTGTGTACCTACCGGGCCAGGACACGTCCTGGTGGACAAGCTCAGCAGGGTCCTTTGGCCGCCCAAGTGGCGCCTGGACTCCAAGGTGGCTCAGAGATTCTTACGGCTCTGGGGTAGGCCCTGCCTGTTTCTGTTCGCCTCCGGACAACACTCAGCTACTGTGGTTCTGCTCCCCTCAGCCACACCACAGGAGGGTGGTGGCAGATGCGTTTCTGATATCACGGTCGCAGGGCCTGCTTTACGCATTCCCATCGACCCCCCCCCCCCCATACCCAAATATGTTCAGAATCCAGAGCGAGCACGCCTCAGTGATCCTGGTGGCCCCCATGTGGCGCAGGCAACCCTGGTTCCCTGTGCTGCTCTCTCTGTCTCGCAGGAGGAGGGCTTCCTCCTACACCCCAACCTGAGGGCTCTAGCACTGACAGCGTGGCTGCTGAAAGGATAGCATTGGCCCCTTTCCACCTCACAAGGGAGGTCGAGGAGGTACTCCTGGCCTCCAGGAAGCCTTCCACTAGGCCTTACGCCTTCAAGTGGAGGAGGGTTTCTGTCTGGTGCGCAGACAGGAAAGTGAATCCGTTCTCCTACCAGGTACAACTCGTGTTGCAGTACCTTCTGCATCTCTTTCATTCAGGCTTGAAATCTAATTCAGTCAAGGTGCATCTCAGATCTATAGCTGCGAACCACCACCCTGTAGAAGGGAAGCCCCTCTCGAACCTGTCCCTGGTCTCCAGATTCCTCAGAGGCCTTCTATTGCTGCAGCCCCGCTCTCCGGCTGCGGAATGGGACTTCAATGTGTTGCTCTCCCAGCTCACCAGACCGCCATTTGAGCCTATGGCCACCTGTCACCTGAGGTACCTCTGCTGGAAAGTGGCCTTCCTGGTGGCCATGACCTCTGCCCGTATGGTGAGTGAGCTGCAAGCCCTGGTGGCAATTCCTCCCTACACCTGGTTCTACACGAACAGAGTGGTGCTGTGTATGCATCCCAAGTTCCTTCCTAAGGTTGTAGCTGCTTTTCCCCTCAACCAGGAGGTGATTCTCCCTACCTTTTTTCCACGGCCTCACGCCATCAAGGAATAGTTGGTCTTACATACCTTGGATTGCAAGAGGGCCCTATCCTTCTATCTTCATATGACCAGGGCCCATCGCAAAGCACCCCAACTCTTTGTCTCATTCAACCCCAGTAAACTGGGGCTGCCCGTAACCAAAAGGACTCTGTCCTCTTGAGTGGCGGACTGCATTGCCTTTGCTTACGAGCGGGCTGGCCTTTCCCTGGAGCACCAGATCGCTGCTCATTGCATCAGGACCATGGCCACGTCTGTGGCCAACCTGCGCTCGGTACTGGTAATGGAAATCTGCAAGGCCGCCACATGGTCTTCTGTACGTATGTTTGCAGCACATTGCTGCCTAGAGACTGAGTCCCGCAGGGACTGTACCTTCGGCCAGGCAGTAATTCGTAGCATACTCTGTGTATATGCAACTCCTGCCTTCCAGTCCATCTTTGTTCAGGCTTCCGGACTAAGAGCGATGGGGGTAGCTGGGCATTGCGGAGTCTCTGGGTAAGGACTCGTCTTCTGCAACTGGCAGCCTCCCCTGGTGGTCGCCGTTGGTGCTGTTTTGGTTCAGGTCCCGGCAGTCTGGAGTTAGGGAGTCCCATATGTGAGGACTGACTTACTGCTTGTTCCTGGAGAAAGTGTAGTTACTCACCTGTAACAAGTGTTCTCCAGGAACAGCAGGAATCAGTCCTCACAACCTTCCCTCCTCCCCAGGAGTTGCCGCCTCTATCTGTTTTTATTCTTCGCCTAAGCTATGTCATCTGACAGAACAAGATGGCACCCTTGGGCGGGAAGGGGACCACGCATGCATGGTAGCATTCCCAAAGGTTTTCTTTGAAAGCTGGGGAAATGCTTCGTGCAGGCTCTGTCTGCGCCGACATCACCCATATGTGAGGACTGATTCCTGCTCTTCCCGGAGAACACCTGTTACAGGTGAGTAACTAGGCTTTTTTCCTAGCTTTAGCAGTTTCTGCAAGTTTTATGTTTGGAGACTGAGTTGTTCTAGTCTTTGTTGTCTTTCAGTTCAACATATTTGCTATCTCCAGGAACAAGCAGGAATTAGTCCTCACATATGGGTACGTCGGAACCGACGGAACCTGCGCGGGAAAGCTCCCCAGCTTCCCAGAAAGGAAGCTTTTGGGGCCTCCCACAGCGCATGCGCGCTGCCTTCCCGCCTTCCTAACCAACTCTCTTCAGTTCTTCTTTTTCCGCGGAGCCAGCAGGTCGTGTTCCTGTCACCGCTGAAGAAATTGTTATTTTAATTTGTTTCTTTGACCGCGTGTCTGCCTTCCCCGATTCCAGACCGGTACCGCCGGTCCTTTTCTCGTTTATTTAAAAAAAAAAAAATATATATATATCATTACTTTCTACACTTGGTGTATTTTTTCTGTGAGGCCTCTAGGCCTTCTCAGGTCTCCCTCATGGAAAAACCAGCATCTGGTTTTAAAAAATGCACTAAGTGTACCGGTACTATTTCAGTTACAGACACCCATGAGTGGTGTCTTAAATGTTTGGGGCGTGACCATTCCATTCCGGATTGTCCATCCTGCTCTCTGATGTCCAAAAGGGGCTTACAGAACAGAGCAGCTAAATTTCATATGCTGTTTTCTACCGATACTCCAGCATCAACATCCTCCAGGTCTTCTTCTCCTGATGGATCTCAGGTAACCAAACATTCTTCGGGCAAGTCCTCAAAAGGCAAATCTCCCTCTAAGCAGCGAGAGACCCTTGCAATTGACCCTGAGGACTCTGCCCCAGCCAAACAACCCCGGCGGGAAGCTCCGGCTTCCAAAGCTCCTCCTATGGGGTTACAGGTAGACATCGATGGCACGGCCTCGACCGATCTCCTGTTAGACTGCTCTGGGGTACCGGCTAACACCGGTACCGACTTCCAGGCAGTTGTGGCGGCTATGGGTACTGTCAGACGGCCGCCTGGGTGAGAATGTTCACAGTCTTGGCAAAAGCATACCTCTATATGATTTGCAAGGATTTGTGGGTAATGTAGTCCATTCATTCCAGACACAGCCGTGACCAATAATTAATTATACTTGCTCAAGGGTAAAGCAAATAAGATTTTTATTTATGAGGGGTTCTCCCAACACAGATAATGCTTGGTAGCACAGAACTCAGGATACTTGCTTGCAGTTTTAAAGTTAGGAAAAAAACATCTGAACTTGTCAGGTAATTAAAGCAAAGGATTAAAGACCTGGTTGGCAACAAACTGGTCTTTCTTGTAGGCTTTAGCAAATAATGTCTTAGCAATGCAGTAAGCAACCAAATAAACCCACAAAGTAGGAACAATGTTCTTTTCTTCAGGTTAACTTCTTATATCTTTACATATAAATTCAGAAGTGATTCCCTTCAGAGCACACAAGCAATTAGGTAAGCTCAATTGCTAGCAATCACCCAGCTGAAACCCCTTAGCTGGCTTGCTTTCACTGTGTGGCTAGAAATCTTACTCAGGACCTTTTCTGAGTAGATTAAAGAACAAGTTTGTATTTCTTTGTGATGGTTGCTGTACTTTATAACAGAAAATCACCAAAGGAGTTTAGACAGAGAGCAGTCCATGTAAACACAGCCTGTATCTAAGACCGTTCCCCCTTCTTCATCAACAAGCATGGGTTCAATATCATGGATTGGCACAGATGAATCTCTCAATGGAGCACTTTCAGGAGAATACTTGTTTCCCTGCTGTCTTTCAAGGTTATAGCTAGGGCATAGATCAGTGTTCATACCTGAGCTTCCATTGCTGCTAGAGTTCCTCTCTATATAGCCTGGCCAGTATGTAGTCCAGTTCTTATGTCCAGCCTTCCAAACCAGATCCCTGGACACTGGATCTCTCTTCACATACCTTCTGGCACGGGTCCTAGGGTCCCTTCCCCGTGTAGCCGTCTCTCTCACAGGTACCATCTGGAGATTCCTAGCTCTGCAGCACCATTCCTCTGGCTTTCCCCAGTCCAATGGTGTATGCTGGCCCTTGGAATGCCTCCCAGTATACGTACTGTTCTGGACTCTTCTAGACCTCTCAAAGGCTTTTCTCCTCTTTCTTCCAAAGGGTTTCTTTCCCTCTCTGTCCGTCCGGTTTGGCTTCTGCTTCTGATGATCCTTCAGATGAAACTGATCAAGCTCAAGCTGATTCTCAGGATAATGAGGATAATTCTCTGTAGAATAAACCCTACCTTTATTCTGCCTAGATGAGTGCTCCCCCCTAATACAGCGCAGCTGTGCTGAATCAGGCCCTGCCCTTTGAGATGAGTGCTTAGGGATTACCTCATAGCCCTCCTGATTGAACACACGTTTCCCCACTTCAGCTCCTCTAATGGCTGTTGGAAACCTGGTGCATTCTGGGACTGGTAGTCTTTTATGGGAAAATTCTGTTTTCTTATTTCTACCAGAACTGACAGGTTGCTTGTTCAGAGACACTTCACCTTTTCTATAGCTCCTTCCTGAGCTATGATAAACTTCCTTATCACAGTACTACGGTACAATCCATGCAGCAGGCCTTTCTGACTTTCATTAATGCTGCACCACCATCGGTACCGCGACAATCGGTTCCGACTCCGATTCCGGTACCGCAACCGATACTGGTACCCAGAGCATCTACTTCCAGTAGCATGCCGGTTCCGGTCTCTGGTTCCGGAGCTTTCTTCAATACCGCTCCGATACCCGGTACGCCCGATGTCGGTACCGATCGGTACGCGTATCGATCTCTGGAAGCAAATAGACGATACTTTGAATCCTCTGAAGATTCTGATACATCAGATGATTCTGCTGACATCTCTTTTACTCTTCCTGAGGAGCCCTCTTCTCCAAAAAGGAGAATGTCTCCTCCAGAGGATTTGTCCTTTCAAGACTGTTTAAACTTTATACTGTTACCTGTACCTAGTTCCACCTGTTCTATGTAAAATGACTTGGTATGATACTACCCATACCATATAACATACTGTTAATTGTAAACCGCACTTGATACTTGGGAAAGAGCGGTATGGAAATAATTGTTAAATAAATAAATAAATAAATAAAGTAGCTAAAGGACTCTCCATATCTGTATCCTCAGAAAAGGAACCTAGAGCAAAAAAATTAGATATCTTAGGATACTCTAAGGTTCCCAAAGAGGCAGCCACCTTACCCATACATGAAATTCTTCAAGAACACATGATGGATTTGTGGGAGGCTCCTCTTACCCTATCTCCACATTCTCGACGTTTGGACACCATGTATCGGGTTCCTCCTTCTCCTGGTTTTCAAAAAACTCAGCTTCTTCACCACTCTATTGTGGTGAAGTCTACTATGAAAAAGATAAAGAGTACCAAAAGACACTCTTCTACCCCTCCAGGAAGAGAATGTAGGACTCTGGATGCTTTTGGGAGAAAAATCTTCCAAGCTATTATGCTTATTGCCAGAATCAATTCATACAGCCTTTATATGGGCATGTTTTTGAAAGAGATTGCATTAAAGATACGTCAGTTTCTCCCCTTTATCCCAGAGGATAAACAGGAGGAATTCCTTCTTTTGCTAAAGCACACTCAAGATGTTTCAAAGTTCTCCAACAGAGCAGCCTTTGACTCTTTTGAGGGGGCAAGCAGAGCCTCTGGCATAGCCATAGCTGCTCGCAGACTGGCTTGGCTCCAGGCCTCTGATTTGGAACCCTGGGTACAAGAAGGCTTGGGCAATCTGCCTGTACAGGTGAAAATCTGTTTGGCAAAGATTGGCAAATCAAAGCCACTCAAATGGATGCAGAGAATGCTGCTTTAGATAGACTTTCTAAGTCTACCTCTACCCCTGCCAAGAAAAAACCTTTTAAGAAAACTTTCTATAAAAAGACCAGATTTTCCACAAATCCTGGCCAGCAATCTTCCCAAGTTCGCTTTGCTCCTAAGCGTCAGCAAACTAAGCAGGCCAGAACAAAGGCTACAGGGGCTGCTACAATCCAGCATTCCCAACCTCCTCAGGGTTTTTGACTTGATTCTAGAGAACTTACCCTTTCTGGCTCTGCAACAGCCAGAACCTCTCACCATTCCAGGAAGGATGGCTCATTTTGCTCCCAGATGGGAACAAATCACATCAGAACCGTGGACCCTCTCTATCATCAGAGAGGGCTACAAACTACATTTCTCCAGCCTTCCTCCCCATACCATGGTGAGACAATTCAATTCTCCCCCATCTCTCCTGTACCTGTTGGGCCAAGAGGTGGCCACTCTTCTCGCCCAAAGGGCAATAGAAGAGGTTCCTCTTCCTCAACAAGGGTCAGGTTTCTACTCCCCTTATTTTCTCATTCCCAAGAAAACAGGGGGGTACAGACCCATTCTGGATCTCAGAGAATTGAACAAATTCCTATACAAAGAGAAATTCAAAATGCTTTCTCTAGGTACTCTCCTTCCATATCTACAGAGTCAGGTCTGGCTTTGTTCTCTAGATCTCAAGGATGCGTACACACATATACTCATCCATCCATCCCACAGAAAATTCCTACGGTTTCTGTTCCAGGGAAAACATTTCCAATACAGAGTACTCCTCTTTGGTCTAGCCTCTGCTCCAAGGGTATTTACCAAATGCATGGCAATAGTAGCTGCATTTCTACGCACTCTGGGGATCTTTGTCTTCCCGTACCTGGACGACTGGCTCATCCGAGCTCCATCTCAGTCCGAGGCTCAGACTTCCCTGGACCACACCAGACGCATACTGCAGTATCTGGGACTTGTCATCAATCTGCCAAAGTCTCAACTCACCCCTACTCAATCCCTAGAGTTCATCGGGGCTTGGCTAGATACTACCACTGCAAGGGCCTATCTTCCTCAGGCCCGTTGCCACCGTCTAGTGCACTTGGCCTCTCAAATTCAGTCCAGAAGCCACTTGACTGCCAGAGAGATGCTACAACTGCTAGGCCACATGGCATCCACAGTTCATGTGGTGCCTTATGCTCGCCTACATATGAGAGCAGCTCAATGGACCTTGTCCACCCAGTGGACCCAAGCATCAGGAGCTCTCTCAGACCAAATAGCAACCTCAAACCGTCTTTTTTGGTCTCTCCAATGGTGGATATCCACTCAAAATCTGTTGTTGGGGGCCCCCTTCCAACCTGTGTTACCCCAAGCAACTCTCACTACAGATGCCTCCCAAACAGGTTGGGGAGCTCATCTCCATGACCTCTCCACTCAGGGCATTTGGTCTCCACAGGAGACCACCCTTCATATCAACCTTTTGGAGCTGCGAGCAATTTTCCTTGCTCTCAAGGTCTTTCATACCCTCCTCATCAACATGACAGTCCTTGTTCATACCGACAATCAAGTAGCCATGTTCTACATAAACAAACAAGGAGGGACTGGCTCTCTGTCGCTTTGCAACGAAGCTCTAAAACTGTGGGCCTTCGCCAGAGAGCATCGGATCCATCTCCTGGCAGTGTACCTCCCAGGAATCCAAAACTCTTGGGCAGACAGACTCAGTCGAGTTCTGCTGCCACACGAATGGTCCCTGCACATGGATCAGGTACTCAGAATCTTTCAGGAATGGGGGACCCCGGACATAGACCTCTTTGCAAGTCTGTACAATGCCAAACTTCCCCGGTTCTGTTCCAGGATTCCGTGTCAGGGAGCTCAGGCCAAGGATGCCTTCCTCCTTCATTGGGGTCAGGCCTTCCTATATGCCTTTCCACCCATTCCCTTGATTCCCAAGACTCTATTCAAACTTCAGAGGGATCAAGGATCCATGATCCTCATAGCTCCACGCTGGCCACGCCAAGTGTGGTACCCTCTACTTCTGCATCTCTCCCAGACACCCTCCCTGGATCTGGGAGCTGCTCCAGACCTTCTGTCTCAAGAGGAGGGGACTTTGTGGCACCCAAACCCCAAGTCCCTTCACCTCAGAGCTTGGTTACTGAAGGCCTAGACCTTCAAGACTTGAATCTTTCTCAACAGGTGAAGGATGTCCTCCATGCATCGAGGAAACCTTCCACCAGGCGTTCTTATGCTTTTAAATGGAAAAGATTTTCAATTTGGTGTGCTGACAAAGGTCTTAACCCTCTAGCACTACCTTTGACTTCTTTACTCGAATATCTCCTGCATCTTTCCAATGCAGGACTTAAAACCAATTCTGTAAGGGTCCATTTGCGTGCTATTGCAGCATCTCTTCAGCCTATCAATGGACAATCTGTTTCCTCTCATCCTCTTATTGCAAGATTCATGAGAGGTCTAACTTTAACTAAACCTCACATTCGGCCTCCTCCGGTGGCATGGGACTTAAACGTAGTTCTTGGTCAGCTTATGAAGCCGCCCTTTGAACCCTTAGCCACTACCTCCTTAAAATTCCTTTCCTGGAAAGTCATTTTCCTTATTGCAATCACTTCTGCTCGCTGCCTCAGTGTACTGCAGGCTTTAGTGGCTAATCCACCTTATACAAGATTCCATCATGATAAGGTAGTCCTTAGGACAAATCCCCACTTTATGCCTAAAGTGGTCTCACCTTTTCATCTTAATCAAGAGGTATATCTACCTGTCTTTTTTCCAGCTCCTCATGCATCAAATGCAGAGAGGAACCTTCATACTCTAGATTGTAAAAGAGCTCTTGCCTTTTACCTCCACAGGACAAAGCAACATCAAAAGTCTTCTCAACTTTTTGTTGCCTTTGATCCTTCTCATTTAGGACTTCCAGTCTCAAAAAGAACACTGTCCAATTGGATTGCTCAGTGTATTTCTTTTGCTTATCAGAGTAAGAACCTTTCTCTGGAAGGCCATGTCACAGCTCACAATGTGAGAGCCATGGCCACATCTATGGCTCATCTTCATTCTGTATCCATTGATCAGATCTGTCGAGCAGCCACCTGGGCCTCGGTTCATACCTTCACAGCCCATTACTGCTTGGACAAGGACTCCCGCCGGGATGCCTTGTTTGGTCAGGCTGTCCTCAGACACCTGTTCCATTCTTAAACAACTCCTGCCCTCCGTCCCTTAATGGATGCCTGAGATCCATAGGAAGACGAGGAACCTTTCAGGGTCTCATACCCTTGGGGATCTCCCAGGCATCTTAGCTGGGGAGTCCCCATATGTGAGGACTCTTTCCTGCTTGTTCCTGGAGATAGCACAGTTACTTACCTGTAACAGGTGATCTCTGGGAACAGCAGGAATTAGTCCTCACAACCCACCCACCTCCCCTAGGAGTTGTATCTCTCTCTCTCTCTCTCTCTTTCCTTTCCTCTCTCTATTGTCTCAGCTTTAAACTCGAACTGAAGAGTGTTGGTTAGGAAGGCGGGAAGGCAGCGCGCATGCGCTGTGGGAGGCCCCAAAAGCTTCCTTTCTGGGAAGCTGGGGAGCTTTCCCGCGCAGGCTCCGTCGGTTCCGACGTACCCATATGTGAGGACTAATTCCTGCTGTTCCCAGAGATCACCTGTTACAGGTAAGTAACTGTGCTGTCGCAGCAGTCCGAGTCTGGGCTGATGCTATTTGTTGTGGTAATGGTGGGAAAGTCAAGCGAGTCTGTCTGGAACTAGCTTGTTTATGATATAGGTGATGCTTATTAAAAGGAAGGGTGGAAAGAGTTTCCTCTTGGATAGCAGCAGTTTCATGTTACTCTGTAATAAGAGTTCAGAAAACAGTAGCAGAGGTGCTAAATTTAAAAGTAATTAAATAATGGTTTGACCAGGGTACTGGAGATGTTGGTAGGTGTCTGTTTTACTATTGGGGGGATAATATTTATTTATTTAGTTGTGCTCAATATACAGCCTTTCACCGGGTCAAAGCAGTTTACAATAAACAAGAGGGTATATATTAAAATAGGCCATGACATATTTACATTGGGGGAGGTTGTACCATCACCAGGGGAGTTCAAACATATTTACTTTCCTGAAATTGGTATGCATCAGGGTTTCATATCTTATCTACAGCTCTTGTCTGTCACTCAGTCTCAGTTTGTCAAATGATCATCATGGGCATGGCTTCAGTGGGTGCTGTTCTGTTCTGATCTCAGGTATTCCTTGAATAAATGGGTTTTCAGTTGTTTCCTAAATGAGGAGAGGTCCTTTTTGCTCCTAATTTTGTAATAGGAGTAAAAGGCAGGTTTGAGCCTATCCTCATTATAGAACTGGCACAAAAACCTCAGCCTCTTGCTCTGCCAGCTGCTGAAAATGGCAGAAAATGTGTTGGCCAAAATAGAGAATTGATAGCCAGGAGATAAGGGACAACATATACTTGTTCTCCACATTTATTTTATGTATTTATCTATTTTTTTCTATACCGCCCCTTCCAGAGATCAAGGGCGGTTTACATGGAACAGTTAACAATTTTGTATACTTCTGTATACATTTACATTGAACAGTAATTCTAACTTTGTACAGGTAATAATGCATGCAACTGTCAAAACTATTTACATTGGCTATTTACAAAAGACTATAAACAATGTGTTACAGGGTATAATAGACATTGGGCATGTGTAGTTATTGGAATTTATTTCCTTTTCATCGTAAGTCAGGGGTGTGTGTGGCGGGGGTCTGTCTGGGTTAGTTAATTGTGATTTCAAGAGCTTGATGGGGAGTGTGTCTGTGGTTGCTGTGGGGTTGGTCTTGGGGGGTAGGAGATTTCAAAATACTCAGAGAATAGGTAAGTTTTGAGTTCTTTCCTGAATTGATGAAGGTCTTTTATCAAGCGAAGGGTTATTGGGAGATCGTTCCAGAGCGTGGGGGCAGCAAATGAGAAAGCTTTGGAGCTTGTGGTTTTCTTTGTCTTCCTGAAGATTTTTGGTATGTTGAGGGAGTGGGCAGCATTTTGTCTGCGTGTTCTTGATTCAGATGGAACGTGCAGTAGTGTGGACAGGTGGGAGGGGGCGATGTCATTTAGGAGTTTGAAAGTTGTTAGGAGAATTTTATATCTGATTCGGCTGTTTATAGGAAGCCAGTGTAATTCCAGCAGTATTGGGGTTACATGGTCTGTTAGGCGAGCTTTAGCAATTACCTTGGCACAGATGTTCTGGGCTCTTTGTAACAGATATTTGTTTTTTTGTGGAAGGCCAATTAGGAGACTATCACAATAGTCGAAGTGGGGAGTGATGAGTGTACTAACTACAGATCTAAAATCATGTGTGTCAAGGAGAGGTCTTAGGTGCTGTATAGTTTTAAGTTTGTAGAATATGGTTCTTACTGTCTGTTTTATGTGAGGTAACATGGTGAGTGTGTAGTCTATTATTACTCCTAGGTACTTTACTTCCTTTCTAACAGGTATGGTTGTTTTGTTGATTGTGATTGTTGTTGGGTATGTGTCATCAATAACAGGTTTTCTTGTTACGAACATTGCTTCAGTTTTTTTAAGGTTGATGCTGAGGTAGTTGGTTTCCATCCAAGAGATGGCCTCAGTCATGCATTCGGATAGGGTGTCATATGTGTGGTTGCTAGTGTTTATGGGGATAGCGAGCATGATGTCGTCGGCGTATATAAAATGGTTAATCTTGTGTTTTTTAAATATGCTTGTAATGGGTTGCAAGTACAAGTTAAAGAGGAGGACGGAGAGGGCTGATCCTTGGGATATTCCCTGTCCTTGGGGGAATGTTTCTGATGTGTCTTGGCCTATTTGAACACCTATTAGTCTGTGTGTAATGTATGACTTGAACCATTTGAGAACAGTCCCTCCTATTCCCATGTTTTCTGGTCTATTGATCAGTGTGAGGTGGTTGATGTTGTCAAATGCGGCAGAAATATCTATAAAAAGGAGTAGGAAGCCTTGGCTGTTGTCATCAGTACCTCTGATGAGGAAATCCATCAGTGTAATTAAGAGGGTTTCCACTCCATGGAAGGGGCGGAATCCGAACTGGTGTGGGTCAAGGGGTTTGTGCTCATCAATGTGCTCTTGTAATTGTAGTTGAATTGTTTCTTCTATTATTTTGGCAATAAATGGAATGCTGGCTATGGGTCTGTATGAATTTGGGTCTTTTGAGTCGAGTTTACTATTTTTTATTATAGGGCGAAGCGTTGTGAGCTTTAAGGCATCAGGCATGATGCCTTGTGAAAGTGATTGGTTAACTATATATTGAATATTTTCAGCTAGATCATCCTTTGTGCACTTGATCCATGACACTGGGCATGGGTCAAGCGGAGAGGTTGTGGTATTGATCATTGTTATGATTTTAAGGAGGTGTTTTTGATCTACCATGTGAAAAGTTGTCCATTCGTTATTGATTTTTGTATTTGAATGTAATATTGTTGTTGGGATAATGGGTTTGTTTTTTAGTTTCTCGGCAAAATGTGTTGCTAACGTTTGTACACTTATTGCAGATTGTTTAGGCTCAGAGTTTTGTGTTTTTGTCAATGTTTTTACAATCACGAATAATTTTCTAGGACGGTTGATGGCTATATTTATTACTTTAGAATGGTAGTCCCTTTTTGATATATTAATTGCATTCTTGTATTCATTGCGTGTGTTCGTGTATTGGGATTTGTTTTCATTTGATTTTGTTTTTCTCCATCTTTTTTCTTGTTTCCTCAGTGTTTTTTTTAACTTTGCCAGTTCTTTCGTGAACCATTTTTCTGTCTTTTTTGTTTGTCTTTGTGTGACTTTTGTGGGGACAGCTGCTTTCTGGATTGTTAAATTCCAATGGTTTATAGATGAATTGATGTCTGGTAAGTTTGCATTGAGTTTGGGTAGTACATTGTCAAGGAATGCATTTTTGTCAAAATGTGCGAAGCGTGATATGTGTGGCATTGTGCTTGCAGTATTTGAGGGTGTTTGTGCCGGGAGATGGAATGTTATCAAGTGATGGTCGGACCATGGTACTTCTGTTATAATTGGAGGGGTGTGTAGTTGGTGGTTATTAAATGGGGAAGGGAGGAAGATGAGATCTAATGTGTTGCCCTTTACGTGTGTGGGAGCATGTATTCTCCAGGACCAAGCAGGAAGTCAGTCCTCACTTATGGGTGACGTCGGCGCCGACGGAGCCCTCGCGGAGCAATTTTCCCCAGCTTTCAAAGAAAGCCTTTGGGAATTGCAGCGCGCATGCGCGGTCGTCTTCCCGCCCGAGGGTGCCATCTTAGCCAGTCTTCTTTTTTCCGCGGAGCCCTGCAGACGTCCCCGTCTTGTCCCCGCGAAAAAGTTGATTTTCCTCTTTATTTTATACTTTTTTCTTTCGGTTCGACGCCGATCGTTTTCCCGCCCGGACTCGCGACGCCGGTCTCGAGTCCTCTAGCGTTTTTTCGGTTTTTCTGACTTAGTCAGCTTTCATTTTCGTTTTCCCTGGCAGCCCGGTCCTTTGACCTCGCAGGGGCCCTTTTTCCCCCGATGGCTGCCAGTGGCTTTAAGCGGTGTGGTCGGTGTGACCGAAATATGTCACTAACCGACACACACGACTTTTGCCTCCGCTGCTTGGGCCCGGATCATGAGGAACTGATCTGTGGGCCCTGCAGCAAACTGTCCTCGAAGGCGTTGAGAAGTCGGCGGCATCAGCGCGAGAGAATCTTCGCTGACCCCAGCCGTACCCGGACCTCGTCGGAGGCCTCCGTGTCAAAGGGCTCCAGCTCGGACCGTCGCCGGAGCTCCTCCGACCGGGGTTCTCCCTCCGGGGACCATCGTCGGAAGGAAAAAACCCGCGAGGGCGGCGTCGGTGGACGCTCCTGGCTCCGCGAGGGCCAGGTCGCATAGCCCCGACAGCCGCCCCGGGTCCTTGGAGAAGGAACATCTCCCGAAGCGACCTCGCCTGGAGTCGGAGATGCCTGCCCGGGTAAGTCCTGTAGTCCTTCTGGACTCGCCTCCGCGACAGCCGACGTCGGGCCCGACGCCGTCGGGGCCCGAGTCGGGGGCTGCTGGGTCACCTGAGCTCGGACTCAGGTTGACGGCCTTGGAGAGCAGACTGTCTGCCTTCATGGACCAGCAGCGGGCACTGCTCGCTGGCCTCGCTGGCGCCGCTGCCCCGACCGCCGGGACGTCGACGTCCAAGTCGACCCCGGAGACCGAGCCGATCCTCGAGTCAATGAGAACTCGAGTCGATCCTCGGTCGAGGTCACCCTCGGCCTCCCGTTCGGGACCGAGGTCGCCGACGCCGACTCCCTCGACGTCGGGGCGGCTGGCGCCGCACCCTGCCCGGGCCGACCCCACCGAGTCCTTGTCGGAGTCGGTCTGGGAGTCTGAGGAGGAAGAGTCACCTGATTCTTTCCGGACTCAGTGTGTCCCATCGGACTCACCGGGGTCCGAGCCTCGGAAGCAGTCCCCCCCGGAGGATGCCCGGTTCTCGGACTTCGTTAGGGATATGGCCAAGGCTTTGGCCTTCCCTGCGGATCCCGAGGAGGAGCCTCGAGCCGAAGAGCTCGACGCCCTCCAGTATGACTCTCCCGCGAGGGAGCACTTTACTGTGCCGGTTCCTCCTATGCTGGAACGACTACTCTTCCGCATGTGGGAGAGTCCGGCCTCCTCGCCGGTCCTGAGCAAGCGGGTCGATTCTATCTATCGGGTCCGCAAGAGCCCTGGCTTTCAGAAGGCACAGCTGCCACACCATTCCATGGTAGTGGAATCGGCCATGCATCGTCTTAAGAGCCAGAAGATGCACTCCTCGGTGCCTCCTGGAAGGGAGGCCCGTAACCTGGATGGCCTTGGCAAGAAGTGCTTCCAGGGCTCTATGCTCGCATGTCGTGTCCAGACTTACCAGCTCTACATGGGCATGTATCTCCGGGATCTGGCTAAAGAGCTAGCCGGATTCTCCGCTGGTCTCTCCGAGGAGCCCTTGCGGAGGTTCCTAGCCTTGTCCACGGGCATTCGGGAGTGCTCAAAGTTCATGTCCCGAGCAGCCTATGATGGCTTTGAGGCCTCGGCTAGAGTGGCCGCAGCCGGCATCGGTGCCCGCCGACAGGCTTGGCTTCAGTCGTCGGACCTTGAGCCCTGGGTACAGGACAAGTTGGTCGATGTCCCCTGCCGAGGCGAAAACCTCTTTGGCAAGCCCATGGCGGAAAAGGCTGCACAAATTGAGACTGAGACTCTCACCAGGACCAGGCTTTCTAGGAAGACCTCCGCCCCTTCCCAGAAAAAGAAGGGCTCGGGAAAAAAGTCCTTTTACCCGAGGAAGGCGGCTGCCTACAAACAGTACCCCCATTATCAGGCCCCTGCAGCTCCCCAACAGGGCCAGCAGGCCAAGGGACGGGGTAACGGGTCCCGTAGGCAGCAAGCCCCCAAGCCTGCACCACCAGCCCCTGCTCAGCAGGGTGGGGGTTTTTGACTCGCTCAGCATAGCCTCTCCCCCCGCTGGTCCCTCCCAGCACCGGAGGCCGGCTGGTTCACTTCGCCCACAGGTGGTCCAGCATCACCGCAGATGCCTGGGTGCTTCAGGTCGTGCGAGAGGGCTACCTTCTCCACTTCCATCAGGTCCCTCCCTCCTATTTTCCGGGAGAACCTTCGCGCCCCCTCTGCACAGGGAGTTGCTCCTTCAGGAGTTAGCAGGTCTTCTGCAGGAACAGGCGGTGGAACCGGTGCCCCACCACCTGAGAGGTCAAGGCTTTTATTCAAGGTATTTTCTGATACCAAAGAGAACAGGGGGCCTCAGACCCATCCTGGACTTGCGCAACCTCAACAAGTTCCTTGTGCGGGAGAAGTTCAAAATGCTTACCCTTGGAATCCTTCTGCCCTACCTCCAGCAGGGAGATTGGCTATGCTCCTTGGATCTAAAGGATGCCTACACGCACATCCTCATCCACCCAAGCCACCGCCAATACCTAAGGTTTGTGGTGGCAGGAAATCATTACCAGTACAGAGTACTGCCCTTTGGCCTATCCTCCGCACCGCGAGTCTTCACAAAATGTCTCGCGGTCGTGGCGGCCCATCTCCGGCTTCACGGCCTCTATGTCTTTCCGTACCTCGACGACTGGCTCATCAGAGCAGCGTCCGCTCAGGAGGTCACCAACGCCACGTGCCGCACGGTGACTCTGCTGCAGCACTTGGGCTTTGTCATAAACTTCGCAAAGTCCACTTTGCTCCCCTCACAGGATCTCGAGTTCATCGGCGCAAGGCTGCACACTCCTCGGGCACGAGCGTACCTACCGCTCGACAGGGCTCAACGGCTCATGGACCTAGCCGACCGCTTTCGCAGCCAGCCCCTGGTCTCCGCCAGGCGCTTCCTGAGACTGCTCGGCCATATGGCTTCCACCGTCCATGTGACCCCCAATGCCCGCCTGAACATGCGGTCTGCTCAATGGTGTCTCCGCCAGCAGTGGCGACAAGCCACAGGCGGCCTGGCAGACCTAGTGCGCGTCTCCGAGCCGCTGCTCTCGTCTCTCCGGTGGTGGCTCCGGCGGCCGAACCTGATATTCGGAATGCCTTTCCAGTCACCTCAGCCGACCCGGGTGCTGACCACCGATGCATCCCTCCTGGGCTGGGGAGCACATTGCCAGGAGGCACGTACTCAGGGCCTCTGGACCACGTGGGAGTCTGCTCAGCAGATCAACTTCCTGGAGCTCAGGGCGATCCGCCTAGCTCTCAAGGCCTTCTCCCACCTGACTTCCCAACAGTCCGTCCTTGTCCAGACGGACAATCAAGTTGCCATGTTCTACGTGAACAAGCAGGGGGGTACGGGCTCCTTCCTCCTCTGCCGGGAGGCACAGAAGCTCTGCTCTTGGGCCGTCAGTCGCGGCATTCTCCTCAAGGCAGTTTATCTCCCGGGCCAAGAAAATTGCCTTGCAGACAAACTCAGCAGGGTCCTCCAGCCGCACGAGTGGCGTCTGGATCCCTTGGTAGTTCAGAAGCTCTTCCTCAAGTGGGGTCTCCCCACGGTGGATCTCTTTGCCAGTCCTCACAACCGGCAGCTTCCTCGCTTCTGCTCTCGTCAGCCACACCCCCTTCGGGTTGCGGCGGACGCCTTTCTGATCTCGTGGTCGGGGAGCCTTCTGTACGCTTTCCCTCCCATCCCGCTGGTCTCTCGGACTCTTTTCAAGGTTCTCCGAGACAAAGCCTTCATGATCCTGGTGGCCCCTCGCTGGCCCAGGCAGCCGTGGTTTCCGCTCCTGCTGCGACTGGCGGTGGAGGGTCCAATCCCTCTGGGGATACAACCGGATCTCCTCACTCAGGATCAGGGGTCCCTTCTGCACCCCAACCTCAGGTCTCTCAACCTTATGGCCTGGCTGCTGAGAGGGTAGTCCTTGCTCCCCTTCTCCTGCCGGCGGAGGTGGAGGAGGTCGTCTTAGCTTCGCGACGGCCTTCTACCCGCAAATGCTACGCCCTTAAATGGCGTCGCTTTGCAGTCTGGTGTACCCAACAGTCTCAGGATCCCTTCTCCTGCCCGGTGTCGGTGATCTTGCAGTACTTGCTGCACCTCTCTAATCTGGGACTTAAGTCCAACTCCGTCAAAGTTCACCTCAGTGCTCTTTCAGCACATCATGTGCCAGTGGACGGCAGACCTCTCTCCAATGACCCTCTCGTAGCGAGGTTTCTCCGAGGTCTCCTTCTACTTAAACCACCTCTGCGCCCGCCAGCGCCTGACTGGGACCTGAATGTGGTTTTGCAGCGGATCACCTGTCCGCCTTTTGAACCTATGGCTACCTGTTCTCTCCGTTTTCTGTCTTGGAAAACACTGTTCTTGATAGCCCTCACTTCCGCTAGGCGCGTAAGTGAATTGCAGGCCCTCGTGTCTGATCCCCCTTACACTAGGTTCTACAAGAATAGGGTAGTCCTACGGACTCACCCAAAATTTCTGCCTAAAGTGGTCTCCCCTTTTCACATCAATCAGGAGGTGGTGCTTCCAACCTTCTTTCCCAGACCACACTCCAGCCGAGCTGAAACGGTCCTCCATACCCTGGACTGTAGAAGGGCATTGAACTTCTACCTTGACCGTACGCGGGAGCACCGTAAAGCTGCTCAGCTTTTTGTGTCTTTTGACCCCAATAAATTGGGGCTCCCGGTCTCCAAGCGTACTCTGTCCATCTGGGTTGCGGACTGTATCTCTTGGGCTTATGGGGCAGCCGGACTCTCCTTAGAAAGTCGAGTCACGGCTCATTGCGTTCGGGCAAAGGCCACGTCGGTGGCTTACCTCCGCTCTGTTCCGCTGGCAGACATCTGCCGGGCCGCTACTTGGTCTTCGAGCCAGACTTTTGCGGTCCATTACTGTCTCGAGAGGGAGTCCCGTAGGGACAGTGCTTTCGGACAGGCAGTCCTCCGTAATCTCTTTGAGGTCTGAGCAACTCCTACCCTCCATCCCGGATGTGGGCTACCGGTGGGTGATAATTCAGCGAAGATTCTATCCTTCTGTGCTGCTGAGCTAGAGGGAGCTCATTTTTGTGCTTAGGGTCTCCGGTAGCCTTGAGCTTGGGAGTCCCATAAGTGAGGACTGACTTCCTGCTTGGTCCTGGAGAAAGCGTAGTTACTCACCTGTAACAGGTGTTCTCCAGGAGCAGCAGGAATCAGTCCTCACTACCCTCCCTCCTCCCCTTGGAGTTGCAATCGTCTGCTTATGTTCTTTTTGCAAATTTTTATGCTGTCTTTTTTTAGCTATGTCATCTGACTGGCTAAGATGGCACCCTCGGGCGGGAAGACGACCGCGCATGCGCGCTGCAATTCCCAAAGGCTTTCTTTGAAAGCTGGGGAAAATTGCTCCGCGAGGGCTCCGTCGGCGCCGACGTCACCCATAAGTGAGGACTGATTCCTGCTGCTCCTGGAGAACACCTGTTACAGGTGAGTAACTACGCTTTATCTGTACATATCCCATTTGTGTCATAGCGTCCATGAAGTTATCCGATTGGGAGTGGTTTAGTGATGGGAGGTTCAGGTCACCTAGTATTATGAGTGGTTTGCTTTGTGATGCTGTGCATGCGTGTTCAAGGATGGGGGTGAGGTTTTTTTGATCAGCTGATGGGGGTCTATAGATGAGGGTGAGTGCAAGGGTTCTATTTTTTATATTGATGATATCCATGCCGTCTATATTATTTATGTTTGTTAGGGTGTATTGTAGGACTTTTTTGTGTGAGTATGAGAGCGCCACCTCCTCTTTTTGCATCCTGGTGGCAGTTGAATACATCGTATTTTTGTGTAGTTAGTTGGTTTAATAGGATTGTGTCTGTGGGTGCTAGCCATGTCTCGGTAATGCAGATTATGTCTGTTTTTTTGTCTTTTATCATGTCATTGATTATTGGTATCTTGTTTCGTATGGATCGAATGTTTAGTAGGATGAGTTTTATTTTGGTGATTGCATTGTGAGAGCCATTTACACTGCCATGAGGTTGATGCTTTATCTGGATGAGTCTAGGATGGTGTCTGTTGGAATCGTGGCGTGAATATTGATTGTGGGTTTGGGTGTATGTTAGGGTATGTGGTGGATTTCAGTAAGGATTATGGATGATGGGAATGTTATTATAAGGGGTTTGGTTAGCTTTGTATGCATAAATGTGCTGTGTCAAGAGTGCTATTAGAAGGAGAGGAAGAGGGAAGCTATTATTTTTTGTGGGGGCCATTATGTATATATATATTTTTTTCTTTGTGGGGGATTAGAGTGTGAGGGAGGTTACAGGGAAAGTGTAGGTTTTAATGGTACGATTTCTGGTACAATTCTGTGTAAGTTGGTTGTATGGTACTGTTTCAGGTGTAGTTCTAGCGAGATAAGTTGAAGTGTTAGTGAGTGCGGGTGTACCTTCAAGCAGTTCTAAGCAAGTAAATGCAGAGTTAAACAGTATATGCAGTTCTAAGCAAGTACCGAGATAAGTTGTAGTGTTAGTAAGTGCGGGTGCACTTTCAAGCAGTTCTAAGCAAGTAAATACAGAGTTAAACAGTGCATGCAGTTCTAAGCAAGTACAGAGCAGTTCTAAGCAAGTAAATACAGAGTTAAACAGTGCATGTATTTCTAAGCAAGTAAGCAAGTTATATTGCAATTTCTAGTACAATTCTGGTAGTTCTACGTAGGCAATGTAAAGTGTAGCAATTTCTAAGGGGGGTACAAGGCTGGTAGTGTGGTGTTCTATGTGGTTTCGGCTGTACCGTGGTATATCAGTAATATAATTAATGAATGAGTATAGTTTATCAGGAAGTTACCAACTCATATTGGTTGTGTTATGCCACAATATACTTGCTGTTTTTTGTCCCCAGTTTGTGTTGTCGGTTGCTCTTTTGATAGTGTTGCTGGTGTTGGGTTTCTGATGTCGTCGGGGGCGGTTTTCTGGCCAGGGTGTATTTCCTGTCTTGTAGTCGTGTTTTTTTTCTTTTGGAGGTCCCCGCCTAAGGGCCCTCTGGCGAGGCCCTCAGGCGCGGGCCCGCCCGATGGCGCTTCCTTAAATGCTGGGTTGCTGGGCCCCGATTGGGCGGCGAACGGCGGGAACAGCAGGGAGCCCTGGCTGCTTTCTCCCGGGCTGGGAGGGCTGCTGCAGGGCTGAAGATGGCCGTGAAGAAGAGACCCGTGCGCCCGATGGCGCTTCCTTAAATGCTGGGCTGCTGGGCCCCGATTGGGCAGCAAACGGCGGGAACAGCAGGGAGCCCTGGCTGCTTTCTCCCGGGCTGGGAGGGCTGCCGCAGGGCTGAAGATGGCCACATCAAAATACATATTGATTGCCCTCCCCAGATATGTGTCATATGAACCAGCAAACTATTTGATTGGCAAATCTGCCACTCCCCTAGGAAATGTTGGGCTCGCATTCAGCAATGCTCCCAAGTTAAGAGTATTAGTTTGATACCTCTCCTGGTACAGCTGAGCAGTTGTGAACTCTGGACTAAGTCATTATTTGTGACACTGAATTCTAGCAGCTCAGTAATACAGTTTAAGATTTGGGAGCACCATCCTTCCATTTGCTTCAGGCTTGAATAAAATCTTCAAGATAAATTTATTTTCAGGCACAGTAAGTGTTTCCCTGTGCCCAGAGGGTTTGCAGTCTGTTTTTTGAGGAGGGCTGTAATCACAGCTTGTTTGAAGGCTGCAGGAACAGTTGCAGTGGAAAGCGTTATGTTAAAGATATGACAAATGGAAGGGATAGAGCTGCTTAGGTGAGTGGGAATGGGATCAGAGGAACAGGTAGTAAGTTTGGAGAGGAGAGAAGATGAGCGGTTTCCTACTCATTGATTTTTGAAAAGGAAGAAAGGGTGACAAAAGTTGAGGGATGGATTTGGGATTGAAGAGTGGGAAGGTGAGGTGGAGGAGACCCTGTGGATTATTCGACTAATATTTTGGACTTTGTCATGAAAATAGTCAGCCAGAGTCTGGGCAGAAAATGGAGGAGTTGGAGGAGGAGGCATAGCAAAGGTGAGGGTCAGAGGCAAGAGAGTTTAATGGACATAGTGCTCTTGCTTGGCTGACTGAAAAGAAGTTATCATGAGTTTGAAATGTAGGAAGTCAGCAAGGTTATGGGATTTAAGCCAAAGGTGCTCAGCTGAGCAGGCACAGGAACATAGGTAGCGGGTTGTTGAGGTCAGCCATGGTCAAGGTACAGTATGCCTCGCCAAGCTTGGAATGGGAGGAGCCACTGCATCCAGAGCAGAGGAGAGTATAGTGTTATAGGAAGACACTCCCTCATCAATAGACAACATAGTGAAGGAGAGAGATAAGACAGTAGTAGAGAGAGCTATAGCTAATATTTGTCAGGGAGAAAACAGATCTTTCAAAACCTATCTTTCTTCTCAGTCATAATGATCTTGTTCTCTCTCTCTTTATGCCTAATCTTCTTTCCAAATGGCTCCAGCTCAGCTTTTGCTTGAAACCTTCAATATTTGTAACTTGTAATTATACACCTTCTCCGGGAACAAGCAGAAAGTCAGCCCTCACATATGGGTGACATCGGCGCCAATGGAGCCTGCACGGAAACATCTCCCCAACCTTCATGTAAGCATAGTCACCTTCCTGCCCAAGGGTGCTATTTTGCCTCAGTCTCCTTTTTTCCACGGAGCCCATCGGACATTGTCCAGTTTTCCCTGGAAAATGTCTGATTTTTATTATTGAGCTTTGTCTGGTTTGCATACCAGTTCCTTCTCGCCATGAGCTAACTCGCCTCAGCGTCGCTCCTCGGGTTCATCTATTCGTTTTCCCTTTTTTCATCATGGTGTCCCTCGACCAGCATTCGTGCCCTTTTTCAGCCGAAGGCCTCAGATCCCTGCCAGGAAGCGAGGATCCCCTTTTCCGATGGCCTCCAGTGGCTTCAAAAAGTGTGACCAGTGTGGCAAAATAATGTCACTCGCTGACCCACACGACTGCTGACTCCGATATATCAGCGAGCTCTGCAGAACCATGAACTCTAAGGCCTTGAAGAGCCACCATCAGCAGCAGAACAGCTTTTTTTCAGAAGTCAGACTCCACGCTGGAGTCTCTGGTGATACCACGCTCCAGGGCCCCCTCTGATCCCTTGATGCCCTACGAAGCTGGAGTCCCGTGGCCACAGTTCCTCCTAGCGGAAATCCCTGGAAGTGAAGCACAAGAAGAAGAAATCCTCAAAGACCGCCTCGGAGGATGGATCCAGCCAAAAGAAGAAATCTCACTCCAGGACCCACAATCCCAGGCGTGAGTCCGAGGAGTCGAGGCAGGAGCAGCCTGCCATGCTGCCCCTTAAGGGGTCAGCAGCACCGCTGACTGGCCTTGAGCCTCTGAGGCCATCCTCATTGAGAACGCCCCCTCAACAGCACCGAAAGCATTGGTGCCCGCTTCGAAGGCTGTGGAGCCAACTGGTATGGAGACCAGAATGGCAGCCCCAGAGTGCAATGTATCTGCCCTAGTGGCCATGCAGCAGGCATTCATGTCTGGCTTGTCTGGTTCATCTGCCCCAACGACCTGCCCCTCGACATCCAGGGCTTCCCTGGATGTTGAGCCAGTTCTCGAGCACCATCGGCTCGAGAGAGCCCCCGGATGAGGTCCTGGTCCCATTCCTTGGGACACTGGTCCTCCCCAGCAAGCACCCACGGCTCGGATCGAAGATCCTCCGGACCACCGAGAGCGGCCCTCGACCAAGGTGACCACGCAGCGTCCGACTCATACTCGGACTTTGAATCTGAATGGGAGACCGAGGACAAAGAGTTCCCGGACATGAGCCGACACCATGATGTACCCTCGAACCTGTCTCCCCCAACAATCTGATTCTGTTCCCCACCCAAGGATGTTGCGTTCCTCGACTTTGTGCGGTACAAGGCCAAGGCTCTCACTATCGAGACCGAGGCCAAGGAGGACCCGTGCACCAAGAAATTGGAGATACTCCAATATGAGGCACCCCTTAAGGAAACTCTCATACTACCAGTAACCCCGATCCTCGACTGCCTTATCCTCCGGATGTGGGAGACACTGGCGTCTGTTCCAGTCGTTAGTAGGTACCTCGATGCCATGTACCGGGTACACTGAAGCCATTGGGTTTCAAAAGACCTAGCTTCCCCACAACTCCGTGGTCATAGAGTCAGCAATCTGCTGGCTTAAGAGCCAAAAAAAAAATTTGTCAGTGCTATCTGGCAGGGAGGCCCGAACCCTCCACGCCATCAGTCGGAAGGCCTTTCAGGGCTTGATGCTAATGTGCCGGATCCAGTCCTATAAGCTCTACATCAGCATGTACCTGAAGGAACTGTCGAAGGAGTTCAGTGGATTCTCGGCAGGCCTCAATGGGGAACCCTTACAGTGGTTCAAGACCCTGACCTCTGCTGTAAAAGAATGCTTGAAGTTTTTGTCCCAGGCAGCCTACGATGACTTTGAGTCATCGGCCAGGATGGCCGCTGCAGGCATTGCTGCAGTCATCTGATCTGGAACAATCAGTGCAGGACAAATTGATAGATGTCCCCTGTATAGAAGGTAACCTATTCAGGAAACCCATGGCGGATAAAGCAGCGGAGATAGAGACAGCATATGTGACGAGAACCAGGCTCTCAAATAAAGCCTGGGTGGGTCTAGAATTATAAGGGAGCTGATTTTGGGGGAGGACTAGAAGGGATGGGGATGGGGAATGAGAACGGAGAGGGGAAAATATATTTTGTGTGGAAGAAAAGTCTATGATGGGCCGGGTATTGGAAGAGTAAGAGGGGATTGAGAATGGAAGGGTGAAATTTGAGTGGATGATAAAGGAATAAGGAAAGAAATGGGGGAAAGACCAAAAGCGAAACGATCAGTATGTTAAAGCAGATATAGAGAATGGAAAACATCTAAAAGAGAAGAAAGGACAAATGGATAAAGAAGACACGAAGAAACCAGAAGAAAGTGGCTGGAGCAGTTGCAACTGAAAAATAAAATGCCCAAACAGAAGGTAGAAAAATACTTTTTATTTTGAATTTATTAACTGGAATATGTCTGGTCTGCGAAGTGTGTATTGCTAACATCTTTGCATTTTTGTTTAGTGCAAGAGGAAATTACTTTATAGTTTTATTTCTCCAGTGTTGTACATTTCATGTTTGTCTTTTGGGGTTCCCAGTTTAATTATTATCTTCCTATTTCTAAATTGTGATCCCTTGTTCTTTGTGTGGTGATGGTCTATGTTCTGTGTAACCGAGCTGAGATATTCTGTTCATGTAGTTTCTGTTTGACAGTCCCACTTGTTCTCTTTTCCCCAGTGAGGTGTATTGGTATTCTCTAAGATGTATTGGTTTAATATCTGCAGTGTTGCCTTTTGATAGGTAGGGTTTGGTGCTTTGTGAGTCCTGGTAGTGCTGTTATGATAGGGTGGATTTGCTATGGATTCTAAATGGTCAGTGTTTATAGTGCTTCCTAATGGGCCTGTCGGTTGTCACTGCAATATAGTAATGTAGAATTCTCCAGGACCAAGCAGGAAGTCAGTCCTCACATATGGGTGACGTCGATGGAGCCCTTGCGGAGCATTTCCCCAGCTTTCTATGAAAGCCTTTGGGAATACTGCACGCATGCGCGGTCCCCTTCCCTCCTAAAGGTGCCATCTTGCTCAGTCTTTCTTTTTCCGAGGAGCCCAACAGACGTCTGTCCTTGTCACAGGGAGAAAAGTTAGATTTTTCTTGCGATTTCATCGCGGTTTTTGTCCAGTTCGACGCCGGGTCCCCTTCCCGCCGGGTTCGGTACACCGGTATCGAGCCCGTCTTCTGTTTTTTTTTCGGTTTTTGCCCTTAGTGGCTGGCGTTCGCGCCCTTTCTTTCATTTCCCTGGAAGGCCGGTCCTTTGGCCTCGCGGGGGCCCTTTTTTCCCCGATGGCTTCCAGTGGTTTCAAGAAGTGTGATCGGTGCAAGAAACTGCTGTCTCTCACCGACACACATGACTGCTGCCTTCGGTGCCTCGGTCCAGATCATGATCCTAAGATCTGTGGCTCGTGTGGCAAAATGTCCACTAAGGCACTGCGAAGTCAACAGCATCAAACGGAAAGGCTTTTTTTCTGATTCGGCCTCTGGCCGGGCCCGGACCTCATCTGAGGCCTTGACGTCTCGGGAGTCTGACCCCGAGCATCGCCGGGGTTCCTTGGACAGGGGGTCCCCCGATCGGGAATGAAAGAGGAAGAAACGGCTCGCGAGTGCGGTGTCAGAGGAGGTCCCTGGCTCCTCGAGGGCCAGGTCTCGGACCCCCAACCGCCGTCCCGGGCCCTTGGAACAGGAGAAGCTGTCCAAACTGCCTCGTGTGGAGCCAGAGTCTGCTGGACACATAAGTCCTGTTGTCCTTGAGGACTCTCCTCCCAGGGAGCCGACGTCAGGCCCGGCGCCGCTGGGGCCTGAGTCGGTAGATGCTGAGTCTCCTGAGCTTGGAATCAGGGTGACAGCCTTGGAGTGCAGATTGTCTGCCTTCATGGATCAGCAGTGGGTGCTGATGGCCAGCCTCGCTGGTGCATCTGGCCCGACCACCTGGACATCGACGTCAAAGTCGACCCCGGAGACCGAGCCGATACTCGAGACCATGAAGGCTCGAGGTCGTCCTCGGTCGCGGTCACCCTCGACCTCCCGCTCGGGAACGAGGGTGTCGACGCCGGTGCCTTCGGCGTCGGGGCGGGTGCTGCTGGGACCCACGCGGTTGGAGCCCCCCCGACTCCTCTTCGGACGAGTCTGCATGGGAAACGGAGCACGAGGAGTCCCCCGATACCTTTCGGACTCAGTGCGTCCCTTCGGATTCACCGCAGTCCGAACCCCGGAGTAGATCCCCCCCCCCCCTGGAGGATACCCGGTTCTCGGAGTTCATTCGGGATATGGCCACAGCTTTGGCGATTCCCGCGGACCCCGAGGAGGAGCCGAAGAGCTCGAGGCCCTCCAGTATGACTCTCCTCCGAAGGAGGCCCTTACTGTCCAGGTTCCTCCGATGCTGGAATGGCTCCTCTTCCGGATGTGGGAGGCACCGGCCTCGGCGCCGGTTCTGAGCAAGCGGGTCGATTCTATTTACCGACTCCATAAGAGCCCTGGCTTCCAGAAGGCGCAGCTACCACACCATTCCATGGTGGTGGAATCGGCCATGCATCGTCTGAAAAGCCAGAAGATGCACTCCGCGATGCCCCCTGGCAGGGAGGCCCGGAACCTGGATGCGTTTGGTAAAAAGTGCTTCCAGGGCTCGATGCTTGCTTGCCATGTCCAGTCCTACCAGCTGTACATGGGCATGTACTTGCGGGACCCGGCAAAGGAGCTTGCCGGGTTCTCTGCTGGTCTCTCCGGGGAACCTTTGCAGAGGTTCAAGTCCTTGTCCTCGGGAGTGCGGGAATGCTCTAGGTTCATGTCCCGAGCAGCCTACGACGGCTTCGAGGACTTGGCCCGTGTTGCGGCAGCTGGCATCGCGGCTCGGCGCCAGGCATGGCTGCTGTCGTTGGACCTAGAGCCATGGGTACAGGACAAGTTGGTCGATGTCCCTTGCCGAGGTGAAAACCTTTTTGGCAAGCCCATGGCCGAGAAGGCTGCTGAGCTCGAAACCGAGCCCCTCACTAGGACAAGGCTGTCCAGGAAGACTTCTGCCCCTTCTCAGAAAAGGAAGGGCTCGGGTAAGAAATCCTTTTACCCGAGGAAGGCGACTGCCTACAAACAGTTCCCACATTACCAGGCCTCCCCAGCAGGGTCAGCAGGCCAAGGGGCAGGGACATGGGCCCCGTAGGCAGAAGACCCCCAAGCCTCCGGCTCCTGCTCCCACTCAGCAGGGTTGGGGTTTTTGACTCCCAAAGCATAGCCTGTCCTTCTCTGCTGTCCCATCCCTGCACAGGAGGTCGACTAGCCTTGTTTTCCCACAGGTGCCCACCCATTACAGGAGATAATTGGGTCTTAAGCATAGTCCACAAGGGCTATATGCTCCATTTCCAACAGTTGCCGCCTCCTTACTTCCCAGGAGAGCCTCCAAGGCCTCCTCTGCACACAGACCTCCTCCTTCGAGAGCTTCAGGGTCTGCTGCGAGACAAGGCGGTGGAGCCTGTGCCTCCCCACCTACAAGGTCACAGTTTCTACTCCAGGTACTTCCTAGTACCAAAGAGAACCGGGGGCCTCAGGCCTATCCTCGACCTCAGAAATCTCAACAAGTTCTTGGAGAAAGAAAAGTTGAAGATGCTTACTCTTGGAACATTACTGCCCTACCTCCAGCAGGGAGATTGGCTATGCTCCTTAGATCTGAAGGGTGCGTACACTCACATTCCCCATTCATCCAGACCACAGAAAGTACCTCAGGTTCAATCACCTGGGCCGGATGGTATACATCCAAGGGTGTTGAAAGAACTGAAATTTGAGATTGCAGACCTGCTATCAGTAATCTGTGAACTATCATTAAAATCATCTCTAATACCTGAGGATTGGAGGATCGCCAATGTAACACCAATTTTTAAAAAGGGTTCGAGGGGTGATCCGGGAAACTACAGACCGGTGAGCCTGACATCAGTACCGGGAAAAATGGTAGAAACCATCATAAAGAATAAAATTACTCAGCATATAGATAGTCATGACCTAATGGGAGACAGCCAACATGGCTTTAGACAAGGAAGATCTTGTCTTACTAATCTGTTATGTTTTTTTGAAGGAGTGAATAAACAGGTGGACAAAGGTGAGTCGGTTGATATTGTGTATCTGGACTTTCAGAAAGCCTTTGACAAGGTCCCTCATGAGAGACTTTTGGCAAAACTAAAGAGTCATGGGATAGGAGGCAGTGTACTACTGTGGATCAGGAACTGGTTAAAAGATAGAAAGCAGAGGGTAGGGCTAAATGGCCAATTTTCCCAATGGAGAAAGGTGAATAGTGGTGTACCCCAGGGATCTGTGCTGGGTCCGCTGCTTTTTGACATATTCATAAATGACCTGGAAAGTGGAATAACGAGTGAGGTTATCAAATTTGCTGATGACACAAAACTATTTAAAGTTGTTAAAACCCAGGAGGATTGTGGAAAATTGCAAGAGGATCTTGATAAATTGGAAGACTGGGCATCAAAATGGCAGATGAAATTTAATGTGGAGAAGTGCAAGGTTATGCACCTAGGGAAGAACAACCCAAACTATGGGTACACGATGCAAGGTTCCACATTAGGAACCACCACCCAAGAAAAAGATTTAGGCGTCCTTGTGGATACCATGTTAAAACCCTCGGCCCAGTGTGCAGCGGCGGCCAAGAGAGCAAATAGAATGCTAGGTATGATAAGGAAAGGAATGGAAAATAAAACAAAAGATATTATAATGCCTCTATATCGTTCCATGGTGAGACCGCACCTTGAATATTGTGTGCAATTCTGGTCGCCGTATCTTAAAAAGGATATAGCGATTTTAGAAAAGGTTCAGAGAAGAGCCACCAAAATGGTAAAGGGGATGGAAGGCTTCTCCTATGAAGAAAGGCTAAAAAGGTTGGGGCTCTTTAACCTGGAAAAGAGACGGCTGAGGGGAGATATGATAGAAGTCTATAAATTAATGAACGGAGTGGAACGGGTAAACGTAGATCGATTGTTTACCTTATCAGAATATAGAAAGACTAGGGGACATGCAATGAAGCTACAGGGTAAACTATTTAAGACTAATAAAAGAAAATATTTTTTCACTCAACGTGTAATCAAACTCTGGAATTTGTTACCGGAGGATGTAGTAAAGGCTGTTAGTGTAGCTGGGTTTAAAAAGATTTGGACAAGTTCCTGGAGGAAAGGTCCATAAACCATTATTAAGAAGGGACCCAGGATATCAATGCTTGAACCAATACAAGCATTGTGGAACCTGTGTCCCTTGGGGAAACTGCTAGGTACGTATGACCTAGATTGGCCACTGTTGGAAACAGAATACTGGGCTTGATGGACCTTGGTCTGACCCTGTATGGCATATCTTATGTTCTTATGTTCTTATTGTGGGAGGAAACCATTATCAGTACAGAGTACTGCCTTTTGGCCTCACCTCCGCCCCCAGAGTCTTTACAAAGTGCCTGGCAGTGGTGGCGGTCTACTTTAGGAATCAGGGTATCTTTGTCTTCCCCTACCTGTACGACTGGCTCATCAGGGGTCAGACATGCCAGGAGGCCAGGCAAGCAACTCTCCGAACTATCTCTCTCCTTCAACACCTGGGTTTTGTCATAAACTTTGCAAAGTCCACTTTGCTCCCCTCCCAGAACCTAGAGTTCATAGGGGCAAGGCTAGACTCTCTGCAAGCAAAGGCTTACTTGCCAGAAGATCAAGCCCAAAGATTGATGGACTTGGCAACCCAGTTTCTCAGCATGCCACTGGTTTCCGCCAGACTCTGTCTGAGGCTCCTGGGCCACATGGCATTGACAGTACATGTGACCCCAAATGCCCGGCTCCACATGAGGCCTGCCCAGTGGTGCCTCAGAACTCAGTGGACACAGGCCAGAGGAAGCCTCAGAGACAGAGTACGGGTGTCCAAACCATTCCTGAACTCCCCTACATTGGTGGCTGCACCCCCCCAATTTTACTACAAGGGGTGCCTTTTCAGATACCTGTGTTCACAGTAGTGTTAACCACCGATGCCTCCTTGCAAGGCTGGGGGGCACATTGTCTGGACAAGTGCACCCAGGGCCTGTGGTCTCCCTGGGAGGCCACGCAACAGATCAACCTACTGGAACTACGGGCTATTCGCTTAGCTCTCAAATCTTTCTCTCAAACCCTGGCTCACCAGTCTGTCTTAGTACAGACAGACAACCAAGTAGCCATTTTCTATGTGAACAAGCAGGGCGGCACTGGGTCCAGGCTCCTTTGTCAGGAGGCACAGGACCTTTGCTTGTTTGAGCTCAGGCACAACATGTTTCTCAAGGCTGTTTATCTCCCTGGCCAGGAGAACTTCCTGGCAGACAGGTTGAGCAGAGTTCTGCAGCCTCACGAATGGCAACTGCACCCATTAGTGGTTCAGAAAATTTTCCTGAAATGGGGACTTCCATCCATAGATCTCTTTGCCAGTCCCATGAATCGGCAGCTGCCGAGGTTCTGCTCCAGGCAACCGCATCCCATGAGGTGGGCAAGCGGATACCTTCCTGGTCTCCTGGTCCCAGGGCCTCCTGTATGCATTTCCTCCCACGCCTCTGGTGGCCCGAACCTTGTTCAAGATTCTAAGGGACAAGGTCTCGGTAATTCTGGTAGCCCCCAGGTGGCCGAGGCAGCCTTGGTTTCCACTTCTGCTTCAACTGGCAGTGGACACCCCACTACCTCTGGGGTTGCAGCCCGACGTTTTCTCTCAGGATCAGGGTTCTCTTCTGCACCCCAACCTCAGATCTCTCAATTTGATGGCCTGGAGGCTGCAAGGGTAGTGTTGGCTCCCTGGGGCCTGCCTCAGGAAGTTGAAGAG
This sequence comes from Ichthyophis bannanicus, assembly GCA_033557465.1. Taxonomy (NCBI): domain Eukaryota; kingdom Metazoa; phylum Chordata; class Amphibia; order Gymnophiona; family Ichthyophiidae; genus Ichthyophis; species Ichthyophis bannanicus. The sequence continues at coordinate 1,500,710,218 of CM066032.1, read as the reverse complement.
GTGGTCTTGGCCTCTAGGAAGCAATCCACCAGAAAAACCTATGCCCTGAAATGGAGAAGGTTCTCTTTGTGGTGTCAGCTACGCACAGAAGATCCTTTCTCCTGCTCTGTGCCAGTGGTGCTTCAGTACCTGCTGCACTTATCCAGTCAGGGCCTCAAGTCTAATTCTGTTCGGGTCCACCTCTCGGCTCTAGCAGCTCACCACTCACTAGTGGAAGAACACTCTGTCGGTTCATCCCTTGGTGTCCCGGTTCCTCAGAGGTTTGCTCTTGCTCAAGCCTCCTATCCGTCCTCCAGCCCCTGAGTGGGAGTTGAATGTGGTCTTGCAACAACTGACTCGCCCACCCTTTGAGCCGATGGCTACTTGTCCTCTCCGCTTCCTTTCCTGGAAGACGCTCTTCCTGGTAGCCCTAACCTCTGCTAGACGAGTGAGTGAGCTTCAGGCCCTGGTCTGTAACAGGCCTTACACTCGCTTCTATTGGAACAGAGTAGTCCTTAGGACTCATCCTAAGTTCCTCCCAAAAGTTGTCTCCTCTTTCCACCTCAACCAGGAGGTGGTTCTTCCGACATTCTTCCCTAGGCCTCATGCAAGCCAGGCTGAGGCAGTCCTGCATACCCTGGAGTGTAGAAGGGCCTTATCCTTATTTATTTATTTAGCATACATTTATATACCGTGCTTTCCCAAGTATCAAGTGCGGTTTACAGTGAACAGAAAAAATTCAAGGTACATGATTAATCATATCCTAGTCGTTTACAGGGAACAGTTTTAAATTTTTACATTTAACAGTATAATTAAAACATTGTTTACATCCTGAGGTATAGTGCGGATGTAATCAAACTTTTTACATATTTGTTGTTGTTGTTAAGTGCCGTCGAGTCGGAGTCGACTCATGGCGACCCTCTGGATAGCTATCCTAAATTGTGTTCGGTCTTCAGTTAGGCGGCTCATTGTTGACAGACTGGTACCCGTAGCTGCTGTTATTGTAGCGATCCATCTCATTGCTGGCCTTCCTCTTTTGCGTTGACCTTCTATCTTGCCAAGCATGATGTCTTTCTCTAATGATCTCTCTCTTCGCATGATGTGTCCGAAGTATGAAAGTCGAAGTCTTGTCATCTGAGCTTCTAAAGAAAGCTTAGGTTTGATCTCCTCTAGTACCGACTGGTACATATTTACATTAGTTTACATTACATTTACATTACATTACATTTACATATTTACATTAGTTTATATAATTTGAGTTACGTGAAAACAACGTTTTAATATCAGTTTTTGCATTTATTTATTATCATGTAGATATATGTCTAGTAAAGTTTATTATCCTGTGTCTCTTTGTTTGGTTTGGTTAGCCACAGGTGTGTAATGTATGGTAAATAGGTGTGTTTTTAGTTTTTTTCTAAATTCTTTAATTTCAGTCAGGAGGCGAATGTTGTCAGGTAGGTTATTCCAGAGAGTCGGTGCACAGTGGGAGAAGGCCCTGTTATTGGTTAGTTTTCTAGCTTTTTTATAGTCTTTAGGTAATGATATTGTGTTTGTGTTTCTAATTCTTTGAGTACGCTTATTTGGTTCCATGTTGATTAGGTTATTAAGTGCGGATGGTGCAAGTTTATTTATCAAATTGAAGGTGGTAACTAGTATTTTGTATTGTATTCTGGTGTGAATTGGTAGCCAGTGGAGTTTAGCAAGTATTGGTGTAATGTGTTCTTTTGAACTTACATTCATTATAATTCTTGCCGCGATATTTTGAGTTAACTGGATCTTTTTAATGTTTTGCCGCGTGATTCCCTGGAGAATTATGTTCACAAAATCGAAGTGTGGGGTTATGATTGCTTGTATTATCGATATGAAGTCCTGTAAGTGAATTAAAGGGCGTATTTGTTTTAAAGTCTTGATTTTGAAATGTATGTTTTTTGTAAGGTTTTTTATGTGTGAGTCCATATTAAGTTTATCATCAAGTATTACACCTAGGTGTTTTAATTCTTTTTTTGTTTTAATCTCATGATTGCTTAGGGTGAGGGAGTTTGGAGGTATATATGTTTGGTTTTTTGTGACATAGAGGATATCAGTTTTTGAAAAATTGATATGTAGGTTGTGATCAGTGAGCCATGATGTTAGGTCATTAAAACATTCTTTTATTTGTTGTAGAGGTGGGTGAGGGATTTTAAATGGTAGATAAAACATAATATCTGCATAAATGTGATAATGTACACCGTGACATTTAAAGATGTTGCAGACTGGTTGGAGGTAAATGTTAAATAGCAGCGCTGATAGAGCAGATCCTTGTGGAAGGCCTTGGGTTTGGTTGAAAATTTTTGATGTTTGGTTGTCAATCCTCACTGTTTGGGTTCTGTTTGTTAGGTAGGATTTAAACCAATTATATACGGTGGATGTTATTCCAATTTGTTGGAGTCTGCTTAACATTGTTGTGTGGTTAATACTGTCAAATGCGGCGGAGATGTCTAGAAAGATTAATATAAATGCCTGTTTTGGGTTGTCAATTCCTCTTACTAATGTGTCAATGAGTACTGTCAGTAGAGCTTCTACTCCATGATATGGGTGGAAACCATATTGATGTTCATCAAGGAGATCCATTGTATCAACAAATTCTTGTAATTGGGTTTGGATTATTTTTTTGATGAGTTTGGCCATGAAAGGGATACTTGATATGGGTCTATATGAGGTTGGGGATGTCTTGTCAAGGGTATTATTTTTGAGGATTGGTCTTATTTGAACGTGCTTTAGGGAAGGGGGTAGATAGCCTTTTTCTAATGAAATGTTGACTATGGGGAGGATGAAGGATGAGAGTGTTGGGAGTGTCTTTTTTTATCCATTTTACTGGACAAGGATCGAGATGAGAGGTTGTTGTATTAATATTAGATATAATGGTTTTGAGGGTGGTTTTTGTTATTAGGTTGAAATTTGACCAGGTATCGGAGATGTTAGGGATCGTCTCTGTATATATTTTTGGGGGTGTCATTTGTGGTTTAGTTTTGTTTATGTAGTATTGTGCTAGTTCTTGTGGTGAAATGTCAATAGATGTTTCATGTAGTTATGGGTTTTGTTGGTCAAATTCTGAACTATACTAAACAATTCTCTTGGTCGATTCATAGAATTAGCTAGTTTGTTAGAGTAATGGTTTCTCTTAGCTGTATCAGTTGCTTTTCTGTAGTTGAGTGTGTTTAAATATTTTTCATCGTTAGGTACCGTTTTAGATTGTCTCCATTCTCGTTCATACTTTCTCAGTTTTCTTTTTATTTGTTTGATTGTGTTATTATACCATGGTGCATCTCTATTTTTGGTCTTGTTGTTTTTATTATTATGTTGTGTTAAGGTTGGTATGCGTTCTGCTGCCTTGGAGATTATATTGTTCCAGTTGTCAATTGATTCTTCAATGTTTGTTGGTGTTGGGGATAATTGAGGGATTATGTTATCTAGAAACTCCTCTTCATTAAATTTTCTAAATCTATTAATTAGTGAGGGTTGTGGACTATTTGTTTGGTTGTTAGTGTACTTTATATCAAATTTTAGGAGGTAATGATCTGACCAAGGGACAGGTATGTATTTAAGAGTTGTAGTGTCAAATAAGTTGTGGAGGGAGGTTGGAAGGAAAACAAGATCTAGTGTTTTACCTTTGGTATGTGTTTGATCAGATATTATTTGGTGGAAGTCCATGTTGATAGTAGTGTCTAAAAAGTGAGATGAGTATGTATTATGTGTTGAGGGAAGGTTAAAGTCACCCATTAGGACCACAGGGTTTGTGTCGGTGGATGATGATATAATTTCTATTAAAGTGTCAGTGATGTCTATGTTATGTTCTGGTGGTTTGTATATTAGGCATATCCTCAGGTTTTTAATTTTTATTGTAAGAGCATCAACATGATTAGTGTTGCAAGATGATATAAGTTTTGCATTGTGTTTTTTCTTTATTATCATGAGGACACCACCACCTTTTTTATATGTTCTGTGTGTGTGGAAGATCTCATATTCATGAGTTTTTTTAGTTGGTTAATGTAAACTGAGTCTGTTTCTGTAAGCCAGGTTTCTGTTACACAGATTATGTCTGACTTCTGGTTGTTGAGGATGTCAGTGAAGATGGGTAGTTTGTTTCTCATTGATCTTGCATTGATGAGTTGACAGGAGAGAGTTGTGAATTTGGGTATATTATGTAGCTGAGGAGCATCACATTGTGGTGTTACTTTTATGTTAATGAGTCTGGAGTGCTTATGTTTATGATAAGGTCCTATTTTATATGGTACTAATAATTTTTCATTATGTATTGTACCTTGAATTATTGGGATTGGTTTATCATTTTTGATCTTCAGGCATTTTGTTAGGTCTATTAGAGGTGATTGTGATGCATATGCATAGGATTTTGAAGACAGATGATATTGGTGGAGACATTGTTATGTTAAAGATTTTATGTAGTGTGGTAATTTGTCTTTATGATTGGAGTTAGGTTATTTTTGGGATGGCCTGACAGAAAACCAGATAACATAGGACAATGTATCTTAGTGTATCCTAGAAGAGTGCAAAACAAAGTAACTCTTATCAAACAAAGGTATGGCCTAACAGAAAACCAGATAACTAAGACAATGTATCATAGATAAGTTACAAAGTGATGAGTCATGTAAAGGGGTAGACAGTAGTCTGAATTAGTTCAGTAGAAGTAATGTAATCATAGGATCTAAGAAAATGAAAAGAGCTATATGCATTCTATAAAATAAATTAACTTTGGATGGAGTATAATAATAGTACAAAGATGAGATCTTACACATAAGGTAGCTATAATATTACCAGATATCTTTTAAAATAAGTATTAGACAGGTGAGGCCAAGGCTGATAGAATTTGGTAATACTTGCAGTTCGGGTTATATGTAGGATTGTGGATTGATTTCTTGTTACTTCCGTGATGCTGTAGGCTGTGCTTTTAACGGTGGGCCACCGCCTAAGGGCCACGCCAAAGGGCCCACTGGCGAGGCACTCAGGCGCGGGCGCGCCTGAAGTCGGTCTCTTTTAAAGGAGCCCGGGACTGCCCCGATTGGGCAGCCAAGACTCAGCTGGGCGGTGCGGTCCTTCTGAAGTGCTCAATCCCTCCTGGGAGAGCTTCGGGGCTGAAGAGAGGGCTCCCGATGAAATCGCGCTCTTTTAAAGGAGCCCGGGACTGCCCCGATTGGGCAGCCAAGACTCAGCTGGGCGGTGCAGTCCTTCTGACAGGTCTGTGACAGGCCTTACACTCGCTTCTATAGGAACAGGGTAGTCCTTAGGACTCATCCTAAGTTCCTCCCAAAAGTTGTCTCCTCTTTCCACTTCAACCAGGAGGTGGTTCTTCCGACATTCTTCCCTAGGCCTCATGCAAGCCAGGCTGAGGCAGTCCTGCATACCCTGGACTGTAGAAGGGCCTTATCCTTCTACCTTGACCGTACGCAGGGGCATAGAAGGGCTACTCAGCTCTTCATATCTTTTGACCCTAATAATTTGGGGTTACCTGTGTCCAAGCATACCTTGTCCATCTGGGTGGCTGACTGTATCACCTGGGCTTACAGGGCAGCTGACCTTCCCTTGCAGGGTCGGGTCACGGCCCACCGTGTCAGGGCTATGGCTTCCTCAGTAGCTCATCTCCGCTCTGTACCGTTGGCAGACATCTGCAGGGCTGCAACTTGGTCCTCAAGCCAGACTTTTGCAGCTCATTACTGCCTGGAGAGGGAGTCCCGTAGGGACAGTGCATTTGGCCAGGCAGTACTCCGGAATCTTTTTGAGGTTTAGGCAACTCCTGCCCTCCAGCCCTCCGTTGGGCTACCGGTGGGGGTTCTTTTTCAGTGAAAGCCTTTCTCTGATGCTGGGACTAGAGGGAGTTCTCTTGTTCAGCCTGGGTTCCTGGTAACCCAGAGCTAGGGAGTCACCCATATGTGAGGACTGACTTTCTGCTTGGTCCTGGAGAAAGAGTAGTTACTCACCTGTAACAGGTGTTCTCCAGGAGCAGCAGGAATCAGTCCTCACAACCCTCCCTCCTCCCCTGGGAGTTGCAGTTGTACATAGTTCGTTTTTGCATTTTTTTTGTGCTGTCTTTTAGCTATGTCATCAGACTGAGCAAGATGGCACCTTTAGGTGGGAAGGGGACCGCGCATGCGTGCAGTATTCCCAAAGGCTTTCATAGAAAGCTGGGGAAATGCTCCGCAAGGGCTCCATCGACGTCGATGTCACCCATATGTGAGGACTGATTCGTGCTGCTCTTGGAGAACACCTGTTACAGGTGAGTAACTACTCTATCTGTTAGTCTTTCTTTATCCAGACACTCATTAAGAGGCATGTTTACTAAAAGTGCATGTTAATATTGTGCAAATATTTATGCAAATGAGACTCCTTATGCAAATGAGGCCCCACAATTAATCTCCGCACCCCCCTTGGGCCGCCCCTGACATCATGTATGTTATAATTGCACTGGTTCATGTAATAGGATAAATTCAGCAGTTCCACTTGGTCCCTCTGCAGGCAGTGCATTTAAAAGCGAAAGCAGGAGCTGGCAAAAAACTTCTGGAACAAAGCTGTGAAAAAGCACAGATCAGCAAACGAATATAAATTATTTGCAAAGTCTTTGCATATATATCCCTCAGAAAATGGTCAAAGTAAATTATTCAGAAACTTGCATGTGGCAACAATATTCCAAGCACGCTACACATTTGACCTGTATAGCAGGTCAGTGGGGAATGAGGAATAATGTGGGAAGGAGTGGATTTTGTGGCCCTTGCTATGGAATACTGAAGCAAAATTTAGTGGTCTTCTCCTTGAATGAATACTTCACGGTATAAATCAATCTTATTCATTCAATGTATCTCTTCAGTTCAATATTCCTATAAGCATTCATCTAATACAGGTCTCAGATAAACGTTGGCACTAGAATTCTGGGTATTGTATACCCCCATTTATGTGCCCGTTAACATCAACGACCTCTGTAAATGTCACTCAAAAACTATAAATGAAGTACTTAGCTGAATGTATGCTATTATCTCCATACAGCCAGATAATCAGTACGTCTCACTACTCCTGTTCTTCTTGCAAGCCCCAACGCCATATCTCTAGGCACCCTCGCGTTTCTCCTATCGGGTTCCTCAGGGGACCTCGGGACACTTTCTATTTTCTACAAAAATAACTTGTATTGGTAACTGAACTTCTTATATCAATATTCATTACAATGACTAACTTACTATTGCAATAAAACTGTAAATACCTGAATGAATGATGCTGCCCACGTATTAATATTCCAAAACCTCCAACTCTTCCAGCTCGGAAGCGGTCCGAAAACGCCGTGCATGTGGACTCTCCCTTCTCCTGTCATTTTTAAACTGCTGGTGCCGGCGATCTATTGGATGTTGGTGCATTGAGGTAGTAGGCACGGGCATACAGGGTAGATCGCGGGGCCAAGTGCTAATAACTAGAGAGCAATGGTGGATTCACAAATTAGATACGGTTCAGCCTGAGGGTTTGAATATGGGTATTGATTGGTCAGCATGCGTCTAGTGGTGAGGCTAAGTGCAGGTATGAAGTAAAAAATTCATAGTAGAGCAGGTGGCCATATCTAAAAGGCATGGCCCGTGGTATGGTTTGTTGCCATAGGCCACTAAGGAAGGCAGGTTTTTAAAGGGCGTCCAATAGATCGCCGGTACCAGCAGTTTAAAAATGACAGGAGGAGGGAGAGTCCGCATGCGTGGCGTTTTCGGACCTCTTCCAAGCTGGAAAAGTTGGAGATTTTGAAATAGTAATACGTGGGCAGCATCATTCATTCAGGTAGTTAGTTTTATTGCAATAGTAAGTTAGTCGTTGTAATGAATATTGATATAAGAAGTTCAGTTACCAATACAAGTTATTTTTGTAGAAAATAGAAAGTGTCCCGAGGTCCCCTGAGGAACCCGATAGGAGAAACACGAGGGCGCCTAGATATATGGCGTTGGGGCTTGCAAGAAGAACAGAAGATGAGTAGTGAGACGTACTGATTATCTGGCTGTATGGAGATAATAACATACATTCAGCTAAGTACTTCATTTATAGTTTTTGAGTGACATTTACAGAGGTCATTGATGTTAATGGGCACATAACTGGGGGTATACAATACCCAGAATTCTAGTGCCAACGTTTATCTGAGACCTGTATTAGATAATTGAATGCTTATAGGAATATTGAACTGAAGAGATACATTGAATGAATAAGATTGATTTATACCATGGAATAATGAAGGACTGGAGCTTGATTCTCCCCTTAGGAAGACTGTTCCTAACCCTCCCCCCTCCATCTCCCCCATCCCCCCCCTTTTTTTCCTTTCCCTTTCTTATGTTGTCGCCTGGTAGGATGTGTGTTAGAATATTGTACACTGCTTTGAACAGCAATATTTCTTGTGTTTGTGTTATAGAGTATTTAAAATTAAATGATTTAGAATATCTGTAGATTTCCGTTGAGCAATGCATTGTTTTGTCTTTATTATTTGGAAATATTTTGAAGAAATGTTTAAAAGAAAATTAACTGACATCTAAAAGTACTAGTGGATTAAGGGTGCCAGTCTCCTGCAAGCTTTCATTCCATTCATGCCCTGTCACCTTTTGAAATGGGTGTACCTGAATATGAGAGAGGACAAGGGGAGATAGAGTTCTTAGGGCTCAAGAACTCATTCAGAGCTCTCAATTTTGAATAGCTTTTTTCATTCTTTTCTTAATTGGGACCATTTTAAAATAAAACAGGCTCTCTTCCTGCCTGCTTGCACAGGCTTTATTTTGCTGCAAGTAGGAGAGCATAGTGTGTTTCTCCATCCCATCTACAAAGTGTAGTGGTCAGAGGATAAAATTTTGTAACAGTCCTTTTGCTCATTGGCTCCTTTTTGTTAGACTTAAGGGGCCTACAAGTTGCTTATGAAGGGGTTTATATTTGCTGGTCTAAGACTAAAGCCATATAATTTGTGTGCTTTCACAGACAGAAGTCTGTGGGTACTAACAAAATTATTGGGCACTTTGTTTAAGTTCACTATGAAACGAAGAGACTGGATACTTTACTTACCACAGTTTGGGATTTACTGAATAAATGATTAAATCAAACTGAAATAGTGATAAAATGACTTATCTGCCAGCATCTGGTCATATGTTTCCTTTATTGATGCATTTTTGTGTTTTCCCTTAAGTCTCTGTTAATGCCCCCTTTCAGTGGAATAAAGCAAGATTCTGCCTTTTATTCTTATTTCCTTTCTTATGCAAAAATTTGAAAGTAGTTTTCCTTTATTTCTACTACCATGACTGATCATTTTTACAGTGCTACAAGTCATAAGCAGCGCTGTACAGATACATGTAAAAGATGGTCTGCTCATCAGAGCTTACAATCTAGTTAAGACACACAGCACAACAGCTGAGGACAAGGATATATCTAGGGGAATGATAAGGACACATAGTAGAACAGGAGACAAAGAGCATATCAGGATCTAAAAGTGTCCTTGAAGAGGTGAGTTTTCAGCCTGGATTTGAAAGGAGCCAGAGATGAAGCCTGATGTACAGACTCGGGTAGTTTCAGAAATAAGGGGAAGCAAGGTGGAAGGATCGAAGTCTGGAGTTGGCAGTAGAAAAGAAGGGCATCTGCTAGAAGAGCGGAGTTCCCGAGGAGGAGTGTAGGGGGAGAGAAGAGAGGAAAGGTAATGAGAAGTGACAGATGAGTGCACTTATTAGTCAATAAGAGAACTTGAACTAGATACAGAAACAGCTAGGGAGCTAATGAAACGACCTGAGAAGAGGAGCTATACAGTATGAACGTATCGAGGCTGGTGGAAGATTAGCCACACAGCTGAATTTGAACAGATTGAAGGGGAGAGAGATGATTCAAGGGAGACCAACAAGGAGGAGGTGTAGAGAGTAGGTGACTAAAGAGTGAGTAAGTGTTCTTAGTAGTGTGTTCAGAAAGGAAGGGGTAAATTTTGCTAATGTTATTGAAAAAGAAATGACAGGTTTTAACTATCAGTTGGATGTGTATAGAGACAGAGAAGGAGGAGTCCAAGACGACTCCAAGGTTGCGAGCCGAAGAAACGGAGGAATAGAGAGTTATCCACAGTGAAATAGAGAAAAGAGGAAGGGTGAGGTGGGTTTAGGGTAAAAGATGAGAAGTCCAGCTTTGGTCATGTTCAATTTCAAACAGTGATGTGACATCCAGGAAGCAATGTCAGATAGGCAGGCAGAGATCTGGGCCTTTTATCTTTATCTTTATTCACTCATTTGATATACTGCCCAGGCTGTAGCATCAGGGCTGTTTACAATAATAACAATGCTGCAAAGCTAGAAAGTAGAAAGCAACGCCATATATCAGTAGGACAGAGGAGAGACAGTCGAGTCAGAAGACTGAAGAGCAGCAGAATGAAAGTTGGGATTGTCAAAAAGTTAATGTAGACTGGTATGTGGAATATCAAATGGCCAGATAGAACAGGTGAATCTTCAGGTGGGCTTTGAATTTTTGATAAGATGCTTCAAGGTGGAGTGTAGAAGGCAGGGAGTTCCAGAGTGCAGAGCCAAGAAAAAAGAAAGAGTGATGAGTGAGCTCTAAGTGAGCTTGTGAAAGTAAAGAGAGACAATTTACATGGATAGACCAGAGCTGACGATAAGGGGGTGTGCAAATGGATAATACTGTCCAGATATTGGGGGGTGGAAGTGTGAAAGGCCTTGTGAGTCATAATCAGGAATTTCTAAGTGAATTCTGTAACTGAGAGGGAGCCAACGGAGACTGATAAGAAGAGGGTGATGTGGTCTGAACGTTTCATGTGCGTAATGATATGGGTGGCAGTGTTTTGTAGTAATTGTAAACGTTGCAAATGGTACTGGGGGTAGACCTGCTAATGTGACGTTGCATTTGTCCAATTTGCTGATCACTAAGGACAGGAGAAGAGTAGTGATAGAGGAGGAGGACAGGAAAGATCAAACTGCTCGAATCTGATGCAATGAAAAGAAGGAATGGCGGTTAAGAGATGAAAGATGTTCTTGGAAGGAGAGTGCTGAGACCAGAATGACGCCTAAGTAACGGAGGGAGGACACCATAGGGATAGGAGTGGAGTTGAGCAGAATGGCGATGGAAGGACAGAGAACACCAAATGAGAGCCAGATAACTGCAAATTTGGAGGAGTTGAGGTGTAAGTAATTAGCTGAGAGCCAGGTAGAGATATGTGAAATACAAGGATTGAGTGGTGTCAAATCAGGAGCAGAAGGACTGGTATGATAGAAGAGAATAATATCATCAGCATAATAATATGCTGACCCAATATATTGAATAATGAGAGAAAGGGGAGCCATTAAAATATTGAAGAGGAGAGGGGAGAGAACAGAGCTTTGAGGGACACCACAAAAAAGGGGAACTGCAGCTGAGGTGGCAGAGTTAAGATGCACAGAAAAGATGTGAGCTGTGAGAAAAGAGCGGAACCAATGTAAGACAGTGCCCCGGATCCCAAAATCATATAAGCTTGAGAGGAGAGCCTGGATTGCCAGAGAGATTTCAGATGTAGGGAGGTAGATCTGATAGTCAAAGCAATGATCAGTTGTTTGTAATGATTTTAAATTGAATAAATATTTTTTTAAAAACTGAAATAGTGGCAAGATATAAGTTTTCAGTCAATTTTTGTTTATATTGAATTTACGTGGAGTGTCTGATACACTTGAAAAGGTTTGGTGCTGGAGCTTCTTGTGGTCAGTGCTATACTGTTTCCTAAGAGGTGGGGAAAATATGCAGAGCATGGCTCATGGAATTCTTTTTTTTTTTTTTAACTTAAGTTTTTATTCAATACCTTTGTGATACAAAACACCAACTGTGCAAAACAGATATATCTGTACCATTAACTGAACATGGTTTACATTCTTACCAACTAACTTCTCTGATAGATTCCGCCACTGTACAAACATTCTATATTACATCAACCGAGAACATCACCTACATTTGTATGGCATATTTCGTTTTCTATTCTTTTTATAATTACTTAAAGTTTATTCAACAATAACAGGAACACCATACCCAATACACAACTTCTGTACCACATTTTGTTTCAACCCATATGAACCTATTATCTCTAGCAGCTCTTCTGTTGTCACTAATTGAGCCCTCTATAACCCCGTCCCTTTATAACGCTTTCCTGATGTTGTCCGCCACCTGCCTCCCAGGTATAAACCCCGCTTGATCCTCATGCACCAGCTTCCCCAGCACTTTGAGTCGCCCTGTTAACACTTTAGCCAGCACTTTTGCATCAATGTTTATTAATGAGATCGGCCGGTACGACGCACACTCCAACGGATCCTTACCCATTTTAGGGATCAGTGTTATTCCCGCCCACCCCATTGTTTCCGCTAATCGCTCCCCCACCCTTGGGATATTGAACAGGTGTGTCAGGGGCCCCACCAACTCTCCCTTAAATTTTTTATAGAAGCTGGCCGTCAGCCCGTCTAGGCCGGGGGCTTTCCCTGTTTTTAGACCCTTAATCGCCACCGCCACTTCTGAAGCCTGTGTCTCCCCTTCAAGCGCCTCTCTTTCCCCTTCGTCCAAATGGTGGAGTCCAGCTGTCGCTAGGTAATTCCTTATTTCGTCTTCTGGTCTATCCACTTTAGCCTCATATAAGCCCCTATAGTACTCCACAAATGCTTCCCGGATTTCCTTCTCATCTCTAGTAACCCCCCCCCTCCCCTTAATCTGCACAATCAAGGACATATTCCGCTTCTGCTTTAGTCTCCTCGCCATAAACTTTCCTGCTCTATTCCCTCCTTCAAAGAACTCCTGACGTAATAATTGTAACCGATAATGAATTTTATCTGCTTTGAGCGCATTCAGCTTAGCCCTAGTCTCTAACACCTCCCCCCTCAAATTCCTGCCGGCACTACAAGCATCAGCCTCTTCTAACTGCACCAGTTTCTGCCTCAGTTGGAGCTCCTTCTCCTCCCCTTCCCTCTTTATTCTCGCCCCCCACTTGACTAGTGTGCCTCTCACCACCGCCTTGAAGGCATCCCATACCACACCCTTTCGAACTTCTCCCGTATCATTGAGCGCAAAGTAGTCTGGTATCAGGCTTTGTATATCTTGCACTACCCTAGTATCGCTCAAAAGAGCCTCGTTCAATTTCCAGAAGCGGATCCCCCTATCTTCTCCTCGTCCCCTCAGTGTCACCCTCACCGGTGCATGGTCCGACCATGTAATCGGCTCCATCTCCACTTCAATAATTCTCCCCGCGATCTCCTTCCCCACCCATATAGTGTCTATTCTTGAGTACGTACCGTGTACTGCTGAAAAGAAAGAGTACTGACACCGGCTTGGGTTGAGCAATCGCCATGCATCAATCAAATCATTGGCCTTTATAAATTGCTGGTACCGACTCCTATCTGCCCGCCTCACCTCCCCCCTCCCCGTGGAGTGTCTCCCCACCTCCCAAGTCATATTGAAGTCTCCACCACATATCCTCGCTCCGTCCCCCAAAGCATTCATTTTCTCATCCACTTCCTCCCAGAAATCCTTTTGGGCCCCTGTGGGTGCATACACATTAGTCACACAGAACCATTCATCCCCTATCCTCATTCGCACTAATAGGTATCGACCTCCTCTATCCCTAATTACAGTGTGCATCTCCACTTTGAGTGTCCCACTGACCAGCAACGCTACCCCCCCTTTCTTCCGCTCTCTCAGATTAGAAGCAAACACTAACTCTGTATATCCTTTGGGTTTCACTAACGATTCGTGTCTGCGTAACAGATGAGTTTCTTGCAATAGGACCATTGAGACTTTTTGTCTTGTTATTTCTCTGTACAATTTCTGCCTTTTAAAGGGTGAATTTAAACCTTTCACATTTAGAGTAATAATTTTCAGATCACCTGTGCTGTGCCCTCCCCCTGATTCGCCCCCTTTGCCTGCCCTGTCCCCCCCCTCTTCTCCCCCCCCCACCCCCACTCTCTCTTCCCCTCCCCCCGTCCACCCCAGCTCCCACCTCTGACCAACCTCCCTGTAGGGAGTATCGACTTCCTTACTCGTGACTGTCTATCGAGCCTAAGCCTGCCCCTTCCCTTCCCCCCCTCTTCCCCCTTCTCCCCCTTCCTCGCCGCTCCCTCCCCCCCTACCGTCCCTACTCCCACCCGTCAGCCTCATCAACCCCCTTACACCACTCCCCCCCAATGCCTTACACAGTAACTGTAGTCAGAACAACATGCAGAGTCTTAATATTCAGCTCGCTCCAGTTTTCTCAGCCAGCGTTCCAGCGCTCCCTCGATGCAGTCTCGCCACTCTTCTCCCTCCAGCTGGTGCTCTGTGCCATCGCTGGGCGTTCCATTTTGTAAATGGATTTCCCGTGGCTTTTGTACTTCCATTGGACGGCTGTGCTCCCTCTGGCAAGTGTGTTGCGCCTAACTCTCGTAATGCTTTCCACGCTTCCTCGCATGATTGCACCCGCCTCGATCTTCCCTTTACTGTAATCAGCAGTCCGAATGGAAACAGCCATTTATAGCGCAAATCTTCGTGCCGCATATACTCTGTCACTTCTTTAAGGTTTCTTCTACGTTGCAACGTTCCGGGGGACAAGTCCTGGAAAAATTCCAGCTTATGTTCTTCCCAAACATACTGTTTCATTGTCCTCGCGGCCCAAAGTAGTTTTTCCTTACTTTTGTACAAGCTGAGACATACTACTATATCTCGAGGTTTGTTGTCCCGCACCGGGCCCAAGCTTCTGTGTGCTCTCTCTATCAATACGTTCGCTCCTGCCTCCTCTTCCACCGCATCTGCCGACTTTAGCAGTGAACTGAATATTTTAGCCACAACTTTTTCGGAGTTCTTGTATTTTGGCTCTTCCGGGAGACCTCGTACCCTTATATTGCATCTCCTAGATCTATCTTCGAGGTCCTCCAGTTTCACTTGCAACTCGCTTAGTTCACATGTGTGTTTTTCCCATCCTTTTTGTAACTCTTCTAGTGCTGCACCTTGTTGTTCCACCTGCACTTCTGTTTCTTCCACACGACTGCCCAAGTCTACGAAATCTTGTCTCAGTGCTTGAATTGTCTCTTTTAATTCCTTCTTTACCCCACTGAGCTCAGACTTAATCTCCTCTTTCAACTCAATGAGCCAGTCCTTCAGCATGATCGTTAGCTCTGAGTTGCTCTCGTTCTCCACCCTCCGTTCAGAGTCATTTAGGGCCTGAGGATGCGATTTGTCTTCCTTATCTCCTTCTTTTCCTCCTTTGGGTGTAGCATAGGTGGAGCGAAATTCAGCTAGCTGCTTCTTGACTGACGGCCCACTTTTACTTTTCTCCATGGTCTCTCTTCCGCCCTCCTGACTGGATAGCTCAGCTGTCACAGGAGTTCCGGTCGCCGACTTCCTTGCTGCTTACCGCCCTCTATCCCCCACCTCCGGGCAGGACTTTTGCTATTAGTGTTATATAGCACAGTGCAGTAGGTAGCAGTGCTCTTTATTAAATCAGCTGAGGCCAGTCTGTTTTATTAGGATCTCAGGCACTTTATTCCTCCTGGGTCACTTAGTTCTCCAGCTCTCTCTGGCCCAGAGGTTACTGTATCAGCATTCCGTCGCACTGCCCTTGCTTCTCACTCCTCTTGACCCGCTCGGGCCTTTATCTGCTCTGCAACGTGCCCCCTCGGACTCTGCTCCGGAGCCAAAACAACTGCTTCACCACCTCCCCGGACTGCCCTTGGGTAGAGTGCTCCTTTACACTTTCCCGCCTCTCGTAGGAGCCACCGGCAGCCCGCCGCTTCAATTCTGGAGTGGGGGGTTTTTCACTCTTCAGCCTTTGTGCCTCTCGTTCACTCTCCTCGCTTCCCCACCACGCGGTGCTGCAGTCGGCCTCCTCTTCCCTCCTCCACGTGGTGTTTCAGTGCCCCGGGGCCTCCGCTCGCTCTCTTCCCACTTCCTCTTACCGGGCTGCCTCTGCTCAGTTTCTGCTTCTGCCGGCCGTCCAGTGCTGCGTCGCGTTCCCTCTCCGGTTCTCCCGTGCACCGCACTCACATCAAGGCTCTTCCTCTGCTTTGCTGCACCGTCTCGATCACCTCCGCCCAGCGCTGCAGGCCGCCGGTGCGAGCAGCTCCGGGTAAAGCCCCTTCACGCTCGTTCTTGCACAGCTATTTGTTTGGAGCAGGGTCTCTTAGCGCTCCCACATATCGCCTTGCCTTTCCTCTAATTTGGGGTATTTACACCCGTTTTTGCAGGCGTTGGCAGCGGAGCCCGATCACTTCGCTGCCATTCCGCTCGGTGACGTCACCGGAAGTCTCATGGAATTCTTTTTAACTCCTTTGCCTTGTGTGAGTCTTTGACCTAGAGGGAGGAGGGAGATGATTTGGGTATCCAAACATTCTGCTGGTATACAAAGAATAAGAATATGAAACCAAATATCATATATCAAGCCATTTAGACGTCACTGTGAACACATTTCAAAGGATGGATTTTACAGCTTAACTACAGGGTGCCACTCTCCCACCACAGCAGGTATTAGTAGTAAATATATTAAACATTAAAGCTATAGGTTTCAAGTCACTAGGGGGTATGTTTACTAAGCCAGGTTAACATTTAACCCGGGCTATCTGCAACTAGGTCCCATTGAATAACATGGGACCTAGTTGCAGATAGCCCGGGTTAACCGTTAGCCCAGCTTAGTAAACATACCCCTAGGTCTTAGATTAGAATTTACAGCACATCTTAATCACTGTAAGGCAGCCCATCAGGGACATTGATGTGGCAGCACAGAGTGTGCCTGTTGAGAAAACCATGGATTGGGACATTTGCATCCTGTGGTTCAACTGTAAAATCCATCTTTTGAAATCTGTTCACAGTGACACCTAATGATTTGATATATTATCCCACGTGGTTTAGTTTTCTTATTTTTACCAGACCAACAGAATGGTTGGATAGTTGTTCATTCATAGTGCCCCCTCCCCTTTCTCTTTCAGGCCAAACAAAGGCATACAGGATTTGGAAAGAATTCAATGAGCTATGCTTTGCATGCTTTCCCCACTTTTGTTACTATTAACTGTGCTGGTGACCACTAGAGTTTATAAGGCAAACTGAAAGCAAGATTTTACTGATAGTCCTATAAATAATGCTTAGAATATAGCTCTTACCCTGCAGATTTTGTGAAGAGTAACATAAGGCAAGCAGGGAGGAATCAAATCAGTCTTTCTCTGGGATGTCACTGTAGGTTTTTTATCCCGAGTAATAGTTGGTATCTTTTGTTGTTAGCATGTATGCCCATCACAGATGAGACAGTTAAAAATAAGTTATTGCTGGACCTTTCCTCTAAAGTTTTCCACAGTTATTTTGTCTTTCTCTGGGAACAAGCAGGAAGTCAGTCCTCACATATGGGTGATGTCAGCGCTGACATATCTCCTCAACTTTCAAAGAAAGCCTTTGGGAGATGCACCACGTATGTGTGGTCCCCTTCCCGCCCAAGTGCGCCATCTTTCCTCAGTCTCCTTTTTTTCGTGGAGCCCTTTGGATGTTGTCCAGTTTCTCCTGGAAAAAGCGTGATTTTTTTAAATATTAAATTTTGTCCTGTTCGCATACCAGTTCTTTCCTGCCCCCAAGCCAGCTCATCTCTGCATTGCTCCTCAGGTTTATTCATTCATTTTTCTCTTTTTTCATTGAGGTGTCCCTCGCCCAGCTTTCGTGCCCTTTTTCAGCCGAAGGCCTCAGACCCCTGCTGAGCTGTAGGGCCTCATTTTTCCGATGGCCTCCAGTGGCTTCAAGACGTGCAATAGGTGTGGCAAAATGATGTCTCTCACCGACCCGCATGACTATTGCCTCCAATGCCTTGGTCCGGAGCATAACGGCTTTGACTGCGAACTCTGCAGAAACATGACCTCAAAGACCCTAAAGAGCAGTCAGCAGCAGCAGGAAAATTTTTTCCAGAAGTCTGACTCCGTCCCGGAGTCTCCGGTGACACCACGCTCCAGGGTCCCCTCCGATACCTCGATGCCCAGCGAAGCCCAAGCTTCTTCTGAGGCCTATGGACGCAGTTCCTCTGAGCATAAATCCCTGGAGGTGGAGTGCAAGAAGAAGAAACCCTCGAAGACCACCTCAGAAGACAGGTCTGGGAAGAAAGGAAAATCCCACCCCAGGCCCCGCAGCCCCAGGCGTGAGTCCGAGAAGTCAGAGCAAGAGCAGCCTTCCAAGGAGTTGTCGGCACCTGCAAACCGGCCTCGGGCCTCTGAGGCCATCCTCATTGAGGACTCTCCCTCGACAGTACCGACGCTGGGCCCAAAGCCCTCTTTGCCTGTGTCAAACGCTGCCCTCATGGCCATACAGTGGGCGTTTGTCCGGCTCGTCTGGTTCATCCATTCTGAAGACGGGACCCTTGACATCGAGGGCTTCCCCGGACATCAAACTGGTCCTCGAGCGCTACCAGCCTTGAGAGCGCCTCCGGCACCGGATGAGGTCCCAGTCCTGTTCCTCAGGACACCGGTCCTCCCCTGCAAGTACCTGCAGATCCACCAGAGGTCGTTGACCGTCTGGAGGTGACCTCGACCAAGGTGATTGTATGGCATCGGACTCATACTCGGACTTCGAGTCCAAATTGGAGACCGAGGACGAAGACTCTCCGGACATGAGACGACACAGACATGCTGTCGATGCCGTTGCCTGCCTGAGGATGTCTCTTTCCTTGATCTTATGCAGGACATGGCTAAGGCTCTCACAATTGAGACCAAGGCCAAGGAGGACCCGCGCACCGAGGAATTGGAGATACTCCAATATGTGGCACCCCCTAAGGGAGACCCTTATGGTACGTACCCTCAATCCTCGACCGCCTACTCCTCCCATTACTTGTCGCCTTTGGTACTGTTCCAAAAATATCTTAAGGAGGTATTATTGTTTACTGAAGTTGATTCCTTAAATGTTTCTAAAATCTATTATGTTCCCAAGGGTAAGATAGATATGGGAGGGGAAGTAGGAGAGACTGGTGTTCATTTTGATGGTGTAGTTTCTTCTTCTTTAGATATTTCACGTTTTATTGAATCAGAGAGTGAGGATATCCCTTCAAGATCTACATTATTGGTAATTTTTCTATCTGAGATGGATAAGGAAAAGGTGCTACGTGCATACTTCCCCAAAAAGAATGAGAAATTTTGTGGCCAAGCAATACAAATTTTTCCTGATGTCTCCAGGGCAACTCAGAAGCAACGTAAGGCATTTTTGGAACTGCGTCCATGGATTTTAGCCCTGGGGGCATCTTTTTACCTTAAATTTCCTTGCAAGTGCCATATTTGGTTTCAGGGCAAAAGATATGTATTTCTTGAAGTGGATCATTTGGTCACTTTTTTGGATAGTAGGACTTAGGGACCCTTTTTTTTTTTTTGTAAATTGTTTTCTTGACTCTTTGCTAGAATTAGGAGTCTTTTGTTAATATTCGGGGCCATTTAGGTTTTATTTCTTATATTTTTAACCACACCCCCCTTGATGTGGACTAGTTTTGATACATGAGTTAGTGCGATACAAAAATGTATAATTTTTCTTATTTGGTTTTTTTTCCTTGTATTTATGTATTTAGATTCTATAAATAAAATTACAAAAAAAAAAAAGCCAAAAAACTCATTTGTCTGTGCCAGAACACCTTTCAGGGCTTAATGCCATCTTGCCGGATCCAGTCCTATCAGCTCTATATTGGCATGTACCTGAAGGAACTGTCAAAGGGTCTCTGGGGATTTTCAACAGGCCTCAATGGGGAACCTCTACAGAGTTTTAAGACCCTGACCTCAGTGGTAAAAGAGTGCTTAAATGTTTTGTCTCGAGCAGCCTACGATGGCTTCCAATCTTTGGCCAAGGTGGCCGCTGCAGGCATCAGGACACAATGCCAAGCATGGCTGCAGTCATCTGACCTAGAGCAATGGGTGCAGGCCAAACTGATTGATGTCCCCTGCATAGGAGAGAACCTGTTCGGGAAGCCCATGGCAGACAAGGCTGCCAATATAGAAACCGAGTTCCTGACGAGAACCAAGCTCTTGAAGAAGACCTCGGTACAGCCCTGGAAATAAGCCCCAGAGAAGAAGCCCTTTTTCTCGAGGAAGAAGGGGGGCTTTGGCAGGACACCGCATTTGCAGGCCTTCTCGGCCTCTCAACAGGGCCAGCAACAAAAAGGCCAGGGACATGGTCCCCGAAAGCAAAAGGCCCTGAAGTCCCAGGCAGCCCCAGCCCAGCCTGGATGAAGCTTTTTGATTGTCTGGGCATGACCTCCTCCCCCCCAGGGGGTCCTCTGCAGCCCACAGGGGGCCACCTAATCCTGTTTGCCCACAGGTGGACAGCAATCACCACCAATGCCTGAATGTTGCAAGTGATCAGGGAGGGCTAACTTCTCCACCTAAAGTTAGCACCTCCCTCGTACTTCCCAGGAGAGCCCACCAGACCTCTCTTTCATCAGACCCTGCTTCTCATCGAGCTAGCAGGCCTAGTCCCAGAACAAGGCAGTGGAGCCAGTGCCGAAACATCTCTGGGGCACAGGCTTCTACTCCAGGTATTTCCTTGTCCCCAAGGGGACAGGGGGCCTCATACCCATCCTGGTCCTGGGAGAGCTCAGCAGGTTTCTGGTCAGGGAGAAGTTCAAGATGCTCTCCCTTGGGACACTGCTGCCATTCCTCCAGCAGGGAGACTGGCTATGTTCCTTAGACCTAAAGAATACCTGAATATATATCCTAATCCATCCCAAACACAAAAAATACCTCCAGTTCATGATTGGGGGACAGCGCTACCAATACAGGGTGTTGCCCTTTGGTCTGGCCTCATCACCAAGGGTCTTCACAAAGTGCCTCGCAGTGGTTGCAGCCCACCTCAGGTTCCAAGGGGCTTTTGTCTTCCCTTATTTGGACAACTGGCTACAGAGGCACAATGCGCCACCAGGCGCACCATCAACGCTCTGCAGCACCTGTGGTTTGTCATAAACTACCCCGTCCCACCTCACTCCAGCCCAATGCCT
The DNA here is from genome assembly GCA_033557465.1 of Ichthyophis bannanicus. Classification (NCBI taxonomy): domain Eukaryota; kingdom Metazoa; phylum Chordata; class Amphibia; order Gymnophiona; family Ichthyophiidae; genus Ichthyophis; species Ichthyophis bannanicus. The sequence continues at coordinate 1,500,689,289 of CM066032.1, read as the reverse complement.
AGGGTTCATGGGGGCGCAACTAGATACACTCCAGGCGAAAGCCTTCCTCCCTCAGGAGAGATCAGAACACTTCAGGGAGTTAGCTGCAGAGGTGCACCGACGCTGGACGCTACCTGCCTGCTTCCAACTCCACCTGTTGGAACACATGGCCTCCGTGGTTCACATGACCCCCATATGCCCACCTACACATGAGGGCAGGCCAGTGGTGTCTCCGCTCTCAGTCGACAACAAGCCACAGACAGACACAGGGACTGAGTGAAAGTGACCCGTCAGCTAGCAGACCCTCTCAGATGATGCCAGAGTCCATGTCACCTTCAGGCCAGGATGTCTTTTCAGGCACCCACCCCACAGAGAGTCCTCACCATGGACACCTTCCTACTTGGCTGGGGAGCGCATTGCAAGGGCCTCCAAACGCAAGGCGGCTGGTCCCAGGAGGAATCCTTGTTGCAAATCAACCTGCTTATCAACCTCTGGGCGATATTCCTGGCTCGCCAAGCCTTCTACCACCAGCTGCAGCACCACCCGGTGCTGATCCAGACTGACAATCAGGTCACAATGTTCTACGTGAACAAATAAGGGAGAACAGGGTTGAACCCCCTCTGCCAGAGGCAGTAGCCCTCGGTGCCTATATAGCAAACGGGGATGCTCATAAGGGCGGTTTACCTCTCAGGCCAGGACAGTGCCCTGGCAGACAAACTCAACAGAGACCTCCAGCCACATGAGTGGCGCCTGGATCCAATAGTAGCCTCCTGGGTGTTTTGCCTCTGGGGCATCCCCTTGATGGATCTTTTCGCCAGTCCAGACAACTCGCAGTTGCTCTGATTCTGATTCTGCTCCTGCCAGCTGCACCCATTCCGGGTGGCAGCAGATACGTTCCTCATCCCAATGAACGGAAGGCCTTCTGCATGCCTTTCCACTGACACTGCTGATTGCCAGGACCCTGTTCAAGGTCCGGTGCGACAGAGCATTACTAATGCTGATAGCTTCTCGGTGGCCTAGGCAGCCCTGTTTCCTACTGCTCCTCTCCCTGTCGGCGGCATTGATGATTCTACTGACCCAAACCCCAGAGCTACTCTCACAGGAGCAGGACTACACCACAACCTTTAGTCCCTGTTGCTCACAGCTTGGCTGCTGAAAGGGTAGCATTAGCTCCCTTCAACCTCCCACGGGACGTGGAGGAGGTTCTTCTGGCCTTGTGTAAGGTCTCCACAAGAAGGGCATACGCCTTCAAGTAGTGCTGTTTCTTGGTATAGTGCACAGAAAGACAGGCAAACCTGTTCTCCTGCTCAGTACTCCAGTAACTGCTCCACCTTTCGCAGGTGGGACTAAAATCCAATTTGGTCAGAGTACACATGAGCGCCATCGCAGCGCATCACCATCCTGTTGAGAAAGCCCCTCTCGGCGCTGCCCCTTATGTCCCATTTCCTGCGGGACCTCATGTTATCTAAACCCCTCATCTGCCCTCTAGCAACAGAGTGGGATCTCAATGTGGTGCTCTTGCAGCTCACTAAGCTTCCGTTTGAGCCTCTGGCTACCTGCCACCTACGGTACTTTTCCTGTAAGGTCATCTTCCTTGTAGCACTCGCATCAGCTCGCAGAGTCAGTGAGCTCCAGGCTCTGATGACAGAGCCCCCTTACACCAGGTTCTACAATAACAGGATGGTGCTCCGCACACACCCCAGGTTTCTGCCGAAGGTGGTGTCCCCATTCCACCTCAATCAGGAGTTGGTGCTCCCCACCTTCTTTCCAAGGCCTCGTGTCGGTAGGGCGGAGACCGTTCTCCATTCTCTGGATTGTAAAAGGGCCCTGTCCTTCTACCTGCTACAGATGCAGGGCCCCACGGCAAAGCACCTCAGCTTTTTGTATTCTATGACCCCAGTCAGCTGAGGCTCCCAGTGACTAAGTGAACTGGCTGCTTGGGTGGCGGACTGCATTACCCCTGCCTACGAGCAGGTAGGGATTTCACTGGATCAGAAGATCACGGTGCACTGTGTCTGGGCCATGGCTAGTTTCATGGCAAATCTGCATTCCATCCCCATGATGGAAATCTGCCAGGCTGCCAATTCGTCTTTGGTCCATGCTTTTGCATCTCACTACTGCCTGGAGAGGGAGTCCCGACGGGACAGCACCTTCGGCCATGCCATACTCCGTAATCTCTTTGGGGTATAGGGACCTCCTGCCCTCCGACCCTTCTGTGTTCAGGCTACAGTCGTGCTGGTTTTCTTCCAGACACTTGGGTCTTGCATGAGTCTCTCAGTAGGGACTCCACTGCTGCTGATCATGGCTCACCCTTTGCAGGTCGCCCTAATGGTTTTTACAGGTTCTCGGCAGCCTGTAGCTGGGGATTCCCATATGTGAGGACTGACTTCCTGTTTGTTCACAGAGAAAGCATAGTTACTCACCTGTAACAGATGTTCTCCAGGACCAAGCAGGGTCAGTCCTCACATATGGGTGACATCAACGTCGATGGAGCCCCCATGCGGAACATTTCCCCAGCTTTCTAAGAAAGCCTTTGGGAATACACCCATGCATGTGCGGTCCCCTTCCCGCCCAAAGGTGCCATCTTGCTCAGTCTTTCTTTTTCCGTGGAGCCAAGAGGACGTCTATCCTTGTCACCCGGAAAAATTTGGATTATTTTCTGCGATTCTCGCGCCTCTTTTTGTTCGGTTCGACGCCAGTTCCCCTTCCCGCCCGGGTTCGGTACGCCGGTATCGACCCGATCTCTATTTTTCGTTTTTTTGCCCTTTGTGGCACGCGTTCGTGCTCTTTTTTTTCTTTTCCCAGGAGGGCCGGTCCTTTGACCTCGTGGGGGCCCTTTTTTCCCCGATGGCCTCCAGTGGTTTTAAGAAGTGTGATCGTTGTAAGAAACTCATGTCTCTTACCGACACACACGACTGCTGCCTGCATTGCCTCGGGCCTGACCATGATCCCAAGGTCTGTGTCCCATGTGGCAAAATGTCCACCAAGGCACTCAGGAGCCGGCAGCATCAGAAAGAGAGGATTTTCTCGGACTTGGCTTCCGGATGGGCCCGGACCTCGTCAGAGGCCTCGACGTCTCGGGAGTCGGACCCCGAGCTTCGTCGGGGTTCCTCTGAAAGGGGGTCCCCTAGTCGGGAGCATATGAGGACGATAAAGCTCATGAGGGTGGCGTCGGAGGAAGCTTATGGTTCCTCGAAGGCCAGATCTCAGACCCCTGACCACCGCCCTGGTCCTTTGGAGCTGGAGAAGCCCACTAAGGTATCCCGTGTAGCCGGAGTCTGTCGAGCATGTAAGTCCTGTTGTCCTTGAGGACTCTCCTCCTAGGGAGCCGACGTCGGGCCCGGCGCCGCCGGTTCCCGAGTCGGTGGCTGCTGAGTCTCCTGAGCTTGGACTCAGGTGCTGATGGCCAGCCTGACTGGTGCATCTGCCCCGACCACCGGGATGTCGACGTCTAAGTCGACCCCGGAGACAGCCGGTTCTCGAAGCCATGAAGGCCCGAGTCCGGTCTCGGTCACGGTCTTGGTCTCCTCGACCTCCCGTTCGGGAAAAAGGGCATCGACGCCGATGGCCCTGGCGTCGGGGCGGGTGCTGCCAGAACCCGCGCGGTCGGAGCCCCTCGACTCTTCTTCGGATGAGTCTGCATGGGAGACGGAGGACGAGGAGTCCCCTGATACTTTTCGGACTCGGTGTGTCCCTTCAGACTCGCCGCAGTCCGAACCCCGGAGTAGGTCCCCTCCGGAGGATACCCGGTTCTTGGAGTTCGTTAAGGACATGGCCAAGGCCTTGAATGTTCTTGCCGACCCCGAGGAGGAGCCTCGAGCCGAAGAGCTCGATGCCCTCCAGTATGACTCTCTCCCGAGGGAGGCCTTTACTGTGCCGGTTCCTCCGATGCTAGAACGGCTCCTCTTCCGAATGTGGGAGGCACCAGCCTCGGCGCCGGTCTTGAGCAAGTGGATCGATTCCATGTATCGAGTCCGGAAGAGCCCTGGTTGTCAGAAGGCGCAGCTGCCGCACCATTCTGTGGTTGTGGAATCGGCCATGCATCGTCTGAAGAGCCAGAAGATGCACTCTGCGGTGCCCCCTGGCAGGGAGGCCCGAAGCCTGGATGCCATCGGCAGAAAGTGCTTTCAGGGCTCGATGCTTGCTTGCCGTGTCCAAGCCTACCAGCTGTACATGGGCATGTACTTGCGGGACCTGGCTAAAGAGGTAGCCGGGTTCTCGGCTGGTCTCTCCGGGGAGTCTTTGCAGAGGTTCCAATCCTTGTCCTCGGGGGTCCGGGAATGTTCTAAATTCATCTACCGGGCTGCCTGCGATGGCTTCGAGGCTTCGGCCCATGTAGCGGCGGCCGGCATCGCTGCTCGACTCCAGGCATGGCTACAGTCATCGGACCTCGAGCCATGGGTGCAGGACAAGTTGGTCGATGTCCCATGCCGGGGTGAAAGCCTCTTCGGAAAGCCCATAGCCGAAAAGGCCGCTGAGCTCGAGACTGAGACTCTAACGAGGACAAGATTGTCTAGGAAAACTTCTGCCCCTTCTCATAAGAAGAAGGGCTCAGGGAAAAAGACCTTTTACCCGAGGAAGGCGCCTGCCTACAAACCTTTCCCTCATTATCAGGCCTCCCCAGCTCCCCAGCAGGGTCAGCAGGCCAAGGGGCAGGGACATGGGCCCCGTAGGCAGAAAGCCTCCAGCTCCTGCTCCTACTCAGCAGGGAGGGAGTTTTTGACTCCCTCTGCATTGCCTCTCCACCCCTGCTGGCCCACCTCAGCACGGGGGGTCGCTTGGTCCTGTTTGCTCACCAGTGGCCACCCATCACAAGGGATGCTTGGGTACTGAGCATAGTCCAACAGGGCTCTCTGCTCCATTTCAATCAGGTACCCCCTACCTACTTCCCAGGGGAGCCTCCACGGCCTCCTCTGCATCAGGAACTCCTTCTCCAGGAACTGCTAGGTCTGCTTCAAGACAGGGCGGTAGAGGTTTAGGCAACTCCTACCCTCCTGCCCTCTTGTTGGGCTACCGAGGGGTTCTGGTCTCAGTGAAATTCTTTCCTTCATGCTACGGCTTCACAGAGGGAGTTTCTTTTTCAGCCTGGGTTACTGGTAGCCCAGACCTAGGGAGTCACCCATATGTGAGGACTGACTTCCTGCTTGATCCTGGAGAAAGAGTAGTTACTCACCTGTAACAGGTGTTCTCCAGGAGCAGCAGGAATCAGTCCTCACAACCCTCCCTCCTCCCCTGGGAGTTGCAGTTGTACATAGTTCATTTGTTTTTTTGTGCTGTCTTTTAGCTATGTCATCTTGACTGAGCAAGATGGCACCTTTGGGCGGGAAGGGGACCGCGCATGCGTGGGTGTATTCCCAAAGGCTTTCTTAGAAAGCTGGGGAAATGCTCCGCATGGGGGCCCCATCGACGTCAATGTCACCCATATGTGAGGACTGATTCCTGCTGCTCCTGGAGAACACCTGTTACAGGTGAGTAACTACTCTTTCTCTGGGGACAGCAGGAATCGGTCCTCACAACCCTCCCTCCTCCCCTTGGAGTGGCTTCTTTACGGTATTTTATTTTATTTTTTTCCTTTGCCATCTTAGCTGTGTCATTTGTCTGAGCAAGATGGCACCCTTGGGCAGTAAGGGGACCAAATCTCCCAAAGGCTTTCTTTGAAAGCTGGGGAAATGCTTCTGTGTGCGCTCCGTCAGTGCCAACGTCACCCATATGTGAGGACTGATTCCTACTGTCCCCGGAGAACACCTTTTACAGGTGAGTAACTACACTTTACCAGCACCCTTTTTACTAGGTGTTTTGGAACACCAGAATAAACAACATGTCCTTGCACCTATATGGAGAATAGCAATTTTTGGAAGAATTGTTGATATTCACTTTGTCTATGAAGGGTCTGCATACTGAGCGGCTCATGTCAGTTTCTTTATTTGTAAGCAGTCGATAATCTAAGTTTGGCCTATGTGTATCTGGAGTCTGATTCATTTTAATTATTACATGCTGTACAATACGGAAACCTAAGCTGACAGCCGCAGTGACATTTCTTTCTCTGTATCTGCCAGGGGATATTTGATATGCCAGGGCATTGTGACACAAGGTGTTGAGTCTTAATTTCTCTTTTGATGTTTTTTTATAATTTGTAACTATTTTCTCTGTGCTCCCTCAAGGTGCAGGCAATCAAGCTATTGGTACGCTGGCTCTTAGGCATGAAAAATAACCAGTCTAAATCAGCCAATTCAACCTTACGGTTACTGTCTGCCATGCTGGTCAGCGAGGGGGATCTGACAGAACAGAAGAGGATCAGGTGAGATGGTTCTCCTTTCAGCGCTTTTCGCTTTGCGCTAAACTATTATTCTCAAGGAGTTAAGGGAGTCACTGATATCATTCCAAGATGATTTTTTGCTTGCTTTTAAATCAAAAGTATTAGCCACGTTTGTAGATGATACTGCAGGTAGTGTTTGTTTAAATAAAAGCCCAAAATCATTAATGACCCCTCTTTATTCTGTTTTTTTTTTCTATGAAATAAAATATTGTTCAGGGTTCTTTATACCTCCCTCTTAAGTAACCATGCTACCATACTGAATCTTGGGTAACTCAGGTATTGCTATGATGATCATTAGAAATTTGTGCTAGTTGCATACTGTTATATACAGTAGGGATAGTTTGAATTTAACATACGAGTGCTCTCTGGAAAGAAGCTCTTTATTAGTGGAAATGTGACTGTAGTAAAAGATAAACTTTTATTCCATTGCTTGCACAATATGTGGACAAGGTCATATAAAGAATCCACTGAGAAACCAACCTCAGACTTACATAAGAATAAGAATATAAGAAATGACATACTGCATCAGACAAAAGGTCCATTGAGCCCAGTATCCTGTTTCCAGCAGTGGCCAATCCAGGTCACAAGTACATGTCAGGTTCCCAAAAAATAGAAAGATTCCATACTGTTTATCCCAGGGTTATGCAGTGGATTTTACCAGGCAATTTAATAATGTTTTATAGACTTTTCCTCCAGGAACTTCTCCATACTTCTTAAATTCAGCTACACCAACAGCTTTTACTACATCCTCTGGCACCAAATTCCAGAGTTTGATTTAGTGAAAAAGTATTTTCTCCAATTAGTCCTAAATGTGCTACACTGTAGTTTCATTGCGTGTCCTCTTGTCTTTCTACTTTCTTGAAAGAGTGAACAACCAAAGTTTACCCGTTCCACTCATTTTATAGACCTTTATCATATCTCCCTTCAGCCATCTTTTTTCCAAGCTGAAGAGCCCTAACCTTGTAAGCCTTTCCTCATAGGGGTATCCTTTCATCCCCTGTATCATTTTGGTCGCTCTTCTTGTACATTTCTTATTCTGCTATATCCTTTTCTAGATATGGCAGCCAGAACTGCACACGATATTAAAGGTGTGGTCGCACCATGGAGTAATAGACACACCTCGATGGCGTCGGTAGAAAGTGCTTTCAGGGCTCGATGCTTGCTTGCCGTGTCCAGTCTTACCAGCTGTACATGGGCATCTACTTGCGGGATCTGGCCAAGGAGTTGGCCGGATTCTCTTCTGGTCTCTCCGGGGAACCCTTGCAGAGATTTAAATCCTTGTCCTCGGGGATTCGGGACTGCTCGAAGTTCATGTCCTGCGCCGCCTACGATGGCTTTGAGGCTTCGGCCCGAGTTGCGGCTGCCGGCATCGCGGCTCGACGCCAGGCATGGCTGCAGTCATCGGACCTCGAGCCATGGGTTCAGGACAAGTTGGTCGATGTCCCTTGCCGAGGTGAAAACCTTTTTGGCAAGCCCATGACCGAGAAGGCCGCTCAGCTCGAGACCGAGCACCTCACTCGGACAAGGCTGTCGAGGAAGACCTCTGCCCCTTCTCATAAAAAGAAGGGCTCGGGTAAAAAGCCCTTTTACCCGAGGAAGGGCACTGCCTACAAACAGTACCTACAATTTCAGGCTGCCCAAGCTGCTCTCCAGGGTCAGCAAGCCAAGGGCCAGGGTAATGGGCCCCGTAGGCAGAGGACCCCCAAGCCTCAGGCCCCTGCTACAACTCAGCAGGGTGGGGGTTTATGACTCCTTGAGCATAGCCTCTCCTCCACTGCTCTCCCAACCCTGCACAGGAGGTCGTCTCGCCCTCTTTGCCCACTAGTGGCCCCTTATCACCGGGGACAGTTGGTTGCTGGAGATAGTCCACAAGGGCTATGCCCTCCATTTCCACGAACTGCCACCCCCATACTTTCCAGGGGAGCCTCCAAGGCCTCCTCTGCACACAGACCTTCTCCGTCAGGAACTTCAGGGTCTGTTGTTGGACAGGGCGGTGGAGCCTGTGCCTCCCCACTTGCAAGGTCACGGATTCTACTCCAGGTATTTCCTGGTGCCCAAAAGGACCGGTGGCCTTCGTCCCATTCTGGACCTCAGGAACCTCAACAAGCTTCTAGTGAAAGAAAAGTTCAAGATGCTTACTCTTGGAACCCTTCTGCCCTACCTCCAGCAGGGAGATTGGCTATGCTCCTTAGATCTAAAAGATGCGTACACTCACATCCTCATTCATCCAGACCACAGAAAGTACCTAAGGTTCATCGTGGGAGGAAGCCATTATTAGTACAGAATGCTGCTTTTCGGCCTCACCTCCGCCCCCAGAGTCTTTACAAAGTGCTTAGCAGTGGTGGCGGCCTACCTGAGAAATCAGGGCATCTTTGTCTTCCCCTATCTGGACGACTGGCTCATCAGGGGTCAGACAGGTCAGGAGGCCAATCAGGCCACCCTCAGGACCATTGCTCTTCTACAACGCCTGGGGTTTGTCCTAAACTTCCAAAAGTCCACTTTGCTCCCTTCCCAGAACTTGGAGTTCATAGCGGCAAGGTTGGACTCTCTCCTGGCAAAGGCATTCTTACCAGAAAACAGAGCCCAAAGGTTGATGGCCTTAGCAAGTCAGTTTCTCAGCAGGTCCCTGGTCTCTGCCAGACTCTGCCTGAGACTTCTAGGCCACATGGCTTTGACAGTGCATGTGACCCCCAATGCCAGGCTCCATATGAGGCCTGCACAATGGTGTCTTCAAACTCAGTGGTCACAGGCCACAGGCAGCCTCAGAGACAGGATAAGGGTGTCCAGACCATTTCTGCACTCCCTCAAGTGGTGGCTACACCCACCCAATCTGCTGAAAGGGGTGCCCTTTCAGATTCCAGGTTACACAGTGGTGCTAACCACAGATGCCTCCCTGCAAGGCTGGGGAGCGCATTGTCTGGGCAAGTGCACCCAGGGCCTCTGGTCTCCCTGGGAAACTGCACAGCAGATCAATCTCCTCGAACTCAGAGCTATTCGCTTAGCACTCAAAGCTTTCACTCCTTCCCTGACTCACCAGTCTGACCTGATCCAGACAGACAACCAAGTTGCCATGTTTTATGTGAACAAACAGGTCGGAACCGGGTCCAGAATCCTTTGTCGGGAAGCCCAGGACCTGTGTTCTTTTGCCCTCAAGCACAACATGCTCCTCAAGGCTGTGTACCTTCCAGGCCAGGACAACTACCTGGCAGACAGGTTAAGCAGGATTCTGCAGCCCCACGAGTGGCAGCTGCATCCTTCGGTAGTTCAGCAGATCTTTCTCAAATGGGGTCTTCCTTTGATGGATCTTTTTGCCAGCCCACTGAACAAGCAACTGCCAAAGTTCTGCTCCAGGCAACCACATACTCTGTTCCCTTCTGCACCCCAATCTCAAGTCTCTCAATTTGATGGCCTGGAGGCTGCAAGGGTAGTTTTGGCTCCCTGGGGCCTACTTCAGGAAGTTGAGGAGGTTATCCTAGCCTCTAGGAAACAGTCCACGAGGAAAACCTATGCTCTCAAGTGGAAGAGGTTTTCTGTGTGGTGTCACCTACGTACAGAGGATCCTTTCTCCTGTACTGTGCTAGTGGTGCTTCAGTACTTACTGCACTTATCCAATCAGGGACTTAAGTCCAATTCTGTTCGGGTCCACCTCTCAGCTCTAGCAGCTCACCACTCATTGGGAAAGGGGCAGTCTCTATCTGGTCACCCCTTGGTGTCCCGTTTTCTCAGGGGCTTGCTTTTGCTCAAGCCTCCCATCCGTCGTCCTGCCCCTGAGTGGGAGCTGAATGTGGTCTTGCAGCAGCTGACTCGCCCACCTTTTGAGCCGATGGCTACGTGTCCACTTCGCTTCCTCTCCTGGAAGATTCTCTTCCTAATAGCCCTTACCTCGGCTAGGCGAGTAAGTGAGCTTCAGGCCCTGGTCTGTGACAGGTCTTACACCAGGATTTACAGGAACAGGGTAGTCCTCAGGACTCATCCAAAGTTCCTCCCTAAGGTTGTCTCCTCTTTCCACCTCAATCAGGAGGTGGTTCTTCCAACATTCTTCCCTAGGCCTCATGCTAGCCAGGCTGAAGCAGTCCTGCATACCCTGGACTGTAGGAGGGCCTTATCCTTCTACGTTGACCGTACAGGGGCATAGAAGGGCTACTCAGCTCTTCATATCCTTTGATCCCAATAAGTTGGGGTTGGCTGTGTCCAAGCGTACCTTGTCCATCTGGGTGGCTGACTGTATCACCTGGGCTTACAAGGCGTCTGACCTTCCTTTGCAGGGTAGGGTCATGGCCCATCGTGTCAGGGCGATGGCTGCTTCAGTGGCTCATCTCCGCTCTGTGCCCTTGGTAGACATCTGCAGGGCTGCAACTTGGTCTTCAAGCCAGACCTTTGCGGCCCATTACTGCCTGGAGAGGGAGTCCCGTAGGGACAGTGCTTTTGGCCAGGCAGTACTCCGGAATCTCTGAGGTTTAGGCAACTCCTGCCCTCTGTTGGGCTACCGGTGGAGGTTGTGTCCTTGGAAAGCCTTTCTTTACTGCTGGGACTAGAGGGAGTACTCTTGTTCAGCCTGGGTTCCTCGGTAGCCCAGAGCTAGGGAGTCACCCATATGTGAGGACTGACTTCCTGCTTGTTCCTGGAGAAAGAGTAGTTACTCACCTGTAACAGGTGTTCTCCAGGAGCAGCAGGAATCAGTCCTCACAACCCTCCCTCCTCCCCTTGGAGTTGCAATTGTACATAGTTTATTTTTCATTTTTGTGTGCTGTTCTTAGTTATGTCATTTGACTGAGGTAAGATGGCACCTTTAGGCGGGAAGGGAACCGCGCATGCGTGCCTGCATTCCCAAAGGCTTTCATAGAAAGCTGGGGAAATGCTCCGCTGGGGCTTCATCGGCGCCAATGACACCCATATGTGAGGACTGATTCCTGCTGCTCCTGGAGAACACCTGTTACAGGTGAGTAACTACTCTTTACATCTTCCGGGTTTATCAAGATTTATTTCAGTTCTTCTGATACATCACCTTTAAATAGCATTTTTGGCATGGGTATGTTTCCTACATCACCTTCTGTGAAGACCAAAGCAAAGAATTCATTCAGTCTCTCCGCTATGGCCCTGTGCTCTCTTAGTTTCCCTTTTACATATAAATGTAGAAACATGATTGCAGAGAGAGACCATATGGCCTATCTAATCTGCCCTTTCATATCAACTATTTTAGACCCTTGTTTTATTTTAGAGATCTTCTGTGTTTGTCCCATGCTTTCTTGAATTCAGATACTGTCCTCGTTTCCACTACATCCACTGGGAGACTATTCCATGCATCTACCACTCTTTCCATAAAGAAATATTTCCACATTACTTCTGAGTCTGTCCCCTTTCACCCTTATCCTATGTCTCCTCACAGCAGAGATTGCTTTCAGTCGAAAGAGGCTTTCCTCTTGTGCATTTATTCCACAGAAGTATTTAAACATCTCTTTCATATCACCTCTGTCCTGCCTTTCCTCTAATGTATACATATTAAGATCTTTGTCTGTTTTCGTATGCTTTATAAGGAAGATTACTAACCGTTTTAGTAGCCACCCTCTGCACTGACTGCATCCTGTTTATATCCTTTTGAAGGTGTGATCTCCAGAATTGTACACAATGCTCCAAATGAGGTCACACCAGAGACTTATACAAAGGCACTTTCACCTTCCTTTCTCCAGGAACAAGCAGAAGTCAGTCCTCACATATGGGGGTGATGCCGATAGAGCTCTTGCAGAAGCATCTCTCCAGCATTCAAAGAAAGCCTTTGGGAGATGCTTCCAGGCATGCATTGTCCCCTTCCCGCTCAAGGGTGCCATCTTGGTCAGTCTTGCCTTTTCCGCAGAGCCCTACAGACATCTATCTTGTTCCCCCCTGAAAAAAGTTGATTTCTTGTACACTGCTGTACACCTGTCTGGCTCGCACCAGTTCTTTTCCCACCTTCGAGACCCACTGCCCTGGCCTCAGGTCTTGAAACTTAGTTTTATTTTGTTAGGTTCCTCCACCGCTTTCGTGTCCTTTTCAACCGCTATCCATACTGAGGGTCTTCAACCTCGCAGGGGTCCTTTTTGCCCCAATGTCCACCAGTTTTAAGAAATGTGATCGGTGTGCCAAAAACATGTCTCTTACCAACACTCACAACTGTTGCCTCCGACCACGACCCGGAGGAATGCCCCCTGTGCAAAAAAGATGTCTGCTAAGGCCACCCAGAGCCGCCGGCTAAAGCAAGATGACATCTTCCACAGGCCGGACTCTTCCCCGGTGTCCCTGGTAGCCTGACGCTCAAAGGCCCCGCATAGATCCACGGAGTCGCATATGGCCCTCGCAGTTCCAGAGCAAGCTTGCAGACATTACGAACAAGGGTCCCTGGAGCAAGAGCATAAGAAGAAAAAGACATTGAGAGCCTCATCCTGGGAGGCAGGCAAGCATGGGAAATCAATGTGTGATCCCTCAGTCCCTGATGGGCCTCTAGGAAGTCAGAGCGGGAGCAGCTAGGGAAGGTACCCAGGACAGAAGTCAAGGCCTCCGGTGATGGACCATGCTCTCCCAAGGGCCATCCCGTCGAGGACCACCTCCTCAACACCAGATCCGGTAACCCTGGCGTTGGTGTCACTGACAGCCACCCCAGAGTGGGAAACTTGTATGTTGACATTTGAATGCAGCATTTCTGCATTCATCTAGTCTCAACAGACGTCGATGCCCGGCCCCGCAAGCGCTCTTTCCGAGACCTCAGGGACCTCGATGTCAAGAACTCCCCGGGCCACCGAAGTGATCCCCTAGAGGCAGATGCCTCGGTGAGGGTCTCAATCTTGCTCCCGCTCCTCAGGAGTGAGCGCAGGCGAATGCCTCTGGCTCCGGCCATGCCTTTGCCTCGAAGCATCGAAGACCGAAGCCAACGACACCCCTGGAGCTGTTGGGGTTCAAGTCTTCCTCGGACTACTCGGCTTGGGAGTCCAACGTTGAGACATCTCCGGAGTCCCGGGCCCACTGAGACCTCCCCTCGGATCTCTCTCCACTGGCGGCTAGGTGCCGATCCATCCCCACCCGAGGACACCTCATTCCTCGAGTTTGTCCAGGACATGGCACGAGCCCTCTCCCTCACTACGCAATCAGTGGAGGACCTCCATATGGAGGAGCTTGACATCTCCAGTACAAGGAACTACCTAAAGTGACTCTTATGGTCCTGGTCCCCCCCATTCTCAACCGGCTCCTTCTCCAGATGTGGGAGGCCCCGGCTTTAGTGCCAATTGTTAGCCGCCGCGTGGATACCATGTACCGGGTCCAGCGCGGGCCAGGCCTCTGGAAGACCCAACTCCCTCACACCTGCATGGCAGTGGATTCGGCCATACGTCAACAGAAGAGCCCAAAAACGCACTCATTAGTGCCCCCAGGCAGGGAGTCCCACTTGTTTGACGCCCTCAGGCATAAATGCTACAAGGGCTCAATGCTAGCATGCTGCATTCAAACTTACCAACTTTACATCGGCATGTTCCTCCGAGACCTGGCGAAGAAGCTCGGAGACCGTGGCTGGCCTCGATGGAGACCACCTTCGGTGCTTCGAGACGCTTATGAAGTCCGTCGGGGAGTGCTCAAAGTATTTATCTCAAACCGTCTACGATGGCTTTGAGTCCAGCGCGAGGGTGGCTGATGCTGGCATCAGCGCCAGACTTGGCTCCAGACATCCAACTTCAAGCAATGGGTGCAGGAGAAACTCCTTGACGTCCCATGCCTTGGGGAGCAACTCTAAGGCAAGTTCATGGAAGGCAAGGCTGCTGAGATTGAGACAGAGTACGTGACTCAGACTCGACTCTCGAGGAAGACTTCTACTCTTCCAAGGAAGAAGCCTCCAAGAAAGAAGGGCCAGTCCATATCGAGGCTATCCTCCATACCCGGCCACCCAGACTCCTCAGTAGGGTCACCAGGACAAGGGAGCGGGCCAAGGCCTACGTAAGCCCAAGGGCTCCAAGCCCCAGCTCAGCCTGGGTCAGGGGTTTGACGCCCCCAGCATAGCCTCTTCCTCTAGAGGATCAGCTGCCAACAGGAGGGCACTTGGTCCATTTTGCCCACAGGTGGGCTTCCATCACCATCGACTCATGGGCACTTCAGGTGGTCAGGGAGGGTTACCTGCTCCACCTGGACCAGCTGCCTCCACCCTTCTTTTCTGGGGAGCCCCTTCAGTCTCCCCTCCACCAGGCTCTGCTAATACAAGAACTTGCAAGCCTTCTCAGGGACAGGGCTGTGGAGCCCGTACCACACCACCTTAAGGCAAAGGGGTTTTATTCCAGATACTTCCTGGTCCCAAAAAGAACAGGAGGACTAAGGTTCATCCTGGACCTGAGAAACATAAACAAATTCCTGGCGCGGGAGAAGTTCAAGATGCTCTCCCTTGGAATATTGCTGCCCTACCTCCAGCAGGGAGATTGGCTATGCTCCTTGGACCTAAAGGATGCTTATACCCACATCCTTATCCATCCCAGTCACAGGCAGTATCTAAGATTCATGGTCGGGGATGACCATTACCAATACAGGGTACTTCCCTTCAGCCTTGCCTCCGCACCAAGGGTCTTCACCAAATGCCTGGCAGTAGTGGCTGCCTATCTTCGTTTCCAGGGGGCCTTCATCTTCCCTTACCTAGACGATTGGCTCGTAAAAGGAGACAGCTTCAGAGATGCTGCAGGCCACAGCCACACCATCAAGGTCTACAACATCTGGGATTCGTGATAAATCATGCAAAATCCCATCTCGCCCAACTCAAGATTTGGAGTTCATAGGGGCTCTCCTGGACAACCTCCAAGCCGTGGCTTTCCTCCCCTTGGACAGGGCAGATCCGCCTCACGGTCCTGGCCACCGAAGTGCAATGCCACCACACTGTGTCTGCACGGTCTATGCTTCTCCTCCTTGGCCACATGGCCTCAACGGTCCATGTGGTCCCCAACACCCCCCTTCACATGTGGGTAGCTCAGTGGTGACTCTGCTCACAGTGTACTCAGGCCACTGGCAGGCTCCGGGAGAGAGTCTCGGTGTCCCGTCAGCTGGCAGAGTCCCTCAGTTGGTGGCAGGAGCCACAAAACCTGCAGAAGGGCATGCCCTTCCAACTCCCGAGCCCCTAGAAGGTCCTCACAATGGATGCTTCCATGCTGGACTTGGGTGCCCATTGCAAGGAATTGTGCACTCAGGGCATCTGCTCCTTCAAGGAGAGCCAGCAGCAGATCAACCTGCTGGCACTTAGGGCTATTTTCCTTGTGCTCATGGCATTCCAGCACCACCTGCAACATCACTCAGTGCTTGTCCAGATGGACAATTAGGTCACAATGTTCTACCTGAACAAGCAAGGTGGCACAGGCTCCTACCACCTCTGCCAGGATGCAGTAGCCCTCTCCTCGTACGCGACTAGGCAGGGTATCTTCTTCAGGGCAGTATACTCCCAGGCCAGGAAAACGCCCTGGTGGACAGGCTGAGCAGGTTCTTCCAACCACATGAGTGGCACCTGGACTCCGGGGCGGCACAGCGGCTCTTCACGTTGTGGGGCATCCCGAACCATGACCTCTTTGCCACCCCGACTAACGCTCAGCTACTGCATTTCTGCTGCCCACAGCCACACCCAGCCCGGGTAGCAGCGCATGCCTTCCTCATCTCGTGGTCGGAGGGTATGTTGTATGCCTTCCCTCCCACACCTCTGATAGCGCAGACCCTCTTCAAGGTCCAGCGAAACAAGGCTTCCCTGATTCTAGTGGCCTCGAGGTGGCCGAGGCAGTCTTGGTTTCTTCTTCTACTTCGTTTTTCGACAGAGTCCCCGGTCCCTCTTGGGTGCTCATTGGGACTTTTGACCAAGGAGAAGGACTTGATCCTCCACCACAACCTGGGATCCTTGTTCCTCACGGCATGGCTGCTGAACAGGTCACTTTAGCCCCCCTCAACCTCCCCAAGGAGGTGGAAGAAGTACTTCTAGCTTCTCGTAAGGACTCCACGAGATGGGCCTATGCCTTCAAGTAGTGCAGGTTCTCCTTATGGTGCATGGAGCAACAGGTGAACCCGTTCTCCTGCCCTGTGCACACAGTGCTGCAGTACTGACTCCACCTTTCACAGTCCAGAATTAAGTCCAACTCTGTCAGGGTGCACCTGAGCGCACTCTCCACTACATAGAGGGCAAGCCTCTTTCCATGCATCCTCTCATTACATGAGTCATGCGTGGCTTATTGCTCTTGAAGCCTCCCATCCATCCACCCAGACGGAATGGGATCTCACTGTGGTCCTGGCGCAGCTTATCTAGCTGCCCTTTGAACCCTTGGCTACCTACCACCTGAGATACCTGTCCTGGAAGGTGGCCTTCCTGGTGGCCCTCACCTCTGCACACAATGTCAGCAAGCTCCAGGCCCTGGTGGCCGAGCCACCCTACACCAGGTTCTACAAGAACAGGGTCGTGCTCCGCACTCAACCAGTTTCTTCCAAAGGTGGTGTCTGATTTCCACCTTAACCTAGGAGGTGGTACTTTCCACGGCTCCACACCGACATGGCATCGGCCGTTCTCCATACTCTGGAATGCAAAAGGGCCCTGTCCTTCTAACTACAGTGTACTCAAGGCCACCACAAAGCCTCACAGCTTTTTGTCTCATACAACCCCAGTCATCTGGGGGAGACTGACACCAAGCAGACCTTGTCCATCTGGGTGGCAGACTGCATCACCTTCTCCCACAATCAGGCTGGGCTGCCACTCGTTCCCATGGCAGACATCTTCCGGGCTGCCACTTTGTTTTCGGTCCACACTTTTGCAGCTTACTATTGCCTTGAGAGGGAGTTCTGACGGGACAGTGCTCTGTAATCTAGTCAGGATTTAGGCAACCTCTGCCCTCTGACCCTTCTTGTTCAGGCTACCAGAGCCATGGTTCTTCCTGGACACTGGGGTCCTCAGAGACCATCCTTAGATTCACTTGCGACTGCTCATGGCTGGGTGTGTTTTTTCTACAGGTCATCGGTAGCCTGTAGCTAGGGATTCCCATATGGACTGACTTTCTGCTTGTTCCTGGAGAAAGTGTAGTTACTCACCTATAACAGGTGTTCTCCAGGGACAGCAGGAATCAGTCTTCACAACCCTCCCTCATCCCCTTGGAGTTGCTGTAATTTTTGCCATCCCTTTTGTCAGCTCTAGCTATGTCATATGCCAGACCGCATGCGTGGTGGCATCTCCCAAAGGCTTTCTTTGAAAGTTGGGGAGATGCTTCTTTGAGGGCTCCGTCAGCGATGATGTCACCCATATGTGAGGACTGATTCCTGCTGTCCCTGGAGAACACCTGTTACGGGTGAGTAACTATGCTTTTTCTGCTGGCTATACCTCACCCTATGCACCCACAATGAGACAAACCTTACCCGACAGCCCTTCCGCAATATCACTAACAAAGATGTTAAAAAAAAGAATCTGATCAACGACCGATCCCTGCGGCAAACCACTGGTAACCACCTCCTCCTCAGAGTGAGCTCCATTTACCTGTACCCTTAGTCGCCTCCCACTAAACCAATTTCTAACCTATTCAGTCACTTTAGGATCCATCCCTAAGTTGCTCAGTTTGTTTATAAATCACCTGTGTGGAACGATGTCAAAGGCTTTACTGAAATCTAAGTATACCACAACTAGGGCTCTCCCTCAGTCCATCCCTCTGGTCACCCAGTCAAAGAAATCAATCAGATTTGTTTGACAAGACCTGCCTCTGGTAAACCCATGCAACCTCGGATCCTGCAATCCATTGGACTCCAGAAACTTCACTATTCTCTCTTTTAGCAGCGTTTCCAATAATTTACTCACTACAGAGGTTAGATTAACCAGCCTGCAGTTTTCAACCTCATCCTTCCACTTTTGTGTAAAGGGACCACATGTGCCTTTCTCCAGTCCTCTGGGACTACTCCCGATTCTGAAGAAACATTGAAAGTTCAGTCAGTGGAGCCGCTAGAACGTTCCAAAGTTCCTAAAATATTCTCAGGTGTATCCAATCCGGTCCCATCGCTTTGTCTACCTTTAGTTTAGCTAATTCCTCACAAACACAGTCCTCTGAAAATTGTTCAAGATCCCTGTCATTTCTGTTCCTATTTGTGGGTGTTTTCTGAGGTCCTGCTCCCTGGCCCTTCGTCTGTGAACACAGAACAGAAATATTTGTTAAGCAAGTCTCCTTTATCCCTCATCAGCTTCTACATATTCCTCCCCTTCACCCTTGAGTCTGACAATACCTCTTTTGCCCTTCCTTCTCTCACTGACATATCTGAAAAATGTCTTATCCCCCCATTTTATTACATTGGCTATTTATTCTTCTTTTTGTATCTTTGCTTTTCTGACTACTTAGCTATCTCCTTTAAGTTTTTCCAAATATACATGCTAGTCTTCTGCTTTCTGTGACCTCTTATATTTTATGAAGACCACTCTTTTTTCTTCACATTTTCAACTACTTTTTTTGAAAACCATAGTGGCCTCCTTTTCTTTTTACATTTATTTACCTTTCTAGCAAAGAGGTTTTTTGCCCTTAAAATATCCCCTTTCAGTTTTGCCCATTGCTTTTCTAAATCCCCCAGCTGTTCCCATCCTGCTAACAACTCCTTGAGGTATTGTTCCATCTTGGCAAAGTTAGTTTTCCTACAGTCTAAGACCCTCGCTTTTGAATGGATCTTATCAGCCTTAGCCCTAATCTGAACCACACCATCTGGTAATCACTGGATGTGAGATGATCTCCCATTATGACATCAGTAACACTTATCCCATTGCTAAGTCCTTTCACGTGTGGGTTCTGTTACCAGTTGCCAGAATAGTACTCTCTGTAGAGAATCTAGGATCTCCTTACTTCAAGATGATACAGTAGCAGAGATGTGACGATCAGCATCTGGCATATTGAAATCACCTATCAGTAGCACAACTCTCCCTGTGAGACAGACCTGTACGTATATTGCATCAGTTCAAATGAATTTCCCTTTCCCTCTTTCTAGTTTAAACTACAGTGCCTCCTCATTCTCTTTTAAGCCCTGTAATTCTGTAGCTTTAATATTATTTTTTCATGTAGTGCCACTCCTCCTACCTTGTCCTTCCTACCCTGTCCTTCTTGAATAAAGCATAGCCTGGTATAATTACATCCCAGTCATAGCTGTCCATGAACCATGTCTGTGTTACTGCCACTAAATCCAAGTCAACCTCTTCCATTAAAGCCTCAACATCTGGGATCTTATTTCCCATGCTATGGGCATTATACACACCATTTCGAGATGTTGCCCCTTTTACCAATTTCTGCAGAGGTATTTAATGTTTCACTTACCTTGGAGCTTTCTTCATCCATCCCCAACGAATCTAGTTTAAAGCTCTCTTCAGTAGGTTAGCCAAGTCTGCTGCAGAAGTCACTTCGACCCTTCTTGGATATATGGAAGCCATCTCTGCTCTTCAGCCCTTGGAAAATTATCCCATGGTCCAGGAAACTGAAATGCTCTTGATGACACCATCTATGCAGCCATGCATTAATTTCCAGGATGTGAGCTTCTCTGCCTCAGTCTTTACCCTCAACAGGAAGGATGGAAGAGAATACCACCTGCGCCCCTATTTACTTCACCTTCTGTACCAGAGTCATGAAATCACTTTTGATACGCTCAGAGGGATACCTAGCAGAATCATTTGTGCCGATATGGATGAGCAACATCGGATAATAGTCGATAGATAATAGATAATAGTCAATAGATAACACAGGTACACTACCAAAAAACTGCCTCCAGTTTTGCAACTGATTCCTATAGATTTTGGGGTGCTGAATCCAGGAAAAATAGCCAAAATGTTCCATCACGTCACGTTTTCTTGCAAAATTAGATTTCTTACCCATATAAGGAATGTTCACATAATTTCTTTTTAGCCGACTGCAGTTTATTTTCTTGGCCCAAAATAGAGGTTGTAATGGTTAACTAACTAGAAACACTCCCTCATGATATTTTAGAGTGTTTTGTATTCATTTTATACATTAACAGGACAATTGGGAGGCGGGGGGCTAAATCCAGTACTCGCGCTGGCGCATGTTCTTTCCTGTTCGCCTCGCCTCGTTCGCTCGCTCAAACACGGTGGTTGCGACATGAACGTTCCTGTCAAATTTCAGTTTCTTGCAAGTTCATTATTACCTTTTGTTTGCTCAGTCGTAATCCAGCTTTATTCCGAAGTGGTTCACTACAGTTGTAGTTTGCCGTGCTGTGTATTTGTGATGGCTCACAGAGCCAGAGGTTGCGTCAACTCTCTGGACAGTTTTTGTTTTATTTGTGGGGAATATACTGTGAAAAAGCGGCAGAGGAACATTTCTGCATTTATTAAAAAAGTATGTTTCGCCTATTTCGGTTTGAAGTTAAGCGATCAAGACAAACCGTGGGCTCCTCACAAAGTGTGCAAGACGTGAGGAAGATCTACGCTTATGGATGAAAGGTAAAAAACAAGCATTTCATTTCGGAATACCTATGATGTGGCGTGAACAAAGAGACCACAGCAGTGACTGCTATTTTTGCTCTTGCATTGTGAAGGGATACAACTTAAAAAATAAGAACGTAATAAGTTACCCCAACCTTCCCTCAGCAATTAGGCCTATGCCTCATAGCAACGAAGTACCTGTGCCTGAACCACCAAAATCTTTGGATCATATTTGTGTGGACGGTTCTGATCATGATGAGACTCATCAGATGGCTTTTCCCGATGAGTCCAGTACTTCCGAGTTTGAAACTGAACCAGATCCGAAACCTGAACTTTTCTCTCAAGCTGAATTGAATGATTTAGTCCGGGATTTAGGACTCCCAAAAGATGCTGCCCAACTGCTAGGTTCTCGGCTTAAACAGAAAAATCTATTGTCACCAGGAACAACTTTTTATTGGTACCGCAACCGCGAGACACAATTTTTGAAGTATTTCAGCAAAGAGGAAGATTTGGTATTTTGCAACGATATATACGGAGTGATGGAAAAGTTTAAACTCAAGTATGATCCTGCTGAATGGCGGCTGTTCATTGATTCGTCAAAAGACAGCATAAAAGGTGGTGTTCTTCATAATGGCAACACATTCGCTTCAGTTCCTATTGCTCACTCTGTTATTCTCCAAGAAAAATACGAGAATTTGGCCCTGATTCTTCAGAAGATTCGTTATGATGAGCATAAGTGGATGATTTGTGGAGACTTTAAAATTCTATCCATGCTATTAGGGCAGCAATCCGGTTTCACCAAATATCCCTGCTTCCTTTGCTTGTGGGATAGCCGGGCCCGCGACCTACACTGGGGGAAAAAAGACTGGCCAATTTGGGAGTATTTGAGACCCGGTGAGAAAAATGTTCTTCATGAGAACTTGGTACCTCGTGATAAAATTCTATTACCACCTCTCCACATTAAGTTGGGTCTCATTAAGCAATTCATCAAGTCCCTTCCAAAAGATGGTGAGTGCTTTCGGTACCTTTGCTCAAAGTTCCCCCGACTTTCTGAAGCAAAGCTAAAGGAAGGAGTGTTTGTTGGCCCTGATATAAGGAAACTCATTTCAGATGGAGCATTCGCTGAAACGATGTCTGAGAAGGAAAAAGAAGCCTGGGATTCCTTCAAGGATGTTCTCAAATTCTTGGGGAACAGGCGGGATGAGAACTATAAGGATATTGTTGCCAGGATGCTCAATGCCTTCAAAGAACAAGGCTGTAACATGAGCCTGAAAGTCCATTTCTTGCACTCCCATGTGAACTACTTTCCCGAAAACTTGGGGGCGTACAGTGAAGAACAAGGTGAAAGGTTTCATCAGGACATCAAGGACGCAGAGAGAAGGTACCAAGGAAAATGGAACACCACTATGATGGCTGATTTCTGCTGGTTGCTGCTGCTGCGGGAAACCCCAGATGAAAAATACGCCAAGCAGCGCACCAAGAGAAGCATTCGGGGGAAGAAGAAACGGGCCCACCAGGAGATTGATTGACCCAAGAATGACTTTAAAATCTAAACTATGTTGACAAATATTGTGTTTTTACTAAACTTTGAAATAAAAATTTGCTAGTTATTACCACAGTGTCGGATCTCATTTATTAGAATTTTATTTTCACACCATCGGGTGTTTGTCTTCATGTATTGCAATGGTGCGGTTTGCGTTTTCTATTCTTACATACATACCTGTACAACATTTTTTGCACATTTCTTTGCTTTGCTTTGTGTCTAACCTCGCTCTTATATGCTCAATGTTTGTGCACATGTATGTGGCTGTTTTAAGTGCAGACAATTTTGCTACCATCACAGTGTGTTTTGTTGACATTACTCTATTCTTATGTGCTGCCTTGTTACAATTTTCTTTATTCTTATTTGAATAACTACTAAACAATTAGTATAAAGAATTCATCCAAGAAACGTTTATCTCGATCGCACTCAATCTGAAACGTTCACCTCAAACTGCTAACCCAATGTAGCAAAAAATCTGTACGTGATGGAGCAAATTGGTTACCAGATTTGGATTCAGCGCACCAAAAAACGTAAAAATCAATCGAAACATTAGAGGCAGTTAAAAAAATTTTTTTTTAGTGTACCTGTGTAATAGTTCTTCTATTTCGAATACCTGAAACTCCATCGCGAATCAACCTGGGCCAAGAGGAAGGAATTCCACACTGAGATCCTCAACCGCTCACTAAATAAGCCAAGAGACCTATTCAGCTTAGTAAAATCCCTTACCAACCTCCCTTCCCCACCTCAACAAGAATGTATCCAGCCCCAGGCATATGCAAACTACATTCAATCCAAGGCAATACAGATAGCTACAACAACATCACAAGAACCCTCCAAGACTCCCAACATGCAGTTTTCAATCACCAAACTCTCACCTCCCTCACCAAAGACCATCGAAGAAGTCATCGCCTCAATCAACACTACGACTGCACCAACTGACCCTTGCCCAGCTCATTGGATCAGGACTATGCGCTCTGATCTCAGCCCATTCATAGCCAACATTGCCAAGTTGTCCTTTGTAATCGGAGTCTTCCCTGATGCTCTCAAGCACACATCCATTCGTCCGGTACTAAAAAAACAACCAGCTGGATCCAAAGAAAGAGGATTCTTACCGACCAATCTCTAGTATCCCATTCCTAGCTAAAATTCTAGAGAAGTTGACCCAGAGGCAGATTCAGCAACATGTGGATTCATTCTCCCCATTAGACCCATGTCAACATGGATTCAGAGAAGCCCACGGTGTAGAAACTCTACTAACAACATTAACCAGTACACTTATCAATGGAATAGACAGCATCAAGAAGGGCTTTGCGCTAATCTTCCTTGATATAGCAGCAGCGTTCGACTCCGTAGACCACGTGCAGTTCCTGAGGCGGCTTCATGAGAAGGGAATCCGGGACCAAGCATGGAACTGGTGCAAATCCTACCTCGAAGGCAGATGGCAACAAGTCCGTATTGGTAACACCACATCCGAACCCTTCCAGCAGAAACAGGGTGTACCCCAAGGTTCCTCCCTGTCTGCTTTGCTCTTTAATATCTATATGCAGCCAATTTGTGACATTACTCGCTCTTTCGGCGTATCTTGCCTTATGTACGCAGATGACGTGCTGCTATTTTCACCTATAACTGTCACTTGCCCGGACTTTACAGTGTTAATCAACTGCTTCAACGCAATAACGGACTGGCTACTCTCTCAGAACCTCTGTATAAATTTAAAAAAAAACAGAAGTCCTAATAATTACAAGAAATAAAGGTTTCTCTCCTCCACCAACACTGAAAGTCAGAGACGCAGAACTTCCAGTCATATCCAATGTACGCTATCTTGGGGTCATACTGGATCGACAGTTGGACTTGAAAGAGCACATAAAACGCACTGTAAAAGCCATCTACTTCAAGATCAAAACCCTGCGGCACTTAAAACATGTGATTGAACCCGGTGACTTCCACACCATCTTCCAAGCGCTAGTCACACCACACTTCGATTACGCCAATATAATACTGCATGGCCTCCCAAAGGTTACCCTCAACCCTCTACAGTTAGCCATGAATGCAGCAGCCCGTGTACTTTGCGGAGCCTCAAGGAATGACCACATCTCCCCCATTCTAAAAGAACTCCACTGGCTTCCAATAAGCTGCAGGATCCTATACAAGGCTCTCCTCATTACTTTCAAGGCCTTCAACAAAATGTCACCTGCATCTATTTCTGACCTCATCATACACACCGGAAACAACAGATCCCGGAGATCACTAGCTGCAGACATGCTACTCATTCCAATTGAATCTACAAAGCTCAACCAGACCACCATCAATAGGGCATTCTCGAGCTATGCTCCCAGGTCTTGGAACAAACTCCCTCCCAGCATTAGAGCAATCAGGGACCTTAGGCTGTTCAGAAAAGCCCTCAAACACCACCTTTTTCTCATGCATTTTACACATCTAGATATCCCCCCCCTTCACCCTCCTCCACCCGCACAATCTCAAACCTTTGCTGTATGATTGCAAAACCTACAGCGAATTGAGCTCCAATATGTAATGTACTAGGAATGTATATAGATTGTAAAAACCTACAGCGAATTGAGCTCCAAGATGTAATGTACTAGGAATGTAAATAGTTTCCCCAAGTTGACCTCAATGTTAAATCCTGTTCTATGTAAACGACGGCCAATTTTAACTGACCAAGTGTTATATTGTTCAATGTAAACCGCACTGATGTCAAAGAGCACGGTATATAAGAAATGTTAAATAAAATAAATAAAATAAAATAGTAGGCTTGACCAGTTTCGGCAAACTCTCCATAACATCTTGAATTTTGAAACCTGGCAGACAGCACACCTCTTTGGACATCGTTTGGTCAGCAGATGGATACCTCAGTATCCTTCAGAAGAGAGTCACCAACCACCATTTCTTGTGGTCACTGATTCCACAAATTTGGGGTGCTCGAGCTCTGGTTCGTCATTTTCCTGGGATGCTTTCACTTCCAGGGCTGCATACTAGTTCTTCAGTTCAAGGGCTGGTGGAGTTGGATTGTTGATTCTGCAGGCTTTGGTGACTCATGTCCAACTCTCTTCATTCTGTAGCCTCCCATCTTCATCTCTGTCAGAGAGCTTGGATATTTTAAGAAGCATCTCATCAGTATACTTAAGAACATAAGAACATAGGATATGCCATATTGGGTCAGACCAATGTCCATCAGGCCCAGTATCCTGTTTCCAACAGTGGCCAATCTAGATCATAAGTACCTAGCAGTTTCCCCAAAAGACAGATGGGGAGCATAAAGGGAGAAATCTCTTTTGCTGATAGAGTGTTTTGATGTTCTGAGGCTTGCTGGTGTTTCTAAGGTGTTGTCATCGGCTCGTCGTCTTGTGGTTGGACGGGTTCTTCTGATCAGTTCTTCAAGGGTAGGTGGGAACAGGTTATTTAAGATTTTGAAATTATAATTATATTTTTGTATTTAGTGCGTACTGTGACTGGAAGCCAATGGAGTTGGTAGAGAGTAGGTGTTATGTGACTGTATCTTGCTGTTCCTGTTATGATTCTTGCAGCCGTGTTTTGCACCATTTGCATGGGGAGTGTTGTTTTCTTGGGTAGACGATAGTATATTATATTGCAATAATCTAGTACCGGGGTTATTAAGACTTGGCATACTGTTTGAAAGTGATAGTCATCAAGTAGTGGTTTAAGCTTTTGCAGGGATCTAAGTTTGTGATAGGCAGATTTGGTTGTTCTTTTTATGTGGGATTGGGAGCTGAGTTGCTGATCAAAGGTAATTCCAAGCTATCTGACTTCCTGTTTGTTAGTTAGGTTTGTGATCGAGGATTTTTATAGCATCAGGTGGAGAGAATGTGTTCTTGGTTATATGCAATAAGTCAGATTTTTTGAAGTGTATGAAAAGATTTTGTTCTTTGAGCCACTTTGCCATAGATTCGAGACATGCCCTGATTTGAGAGTAGTCGGGGTGATTGATATTTATTGGGGTGAATACTATAATATCATCTGCATATATTCTATATTGGATGTTATGTTGTTTTATGATGTTGCATAATGGTTGGATATACATTATATATTGAAGAGTAAAGCCGATAGGGCAGACCCTTGGGGAACACCCTGGTGTTGGGTGAAGGGTTTGGATTGCTGGTTTTTGATTCTAACTTGTTGGTTATGGTGAGAAAGGTATGAGAGAAACCAGTTGAGCACAGTTCCAGTTATCCCTATATCCTGAAGCCTTTGTAGTAGGGTGTTGTGGTTTACTGAGTCAAACACAGCTGCAATATCAATGAAGCATAGAACAAAGCCCTGGCGGATATTGTCTATTCCTGTAATAAGGGTGTCCATCAGTGATGTGATGAGTGTTTCAACGCTGTGGTTCTGTCTAAATCCATACTGGTGAGGGTCTAAAGGGGCATAGGTGTCATTGTGGTCTTGTAGCTGCTGTTGTACTATTTTTTCTATTACTTTTGCTATGATTGATAGCCTTGATATTGGTTGGTAGGAGCTTGGGTCTTTTTTATCAAGGTGGTTGTATTTAAGGATTGGTCTAATTGATGCCTGTTTTAGTTGTGGTGGTAGATAACCTTGCATGAGAGATGATCCTACAATCTTGTGTAGGTGTTTGTTTAATCCAATTAATTGGACATGAGTCAATAGGTGCTGTTGTGGCATTTGTTAGCTATGATAAAGCCAAGTTGTTTTCTTGTTGGGGTGTGGAATTTGTCCCATGTTTCCTCTTTGCTATGTTGTGGGTTGGGTTCCTTTGGTCCTACGTGTGGTGATTGTGTATATTTCAGTTGTATAAAGTCTGCTATCTCTTGCGAGGATATGGGGTTCAGATCTTCTGGTTCAGTTGGGTTTTTTGTTAGACTGTTTATATCATTTTTAAGATATGGCAACCAGAATTGCACACAATATTCAAGGTGCGGTTGTACCATGGAACGATACAGAGGCATTATAATATCCTTTGTTTTATTTTCCATTCCTTTCCTTATGACACCTAGCATTCTATTTGCTCTCTTGGCTGCCGCCGCTGCACACTGGGCAGAGGGTTTTAACATGTTATCCACAAAATGTTGCTGCAAGAATCATCATGGAAAAAAAGGTCACAGATCACATAACACCAGTACTTATGGAACTACATTGGCTCCCTGTAGCCGCTCGTATCATCTACAAACTACTCATAACAACGTTTAAACTCATTCACAATATTGCGCCCTCATACATTGGCAACCTAATCACTAAGCAAGCACACAACAGGAACAGAAGAACCATACATCTCAACACTCTCTGTGTCCCAACCAGCATAAGATACGTTAAAACAGAAACAAGCAACAGAGCTTTCACCTATGCAGCGCCGATCCACTGGAACCAGCTCCCCTCTGAACTCCGAATGTCAAATAACCTGAATGAATTCAGAAGGAACCTCAAAACCCATTTATTCCAGGCATACTACAACCCAACCTAATTACAGCACCTTACCACAACAAGTTCCCTTCTGCCCACCATAATGACACTCGGAATACACGCAGCATATTGACGACTGATATGTAATCCTGTATATATGTATATTATATCCCCCTCCCACGCACCTTTTAATCTAATGTATATTTAAAGTTGTGAAAAGTATCTAATCTCTAATCCGTGTGCTATGTAATCATTGCTCTAATCAAAATTGTATTCTTAAAAAATTCATTGTATTGTACGATACATGATGATTCTGTAAAGAAAACCGCAGCTGATCGTAGGAAGCAGCGGTATATAAGTGTTTGCTAAATAAATAAATAAATAAAAATAAATGATGCCTAAATCTTTTTTCCTGGGTGGTGGTTCTTAATGTGGAACCTTGCATTGTGTGACCATAGTTTGGGTTGTTCTTTCCTATGTACATTTATTTATTTTATTTATTTAACATTTCTTATATACCGCCTTTCATGATATCAATGCGGTTTACATTGAACAAACTGAAATTACATGGAACAGGGCATTATAACTTGGAGAGAACTATTTTACAGGGAACATGGACAATGGAGGGTCAAGTGGCTTGCCCAAGACCACAAGGAGCACCTGTGGGACTAGAAACCCCAGTCCTTCCGGGTTTACATAACTTTGCACTTGTCCACATTAAATTTGATCTGCCATTTGAATGCCCAGTCTTCCAATTTATCAAGATCCTCTTGCAATTTTCCACAATCCTCATGGGTTTTAACAGCTTTGAATAGTTTTGTGTCATCTGCAAATTTGATAACCTCACTCGTTATTCCCATTTCCAAGTCATTTATAAATATGTTAAAAAGCAGCGGACCCAGCATAGATCCTTGGGGTACTCCACTATTCACCTTTCGCCTTTGGGACAATTGGCCATTTAGTCCTAACCTCTGCTTTCTATCTTTTAACCAGTTCCTGATCCACAATAGTACACTGCCTCCTATCCCATGACTTTTTAGTTTTGCCAAAAGTCTTTGATGAGGGACCTTCTCAAAGGCTTTCTGAAAGTCCAGATACACTATATCAACCGACTCACCTTTGTCTGCCTGTTTATTCACACCTTCAAAAAAACATAACAGATTAGTAAGACAAGATCTTCCTTGTCTAAAGCCATGACTATCTACATCTTCAGTAATTTTGTTCTTTATGATGGTTTCTACCATTTTTCCCGGTACTGACATCAGGCTTACCGGTCTGTAGTTTCCCGGATCCCCCCCCCCCCCCGAAACCCTTTTTAAAATTCGCCGTTACATTGGCCATTCTCCAATTTTCAGGTATTACAGATGATTTTAATGATAGTTCACAGATTATTAATAGCAGGTCTGCAATTTCATATTTCCGTTCTTTCAACACCCTTGGATGTATACCATCTGGTCCAGGTGATTTGCTACTCTTCAGTTTATCAAATAGTTGTAATACATCTTCCCAGTGTATCGATATTTTTTTCAGTTCTTCCGCAGTATCACCTTTAAATACCACTTCAGTCATGGTAACATCCCTACATCTTCCTCAGTAAAGGCCGAAGCAAAGAATTCATTCAGTCTCTCCACTATGGTCTCGTCCCCTCTTAGTGCCCTTTTTACCCCTCTATCATCTAATGGTCCAACTGATTCTCTCACAGGTTTTTTTCTACGAATGTACTTGAAAAAGTCTATCTCCAGGAACAAGCAGGAATGAGTCTTCACATAATGGGGTACGTTGGTACCGACGGAGCCTGTGCGAGAACGCTCCCCAGCGTCCAATCAGAAAGCTTTTGGGAGCATCCCTCAGCGCCTGCGTGCTGCCTTCCCGCCTTTCCAACAGTCTCTCTTCAGTTTTCGTTTTTCCGCGGAGCCGGCAGGACGTCCTCCTGTCACCGCAGAAATTTTTTTCTTTAATTCTTTTCATTCTTGTTTTCTTGTGGTCGCCGCCACCGGTACCGCCGGTGGGGTTTTTTCTTTTCTTTTTCTCAAACTGAGGGACAGTTTCCCTCAGTTTTTATTTTAAAATTTTTGGGCCTATAAGGCCTCTCCATCATGGAGCCTTCTTCTCCTAAGAAGTGCCTTCACTGTTGAAATACAGTTTTCTTTTTAGACTCCAATAATTGGTGTCTAACCTGTTTGGGCCCTGACCCTTTTTCCCCTGAACCGTCAGGCTTCAGTGCTGTGAGAAGAGATTCTCTATTTCGAGTTTCCCTCGAGACCGTTTTCCCTCCCTGTGTCAGGGCACCGGCCTTTTCTTCTCTACAGGATCAGGTAACCCACAAACAGTCTGTTAAGACTAGCCAATCCTTGAGTGGTAAGTCTCATGCTAGGCATGCTGACGGCCCCGGCCTTGCCCTCAAGACCTCATTGGCATCAAAACCCCGGCGGGAGTCTTTGGGCTCCAAAGCATTTCAGGGGTTTCAGGTTGTCCCTGGGGCTCACCCCTCACAGGACATACCTGAGCCATGCTCGGGGGTGGCATCCGCTTCGAGCGGTACCGATAACCCGGCATCGGCACCGGTGTTGAGTGTTCCACTCTTCACCAGGGATCGTCATTCGGCGTCCTCGGTACCTTTGGGATCGATCGATACGCTCCAGTTTGACTTTCCAGTATCTATGCAATGCACGGTGATGGTATCCGCTTCGAGCGGTTCCGATATCCCAGCATCGGCACTGGTGTTGAGCGATTCACTCCATCACCAGGGATCGTCATCTGGTGTACTCGGTGCCTTCGGGACCGATCGATACCCAGATTGACTTTCCAGTATCGGCACCGTCGATATGACCCCTGATGCCGGTATCATCTAGATATGCATCGATAGATTTGCTTCCTTCGATGCCAAGTCTAGAATCGATTTCTAGTCTGGAAGACTGGGTACCGACGCGTCTCGGAACCGACATGCACCGATTCTGAAGCCGCGGTACCGAGGATATCCACCGAGACTTTCGAGTTTCCTCGGTACCGTTTGAGCAGCCTCCGCTGACTGCTTCGGCGATTCTGACACAGCTGCCGGTATCGGTATCAATGTCGGTACCGGCAGAATCATCGGGACCAGCTCCTTCTATGCTTTGTTCGCCTGGATCGCTCCTTTCTATACCTAGTTTGGAGTCGATGCCTGGCACGGATGATGTACTACTGACTGTCTCAACTCATAATTGCGCCTCATATCTGAATAACAGATGGCAACATGTCCGCTCCGGATCCTCTTCATCGGACCCTTTCCCACTAGAAAAAGGCGTTCCCCAGGGCTCATCCCTCTCAGCACTTTTATTCAATATCTATATGCAGCCCATCTGCAATCTTATCCGGTCCTTTAACATCAACTGCCTAGTATATGCTGATGATGTCCTAATGTTCACCCCAATAGACACAGATCATCCAAACCTCGACCAGCTCTCCTCTTGCTTCAATGCCGTCACAGATTGGCTACACAACCAAATGCTCAGAATAAATCTGAAAAAGACAGAAGTTCTATTCATCGGAAGAAACCAGTCATTCACTCCCCCATCTTCAATCAAGGTGAACAACGCAGAACTCCTCTCCAAGACAACGATCAAATACTTAGGCGTAACACTGGACCAGCACCTGGACATGCATGTTCATATAGACAATACAATCAGAACAATATACCACAAATTACGGACACTACGCCTCATAAAGAACACCCTTGAACCAAACGACTTCAGAACAGTCTTCCAGGCCATAATCATGCCCCACTTCGATTACGCCAACCCCATCCTACTCGGACTCCCAAAGAGCTCGATAAACCCCTTACAGCTTGCGATGAATACCGCAGCAAGAACCCTCTATGGCGCATCTCGCAGAGAACATATCACCCCTATCCTGAAGAGCTTGCACTGGCTCCCCGTCCAGTACAGGATCACATTTAAGATCCTCACCTTGACCTTCAAAGCAGTCAACTGTATCACCGCAAATATATTGTCAGATCTGATCCAACTTACTCCAAACAACAGATTAAGAAGAACCACATCCTGCAATACCATCCTCCTTCCAAAAGCCATCACAAAATGCAACAAATCCACTAGAAAGCGTGCCTTTGCCTTATTCGCCCCTTCTTGCTGGAACTCCCTCCCAACAGAAATCCGCAGCATAAATAACCTCCCCCAGTTCAGAAAAGCCCTCAAAATGCAATTATTTATACAACACTTTGGTAACTCCGACAGCATCACCTAGACAGTACCACATGACCTTATAGTCTAACAAGCCAACGCTGTCTAACCAATTTCCGATGAAAACTCTTCACCTCCCCCATCTATCCCCCTTAGGGCCTGTATCATAAACTCAGATGTGATGCAATCCCTGTGTATAATGTATAAAGTTCACCTGTTACCCTTGTTTAAATCTCCCTTTGTTTGCTATGTATAAAGTTCACCTGTTATCCATGTTTAAACTCCCTGTTCTATGTAAGTTCAATGTATGGCTGTTCCTCATTGTACAAACTTGTTTATTGTAAACCGTGCTGATGCCGAATAGTGCGGTATAGAAAAACCTTAAATAAATAAAATAAAATAAATAATTGCCAGTTTCAGTATCCATCCATTACAAATCCTGTTCTGCACCGGACAGGTACATCCTCCGGTGCCCAGGCTTCCCTTTCAGGTTTAACCTGTCCAGGGATGGTTCCCATTGGAGATCCTTCTTTTCAGAAATTTCTCCTTGACATGGCAACCTTCCTTAATATTCCTATCCCTGGCTATGACTCTTCTCAGAATTATTCTGCAGAACAGGAAAACATAATGCTTCCTTTACATCACTCTTTGCAGAATCTTCTTCTGAGGGTATGGGAAAACCCTTTAAGGGTTTCTTCACCTTCTACAGCAACTGATCTTCTGTATCAGGTACCCCCCCCCCCCTCCAGGATTTCAAAAGCCTCAACTTCCCCATCATTCCATTGTAGTGGAATCAGCAATGAGGAAGGTAAAAAGCAAGAAGAAGCATTCTTCTTTCCCGCCAGGGCGTGCATCTAGAACACTTGATGCCTTTGGACGTCAAACCTTCCAAACATCTATGCTGGCAACAAGGATTCTCTCATATATTTTCTATATGAGTCTATCCCTTCAGGAGATCACAAAGAAATTATCTCTTTTGTCTCCTTTTCTATCAGAACCCAAGGCTGCAGACTATTCCTTACTTCTTAGTCATAACCAGAATATCTCTTGGTTTCTTTCTCGTGCTTCCCTTGACTCTCTTGAGTCTGTTAGCAGAACTTCTGCTATAGCCAAGGAGCACGTCGTAAAGCCTGGCTCCAAGCATCAGACTTAAGTAGATGGGCACAACAAAGACTGAGTAATACTCCTTGTACTGGAGAAAATCTCTTCAATAAGGAGTCCTTACGTCAGGTTGCTCATTGCTCCACTGACTTTCCTGTTTCTGAGGGCCATCCTAAGCCCTCTCCTTCCTCAGCAGGTAGGAAATGTCCTACCAAACCTTCTTTCCCTAAAAGAAAGAGGTTTTCCTCTTCTCCTGCCCATCATTCGGTTGTTTCCAAGCAGGGGAAGTCTCACCCTGGTCTGAAGAACCCAAACTCTAGCCAGGCTGAATAAACACAGTAACCATAGGTTTCTGATTAATCTTTTTATAACTACTCTTACTTCCTTTTCAGCAGAAGTTTTTCACTGATTTTCCATTCAAAACTCTGCTCAGGGATTCCTATTCTCAGGAAATCCATTACTCTTCACTATGCTGAACTGTCATTCATGTCTATAAGTTACAGAGTTTTCCACCTCTTCCTGACTAGAAGAGAGGTTTAGCAACTATCACCTGATAGTTTCTCTGTACCAGCATGAATTTTTTTCCTTCCAGGGACTTACCATGTGGTAAGTCCTTCTTCAGCATTGAAAGAGTATTATTGTCTTTCTTTTCACTGTAGAGTTTCTTCTCCTGAGCAAACTCCTTTCTTTATCTAGGCAGCTATACAGACAGAGACAGCTTGTTCTCTTTGTTCAGTCTGTTCTCTCTGTTTGACACAAACCGACTCTCCCGGTTGTCCTATTCAGTAGCTGCCCCTGCAGGAGTCCAGTGCTTGACTACTGGTACTTTTCCACAAGTCCCAGTCTTGTCTTTCACCACTCCTGTCTAGCCCTAGTCAGGGGCGGCCCAAGGGGGGTGCAGGGCCATGTGCGGAGACTCGGTGCGGGGCCTCATTTGCATAAGTGGCCTTATTTGCATAATGTTACCATACACTAACTTTTAGTAAACATGTCTCTTAATGAGTGTATGGATAAAGAAAGACTAAAAGATTTCTACATTACTATAATCCAGTGCCAACCGCCAGGCACATTAGGAACTACTACAAACGCAGCCCATTTAGAATCCATAGCAAACCCGCCGTATCCTGACAGCATTACCAGGACTCACAAAGCACCATACCCTACCTATCAAAAGGCAACACTGCAAATATTAAACCAATACATTTCAGAGAATACTGGGGAAAGAGAACAAGTGGCAATGTCAAATAGGAATTACATAAATAGAATACCTCAGCTCAGTTACACATGCAGAACATAGACCATCACCAAACAAGGAATCACAATTTAGAAACAGGAAGGCAATAATTAAACTGGGAACCCCAAAAGCCAAACTTGGAATGTACAACAACACTGTAGAAATAAAACTATAAATTAATTTCCTCTTGTACCAAACAAAGCGCAGACGTTAATGATGCACATTTCCCAGAGCTTTTATATTCCAGCTAATAAATTCACTGCCACACACGTCAGCTAATAAATTCACTGCCACACACGTCACCCCTGGTTCCATTCTGGTCGTCTCCTGCACCGTAGGCACCTCCGCCGGGCGGAACGACTTTGGCGAAAGCATCCCTCCCCCTCTAACCTGCTAGGTTTCCGTCAGCGTCATCGCTCTTATCGTTCTCTCCTCTCAACTGCAAAACGTGATTACTACTCTAACCTTATCTCCACCTCCTCCAATTCCTCTCGTCAACTGTATTCCATTCTTCGCTCCCTCATGGCATCCCACTCTACCCCTTCTTCTTCTCCTTTCCCTGCATCCTCCCCCCCAGATCCTTCCTCCCTAGCCTCCTTTTTTGTAGCTAAGGTTGATACCCTCCGTCAGTCTTTTCTTTTGTGTCCCCCACCCCTTTCCCCTCCTGCTATGCTTTCCCCCCCTCCCCTCCATTCCCCATCCCGTTCCCTTCCCGTCCTATCCCACTCCTGGTCATCCTTCGAGACAATAACCCCCAGTACCCTCGAAAAAACCTTTCTTTCCCTTCGCAAAACCACTTGTTCGGCTGATCCTATCCCATCTCTCTGGCTCCTAGAACCCTCTCTGGCTCTTTCCCCCTATATCCTCTCCATGTTTAATTCTAGCTTATCCTCTGGTACATTTCCATCTAGTTGGAAGCATGCTGTCGTTCATCCCATCCTAAAATCCCGGTCTTCTGATCCCTCTGCCCCCTCTAGCTGCGCCCCATCTCCAATCTCTCCTTCCTTTCTAAATTCCTGGAAAAACTGGTCTTCATTCAACTCTCCTCTCACCTTGAAGTTTCCCTCACCCTTCACCCCCGGCAGTCTGGTTTCCGTCCTGGTCACAGCACTGAAACTATCCTCCTCTCTCTTCTTAATGAACTTCACACCGCTCACGATCGTGGCTTATTCATTTTAGCTGTTTCCCTTGATCTCTCCGCAGCCTTTGACCTAGTGGATCACCGCACCCTCCTCACTCGTCTTCGGAAGGCGGGTCTTTCTGGTTTGGTACTTCGGTGGTTTCACTCTTTTCTCTCATGTCGCTCCTTTTCTGTAGTTACTGGGTCTTCCTCTTTTGCCCCCACTCCCCTCACATGTGGAGTTCCTCAGGGCTCTGTCCTCGCCCCCCTTCTCTTTAATATTTTTCTAGCCCCTCTTGCCCTCATAATTCAACAGTTTGGTATTTCTGCGTATTATTATGCAGACGACATTTTTCTCCTGCACCACACAAGCTCTCTTTCTCCTGACATTGCCCCTCTTAATCTTTGTCTCACTGCTATCGCCTCATGGTTCTCTTCTAATTTTCTTTATGCCAACCCCACTAAATCCTTTGCTATCTGGTTCACGTTCGGGAGCCCCCCCCCCTGCCTGCGCCCCCTCTTTTTCCTCCCAGTCCATTCCTTGTCTCCTCACTCCGGTACCTTGGTGTTACTCTTGACTCTTCTCTTTCTTTCACGGCCCATATCTCCTCCATTGTTCAACGTTCTTTTCTTTCCCTTAGGCAGCTCCGAGCCATCCGCCCCATTTCTCTCCTCCTCTGCTCTAGCAACCCTTCTCCTCTCTTTAGTGGTGTCTCATCTAGATTACTGTAATGTCTCCTTGGCTGGTCTCCCCCAATCCCAATTGTCTCGTCTTCAACGTGTTCAAAATACAGCTATTCGTCTACTAACTCATGCCTCCCGCTTCGACCATGTCACCCCTCTTCTTCTTCACCATCATTGGCTACCTGTCTCCTTTCGCGTCCAATATAAAATTCTCGTTCTTGCACACAAAGCTGTTCGTACTGGTACCCCCTCCTATCTTGCTGACCAAATATGTTTCCGTACTTCACATCGTCTGCTTCGCTCTATTCACACAAATCGGATGTCTCTTCCCTCCCCCTCCCAGGCCCACCTTGTCTCTACCCGTTCTTCCGCTTTCTACTTTCTGGCCCCTAGCCTTTGGAACTCGCTCCCCCCCCCCCCCCCGCCACTCCGCGCAGAAGAATCATACCAGTCCTTCAAATCCCAGCTCAAATCCCACCTCTTTAACCTAGCATTTGACCTCCCACCCTTGTCCTCCCCTTCCCTCTCTGTTCCGTGATGTTATACTGTAATTACTAACTGGTTTGCTTTCTCTCTTTCCTTTTTCTCCCTTTTCTGTTGTTTTTAACTGGCGTTCCTTTTCTTTTTCTCGCAGCCTTATTTTTAAATTGGATAATGTTTTTATTGTAAACCGCTCAGATGCCCATGGTGTTGGGCGGTATATCAAGTTTTATTAAACATAAACATAAACACATATCTTTCTACCTTTTGTGCATTTTTTTCAGTTGCAATTGCTCCAGCCACTTTCTTCTGGTTTCTTCATGTTTTCTGCTAACTGTCCATCGTCTGCTGTCCATTTGTTCTTTCTTCTCTTCTAGTTTTTTTTTTCCATTCTCTCTCTCTACATCTGCTTTGACATACTAATCTTTCTCCATTTGCTCTTTCCTCATTCCTATTTCATCCACACAAATTTTACCCCTCCATCCTCAATCCCCACTTACTCTCCCAATACCCGGCCAATTGTAGATTTTTCATCCCTCCCACACAAAATATTTTTCCCCTCTCCATTTTACTCTCCCAGCCCCATCCCATTCTAATCCTCTCCCAACATCAGCTCCCTTCTAGTTCCAGTCTCACCCAGCATCCATTCCCTTCTAGTCCCTGCATCAGCCCATTTCCAGTCCTAGCCCCCCATCAACCCATTTCCAGTCCTAGCTCCCCCATCCATTTTCAGTCTGAGTCCCTTCAACAGCTCATTTCCTAGCCCCACCATCAGCCCATGTCAAATCCTAGCTCCCCTCCACTCAGCCCAATTCCAGTCCAAGCCCCCCATGAGCCTACTTCCAGTTCTAGCCCCTCCATGAGTCCATTTCAATTCAAGCCCCCACCACAGCCCATTTCCAATCTTAGTTCCCCCCAACAGCCCATTTCCAGTCCTATCCTAGCTGCTCCATCAGCCCATTTTCAGTCCTAGCTCCCTCCCCATCAGCTATTTGCAGTTCAAGCCTCCCCTTCCACTCAGCCCATTTCCAGTCATAGCAACCCCCAACCCATTACCAGTCCTAGCCCCCCATCAACCCACTTCCAGTCCTAACCCTCCATCACCCCATTTTCAGTTTAAGCCCCCCCTATAACCCATTACCAGTCCTAACCCCCCATCAGTCCACTTCCAGTCTTAACCCCATCATCCCATTTCCAGTCAGCCCCCCATAGCTCATTGCTAGTCCTAAACCCCCCCATCAGCCCACAGCCCATTACCAGTCCTAACCACATCAGCCCTCCTCAAGTCCTAACCCCTCCCCATCAGCCCATTTCCTGTCCTAGCCCCCCATAGCCCATTAGCAGTCCTAACCCCCCATAGCCCATTAGCAGTCCTAACTCCCCCATAGCCCATTAGCAGTCCTAACCCCCATCACCTCATTTCCAGACAGCCCCCATCAGCCCACAGCCCATTACCAGTCTTAACCCCCCCATAGCCCATTACCAGTCCTAACCTCCCCCCAACAGCCCACATCCCATTACCAGTCCTAACCCCTCCCCATCAGCCCATTTCCTGTCCTAGCCCCCCATAGCCCATCATCAGTCCTAACCCCCCATAGCCCATTACCAGTCCTAACCCCCCATAACCCATTACCACTCCTAACCCCCCATCACCCCATTTCCAGACAGCCCCCATCAGCCCACAGCCCATTACCAGTCTTAACACCCCCCCTATAGCCCATTACCAGTCCTAACCCCCCCCCAACAGCCCACAGCCCATTACCAGTCCTACCCCTCCCCATCAGCCCATTTTCTGTGCTATAACCCCCCCATAGCCCATTATCAGTCCTAACCCCCCCATAGCCCATTACCAGTCCTAACCCCCCATCACCCCATTTCCAGACAGCCCCCATGAGCCCACAGCCCATTGCCAGTCTTAACCCCCCCCCCCCCATCGGTTTATAGCAAAACTTAAAAAAAAAAAAAAAGCTGGCTCTGGCCGCTGCCGCCGTCGCGGAAGCAGCAGAATGAAGTGTCCCGCGGGGCCTCCTCTGCTCGCTGAGCCCCTCTGCAAGGGCTTTCAGATTCACGAAGGGAGAGTGTCTCCCTCGCGTCTCTGTTAAGCCCGCAGGGGCTAATGGGAAATTTCCCATCTGCCCCT
Organism: Ichthyophis bannanicus; assembly: GCA_033557465.1. Classification (NCBI taxonomy): domain Eukaryota; kingdom Metazoa; phylum Chordata; class Amphibia; order Gymnophiona; family Ichthyophiidae; genus Ichthyophis; species Ichthyophis bannanicus. The sequence goes on along the minus strand of CM066032.1, from coordinate 1,500,650,713 downwards.
TTAGGCGTGAGGGGCTGATGGGAAATTTCCCATTAGTCCCTGCGGGCTTAACAGAGACGCGAGGGAGACACTCTCCCTTCGCGAATCTGAAAGCCCTTGCAGAGGGGCTCAGCGAGCAGAGGAGGCTCCGCGGGACACTTCATTCTGCCGCTGCTGCGGTGGCAGCGGCAGCAGCCAGAGCCAGCTTTTTTATTTTTTATGTAATTTAAAAAAAAGCAGAATGTTCTTTGTGCGGGGCCCCCTGAAACGCGGGGCCCTGTGCAAAAAATATTCTTGCTCAATGGGCGGGCTGGCCCTGGCCCTAGTAGTGATTCCAAGAAAGTTTCTACATCTTTCTTGGATAATCTTCACTACAGGCTTCTTACACTATATCTTATCTACCCCTGCCATCTCCAATCCCTGGATTTGGCAATGTAGTAGACGTGGCTGTCAGTTTACTCCATCAGCCAGTTCTACATCCCAGTTCTCCTGCATAATGCTCTCTGCAATCCTATTGAGAAGCTTTCTACTATGGGCCCTTGCTAGAGAGCGTAGAGCTTTATCTAATGGCTATCCATCATGGTTGAGAAATGCTTCCTCAATCATCCCCTATGGCTGTGAGGGTTCTTTATACCCTGCTATCTTCTTTAAAAAAAAAAAAAGGGGGGGGGGGGAAAGGACATAAGCTTTTTCCACGTGAAAATCTAAGAGTTATTCCTTTCCTTAGGGAATATACTCTTTTTTTTTTTCTTGCAGCTTGTCCTCATGGTATCCTAACACTTCAAGGACAGCACATATTAATCTGAAAAACGCATGATACCTCCTTGTTCCTCACATAGGTCAACTTGGTATCTCATCCTATGCGTTTCTGTCCCTTTACCATGCTGGAGTTCCACAGGACTCCGAACTTGCTGTTTACAGACTGATATCATCCTCTGTTTTCTTTACGTAACCATCCTGGTAATTCACTGGATAGCATTCCTTTACCTTCATCTCTGGGGGAATAGATTCTCTATATACCTCCTTGTTCTTATAGGAAACCTTTCCCTTCACATCTCCATGTGAATGTCCAGATATGCATGACTGTCTGCTTACTGCAGGCATCTATCTTTAGACCTATATATTAAGGTATATATATCTATATACATATATATATATACCTGCTACATCTCTATAGATGTATTTGTCTGTCAGCTAAGTGTGCATATGCTATGCCCTTTAGATCTTATTATTTATATATATATATATATACACACACACACATATATCTATGTATATCTATCCGGATACTTATTATAGATAGATATGTATTTCCATACTTATCCCTGACTGTCTATGCTCATAAAGGTTTTCACCTTCATGCATGTTCTGACAGTGGGCTTGCACAGCTCATACTGTTCCACAGTATGTTCCAGATATTTTGCACACAACCACTGCTGTGAAACTGACAGCCCTACCATATCCTAGGTTTACGTATCCCTGAAGCTCCATGCCCCAATGTCTTCCTACCTCTTTCCAGTTAGGAAAGGCATGGTGGATTTCAGATTCAATTCTTTAAACTTCTGTCCTTTCTGGGAGTTTTGGGTTCTTCTCATACCCTTTCCTCCCTCAAGGACTAGGTCTGTTTGTCCAGGTCGGTCAGTCTTCCTCTTTTGCTTCTACTTCTGTAGCCAAAAGTGTTTTCAGCTTTCCATGAAGCTTCCCACTGAAGACCTGCCGTGTTTGTGTTACCCTAATTGAATCCTGGGGTCACCTCTCACTTCCAGACGTTGACCTCCATTCTCACTCCAGTGAGGTCACCTTGAACATTTTTCTACTGGATCCCCAGTAGACTCCATCAGCCTCTCTACTTCCTGCAATCCAGTAGGTGAGCGTCATATGGTGATTGTTCATTTCAATATTATACTGCTTGTTCATTTCAATATGTCTTTTGATAATGATCATACATACATGGACTCCTTGAAGGTAGTCCTTTCTTAGGTTAGCTGCTTTTCCTGCAGCTCCTCTCTATGCAACTCCTACCCTCCATCCTCAGGATGCCTGGCCATATCAAATGTAGCATGTTTTCAATCTTCAACATGTTATGGCTCCAAGCCTCTTAGCTTGGGAGTCCCCATATGTGAAGACTCATTCCTGCTTGTTCCTGGAGATAGCACAGTTACTTACCTGTAACAGGTGATCTCTGGGAACAGCAGGAATAAGTCTTCATAACCCGCCCACCTCCCCTAGGAGTTGTATTTTTATATCTATCTTTCCTTTCCTCTTTCTCTCTCTTTGTCTCAGCTATGAAACTCAACTGAAGAGAGACTGTTGGAAAGGCGGTAAGGCAGCATGCAGGCGCTGAGGGATGCTCCCAAAAGCTTTCTGATTGGACGCTGGGGAGCGTTCCCGCGCAGGCTCCGTCGGTACCGACGTACCCCATATGTGAAGACTTATTCCTGCTGTTCCCAGAGATCACCTGTTACAGGTAAGTAACTGTGCTTTATTACTCATTTTTGCTTCCACAGCAAGCTGCTTCTACCTCTCGCTGTCTCAAATGCTTCTCAGCCTTGCCACCTCTTCTCTGAGCTCCTCCACTTCTTTCATGAGGGCTTCAGCTTGCAGACATCCTGTGTATGGAATCGATCCTTCAACCGGCATCGGACTCTGTCTGGACAGAGGCAGAAGCTGTAATTTGGGCAACAGCTTTAGTAATATGTTTTTCTCAGCCACCGTTCAGTTGGTGGAGCTTTGGTTTCTGCTGAAGTAAATTAGAGAGACCTACCAAAGTCCCTAACTCCCTCAGCTGTTCTTTAAGAGAAAAAGCAGTTAATCTCTTTTATTTGTGTTCTAACATCGCTGTTCTGTGTCCCTGTGTGTAGTCCCACTTCCTTCTAAGACGGTTATTACTTAGTAAATTTTGATATTATGTGTCTGAAGAATACAGATTGTGTTCCCTTTGTAAAATTACCTTATCAAAGCACCTTGAAGAATGGCAAATTGTTTGTCAACAAGTTAATTGGGGAGTTGCCCTATATAGCAAGAATTCTCACATGGGGTGGGTAGGGAGAGATGTAACATCTGATGACAATTGGTCAGCTAATTCAGCCTCTCAAAATATTCCTTAGTAAGCTCCCATTTTCCTTGTCAAGGTAAAATTCAAGATTTCTCTGGGTGCCCTTCTTCCTTACCTCCAACCAAACAATCGGCTTTGCTCCTTAGACCTAAAGGATGCTGATATTCACAAACTTACCCACCCAGATTACAGAAATTTCCTCAGATTTGTATTTTGGAGCAATCTTTACCAATATTAAGTCCTTCCTTTCAGTTTGGCTTCGGCACCAAGAGTTTTCACGAAGTGCCTAGCTGTGGTGGCAGCCTATCTTCAAACTCTGGGGATCTTTCTGTTCCCCTACTTAGGCAATTGGTTGCTAAGGGCAGATACCGTCATAGCAGTCACTACTGCCCTCAAACAGACTATTCACATCCTACAGGAGTTAGGTTTTGTCATAAATTATTCAAAATTGCACCTCACTCGAACTCAAAACCTAGAATTCATAGGAGCTTGACTAGACATGATCCAAGCTCGAGCATTTCTGCCAGACGACAGACGTGCCTGACTAATGTCTTTATCATTACAGATCCAACAAGAGGCGTCAGTAACGGGCCAGAACATTCCTGCGCCTCCTAGGCCACATGGCCTCCACAGTCCATGTCGTTCCATATGCTCGTCTCAACATGAGAATAGCACAATGGATTATCTCACAGAAGTGGAAGCAGTCCACAGACCACCTCTGACCATCACCATCACTCCTCAGATGAGATCAACCATGCAGCGGTGGAGCAAACCACACAACATCCTCATAGGGTTACCTTTTCAACAATCTGTACCACAGTGTACCCTGACGACCAATGCATCAAAGCTAGGTTGTGGGGCTCACCTAAATGGTCTTAAAACCCAGGGCCTATGGATGTCACAAGAGAATCGCCTTCACATCAATCTCCTCGATCTCAGAGCAATCTTCAGTGCCATCTGGGTCTTCTCTGCCCATCTCAGGGGGCTGCTCAGTCCTCGTTCAAATGGATGACCAGGTGGCTATGTTTTATGTAAACAAACAGGGAGGAATGGGCTCTCTCCCCTTATGCACAGAGGCCATCCACTTGTGGAAATGGATAATCTCTCAGGAGATTCACCTTCATTTAGTGTACCTTCCAGGAAAAGAGAATTCCTTAGCCGACGGAGTCTCATTCTCTGTCCACACGAGTGGAGGCTGGAACCTCAAGTAGCTCAACACTTGTTTCAGATTTGGGAGATGCCAATAATCGATCTCTTTGCTTCTCCTGTCAATGCTCAACTACCTCTGTTTTGCTCCAGGATCCCTTCCCCTCCCAGGGAGAGCTCAGATGCATTTCTCCTTCATTGGGGACAGCATCTCCTCTGTTTTTTCTCCTTTCCCCTTCATAGTAAAGACACTATTCAAACTATGAGCCGATGGGAATGATGAGGCATTCCTAACAGGGGCTATAGATTTCAAATAAAGGTAAGAATTTGGTTTTTTTTAAATTGCTAGCTCTCTGACTGGGAGCTCTTAAAAGGGTTTTGGTACATTTTTAAAACAAAGTTACTTTCTTTTTGGTGCTTTAGTTTAAAAGGAGAAATATTTTCTTTAGTGGGGTAGGTTTAAAACTCTGCTTTAGTAACTTTCTCAGCTCTTTGGAGCTACTGACACCTAATCAGGTGTTCCCTCCCTTCCCACCCACCCCCAACTCCCACCCACCCCTAGTGAGCAGTCTTGCTTTATAGGGAACCTCCCCAATTAACAAAACACAGGGACTTTGAACAGTACATTTGAATATAATAAGAGAGATTTAACTGCTTTTTCTCTGAAAGGACAGCTGGGAAACCGGCTGATACTTTGGTAGATCTCTTTCTTATGCTTTAAGACAGGGGTCACCAACCTGCGGCCCACGAGGTCCCTTCGTGCGGCCCGCGAGGCTCTACCCCGGTTAACATTACGTGCGGCCCGCCAAGGATTCCCGCCATTGTATCCACGCGCTCGCAGCTCACCGACGACCACCTGCAAGCGTCCCTTCTCCTGTCAGTGTCATCTGTGAAGCCGGACTTTAAGCGTTTGTCTGCTAGCATGAATCATCAGCCATCTCATTAAATTCAATAAAGGTGATCAGCCATTGTTTTCATAATTTTGCGTTTGTTGTTTTTTTTCGCGGGGGCGGGGAGAAGGGGGGTACGGCCTGCGAAGCTCCCGGTAGTCGGCTGTGCGGCCCGCGGCCCTCTGGAGGTTGGTGACCCCAGCTTTAAGAGATACTTAAGCTCCACGAACAGAACAATGGCTAAGAAAAATCATATCGCTAAAGCTGTTGCCCCTGTTACAGCTTCTGCCTCTGTCCAGACAGAGGTCCCAATGCCATTTGAAGCTAGAAGGATGCTTGGGTGCATAGGGAGAGGAATGGCTAGCAGAAAAAAGGAGGTGATAGTGCCACTGTGTAAGTCTTTGGTGCAGCCTCATTTGGAGTATTGTGTGCAATTCTGGAGACTGCACCTTCAAAAGGATATAAACAGGATGGAGTCAGTACAGAGGGTGCCTACTAAAATGGTTAGTGGTCTTCATTATAAAGCATATGAGGACAGACTTAAGGATCTTAATTTGTACACCTTAGAGGAAAGGCGGAATAGAGGTGATATGATTGAGACAGTTAAATACCTCCATGTCATAAATGCACAGGGGGAGAGCCTCTTTGTCTTCCCTTACCTGGATGACTGGTTCATAAAGGGAGGCACGGCCTCAGAGGTGCAGCCGGCCACCACACGCGCCATCTTTGTTAGTGATATAGCAGAAGGGCTGTCGGGTAAGGTTTGCCTCTTTGTGAATGATACCAAAATCAGCAATAGAGTAGACACCCAGGAAGGTGTAGATAACATGAGGAGGGATCTAGCTAAGCTTGAAGAATGGTCTAGAATTTGGCAGCTGTGATTTAATGTTAAAAAATGTAAGGTCATGCATTTGGGCTGCAGCAATCTAAGGGAGCAGTACAGTATAGGGGGTGAAGGACTTTTGTCCACTAAAGAAGAGCGGGACCTAGGCGTGGTTGTGTCTGATGATCTTAAAGTAGCTAAACAGGTAGAAAAGGCGATGGCAAAAGCTAGAAGGATGCTTGGGTGCATACGGAGAGGAATGGCTAGCAGAAAAAAGGAGGTGATAGTGCCTCTGTATAGGTCTTTGGTACGACCTCATTTGGAGTATAGTGTGCAATTCTGGAGACCGCACCTTCAAAAGGATATAAACAGGATGGAGTCAGTACAGAGGGTGGCTACTAAAATGGTTAGTTGTCTTCATTATAAAGCATGTGAGGAGAGACTTAAGGATCTTAATATGTACACCGTAGAGGAAAGGCGGGATAGAGATGATATGATTGAGATGTTTAAATACCTCCGTGGCATAAATGTACAGGGAGAGAGCCTCTTTCAGCAAGTTCTGCTACGAGGGGACATGGGATGAGGGTGAAGGGGGATAGATTCAGGCGTGATATGCGGAAATATTTCTTTACGGAAAGAGTGGTGGATTCGTGGAATAGTCTTCCAGTGGAGGTGGTAGAGATGAGGACAGTATCTGAATTCAAAAAAGCATGGGACAAGCACAGAGGATCTCTAAAGGAAAAAAGTGGACTGTTGTAGTTGTTGATATGGAAGGACAGACTAGATAGGCCATGTGGTCTTTTTCTGTCATTTTTCTCTGTTTCTATGACCCTCATTGCCCCTTACTGGCCCACACAACCCTGGTTTCCCTTACTACTTCAACTTGTTTGAAAGCCTTGCCTCAACCTTGGTTACTCTCCCAACTTTCTCAGGAACAGGGGTCCCTCTTGTATGCCAAACTCAAGACCCTTCGCTTGACGACTGTCTGCTGAGTGGGTGGTCTTCTCACACCTAGGACTCCTAGAGGAGGTTTTACAAGTTCTCCTATCTTCCAGAAAAGATTCCACCAGATGCTTTAATGCTTTCAAGTGGCGCAGATTCAACATTTGGTGTTCTCAGAAAACACAAGATCCTTACACATGTTCAGTCCCGGATCTACTGCTATACCTGCTTCACTTATCCTCCTCTGGTCTCAAGACCAACTCTGTAAAGGGTACATTTATGTGCCATTGCGGCCTCTCACCGTACATTGGAAAACCGGCCGATCTCAACACATTCCTTGGTGGCTAGCTTCATGAGGGGTCTTCTCCTGACCAAACCACCTCTCTGCCCACCACTCACACTGTGGGATTTAAATGTTGTTCTTGTACAGCTCATGCACGGTCCTTTTGATCCCATGGCATCAGCCTCTTTAAAGTTCTTAATATGGAAAGTCCTTTTTCTCATTGCAGTCACCTCCGCTCGTAGGGTCAGTGAACTGCAAGCCTTGGTAGACTATACTACATATACCACATTCCACTACAACAAGGTAGTCCTTCGGACACATGCTAGGTCCTTACCGAAAGTCGTCTCCTCCTTCCTCCTGAACCAATCCATCTCACTATCAACGTTCTTTCCAAGGCCTCATATCTCCCTGGCTGAGGTGAAATTACATACTCTTGATTGTAAGAGAGCATTCTCCAGGACCAAGCAGGAAGTCAGTCCTCACATATGGGTGACGTCGGCGCCGACGGAGCCCTCGTGTGGAGCATTTCCCCAGCTTTGAAAGAAAGCCTTTGGGAATTGCAGCGCGCATGCGTGGTCCCCTTCCTGCCCAAGGGTGCCATCTTGCTCAGTCTTCTTTTTTCTGCGGAGCCCGACGGACGTAGTTCGTTTTTCCCCGAGAAAAAAGTTTATTTCCCTGTTTTTTATTTTTCTACCTTCGGTTTGACGCCGGATCCTTTTCCCGCCTTGGCCCTATATGTCGGTATCGAGTCCACTTCCTCTTTTTCGTTTTTTGTCCTTTGTGACTAGCGTTTGCGCCATTTTTCTTTTTTCACTGGCAGCCTGGTCTTTTGACCTCGCAGGGGCCCTTTTTCCCCCGATGGCTACCAGCGGGTTTAAAAAGTGTGATCGGTGTAAGAAACTTATATCTCTTACCGACACACATGACGGCTGCCTCGGACCCGATCATGACCCGATGATCTGTGGTCCGTGTGGCAAAATGTCTTCGAAGGCGTTGAGGAGTCGGCAGCACCAGAAGGATAGGATTTTCTCTGACTCCGCGTCCGGACGGGCCCGGACCTCATCAGAGACCTCGACGTCTCGGGACTCCGGCCCCGAGCAGCGTCGGGGTTCCTCTGAGCGGGGGTCTCCTTCGCGGGAACATCGCAGGAAGAAGAAACCCGCAAGGGCGGGGTCGGTGGACGCTCCTGGTTCCTCGAGGGCCAGGTCGCATAGCCCCGATAGCCATCCCGGGTCTTCGGAGTCGGAGAGGCCTGCCAAGCATCCTTGTATCGAGATGGAGTCTCCTGGACAGGTGAGTGCTGTAGTCCTCATGGACTCTTCTCCAGGGGAGCCAACGTCGGGGCCCGAGTCGGGGGCTGCTGGGTCTCCTGAGCTCGGACTCAGGTTGACGGCCTTGGAGAACAGCCTCGCTGCCTTCATGGAACAGCAGCGGGCATTGATCGCCGGTCTCACCGGTGCATCTGCCCCGACCACCGGGACCTCGACGTCCCAGTCGACCCCGAAGGCCGAGCCGATCCTCGAGTCCATGCGGGCTCGAGTCGATCCTCGGCCACGATCTCCCTCGGCCGAGGCCGTCGATGCCGGTACCCTCGGCGTCGAGACGGCTGGCATCGGTGCCCGCCTGACCGGAGCCGCTCGATTCCTCCTCCGAGGAGTCGGGCTGGGAGACGGAGGACGAAGAGTCACCCGACACTTATCGGACTCGGTGTCTCCCATCGGACTCGTCGGAGTCCGAACCTCGGAGACCATCCCCACCGGAGGATACCCGGTTCTCGGACTTCGTGCGGGATATGGCCAAGGCCTTGGCCTTCCCCGCGGATCCCGAGGAGGAGCCTCGAGCCAAGGAGCTCGAGGCCCTCCATTATGACTCTCCCCCAAAGGAGGCCTTTACTGTACCGGTTCCTCCGATGCTGGAGCAGCTGCTCTTTCGCATGTGGGAGACCCCGGCCTCGAGGCCGGTGTTAAGCAAGCGGGTCGATTCCATCTATCGAGTCCGCAAGAGCCCCGGGTTCCAAAAGGCACAATTACCGCACCACTCCATGGTTGTGGAATCGGCCATGCATCGACTGAAAAGTCAGAAGATGCACTCCTCGGTGCCTCCCGCCCGGGAGGCCCAGAACCTGGATGCCCTCGGTAAGAAGTGCTTCCAGGGCTCTATGCTTGCTTGCCGTGTCCAGACTTACCAGCTCTACATGGGCATGTATCTCCGAGACCTGGCAAAGGAGATTGCCGGGTTCTCTGCTGGTCTCTCCGAGGAACCTTTGCTGTGGTTCCAAGCCTTGTCCACTGGTATTCGAGAGTGCTCGAAGTTTATCTCTCGAGCAGCCTACGATGGCTTCGAGGCTTTGGCCCGAGTAGCCGGGGCCGGCATTGCTGCCCGCCGACAGGCTTGGCTGCAGTCATCCGACCTCGAGCCATGGGTGCAGGACAAGTTGGTCGATGTCCCCTGCTGAGGTGAAAACCTCTTTGGCAAGCCCATGGCTGAAAAGGCTTCAGAACTCGAGACCGAGACTCTGACCAGGACAAGGCTGTCCAGGAAAACCTCTGCCCCTCCTCAGAAGAAGGGCTCGGGGAAAAAAGACCTTTTACCCGAGGAAGTCCTCTGCCTATAAACAATACCCTCATTATCAGGCCTCTGCAGCTCCCCAACAGGGTCAGCAGGCCAAGGGGCAGGGTCATGGGCCCCGTAGGCAGAATGCCGCCAAGCCACCAACACCAGCCCCTGCTCAGCAGGGTGGGGGGTTTTGACTCAGCAAGCATAGCCTCTTCTCCTCAGCTGGCTCACATCAGCACAGGAGGCCGGCTGGCCCACTTTGCCCACAGGTGGTCAGCCGTCACATCAGATACCATATAGTCCAAAAGGGCTATCTTCTCTCCATTTTCACCAGGTACCTCCCTCCTATTTTCCAGGGGAGCCTCCAAGACTACCTCTGCACAGGGACCTACTCCTTCAGGAGTTAGCAAGTCTGCTAAAGGACCAGGCTGTGGAACCGGTGCCCCACCACCTGAGAGGTCACGGCTTTTATTCCAGGTACTTTCTGGTACCAAAAAGAACAGGAGGCCTCCGATCCATCCTAGACTTGCGCAACCTCAGCAAGTTCCTGGAGAGGGAAAAGTTCAAGATGCTTACCCTTGGAATCCTGCTGCCCTACCTCCAGCAGGGAGATTGGCTATGCTCCTTAGATCTAAAGGATGCTTATACTCACATCCTTATTTATCCAGACCACAGACAATATCTCAGATTTTTTGTGGGGGGAAACCACTACCAGTACAGAGTACTTCCCTTTTGCCTAACCTCCGCTCCCAGGGTGTTCACCAAGTGCCTGGCGGTGGTGGCGGCCTACCTGAGGCTTCAAGGTCTTTTTGTGTTTCCATACCTGGACGACTGGCTCATAAGGGGCCAGTCTTCCCAGGAGGCCAGTCAAGCCACCCTTCGCACTGTGGCTCTGCTTCAGCACTTGGGGTTTGTCATAAGCTTCGCAAAGTCCACTTTGCTCCCGTCCCAGAACTTGGAATTCATAGGAGCAAGGCTAGACACTCTTCAGGCAAGGGCTTTTCTGCCAGTGGACAGGGCCCTCCGGTTGATGGATTTAGCCAGGCAGTTTCACAGCAATTCCGTGGTCTCCGCCAGGCAATTCCTGAGACTTCTCGGCCATATGGCTTCCACGGTTCATGTAACCCCCAGTGCCCGCCTGCACATGAGGCCTGCTCAGTGGAGCCTTCGAACTCAGTGGCATCAGGCCACAGGGAGCCTTGCAGACTCGGTGAGAATATCCACCCTGCTCGTCTTCTTTCTACAATGGTGGCTTCATCTTCCGAATCTGGTACTCGGAGTGGATTTTCAATCCCCTCCGCATTCTCAAGTGCTGACGACAGATGCTTCTCTTCTGGGTTGGGGAGCACATTGCCAAGGGGCATGTACTCAGGGTCTCTGGACTCCTTGGGAGGCTGCTCAGCAGATAAACTTCCTGGAGCTACGGACAATTCGCCTAGCTCTGAGAGCCTTCTCCCACCTCACATTTCACCAGTCTGTACTGGTCCAGACGGACAATCAAGTTGCCATCTTCTACGTGAACAAACAAGGAGGCACAGGCTCCTTCCTTCTCTGTCAGGAGGCACAGTGGCTGTGCTCTTGGGCCGTCAATCACGGAATCCTCCTCAAGGCTGTCTACCTCCCCGGTCAAGAAAATTACCTGGCGGACAGACTGAGCAGGATCCTGCAACCACACGAATGGAGATTGAATCCATTGGTGGTTCAGCAGATCTTTCTCAGGTGGGGCCTCCCCACCATGGATCTCTTCGCCAGCCCTCTGAACCGGCAACTCCCGAGATTCTGTTCCAGACAACTGCATCCTCTCAGAGTAGCAGCAGATGCCTTTCTGATTCCTTGGTCCCAAGGCCTACTGTATGCGTTTCCTCCCACGCCACTAGTGTCTCGAACACTGTTCAAGGTCCTCAAGGACAGGGCCTCAATGATTCTGATAGCCCCCCGGTGGCCGAGGCAGCCGTGGTTCCCACTCCTGCTGCAACTGGCGGTGGATACTCCTTTGCCTCTGGGAATTCAACACGATCTCCTGTCTCAGGACCAGGGGTCTCTCTTGCACCCCAACCTCCAGTCCCTTCATCTGATGGCCTGGCTGCTGAAAGGGTTGTCCTGGCTCCCCTACTCCAGGAAATCCTACGCTCTTAAGTGGCGTAGATTCTCCACATGGTGTGCTCAGCACAGCGAGAATCCCTTCTCGTGCTTGGTAGCGGTAGTATTGCAATATTTGCTTTACCTCTCCAATCTAGGCCTTAAGTCCAACTCTGTCAGGGTTCACCTCAGTGCTCTCTCAGCGCACCACTCGCCGGTGGACGGGAGGCCTCTTTCCAACCACCCTTTGGTGGCTCGTTTTCTCAGAGGCCGCCTCCTGCTTAAGCCTCCTTTGCGTCCACCAGCCTCTGAGTGGGCAACTCCTACCCTCCGGCCCTGGTGTTGGGCTACCGGTCGGGGGCGTTCTCAGAGAAGATTCCTTCCTGTTACTGACGAGCTAGAGGGAGCTCATTTTTCCGCTTGGGGTCTTCGGTAGCCTTAAGCTGGGGAGTCCCATATGTGAGGACTGACTTCCTGCTTGGCCCTGGAGAAAGAGTAGTTACCTGTAACAGGTGTTCTCCAGGAGCAGCAGGAATCAGTCCTCACAACCCTCCCTCCTCCCCTTGGAGTTGCAGTCTTATGATTTATTTTTGCTAATTTTTTGCTGTCTTTTAGCTATGTCATCAGACTGAGCAAGATGGCACCCTTGGGCGGGAAGGGGACCGCGCATGCGCGCTGCAATTCCCAAAGGCTTTCTTTGAAAGCTGGGGAAATGCTCCGCACGAGGGCTCCGTCGGCGCCGACGTCACCCATATGTGAGGACTGATTCCTGCTGCTCCTGGAGAACACCTGTTAAGGTGAGTAACTACTCTTTGCCATTCTATCTCAACTATACTAAGGATCATCGCCAGTCCTCTGTTATTTGTCTCTTTTGACCAAAGTCATCTGTGGCTACCAGTCTCTAAGAGAACAGTTTCAAACTGGCTAGCAGACTGCATATCTTTTACTTACTCGCAAGCTGGTCTCTCTCTTCAAAACCACGTCACTGCCCATAATCTCCGAGCCATGGCTACCACTGTAGCTAACCTTCATTCTGTCGCTATTTCTGGAATCTGCCAAGCAGCTACCTGGTCTTCACTTTATACCTTCACAGTGCACTATTAGTGCCTGGACAGGGACTCCAGAATTGCTGCTCAATTAGGTCTATCTGTTCTACGTAATCTTTTTCAAATTTAGACAACTAGCCCTCGGCCCTCTGTACTACCTCGCGAGGGGTGCTCTGAAGGAGCTGAATCTGTTCTATCCTTGCTGCAAGCTCTGGTTGTGCAGGACTCATCTCACACTCATCAGTCTGTGTCTAGGGAATCCTATATGTGAAGACTGACTTCCTGCTTGTTCCTGGAGATAGCATAATTACTCACCTGTAACAGGTGATCTCCCGGACAGCAGGAATCAGTCTTCACAACCCACTCACCTCCCCTTTGATTTTCCCATTATTTCTTTTTATTATTATTTTGTCTCCGCTGTACACCTGACTGAGGAGACTAGGAGCTAAAGTGGGAAGGCAACCATGCATGCATGGAGGAACACTCTCAAAGACTTTCCTATTGGATGTTGGGGAGTGTTCTTGCACCAGGCTTAGTCGATACCAACATCACCCATTACTGCTGTTCCCAGAGATCACTTGTTACAGTGAGTAACTACGCTTTCTGTGGGCTCAGCAGGCATTTCCATTCCAATTCAGGGATCTCCTCTTTAGCTTGTCAAAGCCCCAAGAACCTGTTTAAAGGTTATGGTTATAGTAGTGGCCTTTCTTCACAGGGAAAGCATCAATTTCAACGGTATCTGAACAAATGGTTGATATGTGACAATTTGGAGGTAAGTGCCACAGCTGCCACTTGCAGAGTGCTGCAGCTCCTGGAGAGCTTTGGATGGGTGGTGAACTACACAAAGAACAATCTGCCCTCTCAGTCTGACGAGTACCTGGGTGTTCACTAAAATATAGTCCTTGGCAGGTTTTTGTAAAGCAGGAGAGAGCAGACAAGCTACACTCACAGTGCAGTCATTTTGCTTTCAACTGAATCTGGAAGCCATGGGACTATCTTCAATTTGGGATCCATCCTCCCCATGGTTATTAACCTAAGTTGTATCTCCTGTTCAATGTAAGTGCAAAGCAGGCTCTTCCTTCTCTGCACAAAATGTTATCTGTAAACCGCACTGATTTTAAATAGCGCGGTATGTAAAAGCATTAAATAAATAAATAAATTGCTTTGACTGAAGCTTGTTCCTGGGCCAGGACCCACACGAGACATTTACTGTGAGGTTTGCTCTCCTATTGGTTGCCCCAGTCAGAAGAGTACAACAGTCAGTCAGGTAAGCTCTTTTTTGGTGGAGGTCCTTCAGAGCTGCCACCTCCTGGGCCAAGGACCCATTGGATAGTTGTGACTACCAATGTCACTTTGAAGAGCTTGGGGGGGGGGGGGGGGGCGCACGGTGAGGGTCCAATGGTTCAGAGTCTGTGGTCAGGTCACAAAGCCTTTTGGTACCTCAACAGACTGGAGGCCATGGCAATACAACTAGCCCTGAAGAGGTTCTTTTGATTTTATAAGTTAGGGCAGTCGGGGTGCTGTCTGACATCGCAATGACAGTTGCATATGCCAACAAGCAGGGGGACACTGGTAGCATAGCTGTGGTGCAAACCAATTGGCTTTGCCTATGGGTGGGTGAGTAGAAAATTTACATGCGCACTATTTGACTGAATATCCAGGATCTGGGGGAATGGAAGCTGAGTGCCTAAAACTTCCAGATGAAGAGTGGATCGTTGGGGGCAGCCAGCCTTTGATGGTGAGATGGCAGAATTCCAAAGCTTCCCATTTTTACGGCTGCAGGAGGGAGGGGTTGGCGCTGCCAGCATAAGAATGCCATACTGGGTAAAACGAAGATCCATCAAGCCCAGTATCCTGTTTCCAAGAGTGGCCAATCCAGGTCACAAGTACCTGGCAGATTCCCAAAAAGGCATACAGGTTACACAGTGCCCATCCCAGGGTAAGTAGTGGATTTTCCAGGTCCTCTCTAATAATAGTTTATGGACCTTTCCTCCAGGAATTTCTCCAAACTTTTTTAAACCCAGCTATACTAACCGCTTTTACTACATCCTCCATTAACTAATTCCAGAATTTGATCACTTGTTAAGGGAAAAAATATTTTTTCTTATTAGTCTTAAATGGGTTACATTGTAGCTTTATTGCGTGTTCTCTAGTCTTTCTACTTTTTGATGGCATAAACAACCAGTCTACATATACCTATTCCACTCCATTCATTAAATTATAGACCTCTGTATACTCTGAATCTTAGCCTCAAGAAAATCTGCTTTTTCTCCAGGAACAAGCAGGAAGTAAGTCCTCACTTTTGGGTGATGTTGGCACCGAGCAATTCCCCAGCTTTCAAAGAAAGCCTTTGGGATTGCTGCCACGCATGCGTACTCCTCTTCCCACCCAAGGGTGCCATCTTTCTCAGTCTCCCCTTTTCCGTGGAGCCCTTCGGATGCACGTCCTCGTCCCTTGGAAATAATGTTTGTGTCTTCAGCTGTTTGGCCTTTTTCTCGGTAGTACCAGTCCTCTTCCTTCCTCCCTTTCGCCCCTGCTCCGGTTGTGGGCTAGGGGACCCCTTTTTTTTCACTCTCTTTAGTGTTTTTTCATTCGGGCCCTTTTCGCACCCTTTTTTCTCCAACCGCTGGCCTCGAGGGTTTTCAACCTCGCAAGGTCCCTTTTTGCCCCCATAGCCATCGGCTTCAAGAAATGTGACAGATGCTCCAAAAATATATCACTCACGGACACCCACGACTGCTGTCTATGGTGTCTGGGGGCTGACCACAACCTGGAGCTCTGCACTCTTTGTAAGAAAATGTCCGCTAAGCCTTGCTAAGCCTCAAGCAGAATTCCGACGACATTTTCCATAAGGCAGCCCTGGGGTCTCCAGTGGCACCTCGTCCTGCTGATCCATTGCTTGCAGGGTCCCCCGCAGTGACCCCACGCCCCAGGTGTCACTCCGATCAGGGTTTGCCCGAGGTGGAGCGGCGAAAGAAGACGACGACCTCAAAGTCGCTGTTGGGGACTCCAGACAAGTACGAGCAGTCTCGTGTTCGTTCCCTTAGACCTCCCTGGCGTTCCTAAGAGTCGGACAAGGAGCGGCCTCTAAAGGTACCTTGTATAGACACTGAGGCCTCTGGCGATGGCGCCCGGTCTCCTGAGTGTCGTCCTGGCGAGGACCCTCTGTCCTCCTCCACGCCAGAGCCGGTAATACTGGCGTCGGCATTGCAGGGATGCACTCCCAAGTGGGAATCTTGTATGCAGGCACTGGAGCGCAGCATTTCTGCCGCCTTCGCCGCCCAGCAGGCGCTTTTGCCCAGCACGGCTGGCTCGCGCCCGAGACCGAGGGTCACCTGACTGGGGTACTGAAAACTGCCTTGGAAACCCCCAAGAGCCGCAGGCCTTGTGAGAGTCCTCGGCATCGGTTTCGTTCGCCGTCCCATTCCTTGGGGGCGAGGTCTTCCAGAGTCAGTGCCTCCGGCTCCAAGTGGACCTCAGCCACTGGGTGCGGGGATCAGCCCGACTCCGAGTCCTTCTCGGGCTGGGAATCGGATGGGGACACTTCCCCGTAGACCCGCGCCCTTAGGGATCTCCCCTCTGAGCCGTCCCCACCTGCCTTGGAAAGGCAGTCACCTCCTGAGGATGCCTCTTTCCTGGTGTTCGTGCGGGATATGGTTCGGGCTCTCAATCTGCCTATGCAAACTGAGGAGGAGCCGAGGGCAGAGGAACTTGACATCTTGCAGTACGAGTCTCCACCTAGGGAGTCTGTTCCAGTTCCGGTACCGTCCATCCTATCCCGGCTGCTTCTCTGCATGTGGGAAGCACCCACCTCGGTCCCTATTGTCAGTAAAAGACAATGCCATGTATAGGTCCAGCGCCACCCGGGGTTTTGGAAGACCCAACTTCCTCATACCTCCATAGTAGTCGAATCCGCGATGCGGAAACAGAAGAGCCCGAAGTCACACTCTTTGGTCCCACCTGGTAGGGAATCCTGCGCCCTCAACACCCTCAGATGCAAGGCTTACCAGGGCTCCATGCTGGCGTGCCGCATCCAAGCATACCAACTGTATATGGGTATGTTTCTTCATAACCTCGCCAAAGAGCTCGGCAGTTTTTCCACAGGCCTTGGTGGGAAGCATCTTCTCAGGTTTCAGACCCTCCTGAGGTCTGTCGCAGACTGCTCGAAATATCTTTCCCGCTTTGCATATGACAGGTTGAAATCTTCTGCCCATGTGGCAGCTGGCTGGTATCGACGCCCGATGCCAGGCATGGCTCCAGTCTTCGGACCTGGAACAGTGGGTCCAGGAGAAGCTTCTGGATGTTCCCTGCCTCGGCGAGCAGCTGTTCGGCAAGCCCATGGAGGACAAGGCAGCCGAGATCGAGACTGAGTTTGTGACTCGCACCCTTCTCTCACGCAAAACCACCTCTCTTCCATGGAAGAAACAGCACAGCAGAAGATCTTTCTTCCAGAGGAAATGGCTCCCCCACCAGGGATACCCACCATACCTGCCTACCCCTGCACAGACGACCAGCGCTCGGGGCAAAGGGGGAGCTCAGAGTCACCGGAAACTGAAGGGGCCCAAGACCCAACCACCAGCGCCACCCGAGGCTGGCCCAAGAGGGGTTTACTCTCGATGGGCAAGTGGTTGGTAGAGCTAGTGCTCAGGTCACCCCTGACCGAGTTGGACTTCAGCCCCACCTGGGAGAGGTGGAGAAGGTACTGGAGAACCCAATGGGTGGAGCAGGAGAAACGGGTCGATCTGGAGATCAGAGCGCCAGACCAAAAACCGCTGCCACTTCAGGGCGTAGGCCTGCCTCGTCGAGTAATTCCTTGACGCGAGGAGGACATCCTCCATCTCAGCTGGGACGTGCAGCAAGGCTAAAGAGACCCATTCAGCCGCCAGGGTGTCAGGGATAGCGAGACCAAGTTTGGGTGAAGCACTCATCCCTCCTTTTGTGTTAGCAGACCTGAGACACTACCCAGGGGGGACCGGAGGCTCCAACTAGAGCCGGAGTAGAAGCGGGAGCCAAGGTTGTCGAGGCCACAAAGGAGCCACGAGATTCACCGAGGCTCGGTCGCGCTGGATCTTGTGTAGGGTCCTCACAAGGAGAGGGGTTGGAGGGAATGCATACAGAAACCCGGAAGTCCAGTTCAGGAGGAACGCACCCAGGGCCACCCTGCTCGGATACGGTATCGGCCTGCAGAAGTGGGGAAACTGCACGTTCACCGGGCTGGCGAACAGGTCTATGGACGGAGTCCCCTAGTGGCAGAACAGGTGGAGAACCACCTCTGGACTCAGGCGCCACTCGTGTGGGCGAAAGAGCCTGCTGAGTCTGTCCACGAGGAGGTTGTCCTGGCCCGGGAGGTAGACCGCCCTCAGCGTCATGCCTCTGTATATGGCAAAGGAGGACTGCCTCCCGACAGAGGAGGAGGGAGCCCGTGCCCCTGTCCTTGTTTATGTAGAACATCGCGACTCTGTCGGTCTGCATGAGCACCGACTTGCCCCTCAGGTGGTACTCGAAGACCTTCGTGGCCAACCGGACCACTCAAAGCTCGAGCAGGTTGATCTGCTGCCGAGATTCCTCGGGTAGCCACCGCCCATGGATGCAGAGATGGTCTCAGTTGGCGCCCCAGCCCAACAGCGAGACGTCTGTTGTCAAGACAAGCTTGTGCTGTCGAGTCTGCAAGGGTATGCCCCGAAGGAGGCTCTGGGGGTTCTGCCACCAGACACGGGACTCGAATAGGCTGTGAGACACCCGGACAGGGTCCTGGAGGCAGCCCGAGACTTGGGCCCATTGTGCTCTGAGGCACCATTGGGCTGCTTGCATGTGCATTGTGCATACGAGCGTGGGAAACGACGTGGACGGTCGAGGCCATGTGCCCCAGGAAGTGCAGCATGGCCCACGCTGAGACCTTGGGCCGGCCTTGGACCTCGGCGGCCAGAGCGCAGAGTCGATCCAAGCGTGCTCAAGGGAGAAAATGCGGTCGCACGTTCTGTGTCGAGAAGAGCACCAGTGAACTCCAGGGTCTGCACTGGTTTGAGGTGGAACTTGGAGTAGTTGATCAGGAAACCGAGACACTCGAGGAGGAGAACCATGCGCGATGCTAAGAGGTGAGCCTCCTCCGCCGATGTGCCGGAGACGAGCCAGTCGTCTAGGTGAGGATAGATGGATATGCCCTGCAGCCGGAGGTGAGCTGCGGCCACTGACAGGCACTTGGTGAAGACTCGCGGGGTAGATGTGAGCCCGAAGGGGAGCACTCTGTACTGAAAGTGCTTTCCCTTCACCCTGAAACGCAAGTACTACTGGTGCTTAGGGTGGACAGCAATGTGGGAGTAAGTGTCTCTGAGATCCAAGGAGCATAGCCAATCACCCTGCTGGAGGTAGGGCAGCAGGACGCCAAGCTTGAACTTTTCCCGCACCAGAAACTTGTTCAGATTCCTGAGATCAAGGATGGGGTGCAGGCCCCCCGTCCTGTTCAGAACGAGGAAGTACCGGGAGTAAAACCCCCAACCTTGGAGGTGCGGCTGAACTCTCTCGACTGCCTGTTAACCGAGGAGGTTGTTCAGCTCTTGCTGCAAGCAAGCTTGGTGCGAGGGAAGCCAAGTAGGCTCCGCTGGGGAGAACGGAGGAGGGAGTCTGTCTAGACGAAGATGATGCCCGTCCCGGATCACCTGCAAGACCCAGGTGTCCGATGTAATAGCCGCCCATTCGGGGGCGAAAAGAGACAGGCGTCCTCCCATGGGCGGAAGTGCCCCCAGGGGGCAAGAGGCAATGCTTTTGGCATCAAAACCCCGGGGCTTGCTGGGGTGGCGCTCGTGATTGGGTCTTGGGCCAAGGCGGCGTCGGTGGCTTCGCTGCGCTCAGTGCCTCTAATGGACATATGCCGGGCTGCGACCTGGTCTTCAGTGAATACCTTCGTCTCACACTACTACCTGGAGAGGGAGTCCCGCCGCGACAGTGCTTTCGGCCAGGCTGTACTCCGTAATCTGTTCAGGGTATAAGCAACTCCTGCTCTCCGACCCTCCTTCTGTGGCTACCAAGATCTTGGCCCGAGGACTCGGGCTTCCTTTGGACATCGGCTTCTGCTCATGACCTCGCAGGTTCGGTAGCCTGTAGCTGGGGAGTCCCATAAGTGAGGACTGACTTCTTGCTTATTCCTGGAGAAAATATAGTTATTCACCTGTAACAGGTGTTCTCCAGGGACAGCAGGAATCAGTCCTCACTACCCTCCCACCTCCCCTGAAGAGTTGCAATTTTGTTATCCTTCCCTTGCCATCTGCTTAGTAGGGCTTTAGCTCTGGGACCTGACTGAGCAAGATGGCACCCTTGGGCGGGAAGAGGGCCACTCATGCATGGCAGCAATCCCAAAGGCTTTATTTGAAAGCTGGGGAATTGCTCCGCCCGGGCTCCATCGGTGCCAACGTCACCCATAAGTAAGGACTGATTCCTGCTGTCCCTGGAGAACACCTCTTACAGGTGAGTAATTATGCTACATTCCTCTGTAGACCGTGTTACCCTGCACCCACTCCCTAACCTTGAGGGTTAAGGAGGGATGGGCCTTTTGTAGTTGTGGGGGCCAAATGATAGTCGGGAACAAGAATATTTATTTTATAAGGATTTTATTTACCCCACTCCTTGGTGGAATGGAACAGGCGTGAGGATTACCAAAACAGGAACAAAGGAAAAATCCAGGCTTTGCAATATTGTGCTTAAATTATCTTTCACACTGGAGTGCACATTACATCATGTGTCCTTTTTCTTTGTATTCACAAATAATCAAATGAGAAACAATAATGTTCATGTGTTGTAACCAGATTATACTTTAGCTTATTTTCCTAATGCTTCATAAGCTCTTCATCCAGGTACTTAAACACTACTCATTTTTCATAAGCTTTTCTTCCAGGTATTTAAACAGCATACCATTCAGGATAAGGTAGAAAATATGACCATTCAAGCTTTGCTTTAGTCAGCTTTGTCAATCAGCCCAATTGAGCAGTCCATTGGCTGATTAATTTCAATCATGGGCAATGGAGCAGGTAATGGTATTCCTGTCCCAGGACTATTTCCTGCTTGGACTGAGTTTTGTTCAACAACAGCTCTTTTATCTAAGAACTGTTTAAACTCATTGAGAAGAAGTTCAGCCTGCCTTCTAGCTGGGCTAGACTGAGGATATTCTCCTCCTTTAGGTAAGAGATTATTTACTTCTGGAAAGCAAGTAATGCCGTCTCTGTTTAAACAATCAATGCCTGCAGTGGAGTTACCCCTCCCCCACTTATCTCTGTTTGCAAGTGTTGGGTTAACAAGTTCCTCTGCACGAGATCTGCTTTTAAAGAGTGATTCAAAGGTAGGACCTCCTGAATTATCTTGGCTTAATTCTCTTCTGAACAGTTCAGCTGAATTCTTTATGTCAGCCTGCTTGCTAAAAGCTGGAGCTGTTTGGTGAGAAAAGCTGGGTTTGTTTAAAGAGACTTCAGGTTGTAGCCAACGGCTCTCACACTGCCTAAAACTGTCCTGAGCTTTAAAGTCAGCATTCACTCTTTCTGGCTTCTCATAAAACTTGTCATATGAATTAAATACAGCAGGTACCTTAAAATGAGGCTTGTCTGAGAATGCCTTGCCACGGTGCCTTTCTCTCCAAGGGTCAACTGTGTCTTCCAGAAACCTAGGCTTTAATCCTGGGTCTCTCAGTGCTTCTAACCTCTGTTGCTCCCAGAAGGTTCTTTCAGGCACTGAGTATCCCTGGTACCTACTTCCTGGTTCTGAATCCCTTTTCCCTGTATTACGGCTGGGCAGTGTTTCTCTTGCTAGGTCAAAGGATTCTGCATCCAAGAGAGCTTCTTGCTTTTCCAACGTCCTTTGCCTTCTCACTCGTGGGCTCAATCCACTTTCACTTCTCATTCCATTCGTCCTACTCCTTATCCTACTACTGTCTTCCTTCTCTCTGCTTAACAAGGGGCCCCTGCTCTGGGGAGCCCGCCTCCTACTAGGGCGTGCCCAATCAGCAGCTCTGCTTCTCTCCTCCCCTGAGGTGAACTGTGTTAGCTGATTAGCTCCCTGCAGCTTGTGCTGAGAAGGAAAAACCTTGCCTTTTCCTGCAATACCTGAACCAACCAGCGGGTCAGTATCAGTTTCCATGGCTTCCAGTCCTGCCACTGTGTCACAACCGTCATTAGGTGAGTGTTATGTAGAATAGCAGATCATCCTTCTCTGGTGATCCTTGTAATCTCCAGGAACAAGCAGGAATGTAGTCTTCACATACGCTTTTGGGAGCATTCCTCAGCACATGCGTGCTGCCTTCCCGCCTTTCCAACTGTCCCTCTTCAGTTCTTCGTTTTCCGCGGAGGCAACAGGGCACACACCCTGTCACCGCAGAAAATTTCTTCTTTAAACTTGTTTTTCTTGTGGTTGCGCCTGCCTCCGCTTGACGCCTACCGGTACTGCCGGTTCTCTCTTCTTCTTTTCAAAAAAAAAAAAAAAACTTCTGAAGTGTTTTTCTTCAGAAACGTTTTCTTTTTGGTGCTAGGCGCCATTTTGGGCATTAGGCCCCATTTTCCTGAAAAATGGAAAAACCAGCTAGTGGTTTAAAAAATGTACTAAGTGTGGCGGTACCATTTCCGTCACCGACACCCATGACTGGTGTCTCAAATGTTTAGGCCCTGACCATTCTCCATCGGAGTGTTCCTCTTGTATGGGGATGACTAAAAGAGGAAGACAGAACCGGGCTGCAAAGCTTGTACCCTCTTTTCTTCAGATGCGATGTCCATTGCATCGACGTTTTCCAGAACCTCATCTTCCTCTCATGGATCTCAGGTAACTAAACATAAGAGCCGGTCCTCAAAGGGTAGATCTCCTTCCAAGCATCGAGAAGCCATTGGCATTGCCTTTGAGGAAACTATACCAGCAAATTAGCCCCAGCGGAGGCTTTGGCCTCCAAAGCACTAACGGGGCTCCAGGATGTTCTCAAGGCCTCGACCTCGGCAGAACTACTGGTGCCATGCTCAGGGGTTCTGGCTGCTTCTACCGGTACCGACACCCAGGCATCGGCAGCGTCGATAGACCAGAGATTCCTCGCTATCGAACGCAGTCTTACAGCTCTCCTTACAGCTTTGGTACCGTTGACACCTCTACAAACGGTTCAATGGGCACCGGTCCCGATACCGGGGCCGGTGCCAGCACCGGTACGGATACTGGTACCAGCACCGACGGTACTGGCCCCAATGGGAATTCTGCCCATGCCAACTTTTTCGGGCATCAACAGATCAGTACCGGACCAACTCGGTGCCGACTTTGATCGATACCGAGCTTTGCATGAACATCGGGATTAGAGATGCTTCGAATCTTCCGATTCCGATGACTCAGATAACTCGGTCGGTGCCAGAGTACTTCTTCCGGAAGACTCCTCCTCAACACAGAATGTCTTCTCTGGAGGACATGTCTTTTCAGGATTTTATTCGTGATGTGGCCCGAGGTCTATCAATCACGGTAGCTCCTGAAAAAGAACCTAGAGCAAAGGAATTGGAAATACTCCAATACCCTAAGGCTCCCAAAGAGGCAGCTACCCTGCCCATTCATGAAATTCTTCATGATTTCATGCTCAGGATGTGGGAAACACCTCTGACCACATCTCCTCATTCTAGGAGACTCGATACCATTTATCGAGTTCCACCATGTCCTGGTTTTCAAAAGACTCAGCTGCCACACCATTCAATGGTAGTGGAATCAGCCATGCGTAGGATGAAAAGTGCAAAAAGACATGCATCCATTCCTCCAGGTCGTGAATGCAGGACTCTTGACGCCTTTGGGCGTCAAACATTTCAGGCTTCCATGCTTTCAGCTAGGATCAGCTCATATATTTTATATATGGGAATGTTCCTCAAAGAAGTCATAGGAGACTTGGAGCTTATGAGCCCCCTTCTCCCTGATGACAAACGACAAGACTTCCTTACTCTTGTCAAGCATGCTCAAGACGTTTCCAAGTTTGTAAATAGTGCTGCCTTTGACTGCTTTGGATGCATCAGCAGGACTTCTGCTATTGCCATTGGTGTACGTCGGATTGCCTGGCTTCAGGCATCAGACTTGGAGACTTGGGTACAGGACAAATTAGGAAACATCCCTTGCACAGGAGAAAACCTCTTTGGCAAGAATTGGCAGGAAAAGGCTAATGAGATAGATACTGACAATCTCACTTTAGACAGATTGTCAAAATCTACAGCCACTCCAGCCAAAAAGAAATCCTATAAAAAACCATTTTTCAGCAAAAAGAGGAAGTTTTATCCATCCTATATCCAGCAAGGGCAAGCTCAGGGTCAAGTTGCCCAAAAGGGACAACAGCAACAATCCAGACAACAAAAGAAGCCAAAAGGCCCGAGAGCTCAACCAGCTCCACAGGCTCAGCCCCCTCAAGGGCTTTGACTCCTTCCTAGAGAGCTTAGCTTTCCTGTCTCTGAAGGGTCCAGAACTCGTAAACATTCCAGGCAGTTTGTGTCATTTTGTCAGCAGATGGCACCAAATAACAGCAGAAAATTGGACTCTGTCCATTGTAGGGGAGGGGTACAAGCTTCATTTTCACAGCATGCCCCCTCCTACAATCTTAAGACAGTTCAATTCCCAAACCTCTCCAGACAATCTACTGGATCAAGAGGTCTCAACACTCCTTGCTCAGGAAGCAATAGAGGAAGTGCCCATTCCCTAACAGGGTGCAGGGTTCTACTCCCCCTATTTTCTTATTCCAAAGAAAACAGGAGGGCACAGACTCATTCTAGACCTCAGAGAATTGAACAAATATCTGTTCTGAGAAAAGTTCAAAATGATTTCTCTGGGAACTCTTCTGCCATACCTTCAAAGTCAGGATTGGCTTTACTCTCTAGATCTAAAGGATGCATATACTCATATTCTGATCCATCCAGATCACAGGAAATTCTTATGATTCCTTTTCAAGGGAAACACCTCCAATACAGGGTTCTTCCTTTTGGTCTGGCTTCGGCACCAAGAGTATTTATGGAATGCATGGTAGTAGTAGCTGCATTCCTGCGAACCCTAGGGATATTCGTCTTCCCTTACTTGGACGACTGTCTCATTCAAGCCCCCACGATTCCAGAAGCCAGCTCTGCACTGCCTCGCACAATGCTAATTCTCCAATACTTGGGATTGGTCATAAACTTCCCAAAATCCCAACTTGTTCCTTCTCAGACCCTGGAGTTCATAGGAACTTGTTTAGATCCCAGACAGTCAAGGGCTTTCCTCCGACAGCCCGGCTGTCTTCGCATAATGCAACTAGCTTCTCAAGCAGCGGGAAAGTCCTCCCTAACTGCTTGAGAACTGCTGCAATTACTGGGACATATGGCATCCACAGTTCATGTAGTTCCCTATTCTCGCCGCCACAGTTCATGTAGTTCCCTATGCTCGCTTCCACATGCGAGCAGCCCAGTGGATACTACCCACACAGTGGACACAGGCCACAGGACATCTGTCGGACAAAATATCAAACTCACAACGACTGATCTGTCCCTACAATGGTGGCAGTCACTGGAGAATCTTTTATTGGGGTCTCCTTTCCAACAACCCCCATTCCAGGCCACCCTAACAACAGATGCATCACAGGTGGGATGGGGAGCACACCTGCATCATCTCTCCACCCAGGGTACCTGGACTCCACAGGAGGCTTGTCTTCACATAAACCTCCTAGAACTCAGAGCAATCTATCTAGCTCTTCGAGTATTCCATGCCCAGCTCAGCTACAAGACAGTTCTACTCCAAACGGACAATCAAGTAGCCATGTTCTACGTGAACAAGCAGGGCGGAACAGGCTCTCTGTCGTTATGCAACGAAGCTTTACGATTATGGGCCCTTGCCAGAGAGCATCAAATTCACCTTCTCGTGGTATATCTTCCAGGCATTCAAAACCTTTGGGCAGACAAACTCAGCCGAGTACTGCTGCCTCATGAATGGTCTCGCCACCTAGACCAGCTGATAAAGATATTTCACATCTGGGGAACCCCAGACATAGACCTCTTTGCAAGTCCACTGAATGCCAAATTTCCCTGCTTCTATTCCAGAATTCCGGCTCACAATTGCCAGGCAAGGCATGTCTTCCTCCTTCACTGGGGTCAGGACTTCCTCTATGCCTTCCCACCCATTCCCCTCATCCCCAAAACACTCTTCAAGCTTCAGAGAGACAGAGGTCGTATGATCCTTATAGCGCCACAGTGTCCATGACAAACATGGTATCCCCTGCTTCTACATCTCTTTCAAGCTGCACCTCTGGAGTTAGGGTGTGCTCCAGACCTTTTCTCCAAGAGAACGGGATGCTATGGCACCCGAATCCCCAGTCCCTGTATCTCAGGGCCTGGTTGCTGAAAGCCTAGACCTGCAGGATCTTAACCTTTCCCAACAGGTAAAGGATGTCCTTCAGGCTTCCATAAAACCTTCCACAAGACGTTTTTACGCCTTCAAGTTGAAACGTTTTACTATATGTTGTTCTCAAAAGGTCTTAAACCACCTTGTGATACCTTTGGGATCGGTTCTAGAGTACCTACTTCATTTATCAAATTCCTCTGTAAAGACAAATTCAGTAAGAATCTTAGTGCAATTGCAGCTTTCTATAAGCCTCTAAATGGACAGCCAATTTCCTCTCATCCAATTTCCCCTCATCCACTCATAGCAAGATTTATGAGAGTTCTTCTATTAACAAAGCCTCCCATCAGGCCACCACCGGTGGCATGGGATTTAAATCTAGTTCTCGAACAGCTCATGAAACCGCCCTTTGAACCTTTAGCCACTACAACTCTAAAGTTTTTATCCTGGAAGATCATCTTCCTAATTGCAATCACCTCCGCACATCGCATTAGTGAATTGCAAGCTTTAGTGGCTGATCCCCCTTATACAAGGTTTCACCATGATAAGGTTGTTCTCAGAACTCATCCACATTTTATGCCAAAGGTGGTTTCGCCTTTTCATTTAAATCAATCAATTTACCTTCCTGTATTCTTTCTGAGGCCCATGCCTCTAATGCAGAAACGAACCTTCATACTTTGGACTGTAAAAGAGCCTTGGCTTTTTACCTACAAAGAACACAGCATCATAGAAAGTCTTCTCAACTTTTTGTTGCTTTTGATTCTAGTCATTTGGGACTTCCGGTCTCCAAAAGAACTCTATCTAAATGGATTGCACAATGCATATCCTTTACTTATGAGAGTAAGAGTCTTCCTCTTCAAGGCCATGTCACAGCACATAATGTGAGAGCCATGGCAGCCTCTATGGCTAACCTTCACTCTGTGTCTATCAATGACATCTGTCGAGCAGCCACCTGGGCTTTGGTGCACACCTTCACAGCCCACTACTGCCTAGATAAAGCCTCCCGTCTGGATGCCTTCTTTGGCCAGGCTGTTCTTCAACATCTCTTTCAGCCTTAATTCAACTCCTACCCACCCACCCTGGTAGTATGCCAGAGGTTCATGGGAGGAAGCATGGCCCACCTCACTATAGGTGGCAGCTTCCTGGGGCCATCTCCCCAGCATCTTCAGCTAGGGAGTCCCCATATGTGAAGACTACATTCCTGCTTGTTCCTGGAGATAGCATAGTTACTCACCTGTAACAAGTGATCTCCGGGAACAGCAGGAATTTTGTCTTCAGAACCCACCCACCTGCCCTAAGAGTTGTTTCTCTATTTCTCTGTCTCTTTCCTCTTTCCCTCTATCCTTTCACTCAGCTACAAACTTAACTGAAGAGGGACAGTTGGAAAGGCGGGAAGGCAGCGCGCATGTGCTGAGGGATGCTCCCAAAAGTGTTCCTATTGGATGCTGGGGAGCGTTTCTGCGCAGGCTCCGTCGGTACCAACGATAAGCATATGTGAAGACTAAATTCCTGCTGTTCCCGGAGATCACCTGTTACAGGTGACTACGCTTTCCTGGACTGGCCTCACAGGATCTGGTATTTTTTTATTTATTTTATTTAGTAATGCTTATATACTACTTTTCACCAGGTCAAAGCGGTGTACAAACATAACTATCTCAGATATGTCAACAAGTAGAGGTGACCTGCACGGAGTGGTGGGTGCACCCCTAAACAAGGCATGTAGAGGGGTGACCTGCACAGAGTTGCAAACGCACCTACTCTTGCCACCTTGCTGGGCAGACTTGATGAACCATGCTGGTCTTTATCTGCCATCATATACTATGTTAGTATGTTACTATTCAGGTACAGTGTATGATTTCCCTTGTCCCCGAAGGGTTCATAATCTGTTTTGTACCTGAGGCAATGGAGGTTTAAGTGGCTTGCCTAAGGCCACGAGGAGTGCCTGTCGAACTTAGAAACCCCAGTCCCTTCAGCTGAGATTGCTGTCCTCCAGTGAGATTTGAACCCTCCAGCCCGAGGCAACTTGCCCCAGCCCATAGGTCACTCCTCCCTTTGGTCAGGATATTGGTGGGGCATTCTCTGCACCTGCCTCTGGATCGAAATCTTCTGATTCTAGGGCCCAGTCATATTATGACCTTGCCCTTAAGATGTTTTGAATGGGCATAAGGGTTATTCATTGATAATGATCTGGACTCTCCTTAAAATGTACAGAATCTCCATTTCTTCGGCTTATGCGTGAGTTTGGCCTTTCTGCAGGGAGATCTGGAGAATGACATTGCTCTCAGTTTGCTTAAGGTACAAGTGGCTGCCTTAGTCTGCTACAAAGGACAAGAACAGAGAGTTTTGCTGGCAGCTCACTCTGAATATAGTTCATTTTTAACAGGACATTAACTAGACTCTGTCCTCTCTCTGCCCAGTGGGATCTTATTTTGGTCCTAAATTTCTTGGAGGGCTCTTGTGCCATGCGTCTCTGAAAGATTTATTTTTGAAGCTGGCCATTCTGGTTGCTGTTCAGCCAAGCTCAGAATTGTAGACTCTCTCATGCAGAGATCCTTATCTTCTCAGCACATTAATTTGCTCAGTTAGTTTGCAGGTCCTTTCTATGGCAGAGAAGTCTGGGCTGCATAAAATGCCCAGTTTTTGTTGGACTTTGCAGGGTCTTTCTTTGCTACTTGAAAGTCTCTAACTCAATGAATCATCTGTTTGTTCTGTTCAGTAGACTGCAAAAGTGAGAAGCAGCCCCCAAGGCTTCATTGTTTGCATTGATCAAGAAGGTTTACATGCTGAATCTGCAGCCATTTCCATAAAAACATAAGAAATTCTGGGACAGACGAAAAGTCCATCAAGCCCAGCATTCTTTTTCCAACAGTGGCCAATGGTTCGGCACAAATGTACCTTAAGGACTCCAAAAAGTAGACAGTCCAGGTTGGTTTCCTTATTTTAGATTTCAGCAAAGCCTTTGATAATGTTCCTCATAAGAGGTTTGTAAGTAAACTGAGCAACTTGGGGATGGATCCCAAGGTGGTGAACTGGATCAAAAACTGATTGACTGACAGAGTACAGAAGATAGTGGTGAATGGAACTCACTCTGAAGAAAGGAGAGTGAGTAGTGATGTGCCTCGGGAGTCTGTTTCTGGACCACTACTGTTCTTTGTCTTTGTGGATGATATTGCAGAAGGATTAAAAGGAAAGGTTTGTCTCGTTGCAGATGATAAGAAGATTTGCAACAGAGTAGACACTTTGGAGGGATTAGACAACATGAGAAAAGATCTACAAAACTTAGAAGAATGGTCAAATGCTTGGCAATTGAGATTTAATACATAAAAGTGCAGAGTGATGCACTTGTGATGCAGAAACTCAAAGGAGCTGTACACGATAGAAGATGAGAGGCTGGTGTGTATGGACCAAGATAGAGTCTTGAGAGCCGATAGTGTCTGAGGATCTCAAGGTGGCGAAGCAGTGTGACAAAATGGTGGCCAAAGCCAGAAGGATGTTAGGCTACATACAGAGAGGAATAATTAGCAGGAAGGAGGAAGTATTAGTGCCTCTGTTCAGGTCATTGGTGAAGCCTCACTTAGAGTATTGTATTTAGTTTTGGAGACCGTACTTTGCAAAGGATATAAAAAGACTTAAAATGGTTCAGAGGAAGGCAACTAAGATATAGGGCCTGCGCCAGAAGGCATATGAGAAACCGCTTTGACCCGGTGAAAGTGGGATATAAATGCAGCTAAATAAAATAAATAAAAGAATTGAAGACCTAAATATGTATAATCTATAGGAGAGGAGAGACAGAGGGATATGATATAGACCTTTAAATTCTTAAAGGATATTAATGAACAAGCAAACCTTTTTCAAAGATGGGGAAGCTGTAGAACTAGAGGATATTAAATGAAGCTGCAAGGAGGTAAACTTAAAAGCAGCATCAGGAAATAACTTTCCCACAGAAAGGGTAGTGGGAGAAAAAGGCATGGAACATAGAGGATTACTACATAGCAAGAGGATGGAATCAAAGCAAAAGTAAATAACTTCATAAATAGAGAAAGTAACCTGCATGGAGGGTCAGGTACAACCTTAAGCAAAGTCATGGGTGGGGGGTAACATACACAGAAATCAGATGCAGCTATACAACTCTAGCCACCTTACAGGGCAGACTAGATGAATCATGCTGGTCTTTATCTGCCCTCATTTACTATGTTACTATATTTTTGCAGTAATTTCTCCAATATCTGACAAATACTATTTCTTTTACAGATACCATCTTAAACATGGTTTTCAGCGAGCATTTTTCTGTTAAAGGATAGACTGGCAACCTCATAGAAATTTACAAGCCATTTAAGCACAATTTAGGGTACCAGCCAGGACCTACCTCCTAGACTAAGACCCATGTATCATCCTTAAATCCTTTACAATGAGAATAAACCCCTATGGAATCTGAAATTCCTATTGCTGAATTCTTCTTTGCATATCTCATCAATCCTCTATCTGCTCACTCTACTTCTGGCTATGTTGCAGTGATGGACTTTGAACTTAGCTCCGTAGGTGCTCCCTTTGCACAGTGGTGGTGCTATTCACTCCTAACTACAGATGCATCAAGTCTAGCATCTGAAGCACAGCTTGATGAGTAGCATTAGCTGCTTAAAATTTAAGGCAGGTTGCTCTGCACACTGTTTCTCATTTCCTTCAGGATTCATCGCTCCTCATTCAGGCAGACAATAAAGCAACACTGGAGCAAATAAAGGTCTTTGTCGAAAGCCAGCAGACTCTTGAGATTCCGCTTAGCCAGTTGCATCTAAATGCAAGCTGTTTACATTCTTCTGACTCAGAAACACTTATCTGTCGAACTCAAAGTTCTACAGCTCCATAAGTGGTGCATGGATATATCACACCTAATATTATATGTGACTTGGAGTGTACATTGACCATTTTTCACATTGATAGCGTAAAGCTGTCTCTGTTGCTTTCTTTGCCCTTCCTATGCAAATCTGGTTTTAAATGCTTTAGCTATTTGTTCTAGGTAAAAAGAGTTTTCAGGGAACCATGTTTTCATCCCAAATGGGGCTTATCAGTTTTACATGGTCCAGTATATGCATATGGTCTTTCAGAAAATTCAAATTCACTTGCCAAGTTTCTCATAGCAAACTGAGTCCTGGTTAGGGACTTTCTCTTATATGTCTATGCAGCGATGCATATGTCTTGTAGCGCTATACAAATGCTCAGTAGTAGTAGTAGTAGTTAGCAGCAGGGGATTAGTGTGGCACTTATTTTATATGAACTGCATGTGATGATTTTTAGAGTTAATTTAGAATTTCCTTTTCCATAATCACATTCACAGATGTGGCTGAGCTACGAACCTCTGCCTTGTGTGAGTATGTCCAAAGTTAGCAGAAGCTCTGTGCATCCTTGTTTGGATATAGACTTAAGGATACAGGCTGACGCTTTACAATCAG
Organism: Ichthyophis bannanicus; assembly: GCA_033557465.1. Classification (NCBI taxonomy): domain Eukaryota; kingdom Metazoa; phylum Chordata; class Amphibia; order Gymnophiona; family Ichthyophiidae; genus Ichthyophis; species Ichthyophis bannanicus. The sequence continues at coordinate 1,500,619,129 of CM066032.1, read as the reverse complement.
CTATTGACTCAAAACTCACTACATTAAAAGAGGCTGTTGCACGTTTTGAGGTTTCTAAGAATGATTATGATAGGAATGTTTTAGAATATAAGAAAATTGTAAAAGAAAGGAAGTTTAAAAAGTTTAAAAGGGATGAGGACTACAGAACAGGGAATGTATACTCCTAGACGCAAAAAACAATTTCATCCAGGAGTGAGTCCAGGAAATGCAAACCTGATTCTAAGACTGAGAGATACAACAAAACCAGATTGTGACATTATTCAACAGAAGCCAGTCCAGAACTTGTTAGGAAGAGAGGTCATAGTAATTATGTCAAACAGCCAGTCTTCTGCAGCACTCTTTTCTATGGCCCCCACCAAATCAGAATCAGCAACAGCAACAGGATTTTTCAATGGATTCCCTTTGGAAGGAAGGGGACTTAAGGGAGGGGACCCTCTTCCTCCCCCCAAAAGGCATGGGAGCCCTAGCGATCAGATTATCTGTGGAGGTGGAGACACAACAGACATCACGACACCTCCAGTTGGGAGAAGTAGAGGGGATTTTTAATTTATCTAGCCATGTCCTAACACCAGAAGATATTAAGGTTTTAAAGAAGGGCTTATCTTTTGTACCCACTAGGAAACATAACCTGTTCCTGTTCGGTAATCCAGTTTAGTCCTCCACAATCGGGTAGTGCCCCTCCTCCTGCAGCCGGGAGACTGGACCAATCAAATCTTCTGTAGTATATATGCAGCCGGAGCTCCCAGAAGTCCCCAGTGTGTCCAGTCTCCCTGCAGCTGGAGGACTTCTGTGCCCCTACTGGGCACGCTAAGTGACACTTGAAGGAGCAACACTAGTTAGTTAGTTCTTTTGGGGTTTATTTCTGGTCCTTTATGTTCTATTTCTTTTGCTAGGTAGCTGTATCTTTAAAAAAAAAAAAAAAAAGCCACAGGGGACTTTCTGGGAGAAGCCAGACCTGCCTTGGGCTCCTGCCTTCCTGCCTGGGAATCTCTGAAGCCTGGGTTGAGCTCTCCCCAAGGCTGTTCGGGGAAGAGCCATACCGGCTGCAACATTGCCTGTCACTTGGAGAAGTGGGCTGAGTTCCTTGCTGTTCCCAGAGCTGGTAGGAATTTTCCTTGTTTTAATCTTTCAGCTCTCTGTTCTTTGCTTGGGCAGAGGCTCTGTCGGCTCCCCTGGCTTCCAAATTGCACTTTTTCCTGCTTTTTTTCGCTTGCCCTGTATTAGAGGGTCGTTTTCTTTCTTTTCCATATTATTTGGGTACCTTTGTATTTTCGCGCCGTTTTTTACCGCGGGTGAAAAAGTGCGGCGGCCATCTTGGATTTCTAAAGTGTGCTTTTTAAGGGCACTTTTTAACACTTGCGCACGGGTTCCCCTGGTGTTTTTGGGGTTTCTTTTGCTGGCGATTTTGCTCAGGGCACCCCTAGGATTCTGGGGAGTATTTTGTTTCCTGTAAAAAAAAAAAAAAAAAGGTTTTAAATTTAATACTGTGCTGAATTGAATAAGGTTAGTCCCCTTGGTGTGGGCTTCCCTGTTCCTGTTGCCTTATTTCTCCCTGAGAGCAGGTGGCCTTGGCATGGCTGCCAAACCTCAGTGTGTAATTTGTGGGTCCCGCAGAGGTACAATGACTGACTCTGGAATCTGTAAGAGCTGTGCTGCAGTTTCTTCAGACCTGGAGCTGCCTATTGAAATTAAGGAACAGCATGTGCCCGGGGAACCTTCTCTTTCGGGGGACAGTGTCCCTTCACCGAGCATCCTTCCGTCTGGTCTGGGCCCGGCGTCTAATACGTCGGTCCCTGAGCTCCAGCAGGCGGCTATGGTAGCGTCGCCTATAGACTTTTCCCCGGATTTTGTTCTTCTCATGCATCAGGCCTTCCGCTTAATCCGGTCTGGTCATTTGCCGGAGGCTTGGCCCGCCTCTCTCCCCCCAGCATCCGCAGGGGGGGTTCAGCGGTCTTCCCAACCCGCTGTCAAGCGGCCCAGGTTGGGGGACCAGGATCAGGACGCCCTTTGCCTCCCGGATTCCGAGGCTGAGGGGGATCCGGAGATTGAGGCGGAGGAATTAGAAGACAGGGAGCTTCCAGAACCGGAAGATCAGGCTCGCATCATTCGGGTGTTTCGAAGGGACGAGCTGGTACCTTTGGTCAGGGAGTCTCTCCAAGCACTTAACCTCTCTGCGGTGCGGCCGCTGGAGGAGGAGGGTCTCGAGGATCCTCTCATTCAGGCGGTCAGGGATGCCCAGGTAGTTTTTCCTGTGCACCGAGTGGTTGAGCAGATGATCCATGCGGAATGGGAGCAACCGGAATCCGCTTTGAAAGGGATTCGGACCATGAATCGTCTTTACCCCCTTGCCGATAAGGACAGGGACTTGTTTAAGTCTCCACGGGTGGATGCTGCCGTTTCGGCAGTGACTAAGAAAACCACCATCCCGGTTGAAGGGGCCGCGGCCCTGAGGGGGATGTTCAGGACAAAAAGGTTGATAATTTGTTGAAGCAAGCCTTCGAGACCAACGCCTTATCGTTACAAGCTTCTATATGTGGGGCGTGGGTAGCTCGAGCTTGTTTGCGATGGTTGCAGCACCTGCGCTCGGGGTCCGGTATGGACCAACAGGGGCTGTTGGACGTTACCCGCGTGGAGTCGGGATCAGCCTACTTGCCGGATCTGTTTTATGATTTAATACGCTCCCTAGCTAATAGCATGGCCTCCATGGTAGCGGCACGACGGTCCATCTGGTTGCGCAATTGGGCGGCTGACGGTTCTTCCAAGTCTCGCCTCAGTAAACTACCCTTTAAGGGCAGGTTGTTATTTGGTGAGGCTCTGGATAAGTTGGTGAAGGATCTCGGTGAGTCTAAGGGTGGTCGGCTTCCAGAGGATAAGCCTAAGCTTAATAGGTCATCCACCTCAGCGCGTGGCCAGTTTCGGGATGCTCGCAGATTTCGTTCTTCCCGGCTGTGGACTTCGCAGTGCGGTCGTTTTGGAACCCGTCATCAAGGGTTTCGTGGTTTCAGAGGAGCGGGAAGGGGCTTCTCCGGAGCTGCCTCTTCCTCGGCCTCTTCCTTTAATCGCAAGCCGCAATGAAACGAGGCGGGCTCTAGAGGAAGACCCGGTCATCGGGGGTCGTTTGCGCGACTTTCTTCCTTCTTGTGCCCAAATTACGTCAGATCGGTGGGTGCTGCAGATTATAGAAGAAGGTTATGCCCTAGAGTTTGCGCACCCACTTCCAGATTCGTTTGTTCTGTCTCCCAGCAAGGGAGATCAAAAGGCGCGGGACATCCGCGTGACCCTGGATCGGCTGCTCTCTCTGGGGGCCGTGGTTCCGGTCCCGCCTTTGGAAAGAGGCGCAGGTCGCTACTCCATCTATTTTGTGGTTCCCAAAAAGGGCGGTTCTCTTCGTCCGATCTTGGATCTCAAAGGCGTGAACCGCGCTCTCAGAGTACCGCACTTTCGCATGGAGACCCTGCGGTCAGTCATCGTAGCGGTGCGTCAAGGGGAATTTTTAACATCCCTCGATCTTACAGAGGCCTATTTACACATTCCCATCCAGCCCTCCCATCAACGGTTTCTCCGCTTTGCGCTCCCGTGGAGCCATTTTCAATTCCGGGCCATGCCGTTCGGACTCGCCACGGCTCCCCGCACCTTCACAAAGGTAATGGTTGTAGTCGCGGCGGCGTTGCGCAAGGAGGGCATCCTGGTCCATCCGTATCTCGACGACTGGTTGATTCGAGCGAAGTCCAGTCGGGAGTGTGTGCAAGTCACGAGCAGGGTGGTGGATCTCCTTCGGTCCCTCGGATGGGTGGTGAACGAATGCAAGAGCTGTCTGTCTCCGACACAGGATCTCGAGTATCTGGGAGTCCGCTTCGACACAGCAAGGGGCTTGGTGTGCCTTCCGGAGCGACGCGTGCTGGCGTTGCGGGCTCTGGTCCGTCTCTTCCGGGGGATGCCAGCTCTGTCGGCGTGGTGGTACCTGCGGCTCCTCGGCACGATGGCGGTGACTTTGGAGGTGGTGCCTTGGGCGCGCTTCCACATGCGTCCGCTGCAGAGTGCTCTTCTGCGACATTGGTCCAACCAGTTCGACTCGTTGAACAAGAGATTGCCTGGCCCAAAGACGGTTCGCCGATCCCTCCGGTGGTGGCTCTCCGCCGAGAACCTGTCGCGAGGGATTCCCTTGGAGCCTCCTCTGTGGGTTCCGTTCACGACGGATGCGAGCTGAACCGGCTGGGGGGCTCACTGCGAGTCCCGCTTTGCTCAGGGGGAATGGTCTCCCCTGGAGGCCTCTTGGTCGATCAACCGTCTCGAATTGCGGGCAGTCCGGCTAGCCCTGGTGGGCCTGGAGACCCTGGTTCTCGGACGGCCGGTGAGAGTCCTGTCGGACAATGCGTCCACTGTAGCTTACATCAATCGCCAAGGGGGTACCGGCAGCGTGGCCCTGGAGGCAGAAGCGGCGGCCTTGTTTAACTGGGTGCAAACTCGCCTTCCAGCAATCTCGGCGGCTCACATTGCGGGCGTAGACAATGTCCAGGCCGATTTTCTCAGCAGAGTGCGGGTGGACCCCGGAGAATGGGAGCTAAACCCACAGGTTTACGCACAAATCGTCCGGCGGTGGGGTCCACCCATCATGGATCTCATGGCGACCTTTCAATCAGCCAAGACAGGGCGCTTCTTCAGCAGGCGAAGGGAGCGCATGTCCGAGGGGCTCGACGCTCTCATTCAGCCGTGGCCAACGTCCGGTCTTCTTTATGTCTTTCCTCCGTGGGCTCTGATCGGCCGGGTCGTACAACGTATCGAGAGCCATCGGGGTCTCGTGTTACTGGTGGCCCCGGATTGGCCCCGGAGGCCCTGGTATGCCGATCTGGTCCGGCTGCGCGACGGCGTTCCTTGGCTCCTGCCCGCGCTACCGGATCTTCTTCTTCAGGGTCCCTTGCGGATGCCCCAAGTGGATCGATTCTCGCTTATGGTTTGGCCATTGAGAGGGCTCGGCTGAAAAGGAAGGGCTATTCCCCAGCGGTGATTTCTACCCTTTTGCGGGCGCGGAAAACGTCCACTTCTCTTACTTACGTTCGGATTTGGAGAATTTTTGAAGACTGGTGCTCCCGGCGGGGAGTCCGGGCGGCGACAGTTTCCGTGCCCGTCGTTTTAAGTTTTCTTCAGGATGGTTTCGATAAGGGCCTTGCGGCTAGTTCCCTAAAAGTCCAGTTGGCGGCTATCTCGTGTTATCGCGGCAAGGTGTTGGGTAGCCTGCTCGGGGCTCATCCGGATGTCCGCCGATTTCTTACGGCTGTTTTTCATTTGCGGCCCTCCCACAGAGTTTTCGTTCCTCCTTGGGACTTGAATTTAGTTCTGAGGGCCCTGGTTCGTGAACCTTTTGAGCCCCTGCGCAGGGCGTCTCTGAAAGATCTCACGCTGAAGGCGGTTTTTCTTGTAGCCATCTGTTCGGCACGACGCATTTCGGATCTGCAGGCATTGTCCTGTCGAGAGCCTTTCTTGTCTTTTTCCGCGGATCGGATCGTTCTCCGTCCGGTTCCTTCCTTTCTGCCGAAGGTGGTGTCTCCCTTTCACATGAATCAGGCAGTGTTTCTTCCAGTTCTTTCTTCGCAATCTGTCGGATCAACAGACAAAGGTCTTCTCCGGCTCAATGTGGGTCGTACGCTCCATCGTTATTTAAAGGTTACCGAGTCTTTTCGGAAATCTGACCGGCTTTTCGTGCTCTTCGTGGGTGCGCGTAAAGGGGAAGCGGCGGCTAAAGCCTCCATTGCTAGATGGCTCAAAGAGGCGATCGCGTCCACGTATCTGTTGCAACAGCGGTCTATTCCGGAGGGTCTGAGGGCTCATTCCACTAGGGCTCAGGCGACCTCTTGGGCGGAGTATAGCCTGGTTCCACCGGCAGATATCTGTAGGGCGGCCACTTGGTCGTCTCTGCATGCTTTCAGTAGACACTATCGCTTAGATGTGTCAGCGGCTCGGGATTCCTGTTTTGGTTCGGCGGTTCTGCGCGCCGGATGGCAAGGTCCCGCCCGGTCTTAACTGCTCTGTTACATCCCGATTGTGGAGGACTAAACTGGATTACCGAACAGGAAATGGAAATTACACTAACCTGGTAATTGTAGTTCCTGGAGGGTCCAGTTTAGTCCTCCTTCCCTCCCGACTATCTGCTAATGTGGTGCGGCGCGCCTTTCCGAACGGTTGATATTAAGACGGTTCCTCTTGCCGTTCGGTCCCTCTGTGGCAGCCGCGTTTTTTGCTGAGGCTCTTCCCTGTCTCGGGGGTTCAGGCAGCTCCTGAACCTCTGGTGGGGAGCGGTGTTTTGATTCCTGAGGCGTCAGTGCCGGCGCAATGCAGTGTTCTGACTTCCTCGTTTGGGGAGGGGGTTGGATATTCCTTGGGGGGGAACAAATTGTTCTTTAAGTAGGTCATTTTGTATATTAATCTAATGTGTTGCTTCGTTAAGTATGCTTTGTTACTAGTACACTGGGGACTTCTGGGAGCTCCGGCTGCATATATACTACAGAAGATTTGATTGGTCCAGTCTCCCGGCTGCAGGAGGAGGGGCACTACCCGATTGTGGAGGACTAAACTGGACCCTCCAGGAACTACAATTACCAGGTTAGTGTAATTTCCATTTTGATATACAAGTAGAATTGTTTATTCTCCAGGACCAAGCAGGAAGTCAGTCCTCACATATGGGTGACGTCGGCGCCGACGGAGCCCTCGCGGAGCAATTTTCCCCAGCTTTCGAAGAAAGCTTTTGGGAATTTCAGCGTGCATGCGCGGTCGCCTTCCCGCCCAAGGGAGCCATCTTAGCCAGTCTTCTTTTTTCCGCGGAGCCCTACAGACGTACCCGTCGTGTCCCCGCGAAAAAGTTGATTTTCTTCGTAATATTCTCTTTTTTCCTTCGGTTCGACGCCGGTCTTTTTCCCGCCCGGACTCGCGACGCCGGTCACGAGTCCTCTTCTTCTTTTTCGGTTTTTCTGATTTAGTCAGTTTCGTTTTCGGTTTTTTCACTGGCAGCCCGGTCCTTTGACCTCGCAGGGGCCCTTTTTCCCCTGATGGCTGCCAGTGGTTTCAAGCGGTGTGGTCAGTGTGACCGAAATATGTCACTAACTGACACACACGATAATTGCCTCCGCTGCCTGGGCCCGGATCATGAAGAGATGATCTGTGGGGCCTGTGGCAAAATGTCCTCCAAAGCGTTGAGAAGTCGGCGGCATCAGCGGGATAGGATCTTCGCTGACCCCAGCCGTACCCGGACCTCGTCGGAGGCCTCGGTGTCCAGAGGTTCCAGCTCGGACCGTCGCCGGAGTTCCTCCGACAGGGGTTCTCCCTCCGGGGACCATCGACGGAAGGTGAAGCCCGCGAGGGCGGCGTCGGTGGACGCTCCTGGCTCCGCGAGGGCCAGGTCGCATAGCCCCGATAGCCGTCCCGGGTCCTTGGAGAAGGAGCACCTCTCGAAGCGACCTCGCATGGAGTCGGAGCTGCCTGCTCGGGTAAGTCCTGTGGTCCTCCTGGACTCGCCTCCGAGACCGCCGACGTCGGGCCCGACGCCGTCGGGGCCCGAGTCGGGGGCTGCTGGGTCACCTGAGGTCGGACTCAGGTTGACAGCCTTGGAGAGCAGACTGTCTGCCTTCATGGACCAGCAGCGGGCACTGCTCGCTAGCCTCGCTGGCGCCGCTGCCCCGACCGCCGGGACGTCGACGTCTAAGTCGACCCCGGAGACCGAGCCGATCCTCGAGTCCATGCGAACTCGAGTCGATCCTCGGTCGAGGTCACCCTCGGGCCTCCCGTTCGGGACCGAGGTCGCCGACGCCGACTCCCTCGGCGTCGGGGCGGCGGGCGCCGCAGCCTGCCCGGGCCGACCCCACCGATTCCTCCTCTGAGTCGGTCTGGGAGTCTGAAGAGGAAGAGTCACCTGATTGTTTTCGGACTCGGTGTGTCCCCTCGGACTCGCCTGAGTCCGAACCTCGGAAGCAGTCCCCTCCGGAGGATGCCCGGTTCTCGGACTTCGTCAGGGATATGGCCAAGGCCTTGGCCTTCCCTGCGGACCCCGAGGAGGAGCCGAAGAGCTCGACGCCCTCCAGTATGACTCTCCCGCCAGGGAACACTTTACTGTACCGGTTCCTCTCATGCTGGAACGACTACTCTTCCGCATGTGGGAGAGTCCGGCCTCCTCGCCGGTCCTGAGCAAGCGGGTCGATTCTATCTATCGAGTCCGCAAGAGCCCTGGCTTCCAAAAAGCACAGCTACCACACCATTCCATGGTAGTGGAATCGGCCATGCATCGTCTTAAGAGCCAGAAGATGCACTCCTCGGTGCCTCCTGGCAGGGAGGCCCGTAACCTGGATGGCCTTGGTAAGAAGTGTTTCCAGGGCTCTATGCTTGCGTGTCGTGTCCAGACCTACCAGCTATACATGGGCATGTATCTTAGAGACCTGGCTAAAGAGCTAGCCGGATTCTCCGCTGGATTGTCCGAGGAACCTTTGCGGAGGTTCCTAGCCTTGTCCACTGGCATTCGGGAATGCTCAAAATTCATATCCCGAGCAGCCTATGATGGCTTTGAAGCATCGGCTCGAGTGGCCGCAGCCGGCATCGGTGCCCGCCGACAGGCTTGGCTTCAGTCGTCTGACCTTGAGCCCTGGGTGCAGGACAAGTTGGTCGATGTCCCCTGCCGAGGTGAAAACCTCTTTGGCAAACCTATGGCAGAAAAGGCTGCACAGATCGAGACGGAGACTCTCACCAGGACTAGGCTTTCTAGGAAGACCTCCGCCCCTTCCCAGAAAAAGAAGGGCTCGGGAAAGAAGTCCTTTTACCCGAGAAAGGCGGCTGCCTATAAACACTACCCCCAATATCAGGCCCCCGCAGCTCCCCAACAGGGCCAGCAGGCCAAGGGACGGGGTAACGGGTCCCGTAGGCAGCAAGCCCCCAAGCCTGCACCACCAGCCCCTGCTCAGCAGGGTGGGGGCTTTTGACTCTTTCAGCATAGCCTCTCCCCCTACGCTGGCTCCTCCCAGCACCGGAGGCCGGCTGGTTCACTTCGCCCACAGGTGGTCCAACATCACTTCAGATGCCTGGGTGCTTCAAGTCGTAAGAGAAGGCTATCTTCTCCACTTCCACCAGGTTCCTCCCTCCTTTTTCCCGGGAGAACCTCCACGACTCCCTCTGCACAGGGACTTACTCCTTCGGGAGTTAGCAGGTCTTCTACAGGAACAGGCGGTGGAACCGGTGCCCCACCACCTGAGAGGTCAAGGCTTTTATTCCAGGTATTTTCTAGTACCAAAGAGGACAGGAGGCCTCAGACCCATCCTGGACTTGCGCAACCTCAACCGGTTCCTCGTGCGGGAAAAGTTCAAAATGCTTACCCTTGGAATCCTTCTGCCCTACCTCCAGCAGGGAGATTGGCTATGCTCCTTGGATCTAAAGGATGCCTACACGCACATCCTCATCCACCCAAGCCACCGCCAATACCTAAGGTTTGTGGTGGCAGGAAATCATTACCAGTACAGGGTACTGCCCTTTGGCCTGTCCTCCGCACCGCGAGTCTTCACAAAATGTCTCGCGGTGGTGGCGGCCCATCTCCGGCTTCACGGCCTCTATGTCTTTCCGTACCTCGACGACTGGCTCATCAGAGCAGCGTCCGCTCCGGAGGTCACCAACGCCACACCGCACGGTGACTCTTCTGCAGTGCTTGGGCTTTGTCATAAACTTCGCAAAGTCCACTTTGCTCCCCTCACAGGATCTCGAGTTCATCGGCGCAAGACTGCACACTCCTCAGGCGCGAGCTTTCCTGCCTCTCGACAGGGCTCAGCGGCTCATGGACCTAGCCGACCGTTTTCACAGCCAGTCCCTGGTCTCCGCCAGGCGCTTCCTAAGACTGCTCGGCCATATGGCTTCCACCGTCCATGTGACCCCCAATGCCCGCCTGAATATGCGGCCTGCTCAATGGTGTCTTCGCAAGCAGTGGCAACAAGCCACAGGCGGCCTAGCAGACCTAGTGCGCGTCTCTGAGCCGCTGGCCTCGTCTCTCCAGTGGTGGCTTCATCGGCCGAACCTAGTACTCGGCATGCCTTTTCAGTCACCTCAGCCGGCCCAGGTGCTGACGACAGATGCGTCCCTCCTGGGTTGGGGAGCACATTGCCAAGGGGCACGTACTCAGGGCCTCTGGACCAAGTGGGAGTCTGCTCTAGATTAACTTCCTGGAGCTCAGAGCGATCCGCCTGGCTCTCAAGGCTCTCTCCCACCTGACCTCTCACCAGTCCGTCCTTGTCCAGACGGACAATCAAGTTGCCATGTTCTACGTGAACAAACAGGGGGGCACGGGCTCCTTCCTTCTCTGTCGGGAAGCACAGAAGCTCTGCTCTTGGGCCGTCAGTCACGGCGTTCTCCTCAAGGCAGTTTATCTCCCGGGCCAAGAAAATTGCCTGGCGGACAAACTCAGCAGGATCCTCCAGCCGCACGAGTGGCGCCTGGATCCCTTGGTGTTTCAGAAGCTCTTTCTAAAGTGGGGCCTCCCCACGATGGATCTCTTTGCCAGTCCTCACAACCGGCAACTTCCTCGCTTCTGCTCTCGTCAGCCACATCCCCTTCGGGTTGCGGCAGATGCTTTTCTACTCTCATGGTCGGAGAGCCTTCTGTATGCTTTTCCTCCCATCCCGCTAGTCTCTCGAACTCTTTTCAAGGTTCTCCGAGACAAGGCTTCCATGATCCTGGTGGCCCCTCGCTGGCCCAGACAGCCGTGGTTTCCGCTCCTGCTGCAATTAGCGGTAGAGGATCCATTCCCTCTGGGGTTTCAACCGGATCTCCTCACTCAGGATCAGGGGTCTCTGCTACACCCCAACCTCAGATCTCTCAATCTAATGGCCTGGCTGCTGAGAGGGTAGTCCTTGCTCCCCTTCTCCTGCCGGCAGAGGTGGAAGAGGTCGTCCTAGCTTCTCGGCGACCTTCTACCCGCAAATGCTACGCCCTTAAATGGCGTCGTTTTTCCGTTTGGTGTACCCAGCAGTCTCAGGATCCCTTCTCCTGCTCGGTGTCGGTGATCTTGCAGTACTTGCTCTACTTCTCTAATCTGGGACTTAAGTCCAACTCCGTCAAAGTTCACCTCAGTGCTCTTTCAGCACATCATGTACCGGTGGACGGCAGACCTCTTTCCAGCGACCCTCTCGTAGCGAGGTTTCTCCGAGGTCTCCTTCTACTTAAACCACCTCTGCGCCCGCCAGCGCCTGACTGGGATCTGAATGTGGTTTTACAGCGGATCATCTGTCCGCCTTTTGAACCTATGGCTACCTGTTCTCTCCGTTTTCTTTCTTGGAAAACATTGTTCTTGATAGCCCTTACTTCCGCTAGACGCGTAAGTGAATTGCAGGCCCTCGTGTCTGATCCCCCTTACACTCGGTTCTACAAAAATAGGGTAGTCCTACGGACTCACCCAAAATTTCTTCCAAAAGTGGTCTCCCCTTTTCACATCAATCAGGAGGTGGTACTTCCGACCTTCTTTCCCAGACCACACTCCAGCCGAGCTGAAATGGTCCTGCATACCCTGGACTGTAGAAGGGCCCTGAACTTCTACCTTGACCGTACGCGGGAGCACCGTAAAGCTGCTCAGCTTTTTGTGTCTTTTGACCCCAATAAATTGGGGCTCCCGGTCTCCAAGCGTACTCTGTCCATCTGGGTTGCTGACTGTATCGCTTGGGCTTATGGGGCAGCCGGACTCTCGTTAGAAGGTCGAGTCACGGCTCATTGTGTTCGGGCGAAGGCTACGTCAGTGGCTTACCTCCGCTCTGTTCCGCTGGCAGACATCTGCCGGGCCGCTACTTGGTCTTCGAGCCAGACTTTTGCGGTCCATTACTGTCTCGAGAGGGAGTCCCGCAGGGACAGTGCTTTCAGACAGGCAGTCCTCCGTAATCTCTTTGAGGTTTGAGCAACTCCTACCCTCCATCCCGGATGGGGGCTACCGGTGGGTAATAATTCAGCGGATTCCTTCCTTCTGTGCTGCTGAGCTAGAGGGAGCTCATTTTTGTGCTTAGGGTCTCCGGTAGCCTTAAGCTTGGGAGTCCCATATGTGAGGACTGACTTCCTGCTTGGTCCTGGAGAAAGCGTAGTTACTCACCTGTAACAGGTGTTCTCCAGGAGCAGCAGGAATCAGTCCTCACAACCCTCCCTCCTCCCCTTGGAGTTGCAATCATCTGCTTAAGTTTTTTTGCAAATTTTTATGCTGTCTTTTTTAGCTATGTCATCTGACTGGCTAAGATGGCTCCCTTGGGCGGGAAGGCGACCGCGCATGCGCGCTGCAATTCCCAAAGGCTTTCTTCGAAAGCTGGGGAAAATTGCTCCGCGAGGGCTCCGTCGGCGCCGACGTCACCCATATGTGAGGACTGATTCCTGCTGCTCCTGGAGAACACCTGTTACAGGTGAGTAACTACGCTTTCTTTCGTAAATTACAGTTAAGGGATTTTTGATAATCATCCGGATACTAATTCTGATATATCTATAATTAGGAAACCTTCCACTTGGGTACTGCCTAACACAAATAACGCATTGATAAAGGCCTTTCAAAAAGTCGTGTCCCACAGAGTAGAGGAGCTTTATAGGAAGAATACAACCTTTTTTAATCAAACGAGGGTTGAAAAGGTTGCATTGTCGAATTTGAAGAATAATTATGACATTGTCATAAAACCGGCAGATAAGGGGGGGGCGCCTTGGTCATCCAAGATCGGAATGAGTATGTTCAAGAGATTTTATGTCAGGTTAAGGACACTACCCTCTATGTTAGGCTGCATGATGATCTTACCCCCATTCTCCAGAGCAAGCTGGACATACTCATTTATGTGGGTCAGCAGGCCGGCTTTCTGACAAAAAAGGAATGTGAATTTTTAAGTGTGTCACATCCTGTCTTGCCTACGATTTATGTTCTCCCAAAAGTACACAAATCCTTAGAACGTCCACCCGGACGACTGATTATTTCAGCTATTGGCTCATCAATTGAGGTTATTTCTAAATTTCTTGACGTATTTTTGAGACCACTTGTACAGCAGGCACCATCTTATGTGCACGATTCTTCTCTCATGCTACAACTATTGGGAGAATGTAATAGTCCCCAGGAGGGCATCATATTACAAACTTTATTGCAAACAGATAAAAGGGGTTGCCATGGGGTCTTCCATGGCACTTGATGTTGCCAATTTGTACGAAGCACAATTTGAGAAGAAATTCTTGACCACACGCTCCTTCCAGTGCCATGTACGTATTTGGAAAAGGTATAGCGATAATGTTTTTTAATTTGGGATGGCACACAGGATGATCTTTTAAGTTTTTTTTTTTTTTTTTTTACCTGGCTCAATTCTCTTGATGCTAATTTGCAATTTGAATATGAATTCAGCAGATTGCATACTTAAACATATTGATTAAAAATACCAGAGAAAACTGACTGATAGAAACTCGCTCTTACACTTTTGCAGTTTCCACAATTAGGCCTTGCTCTTACACTTTTGCAGTTTCCACAATCAGACCTTAATAGAAAATATATCAGTGAATCAATTTTTGAGACTTAGACGACTTTGTACCACTGATGAAGAATATGATTTCCATGCACGAGATATGAAGAAACGTTCCAGGGATCGTGGATATCCCTTTGGTTGCATTCAGAAGGCTTACACCAGAGCCAAGTTGTCTGAAAGGACCTCTCTACTTCAGATCTGTTCTCATCGGAATGAAGATCGGATTGTTTGCGCCCTGACCTTCTCTGATATATCCAAGGATATTTTACGTATTATGAAGGAGGAGTGGCACCTTTTGGAATCGATCCCCTCTTTGAAGGGCAAGCAATTTACAGTCGCATATAATAGGAACCGGAATCTCACTGATATGTTGGTACCGTCCCCAAGGCACGGGGTCATTTTAAATGTGGACACTGCACTGTCTGTGAAAAATGACTGGTTACAAAATAGGTTTGTATCCATCCTTTTACTGCCAGCAAAGTTTTTTTGCAAGATTTTTTTGAATTGTGATACACAACAAGTGATTTATCTGATTGTATGCCCGTGCAAACTTTGCTACATTGCTAAAACTAAGAGATGCATAAAGACCAGAATCAGTGAACACAAGAGTTGTTTAAGAAGAAAGATCATGGACAAACCTGTGGTAGAACACTGGATCAAGGACAACCATAAAATCTCTGACTTGCACTTTGTAGTGTTGAAGGTGTTCTGTACCCATTGGCGAGGGGGTGATGCAGATAGACTGCTTCTTCAGATGGAACAAAGATTCATCTCCAGGAACCAGCAGGAATGTAGTCTTTACATATGGGTATTGTTGGTACTGACGGAGCCTACGCGGGAATGCTCCCCAGCGTCCAATAGGAAAGCTTTTGGGAGCATCCCACTGCGCCTGCATCACTGCCTTCCCGCCTTTCCAACTCTCCCTCTTCAGTTTTTCGTTTTCCATGGAGCCAACAGGCAGCAAACCCAATCACTGCAGAAAATGTTCTTTTTGTGGTCACGTCTGCCTTCACCGTCGACGCCTATACTGGTACCACCGGTCTTTTCTTTATTTTCTTACTTCTTTTCCTTAAAAAAAAAAAAGGAAAAGGAAGAATAGCTGCTTTTTTGAAGGGTCTGTCCCCTCTTGGTGCCAGGCGCCATTTTGGGCACTAGACCCTCTTTTCTTCCAAAATGGAGAAACCATCTAGTGGTTTCAAAAAATGTTCAAAGTGTAGCAGTACCATCTCTGCTACTTGCATTCATGACTGGTGTCTCAAATGTTTAGGTCCTAACCATTTACCATCGGAGTGTATCCTTTGTAGAAAGATGACCAAGAGAGGCCTGCAGAACAGAGCTGCAAAACCCGGCACACTCTTTGCCTCGAATGCAATGTCTGTTGCATCAACATCGTCCAGAGCTTCATCTTACTCCCGTGGATCTCAGGTAACCAAACCCAGGTCTTCCAAGACTGGCCGGTCCTCAAAGGGTAGATCTCCTTCTAAGCATTGAGATGCTACTAGCGTTGCCCTCGAGGAGAACACACCGGCCAAACAACCCCAGCAGGAGGTCCCAGCTTCCAAAGCATTAACAGGGTTCCAAGATGTTCCCGAAGCTTCCACCTCCGGAGAACTCTTGGTGCCATGTTCTGGTGTTGTGGCCTGCTCTGCCGGTACCAACATCCATCCAACAAGGGAAACATATAAACTTAGAAATTTTTTGTCACAATGTACACCTTGAAGAATCAATTCCTTCTCGCGGTGTAATGTTCCTTTTATTTTTTTTTAGGGACAACCCCAACTTTAGGTTATTAAGAGGATCTTAACCCCTCAACACCAACCAGTAATAATAACTCCTCATTCATCAAAGGCTAACTTGCCAAAACGGAAAGTCCACGTAGCCAATTCAACGTGATTACTTTCTTTCTGTCCAAGCTTAGATCTTCAATCCTCTTTTATGTCGCTAGGAAACCCTCACAGTCACAGCCAAGATGACTTCCCAAACACCTGTTTGTAGCAACCACCTCGAGATCCCAAGATCACGAGTCAGAACCCAACGTTGTGTTTCAAGCCAAAGAATCTCCTAGCCCTTCTTCAAACTGTGTTGCTCATCTCCCAACCGGAAGCCCCTTTATTTGAACTTCCTAAAATAATCATATGACCGGTTGATCATAATGCAAAGGCCTCTGGTAGTTGAAGTCCTCACTTCCTCCCTTAAATAATACTCCACCAGTCCAAGGACGAATTCAGACCCTGTGGTGTCAAGGACCCAAAATTGTTCACGATAACATAAACGGGCATCGCGATCTCCCCCTTAACATTAAATGGGACGTGGTCCAATATTCTCCAACGTAAGTCCGTAAGCTGATGATCATTCTCCTGACAATGTGTTCCTATCGGAGCTGATAGTACTCCATTCGTTATACGGGAACGATGTTCTTGAAGCCGTTTTTTCATCATTCTAGAGGTCTTACCAATGTAGATCTTTGGGCACGTGGCAGGAGGTTCTAAAATTGCCTTTATTGTTCCACGGATCAGGTGTGCCAAACCCAACACAGGCCGTGTTTCGTATACCACTTCTTCAGGGGTTAAGGGCTCACTATAAAACATTCATATACATATTAAATAAAACAACAGCAAATAAAACATTTGTATTAATACATTAAACAAACGTAAATAATAAAATATGTACCTTCGCACCAGATAAAACAATAAATACATAAATAATTATAATGTGATAACTCATTGATGAAAGAGATATATTACAATAAAGATTTAGTAAAAACCAATTACAATAATAAATACATCATTATAAAAGAACTAAACTTAAAGTATTCGTACCACAAATATATATATATATATATATGAGACAATCAAAACACAGATAAAATTATGAACCAAGGAGGAAAAAGAGAGATGAGGATTGGAAGGATGTGCCGTGGGCACTAGTCCTTATATTGGAACAAAAAATTACTACATAACATACTTACACTAACAAAGATTAAAAATTAAAAATTAGAAATTAAAAGTTAAAAGTTAAAAGAGGGGGGGGGGGGTAGAGGAGCCTAAGGAGTGAATTAAAAGAAACATCTAAAAACCATTGGTATCTAGGGAGATTATTATGAAGAATGAGTATAAAACACTCACAGAATATAAATTAAAAACCTACCACTATTGCCAGCCAATATGAAACAAAATTCTCCTTGATTAGCAGAAGCGTGGAGACCACCTGTCTCTATTGCGTGATATATTGTAAACTGTATATAAATAAATAAATGAACAAATAAATTAAATTAAATAACCATGACTATTCTCCAGACTAATCATGTACTCACACAATTATCCCCAGAAATATTATCTTCATAGGATAGGAAAAGGCCAATGTACGAGTAACATTAACTTAAAAAAACATCAAATAACTAAACAAAACATATTCTATTATGAGACACAATGTTTCAACCGATTCCGGCTCGTGAATAGATTTTTCAGGACAAAAAGGAAAGTCATTTGCTTCTTATCATACCATTGTGAAATATATTATCACACTCAAAGGAGAACCTTTTGAAGTAATAAAATATAACTAACTAAGCAATTATGGGGGTAATGAAAACTCTTCTTGTTCACAATCACAGCGATTGCCATCACATGAAACTAATTGCCTACCGAATACCATACAGCAGTACAATGTCTCAAAAAGAAACGAGAAAAACAAAGATGAACAGGTCCGACGTAGCTTTAGCTGAGAGGAGGACAATAAATAAATAATTAAATAAAACTGCCCGACCTCTGGTGAAACGGAACCACAGGATATTAAGTACCAGAAATAAATAAATAAAAAGAGGCCTTCGTTCTCAGACTAGGTAGAAAACCTCTTATCCATTAAAAATGTCCATAAAAATAAAAACCCGAAGTAAAACTACGGGAAACAGTGAAGCATTCCAAATATCAAAAGACTGTACTAGCATCTCCTAATGGTAAAAACTACGTTAGCCACTCATGAATCCTATATTAAACTAAAAAGCATCCGACTCTGTACACTTAACCTAGGGTTACTTATAACTAAAAGGTGTATGAAAAAGAGAACTACGTGCCTGAAAAACCTGTTACAAAATCTCCAGCAAGATAAAAGGTGAACGCGTTACAGCGCCATGTGCATGCCGTCTAATAATAGAATTATGGAGCCTAGTATGCCCCTTTAAACCTTGAGACACCCCTGCATTCCATAAATAGATAAAAAATATAATAAATAATAAATAAAAAGAGGCCTTCGTTCTCAGACTAGGGGGAACCTCTTATCCATTAAAAATGTCCATAAAAATAAAAACAAACCACAAAGTGAAACTACGGGAAACAGTGAAGCATTGCAAGTATCAAAAGACTGTACTAACATCTCCTAATGATAAAAACACCGTTAGCCAATCAGGAACCCTATATTAAACTAAAAAGCATCCGACTCTGTACGAATAACCTGGAGTTACTTATAACTAAAAAGTATTTGAAAAAGAAAAACCGGGAGGGCAGGGACCTACGTGCCTAGAAAGCCTGTTACAAAATCTCCAACAAGATAAAAGGTGAACGCGTTACGGCGCCATGTGCATACCATCTAATAATAAAAATATGGAGCCAAAACCGCTGCTTTAAATGTGAGACACCCCTGCATTCCATACTCAGTACCACAAACTGTATCAAGCATGTTTTTCAAACCTGAATCACAATGAAACCACCGTCAGCGAACAAATCACAGTGAACTGCTCATCACAAATGCCCACTCATGCGCGCTTGTTTTCAAGCCCTTATTTTGGCAGGAAACTGAACAGGGTGGAGCCAAACGCTGGATACATTATTGAACAGTGTAGCCATTATGGGTAACTATACTAAAAAATAAATAAATAAATATAATAAAAGGAAGCTACTTTAAAAATGCAAGAATCCAAAAAGATTACCAGCTGGAAAAACGTGAAATGAACTCCATACTTGTGCTTTGGCTAAGGACCCACTTTAAAATCAAAAATCAGGGACACGATGTGCATGCTAAATAAAGCTATAAAGGCAACATCATTATAAAAAATGAATAAAAATTCTAAGCTGGAGAAAGGGGGTATATGTATTTGGAAAATGTTATTGATAAAAGCACCCTAAAAGAACACTATAAAAACACAGATAAATCCTGATCCACATTCAACCCATGTGGCGCCATAGAATTCAACAAAAAAATGTATTTTTGTTCTAACCTGGCAGTGGTTTTGACCCACCTGATCCGTGGAGCCCTTAACCCCTGAGGAAGTGGTATACGAAACACGGCCTGTGTTGGGTTTGGCACATCTGATCCGTGGAACAATAAAGGCAATTTTAGAACCTCCTGCCACATCTCCTGACTGGTTTCTCGTTGCCCGCGTGGCGGTTTGCTGCTCTTTGGGCACGGGCAGACCAGCACATATACAACAAATGACGTCTGGCAATTACTAGGAAACTTGCTAAGCACCCGCCGATGCTGCAAAGGGTGTTCCCAATCCAAGCTTTCTAATGTTAAATCACAAAAATCACAATTAGTACATTTGAAATGTCCAGCCATTCCTAATTCCTGCTGATGATCATAATTATGTACTACCCAATCTGCAATATTTTTCCCTCTTTGAAAGGCAATCATCAGTGGTTTTTCAAAACATGGATGTAATGATTTTATTTATTTATTTATTACAGTTTCTTATATACCGTGCTATTTAGTACCAGCGCGGTTTACATCATAACATAACGACCATAACGACAAGCTGTCAGGTTTTACATCGAACAGGAGTACAAACTTGGATAACAGGGTTAACTAAATACATAAGCTATTTACACTGCAAGGATAGGTAAAAGTCAGATAATGCATGTAAGGGCCTTTCTAGAGTGAGTCATTTCTTGAGAGGGATCTCTAGGTTCAATTGCTGGCTGGGAAGTATTGGAGGAAAAGGTGGGTTTTGAGAGCCTTCCTGAACTGATATAGATTGGCAATGGTCCTAATGTCAGGGGGTAGAGCATTCCAGCATTTGGGGACATAAAAACTGAACGCCCTGTTTGTGGTTCTCATGTTGGACTTTGTCGATGCCTTTGGTGGTGTTAGCAAGTTTACAGCTGTTGCTCTTCTGGATCTGTTGGGGGGGACAATGTGGATAAGATGCGTGAGTGAGGAGGATGAAATACCTTTGATTGCCTTGAATGCTAATATAAGGGTTTTGAAGGTGATCCTCCCATGGATCGGTAGCCAGTACAGCTGTTTGAGAATGGGGGTCACGTGGTCGCTTCTGGATGCTCCGTAAAGGACCCTAGCTGCGGCATTCATGGCCAACTGTAAGGGGGTTAGTGTGGATTGTGGGAGATCTTGTAAGATGGCATTTGCAAAGTCAAAATGTGGCAGGATCAGCGCTTGATATATGGTTCGGAAATCATCTGGGTCCAACAGGGAGCGTAGATGCTTGAGTGAACGGATTTTGAAGTAGACGGCTTTGACTATGTTGCTTATGTGGCGTTTCATATCTAGACGTTGGTCCAAAGTAACTCCCAGGTATTTTATTGCATCTTTAGTTTGCAAGTCAGCTTCCTTGACACTGACGTGGGATGGGGGAGTAAAGTTGGAGTCTCTGGTGATGAGTAGCACCTCTGTTTTTTTATGTTGAATGCGTAGGTTCTGTGTCTGGAGCCATGTTGAAACTGCATTGAAGCAATCTGTGAGTGGGGCCAGGTCCATGTGAGTTGTGGAGAAAGGCATGTATAAGAAAATGTCATCTGCATATAAATCGGCCAATGGGTTTTCAAAATTTTCATCACCTCAGTTGCTCTTGACATGTAAGGCAATACTCCCACATAAGAGGGGGAACCCTCCAGATCCATAGAAAAAGAAGAAGAATTTGATCCGTAGAAGAAAAATGTTGATCTCCTGAATCCCACCACTCAGCATGATTAAATCGGGCCCTACGATATGCACGATTGATTATAGATCATGGATATCCCCGTTCAAATAAACGAGTCTTCAAGGACTTTGCTTGTATCTTAAAGTCCTCTACAGAAGAACACAATCGACGTAGCCTGATGAACTGACCTACCGGCAAGCCCCGCCGTAAGGGACCCGGGTGATAACTTCGGTAATGCAATAAAGTGTTTCTTTGAACTTCTTTCCGATATAATGTGGACCAAACTTCTGAATGATATTTATATAACCGCAGATCTAAAAAATCAATGGTATCCTTATGAAAGTTTGGTGTAAATTGCAAATCTGGTGACAAAGTATTAATCCAGGTAAAAAATTCTTGTAATTTCATCTCCGTGTCAACCCAGAAGAAAAAGATGTCATCTAAAAATCTTGTCCACATCCGAAAACAGGAAAACCAATCTGAGGGGTAAATGAAAGTAGACTCAAATTCTGCCATATAGAACGTTGCTACAGATGGAGCCACAGTAGCCCCCATAGCAATACCATGTCTCTGATGGAAGAACTTCCCTTCAAATTGAAAAATTTTTTTTGTTAATACCATCCGCAATAACGTCAACACAAAGTCCTTTGGTAATCTGTCTGGACTGGTCAACATCCAGGCATCGGCGGACACCATGGATCAACGGATCCTGGCCATCGAGCGCAGTCTTGCAGCTTTATTAGCAGCCTCGGTACCACTAAAATCGCTGCAATTGACACAGTTGTCCGTACCAATATCGGTACCGAACGAACCTGCATCGACCGATATGCCCCCCTCTCCATGCTTCCTCCCATGCCGGCAGGAATCGGTCTCCAACATCAAGGGTCCGGTATCGAGGCAGTCCGATGCCGACTTCAATACAATTCAACAAGCAATAAGAGAGCATCCGGCCCGACAATACTTCAAATCCTCTGATTCCGATGACTCTTTCGGTACTGGGATGGTTCTTCCAGAGGATCCCTCTCCTTCACCACAACGTCGGATGTCTCCCCCGGAGTACATGTCCTTTCAGGACTTCATACGTGATGTAGCAAGCGGACTCTCGATCACCGTGACCACTGAGAAGGAACCGAGAGCTGAAGAGTTGGAAATTCTTCAGTATCCGGCAGCTCCTAAGGAAGCTGATACCCTTCCCATTCACTGAATTTTCCATGACCTCATACTAAGGATGTGGGAAACACCCTTGATGGTGTCTCCACATTCTAGGAGACTCGATACAGTGTACTGGGTACCGCAATGTCCTGGTTTCCAAAAAACACAATTACCACAGCATTCCATGGTAGTGGAATCGGCAGTGCATAGGATCAAGAGTGCTAAGACGCATTCATCAAATCCTCCATGTCGTGAATTGAGAACTCTCGATGCCTTTGGGCGTCGATGCTTTCAGTCTTCGATGCTCTCAGCTAGAGTAAGCTCTTGCATACTTTATATGGGTATGTTTCTTCGGGAAATTACAAGAGATTTGAAACTTATGACTCCACTTCTTCCCAATGACAATAGGGCTGACTTTCTCACTCTGGTCAAACATGCCCAAAATGTATTTAAGTTTATGAAACTTGCTACCTTTGATTGCTTTGAATGCATTAGCAGAACCTCTGCTAACTCCATTGGTGCACGTCACATTTCCTGATTACAAGCATCTGATTTAGAACAATAGGTGCAAGACAAGCTGGGGGAACATTCCTTGCACAGGAGAAAACCTCTTTGGCAAGGATTGGCAGGACAAAGCTAATCAGCTTGAGTCCGAAAACACCACCTTGAGCAGATTATCAAGGACCACAGCCAACCCAGCTAAGAAAAAGACAGTTAAGAACCCCGTTTTCAAAAAGAAAAAGAAATTCTACTCATCTTAAACCCAGACTGTCCACTGGGCCCAGTTCATGCTCCCCAAAAGGGGCAACAACAGCCCAGACAGCAAAGGAAGGCCCATGTTCCCCAGAGCTCAACCAGCTCAGCAGACTCAGCCTCCTCAGAGGCTTTGACTCCTTCCTAGAGAACTTAGTCATCCTGCCCCTGAAGGGTCCAGAGCCTCTCACCATCCCAGGCAGACTCTGTCACTTCGCCGAAAGATAACATCAGAGCATGGACTCTCTCTATTGCAGAGGTTCCCAACGTTGGTCCTTGGGGAATCCCAGGCCAGTCGGGTTTTCAGAGTACCCACAATGAATATGCATGAGATAGATCTGCATGCACTGCTTCCATTGTATGCAGATCTATCTCAAGCATATTTATTGTTGGTACTCTGAAAACCCATCTGGCCTGGGTTTCCCCGAGGACTGACGTTGGGAACCTCTGCTCTATTGTAACAGAGGGGTACAAACTCCATTTTCACAGTATGCCTCCTCCCACCATCACAAGACAGTTCAATTCTCGGGGCCCTTTCACCACTCTCTTGTGTCAAGAGGTCACCTCACTACTTGCTCAAGGAGCAATAGAAGAGGTACACATATCCCAACAGGGCATGGGTTTCTACTTCCCCTACTTCCTCATTCCAAAGAAGACAGGGGGATACAGACCAATACTGGATCTCAGAGAGTTGAACAAGTACCTGTTCCGAGAAAAATTCAAGATGATTTCCCTCGTAACCCTCCTTCCGTACATTCAGAGTCAGGATTGACTATGTTCTCTAGATCTAAAGGATGCATATACACATATTTTCATCCATACAGATCACAGGAGGTTTCTTAGATTCCTCTTTCAAGGAAGACATTACCAGTACAGGGTTCTACCCTTTGGACTGGCTTCCGCCCCAAGAGTCTTCACAAAATGCATGGCAGTAGTAACAGCATTCCTGAGACCTCTGGGGATATTTGTCTTCCCCTACTTAGACGACTGGCTCATTCGAGCATCAACAGCTCCAGAAGCCAGCTCCGCGTTTTCCTGTGCAATGCAAATCCTGCAGTACCTGGGACTGGTCATAAACCTCCCAAAATCTCATCTCACCCCTTCTCAGTCTCTAGAGTTCATAGAGGCTCTTCTAGACACATGGCATTCAGAGGCTTTCCTGCCACAACCACGTTGTCTTCGAATACTTCAGCTGGCCTTGCAAGCAGCTATGAAAACCTTTCTCACTGCTCGAGAAATGCTTCAGCTGCTGGGTCATATGGCATCCACTATCCATGTGGTTCCCTATGCTCGCGTACACATGCGAGCAGCCCAGTGGACCCTAGCCTCTCAGTGGACACAGGCGTTGGGTCGCCTGGGGGACAAAATCAGAAAATCTACATGCCTCATTTTGTCCCTACAGTGGTGGCAATCGCTGAAAAACCTTCTCGTAAGGTCTCCTTTCCAGCAGCCACTACACCAAGCCACCTTGACGACAGATACATCCAAGTTAGGTTGGGGGGCTCACTTGGACAACCTCTCCACTCAGGGTCTCTGGACCGAGCAGGAGGCTTGTCTTCACATAAACCTCCTGGAATTCAGAGCCATCTTCTATGCTCTTCAAGTATTTCAGGACCACCTGAGCAACAAGACGGTTCTTGTCCAGACTGACAATCAAGTAGCCATGTTCTATGTGAACAAGCAGGGTGGGACGGGTTCTCAGGTGCTGTGCAACGAAGCTCTATGCCTCTGGGCCTTCACCAGGGATCTTCAAATCCACCTACTAGTGGTGTATCTTCCAGGCACACAAAATCTCTTGGCAGACAGAATCAGTAGAGTACTGCTGCCACACGAGTGGTCTCTTCATCCAGAGCAAATTGCTCAAATCTTTCAGATCTGGGGAACTCCAGATATAGACCCCTTTGCAAGTCCTCAGAATGCCAAACTTCCCCGGTTCTGTTCCAGAATTCCGGTTCAGAACTGTCAGGCAAGGGATGCCTTCCATTTCCATTGGGGTCAGGACTTCCTCTTTGCCTACTGTCACACAGTGGCTTAAAAATTATTATTATTATTAGATAGGAGAGTCCTTTTTAAGAACCAAGGTAACTTGGTCTAGTGGTTTTAAACTCCAATCCTTTAAAGCAATCAATTAAAGCAGAGTGGTAGGGATGAAAAAGGCTTTTATTCCCTTTACGCATGGGGTCATAAATTGGTCACAACTGAAAATAATGTCCTTAACTTCAGGCACAAAAGAAACTCAAGGTTTAAGGAAAACTGTTAACTTCACAGTAGTAGCAGGGCACAAACATAGCTTCCAGTTTTAAAGCAAATTTGTACAATTCTTCTGCTCAGCACATCATAGACATTCTGCAGATACCACAAGCAGTTCATACGTCCTCCAAAGACTCTGTGCTATGGGAAATGCAGAGAGAGCAATCCATCTCCTCTGGGTCTGGCAACTGTTCCACCAGTTCCACTCGCATCGGCTCAGGAATTGGTATGTCTAATTCTGTGTTAACAGTCTCTGGAATATTGTATTCTGGAGCTTTGTATATTTCCCTTAATACTTTCCAGTGCCTCAGGCCTAGCCTGGAGCACTGGCCACGTGTCCCCTTAGTATTAAATGGGCTTTCTCTTCTTAGAGATTCCACACTTCCTTCACAAGAACTTTTACAGGGCAAAGGTTTCTTTGTAGGAATATAATTCTCATACCTCTTATTGCAGCAGCACGATGAGGAAAGGTTTTCTCCTTGGGTTTGCTTCCTCCCTTCAGAAGCTTCGTGCCAAGCTTTTCTCCGAAAGTTTGGTTCCCCTCTCACCCTTGGGAAGAGCTCTTCTGGTAAATGCCTGCTCTTGCAACAGCCCAAATCCTGGCTTCCTTGCTCAGCCTGGCTTTTCCTTCCCGGCTGATTCCTACTTGCTTCTTGCTTGCAATCAGTATAAGTCTTTCTCCTCTGTCCCGGTCCTCCTCCTTCCTCTTTCTGAGCCGGACCTCCTCCTTTCTGTGTCTTCTGAATTGTTTGTCATGTGCTCCTGACCAGCTGGGCGTGGCCCTTCAGTCTTCCTGACTTCACTCCTGCTCCCTCTAGCTGGTCCCTGTGAATATTGCACTCTGTGCACATCTTTTCCTTGCTGACAAACAGATTCATTTCTCTCATCAGGGCTCTCATCAGCCCCCGCTGCATCACACTACCCACCCATTCCCCTCATTCCCAAAACTCTATTCAAGCTTGAGAGACAGGGGCCATATGATCCTCATATAACCACGCTTGCCACGACAGACATGGTATCCACTGCTTCTACGTGTCTCTCAAGCCAAGCCTCTGGAGTTGGGATGTGCTCCAGACCTTCTATCCCAAGAGAACAGGATGCTATTGCACCCAAATCCTCAGTCTCTACATCTCAGGGCATGGCTACTGAAAGCCTAGAATTACAGGATATCAACCTTTCTCAACAGGTTAAGGATATCCTTTTAGCTTCAAGAAAACCTTCCACAAGGCGGGCCTACGCCTTTAAGTGGAGAAGGTTCTCTATCTGGTGGTCAAAAAAGGAACTTAATCCCTATTCAGTTCCAGTGGAGGCATTACTGGAGTATCTCCTCCATTTATCATCCTCTGGTCTTAAGACCAATTCAGTAAGGGTCCACCTTAGTGCCATTGCGACTTTCCACAAGCCCTTGGATGGACATCCTGTCTCCTCTCAACCGCTAGTAGCTCGGTTCATCAGAGGTCTACTCTTAAACCTCCCATTAAGCCACCACCCGTGGCATGGGATTTGAATCTTCTCCTTGGGCAGCTTATGAAACCGCCCTTCGAACCCTTAGCCACTACATCTCTGAAGTTTCTTGCTTGGAAGTTAATCTTCCTAATTGCCCTCACTTCTGCAAGATGCATCAATGAGCTACAAGCTCTAGTGGTTGATCCTCCTTATACAAGGTTCCATCATGATAAAGTAGTCCTTAGGACTCACCCACACTTTATGCCAAAGGTGGTTTCGCCTTTTTATTTAAACCAGTCGGTTTATGTTCCTGTATTCTTCACTAGGCCTCACGCTTCTAATGCACAAAGGAATCTTCATACTCTGGATTGTAAAAGAGCTTTAGCTTTTTACCTTCAGAGAACTAAGCAATATAGAAAAGCTTCTCAGCTTTGTTGCCTTTGACTCCAGTCATCTTGGATTACCAGTTTCCAAGCAAACTTTGTTTAAATGGATAGTAGATTGCATATCTTTTGCCTATGAGAGCAAGGGTCTTTCTCCCGAAGGACATGTCACTGCTCACAACGTGAGAGCAATGGCAGCCTCTATGGCTAACCTTCGCTCAGTGTCGATTGACAACATCTGTAGAGCAGCCACTTGGGCTTCGGTACACATCTTTGCAGCCCACTACTGCTTAGACAAGGATTCCCGTCGGGATGCCTCGTTTGGCCAGGCTGTTCTCCAGCATCTCTTTCAGACTTAGAACAAATCCTATCCGCCATCCCGGGGTTCGATGCCAGAGATCCATGGGAGGAAGTATGACCCATCTCAACCTGGGTTTCGCAGCTTCTGGGGTCATTTCCCTGGCATCTTTCAGCTGGGGATTACCCCCCATATGTGAAGATTACAATCTCCAAGAACAAGCAGGAATGTTGTCTTCACATATGGGTATCATCGGTACCGACGGAGCCCGTGCGGGAATGCTCCCCAGTGTCCAATAGGAAAGCTTTTGGGAGCATCCCACTGCGCCTGCATCGCTGCCTTCATGTCTTTCCAACTCTCCCTCTTCAGTTTTTCATTTTCCACGGAGCCGACAGGCAGCAAACCCTGTCACCGCAGAAAATTTTCTTTTGTGGTTGCGTCTGCCTTCACCGTCGACGCCTATATCGGTACCACCGGTATTTTCTTCATTTCTTTACTTATTTTCTCTGGAAAAAAAAGAAAAAGAATTCTTTTTGGACGGTCTGTCCCCTCTAGGTGCCAGACGCCATTTTGGGCACTAGGCCCTCTCTTCTTCTAAAATGGAGAAACCAGCTAGTGGTTTCAAAAAATGTTCAAAGTGTAGCGGTACCATTTCTGCTACCGACACACATGACTGGTGTCTTAAATGTTTAGGTCCTGACCATGTACCATCGGAGTGTCTCCTTTGTAGAAAGATGATCAAGAGAGGCCTGCAGAACAGAGCTGCAAAACTCGGCACCCTCTTTACTGCAGATGCGATGTCCGTTGCATCAACGTCTTCCAGGGCTGCCTCTTCCTCCCATGGATCTCAGGTAACTAAACCCAGGTCTTCCAAGACCGGCCGGATCTCAAAGGGTAGATCTCCTTTGAAGCATCGAGATGCTATTAGCATTGCCCTCGAGGAAAACATACCAGCAAAACAACCCCGAAGGGAGGCTCCAGCCTCCAAAGCACTAATGGGGCTCCAGAATGTTCCAGAGGCTTCCACCTTGGGGGAACTCCTGGTGCCATGCTCTGGTGTTGTAGCCGCTTGCTCCGGTACTGACTTCCAGGCATTGGCAGGGGTTATGAATCAACAAATCCTAGCCATCGAGCGCAGTCTAGCAGCCCTCTTCACAGCCTTGGTACCGCTAAGACTGCTCCAGATGGTTCCGCAGTCGTCGGTACTGGTATTGGTACCGACTGAACATGATTTAACCGATGTGCCGAGGGCCCAGTATTGAAACAGTCCGACGTTGACTTTGTTCGATACTGGCATCAAGCAATGCATGAACACCCGGCGCGGAGATATTTCAAGTCCTCCGATTCCGATGTTTCCGATGACTCTACCAGTGCCAGGGTGATTCTACTGGAGGATCCATCTCCTTCTCCTCAATGTAGGATGTCTCCTCCAGAGGACATGTCCTTTCAGGATTTCATACGTGATGTAGTCCGAGGACTTTCAATCACGGTGACTCCTGAGAAGGAACCAAGAGCAGAAGAATTAGAAATTCTTCAATATACAGCAGCTCCTAAGGAAGCAGTTACCCTTCCCATTCACCAACTCTTACATGATCTCATGCTAAGAATGTGGAAAGCTCCTTTAACGGTGTCCCCACACTCGTGATACTCTATACCATGTACCGAGTTCCACAGTGCCCTGGTTTTCAGAAGACACAATTACCACACCATTCAATGGTAGTGGAATCAGCGATGCGTAGGATTAGGACTGCTAAAACCCATTCTTCCAATTCTCCAGGCCGTGAATCGAGGACACTTGATATCTTTGGGCGTCGATGCTTTCAGTCCTCAATGTTATCAGCCAGGATCAGCTCTTACATTCTCTAAATAGGAATGTTTCTCAAGGAGGTGACAAGGGATCTAGAGCTTATGGCTCCACTTCTCCCTGATGATAAAAGGACAGATTTCCTCACCCTGGTCAAACATGCCCAGAATGTGTCTAAGTTCATGAATCGTGCAACCTTCGACTGCTTTGAATGCATTAGCAGAACCTCTGCTATTTCCATTGGTGCACGTCGCATTGCCTGGCTTCAGGCATCAGATTTAGAACAGTGGGTGCAGGATAAGCTAGGCAACATTCCTTGCACAGGAGAAAATCTTTGGCAAGGATTGGCAAAACAAGGCTAATCAGATTGAATCTGAAAATACAACCTTGAACAGATTATGGTTACAGCCAAACCAGCAAAGAAAAAGACAACTAAGAAACCCTTTTTCAGCAAGAAAAATAAATTCTACCCATCCTACACCCAGGCTGTCCACTGTCCAGTTCATGCTCCCCAGAAGGGGCAACAGCCCAGACAGCAAAGGAAGACACAAGTCCCAAGAGCTCAACCAGCTCAGCAGACTCAGCCACCTCAGGGGCTTTGATTCCTTTCCAGAGAACTTAGTCATCTTGCCCCTGAAAGGTCCAGAACCTCTCACCATCCCCGGCAGACTCTGTCATTTTGCCAGAAGATGGCAACAAATAACATCAGAAAACTGGGCTCTTTCCATTGTACGAGAGGGGTACAAACTCCATTTTCACAGTATACCCCCTCCCACCATCACAAGACAGTTCAATTCTCAGGGCCCTACCACCACTCTCTTGTGTCAGGAGGTCACCCCTCTACTTGCTCAAGGAGCAATAGAAGAGGTACCCATATCCCAACAGGGCATGGGTTTCTACTCCCCCTACTTCCTCATCCCAAAGAAAACAGGGGGATACAGGCCCATACTGGACCTCAGAGAGTGGAACAAGTATCTGTTCTGAGAAAAATTCAAAATGATCTCCCTCGGAACACTTCTCTACATTCAGAGTCAGGATTGGCTGTGTTCTCTAGATCTAAAGGATGCATGCATGCATATTCTCATCCATACAGATCACAGGAGGTTTCTTCAATTCCTTTTTCAAGGAAGACATTACCAGTACAGGGTTCTTCCCTTTGGACTGGCTTCTGCCCCAAAAGTCTTCACACAATGCATGGCAGTAGTAGCAGCATTCCTGAGAACTCTGGGGATATTCGTCTTCCCTTACTTAGACGACTAGATCATCCGAGCATCAACAGCTCCAGAAGCCAGCTTCGCTTTATCCTGCACGATATAAATCCTGCAGTACTTCGGACTGGTCATAAACCTCCCAAAATCTCATCTCACCCCGTCTCAATCCCTAGAGTTCATAGGGGCTCTTCTCTACACAAAGCAGTCAAAGGCTTTCCTGCCACAGCCACATTGTCTTCAAATACTCCAGATGGATTCTCAAGCAGCTATGAAAACTTTCCTAACTGCTCGAGAGATGCTTCAGCTGCTGGGGCATATGGCATCCATTGTCCATGTGGTTCCCTATGCTCGCCTTCACATGCGGGCAGCACAGTGGACCCTATCCTTTCAGTGGACACAGGCCTCAGGTCGCCTATCGAACAAAATCAGAAACATGGCACGTCTCATTTCGTCCCTACAGTGGTGGCAATCACTGGAAAACCTTCTCGTAGGCTCTCCCTTCCAACAGCCACTACATCAAACCACCTTGGCAACAGATGCGTCCCAGTCAGGCGGGGGAGCTCACCACCCAGGGTTTATGGACCCACCAAGAGGCTTGTCTTCACATAAACATCCTGGAACTCAGAGCCATCTTTTATGCTCTTCAAGTGTTTCATACCCACCTCAGCTACAAGACAGTTCTGGTACAGACAGACAATCAAGTAGCCATGTTCTATGTGAACAAACAGGGTGGGACGGGGTCTCAAGCCTTGTGCAACGAAGCTCTACGCCTCTGGGCCTTTGTCAGGAATCTTCAAATCCATCTTCTAGTGGTGTATCTTCCAGGCACACAAAATCTCTTGGCAGACAAACTCAGTCAAGTACTGCTGCCATACGAGTGGTCTCTTCATCCAGAGCAAATTGCTCGAATTTTTCAGATCTGGGGAACTTCAGATATAGACCTCTTTGCAAATCCACAAAATGCCAAACTTCCCCGGTTCTGTTCCAGAATGCCAGCTCAGAACTCTCAGGCAAGGGATGCCTTCCACCTCCACTGGGGTCAGGACTTCCTCTATGCCTTCCCACCCATTTCCCTAATTCCCAAAACTCTCTTCAAGCTTCAGAGAGACAGGGGCCATATGATCCTCATAGCCCCACGCTGGCCACGGCAACCATGGTATCCTCTGCTTCTACGTCTCTCTCGAGCCAAACATCTGGAGTTGTGATGTGCTCCAGATCTTCTTTCCCAAGAGAACGGGACGCTATTGCACCCGAATCCTCAGTCTCTACACCTCAGGGCATGGCTCCTGAGATCTTAGAATTCCAGGATATCAACCTATGTCAACAGATAAAGATATCCTTTTGTCTTCAAAGAAACCTTCCACGAGGCGAGCTTACGCCTTTAAGTGGAAAAGGTTCTCTATTTGGTGTTCAAAAAAGGATCTTAATCCCTTTTCAGTGCCAGTGGAGGCGTTACTGGAGTATCTCCTCCATTTGTCATCCTTTGGTCTTAAAACCAATTCAGTAAGAGTCCATCTTAGTGCCATTGCAGCTTTCCACAAGCCCTTGGATGGACAACCTGTTTCCTCTCAACCACTTGTAGCAAGATTTATGAGAGGTCTACTTTTAACAAAACCTCCCATTAAGCCCCCACCCGTGGCATGGGATTTGAATCTTGTCCTTGGGCAGCTCATGAAACCGCCCTTCGAACCCTTAGTCACTACATTGCTTAAATTTCTTTCTTGGAAAGTGATCTTCCTGATTGCTCTCACTTCTGCTAGACGCATCAGTGAGCTCCGAGCTTTAGTGGCTGATCCTTCTTATACAAGGTTCCACCATGATAAAGTAGTCCTTTGGACTCACCCTCACTTTATGCCAACGGTGGTATCGCCTTTTCATTTGAACCAATCGGTTTACCTTCCTGTATTCTTTCCTATGCAGAAAGGAATCTACACGCTCTAGACTGTAAGAGAGACTTGGCTTTTTACCTTCAGAGAACTAAGCAACATAGAAGGTCTTCTCAGCTTTTTGTTGCTTTTGATTCTAGTCATCTTGGACTACCAGTTTTCAAACGAACTTTGTCTAAATGGATTGTAAATTGCATATCCTTTGCAGATGAGAGTAAGGGACTTTTTCTCAAAGGTCATGTTCACAGCTCACAATGTGAGAGCAATGGCAGCCTCTATGGCTAACCTTCGCTCTGTGCCCATTGACGACATCTGCAGAGCAGCTACTTGGGCTTCAGTACACACCTTTGCAGCCCACTGCTGCTTAGACAAGGACTCCCATCGGGATGCCTCGTTTGGCCAGGCTGTTCTCCAGCATCTCTTTCAGACTTAGCACAACTCCTACCCGCCGTCCCGGGTTTCGATGCCAGAGATCCATGTGAGGAAGCATGACCCATCTCAACCTGGGTTTCGCAGCTTTCTGGGGTCATCTTCCTGGCATCTCAGCTGGGGAGTCCCCATATGTGAGGACTACATTCCTGCTTGTTCCTGGAGATAGCTTAGTTACTCACCTGTAACAGGTGATCTCCGGGAACAGCAGGAATTAAGTCTTCACAACCCACCCACCTCCCCTTGGAGTTGTCTCTTTCTCTCTCTCTTTATCTCCTTCTCTCCTTTGTCTCAGCTATAAACTCAACTGAAGTGGGAGAGTTGGAAAGGCAGGAAGGCAGCGACGCAGGCGCAGTGTTATGCTCCCAAAAGCTTTCCTATTGGATGCTGGGAAGCGTTCCTGCACGGGCTCCCGTTGGTATGATGATACCCATATGTGAAGACTTAATTCCTGCTGTTCCCAGAGATCACCTGTTATAGGTGAGTAACTACGCTTTCCTGCTTGTTCCTGGAGATAGCGTGGTTACTCACCTGTAACAGGTGATCTCTGGGAACAGCAGGAATTAAGTCTTCACAACCCACCCACCTCCCCTAGGAGTTGTATTTCTCTCTCTCTCTCTCTCTCTCTCGTTCTCCTTCTCTCCTTTTCCTCAGCTATGAACTCAACTGAAGAGGGAGAGTTGGAAAGGGTGGGAAGACAGCGATGAGGCGCAGTGGGATGCTCCCAAAAGCTTTCCTATTGGACACTGGGGAGCGTTCCCGCGCAGGCTCCGTCGCTACCAACGATACCCATATGTGAAGACTCAATTCCTGCTGTTCCCGGAGATTACCTGTTACAGGTGAGTAACCACGCTATATATGATTTGCAGACCTTACACCCCCTTGACCTGAACCAGGATTATGACCTTTCTGTTTTCCTTTAAGGGGTCCTTTTAAGAGTCAGTTTAATGGGATCTTATCTAGATTCCCGCTCATTCAAATTTTTTTTGGGAACATACATGGTGATTTTGCACAATTTGTAACAGAGCATATTTATCATTCTGGGTGTGTTTTATTTACATGGTTTTTATAACACTTTAGATGTGACTCACTTTTTACATCAAAGGCAGTCTTTTATCACTTCTGGAGTAATATTTTAGGCTTTTTATGGTTCAGATGATTTATAATTATTTGTTTTACCCTCATTGTATATGTTTACATGTTTTTTTTTCTTTTTAGCCCACATAATGTTTTTATTTTAAGCGTTTGGATGGGGTTTTTATTAATTTAATATTTTATTAATTAATTAATTATCATCCGATTGGTTCATTTTAATATTTTTATTCATGACCTTTGCATTTTTATGTACATTATGGTTTTATGGACATGCATACCCCTTGTTTTTATATGTACAGTTTGCATTGGCTCACTATTCATCGTTTTATTTCCTGCCAGGAGGACTCTTATGGTGCTGGTGGAAAATGCCTGTCCATGGCCTGTTTTTACAGCAGATTTACAGTGTTTTTATGTTTTTAGAGCCAGCGATTTATTTGATTTTAGCCGTTCTATTCCTTTTCTTAAATTATTAGTACCAGATTTACACCATTGCTGTTTTAAGCTTTTTAGTAGGTTACACCATTTTTTCTCCCCCTTTTTCTCCCCATCCATGCAGTATTTATTGGTTTCTATATTTTAGACTTGGGCTGTAACCATCTATTGGTCTTCACATATACTTCTGCATGGATGTGAATAGTTGCAGAATATTTATTTATGTGCACTTATATACCGCCTTTCTAGAATCAAAGTGGTTTACAAAGAATTTTAATAAAAATATTAGATCCAACAGAATATAACTTCAAAATGGTATTATGTCAATTGTGATGATACGTCATGGGCTCATTGATGGCATGACACATCCTGTGCAGCAAGGTGTGCAAGTTTTAAATTTGTTCCACCACCGTTCGGCTTTTGTACTCTGTGTGGGTTGAGACTATCCATTTATTCATTTTTTGAGGCAAGCGGAGTCTTCTCTATTGTTGTTGTAGTATCATCATGTATAAATGCCTTGCCCAGCATTAGTCCGGGAGAGCACTGGTGTCCAATATCGGATCGGGGAGTACTATAGTATATTTACATTCTCTAACAGCAGTTTTAGCATTCTCCTGTGTTTCTAACCATGGGCAATACACATAAGAGTTATGGTCACGTTAGGGGCAGTTTCCAGCTCCATTTCGGATGGTACTTTCATTTAATCTATATTAGAAATACAAAATTGTTAAACAAAAATAAATGAAAATATCAGTGTCTTACAATATAAATTTCTTTTAAGTCTCCATGTTTTGATATTCTTTACTGAGCACACAATAGTTTTTCCCCCTTTTTCTTTCACTGAATTTAACTAAGAATAGCCTTTTCCTGATCGCTCTTGAAGGTGACCTTTGATCCCCCGGTTTTGGCATGAATTTTGGCTCGGTGTTTTAAAAAGTCTGCTAGCTAAGCATGTAACTGTTCTGATTAGGACCGCAGTGTGCACCCACGCAAATCTTGTCAGGCAAGGTTTTTTTTCACAACTTTATATCAGTTTTGTGGGTACTCCCATTCTATGCATGTAATGTTTTTACCTCTTTTGTGTTTTATTCAGTTCACAGAAACATTGCCAATTGTTTTAAATTGGTTGGCTGTAGCTTTCTATAGGCGTTTTATAATACAGGTATTTATCGCCTGGTATTATCTCCTTCTCCTCTGGATGTATAACATTCTATTGGTTATCACTTGGTGAGTGCATTAATAGCGGGGCTGACTGTATACTTCAATACATGAACACAGCATTTCTCTCCTTCCCCTATATCCTCCTCATCCCTTACCAATGGCATTGTGGGTTTTTTTACCTACCCAGTAGCTTTTTATGTTTAAGTTTCAATAGTTATTTTTATAGGTTCTCATATATGATTTTTATCACATTTTTAACATATTGTTAGTATATATATTTTTTATGTATGATTGTTAGTTTGTTTATGTATTTATGCTTTTCTGTTTTTAATGTTTTTTGAGCCTTAATCTCCCTGAGGAAGGCCTGGACGGCCGAAACGCATTAGGGTTCCAATAAAGTCCTGTTGACCGCCAGTGTGTGCACCAACTCTTTTGTTGTTTTCAGTTATTGTGCTGCAGGTACCTGTTGCTCTATTTTTGTCGTCTCTAAGGTAGTGAGTGACATTACTGAGCAGTAGGCTAGAACCAGGGAAGCCTGTGTTAAAATCCTGCTGACACTCCTTGTAGCTTTGGGCAAGTCACTTAACCTTCTATTGCCTTAGAATTAGATACAAACTTAGATTTTAAGCCCTCTAGGGGTAGGAAAATATCTAACTAAATGTAATCTGCTTTAAACTATTACTGGAAAAGTGTGAACTAAATACTCATAAATAAATAAAATATACACAAAACCTCATAGAAATCCATGCAAAAAGGCAGTCCACGCTTTTCACTGTAAACTGGCTCTCATATACTACCTTTAAAAAATCTGAATCACATAGGAATTCTGCAGTTTTGTTTTGTTTTTTTGGGGGGGGTTGTCTCCTTTGATTTTAACTGGATTGCCGTAAAAGTCGCAAAAAGAGCTTGAGCAAATTGCCTAGCATCCCACTTTATTATGAACAAGATGAGGCTCGTCTCTACTCCAAAATAAATTCTCATCAGATTAAAACCATACTGTGGTTCTCGTAAAGCTTGCCTCACTAGATTCTATCTACAAAGCAGTGGTATGGTCTTGCTTCATAACTTTACTTCATACTAATACCTGAGCCAAGCTTCAGCAAAGATAATGCCTTTTTGCTCAACTCATGTTAGCCAATCTTTTTGTTCAGACTGGCAGCTCTCCCATTCTGTAACTATAGGCTGCTCCCAAGAATGGAGCAATGCAAAAGAAACGAGAAGGCCTAGACTTAAGTGTCACCCACTTGTGTGCTTGATTCAGTCTGGCTTGTCAACAGGAAAAAAACAATGTTACTTACCTGCAACAGGTGTTATATTTAAATAGTAGGATTGATAAGGCACACAGTCCCCTTCCACCTTTTTGAGAGTTGTCAGTATTCTTGAGCTTTGGAACTAGCTGAAGAGCCCATCGGGCACATGAAGGGCTGGTCATGCCCAGAACTCTATTCTAAGTTCTGGGAGAGCAGTTCCATTCTGGTGCCATCAGATGATGCCATTCACTTGTGTGCCTTATTCAAGTCAAGCTGTCTATAAAAAACACCTGTTACAGGTAAGCAATATTACTATTTTGCAATCTCCATGAACAAGCAGGAATGAGTCTTCACATATGGGTACGTCGGTACCGACGGAGCCTGCACGGGAATGCTCCCCAGCATCCAATCAGAAAGCTTTTCGGAGCATCCCTCGCGCCTGCGCGCTGACTTCCCGCCTTTCCCACTGCCTCTCCTCAGTTTTCGTTTTTCCACGGAGCCGACAGGACGTCCTCCTGTCACCGCAGAAACGTTTTTCCTTTAAAAAGCTCCAGACCAGTAACTATGCTACCCTGTCAGCCTCTATGTTCATCCCAAAATCATCAATGTTGAACCCCCGGTGATGGGCCCCCCCCCCACCATTGTTTCCCCCCCCCCCCCCCCCTGTTATATGTCCCACCGCTTTGACCCGGTGAAAAGCGGGATATAAATACAGTTAAATAAATAAAAATTCTTATTTTCTTGTGGTCGCGGCTGTCTTTCCCGCCGAGACCGGTACCACCGGTGCTTTATTCTTTTCTTTTCTAAACTTAGAGAAATTTTTTCTCCTCAGTTTTTGTTTTAACTTTTGGGCCTACCAGGCCTCTCCAACATGGAGCCGCCTTCCCCTAAGAAGTGCCTTCACTGTGGAAACATGGTTTTATTTTTAGACTCCAATGCTTAGTGTCTAACCTGTTTGGGTCCTGACCCTTTTTTCCCTGATCCATCAGGCTGTATTATTGGGAGAAGACCTTCCCTTTTTCGAGTTTCCCTCAATGCCGTTTTTCCTCCTGAGGTGAGGACACTGGTTTATTCTTCTCTCCAGGATCAGGTAACCCACAAACAGTCTGTTAAGACTAGCCAATTCTTGAAGGGTAAGTCTCATGCCCAGCATGATGACGGCTCCGGCCTTGCCCTCAAGACCCCATTGGCAATAAAACCCAGGCGGGAGTCTTCGGGCTCCAAAGCATTTACGGGGTTTCAGGTTGTTCCTGGGGCTCACCCCTCACACCCTGGGGCTCGGGGGTGGTATCCGCTTCGAGCGGTACCGATCCCCCGGCATCGGCACCGGTGTCGAGTGTTCCACTCTTTACCTGGGATCGTCATCTGGTGTCCTCGGTACCTTCGGGGCCGATTGATACGACCATGATTGGCTTTCCTGTATCTCCGCCATGCTCGGGGTTGGTACCGGCTTCGAGCGGTACCGATACCCCGGCTTCGGCATCGGTGTCGAGTGTTCCACTCTTCACCTGGGATCGTCATCTGGTGTCCTCGGTACCTTCGGGGCCGATCGATACGACCCAGATTGACTTTCCTGTATCTTCGCCATGTTCGGGGTTGGTATCGGCTTCGAGCGATACCGATACCCCGACATCGGCGCCAGTGTCGAGTGTTCCACTCTTCACCAGGCATCGTCTTCGGACGTCCTTGGTACCTTCGGAACCGATCGATACGACTCCGATTGACTTTCCTGTATCGGCATCGCCGATACCACCACCACCGTCGGTACCTTCTAGACATGCATCGATAGACTCGCTCCCTTCGATGCCGAGTCTAGAATCGATATCCAGTCTAGATGACTTGGTACCGACGCGTTTCGGAACCGATCCATATCGTTTCCGTCTACGCAGTACCGAGGATATTCACCAGGGCTCTTTGGCTACCTCGGTACCGCTTTAGCAGCCCCCGATTACTGCTTCGATGACATTACCGTCTCCGATACCGGTATCGGTATCGATGTCGATTCCTGCAGTTCCATCGGTGCCATCGATCCTTTCTATGCCTAGCTTAGAATCGATACCGTGCACTGATGATGCAGTACTAACTGCCTCGAATCAGAACTGTCAGTATCACTGTCCATCTAGCAGGATTCTTTTTCTGCACCAGTCCAGTATGTCTTCTGGTGCTCAAGGCTGCTCCTTCAACCTCAGCTTACCCAGGAATTGTTCCTATTGGAGATCGTTCTTTTCAGAAATTTCTCCTTGACATGGCAACCTTTCTTGCCATTCCTATTTCTGGCTCTTAACCAAGATCCTGCAGAAAAGGAAAATATAATGCTTCCTTTACATCATTCTTTGCAGGATCTTCTTCTGAGGATATGGGAATCACCTTTAAAGGTTCCTTCGCCTTCTACAGCCACTAATGTTCTGTATCAGGTGCCTCCATCTCCGGGATTTCAAAAAAACCAACTTCCACATCATTCCATTGTAATGGAATCAGCACTGAGGAAGGTAAGAAGCAAGAAGAAGCATTCTTCTTATCCGCCAGGTCGTGCATCTAAAGCACTTGATGCCTTTGGACGTCAAACCTTCCAAACTTCTATGCTGGCTTCAAGAATTATTTCATATATTTTTATATGAGTCTGACACTTCAGGAGGTCACAGAGAAATTATCTCTTCTGTCCCCTTTTTTGTCAGAGCCTAAGGCCACTGACTATTCCTTGCTTCTTAATCATAGCAGGAATATCTCTTGGTTTCTTTCTCGTGCTTCTCTAGACTCTTTTGAGTCTGTTAGCAGATCCTCTGCTATTGCCATTGGAGCACGTCGTAAAGCCTGACTGCAAGCTTCAGACTTGAACAGATGGGCACAACATACACTGGGTAATTCTCCTTGTACTGGAGAAAATCTCTTCAACAGAGAGGCTTTATGTCAGGTTGCTCATTGCTCCACTGACTTCCCTGGTTCTGGAAACCATCCTAAGCCTTCTTTTTCCCCAGGACGTAGGAAATGTCCTACCAAACCTTTTTCCCTAAGAAAAGAAAGTTTCACCCTTCTCCTGCCCATCCTCCAGATGTACCCAAGCAAGGGACATCTCATCCTAGTCTGAAGTCTCCAGACTCTAACCAGTCTAATCATAACCAGCAACCATAGGTTCCTGTATGTTACAATCTACAGTTAACTTCTTCTTAGCAGAAGTTTATTCTTCGAACTCTACACTGTTTTTTTCTTTTTCAATATACTAAGCTGTTAGGATACTTTTGTCCATGGGTTACAGAATTCTCCCCTTCTGACTACTACGAAGGGAGGTTACAACTATCCCATGATAGTTTCTGCCCCACATGGACATCTTTTCCTTCAGTTGACTTACCATATGGTAAGTCACCTTCCAACCCCCTCTCTTCCAGGGTTTCCCCTGCTTGAGTGGATGCCATACTGAAACACTTCTCTATCTTTCCAGTATAGACTTTTTGTTATCCTTCAATGCATGCTCTGCACAACTCATCAGACAGGGACGGAAATATCTCCACTCCCTTTGTTTGTTTTCTCTCTGTTTTTATACAGGAGAATCCCCTCTGCTGTTTTGTTCAGTTGCTGTGCATGCAGGAGTTCCAGTGATTACTTTAGTGCTCATTGCAAGCTACTTTCAACTATCTTGCATAATACTACTCACTGCACGTTATCTTCTTTTAGCCTTATCCTTTCCTAGGATGTGGCAACACACCTGACTTCAGTCAGTTTTATCTCATAATTCTCCTGCACAATGCTCTCTGCAATCTTCAGAGAAGCTTACTACTATGGGCCCTTGCTACAGAGCATTGAACGTTATCTCTGAGGGTTTTTTCCATATAGTAGAAAAAACTTATATAATCATTCCATGACTATATGGGTTCTTTATACCCTCTTGTCTCCAGTTGTGATACAGAAGACAAGCTTTTTCTGCGTGAATGTCCAAGGAGTTCCCAATCTTGCAGGAATCTACCCCTTTTTCCTTACAGCTTGGCATTATGCTGTTCTGCTCCACTTGGACAACGCATACTCTTTTAGTGTACCTGATATCCCTGTGTCCCTTGGCTGGGTCATCCTGGTGTCTTAGTTTATGCATTTTTCTTTTGTCCTTTGGACATGTCAGAGTCCTAAAGTACTCCTGACGTGCTCTTGCCAGACTGCTATTATCCTCTGTTTTTTCACGCAACCATCCTGGTTATTCCACTGGACTACATTCCTGCACCGCAGAAATAGATTCTCTATATATCTTCAGGTGGTTTTCACCCCCTTATTATTAGATGAGTCTTTTCATGTGAATGTTTTTGTAGGGCTCAGTTGCAGGCATGTATCCTCAGACTTATATTCATGTATGTATACGTCCTATACATACATATTTCTGTAATCTGTGTGGGCATAAGTCATGCCCATCTACATATATATATATATATATATATATATATATCTATATCACACACATATCTAGACATATATGCACATATATATAGATATGTAGGTCTCTCCATGTATATATATATTTATATATATATATATATATATGCCCATTGGGGGATGTCCATAGGACGCTGTGTATTACCTACTATCTCCTTAACTGTGTGCTATAAAGCTTTTACCTTCTTAAGAGGTCCAGACAGTCAACTTGCCTATTCTCATGCGGCTCAGTAAGTGGGAGCGGTTCTACACACAATTACTGCTGTGATGTCAACAGCTTCTATTTTTGTTATAGATCTCCCTGTCTATGAAATATCAAACTTCAATGTCTTCCTATCTCTTACCAGCTAGGAAAGACGGTGTACATCTTCAATATTTCTGAGTACACTTCTGTTCTCCTTGGGAATAGGGGCTTTTTTCCATACCCCCTCTTCCCTTCAGGACTGGGCTAATTCTCCAGATCGGTCAGTCTTCTTCTTTTAGTCCTCAATGTTAATAACTCTGTACCTAAAAAGTTTTCAGCTTTTTCCCATAAAGCTTTCCATTGAAGACCTGCCGTTCTTCTCCTACCCCAGTTGACACCTGGGTTACCTGCCCATTCCAGGTTTGGAACTTCATTCTCACTGCTGTGAAGTTACCTTGAGGATTCCACTACTGCATCTACAGTACACTCCATCACAGTTCTACTTCCTACAATCCAGTAGGTAAGCTCTATATTGTGCTAGTTCATTAAATATTTTAATGATACTTGACATACGTTCTAAAGACTCATTTTTTCTGTAGTCTTTAGATTCGCTGTTCCTCTACAGCTCTTCTCTATTCAACTCCTACCCCCCCCCCCCCATCCCTCAGGGGATGCCGGGGATCCAGGTTTGGGAAATGCCGTCCTGTTCCAGGGATGCGCATTTTATGGGATCTCCCCTGGCACCCACAGCTAGGGAGTCCCCATATGTGAAGATTCATTCCTGCTTGTTCCTGGAGATAGCACAGTTACTTACCTGTAACAGGTGATCTCTGGGAACAGCAGGAATTAGTCTTCACAACCCACCCACCTCCCCTAGGAGTTGTGTCTATCTCCTTTCCTCTTTCTCTCCTTCTGTCTCGGCTATGAAACTCAACTGAGGAGAGGCAGTAGGAAAGGCGGGAAGTCAGCGCGCAGGCGCGAGGGATGCTCCCAAAAGCTTTCTGATTGGATGCTGGGGAGCATTCCTGTGCAGGCTCCGTCAGTACCGACGTACCCATATGTGAAGACTAATTCGTGCTGTTCCCAAAGATCACCTGTTACAGGTAAGTAACTGTGCTTTACATATTGTTGAGAGACTTTGTACTATGAAAAGATGGTGTCTACTTTCGTTCACTTAGGGATTTATTGAAACATACAATTTGACAAGGGGAGCCTACATTTTTGCACACAACTACATATATATATAATTAGTATGAATACTGCATTTTTTTGAACTTGTCTATTTTACACGTAAAAAGAGGCTATAACTAGATATTAAAAGAGCACACAAACAGGCCATTGCCACCATTAAACAAACTAGGCGATTGCCTAGACCAGTGGTTCTCAACCTTTTTTGTACCGTGGCCCCTTTTACCATTGGTCAACTTGTGGTGACCCCCAATGATAAAATCAAATGCGTCTCTCTTCCTTTACTGTTAACGCATTGTCGCTGTAATCATTTGTTGAATTATTAATATATTATAGGCCTTTGCAATATATTTTTATTTATAAAATTTACTTATTTAAAAAACAATAATCAATCACAATAACAAATAACAATATTTGATTTCTAAATTATGATGATTTTGTAGTCAAATCACTAATATGAAATAAAATTATTTTTTCTACCTTTGTTGTCTGACCAATTTATTCTCTGATCATGCTGGTCCCGATCTGAAGCTTCTGCTTTCCTGTCTTCTCTTAGCTCTCTTTCTGTGGTCTATGGTCCATCTGCCATTTCTTATCTCTTCTTTTGTTTTCTTCACTTCTTTCCATCAGCCTATTTCCAGTCCCAGTAACCCTCCCCAGTATCAGCCCCTTTCCAGTCCTCACCCTCAGTACCTTCCAATGTCAACTTGCATTCCCATGACTGCCACTGGTGTCCATTCCCTTCCAGTCTCCCTCCTTCCCCAATGGCCAGTCCCTTCTAGTACAAATACCATGGCAGCCCCTCTCAGATCCACTCCCTTCCAGTTCCATTCTCCCATCCCCTTGTATCAGCCCATTTGTAGCCTTATCCCCCAATTTTCTTCCAGGGCCAGCAGCTCTCTCCTCCCTTCCCCACAATCAGTCCATTCCCAGTCAAAGTCCCCCAATCAGCTCGCTTCCAGTGCTAGTCCCTCCTCAACCCCATTACCAGTGCTAGGCTCCCCTAATCAGCCCATTGCCAGTCCTACCCTCCCCCCCCCCATCAGCCCATTACCAGTCCTAGCCTCCTCTGATCAGCCCATTTCCAGTCCTAACCTCCCCGATCAGCTCATTTCCAATGTTAGGCCCCCATCAGTCCATTACCAGTCCTACCCCCTATCAGCACATTACCAGTCCCAACCCCCCTTTGATCAGTCCATTCCCAGTCCTAGCCTTCCCTAATCAACCCATTACCAGTCCTAGCCCCCCCATCTGCCCATTATAATCCTAACCCGCACTGTCTCTCCCCTCTGTACAGCATTTATCCCCCCTCTGTCCAGTATGTCCCCCTGTCTCTTCCCTTTGTCCATGTCAGCCCCCCTCCCTCCCTCCTTCAGTCAGCCACCTCCCTCTCTCCCTCCCTCCGCCACCTCCCTCCATCAGTCAGCCACCTCCCTCCCTCCATGTCAGTCCCCCTTCCCTA
This sequence comes from Ichthyophis bannanicus, assembly GCA_033557465.1. NCBI lineage: Eukaryota > Metazoa > Chordata > Amphibia > Gymnophiona > Ichthyophiidae > Ichthyophis > Ichthyophis bannanicus. Next base: position 1,500,575,986 of record CM066032.1, on the reverse strand, counting down.
CCTCCCCCATCCATGTCAGCCTCCCTTCCCCCTGTCCATGTCAGCCCCCCTCCCTCCCTCCCTCACTCCATCCATGTCATTCCCCCCTCTGTCCATGTCAGCCCTCCCGCCCCCCCTCCATGTCAGCATGTCAGCCCCCCTGTCCATGTCAGCCCCCCGGTCCATGTCAGCCCCCCTTCCTCCATCCATCCCTCCATGTCAGCCCCCCTCCCTCTCTCATGTCAGCTCCCTCCCTCTCTCATGTCAGCCCCCTCCTCCCCTCTCCCTGTCTGCCTGCTACTGCCCTGTTCTTCTGCAGCTGCGGCTCCCTGTCTCTTAGGGAACCGCGGCTGTGCCTGTGAAGCCGTTGCAGAGCCTTCCTGTCTTGCGACAGGCTCCGTGGAGCATTGTCCCGTCTCCAAAATATGTAGTAAACAACTTCCTTTGGAGGCGGGACAATGCTGCACGGAGCCCGTCGAAAGACAGGAATGGCTCCGCAATGGTTTTATAGGCACAGCCGCGGTTCCCTAAGAGGCAGGGAGCCGCGGCTGCATTAGAAGGGAGGCGATGAGTTTGCCGCTGCCAAGAAGCGGACTCAGCAGCAACTTGTGTGCTTTTTTTTTTTTTTAACGGTGGAGTGAGGCGACCCCTGCTAAATCCTCTGGCGACCCCCGTGGGGGTCGTGACCCACAGATTGAGAACCGCTGGCCTAGACTGTCAGTGGTACAAGGGCAGCTCGTTTCTTCTGCTGTTGCCACCGCTGCCCCTCTCCAGGACCAGCAGCAGTGGTGGCAGTGACTTGAAACAGCACTGCAGAGCTGTTCTGCTTCCCCCTCCTCCGATATAAACTTTGTTTTGCATGGGGGTGGAAGCAGCTGGTCTAGACACTTCTGCCCCATGCACATAGACACACATGCAGAATATAAACGCTAACTATAGAAAAAAAGACCACTCATTAGAAGCAGAAATATGTGCAATCTGAGCTAGAAATCCCAAGAGGCCAGACTCTGCATGCAATGCAACCCTCTAGTAATAAAAAAATAAAATAAATAAAATAAGGCATGCATTTCCACCTATACTTAGCAAAATAGAAAGATATAGCAGATTGAAAAATGAATTCTCCAAGCACTACCCAAAGGAGAGTTTCCATGTTGTCCTGCTTGACCTGTCCAGACAAGTGGGTTGTGTTCCCCTTCCAGCAGATTGGTGGAGACAAAGAACCAATGAAAAGCCCAGGTTTCAATGACATCACTCCCATGCCTCTGTTCACCTCAGCCACCAGAGGTTTCTTCAGTATTTCAGTATAAAGCATCTGCTGCCCAATTGGGGCAGCCTGGCTCACCTATAAACAGGGCGCCGTTCCAGGAAGCAGCCTTCTCATCCCCCGCGTGCTCTCCCAGGAGGGATCAAGCTTTCTCCAGCAGCGGGACATCCCAAAAGCATCCGCTGCCCAATCGGGGCAGCCCGGCTCACCTATAAACAGGGCGCCATTCCAGGAAGCAGTCTTTTCATCCCCCGCGTGCTCTCCCAGGAGGGATCGAGCTTTCTCCAGCAGCGGAACATCCCAAAAGCATCCGCTTCCCAATCGGGGCAGCCCGGCTCACCTATAAACAGGGCGCCGTTCCAGGAAGCAGCCTTCTCATCCCCCGCGTGCTCTCCCAGGAGGGATCAAGCTTTCTCCAGCAGCGGGACATCCCAAAAGCATCCGCTGCCCAATCGGGGCAGCCCGGCTCACCTATAAACAGGGCGCCGTTCCAGGAAGCAGCCTTCTCATCCCCCGCGTGCTCTCCCAGGAGGGATCGAGCTTTCTCCAGCAGCGGGACATCCCAAAAGCATCCGCTGCCCAATCGGGGCAGCCCGGCTCACCTATAAACAGGGCGCCGTTCCAGGAAGCAGCCTTCTCATCCCCCGCGTGCTCTCCCAGGAGGGATCGAGCTTTCTCCAGCAGCGGGACATCCCAAAAGCTTCCGCTGCCCAATCGGGGCAGCCCAGCTCACCTATAAACAGGGCACCATCTGGCGCACATGCGCCTGAGGGCCTCGCCAGAGGGCCCTTTGGCGTGGCCCTTAGGCGGAGGCCCGGAAAAAGGAGTTGCAAGACAAACGAAAGACTCTCGCAACGTGAGCTAGAGCTCCCCATCCAGGTTTAAGCTCGCTCCACCCAGCACTTCAAGAAACAAGCTAAAACCACCGAATGGCTGCTCCAAGGTAATCGCAAGACCTATGGTGAGGTTCTCTACAGCCTACGTCCTGAATTAGCACCAAATACTTAACTTTTTTTCTTTATTAGCTGAAAACACAGCGCACCTTAGACCATTCTCTTGTAGACGATGACCCAGCATCTTTGTATCCATTTAAATTATCCTCCTGCCATTATCTACAATGTAATGAATTGCTGACTCATTGCATGTAACTAGCCAGATAGCCCAGCTAAATACATTGTAGCTGAGTATGTTACCTTAAAGTTTTCTGTCCACATAACCAATTAGTTGCATTTTACTGTCGAGATAACCAATTGATTTCACAGGACTGTCTGGATGACAAGTGACCTGCATATTACTGTCTCGATAGCAAATTACTCGCACAATACTGTATAGATAGTCATTTGTTTGCATATCTCTGCCTAGATATCCAAGCTGAACACATTGTGCATACTCATCTACTACCACTCTTGCTACTATACAACTAACCAATAAAGCATTCCCCCCTGCCTGAAAGAGTAGAGGATACTCGAACTAACTACCACGCTATCATACCACGTGACATCCAAAATGACCCGTCTCCACTTCATGCTTGCCATATGCTGCTTATTACTAGTTCTATCACACAGCATCTTAGCCCTCATTGCCAAGCACAACCCCATCCCAGTGTTACAAGGATCATGGAGGAATTGGTCAAGCCCTCCCTATCATCTTCCATATATCTCAGGACGTCAACCAAGTTCTCACTTAATCTACACTGCCATCCAGCAAAAGAATCTGCCCCAAGAGGTAGGCTGCACCCTCGCCCGCAACCTGAGCTGTGCACTCATTAATGCACGTTCGATCAGGAATAAATGGCCTTCAGCAGCAGATCTAATTTCTGCCCATGACTTGGACATCCTCCTCATCACCGAGACGTGGCTGTTCACATCCGATGCAGTCATCTTACACAAACTCGTCCCTCCAAACTTCGCCATCCATCCCTGTTACAGGTCTGACAGAAGAGGTGGAGGAGTACTCATTCTAACAAAGCAAGAACGACAATACCAGATCACCTCCACCAGTAGTACTACAAACCTAGACTCCATCACCATAACAAATAAATACAGCAGTATCAGTTTGTTCTATAGGGCCCCATCACCCTCTCCAGATGATCTAGCCACCATTATAGACACTGCTAGAAACCCCCTGAACCCTCGTACCCAAAACTGGGTGATGGGAGATTTTAACCTTCCTTCACTCCAGGACAACCATGCTGAGGCCTTTACAGAAGCGCTCAGCGAGTTAGGCTATATCCAACTAGTGAACTCCCCCACACATGTAAAAGGAAATAAACGACCTAATATTCACCCCAAAAGATATAATCAATGCTTCAATCAAGACTGACCCCACTGTAAGCCCAGTACCATGGTCCGATCACAACCTGATAATTTTCCAGATACCATCACACCAAATACAAAATGTGAACCAGACCACAAATGAACCTACAGTCTCACTCACAAAACGGTTCCGGCAATTCAACTTGGAGGAAACCATGATGAAAATTCAGCCGCTCCAAAACCCTCCTTCTCAATGCCTTGATGACATGATCGCCTCATGGAATGCATGCCTTGATGCTGAAGCCAAAACATCTATTACCAAGAAGGTCGTGAGAACAAGGAAAAATGCACCGTGGTTCTCCCCCGAACTCCGAACATCACTTCTCAAACTCAGAAGGCTCGAAAGATCATGGCGACGATCCCGTTCAACAGAAAAACTTGTACTGTACAATGAACATCTCAAAAGACACCGAGCAGACGTAACAGCAAGAATGAAACATTTTCATGCAGAGAGACTACAACGCTCTCTAAAACAAGCCTCATGAACTCTTTGGCTTAGTTAAGACCTTAGCAAAAGAGCCCTCGTTTACACAACCAGACCTCCCTGACCCCCAAGAATATGCTGACTTCCTGCGTACCAAGGTAAACCAATCCAACACTCCTACCGCAAATAATTCCCCCCTGACGACCCAACCACATACTGCAACAACGGTCACCAAACACACCATCACTGAGTTCTCTGCCCCATCGGCAAGAAACATACAGGACATCATCTCCTCCATAAACACCACCACTGCACCGAATGACCCATGTCCGGCGTTTTGGATAAAAACTCTGCAGACCGAACTCAGCCCCTTCCTCTCCAAACTCATTGCGTTATCTTTCTCAATGGGTACATTCCCCAAAAGCCTAAAACAGACAGCGATAAGACCGCTACTAAAAAATAGCAAGCTGGACCCAGCACGAATGGACCCCTTCAGGCCGATATCAAGTATCCCGCTTCTGGTGAAAATCATCGAGAAAGTTGTTCAACAACAACTTCACCATCATATCGAAATAAGTGCACCCCTCGACCCTTGCCAACATGGCTTTCGGGAAGTGCATGGGGTCGAAACACTCCTGACCACGTTATTCAACATGCTTACCATTGGATTGCACAACATCAAACAAGGGTTTGCACTGATCTTCCTGGATATTGCAGCAGCCTTTGACACGATATGTCATGAAATACTCCTCTCCCGCCTTAGTGAGAAGAGCATTCAGGGAAACGCATTAACATGGTGTTCATCATATTTAACAGATCGATGTCAACATGTACGTTCCGGGCCATCCACATCCGCACCTTTTCTCCAAGAAAAAGGCGTTCCCCAAGGATTGTCACTGTCAGCACTGCTATTCAACATTTACATGCAGCCCTTATGTAATCTCATCCACTCCTTCAACATTAACTGCCTGATCTACGCCGATGATGTCCTTCTCTACATGCCTTTCCTTTTGGACAAACCAGACCTTGCACCCCTCTCTGCCTGTTTCGATGCGGTCACGGATTGGCTACATACACAGAAGCTAAAAATAAACTTTAAAAAAACAGAGGTCCTTTTCCTCACAAGGAATTCATCATTCACTCCACCTAGCTCCCTGAAGGTCCGAGATGCTGAACTCACAAGCAAACCATCAATTCGATACCTTGGCGTTATCATTGACCAACAGCTAAATATGAAGGCCCAGATAAGCAATAAGGTAAAAGCAGTTTACAACAAAATCAGAATACTTTGCCACCTGAGACCGCTCCTGGAACCAGAAGATTTTTGATCTGTCTACCAAGCTCTTGTGACCCCACATTTTGATTACGCGAACGCCATATTACACGGCCTTCCAAAACCCACCATAACCCCGCTGCAACTAGCCATGAATGCAGCCGCCAGAATTCTGCAAGGGGCTTCAAGGAAGGAACATATAACACCAATACTAAAACAGCTGCACTGGCTTCCAGTCCAAAGCAGGATAACTTTCAAGGTACTGACTCTTACATTCAAAGCCATTAACAACTGCTCCTCTACATCAATCATAGATCTTATCCAGATGACACCCCCTAATAGAGCGAGAAGATCAGCCGCTATAAATACTTTGATTCTACCAAGGCAGATAACAAAATGCTCACAAGCAGCAAGATCCAGAGCTTTTTCACTATATGCACCTACCTGCTGGAACGCCCTTCCCCCTGCTATCAGGGCTATCAAGGTCATCTCCCAATTTAGGAAGGCACTTAAACATCATCTCTTCCTACAGTATTATACTGACCAGAGCCACTCCCCACAGCAAGCCACGCCCAGTGACCCACATAAACAACCTGTGAGTGACAACCACGTAAGATTGAAACCAAGCATGCCGGACACGGATCCTCCCGACAAATAGTAACTCTTATCACCCTATTATCAGCCAATACGCAGTTGAGCCGATAGGACACATTAAGCCATTTCCAAACGTATTCTGTAAATTACCTATATATATTTGTATATAGTTACCCTGTTATTACCTGTACATATACCCACATTATATTGTAAATCCAGTGCAGACCTTTCTGTGCTGGACAGTTGTGTTTTGATGTAAACCGCACTGATACAGAAGAGCGCGGTATATAAGAAAGTTAAATAAATAAATAAATAAATTTCTTTGACTCCAACAGTTGGAGGATGGATTTTCTCCTCTCTGAAGAAAATCTGAGGACTGAGAAGAAAAGATTGATTAAATGCTTGTGAGTGACAACCTTGAGTGTGACTCTCTCACTTGATTGTGGCGTGGGAGACTCCACTTGACTGCAGTCTTTTGTATAGCTAAGGAGGAGGTAAAATTGGAAGGATCTGGAAGAGTGCAGCAGCCTCACACAACCGCAGCGCCCCTCCCTCTTCCTCTGTTCCCCCCTTTTCTCTCCCAAACATTGTAGAAGGCTGTCAGAGGGATCTTCCTGCCAGCCATCTAAAATGCAGTGCTGCAAAGCCAGTAAAACATTTTCAGGGAAGTAGAGCTCAGCCTGGCACAGATTCTCTGCCTGCGGCTTTCAGGAGATGAGTCTAGGCATTGTCCCTGTTGAGGACTTCTGATTCCATCATCTTGGGATGCAATTTGGGGTGGAGCACTGGTGACCACTAGTGCAGTGTGGGGGTTTCCTGCCATTTTCTGCATGCATTAGTAGCATTTTTACCCAGGGGTGGCTCAAGGCAATCTGCTGCCTGAGGCGAAGTATGAAAAGGTGCCCCCCCCCCCTTTAGAGGGGGTGGAGCTTTTTCAAAAATCCAATCAGAGACTGGACCAAACCAAAAAGCCGATTAGATTATATGGAGGAAATGCAAGATGTTTGCACACAGGGCCATACCGAGCTGCAATCACACCCTGTGAGACTTGCAGCTCGGGCGCACGCCCCCCTCTCCCCCCATACATCCGTCCAGCGCTGCCTGCTCTTTCCCTGCTGCTGCTGCCCTCTGTTTTCTTCACGGAGGCGCCAGCAGGAGGGAAAGAGCAGGCAGCGCTGGATGGAGGTATGGGGAGGAGAAGGGGGACATGAGCCCGATCTGAAATGCACCAGCACTTTAAGCAGATCTGTCCCTCTTGACATCGAGTCAGAGGAGGGAGGGACCAGACCTGCTTAAAGTGCTGCGAAAAGGCTTGGGGTGCGCATTTCTGCTGCCTGCTATTGTCCTGTCAGCGACGGCAGGGCATCAGCAGACAGCCGAAATACACCTCCCAAGCCTTTCCGCCCTGTGCGGCTGCACCTCTTGCACAGGGCTAGGAACGGTCCTATTTGCACACCAAGGAACTAAAAGACAGCAAGAACTAACAGCACAGTTTATAAAACTAAATTATAACTCATTTTTATTTTGTTGTTATAAACTGCATTATGGTTCTTGCTTTTTCTTTTTCAACATATATTTTGCATCCACAGTAGGTGCAGAGCAGAACCAGGACATTCACCCATGGAACTCGGTATTTTAAAAAAAAAATCTGATTCTGATCATCTCACTAAGAACCACCACTATTCTCCAGTACCAGGCATATTGTGAACTAATACAAAACCCTAGAACAAATAGCAAACCTACCATACCATACCATATCAGCGCAAACTTCCAAAACTCACATAAGGAGCCCATCCAAAAAAAAGCATCACTGTAAATACTATAGTGGGCCCTGGAACATCCATACACCTATTTGAAAAGCTGAACAAGTCAAATTACTAGAGTACAGTATAGATCTTTATGTACAAACTCCATGTTAATAGAACACCTGAACTCAGTCACACACTCGCAACATCAACCCTCACCAAGTACAGAATAAGTAACCACAATCTAAATAATAATATGTAGACTAAATTTAAATTGAAACCCCAAGAAGCCAGAATCCACATGCAGTGCAACATCAGATAAATAAGAGATGCAGCTCCCCAATACTGTATAAAATATAAAAATAGCACAAAGTCCAAACAATAAAATTAAATTCTGTGGTCTAAGGTTCATGGTCCATCTGCCATTTCTTATCTCTTCTTTTGTTTTCTTCACTTCCTTCCATCAGCCCATTTCCAGTTCCAGTAACCCTCCCCAGTATCAGCCCCCTTTCCAGTCCTCCTCTCCCCTCCCAGTACCTTCCATTGTCAACTGCCTTGCATTCCCACGACTGCAACTGATGTCCATTCCTTTCCAGTCCCCCTCCTTCCCCACTGTCCAGCCCCATCTAGTCCAAATACCATCCCAAATATTAGTTCACGTCCATTCTCAGTGCCGCCACCCCCCCCCCAAATCAGCTCCCTTCCAGTCACACTACCCTCTGTCCACCCCCCTTCCAGTGCCATTTGCATGTCAGCTTCCTTCCAGCCTCCTCCCCATTACCCAACCACCTACCACTCCCATCCCCAATTGTCAGCTCCCTTCCAGTCCCCCTTCAGTACATCCCAGGTGTCAGCTTCTTTCCAGCCCCCTCCTTCCCCGTGTCAGCTCCCTTCGTGCCCCCTCCTTCCTCTGGCAGACACTCCCATTATCCGCTCCCTTCCAGTCCCATTCTACCATCGTCCCGCATCAGCCCATTTGTAGCCCTAGCCCCTAGTTTTCTTCCAGGGCCAGCAACACACTCTTCCCCTCCCCCATTAGCCCATTTCCAGTCCTATCCCCCTTATCAGCCCACTTCCAGTCCTAACCCCCCATAGCCCATTACAAGTCCTAAAATACCCCCCATCGGCTCACCTCCAGTCCTAGATCCCCCCCATAGCCAATTACCAATCCTAACCCCCCCCCCCCAATCAGCCCATTTCCAGTCCTAGCCTCCCCGTAGCCCATTACCAGTCCTAAACCCCCCATCAGCCCATTTCCAATCCTAGCCCCCCTGTAGCCCATTACCAGTCCTAAACCTCCCCATCAGCCCATTTCCAATCTTAGCCCCCCATAGCGCATTACCAATCCTAAACACACCCCATCAGCCCACTTCCAGTCCTAAACCCCCTCATCAGCCCACTTCCAGTCTTAACCCCCTTCAGCCCATTTACATTCCTAGACCCCCCCACTTAACCAATTACCAATCCTAACCCCATCAGCCCATTACCAGTCCTAGCCCTCCCATCAGCCCACCTCCAGTCCTAACCTCCCCATCAGCCCATTTCCAGTCCTAGATCCCCCATAGCCAATTACCAATCCTAACCCCCCATTAGCCCATTTCCAATCCTAGCCCCCCATAGCGCATTACCAATCCTAAACACACCCCATCAGCCCACTTCCAGTCTTAACCCTCATCAGCCCACTTCCAGTCTTAACCCTCATCAGCCCACTTCCAGTCTTAACCCCCTTCAGCCCACTTCCAGTCCTAGACCCCCCCATAACCAATTACCAATCCTAACCCCCATCAGCCCATTACCAGTCCTAGCCCTCCCATCAGCCCACCTCCAGTCCTAACCTCCCCATCAGCCCATTTCCAGTCCTAGACCCCCCATAGCCAATTACCAATCCTAACCCCCCCATTAGCCCATTTCAAGTCCTAGCCCCCTCATAGCCAATTACCAGTCCTAAACACCCCCATCAGCCCACTTCCAGTCCTAACTCCCCCATCAGCCCCCCTCCAGTCCTAACACCCCCCCCGCCCCATCAGCCCATTTCCAGTCCTAGACCCCCCCATGGCCAATTAGCAATCCTAACCCTCCCTCCCCCCCATCAGCCCATTACAAGTCCTAAACCCCCCAGGGAAATAAAAAAAAAAAAAAGGAACCTGGCTGCTGAAGCTGCTCTCCACTGCGGCAGCAGGAAGTGCCCTGCGACCTCCCCGGCAGAGCCCTCCTGTCTCCCTCAGTTTTAAATAGAAAGGAAACCAGTGCAGAGCCTTCCTGCGTCTGAAGGAGCACCCCATGCAGCTTTGTCCCGCCCCCAAAGGAAGTTACATGTAACTTCCTTTGGGGCGCGACAAAGCTGCAGTGGTCCTTCACAGAGGTGAGAAGGCACCGCACCAGTTTCCTTTCTGTTTAAAACTGGCACTGCAGATGACAGCACAGCAGCCGCGGTTCTCTAAGAGGCAGGGAGACGCAGCTGCCGGGAAAAGGAGGGTGAGTTTGCCGCTCCCGAGAAGCGGACTCGGCAGCGGCAGCAACTTGTGCACTTGCTTTTGTTTTTTGGGGGGGGGCTTTACTTTTTGAAGGCTAAGTGAGGTGGCTGTTTTGGGGGCATTTTTTGCAGCCTGAGGCAGCCGCCTCATTATAGAGCCGCCCCTGTTTTTACCTATTGTGTACCTGGCAGTATCACTGTCCTAGAGTGTGTTCCACCCAAGCGGCTCTAAAGCACGTTTCTTCTCTAGCGCCTTTAATGCTCATTGAAATTAAAGTGCTGTTAACACATGCCTTTCAGGCCACCGCAGCCTTAGCGCACATTGTTGTGATACTTGTCTTAACTCTGTCGTCTTCCAGAAAATGTTGTTTGACTTGTGGCTAGTGAGGTACCTCATCTCCAGATTTTAGAGACTGTTCTTCTTGCACAGCAGCTTCTGAGTTGTCTCTTGAGGGCCTGCTCCCCCTCTCGCAGTCAGGGGATGCAGTTAGTCCGGCCTTGCCTGCCTCAGGGCAGGAGGTGACAGATGGCGCTATGGGTAAGGATAGCCAGCCAGCTGGAGGATCCAGCGACCATACTGAGCTGCTCTTCATCTTCTAGGGGGTCTGTGGCAGCTGTGCCCCCTGGTGTTAAGGGGTCATTTCCAAGAGAAGAGCTTACGGACTCCGTATTGTTCTCCCCAGAATTCTTTTCTCTTTTTCCAGCAGGCCTGGTCCTTCTTCCATGGAAATTCAGACCCTGTGACCTCTGGGTGCCGTCTCATGCAGGGCAGGTTGAGAGGAAAAGCCCTCTTTAATTGTCTTTGGCTACTCCGGAGATGGGATCAGCTGGGAGCTGTCTGAGATTTTGACTATGGCTCAGATTCAGATGGCTCCGGTACTGGGCTCTGATGTGAATGAAGAATATTGTGAAGAGACCAGGATGATCCACCTATTCTGGAAGGAGGATCTGGCGGCATTGATTGCCAAGATTTCATCCACCTTGAACTTGACAGATACTTCCGGCGCAGAGCATGAGCCGAAGGTGCACCCGCTCCTTCAAGGGATATAGAAATCCACTATTTTCCTTTTCCTAGATGTGATCGAGGATATCAACTGTTAGAGTGGGACTCTCCCGACTCCCTGCCTAAAGGTTTATGGGTGTGTAAAAAGATCTATGCTCTCCAGAAGGAGGAGTGTGTGAAGTGCTTTGGCATTCCCAAGGTGGATGTGCAGGTCACAGCAGTTACCTGATGGACCACCATTTCTGTGGAAGGCGGATCAGCCTTAAAGGATTTTCTGGGCCATAAGGTGGATTCATTCTTAAGGAGTCTGTTTGCCTTGCTATTTTGCAGCAGACAGTATGTACCACTCTAACGTCTTGAGCCCTGCTCCAGTGGATTCAGTCTCTTCTGCTGGATGATACTACCCCTCTTTTGTAGTCAACTATGACCTTCCTTTCTGATGCTATGTATGACCTGGTACCTTTGACAGCCAGGAATGGTGCCCTGATGACGGTGTCATGGCGCAGGATTTGGCTCTGGCACTGGGTAGTGGACACATCCTCCAAGACCTGGTTGACTCAACTGGCTTTTAAGGGAAAGCTTCTCTTTTGAGCATTAACGACCTGGAAAACCTTTCTTCCCCTCTGCTTCAGGCTCATTCTCAGTCCTTTCATGGAGTGCCTGGGCCCAGGGACGGTTCCCTCCAGAGGAGACTCCTCCCAGGCTGCACAGTGAGGGTTTCGGGGCCCATTCCCTGGTTTCTCCGGTTGGAGGCAGGCTTCGCCTTTTCTTTCAGGAATGTGCCCGGGTTACTAAGGATCGCTGGGTGCTAAACACCATTCAGTTAGGCTATTTCCTGGAAATCAAAGAGCCGATTCCGGATGCCTTCATCATCTCCTCTTGTGGATCTGTGATCAAAGTGCCACGGTATGGACTACCTTGGACAGGTTGCTGTGCCTAAGGGCAGGTCCCCCCCGGATGAGCAGGGCAAGGTCAGATACTCTATCTATTTTGTGGTGCCCAAAAAGAACTGTTCCTTCTGGCCCATTCTTGACCTCAAAGTGGACGGTGAGCACTTCTGTGGCCTGTACTTTCGGATATTTATTTATTTAGTTAACATCTTTTGTATACCGTGCTATTTATTATCAGTGCGGTTTACATTTAACAAAGGTTGCTCAATTCAGTCAAAACTGTCTTGCGCTTACATTGTAACAGGGAATAAAACTTGGATCAATATAGGGTAACTATATACATATTGACATAGAGCAAGTGTAAACATATTGACATAGAGCATAAGATTATGACTTGGCCGGTATTGTCATAAAACTATAGACGGGGCAGCTATTACTTGAGACCTCTTTGTTTATGTAGTGTATGGGGAGTTTGTGGGGTTAGCAGGTGATAGATCAGGGGCGGAGTGGATGCTTGTGCAAAGTGTAGCAGGAAAATGTGGTGTTTGATTGTCTTCCGGAACTGAATGAGGTCTTTGATCAATCTTATTTCAGGTGGGAGATCGTTCCAGCATTTTGGGGTGTAGAAGGCGAAGGCTCTTCTCCTAGTTGTTTGGGTGCACTTAATGGAGTCTTTAGGGATGATCAAAGTGTTGTTTGTTGTTGTCCTCCTTATTCTGTTTTTCGGCGTAGGGTTGATGAGGTCAATGAGTGCCGTGGGGGCTATATTATTGATGATCTTGAATATAATGAGAAGAATTTTGTATGTTAACCTGCAGTATATTGGAAGCCAGTGGAGTTCCTTGAGTATCGGGGTTATATGGTCAGTTTTGGCAAGACCACAGAGAACACGAGCTGCCGCGTTCATCGCAAGTTGCAGTGGGTTGAGGGTGTTCTTGGGGAGACCATACAGGATTACATTTGCATAATCAAAATGTGGTAGAATGAGGGCCTGGAAAATGGTTCGGAAATCATTAGGGGGTAGCATGGGTCTAAGGTGCCTTAGTGTTCTGATTTTATTATATATGGTCCTGGTTGTGTTTCGTATGTGCTCCTTAAAGTCAAAATGCTGGTCCAGAGTAATCCCTAGGTAGCGTATGGAGAGTTTACTTGGAAGCTCCGCATCTCTTACTTTTAGGGAAGATGGAGGAGAGAATGTTTTGTTTCTTGAGACGAACAGAACTTCGGTTTTCTTGAAGTTTATGTGGAGATTTTGAGTTAGTAGCCAGTCAGTGATTGCGTTAAAGCATTTGACAAGGTTGGTGAAATCAGGGTGATTGACTTTGAATGGCGTAAACAGCAGGACGTCATCTGCATAAATTAGAGAAGAGATATCGTAGGAGCGGATGATGTCGCATATCGGCTGCATGTAGATATTGAATAGCAGCGCAGATAGAGGGGAGCCTTGTGGAACACCTTGTTGTTGGTGGAAAGGTGCAGATGTGATGGACCCAACCTGGACATGTTGCCAACGATCCGTTAGGTAAGACCTTCACCATTCCCAGGCGAGGCCACAGATACCCTTCTCCTGGAGACGGGTGAGAAGTTGATTTTGATTGACGGAGTCGAAGGCGGCAGCGATATCCAGGAAAATGAGAGCAAAGCCATTTTCAACATTGTCTATTCCTCTATTCAAAGTATTGGTTAGGGTGGTGAGCAGAGTTTCTACTCCATGAGGTTCCCTAAACCCGTGTTGGCAGGGGTCAAGAGGGGCCGCTACATCAATATGCTGCTGGATCTGCCTTTGGACAACCTTCTTGATTATTTTGGCTAACAGCGGTATGCTCGAAATTGGGCGATATGAATCAGACTTCAGGGGGTCAAGTCTGTTATTCTTGAGGAGTGGTCTTATTGATGTTTGTTTGAGGAGTGAGGGGAATGAGCCTGTTGCAAAGGATAGACCAATGATGTTCATTAGAATTGGACTAAGCTCGACACGCAGAGTTCTGACCCAGTATGCTGGGCAGGGGTCATTTGGAGCTGTAGAAGTGTTGATGATGGTGATGAGGTCTTGGATGTTTTTCTCGGTTGGTGGGGTAAACTTTGTGATAGGTGGTTGTAATGTGAGCATATGGCATGATGTGGATGTTGAAACTTTATCAGTCATGAGGGTCTTGGATTGGAGGTAGTCAGCATATGACTGGGGGTATTGGATAGGGTTGGGTAGGAGAGGGTTCTTTAATTAGGGATTTTGCTAGGCTGAATAGATCTCTAGGTTTGTTGAGTGAGCGGAGAAGGAGCTTGGCATGGTATTCACTCATTCTGAGGTATATTGTTTCACGGTAGGACTTAAGGTGTTCTAGATATGTTGATTTGTCAGCTTGGGAGTGAGAGCGTCTCCATTTCCTTTCACATTTCCTGAGAGAGAGGAGAGATGTCCGAAGATCAGCTGTGAACCACGGAGCTGGATGTCTTCTACTTTTACATCTTTTGGGGGATGCTGATTTGTCCATGGCTGGTGGTTGGGTGAATGATTTCAGTGTGGTGTTCCAGTTGGTGATTGCTTCATCCAGGTTAGGTGAGGTTAGTTTGAGAGTAGGAAGAGCATGTTTAGTGAACTCTTCTATATCAAGAGGTCTGAAATGAGAAGTATTTGTGGGTTCTGTTTTGACATCATTGGGAGAAATTTGATCTTGATGAGAGGGAATCTGGAACGTGATTAGCTTATGGTCAGACCAGGGGACAGGGGTGATAGCGATGTTGAGGTTGGACTTGTGACTTGCGGCGGAGTGGGAAGCGAAAATTAGGTCTAGCAGGTTCCCTTTGAGATGGGTGGGAGCCCTCACTAGTTGTTCGAACCCAAGGGCTTGCATTGCTTCCAGGAAGGCGTCTGCTTGGTTGGACTGCAGGGAGGATAAGTTGAAGTCTCCGAGCAGCCAGTTGGGGTTGCGTGGGTTAGCTGGGTTTCAGGCTAAGTCGATGAAGGTAGAGACGTCCTCTGGTGGGGAGGAGGGAGCTCTATATATGAGGTTTATGGTGTTGTATTTGTTGGCAATGGTGACAGAGTCCGTGTGTGTGGTGCTATTGGAGGAGAGTAGTTGAAATTTTAGCTCTGTTTTTGCAAGGATCAAGACTCCTCCACCTCTACGGTTGGTTCTATGGCAAGTGTGGATGGAGAAGTTAGGAGGGATGAGTTGGTTTATGAGGGCTGTATCAGTATCGGTGAGCCATGATTCTGTCACCATGAGGAGATCTAGATCATGGACAGCTATAAGGTCAGAGATGACAGGCCATTTCTTGCGCACGGAGCGTGAATTTATGAGGGCGCATTTCAGGAAGTTTTGTGTTTTTAGTAGAGCTGTTTTGGTGTTATCAGGATGATTGAGGGCCACGTACAGTAAGTGTGAGTGTCGAGAATAGTGTGGAAGACCAGTGGCAGAGTGGTAAGGGTTACCATGATTTCTCTTGCCCAGGTGAGGTAGGGTAGGGATGTTGCTGTATCCGTTTGAGAGGGCAATGGAGTTTTGTATGGTGTCTGCTAAGAAGTATAAGATAGTGAGGGTAAGTAGTGGGAGGGCCATGGTGGCTTAATGGATGCTGGGTCAGGTCTTAAGGTGTGGGTGTGGAGATTCTGCTTGTTTGTGAGTAAGTTCACGAGTGTAAATTCAATAGTGTAAACACTTAGAGCAAAAGTGCAGTGGAAACAGCATGTGAAATAGCAACACAGTAAGAGACTTTACAAAGTGGTTGGAAGCATTCAAGTGGTAGCAGTAATAACCTAACACACAGGAGGAGTAACACAGTAGCACAAAGGAAGGAATACTTTGTAGCACAATGGGGTAGTTACTTTGTAGCAATATTGCTGAGGTAAGTGGTCTGGAGAAAGTACAGCAGAAAAATCAAAGATAATGAGTACCTCATTTAGACTGCAGAGAGATGCTGTGTTTGGGCAGCGGCAGAACTCAGCGGTTAGATCAGGAAATAGTCCTGGACGCTGGCCTTTCGTGCCCCGCCTAGGGGCCACGCCAAAGGGCCCTCTGGCGAGGCCCTCAGGCGCGGGCACGCCTGGAGCGTGTAGCTGCTTATCTACTGTGCTGCAAGGCCCCGATTGGGCTGTGGGAGCTGCGAGAGGGTCAAACGTGCTCTGATCTCTCTCTGTGTGCTGAAACAGGGTCCGATGAAGCTGCGATGGTGTCCGGTGCAGAGAGGGACTCCCGGCAGCGTGCAGCTGCTTATCTACTGTGCTGCAAGGCCCCGATTGGGCTGTGGGAGCTGCGGGAGGGGCAAACGTGCTCTGACCTCTCTCTGTGTGCTGAAACAGGGTCCGATGAAGCTGCGATGGTGTCCGGTGCAGAGAGGGACTCCCGGCAGTGTGCAGCTGCTTATCTACTGTGCTGCAAGGCCCCGATTGGGCTGTGGGAGCTGCGGGAGGGGCAAACAGGGATAGAAACCTTGCACTCTGTGATTTATGCAGTGTGCCGAGGGGAGTTCTTGGCTTTTCTGGATATGGCTGAAGAGTATTTTCATATTCTTATCTGGGCGGAGCAGCAAAGATATCTGCGTTTTTCCATGCTTGACTCTCACTATCAGTTCACCGCCTTCCCTTTTGGGCTATCCACTACCTCAGGGACAATCTCCAAGGTCATGGTGGCGATGCTGCAGCGCAGAGGGATTTGTGTCCATCCATATCTGAACGACTGGCTCATCCAGGTCCGTTCCCTTTCAGAGGCATCTCAGGTGGCATCCCGAGTGGTGTCCTTTTTGGAAAGCTTCAGTTGGGTAATCAGTCGGGGAAAGACCCAGCTGTTGCCTTCCCAGTTCCTGGGAGCATGATTCGACACTTGAGTGGGCAGTTTTTCTTCCAGAGGAGAAGGTCAAAAGACTAGATTGCTTGGCGCTTTTCTTTGTGCGGCAGGCTCACATGGGAGTGATGTCATTGAAACCTGGGCTTTTCATTGGATCTTTGTCTCCACCAATCTGCTGATAGGGGAACACAACCCACTTGTCTGGACTGGTCTAGCAGGAGTCAAGGAAAGGACATTAACTGGTAAGTAAAATGTCACCTTCACTAACACAGTACATGGTTGGAGTGGATGTATGAGTATGGATGGAGCAGAGAAACTGGACAGGAAGATTGCATAGCAATATGGGGAGGGATGAGTAAGCAAGTGGATGGAGTGATGGTGAGTGCTAGGGAGCTGACAGACAATGGAAGTAGAGGTTACGAGTCTTTGGGAGGCCAAGAGACTGAATTGATAGGACATTATTAATGGTAGGAGAGTAAATGAGAAAGTGGGTCTTGATTTATAAGTGCCAAGGGGACAGGTTCATTGTGTGTGTGATGAAGAATTACAAGTTGTTGGGAGATGGGGGCTGAGTGAAGCAAATGCTAGGGTTGTGAGTAATGGTGTAAGTGGATCAGGGTATGAAAGGCAGAAGAGCTGAATGAGTAAGTGGATTCATGGGAGATGACCAGTATTAGAGAGGCTGAATGAGTTAGTGAATGGAAAAGAGGGGACTTGTGAGTGGTGGGGAAGCTGAAAGCTGTGCTGAGAACTATGCATGAATGGGGAAGTGGTTTTAGACTGCAACAGGTAAAATTTCAGTGCTGAGGAGGCAGCTCTTCCAACTTTCTTTATCTGTATCTTCTTTTGTTCTGCAGGCAGGGCCAGGTCAGCTCCCTTATTCTACCCTACAACTGCTGCGATATTCGCCTCTTCACGCCTTCATTGTCCCATGTCTGCATGATCTTATTTTTTTTTGTCCCATTTCTTTATTGGCTGTCTAGCCTGCTGCTTGATTAAAGCAACTTCAGTTGCAAGCCTTGAGACAGCTAAGTTTTCCCAGATCTATGTGGGTGACTGTGGTGGCTATTTTGGGTTTTTCTCTGTGGGCAAGCAGAAATAAGCCTTTACGTATGGGTGACATCCATGATAGAGCCCTGCGCAGGAACACTCTCCAGTTTCTATTGCCGCCCCTGCTGCTGCGGCGGCACCATCTTGAATCAGTCTTTTGCTTTCTGCGGAGCTCCACGGACACATTCCGTTCATCCTCCACTTCGTAAATTTTTTCTCCCCCGCAGGGCCTTTTTGCGCTTCGGGTTTTTGCCTAGTATGCCTGCTGTTGCGGTCCTCTTCCCGTTTCATTTTTCTCCCTCGATTGTAGTGTTTTTCTCTGTTGCGGCACTTTTGCCAGTGCCCCAGTCGGGCCCTACCTTTACTATCGAGTTGTTTGACTTTGCTGTGGCAATTTTTCCTGGTGGCCAGCGGGTTCAAAAAGTTTTCCTATTGTGCTAAGACCGATCCGCCACAGATACGCACAGCTGGTGTCTTCAGTGCCTGGGACCCAATCATCAGCCCTCTTGTAATTTGTGCTTGCAGATGACAAAAAGAGGACTCAAGAGTTGTTATAAGCAGTGCAAATCACTTTTTTGCACTCAGATGTCGAATCCATCGCTTTTGGCTTCAACAGCACCGGTCTGTATGGCTTCCAAGGCTGCATCGGACACTGGTGGTGCATCAACATTGAGGAGTTCTCAAGCTCAGTCTGAGCCATGCGCCCATAGTGCCCCAGAGCATCAATGATCAATCGATCTCCACCCGAAGATGAGGAAGGGTTTGACCCTCATCTTCATCGACATTGAAGGATGATCAAGCCGAACACTGGATGAAAATCCTGGTTCATCAGCTCTGAAGCGATGGGGGTCCATGTGAGCGCCCCTCAAAAGTGCCTCGAAGGGAGGGAGAGCTCATTCTTCAGAACATCAGATGAGCACAGACAGCACAGCTGCTGATATCCCTGTACAGTTAACGGGTACATCGGTCGAAGTTGCTCATGCCCCACAGCCTTCAAAATCGGCAGCCATGGAGAAGCACCTTCTGCAAGCGCTTGAGGAACACATCGCAGCACATCTGGCAGTGCAGCATGCCGGAGCCTCGACGTCAACGGCATGGATATCGGCCACTGTGCAGCCGTTCCTCGAGACACATGCCCAGCCTGCAGGAGAGGCATTGACATTGGGGCATTGAAGGGCCCTGACACTGGTACCTGTCCGGCAAATATCCCTCTCTAGCTGCTTGGGATCCGATGTGCCCTCAAAATCTAGAAAGACATCAGTGCATCATCACTCTCAAAGGAATTCCCAGTCCCCTCAAGGCAGGGGAGAGATCCAGATACTCAGAACTATTTTGACTTCTTCTCTAGGTTTGACTCAGAAGGCTGGATGACCGATGTGGACTTGTCAGAGGACAGGTCCCCTGAGCTTCCATCAGATCATTCTCCACCTCATGAGCAATGTAAGTCCCCTCCTGAGGACATGATCTTCCAGGAGTTTGTGAAGGACATTGCCAAGGCCATACCATTTTCTTTGGAGGATGAGGATGAGCCCAGGGCAAAAAAATTGGAGATCCTACAGTACTCCTCAGCCTTTAAGGAGGCGGTGACAGTGCCCGTGCACCACATCCTGCAGAGAGTACAGATGAGTTTTGGAGAACCCCCTCACTGTACTTTAAGTTAGTAGAAGGCTCGACTCCATGTACAGAGTTCAGAAGGCTCCTGTATTCAAGAAGCCTCAGCTTCCACGCCATTCCTTGGTGGTGGATTCTGTCCTAAAGAGAATCAAGAGTACCAAGACTCGCTCCTTAGTGCACCGAGGGAGGGAGGCTAAGGTGTTGGACTCTTTAGGGAGAAAGTGTTTCCAGAGTGCCATGCTGGTTGTCCGCGTGGCCTCTTAACAGTTCTACATGGGCATGTTGTTAAAGAACATCATGTGCGACCTAGCTGACCTAGCCCAGTTTCTGCCTCCAGAGAAGTTGGAGCAGTATCATGCCCTGGTGGCCCATGGCAAGGACTGTTCTTTCATGGTGCGAGCCACTTATGACATCTTTGAAACGCATCCAGAAATGCTGCCATAGGTATTGACACTGGAGGCTCACCTGGCTTCAAGCCTTGGACTTAGAACAATCCGTGTAAAACAAGTTGGCGAATATCCCATGCCAGGGAGAAAATCTCTTCAGTGAACAGGTCAAAGAGAAGGCCAGCTATATTGAGAAGCAGCATGTCATGCTCACCAGAGGCACACGTCTGAGCCTACCTTCTACCATAGGAAGTACCAGGGGGAAAGTCAGAAAAAGACCTACTACCTTCGCAGACGTAGGTACTTCCTTGGGCCCCAGACCTCCCAGTCCTAACAGACTTCCTGCCATCAGCAGCTTAGAGAGAAGCCCCAGAAGGCCCAACTAGCTTCTCAGACAAAACCTGGGGTGGCAGGGTTTTGATTGGTTCCTTTGGGGCATAGCCTCTCTTCCAGTAACCACAATAGGAAACACTCTGGTTGGAGGAAGGCTCACTCTTTTTGCGCAAAGGTGGCCCTTCATGACCTTAAACACACGAGTCCTACAGTTCATCCAAAGTGGTTACAAACTTAATTTATTGGAACTACCACCAAATTGCGCCGCAGCGCCCCCCCCCCCCCTTGAGAGTGCATCATCTCAACCCTCTGATTCAGAGAGAAATCACAGCCCTCTTGTCAGATCTTGCAATCACGCTCATGCCACTAGAGCAGAGAGGTCAGGAGTTTTATTCCAAGTACTTCCTGATCTCCAAGAAGGCGGGGAGAAAACTGTCCCATCCTAGACCTAAGAGATCTGAACTTGTACTTGGTAAAAGAAAAGTTCAGAATGATTTCTCTAGGCACCCTGCTTTCTTTTTTTCAAAAACTGAGATTGGCTATGCTCCCTGGATCTGAAGGATGCGTATACCCACGTACTGATACATCCTACTCACAGGAAGTATCTCTAATTTTGTCCTGGGGGAACAACACTTCCAGTACAAAGTGTTGCCATTTGGTCTAGTCTCAGCACCTCGTGTCTTCACAAAAAGCCTCACAATAGTAGCTGCTTACCTCCAGATGCTGGGAATGTTTGTTTTCCCCTATCTGGATGATTGGCTGATCAAGAATACCTCTCCCGAAAGGGGCTCAAGTATCAGCACAATTGACTATTCTGGTGTTGTAACTACTAGGGTTCATTATAAATTACCCAGAGTCCCAACTTCAACCCATCCAGCAGTGGAATTCATTGGAGTCCTGCTCAACACGACTCGGGTGAGAGCCTTTCTTCTGCATGACCATCTGCACAGGCTGACAGTACTGATGTGGGAGACTCAGCCGGGTCAGCAGGTGGCAGCTTGCAAGATGTTGATCGTACTAGGCCACATGGCCTCTACAGTGTGCATGTCACACCCTTGGTATGCTTCCAGATGAGGCAGGCTCAGTGGGCTCTGAGGACTCAATGGATCCATGCCATGGGTCGACGGCTCAGGGATCATCTGTGTGTCACCACCCTTCTTCAGTCATTGCACTGGTGGGCAGTCCACTGCAATCTGCTCAAGGATCTTCCTTTCCAAAGTGCTTCACCCCAAAGAGTTCTGATGACAGACGCATCCAAGCTGAGGTGGGCAGCTCATCTTGATTGGTTACACACTCAGGTCAATTGGTCCATCTAAGAATCTCTCCATCAGATCAACTTCTTGAAATTAAGAGCAGTAGCAAATTCTCTGAAGGCTTTCTGAGATAGACTGGCCAACTAAATTACTCTGATTCAGACAGACAATCAGGTCGCCATGTTCTACATCAACAAGCAGGGAGAAACGGGTTTGTATCTCCTGTTTTGGGAAGCAGTCAGGTTGTGAAGTTTGCCATCACACTCAGGCACTCTGACAAACAGGCTGAATCAATTTCTCTTGCCGCACGAGTGGATGCTGGACAGGGAAGTGACAACTCGTATTTTCCAAGAGTGTGGGGCACCCCCTCAATAGATCTGTTTGCCAACCCGCAAAATGCCCAGGTGGATCAGTTCTGCTCCAGAGTAAGATCACACAGCAGACTGGCATCAGATGCTTGCTTTCTGCATAGGGGGGGGGGTCTTCTGTACACATATCCTCTAATGGCAGGAAAAGAGAGAAGTACACTTTCAGTTCACTTATCCTCTAATAACCTCTCATTGCAAAGACCCTCCTGAAGCTCAAAACAGATGGTGGCACAATGATTTTCATCGTTCCCTACTGGCGCAGACAGCCTTCTTCTGCAACTTTCCAGTCTGGAGCTGCTATCGCTGGGCCAGGCACCAGATCTGATCTCACAGAAGGATGGAATGATGCTGCACCCCAACATCTGGTCCTTCGCCCTCATGGCATTGATGTTGAGAGGCTAATGTTGTCTCTACTCAACCTGCAGGACAGTGTAACAGACATCCATTTGGCCTCCAGGAGGGCCTCTACGAGAGACTTATTCCTGCAAATGGAAGAGATATGCTGACTGGTGTAAGGACCAGGCCCTAGAGCCTTGCATCTGTTCCACACAAAACCTACTTGAATATCTTCTACACCTCTCCAAGTCTGGACTTAAGTCCAACTCCGTCAGAGTCCACCTCAGTGTAATTGGAGCATACCAACGAGGTGTGGAAGGAAAATCCATCTTGGTACAGCCTTTAGTTGTTTGCTTTATGTTGGGATTGCTTCTCTTGAAGCCTCCCTACAAACCTCCCACATTGTCTTGGGACTTCATTGTGGTTCTTGTGCAGCTCATTAAAGCTCCCTTTGAACTGCTGAATTCCTGTCCTCCGAAGTTCTTGATCTGGATGGTATTGTTTCTGGTAGCGGTCACTTCAGCAGACAGAGTGAACGAGCTCCATGCCCTAGTGGTTCATTCACCTTGCACCATAATTGCACCGTAATAGAGTGGTCAATCGTACTCTTCCTAAATTCCTTCCGAAGGTGGTATTGGATTTCCATCGTAATCAGTCATTGGTTTTTCCAACATTTTTTGCGAGACCTCATGCTCACAAGGAGGAAGCTGTGTTGCACATGTTGGATTGCAAGCGAGCCTTAACCTTCTACTTGGAGCGAACAAAAGCCCATAGAAAGTTCATCCTGCTTTATGTGTCTTTTGACCCCAATAATCTAAGGGCTGCCATTTCCAAATGCATTCTTTCAATTTGGCTGATAGACTGCATCTCTTTGGCTTATGCCCAGGCAGGCCTGAGTCTTAATGGTCATGTCATAGCTGACAATGTTAGAGTTATGGCTGCAGGGGGGGCGGAGCCTGATGTCCAGCGGGTAGGACGCTTTGCGTTGAAGCTCCCGAGAGGCCTACTCAGAATCCTGACTTAATACCTATATAAATTTACTATTTTGCTCCGAGCTGACCGGGGCACCTCGGGGGGGATGGCGGCCCACAAACCAGCGCGCTTGGACTTCGGGTCTCCTTCTTCTTCTCACGGAAAACGCTCCAAAACGGAGGTATCCTCCCCGCAGAAGATGGTTCCATTTCGTGAAAACTCCGCAATGCACCTGGAGATTTTGGAGGAAATACGCGGCGTGAAGGAATTGGTGCAGTCTAATGGAGAAGCGCTTCGAGCCATGCGAGAAGACTTTGGAGTGCTCCAAGACCGACTTGAAGGTCTTTCATTACGGCAGGACAATATGGCGGGGGTCCTCGACTCGCACGAGGTGCGCTTGGGCAAACTGGACGAGGCTGAGCGCCAGATACAGAATCTTCAAAAGGAGTTGGAAGATAGCAATAATCGCGCCCGTCGCAACAATGTGAGGCTCCTTGGAATGCCGGAGGGAGTGGAAGCAGGAGATATAAGAGAATTCTTGCTCAAAACTCTTCCCTCCTTGCTGAAGATTACTTTTCACAGAGAACTGGAAATCGATCGAGCACACCGTGTTCCTGCCCGCATGGCGCTCAACCGCACGACCCCCCGGCCTATTATCTTTAGCTTGCTACGATATCAACAAGTGGAACAAATTTTACATGCTGCCCGAGCGAATCATCATTTGGAATATGAAGGTCGTAAGGTCTCCTTCTTTCCTGATTTGGCAAAGCCTACCGTTGACCGTCGGAAGAAACTCCTTGCTCTTCGCCCTCGACTTCAACAGCTACAGGCTCGCTTTGGCCTGTTGTATCCAGCGAAGCTCCGAGTGACTCTCCATAACCAGACCAGGACGTTCGAGGATCCTGATCTATTATCAACATTTTTGGACTCCAAAGAAGCAGAACAGATGCGCTAATCCCAAATTTTGGACTCTTATCTGCCGACTCTGTCCGCCATTTTGAAGGGCCCGATGCGGCGGTCATAGCCCAGCACAGAAATAGCCTGGACTTTCTTTCTTTCTCTGTATGACTTTTGTCTTTGGTCTCCTATCCCTTCATGATGTGTGCCTCGGTCGGATTCGGAGCACGCACAGTCCTACAGGTTATATGTTTTTTCAATTTCGGCCTTCTCTGGGGTTTCTCCCCGCAGACACATGGTCGCCAGTAATTTTGGGGTTTTGCTTCTCCTCTACCGTACTGCGGTTATCTTTGTTAATGTGGGGCGCTTCATTGTATTATATTAGCTTATTTTCCTATGTCATGTGTACAGCCAAGATACAGTCAGTTTGAGGGACACAGTGAAATTATGTGTGCTATTATGCTCAGAATTTTAACTTTTCTGAATGGCCTCATGTAAAATCTTATTATTCATCGTACAAGGCATTGCTGGTCCACTCAGCAGAAAGAAAATCCTTAGCTATCTTAGCCACGAGCACGTTGATTAGGTGTTTCTTCAGGAAACGCATTACACTCTGCTGAAACACTGAAACTCAATGCTAGGCCTCACATGGTAGCTGCCTACTCTCCCACCGTTTCCAAATGGTACGGGATAGTCATTCTGGTCAAGAAGTTTTTGCACGCTACTGTACCTGATATTAGCGCTGACATGGAGGGTAGATGGGCCCGTGTACACCTTGAAGTTGGAGATAGTGAATTCACGTGTATTTGCACTATGTCCCGAATGTGGACAACCCTGCTCACTATGCAAGTTTTGCGCAGTTGGCCTCGGCCTCCGCTAATGCTCCATTAATACTTGGTGGCGATTTTATTCAAGTGCTCCCTCAATCTTTTCTTCTCAAACAAGGTGCTTGTTGGTTGGAAGCTCCAGTACCGAGCAGACCGGTGTGGCTAGATATAGTAGCGGGCCTTTGCTCACCGATTCCTCTTACCTTACTCCCTGGTATGACTCTCCCATTAGATTCCCACTATCCACCAATGTTTTTCGACACTTTAGGTGCCTTTAATATTCCTATGCAACCTTTCGACTCCCGACTCTGGTCAGTGTAACTTCAGCATTGCATTCGGAGCACTAGAGTACTCCCGCCATCGGCACTCTCTGCATAAGGTTGATTGGAAACTTCCGATCTCTCGGTAGTTTACCGGGTGTAGCATCCAATTTTACTAAACCTTATGTAATGCTATCACTAGAGATACCTCTATAGCGCAGAAAGTATGGGAGAGAGAATTGCATGTGACTTTAACCTCGGAGCAATGGAGCCTTATCTGGAGCAGAGGGACACGGGTTTCCGACCCGCCTCACTCACTCAGACCCTCTTCTTTCTAGCCCACCGGTGTTTTTTTTTTTTTTTTTACACTCCTCACAGTTTAGACATATGGAACACTACTCAGGGTAATGGTTGCTGGACACGTCCTGTGGCCATTGGTTTATTACTTCATTTCATGTTATGCATGAATATCCCGCACTACAGTATAACTGGCGTCGGGTCTGGGGTCGTATTTAGTCTATATTGCACTCTCAGGAGTCCCTTTCTCGGAGGATAGTGGGACTTCGCCCAGTTGCGGGGATCCCCTCTCTCCCAAGAAATGGCTTATCTCCTTTTGAACTTTATGCTTGGCATTGCTGTTTCCCTCATTGAGTAATACTGGGAAATTAGTTCCCATCTGAGCCTCAATGAATGGTGGAATCATGCCTGTCTCAACAGTAAATATGAACAAATATCTCGTCTGTGTGCTTCCTCCGTTCAGACTCCTTCTTATTGGTCTTAATGGAAGATGTTCAATGAATATGTACATTTTGCTAAATGCTCTCATCTGACTGTCTAACTTTGTATATATCTCTGTCCCATGATCATGCTGTATTATGGATATTTTTTGATTGTTTGATGTATAATCACTGTTAACTGGAAGCGCTCACATGCTGATACAAACGGGTAGAGAAGAAGCACCGGGGTGGGGGGTAATGGGTTTACTTTTCCTTATTGTATACTTGTTTTGTCTTTTTTGGTGTGTTGTTTCTTTGTTTGTTGCAAAATGAAAATAAAAGTTTCAAAAAAAAAAGAGTTATGGCTGCATCGGTGGCCAACTTAAGCTCGGTCTCCATGGAAGAGATCTGCAGGGCTATGACGTGGTCTTCAGTTCACACATTCACATCTCACTGTCAGCTGTCAACTTCGGCCGATCTGTACTCTGGAATCTATTTGCTTCCTTGATCATTAAGGCCTTTTGCCATGCCACAGTTGAATTTGCCTCTGTTGGGCACTCTGAGGTCTCCTCAGTTTTCAGTAGCCTGTTGTCAGCATACATGACATAGGAGTCATGGCTTTTTCCCCAGACCCTGGATTCCATGCAGCTGTGGACTCTGGTGACTTCAGTCTCCAAAGGTAATAGGACAGTTTACAAGATGAGATTAACTCTGACCCCCTGGTGATTTCAGTCTCCAAGGCCTGTCTGAAGCCCCTCCTTGCTAAATCAAGAATGGCAGACCTTAAAGGGAGTGGCTAGCAGACCTCAAGGGGAAGGGCTGGAGAGGATTCAATTCACTATAAAGGACAGAAACACTTCCTGTCTCTCTCTCTCTTCCACCATGACATGAAGGACAGGAGGCTCTGATAAAAAACCTTTCTCCAAGCCACACCTGTTTGGTTGTTTTATTCTCCAGGACCAAGCAGGAAGCCAGTCCTCACTTATGGGTGACGTCGGCGCCGACGGAGCCCTCGCGGAGCAATTTTCCCCAGCTTTCAAAGAAAGCCTTTGGGAATTGCAGCGCGCATGCGCGGTCGTCTTCCCGCCCGAGGGTGCCATCTTAGCCAGTCTTCTTTTTTCCGCGGAGCCCTACAGACGTCCCCGTCTTGTCCCCGCGAAAAAGTCGATTTTCTTCATTATTTTATTCTTTTTCCTTCGGTTCGACGCCGATTGTTTTCCCGCCCGGACTCGCGACGCCGGTCATGAGTCCTCTTACTTTTTTTCGGTTTTTCTGACTTTGTCAGCTTTCATTTTCGGTTTTTCCCTGGCAGCCCGGTCCTTTGACCTCGCAGGGGCCCTTTTTCCCCTGATGGCTGCCAGTGGCTTTAAGCGGTGTGGTCAGTGTGACCGAAATATGTCACTAACTGACACACACGACTTTTGCCTCCGCTGCCTGGGCCCGGATCATGAGGAACTGATCTGTGGGCCCTGCGGCAAAATGTCCTCAAAGGCGTTGAGAAGTCGGCGGCATCAGCGTGATCGAATCTTCGCTGACCCCAGCCGTACCCGGACCTCGTCGGAGGCCTCCGCGTCAAAAGGCTCCAGCTCGGACCGTCGCCGGAGTTCCTCCGACCGGGGTTCTCCCTCCGGGGACCATCGTCGGACGGTGAAACCCGCGAGGGCGGCGTCGGTGGACGCTCCTGGTTCCGCGAGGGCCAGGTCGCATAGCCCCGATAGCCGCCCCGGGTCCTTGGAGAAGGAACGCCTCCAGAAGCGACCTCGCCTGGAGTCGGAGATGCCTGCTCGGGTAAGTCCTGTAGTCCTTCTGGACTCGCCTCCGCGACAGCCGACGTCGGGCCCGACGCCGTCGGGGCCCGAGTCGGGTGCTGCTGGGTCACCTGAGCTCGGACTCAGGTTGACGGCCTTGGAGAGCAGACTGTCTGCCTTCATGGACCAGCAGCGGGCACTGCTCGCTGGCGCCGCTGCCCCGACCGCTGGGACGTCGACGTCCAAGTCGACCCCGGAGACCGAGCCGATCCTCGAGTCGATGAGAACTCGAGTCGATCCTCAGTCGAGGTCACCCTCGGCCTCCCGTTCGGGACCGAGGTCGCCGACGCCGACTCCCTCGGCGTCGGGGCGGCAGGCGCCGCGCCCTGCCCGGGCCGACCCCACCGAGTCCTCGTCTGAGTCGGTCTGGGAGTCTGAAGAGGAAGAGTCGCCTGATTCTTTCCGGACTCGGTGTGTCCCCTCGGACTCACCGGAGTCCGAGCCTCGGAAGCAGTCCCCCCCGGAGGATGCCCGGTTCTCGGACTTCGTTAGGGATATGGCCAAGGCTTTGGCCTTCCCTGCGGATCCCGAGGAGGAGCCTCGAGCCGAAGAGCTCGACGCCCTCCAGTATGACTCTCCCGCGAGGGAACACTTTACTGTACCGGTTCCTCCTATGCTGGAACGACTACTCTTCCGCATGTGGGAGAGTCCGGCCTCCTCGCCGGTCCTGAGCAAGCGGGTCGATTCTATCTATCGAGTCCGCAAGAGCCCTGGCTTTCAAAAGGCACAGCTACCACACCATTCCATGGTAGTGGAATCGGCCATGCATCGTCTTAAGAGCCAGAAGATGCACTCCTCGGTGCCTCCTGGCAGGGAGGCCCGTAACCTGGATGGCCTTGGTAAGAAGTGTTTCCAGGGCTCTATGCTCGCATGTCGTGTCCAGACTTACCAGCTATACATGGGCATGTATCTCCGGGATCTGGCTAAAGAGCTAGCCGGATTCTCCGCTGGTTTGTCCGAGGAACCCTTGCGGAGGTTCCTGGCCTTGTCCACTGGCATTCGGGAATGCTCAAAGTTCATGTCCCGAGCAGCCTATGATGGCTTTGAAGCATCGGCTCGAGTGGCCGCAGCCGGCATCGGTGCCCGCCGACAGGCTTGGCTTCAGTCGTCAGACCTTGAGCCCTGGGTGCAGGACAAGTTGGTCGATGTCCCCTGCCGAGGCGAGAACCTCTTTGGCAAGCCCATGGCGGAAAAGGCTGCACAAATTGAGACTGAGACTCTCACCAGGACCAGGCTTTCTAGGAAGACCTCCGCCCCTTCCCAGAAAAAGAAGGGCTCGGGGAAAAAGTCCTTTTACCCGAGGAAGGCGGCTGCCTACAAACAATACCCCCATTATCAGGCCCCTGCAGCTCCCCAACAGGGCCAGCAGGCCAAGGGACGGGGTAACGGGTCCCGTAGGCAGCCAGCCCCCAAGCCTGCACCACCAGCCCCTGCTCAGCAGGGTGGGGGTTTTTGACTCACAAAGCATAGCCTCTCCCCCCCTGCTGGTTCCTCCCAGCACCGGAGGCCGGCTGGTTCACTTCGCCCACAGGTGGTCCAGCATCACCGCAGATACCTGGGTGCTTCAAGTCGTGCGAAAAGGCTATCTTCTCCACTTCCATCAGGTCCCTCCCTCCTATTTTCCGGGAGAACCTCCGCGACCCCCTCTGCACAGGGAATTACTCCTTCAGGAGTTAGCAGGTCTTCTGCAGGAACAGGCGGTGGAACCGGTGCCCCACCACCTGAGAGGTCAAGGCTTTTATTCCAGGTATTTTCTGATACCAAAGAGAACAGGTGGCCTCAGACCCATCCTGGACTTGCGCAACCTCAACAAGTTCCTTGTGCGGGAGAAGTTCAAAATGCTTACCCTTGGAATCCTTCTGCCCTACCTCCAGCAGGGAGATTGGCTATGCTCCTTGGATCTAAAGGATGCCTACACGCACATCCTCATCCACCCCAGCCACCGCCAATACCTAAGGTTTGTGGTGGCAGGAAATCATTACCAGTACAGAGTACTGCCCTTTGGCCTATCCTCCGCACCGCGAGTCTTCACAAAATGTCTCGCGGTCGTGGCGGCCCATCTCCGGCTTCACGGCCTCTATGTCTTTCCGTACCTCGACGACTGGCTCATCAGAGCAGCGTCCGCTCAGGAGGTCACCAACGCCACGTGCCGCACGGTGACTCTTCTGCAGCACTTGGGCTTTGTGATAAACTTCGCAAAGTCCACTTTGCTCCCCTCACAGGATCTCGAGTTCATCGGCGCGAGGCTGCACACTCCTCAGGCGCGAGCATACCTACCGCTCGACAGGGCTCAACGGCTCATGGACCTAGCCGACCGCTTTCGCAGCCAGCCCCTGGTCTCCGCCAGGCGCTTCCTGAGACTGCTCGGCCATATGGCTTCCACCGTCCATGTGACCCCCAATGCCCGCCTGAATATGCGGTCTGCTCAATGGTGTCTCCGCCAGCAGTGGCGTTAAGCCACGGGCGGCCTAGCAGACCTAGTGCGCGTCTCCGAGCCGCTGGTCTCGTCTCTCCGGTGGTGGCTCCGACAGCCGAACCTGATATTCGGAATGCCTTTCCAGTCACCTCCGCCGACCCGGGTGCTGACCACCGATGCATCCCTCCTGGGCTGGGGAGCACATTGCCAAGAGGCACGTACTCAGGGCCTCTGGACCACGTGGGAGTCTGCTCAGCAGATCAACTTCCTGGAGCTCAGGGCGATCCGCCTAGCTCTCAAGGCCTTCTCCCACCTGACTTCCCAACAGTCCGTCCTTGTCCAGACGGACAATCAAGTTGCCATGTTCTACGTGAACAAACAGGGGGGCACGGGCTCCTTCCTCCTCTGCCGGGAGGCACAGAAGCTCTGCTCTTGGGCCGTCAGTCACGGCATTCTCCTCAAGGCCGTTTATCTCCCGGGCCAAGAAAATTGCCTTGCGGACAAACTCAGCAGGGTCCTCCAGCCGCACGAGTGGCGTCTGGATCCCTTGGTAGTTCAGAAGCTCTTCCTCAAGTGGGGCCTCCCCACGGTGGATCTTTTTGCCAGTCCTCACAACCGGCAGCTTCCTCGCTTCTGCTCTCGTCAGCCACACCCCCTTCGGGTTGCGGCAGACGCCTTTCTGATCTCATGGTCGGGGAGCCTTCTGTACGCTTTCCCTCCCATCCCGCTCGTCTCTCGGACTCTTTTCAAGGTTCTTCGAGACAAAGCCTTCATGATCCTGGTGGCCCCTCGCTGGCCCAGGCAGCCGTGGTTTCCGCTCCTGCTACAACTGGCGGTGGAGGATCCAATCCCTCTGGGGGTACAACCGGATCTCCTCACTCAGGATCAGGGGTCCCTACTGCACCCCAACCTCCGGTCTCTCAACCTCATGGCCTGGCTGCTGAGAGGGTAGTCCTTGCTCCCCTTCTCCTGCCGGCGGAGGTGGAGGAGGTCGTCTTGGCTTCGCGACGGCCCTCTACCCGCAAATGCTACGCCCTTAAATGGCGTCGCTTTGCAGTCTGGTGTACCCAACAGTCTCAGGATCCCTTCTCCTGCCCGGTGTCGGTGATCTTGCAGTACTTGCTGCACCTCTCTAATCTGGGACTTAAGTCCAACTCCGTCAAAGTTCACCTCAGTGCTCTTTCAGCACATCATGTGCCGGTGGACGGCAGACCTCTCTCAAACGACCCTCTCGTAGCGAGGTTTCTCCGAGGTCTCCTTCTACTTAAACCACCTCTGCGCCCGCCAGCGCCTGACTGGGACCTGAATGTGGTTTTGCAGCGGATCACCTGTCCGCCTTTTGAACCTATGGCTACCTGTTCTCTCCGTTTTCTGTCTTGGAAAACACTGTTCTTGATAGCCCTCACTTCCGCTAGACGCGTAAGTGAATTGCAGGCCCTCGTGTCTGATCCCCCTTACACTAGGTTCTACAAGAATAGGGTAGTCCTACGGACTCACCCGAAATTTCTGCCTAAAGTGGTCTCCCCTTTTCACATCAATCAGGAGGTGGTACTTCCAACCTTCTTTCCCAGACCACACTCCAGCCGAGCTGAGACGGTCCTCCATACCCTGGACTGTAGAAGGGCATTGAACTTCTACCTTGACCGTACGCGGGAGCACCGTAAAGCTGCTCAGCTTTTTGTGTCTTTTGACCCCAATAAATTGGGGCTCCCGGTCTCCAAGCGTACTCTGTCCATCTGGATTGCGGACTGTATCTCTTGGGCTTATGGGGCAGCCGGACTCTCCTTAGAAAGTCGAGTCACGGCTCATTGTGTTCGGGCAAAGGCTACGTCAGTGGCTTACCTCCGCTCTGTTCCGCTGGCAGACATCTGCCGGGCCGCTACTTGGTCTTCGAGCCAGACTTTTGCGGTCCATTACTGTCTCGAGAGGGAGTCCCGTAGGGACAGTGCTTTCGGACAGGCAGTCCTCCGTAATCTCTTTGAGGTCTGAGCAACTCCTACCCTCCATCCCGGATGTGGGCTACCGGTGGGTGATAATTCAGCGAAGATTCTATCCTTCTGTGCCGCTGAGCTAGAGGGAGCTCATTTTTGTGCTTAGGGTCTCCGGTAGCCTTGAGCTTGGGAGTCCCATAAGTGAGGACTGACTTCCTGCTTGGTCCTGGAGAAAGCGTAGTTACTCACCTGTAACAGGTGTTCTCCAGGAGCAGCAGGAATCAGTCCTCACTACCCTCCCTCCTCCCCTTGGAGTTGCAATCGTCTGCTTATGTTCTTTTTGCAAATTTTTATGCTGTCTTTTTTAGCTATGTCATCTGACTGGCTAAGATGGCACCCTCGGGCGGGAAGACGACCGCGCATGCGCGCTGCAATTCCCAAAGGCTTTCTTTGAAAGCTGGGGAAAATTGCTCCGCGAGGGCTCCGTCGGCGCCGACGTCACCCATAAGTGAGGACTGATTCCTGCTGCTCCTGGAGAACACCTGTTACAGGTGAGTAACTACGCTTTACAAGCCCCACTGCCTCTGTGAAGTGAAATTAATCCAGGACCTACAGAAGAATAACTGACCAAATCTTACATCTTTATGGGGGCTCGTCTCTCAGATTTCACTGAAATCACCAGGGGGTCAGAGTTAATCTCATCTTGTAAACTGTCCTATTACCTTTGGAGACTGAAGTCACCAGAGTCCACAGCTGCATGGAATCCAGGGTCTGGGGAAAAAGCCATGACTCCTATGTCATGTATGCTGACAGGTTTGGAGAAAGGTTTTTTATGTAGAAATAGGCTTAATACATAGGTATTGAACAGAGGTATATAGTGATTGTTACAGAGCTGTTTCAGTGTGCATCAATGAATCTGTGTGTGCATGTGTGAAGTGTGAGAGAGAGAGATAGGCCAGAACATGTGTTTAAAGCCTCATGGCAAGGGAGAGAGAGAGAGAGAGCGGGGGAGGGGTGAAGGGAATTGATTATCAGAGCCTCCTGTCCTTCATGTCATGGTGGAAGAGAGAGAGAGAGACAGGAAGTGTTTCTGTCCTTTATAGTGAATTGAATCCTCTCCAGCCCTTCCCCTTGAGGTCTGCTAGCCACTCCCTTTAAGGTCTGCCATTCTTGATTTAGCAAGGAGGGGCTTCAGACAGGCCTTGGAGACTGAAATCACCAGGGGGTCAGAGTTAATCTCATCTTGTAAACTGTCCTATTACCTTTGGAGACTGAAGTCACCAGAGTCCACAGCTGCATGGAATCCAGGGTCTGGGGAAAAAGCCATGACTCCTATGTCATGTATGCTGACATCTCCCACACCTTTTTTATTTTTATTTATTATTTGTGCCTGGAAATGGTGGAAGCAAGCCTGTGGTACCTGTCCCAGCTGCCATTACATGATAGTAGCCTGCTTGTCTAATACCTCCTGTATTAAATACCTTGCTATGTCCAGCAAGTACCCTGTCCTGCACAGTACTGTCTCTAGTGTTGTAGAGATAAACAAGTCTCCTTATGAGTCCAAACCTCGTGTCTTAGGTAGAGCAGCCACTACTGGGGGGGTGGGGGGGGGAACGGGGGACGACCCAATATGCTACCTCCATGCCCGTCTTAGAGAGAGTGAACAGTGCATAAGGTCTGCAGGAATTTTTGAGGAGGCTAAAGCAAAAAGGTACCAGGATGCTATGAGTGAAGATAGGAAGCAATACTAGACTGCAGCTGACTCTGGTATTCAGTGTAATAGGAAATGCTAAATTAGCCAAATTAGCAGGCCAAATTAGCCTGGATGTAGGGGTGGATGCTGGAGAAGTTCAGTGTAACTACCTTAAAATGTTTTGTTTCTGTATGACATGTGCTGCAAGGATATGTACATTTGTTTCATTTTACAACACAGGAAAATTATGATAATGCATAGAAATATTTGTACAGCAGTTAAAATAATAATAGGGTAAAGACCTGATCAGCAGTAGGTGAGTAACCAAATAACAATTCCCACACAGACACATGAGCATCTTGTAGCAAGTGTCCAACAATTTGTTGAATGTGTCCATTCTCATAAGCGATGGTGTGATTCACTTCAGTGGATGTTGTTTTAAGGTGATCAATATAGGCATGGAGTTCTGTAAAGTTGAGCAGTTTATGTAGTGTCTCTTCTCCCATGCCAAGTGGTAAGGGATGCACAGCATATGAGATAGTCTGGAATGTCCATAGAGTCATTGGTAACCAGTGGTGTGGAATAAGTTGTCCCATTAATGGTGAGGGAGACCAGTGGTGTATACCTGCATCAGGTATTGTTTGGTAAATAGTTTGAACTGTACAACAAAGTGTTCTTGGGAAGGCGAATGTCATGCATTCTGGGAGCAATCGAAAAAGAAACATTCTGGGGAAAGAACAGATGAAAACAAAAGTGTCCAGCTCCAAGGTAATACAAACTGTGTGAGGTAGTCAGGGAATATGAGAGCTTAACAGTCAGGGAGCAAGAGGAGGAATTGTTCCAGCAGGAGGTGTCAGCCTCTTTAAACTGGTGAGGTTGACACTTGAACTGAAATGTAGTCTGCTCACACAAACTGGGGTCCATCGGCTTGAATGAAGTCCAGGTGTCATCCAGTGGCTGCACCCATGTGAGATGGTCCACAGGATACATAAGCATATTATCAAACTGCACCCCAAAATTAACAACAGGATAAATAACTGTGTGTTGTCCTGACCATGGGATCAAAGTACAGATAGAGCAGCCTTTTGGTGAACAAATGGGAACACTAACTGTCCACCAATCAAGGTGAGCTATAGCAAATTCCGGTATTTTGGTACTAGCCATACGGACGAGAGATGGTGGCCAGTGTCCTAACTTAGCAGTGATCAGAATTTCCTTTAGTATAGTAATAAGCTCGATCTGTACTTGATCACAGGCAAGAGCCCAGGAAATATTCTTTCCCAATCTATATTCTGCATG
This sequence comes from Ichthyophis bannanicus, assembly GCA_033557465.1. Classification (NCBI taxonomy): domain Eukaryota; kingdom Metazoa; phylum Chordata; class Amphibia; order Gymnophiona; family Ichthyophiidae; genus Ichthyophis; species Ichthyophis bannanicus. The sequence goes on along the minus strand of CM066032.1, from coordinate 1,500,541,083 downwards.
TGCTAAGGTAACAATTTCCTGTTCTATAATGGGAGATATAAGAGCAAAGGTATCTACAACTACATTGGACAGTTTAGAGGAAGCTTCATTAATAATATGTTGTGAGGTAAAACCATCAGCAGCATGCTGAGCAGTGGATCCCATTTTATTACGGAGCACCTCTATATCAATTATATTAAGGGCACCCAGTGCAGTCCCTGTGCCACCTAAAATTGTATCAATTAATTCACGCTTGTGTCGCAATTGTTTGGCTCGGGGTGTTACTGACTGAATATCAAACCAAGTATTGAGCATTTGTATGTGGTTGGCAACAAACTGAGAACAATTTGGATATTTGTGAGTAACTAGAAACAATTTGGGAAATAGATGCCAAGTAAGAAAATGGTATTCCACATCATATAAAACATCGTGTGGTGCATCATATTTAATCTGAAAGGGATGTCCTTCCTGAAATGGGTGGATATCAGAAAGGTAGAGTACAGGAGGAGCAGAAGTGGTGGGAGGGGTGGGATGAGGGGTGGTAGGTAAACAAGATACATCCAAAAGGAATGAAGTCTCCGTGATGTGCTGTTGATCACTCACAACCCATGTATAAGTTATTTTCCAGGTACCTCTGTCCTGACAGGAAATATTGTACAAAATCAAAGCAGGAGGACCTAGAAAGTAACGTTCTGGGCGTGCCCTCAATTCTTGTGTCCTTTCTAGAGAAGTGGAAACTGGTGGCTCCCACTGTACGTGAGTGATGTTTAATGAATAGAACACTGGCTTGTCCTGTACCGAACAGAAACTCAGGATGACCAGATCCTTTCCTTCCGGGAAAGGTGGGGGTAGGTTTTGGTAGCGATACACTCCACCTGTGGAGTTAGCCCAGCCAATCGTGCATATTCGGATGATAGTTCCTGTAATGAGACTTGAGTAGAAGAGAGCAGATACAAGAACAACAGGAAACCGAGACATAATAAAAGCTAACTTGTTTCACTCTACTAGGGAGTAAACTAATGCTCCCCACTTATACTATGTAACAACAACAAAACAACAACAAAAAAAAATAATAATAATAATTTCTACTACTTATTTACATAACTATTAAACACATGTACAGCAGGAGTAACTAGTTACCGTCCTCAAGCGACTTTTGTTCAGAAACAGCTGTCCGTGCTGTCTTCAGAAAGCAGCTGTCCGTGCTGTCTTCAGGTGGTATCTGAAAACAAAGACTGATAAAACACATATTACCCATATGGTTTTAACTGGGTGATGTGTTTCCAGTACTGCTGGTTGTCAGGCATTAGGATCTGGTATAGGCTTGGGCCTAAGGTATCAGTAACTAAGTACGGTCCTTCCCACTGTGCAGTTCCAAAGGGGAGGTTTGATCTAGGTCTCATCTCTGCAAGACACTAGTGACAGGGCTTCCTTCATGTATTCATGAAATATTGATGGGGAATCCTTATATCCCTGTGGAAGCACAGTCCATGCATATTGTTTATTCAGCCACTGAAAGGCTGTTTTGTACTGGCACTCAAGGGCCAGGGGCAGACTCCAAAACCCATTGGATATGTCTAAAACAGAGAAAAATTTACATTTGGAATTCAGTTTAGAGATCATTTCAGGGTATGAGGCTACCACGGGCACTACAGATTTTGAAACTTGATTCAGGGCACGGAAGTCCATAGTGAGCCTGAAGGAACCCCCCGGTTTAACTATCGGCCAGGCTGGTGAATTACATGTGGAAGAAATAGGTCTAATCAGACCCCTCTCCTCCAGTATCTTCACAATTTTAGTCACTAGTTCTATAGCCTGATGAGGTACTGGGTACTGAGAGGATCCCTCAGCTTGCCACTTAGGTGTGTGTCCTCTGTGTTTCTTATGTACTGAGAGGATTCATTGGCTTGCCACTTCCGTGCTTCTGATACTGTAATGACCTGCGAGGGCTGGGTCTTCCAAACAGACCCAATTCTGAGCATTAAAGTATCAAAAGGGGTTGCTTCAGGGTCTTCAGAAAATAACAGAAGGTGTTTTGTAATCTCAGGGGATAGCAATTCTAATAAAAATTCCTTATGCATGCTCTCCCCATAATCTTCTGCCTTGGGCCAGGACTCCTGCTCATTAAGAACTGCTTTTAAAATCCAGGCTCTATATGCAAACTGTTCCAGTGTATCATTTGGTAGAGGTGAAATAATTTTAAATACTTGCATTGGGGAACAGTGAAATAGTACCCCTTTTAACCAACTGGTATGGGTGAGTGAGAGAGCCAACTCTATAATAGTGTGGCCCCAGAGCCAAATGCATAAGTCTATCAAAGTCTGATTGTTTTCTTCTGTATTTCCCTAGACCCCAGTGAATCAGAATATCAATCGCCCATTTAACCCACTGATTTACATTAAGAGGCATAGTGCCAATTTTCTCAACTATTTTTTCTATATCTCTATCTTTTAAATTTTCCTGCAAAATTACTTTAACTGGTGCTTTGAGTTCAGTACTGGGTGCTATGTCTAAGTCATCTGAATTATCCTCCTGACAGAGATCCTGATTATTGCTGGGTTCTGGCTGAGATAAACTATCATGAATTTCTTCATGTGATTCATCTGTATTCTTCCCATTTCTAAGTTGAACTATGCATACTTTAGTATTCTTTTGTTTGTCAGTAGCTTGTATGCATTGCTCATAAGGTGTGTCATAGGCATAAGGGGATGTGGGTGTTGACTTTTGTCTTACAGAGGCCAATTGATCCTTAACGTGCCTCAATTCAAGTTTAAGTGCTTCTAATTGCTCACTAACAGTTATAAAAGAATTTGTGGCTTGTATCACTTGAGTTCTTTGTATAGAGATTCAAATTTGTGCCTCCTCAAGGTCTTTGGTCAATTGGGTACACTGAGAAGTCAGTTCAGTATTGTCCTTTTTCATGCTAATGAGCCCCCTGCACATGCCTTGGATAAAAAGGCATTTTCTTTTATTTTCTTTTTGAATTCTTGATCATGGTTTAACATTTGTCTTTGAATATTATACCATGATGACTCAGGGAATTCACCTTCAAAGGGACCCCCTTTCCTCTTACAGTATGAAATTAAAATTTCTTTAAGTTCTTTAAAATCAAAGGCTTCCATATTTGATACTGCAGAAAGGCTATATTTGATACTGCAGAAAGGCTGTAGTTGGACTATCTCAAATGTGTAACCTTAGAAGGAGGAATGCTCACTTTTATGAAGAAGTGAGACTTAGAATTATAGTTGGAATGGTATAAATTTTATGGGTGTTCAGTAAAGAGTACTGTCATACAGACCACGCCTTAAAATTATACCTGAATAAAAAGTGCTTATCACCTTTTTTAACAAGGTGGAAGTTTAGGGTGAAGTTATAGTAAGAAGGGTGTTAGGAGATTAACAGAATTGTATCAATTGCAGCCAGCTTTAAGCCTGCTCTCACTAAGATAGATCTCCAGGAACAAGCAGGAATAAGTCCTCACATATGGGTACGTCGGAACCGACGGAGCCTGCGCGGGAAAGCTCCCCAGCTTCCCAGAAAGGAAGCTTTTGGGGCCTCCCACTGCACATGCGCGCTGCCTTCCTGCCTTCCTGACCAGCTCTCCTCAGTTTCTCTTTTTCCGCGGAGCCAGCAGGTCGTGTTCCTGTCACCGCTGAAGAAATTCTTATTTTAGTTTGGTTCTTTAGACCGCGTACCTGCCTTCCCCATACCGAAACCGGTACCACCGGTCTCTCTTTTCTTTTCTTTCAAAAAACAAAACAAAAACCTTTTATTTAGCACAACTTGGTGACTTCGGTTAGGCCTCAGGCCTACACATATTCTCCTCATGGAGAAACCAGCCCCTGGTTTCAAGAAGTGTACCAAGTGTAGTGCTGTTATTTCTGTTACAGACACCCATGACTGGTGTCTTAAATGTTTGGGGCCTGACCACTCCATTCCGGACTGCCCATCCTGCTCCCAGATGTCTAAACGTGGTTTGCAGAACCGGGCCAACAAATTCCATGTGCTGTTTGCTTCAGATAATCCAGCATCACAGTCATCCAGGTCTTCCTCTCCGGATGGATCTCAGGTAACCAAACCTTCTTCGGGCAGGTCCTCAAAAGGCAAATCTCCTTCAAAGTATCGAGAGGCCCTCAATTTTGAGTCAGAGGACCCTGCCCCAGCCAAACAACCCCGGCGGGAAGCTCTGGCTTCCAAAGCACCATCTATGGGGTTACAGGTTGACATCGATGGCACGGCCTCGACTGATCACCTGTTAGACTGCTCTGGGGTACCGGCCCATGCCGGTACCGACATCCAGGCAGCAGTGGCGTCTATGGGCAATACTGTCCAGACCATGCAGCAGGCCGTTCTGGCTTTCATTAACGCTGCGACGCCCTCGGTACCGCATCTAGCGGTTCCGGGTCCGGTTCCGGTACTGTCTTCCATACCGGAACCGAGACCATCGTCTTCCAAACTCAGATCGGTTCCGCATGCCGGATCCGGGTTTTCACCCGATACCGATCCCATACCCGGTACGCCCGATGTTGATACCGATCGGTATGCGTATCGTGCGTTGGAAGCAAATAGAGGATACTCTGATTCTTCTGAGGATTTTGACTCCTCTGATGACTCTGATGAGCTGTCTCTAGTTCTTCCTGAAGAGCCTTCTTCCCCAAAGAGGAGAATGTCTCCACCAGAGGATTTGTCCTTTCAAGACTTCATTATAGAAGTAGCTAAAGGACTTTCTATTACCACATCCTCTGAAAAAGAACCTAGATCAAAGAAATTGGATATTTTAGGATACCCTAAGGTTCCTAAAGAGGCAATCACCCTGCCTATCCATGAAATCCTTCAAGAACACTTGATGGACTTATGGGAGGCTCCTCTAACGTTGTCTCCTCATTCTCGTAGGTTGGACACCATGTACCGGGTCCCTCCTTCTCCTGGTTTTCAAAAGACTCAGTTGTCTCACCATTCCATTGTGGTGAAGTCTGCGCTGAAAAAGATTAAGAGTACCAAAAGGCACTCTTCTACCCCTCCAGGGCGGGAATGTAAGACCCTAGACTCTTTTGGTAAGAAAATCTTCCAGGCTAGTATGCTTATAGCCAGGATTAATTCATATAATCTGTATATGGGCATGTTTCTAAGGGAACTTGCCCTAAAGGTACGGCATTTTGACCCCTTTATCCCTGAGGATAGAAAGGAAGAGTTCATTTCTCTGGTGAAACAGCTTCTAGATGTTTCTAAGTTCTCCAACAGAGCAGCCTTTGATTCCTTTGAAGGTGCCGGTAGAGCTTCGGGCATTGCCATTGCAGCCCGACGACTTGCTTGGCTCCAGGCCTCTGACCTAGAACCCTGGGTCCTGGATGGCTTACAGAATCTGCCCTGTACAGGTGAGAACTTATTTGGTAAAGACTGGCAAATTAAAGCCACTCAAATGGACGCAGAAAATGCTACATTAGATAGACTTTCTAAGTCTACCTCTACTCCTGCCAAGAAAAAGTCTTTCAAGAGGCCTTACTACAAGAAGGCCAGATTTTCCACAAATACTGGCCAACAATCTCCTCAGCCTCGCTTTGCTGCTAAACGTCAGCAACCTAAACAGGCAAGGTCAAAGCCTGCAGCGTCTGCCACTCCTCAGCAGGCTCAACCCCCTCAGGGGTTTTGACTTGCCCCTAGAGAACTTAACATTTCTGGCTCTAGAACAATCAGAGCCCCTCACCATTCCCGGAAGGTTAGCTCACTTTGCTCCCAGATGGGGGCAAATTACATCAGAGCACTGGACCCTCTCTATCATCAGAGAGGGCTACAAACTTCATTTTTCCAACCTTCCTCCACATACCATGGTGAGGCACTTCAGTTCTCCCCCATCTCTCCTGGCCCTGTTGGGTCAGGAAGTCTCTTCCCTCCTTGCCCAAAGGGCAATAGAAGAGGTTCCTCTTCTCCAACAAGGGACAGGTTTCTACTCCCCTTATTTTCTCTTACCAAAGAAGACAGGGGGATTCAGACCTATCCTAGATCTGAGAGAATTGAACAAATTTCTATACAAGGAGAAATTCAAAATGCTTTCTCTGGGCATTCTCCTTCCATACCTTCAGAGTCAGGATTGGCTTTGTTCTCTAGATCTCAAGGATGCGTACACACATATACTCATCCACCCATCCCACAGAAAATATCTACGATTTCTGTTCCAGGGAAAACATTTCCAGTACAGAGTACTTCCCTTCGGTCTAGCCTCTGCTCCAAGAGTATTCACCAAATGCATGGCAGTTGTAGCCGCATTTCTAAGAGGTCTGGGAATTTTTGTATTCCCATATCTGGACGACTGGCTCATCCGAGCTCCATCTCAGTCAGAGGCCCAGATTTCCCTGGACCGCACAAGGCACATTCTGCAGTATCTGGGACTGGTGGTAAACCTTCCCAAGTCTCAACTCATCCCTACTCAGTCTCTGGAATTCATAGGGGCCCAGTTGGACACCACCACTGCAAGGGCCTACCTACCTCAAGTCCGGGGCCAACGTCTGGTGTGCTTGGCCTCCCAAGCTCAGTCCAGCAGTCACTTGACAGCCAGAGAAATGCTGCGACTTCTGGGCCACATGGCCTCCACGGTACACGTGGTGCCCTATGCTCGTCTTCATATGAGAGCAACTCAATGGACCTTGGCCACCCAGTGGACTCGAGCATCAGGAGTGCTCTCCGACCAAATACTCACCTCAAAGCGTCTGTTTTGGTCCCTCCAATGGTGGATATCCACCAAGAATCTGTTGTTGGGGGCCCCCTTCCAACCTTTGTTGCCCCAAGCAACCCTCACAACAGATGCCTCCCAAACGGGGTGGGGAGCCCATCTACAACACTTCTCCACTCAGGGTACTTGGTCTCCACAGGAGACCACCCTTCACATCAACCTCCTGGAACTGCGAACAATCTTCTTTGCCCTCAAAGTCTTCCATACCCTCCTTGTCAACCTGACCGTCCTAGTTCAAACAGACAATCAGCTGGCCATGTTCTACGTAAACAAACAAGGAAGGACAGGCTCTCTGTCGCTTTGCAACGAAGCTCTCAGATTATGGGCCTTCGCCAGAGAGCATCAAATTCATCTTCTGGCAGTGTATCTTCCAGGGGTTCAAAACTCTCGGGCAGACAGAATCAGTCGAGTTCTGCTTCCACACGAATGGTCCCTACATATTGACCAGATACGCAGAATCTTTCAGGAATGGGGAACCCCGGACATAGACCTCTTTGCAAGTCCGTGCAATGCCAAACTTCCCCGGTTCTGTTCCAGGACTCCGTGTCAGGGAGCTCAGGCCTACGACGCCTTTCTCCTGCATTGGGATCAGGACTTCCTATATGCTTTTCCACCCATTCCTTTGATTCCCAAGACTCTGGTCAAACTCCAGAGGGATCACGGATCAATGATCCTCATAGCTCCACGCTGGCCACGCCAAGTGTGGTTCCCTCTACTTCTGCATCTTTCCCAGGGACCCTCCCTGGACCTTGGAGCTGCGCCAGACCTTCTGTCTCAGGAGGAGGGGACTTTGTGGCACCCAAACCCCAAGTCCCTACACCTCAGAGCTTGGTTACTGAAGGCCTAAGCCTTCATGACTTCAATCTTTCTCAACCTGTGCAAGATATCCTTCATGCCTCTAGGAAACCCTCCACGAGGCGTTCCTATGCTTTCAAATGGAAACGCTTTTCCATTTGGTGTGCTCAACAGGGTCTTGACCCTCTAGCACTTCCCTTGAATTCTCTACTAGACTATCTCCTGCATCTTTCTAATGCAGGCCTTAAGACGAATTCAGTCAGAGTCCATTTAAGTGCTATTGCAGCATCCTTAAAACCTATAAATGGACAACCTGTCTCCTTTCATCCTCTTATTGCAAGGTTCATGAGAGGCCTGACTCTAACTAAGCCTCCCATCCGACCTCCTCCGGTAGCATGGGATTTGAACCTAGTTCTAGGTCAGCTTATGAAGCCACCTTTTGAACCGTTGGTTTCTACCTCCTTGAAATTTCTTTCCTGGAAGGTCCTTTTCCTTATTGCAGTCACTTCGGCTCGCCGCATCAGTGAACTACAGGCCTTAGTGGCTCATCCACCTTATACTAGGTTTCATCATGATAAGGTGGTCCTCAGGACGAATCCCCACTTTATGCCCAAAGTGGTCTCGCCTTTTCATCTTAATCAAGAGGTATATCTACCTGTCATTTTTCCGGCTCCTCATGCATCCAGTGCAGAGAGGAACCTTCATACTTTAGATTGTAAAAGAGCTCTTGCCTTTTACCTCAACAGGACTCAGCCACATCGAAAGTCTTCCCAACTTTTTGAGGCTTTTGATCCTTCTCATTTGGGACTTCCAGTCTCCAAACGTACACTTTCCAATTGGATTGCTCAGTGTATTTCCTTTACTTACCAGAGTAAAAACATTTCTCTGGAAGGCCATGTCACAGCTCACAATGTGAGAGCCATGGCTACTTCTATGGCTCATCTTCACTCTGTATCCATAGATCAGATCTGTCGAGCCGCCACCTGGGCCTCGGTTCATACCTTCACAGCCCATTACTGTTTGGACAAGGACTCCCGCCGGGATGCCTTGTTTGGTCAGGCTGTCCTCAAACACCTGTTCCATACTTGAACAACTCCTGCCCACCTTCCCAGGATGGATGCCTGAGATCCATACGAAGATGGCGAACCCTTGGAATGGGATCTCCCAGGCATCTTAGCTAGGGAGTCCCCATATGTGAGGACTTATTCCTGCTTGTTCCTGGAGATAGCACAGTTACTTACCTGTAACAGGTGATCTCTGGGAACAGCAGGAATTAGTCCTCACAACCCACCCACCTCCCCTAGGAGTTGTATCTTCTATCTATCTTCCTTTCCTCTCTCTATTGTCTCAGCTATAAACTCGAACTGAGGAGAGCTGGTCAGGAAGGCGGGAAGGCAACGCGCATGTGCAGTGGGAGGCCCCAAAAGCTTCCTTTCTGGGAAGCTGGGGAGCTTTCCCGCGCAGGCTCCGTCGGTTCCGACGTACCCATATGTGAGGACTAATTCCTGCTGTTCCCAGAGATCACCTGTTACAGGTAAGTAACTGCTTTACTGACAGGAGACAGAGAAATAAAAGTTAAAAGGGATAGGAGGTAATAGCTTTATCAGGAAAGATGTATATTGTATTCAATGAGGGACTGTTTACCTGTGTACCACTTCCAAACTAAATCTGGACTATCTCTCTGTCTTTTCTTAGCAGCTGTATGTGCATGTGTGAAGTGTGAGAGAGAGATAGGCCAGAACATGTGTTTAGAGCCTCATGGCAAGGGAGAGAGAGAGAGAGCGGGGGAGGGGTGAAGGGAATTGATTATATCAGAGCCTCCTGTCCTTCATGTCATGGTGGAAGAGAGAGAGAGACAGGAAGTGTTTCTGTCCTTTATAGTGAATTGAATCCTCTCCAGCCCTTCCCCTTGAGGTCTGCTAGCCACTCCCTTTAAGGTCTGCCATTCTTGATTTAGCAAGGAGGGGCTTCAGACAGGCCTTGGAGACTGAAATCAGCAGGGGGTCAGAGTTAATCTCATCTTGTAAACTGTCCTATTACCTTTGGAGACTGAAGTCACCAGAGTCCACAGCTGCATGGAATCCAGGGTCTGGGGAAAAAGCCATGACTCCTATGTTATGTATGCTGACACCTTGTAGCTTGGGAATCTTATGTGTGAGGACTCATTCTTGCTTGTCCATGGAGAAAAGCTAGTTACTCACCTGTAGCAGGTGTTCTCCATGGACAGCAAGAATAAGTCCTCATGACCCTCCCACCTCTCCGAGGAGTTGTATTTGGCTACAGCTATGTTATCAGAGTGATTCAAGATGACGCCACTGTGGCAGGTAAGAAGGAGATTCGCAGGTGTGGCGGAGCCTCCCAAAAGTTTCCATCAGAAACTGGGGTGTGTTCCCACGCGGGGCTCCATCAGGGACATCACCCATACATGAGGATTTATTCCTGCTGTCCACGGAGAACACCTGCTTCAGGTGAGCAACTATCATTTCTGGCCAGCTTGTCAGGTGCAAGGTGTTCCTTACTGATTGGGGTTTTCCTTTTTGCCACTGTTTTTCTTTTAGTTTTTTTTCCCTTTTATTTTCACTGTGATTGGGCTCTGCCTCAATGCTAGTTATATGGAGGTTAGCTGCTTGCGGATCCTGCCAAGTCAGCCCTGTGGCTGGCTCTTTTTGCCCTGAGTGTGATGGAAAAGGATAGGGTAAGAAGAAGGGGAGAAGGAGTGGCATATGTAAAAAAAAAAAAAAAATTAAATTAAAGCTATAGAATTACAGGGCTTAAAAGGGAGAAAGGAGGCACTGTGGATTAAACTAGAAAGAGATAAAGAAAAACCCATTTACATTGGCGTGATATACAGACCCCTCTCACAGGGAGAAGTGGACAGAGATTTAATAGAAGAGACATGCAGCATTGCCAGGAAAGAGGAAGTGCTATTGATAAGTGATTTCAGTATGCCAGATGTTTGGCACAGCCCTGCTGCAGTGTCATCTAGAAATAAGGAGATCCTGGATTCTCAATAGAGAGAACTATTCAGGCAACCGGTAACAGAACCCATATGTGAAGGGGCCATACTGGACTTGGTGCTTACCAATGGTGATGTTATAGTAGGAGATCATCTCGCATCCAGTGATCATCAAATAGTGTGGTTCAGTATTAGAACTAGGACTAATAAAACCCATTCAAAAGCAAGGGTCTCAGACTTGAGGAAAATTAACTTCCAAGTCATACTGCTAGACCAGTCCAGACAAACGGGTTATGCACCCCTGCCAGCAGATCTTGGAGACAGAGAATTCCACCAGAGCTCTGATAGGGTGGAGTCTGGTGATATACAGCTACCCCTAGGGGTCCCTGTCAGTATTTCTCTGTCTCCAGCAGATCTGGATGCTTTTTTGTTTTACTCCTTCAAAATTCATCTGCTTTAGATTCTGGGATTCCCTTGATTCCTTCTGTTCCCTGTTGTTGCCAGATTAATTCTCTAGGCACCAGGGATAGGTTTTCCAGCTGATCCCCTGTTTACAGTGGAGATCGCTGATGAGAAGGCTCCCCAGCACTAGTCCTGTGAGCTAGTTCGCTGGATGATAACCCTCCTAAAATCTAGTCCCTGAGGCTGATTTTAGTGGTGAGGCAGCTGGCTGTGGTCTGTGCAGCAGTTTCTGGCTTCCCTGCACCATCGGTATTGTGAGTACAGCTCCTGTGTCTCTCCCCTCAGTGCCTGCAGCTCCGTGGCAGCCCGATTTTCGTTGGTGCCCATTTTGGCGAATTTCAGTGTTTTTCTGGTGTGGACAGCGTCCCCCTGCCCTCCCTCCCTCTTTTCTGGGTTTATTTGAATTTTCAGGGGTTTAAATTCTTATTTTTTGCTCCTTTTGTTTTGCCGGCGGCCATTTTGAATCGCCGAAAACCTCTGTTTTTTGGCGGGAAGCCAGCTTGCTCTCCTCTGCTTATATTTTTCATGGCAGCTTTCCTACTGCTCGTTTTTCCCAGCGATTACTAGCTGGAGGTTGGGAGTGTTGTTGTCTTCCTGTGGTTTAAAAAAAATATATAATAAAATAATAATAAAATAAGTACAGGGACAACGATTTTCAGCAGTGTGTGAGGGCAGCTTTCCTGTCTTGTGCTGCAGGGCAAGCTTTATTTTTCATTATGCCTTCTTCGGGCCAACGCTGCCTGGGGTGTCAGAAAAAGCACAAGGACCTCCAGAATCACCTGTGCACTGCTTGCTTGACTTACCCGGGCGAGTCTTCGGCTGCTGTCTTGCCTTCAGACCCTTCAGTTTTTCCTCTACTTGTTGTGGATATTCAGCTGCCTTCCCTGCTGCCTGTGGAGCCCCGGGGCAGCCTTTCCCGCAGCCTCTCAGATTCCAGCGCTGTCCACGCCGGCAGCGCTGCCATCTGAGGAACATCTCCTCTCCCTTTTTCGCCAGGCGTGGTCTCTATGGCGAGCGGAGTCTGCGGCGACAGGGACTGCGCAGCTGCCAGTAGCTCCGGGGATCACCTCTGTGCCTTCTGCAGGCATGCAGAAACAGACTGCTACAGGACATAAAAGGTCCCGCTCCCTCATGGCGTCTCAATTTCTTCCTGAGGAGGTTTTCAGTTGCCCTGAGGACAGGGCGTCGGAATAGAACTCTGCGGCTTCATCGGATTGGGAGGATGGTGAATATTCACCCTCGGATTCGTCCTTGCCTACCCAGGACGATTCCCAAGACATTCGGCTTTTCCGGAAGGAAGAGTTGTCTGCCCTGATTGCCCAGGTGTCCGATGCTCTCCGCCTTACGGCTTTGGAAGAGCCCCAGAAGGCTCCGGGTCAATCCCAGGCTGATCCTATTTTGCAGAGCATTCACAAGTCCTCCAAGTCCTTCCCCTTTCCTCCAGAGTTGCAGCAGATGGTTTCCAGGGAGTGGGATTCCCCTGATGTGCCGCTGCGTAACTCTCGTCGGCTCAATCAGCTTTATGTCTGGTCTCCGGAAGCTCTAGAGCACTGGCTGGCATACCCTAAGGTGGATGCCTTAGTCACAGGAGTGACGAAACACACCACCATCCCGGTGGAGGGCGGAGCAGCGCTTAAGGATCCACAGGACCGTAAGGTGGAAAATCTTCTCAGGACAGCTTTTGCTTCGTCGTCCCTAGCTCTCCAGGCATCAGTATGCGGGGGCTTGACGGCGCGGGCATTGCTCCGCTGGCTTCACAGTTTGCCGGAGGACCCGTCCCACGCCCGCCTCGAGTCGGCTACGGCGTTTATCGCGGATTCTTTCTATGACTTATTACGCCTTTCGGCTCGCTCGCTTGCTGCCGTCACGGTGGCTAGGCGGTGGCTGTGGCTCCGCCAATGGGCGGCGGATGTGGTGTCCAAGGCCAGGCTTTCTAAGTTGCCCTTTAAAGGTCGCCTTCTCTTCGGCGAAGAGCTCGATAAGCTGGTGAAGGACCTGGGAGAAGTTAAACCTCAACGCTTGCCGGAGGACAGACCTAAGGTGTCCTCTCGCCGTTTGTCACGGTCACAGAATTTTCGGCGCTGTTCCCGGTCTCGGGACGCCCGGACGTTTCGCTCTTTTAAATCCTCCCAGGGGGCTACTCCAGCCAATCGCTATGGGGCGCTGTCGCAGTCCTTTCGAGGAGCCCGTAGTGGCGCTGAGCCTTCCTCCTCCGCAGGGAAGTTCTCCGCAGCTGAGCAGTCCTCCCGCTGACGGGGCGGGAAGCCCACTCGGGACAGGGCCGCCGATTGGGGGTCGGTTGGCCTTGTTCGTGCAAGAGTGGGCACACATCACCACCGATCGTTGGGTGCTCGACAGTATTTCTCTGGGTTATTCTCTCGAGTGCGCTCGACCCATCCCGGAGACCTTCGTCGTCTCTCCAGCAGCCTCCCCCGAGAAACGGCATATCATTCACGAGACCCTTCGGCGCCTTCTGTCCTTAAACGCCATTTGCCCTGTGCCTCCTTGCGAAAGAGGTCGAGGTCGCTACTCCATCTATTTTGTGGTGCCCAAGAAAGATGGCTCCTTCTGTCCTATCCTGGATCTCAAAGGCGTGAACCGCGACCTTCGCGTTCCTCATTTTCGCATGGAGACCCTTCGCTCCGCGATTCAAGCCGTGCGCAAGGGCGAGTTCCTGGCGTCTCTCGATTTAGCAGAGGCCTATTTTCATGTACCAATCTGGGCCGACCATCAGCGATATCTCCGGTTCTCGGTACTGGGTCAGCATTTTCAATTTCGCGCTATGCCCTTCGGGTTGGCGACGGCTCCGCAAACTTTTTCCAAGATCATGATCGTCGTGGCGGCGGCCTTGCGCAAACAGGGCATACGGGTTCATCCCTATCTCGACGACTGGCTTATCCGGGCCGACTCCCGGTCCAAAGCTCGCGAGACCGTCGCTCGTGTGGTCCTCTTCTTAGAGCAGCTCGGTTGGGTGATCAACCACGCAAAAAGCTGTCTTCGGCCGATTCAGGTTCTGGACTTTCTCGGAGCGCGGTTCGACACTCGTCAGGGACGCGTCTTTCTAACGCAGGAGCGGGTTCAGAAGATCTCTCTTCAGCTTCACCGCTTCTTGGACCAAGCGGTGCCTCGGACGTGGGACTACCTGCAACTGTTGGGGTCCATGGCAGCTACGATAGATCTCGTCCCATGGGCAAGAGCGCAGCTTGCAGGCGGCGCTTCTTTCTCGTTGGTCGCCGGTTTCGGAGAATTATCAGGTTCGGTTACCTCTGCCTTCGCAAGTGCGCCACGACCTTCTTTGGTGGCTTCGGGCACGCAATCTTCTTCGGGGGGTACCTCTAGAGTCTCTGCGCTGGCTACTGTTCACGACGGACGCCAGCCTCTCCAGTTGGGGAGCTCATTTCGGCTCCACTTCAGCGCAGGGGGTTTGGTCTCCTCGCGAAGCCCGTTGGTCCATCAATCGTCTCGAGACGCGCGCGGTGTGTTTGTCTCTGCTTCAGTTTCAGCCTCTTCTGCGGCGACGTGCAGTTCGGGTTTTGTCAGACAACGCCACGACGGTGGCTTACCTCAACCGCCAGAGCGGTACGAAGTGTCCGGGGGTCTCCCAGGAACTGCGCTTGCTCCTCCCGTGGGCGGAGGAGCATCTTCTGGCTCTCTCGGCGCAACACATCGCGGGCATGGACAATGTGAAGGCCGATTTTCTCAGCCGGCACTCTCTGGATCCCGGAGATTGGTCCCTGCAGCCGGAAACATTTCGTTCCATTGTTCAACTATGGGGGCTACCGGCGATGGATCTCATGGCCACAGCACAGAATGCCAAGGCGCCCTTGTACTTCAGCCGTTGGAGGGAAGAGGGGGCGTGCGGCATTGATGCTCTCTCTCAGCCGTGGCCGGCACATCTTCTTCTGTATGTCTTTCCTCCGTGGTCCATGATAGGCAAGACTCTCCAACGGCTCAGGGAGCATCGTGGTCCGGTGATCTTGGTGGCTCCCGATTGGCCTCGCCGGCTGTGGTATGCGGATCTAGTCCAGCTGTCTCGAGAGTTGCTGCTCCATCTCGGAGCCTTTCCCGGTCTCCTGACTCAGGGTGCGGTGGAAATGGAAGACCCGGCTCCATACTCGCTTACGGCTTGGCTATTGAACGCCGCAGGTTAGTACGCAAGGGCTATTCGCCTAGTGTGGTCGCTACTCTACTCAAAGCGTGGTGGACGTCCACGTCCATGGCCTACGCTAGGATTTGGCGATTTTTTTCACAGTTGGTGTTCCCAGCATAGCTTATCTCCCTGGCATGCTGGTATCCCAGACATCCTGGCCTTTCTCCAGACCGGAGTGGACAAAGGTTTGACGCTAGGTTCCTTGTGAGTACAGGTCGCTGCATTGACTTGTTTTCGTGGGCGCATAGCGGGACGGTCGATAGCTTCACATGCGGACGTGTCTCGCTTCCTTCGCGGGGTTAAGTCTTTAAGGCCTCCGCTGCGTCCGCCGGTGCCGACGTGGTATCTCGCTCTCGTTCTTCGGGCCCTCGTTGCTCCTCCCTTTGAGCCCCTGAAGGCCTGTTCGCTCAAAGATTTGACTCTGAAGACGGTGTTCTTAGTGGCTATTACGTCGGCGCGCCGTATTTCCGAACTGCAGGCTCTCTCCTGTTGTGATCCCTATCTCTCTTTCTCTGCGGAAGGCGTGTCTCTTCGCACTGTCCCTTCTTTTTTGCCAAAAGTGCTGACGCCGTTCCATGTTAACCAGCCTCTCTTCCTACCAGCCTTTACCAGGGCTCAGTGTGAGGGTAGTCGGTCTCCATTGCGGGCGGTGGACCTTAAGAGAGTGCTTTCCCGATACCTGAAGGTCACGAACTCGTTTCGTACGTCTGATCATCTTTTCGTCCTGTTTGCGGGACCTCGTCGGGGCTCCACGGCCTCTAAGTCTACCATTTCTAGGTGGCTCAGAGGGGCCATTGAAGCAGCTTACATTCTTCGGGGGAAGCCGGTTCCGGCGGGACTTCGTGCTCATTCTACTCGAGCACAAGCGGCTTCGTGGGCCGAGCGGTCTCTTGTGGCTCCACTGGATATTTGTCAGGCGGCGACTTGGTCTTCGCTGTCCACCTTTGTGCGTCACTATAGGTTGGACGTTCAGGCTCGTCAGGACGGCTGCTTTGGAGTTGCAGTACTGTCAGCGGCCTTGACCCCCCCTTAAGAGCAGGTAGCTTGGGTACTGCCCGTTTGTCTGGCCTGGTCTAGCAGTATGACTTGGAAGGTGAAATTTCACTTACCATTAATTTCCTTTCCTGGAATACTGCTAGACCAGTCCAGGACCCGCCCTGCTGTATGGTGCACTGCTGCTGGCGCTGGGCAGCCGCCGACTGCTGTCCTTCCTTTTCAGTATGCCTCACCATGGGCAATCCATGAGTGCATTAGTGCATGCTGACTTCAGCTCTGGGGAGTCCTTCGGCTCCCTTGTATATAGTTCATTGGGACCCTCTGGGGTGCGGTTCAGTTTCAGTTGCCTTTGCTTTATACGTTACTGACAGGGACCCCTAGGGGTAGCTGTATATCACCAGACTCCACCCTTTCAGAGCTCTGGTGGAATTCTCTGTCTCCAAGATCTGCTGGCAGGGGTGCATAACCCGTTTGTCTGGACGGGTCTAGCAGTATTCCAGGAAAGGAAATTAACGGTAAGTGAAATTTCACCTTTGCCAAGATGGGCCAATATCTCAGAGTCGTTAGCGGGATGGGAACAGCTGGGGGATCTTTATCTTTATCTTTATTAAAATTTGATATACCGCTATGGCAATAGCATTAAGCGGTGTACAATTTAAAATTTGATTTGCACCACAATCCAGGAAAGGGAACGCCAAAGTTAAAACAGGAAAGAGGGTACAAGAGAAAGAGAAATACATCACACAGGACACATAACAATAAATCATAATAGATTGCACATAACTTATATTAACAATTTGCCTCAAATCATACTATAACAAATCATAGAAGTAGTAATAACAACCAACCAGGATACAGAAATATAGATGGACAAACACAAACAATACTTGGATTAAGCACACAGACAGACCAATTAGGGAGGGGCTTCGGAGGGCAGATCAAATGCTTTCTGAAAGAGATATGTTTTGAGTGATAGCTTAAACTGAGGGTAAGATGATTCTAAATGCAGTGAGGTGGGTAACATATTCCATAGTGATGGGCCAAGAAAAAACCAGGCTGAGTGTCGTGTCTGTTCCAGGTGGGCTTGTGATGGTGATGGCAAAGACAGACGGTTAGTATGAGTAGAACGGAGCAGTCGATGGGGGACATAACGAGAAATACAGTCAGCCAGATAGCGGGGAATACAGGTGTAAATGGTCTGGTGCAAAAGAATCAGAAATTTGTAATGAAAACGGTATTGAAGAGGAAGCCAGTGTAGTCTGAGTAAAACTGGGGTAATATGATCAAATTTGCTGGAATAAGTAACAAGACGTGCTGTCGCATTCTGGATGCGTTGCAGATGCTGAAGACTGTATTTAGGAAGATTGGCCAAGTATACATTACAGTAATCCAGTCGGCTGATGACAAGAGTAATAACAAGAGTAATGAGTGCACTGGGGGGGAGGACAGGCCGGATGGCCCTGATTTGTCGTAAAATAGAAAAACAGCCGCGAGAAATCTTTGAGATATGTTTGGAGAAAGTTAAGGAGGAGTCCAAAGTTACCCCCAAATATCGGATAGAAGACGTAAGGGGAATGTTAGATAAGCCGATAGAAGGAGCAAGAGTGGGGCAGGCACCACCAAAGGAAATCCACATTGCCGAAGACTTTGCAGGGTTGAGATGAAGGAAATTTGCTGACAACCAAGAAGCAATGTGGGAGAGACAGAGGTTCAGCTGTGTGATATCAGGAGAGAGAGGTGAAGTGTGATAAAGAAGGATTATATCGTCTGCATACAAATATGATGAGATTGAATACTGCTGAATAATTAGAGGCAGGGGAGCAAGAAAGATGTTGAACAATAAAGGGGAAAGGACTGAACCCTGTGGAACACCACAGGTGAGAGGGAGAGTGGATGAAACTTGACCATTTACATGAACCGAAAAGGAACGAGAGGAGAGAAAAGAACGGAACCAACACCAAACAGCACCATGAAGTCCAATGTCAGAGAGCCGAGAAAGGAGGGTATTAGTGGTCAACCAAATCAAAAGCTGCGGATAAGTCGAGAGAGACAAGAAGAGTGATGTCACCGCGATCATGGGATATGTGTAGTTCGTTGAGAAGGGCCAGTAATACAGTCTCAGTACTCTGTCCCTGGCGGAAACCTGCCTGACGAGGGTGAAGGGCATTGATAGCCTCCACATGAGAACTACAGCGGGCAAAACTGAAAGGGGATATTTTAAGGGCAATCAACCTTTTTGTTAAAATGGTAAATAAAGGTAAAAGGAAAAGGAAGCCGCTGTGATTCTCAAAAGAAGTAGCTGAAAACGTGAAGAAAAAGAGGGAAGCCTTCATGAAATACAAGCGATCACAGAGAGAGAAAGACTGGCATCTGCATTTGGAAAAACTTAGAGAAGTTAGAAAAGTAGTCAGCAAAGCAAAGATCCAAAAAGAAGAATAAATAGCCAGTACAATAAAATGGGGGGATAAGACATTTTTCAGATATGTTAGAAAAGGAAAGGCAAAAGTGGTATTGTCAGACTCAAGGGTGAAGGGGAGGAATATGGTGAAGCTATTGAGGATAAAGCGGAATTGCTTAACAAGTATTTCTGTTCTGTGTTCACAGATAAAGGGCCAGAAACAGGACCTCAGAAAATACTCACAAATAGGAACAGACGTGACAGGGATCTCAAACGATTTTCAGAAGACTATGTCCGTGAGGAACTAGCTAAACAAAAAGTAGACAAAGCGATGGGACCGGATGGGATGCATCTGAGAATACTGAAGGAACTTGGGGACATTCTAGCAGCTCCACTAACTGACCTTTTCAATTCCTCTTTGGAGTCGGGAGTGGTGCCAGAAGACTGGAGAGGCATATGTGGTCCCGTTACACAAAAGCAGAAGTAAGGATGTGGTTGAAAACTACATTCCGGTTAGTCTAACCTCCGTGGTGAGTAAATTATTGGAAATGCTGCTCAAAGAGAGAATAGTGAGGTTTCTAGATTCCAATGGATTACAGGATCGGAGGCAGCATGGATTCACCAGAGGCAAGTCTCTTCAGACAAATCTGATTGATTTCTTTGACTGGGTGACCAGGGAGTTGGACCAATGGAGAGCCCTAGATGTGTGGTGTACTTGGATTTCAGTAAAGCCATTGACTCTGTTCTACACAGGCAACGTATAAAGAAACAGAGCTCCCTAGAGATGGATCCTAAAGTTACTGATTGGTGTAAAAGTTGTTTGAGTGGGAGGCAACAAAGGGTACAGGTAAATGGAGCTCACTCTGAGGAGGAGGAGGTTACCAGTGGTGTGCCACAGGGATCTTTCCTTGGTCTGATTCTTTTTAACATCTTTGTTAGTGATATTGCGGAAGGGCTGTCAGGTAAGGTTTGCAATAGAGTAGACTCCCAGGAAGGAGTAGATAACATGAGGAGGTATCTAGCTAAGCTTGAAGAATGGTTGAGAATTTGGTAGCTGAGATTTAATGCTAAAAAAATGCAAGGTCATGCATTTGGGCTGCATTAATCCAAGGGAGCGGTACAGTATAGAGGGTGAAGTACTTCTTTCCATAAAAGAAGAGCAGGACCTGGGCATGATTGTGTCTGATCTTAAAGTAGCTAAACAGGTAAAAAAGGTGACTGCAAAAGCTAGAAGGATGCTTGGGTACAAAGAGAGAGGAATGGCCAGCAGAAAAAAGGAGCTTTGAGTGCATCTGTATAAGTCTTTGATCATTTAGAGTATTGTGTGCAATTCTGGAGACCACACCTTCAAAAGGATATAAACAGATTGGAATCGATGCAGAGGGTGGCTTCTAAAATGGTTAGTGGTCTTTGTTATAAAGCATATGAGGATAGACTTAAGGATCTTATTATGTATGCGTTAGAGGAAAGGCAGGATAGAGGAGATATGATAGAGATGTTTAATATCTTCATGGCATACATGCACAGGGGGAGAGCTTCTTTCGATTGAAAGCAAACTCTGCTACGAGGGGACATAGAATGAGAATGAAATGGAATAGACTTAGGAATAATATGCGGAAATATTTTTTTATGGAAAGAGTGGTAGATGGGTGGAATAGTCTCCCAGTGGAGATGGTAGAGATGAGGACAGTTTCTGAATTCAAAAAAGCATGGGACAAACAGAGTATATCAAAAGGAAAAAAGGGGACAATTGTAGTAGTTGATATGGAAAGGCAGACATCACTGAAAATTGCTCTGGTCTGTCTCCATAACTCACTCGTCTCACTTGGTGTAGCAGGAGTCAAGGAAAGGAAATATGTAAAATGTCTGATTAAAATGTTAAAAAAAACCTTATAAAAAAAACCTTATAAAATAATGACTAAAAAATAATTATTTGTTCAAATAATTTCATAAATACAACTCAACAAAGACTAAGCACTTTTTCAAATTAAGTGAATTTTAAGTAATTTCCTAAACTTATACTCCTTGATTATTTGCTGTAGATCATTTGGAATGCTATTCCATAATTGTGGGGCAAACAAACTGAATGCTCTCTGCTGTATTTTTTTTTGTATGCTGTCTTTTACAGATGGAAATATTAATGTTTTTCTGGCTTAGATCTAACAAGCTGAGTCATAGTATATCAATCTTAATAATTGCATTGAAAAGGGGCTGACAAACCATGTTTTAATTTAAATATCACCAACAATAATTTAACACTATATTCAATCATCGATCAATGTAATGTCTGTAAACATGGCATGATACGATCATTCCTGGATTTCTTCAAAAGAATTCCGTCAGCTGAATTCTGAGCTAATTGCAGCATGTTGTCTTAAAGGCTGGTAATCCTACCGGAATACCATTGTAGTAATCCATGCATGGAAACAACGTAGTTTGAAACACAGAACAAAAGTTATATTCAGATAAGTAAGGTTGAAGACTCCGTAGCATTCTTATTTTAAAACTAAGTTGAACTACTTTCCTTACATTGCAGGTTAAGTCATTGATATACTATCCCTAAAATAAATCATTTCATATTTAGGAATTACTTTTTCACTGTTCAGCAGCCCTGAATCTGGAGGTGCAAATGTTTTATCATGTGTAACAAATACCACTTCTGCTTTCTGCTAATTAATCAAAAGCCCATAAACCATTAGGTACTTTGCAGTGGATCGAAAGCTTTCAAAATCACTAAAGCACCAAGGCCTCTTTATCTCAAATGGTAGTTATAACCTGAAACTTTTTAATTTTATTGAAATATAAGTTAAATAACAAGGCTGAGGGACTCCTTGGGTAATAGGGGACCATCTTGATTCCTTATTGCATCACTGAGCTTCCTATATTAGTAGCCTTTAAACAGTGTAAAAGTAAGACGACTGATCAAATCAAATGCAGAATTAATATCCAAAAAGATCATAACTGCTATTTCTCTGGGAACAAGCAGGAAGTCAGTCCTCACATATGGGTGACGTTGGTACCAACGGAGCTCTCACAGAAACATCCCCCAGCTTTCAAAGAAGGCCTTTGGGAGATGCCACCTCGCATGCATGGTCCCCTTCCAGCCCAAGGGTGCCATCTTGCTCAGTCTCCTTTTTTCTGCAGAACCCTTCAGACATTCGTCTGGCTTGTCCCTGGAAAAAATAGATTTTTTTCTCTCCGAGTTTCATACTCGCCTCCGGTATTGCACCAGTACTCTTCCTGCCGCCCAACCTCTGTGTCGTGTTCGGGTCTGTTTTTTGTAGTTTTTTTTGTTTTTCATTCTCTGGCGTCTTTGCGCCTTTTTTCCCAACTGGCAGCTCGGTGAGTCTTCGACCTCACAGGGGTACTTCTTTCCCCCATGGCTACCAGGGCTTTATGAAGTGTGATCGGTGCTCAAAAATGATGTTTTTGACCGACACACATGACTGCTGTCTTCGCTGCCTCAGGCCAGACCATGACCCGGCAGCCTGCGGTCTCTGCAAAAGGATGTCCAGCAAGACCCTCAAGATCTGCCAGCAGCAGCATGATAAGTTTTTCCACGAGTCCCCAGTGCCTCCGAAGGCCAGGGCCTCGTCTGAAGCCTCGACACCTCGTGCGGAACCCTCCGAGCCCCATCGTGGGTCCTCAGAAAGGGGGTCTCACTCAAGGGAACCCAGGAAGAAGAAGAAATCCTCGAAGGCAGCATCCATGGACTGTTCCGACTGGCTGGGTGCTCCCCAGGCCTGATCCTGCAGTCCGAGGCACTCGTCCAAGACATCAGAGAAGGGGCGGTCTGCAAAGGTCCCCCAAAAGGACTCTACCTCAGGCCGGCCTTGATTCCCAGACACAATCCTCGTCGAGGATTCCCCTTTGGGGGAGCCGGAGTTGGGCCCGAGTCCCTCAATGCCCATGCCGAAAGCTTCAGTCTTCTGGCTTGGAATCCAGAATGGCAACCCTGGAGCACAATTTGTCAGCCTTCATGGACCACCAGCAGGCGCTGTTGTCCGGCACGACGGTTCATCCGCTCCAACCACCAGGCCCTCGACATCGATGGAGGCCAAGCCGATCCTCGAGCCCGTTCAGCCTCGATCATCGGCCGTGGTCGCGATCCAATTCCCGCTCGATGGGACTGCAGTCATCCCAGGCAAGTGTGCCAGGTGTGGAGCCTTGAACCCCGAGGCCCGCGGAGCAGCCCTCTTACGAGTCCTCAATAGACTACTCCGAGTGGGAGACAGAGGATGAGGAGTCTCCCGACACCCGTTGCCACTGTGACATCCCATCTGACTCTACCGTCTCGGAGCCTTGACGGCGGTCCCCGCCGGAGGATATGGGCTTCCTTGATTTTGTCAAGGATATGTCAAAGGCCCTGCATTCCCTATGGAGTCGGAGGAGGACCCTTGGGTGGATGAGTTGGAAATCCTCCAGAACGAGGCTCCTCCTAGGGAATCGCTCATGGTACCCATCCCTCCCATCCTGGAACAGTTGATGCTCCGGATATGGGAGACACTGGCGTTGTTACCAGTAGTGAGCAAACGGCTTGACTCGATGTATCAAGTCCACCGGAGCCCGGGCTTACAGAAATTACAGCTGCCGCATAACTCCATGGTGGTGGAGTCGGCCATGCGTCAGCTGAAAAGCCAGAAGACGCACTTCTCGGTGCCCCCCTGCAGGGAGGCTCGTACCCTGGACACCCTTGGCAGAAAGTGTTACCAGGGCCAATGCTCATCGATCGCAACAAGGCCTACCAGCTGTACATGGACATGTACCTGAGAGACCTGGCGAAGGAACTCGCCGGATTCTCAGCTGGTCTCTCTGAAGAACTCTTGCAGCAGTTCAAAAACCTGGCCAAGGCAGTCCGTGAGTGCTCCATATTCATGTCTCGAGTGACCTATGACTGCTTCGAGTCGGCAGCTCGAGTAGTGGTGGTGGGCATCGGTGCTTGGCGCCAAGTTTGGCTACAGTTGCCCGACCTCGAGCAGGTGGGTTCAGGACAGATGGGTCAATGTCCCCTGCCAAGGAGAGACTCTCTCTGGCAAACCCATGATCGGCAAGGCTGCCGAACTGGAGACAGAGTTCATGATGAGGACCCGTCTCTCAAAAAAGACCGCTGCCCCTTCCCAACGGAAGGGCTCGGGTAAAAATCCCTTCCACCTGAGGAAAGGGGTGCTTACAGAAACTATCCACCTTTTCAGGCCTCCTCAGCTCCCCAATAGGGTCAGCAGGCCAAGAGACATGGGCATGGCCCTCGTAAGCAGAAGGCTCCAAAATCCCAGGCACCGGCTCTGGCCCAGCCATGGGGGAGTTTTTGATTCCTTGAGCATAGGCCTATCTACCCTACCCCAAGGAGATCAGCAGCAGGAGGACGTCTGGCTCACTATGCCCAAAGGTGGCTGACCATCACCACTGATTCCTGGACACTTTGAGTAGTCAAGGAGGGTTACCTCCTCCATCTGACTCATACAACTCCCCCTTATTTACTAGGAGAGCCCCTCAGGTCTCCCCTCCAGTGGGACCTTCTTCCGAAGGAGTTGGCAGGTCTTCTTGAGGGCAAGGGGGTGGAACCGGTGCCCCACCACCTCAAGGGCAAGGGGTTCTACTCCAGGTACTTCCTCGTGCCAAAAAGAACAGGGGGCCTAAGGCCCATCCTCAACCTGCGCAACCTCAAGAAATTCCTGGTGAGGGAGAAGTTCAAGATGCTTTCCCTTGGAATACGCTGCCCTACTTCCAACAGGGAGATTGGCTATGGTCCTTTGACCTCAAGGATGCCTCAAGGAAGCATCCTCATTCACCCCAACCATAGGCAGTACCTGAGGTTCATAGTGGGGGGCAGGCATTTTCAGTACAGGGTGCTCCTTTTCGGCTTGGCCTCTGCCCCAAGGGTTTTCACAAAATGCCTGACAGTCGTGGCCACCTTCCTCCGTCTCCAAGGGGTCTTTGTCATCCCTTACCTGGATGACTGGTTCATAAAGGGAGGCATGGCCTCAGAGGTGCAGCAGGCCACCAAACACACCATCTTTGTTAGTGATATAGCGGAAGGGTTGTCGGGTAAGGTTTGCATGTTTGCGGATGATACCAAAATCTGCAATAGAGTAGACACCCAGGAAGGTGTAGAGAACATGAGGGATCTAGCTAAGCTTGAAGAATGGTCTAGAATTTGGCAGCTGGGATTTAATGTTAAAAAATACAAGGTCATGCCTTTGGGCTGCAGCAATCCAAGGGAGCAATATAGTATAGGGGGTGAAGTACTTTTGTCCACTAAAGAAGAGCGGGACCTAGGCGTGGTTGTGTCTGATGATCTTAAAGTAGCTAAAGAGGTGGAAAAGGCGACTGCAAAAGCTAGAAGGAAGCTTGGGTGCATACGGAGAGGAATGGCTAGCAGAAAAAAGGAGGTGATAGTGCTCTGTATAAGTCTTTGGTGCAACCTCATTTGGAGTATAGTGTGCAATTCTGGAGACCGCGCCTTCAAAAGGATATAAACAGGATGGAGTCAGTACAGAGGGTGGCTACTAAAATGGTTAGTGGTCTTCATTATAAAGCATATGAGGACAGACTTAAGGATCTTTATATGTACACCTTAGAGGAAAGGCGGTATAGAGGTGATATGATTGAGATGTTTAAATACCTCCGTGGCATAAATGTACACGGGGAGAGCCTCTTTCGATTGAAAGCAAGTTCTGCTACGAGGGGACATGGGATGAGGGTGAAGGGGGATAGATTCAGGAGTGATAAGCAGAAATATTTCTTTATGGAAAGAGTGGTGGATCCGTGGAATAGTCTCCCAGTGGAGGTGGTAGAGATGAGGACAGTATCTGAATTTAAAAAAGCATGGGACAAACACAGAGGATCTCTAAAGGAAAAAAGGGGGACTGTTGTAGTTTTTTGATATGGAAGGACAGACTAGATAGGCCATGTGGTCTTTTTCTGTCATCATATTTCTATGTTTCTATCAAGGTTCTGCAGCAATTGGGCTTTGTCATAAACTACTCCAAGTCTCACCTCCTCCTAACACAATGTCTGGAGTTCATCGGGACAAAGCTCGACCCTCTACAGTCGAAGGCCTTCTTGCCCAGGGACCGAGCCAACCGTCTCAGGACTCTGGCACGGGACATACAGTACTGTCCGTGCCCGCTCGGCTAGTTCTGAGCCTTCTTGGGCACATGGCCTCCACGGTCCACGTCATCCCAGATGCTCGCCTCCACATGAGGACAGCGCAGTGGTGTCTCCGGACCAATGGTCTCAGGCCACGGGACGCCTTCAAGACTGAGTCTCTGTAACCCGCCAACTGGCAGACTCCCTGGTCTGGTGGCAGTCTCCCCAGCATCTTGAAGCGGGCATGCCTTTTTCAGGCCCTGAGCTCCTAAAGGGTTTTCACCACGGATGCCTCCCTGCTCGACTAGGGAGCCCACTGCGGGGGATCAACCTCCTAGAGCTGCAGGCCATATACTTAGTCCTGTGAGCGTTCTGCCACCACCTGCTTCACCAGCTGGTGCTGGTCCAGATGGACAACAAGGTGGCAATGCTCTATGTGAACAAACGGGGGCACGGGATCTCGTGCCCTCTGTTGGGAGGCAGTGGTCCTCTGCTCCTATGCAATCAATCAGGGTATCCTCCAGGCAGTGTACCTACCAGGCCAGAACAACCACCTGGCCGACAGGCCGAGCAGGTTCCTTCAGCCGCACGAGTGGCAGCTGGACCCTAGGGTGGTCGACCGGCTCTTCCTGATTTGGGGGGGAACCGACAGGCCCACCTTCCAGAGTGACAGTGGATGCGTTCCTAGTCTCATGGTTGGAGGGACTCATGTACGCCTTCCCTCCCACGCCTCTGATTGCCAAAACACTGTTCAGGACCCTACGTGGCAGGGCCTCGCTCATCCTGATAGCCCCTCAGTGGCCCAGACAACCGTGGTTCCCGTTCCGGTTAATGGTGGAGACCCTCATCCCCTTGGGGACCTCCCCCGGACTCCTGTCTCCGGAAGGGGGCTCTCTTTTGCACCCCAACCTGGGGTCACTGTCGCTGGCAGCACAGCTGCTGAAAGGGTGACTCTGAAGGGTGACTCCTAGCCCCTTTCAACCTCTCGGTGGAGATGGAAAAGATTCTACTGCCTCTCGCAAGGCCTCTACTAGGAAGGCTTATGCCATCAAATGGTGCAGGTTTTTGGCCTGGTGTGCCGAGCACTGGGCTGACCCATTCTCCTGCCCGGTGGGACTGGTGTTACCGTACCTTCTCCATCTCTCGCAATCCGGGCTCAAGTCTAACTCTGTCCGAGTGCATCTGAGTGCCTTAGCGGCGCACCACCACCCGATGGATGTCAAGCCCTTCTTGGTCCAGCCTTTGTTGACCTGCTTTCTCAGGGGCCTGCTTTTATAGAAGTCCCCCGTTGGCCCTCTGTCAACCAAATGGGATCTCAACGTAGTTTTGGGGCAGCTGACTCGCCCACTCTTGGAGTCTCTGGCTACCTGCCACCTTCGCTACCTTTCTTGGAAGATGGTATTCCTAGTTGCACTCACTTCTGCTTGCAGAGTTAGCGTGTTTCAGGCCTTAGTGGCGGAGGCGCTTTATACCAGTTTCTACATGAACACAGTGGTGCTACGCACCCACCCCAAATTCCTTCCAAAGGTAGTATCGCCCTTCCATCTCAACCAGTAAGTAGTACGCCCTACCTTCTTTCTAAGACCTCACTCCAGTTGGGTGAAGACAGTCCTTCACACCTTGGATTGTAAGAGGGCTTTGTCCTTCTATATCCAACACACTCAGGACCACTGCAAAGCTACTCAGCTTTTCGTCTCCTACGACCTCAGTAGGCTGGGCGAGGCGGTGACCAAGCATACACTGTCCACCTGGATGGCAGAATGTATCGCCCTTGCCTACGGGGAGGCAAGGCTCACGCTGGAAGGCTGTGTCACAGCACACCGTGTGAAGGCCGATGCGGCCTCTGTGGCAAACTTGCGCTCTGTTCCGATGGTGGACATCCGCCAAGCTGCCACCTGGTCTTCAGTCCATACCTTTTCAGCCCATTACTATCTGGAAAGAGAGTCCCGACGGGTCAGTGCCTTCAGCCAGGCTGTGCTCCGTAATCTTTTCAGGGTTTAGGCAACTCCTACCCTCCAACCCTTCTGTGTTCAGGCTTCGGGATTGCTGGTTTTCATCGGACACAGGGGTCCTACTGTGGTCTGTGGACACAGACTAAATTGCTGCTACTCGCGGCTCCCCATGAGAGAGCCTGTTTTTTTTCACTATGGACTTTTGGTAGCCTGTAGCTGGGGAGTCCCATATGTGAGGACTCAATTCCTTCTTGTTCCAGGAGAAAGCGTAGTTACTCTCCTGTAACAGGTGTTCTCCGGAGACAGCAGGAATCAATCCTCACAACCCTCCCTCCTCCCCTTGGAGTTGCTTCTTTACCATCTTTTATTTTTGCCGTCTGTTAGCTATGTCATCTGACTGAGCAAGATGGCACCCTTGGGCGGGAAGGGGACCATGCATACATTGTGGCATCTCCCAAAGGCTTTCTTTGAAAGCTGAGGGATGCTTCCTCGAGGGCTCTGTCAGTACCAATGTCACCCATATGTGAGGACTGATTCCTGCTGTCCCTGGAGAACACCTGTTACAGGTGAGTAACTACACTATTTGGTTGTTCCAAACAGCGCCACGGGTTGTTAAACATCATCATCAAAATTATGGCATTCCCAGGGTCTCTACCCTGTGTTCAGAGAGAGAACCATACTGGTGACTGTCCAAAAAAATCTTGAAATTGCAAAATATTTTTTTTGTTTTTATTATTTAAATTTTTATTGTCAACATTTCTTTGATATAACCATATGCATGTAACAGTCACCATCCCTCTTCTATACATTGGGTAACTAGCATCCTAATTTCTATACAACAATGCACTCCATATATTATGTTAACCTTTGTTCCTTGTTTTAACCTTATAAAGCTACTCATATCTGTTTCTATAATAAAACAATATACCTATACCATATCTCAATTCTTTGGTGTTATTACCAAAATTAGTCAGCATTACCCCCCATTTTTAACCCCGCCTCACCCCGACCTGCATGTATAGCATACCCCTTTGCCTGATTGTAGTTGGTGTTTCTACTAACACATCTATATGCTCTCCCCACCAAGTTCCAGAGTAATCCTAACTCCCTGCCCCCTGATTACAATCACACCCTCTCCCTGTATATTGCCAACCTTTAACACTTGGGAGTTAGTTTGTATTTCCCGAATTATGCCTCCTCCCCCCTTCCCCCCCCCCAGCTCCCCCCTTCCCCCCCCTGCTCCCCCCTTCCCCCCCTTCCCCCCCCCCACTCCCCCCTTCCCCCCTCCCCCCTTCCCCCCCCCCCAGCTCCCCCTTTCCCCCCCCCACTCCCCCTTCCCCCCCAGCTCCCCCCTTCCCCCCCCAGCTCCCCCCTTCTTCCCCTCCTAGCCTTCTCCCCCAGACCCCCTCTGCCCATCTCCTAATACCCTACACAGCTTTCCCCACACCTCATCAAACCGAGCCACCTTCTGCCGTCTAGCTGCAGTTAGCCTCTCCATAAGGACAACATTCCTGAGCCTCCTCTCATACTGCTCCACCGAGGGCATCTCCTTTTGCTTCCAAGCCACAGCCACCTCACATCTGGCATGCCAGCACCATCCTTCCCCCCTGTTGCTCTTGTCCCTTCCCCCACCACGATAGCAAAAAGATATTTGGTGACAAATCCACCCCCACTCCTAATTTCAGCTGAATCCACTTCTGGATCTGTCCCCAATAACCCTGGGCCTTTATGCACCTCCACCAAATATGCCAGAATGTCCATACCTCCCCACACTCCCTCCAACAAAGGTCAGAAACCCCTGGGTAAATCTGATGCAATCTCTCTGGCGTATAATACCAGTGCATCATTACTTTATAACTATTTTCTTTAATCCTACTTGAGCAAGGCCCCCTCTTTATCTGGTCCCACACCCTCTTCCATTCCTTGATTGTCATCGTCTGCCCCAAATTCCCCTCCCACTCTAACATATATCTAAATTTCCCTTCCCCCTCTCCTTTCACCCCTTTATATAATCCCGAGATCATACCCCTCTAACCTCTCTTCCCATACCATATGACCTCCATTTATTTATTTAACTGTATTTATATCCCGCTTTTCACCGGGTCAAAGCGGTGGGACGCATAACAGGGGGGGGGGCCATCACCGGGGGTTCAACATTGATGATTTTGGGGTGAACATAGAGACGGACCTCCATACCCGATACCTCTCTGCCCAACCCCTCCTTCCCCAGTACCCTCCGTAGAAAGGAGCTCATCTGCAAGTACGCAAACCTGTCACCCTCCTCTAATCCATACTCCTCCTTTATTTATTTATTTATTTATTACCTCTGCAAAATTCTTTATCTTACCCTCCTCCAACAGCTGGAATCCGCACCCTAACCCTTTTCCTCTCCAAATATTAAGACATCCCCCCTCCCATCCTGGTTTGAAGGCTCTCCACCCTCTCCAAGGGGTCATTACTGAGAACCGGGTCCCTCTGCTTTTAATATCTGGTCTTCTAACCTTGTCCCATACCCTCACCACTTGCCTCATCGCCGGAGTGCCCCCCCCAACTCCTCTCTCTCCGCCTTTGGAGCCCAAAGCCAAGCATCTAGTCGCCCCCCCTGCACCTTCGTCTTTTCCAGGCTCACCCATGGTTTCATTCCCCCCCCCCTCTCTCCAATCCATTATATGTTTTATCTGTGCAGCTCTATAATAATCGAGCAGATTTGGTACCCCTAGCCCGCCCTCCTCATTAGCTGCATACATAACCATCCTTGAAATTCTTGGGGGCTTCTTTTTCCAAATATAGCCAAACACCTGTCTTTGCAAGGCTGTCATCGCCCCCTCCGGTATCTCTACCGGAAGAGCGTGGAACAAATATAAAAAGCGGGGCAGGATATTCATTTTAATGGCAGCTATCCTACCTAGCCAGGATATCTCCAGCCTCATCCACCCCTCTAGATCCTTACCAATGTCCCCAATGAGTCTCGGGTAATTAACTTTATATAGATCCGCATATCTGTCCGTAATGTTTACCCCCAAGTAACCCAGGGACTTACTAACCCATCATAAAGGATAAAACCTCTTCAACCTCTCCTCTGTCTCTCTACTCATCTGCACCTTCATAACTTCTGTCTTATCTATATTCATTTTAAATCCTGACACTGCCCCGTACCTTTCCACCTCCTGCATCACTTCCGGCAACATTTGCTGGGGCTTACTGATATAAAGAAGAATGTCATCAGCATATAGTGAAATCTTATGACATCGCCCCCCTCTTTCTAATCCCACTATCCTCTCATTAGCTCTTATCCTTTCCGCCAGCGGCTCCACCGCCATTGCAAACAACAGCGGGGACATTGGGCACCTCTGTCTTGTCCCTCGCCCCAACTCAAAATCCCTGGAGTATCGCCCATTAATCTTAACCCGGCCCTTGGCCCTCTATAGAGTCCCTTCACCCAGTTCAAAAAAATTTGGCCCACACCCCACTTTTTCCAACACCTTAATTAAAAAACCCCAATGAACCCTATCTAATGCCTTCTCGGCGTCTATTGACATCAGTAGAAAATCCTCTCGTTCCTGTCTTGCCTCCCATACCACCCCCTATTGCTCTCTTTATATTGTCCGCTGCCTGCCGTCCTGTGATGAACCCCGCTTGATCCTCCTTAACTATCCCCGATAACCACCCTGATAATCTACCCGCCAAAATCTTAGCCAAAATTTTTATGTCCACGTTAAGGAGAGAGATAGGCCTATACGAACCACATCTTAATTGATCTTTCCGCGGTTTCAATGGGACCGTAATCCCCGCTATTAGCATTTCCGGTGCCAGCTCCCCTCCCTGGTTCAGTACCCCATTAAATACCCTCCCTAGAATACCCCCTATCTCCCCCATGAAAACCTTATGAAAACTCCCCGGCAACCCGTCCAAGCTCAGGGCCTTCCCTCCCACCATCCCCTTCACTACCCTCCCTATTTCTTCCTCCGTGATACTAGCCTCTAAATCTATATGGGCCCCCTCCGGCAACTCTGCTAACTGTATCCCATCTAAATAACCTGAGATCTCCTCCCCCCCTACTCCCTCCATCCCAGAATAAAAATCCTGGTAAAATTCCTTAAATCGCTCCCTTATCTCTTCATCCCCCCTACATATCCTCCCATCCTCCCCTTTAATCTGATATATCGTTGAAGCCCCTTTTTGCTGCCTTAGTCGTCGGGCCAGCAGCCTCCCTGATTTATCCCCGAACTCATAATACACCTGCTTCACTCTCCGCAGGGTAAATGCCACCTGATCAAGCTGCAGGGCGTGTAACTCCCTTTTCACTCTCTCCGCTTCCCTCCTATCCCTCTTTGCCCCTGTCCTACGTAATCTCTCCTCAGCCTCCTTTAGCTCCTTCGTTAACTCCCCCTCCTTCTCTCTATCCCGTTTCTTTCTAGCCCCCCACATGATAAACCTCCCTCTAATAACCACTTTCAAACCCTCCCAGACCATCACCTCCCCTACTTCCCCCGTATCATTAAAGCCCAAATATTCCTTTATAACCTTCCTAACATCCTCTGCCACCTCCCCATACTTAAGTAAACTTTCATTTAGCCTCCAGGATACCACCCCTCCCTGCTTCGGACATCTAAATACCATTTCTACTGCCCCATGATCCGACCAGCCTATCGGTAAAACACTGCCCCCCCCCCCCCCCCCACACCTCCAACATCCATTCCCTATCTAATAGGATCATGTCTATCCTACTCTCAACTTTTATATGGCGAGGAGTAATAAGTGTAATCCCGCCCCTTGGGATTGAGCACCCTCCAGGTGTCTACCAAATTATGCTGTTTCATCAAATTTCTTAAGCCTTGTCTGTTCCTACTCCCCCCATCCCCCCCTTTTCGGCTCTCTATCTACCCCCCGGGTCCAGTACCAAATTAAAGTCTCCCCTCACCACCAATTTCCCCCATCCTTCCCCCACTAATAACTTCCCCACTTCTTTCCAAAATGCCCCCTGGTTCCCGTTTGGCGCATACACCGACACTATTACGATGTCCTCGGTCCCAAGTTTCCCTTTAATCCCCACTACCCTCCGAATCCTTAAAGTACCCCCCTACTTGAATCCCATTCCATGTCCTCACCAGAAGAGCAACACCCCCCCCCCTTCTTTGCCCCCTCTTTGTTACAGGAATAAAATTGCTCTGGATAATACCTGTTCCGCATCCTCCCTACATCTCCTCTCCGCAAATGAGTTTCTTGAATCAACACCACATCCCACTTATTCTTCTGTGCCTCCCTATACAGCAAATTACGCTTAGCTGGGGAGTTCAACCCCTTCACATTTACTGTCCCTATCCGCAACATTCCCCTTCAATCTCCCTTGCCCCCTTCCATTGTGCTGTGTTGATGTCCCCTTTCCCCACCCCTCAAGCCTCCCCCCCCCCGCCTCACCCCCTCACCCGCCTCACCCCCTCGCCCCTCCCTCGCCCCCCCTTGCTTATCCCCCTCCCCTTTTATCCACCTTAAAACTCGTCAATCACCCCCTCCCTCCATCTCCCCTCTCTTTCTTCCTCCCCCTCCCCACCAACCAAATACCCCACCATATACCACCCCCACTCCCCTCTTCCCTCCCCCTTTGCAGCCCTATAAGTCCCAGTGTCCATTATACATAAGTAATAGAGCTCTACCGCCCCATACTCACTGCCTCCTTTCAAACTCTGCCTCACCACTCCATCTCTTCAGGGATCTTCCGCCGCTGTCGCATTCTTCCGCTCCTGGGGCAGCCGCTTCAGTCTCTTCCCCTTTTCCCCCACTCTCTGCCATTGCAAGCTCGAGTGCTGTTTACAGTTCACAACTTTATTTTGCACCCTCTTCTCGCTCTCAGCCGTTTGGGGTAAATTCTCACACCCCAACTCTTCCAACATCGACCAAGCTTCCTCCACTGTTTTCACTTTCCTGGTCACCCCATTCACCAACAATAGGATGCCAAATGGAAACATCCATCTGTAGCGCAGACCTTTCCCCCGCATATAGGCAGTAACTTCCTTCATATTTCTCCTCCGCTCCAGCTTTCCTCTTGACAGATCATTAAACACCTCCACTTCACTTCCTTCCCATGCGATCCTGCCAAACTTCCATGCCATCTGTAATACTTGTTCTTTAATGGGGAAACTGCTCATGCAGGCGATAATATCTCTCGCCTGCTTCTCCCGCCTCGGGCCGAAGCTCCTATGCGCCCTTTCAACACCAATTGAATCTGTTCGTGTGCCTCCTTCCTCTCCCATTCGCAGAATATGGTTGCACAAGCGTTGCACTGTCTGCACACAGTCTTTAGATGCCTCCACTTATGGCACCCCCTTATCCGCAGGTTATTCCGGCGTGCTCTGTCCTCTATCTCCTCCAGTTTTTCCTGCATCTCCTCCTGCCTGCTGGGCCTTGATTTTACCCTGCACTGATGCCATTTCTCTCATCTCTTCTTCATACTGCTCCCCGTGGCTTTCCAGGTCTTGATCCCGCTGCCCCAAACAGCCCACCTCCTTCTGTATCGCTATCAGAGTCTCTTTCAGATCCTTTCTCATCGCCTTATTATTTATTTATTTAACAATCATTTATATACCGCATCTTCCCGAGATCAGTTGTGGTTTACAATAAACAACAGTCAACAAATCAGGAGCTTGGTTTTACATGGAACATTTTGAAGCAGTAAACAATATATCAACTAAAATCATATGTTAATACAAAACAAAACAGAACCAAACAAAACATTATAAACTATATACAATTACAAGTTAGTGGGCAATTTAGAATTGAAACGCAGTACATTTTAGCTCGGTATATTATCTGTTAAGTTGTTGGAATTATTTTGACTCAGTCAGGTATCTTTTTAGCCTTTATCTGAGATGATCGGGGGATTATCTGTGTTGCTGTAGTGCATGGAAAATAGATAGGTTTTCAGTTTTTTACGGAATTCCATAATTTCGGTTAAATTCCGTAGGTCCTCTGGGAGGGAATTCCAAATGGATGGGGCTGCGTGTGAAAAGGCTCTGTTATTAGTTAATTTATTTGCTTTTATGAAATCATTAGGAGTCCTTAGTTTGTTTGATTGTCCTTGATTTCACTTTGATTTCACCTTGCATTTCCACTTTAAAAGCTTACAGCCAAGCTTTCAGCGGTAGCTCCTCCGGCCCCTCGATATTCACTTCCTCCTCTTCTTCTGAGCTCCTCGCCTCGCCCCCTTCTTCAGAGCCCGCCAACTCCACCACCGCCATCAGTTCCCGCCGCAGATACGGGGATTGGAAACTCGACAGCTTCTTCCGCGCTGCCATAGCAAAAGTGGGTGCTCATCTCCCTTACACTTTTTTATCCGGGGGACACTTTAAATCCACTCCAACTCAGGGTTCGGACAGGAGCTAGGCAGCTAAGCGGCCATTAGCTCCGTGACGTCACCGGAAGTCCGAAATTGCAAATTAAAAAAAAAAAAAAAGGGCCTATAAGACTTGGGTAAGAGATATCCTAAACCCCCTTTCTTTAGTATAGGGCAGATACAGGCGGATGGTTTGGCATATAAATATTTTCAAAGGTGGTTTAATAATACAATGCACCTACTTTATGACATCTTTTCTAATGATCATAATCCAACTAACCAGTCATAGATCTAGAGCTGAGTTTGGTTGTATTGGAGTGGAGGAGTGGCCTAGTGGTTGGGGCAGGGTACTTCAGGCCGGAAGGTCGGGGGTTCAAATCCCACTAGAGGACAGCAACCTTGGACCGGAAGGACTGGGGCTTCTAGTCCCACAGGTGCTCCTTGTGGTCTTGGGCAAGCCACTTAACCCTCCATAGCCCATGTTCCCTGTAAAATAGTTATCTCCAAGTTATAATGCCCTGTTCAATGTAATTTCAGTTTGTTCAATGTAAACCGCACTGATGCAGAATAGCGCGGTATATAAGAGAATATAAATAAATAAATATTAATTGCAGAAATCACGGATAATGCACCAAAATTGATCCCAGCCAAATGATTCTTCCTCCTCTTTCTATTTCTGTGGATAATGCTTTACTCCTCCCTGTTTCTTCCACTCACAACCTTGGGGCCATCTTTGACTTCTCCCTCTCCTTTTCCACACACTATATCCAACTGATAGCTAAAAGCTGTTTTTTCTCTCTTTCTAACATCAGCAAAATTCACCCCTTCCTTTCTAAACACACTACTAAAGCGTTTATCTACTCTTTAGTCACCTCCTGTCTAGACTATTGCAACCTTTTCCTTGTTAGTCTCCCTCTGAATCATTTCTCTCCCCTTCAATCTGTTCAAAATTGAGCTGCACAGCTGGTCTTCTACTGGTATCTATATGTTCATACAACCCCTCTTCTCAAGCCGCTTCACTGGCTCCTTATTCGTTTCCATATCCAATTCAAACTTCTCATACAGACATATAAGTACATTCATTCTACTGCTCCTCACTACCTTTCTTCTCTTCTCTCTCCCTACACCCCTCCTTGGGAACTGCTCTTCTGGCATATCGCTTCTATCTATGCCCCTCTCCTCTACTGCCAACTTCGATCTTTCCACCTTGCTGCTCCTTCTGCCTAGAACAAACTACCCAAGTCAGTATGTCAGGCTTCATCTCTGGCCCTTTTGAAATCAAAGCTAAAAACTCACCTCTTCAAGGCCACTTTTGGATCCTGATCCACATTGTCTCCTGCATTCCAACTATGTGTTTCCTTACCATTCCCTAGACATATTCTTGTCCCCCTACTGTTGTGTGTTGTCTGTCTTGCATGGATTGTAAGCTTTGATGATTAGGGACCATCTCTTACATGTCTATATAGCACTGAGTACCCTTGTAGTGCTATACAAATGATCTGTACAAGTAGCAGTAGTAGTATTTCTGTAAGCGATACTGCGGAAGGGCTATCGTGTAAAGTTTCCCTATTTGCGGATGATGCCAAAATCTGTAAAAGAGTAGACACCCAGGAAGGCATAGATAACATGAGGAGGGATCTAACGAAGCTCGAAGAATGGTTGAGAATTTGGCAACTAAGATTTAGTGCTAAAAAGAAAGGCAGGGTTATGCATTTCGGCTGCAAACATCCAAGGGAGTGGTGCAATATAGGGCGTGAAGTACTTCTCACCACGAAAGAAGAGCGTGACCTGGGAATGATTGTGCCTGATAATCTAAAGGTAGCTAAACAGGTAGAAAAGGCAATGGAGAAAGCCAGAAAGATGCTTGGGTGCACAAGAGAGGAATGACCAGCAGGAAAATGGAGGTGATAGTGCCTCTATATAAGTCTGGGTAAGACCTAATTTAGAGTATTGTGTGTATTTCTGTAGACCACACCTTCAAAAGGATATAAACAGGGTGGAGCCTGCTTTGTTGTGTCCCATTGTGGGGGTTTTCATTTGTTTTTCAGTAGTTCTTTTCTTTTGCCTTACTGCCTGTTGTCGGGGGCGTCAATTTGATTGATGCTGATTAATTTTTTCTTTTCTTTTTTCCATGCAGGGTCATCTTTCTATATGCTTTACTGGTTGGCTGAGACATTGGAGCCATTTGATTTAGCGGCAGCAATCTTTCCCAATATGTCCAATGCTTGCACCATTTCCGTGATGGACCCCACCATGCCTTGGGCCCGACCATGAGCCCTCTATTTGTAATTTGTGCCAACAGATGACACGAAAGGGCTTAAAGAACCGTGAGAAACATCGTGAGTCTCTCTTTGGGCTGTCGGACTCTGCATCCTGGGCGCTAGCATCGACATTGGCATCGATGCCCTCGATCGGCTCTGCCAAGGCTTTAGTATCGCATGGTACCTGCGCTCACTCCGAGCTGAGGAACCGCAGTGCCTTGGACCCAAGGTTGTTCTTCGACCTCAGGTCGGACTCCCCAGAAGGATCGGTCTTCTGCCCCATTGATGTCGAGGGCCAATGCTGAATGGGGGGGGGAAACCCCATGGGCACCGGCATCGGAGTCCCTCTCGACGTATCTCCGAGGGTGATGGCTGGGAGTGGCCAGATAAGCTGTCCTGGCAGGAGGAGTTGCCTCCCAAGTTCCCAGAAGGCTGCTGGCAGTCTCCTGATGCCCTGACCATCGAGGAGACCCCGATGTGGGTGCCAGAGTTGGCTGAGGCTGTTGCTCCAGCGAGTTCAGAGATGGTGGTGCTGGCCAAGCATCTGCAGGCCCTTGAGAGGAGCATGGTGGCAGCCAGACCATGATGGACCTGATGCCCTTGGGTAACATGATGCCAGCGGTGGTTCCACTGTCCATAATGACACCGTCTCCCACAGTTCAGCCATTCCTGCAGACCCACACTCTGCCCAGTCTTGGAGGGCACTCAGGTCAGAGATTGGACTCCATATCAATGCCAATCACCATTTTTTCCTCCAGCATCTCTGGCTCGATGTCACAACATGCCGGCATTGGGCATCTCAGACCCCACCTGAGCAGTGGAGGTGCCGGGAGGAGACATGGGTTATTTTGATTTTCTGTCGGAGTCCGACTCTGATGGTTGGGAGGAGTCCCTGGCCTCGGACCCATCGCCTCCCTGCAAGAGATGCAAGTCTCCGCCAGAGGAATCTCCTTTCAGGAGTTTGTCTCTGACATGGCAAAGGCCCTTCCATTCCTTCTGGAGGCCGAGGAGGAACCGAGGAGCCCAAGGAGGCAGTCACCATGCCAGTGCATCGCATCCTTCAGTCTCTCGTTCCGTATGGGGGAAAATAGGATGAGACTAGACTCCATGTACAGGATGCAGAAAAGCCCCAGTTTAGAGATGCCTCAATTGCCCCATAACTCCATGGTGGTGGAGTCTGTCATCTGCCGAGTAAAGAGCTCCAAGACTCACTTCTCAGTTCTACAATGGAGAGAAGCTTGCACCCTCGATGGCTTTGGGAGGCAGTGTTATCAGGGGTCCATGCTGGTGGCTCGTATACTATCTTACCACCTGTACATGGCCATGTTCCTCAAAAATATCATGGGGAACATCAATGAGTTCTCTGCTCTGATACCCCCGGAATGACCTTGAGGCCTTCCGGACCCTGGTGGGGCGCAGCAAAGATTGCTCCAAATACATGAGCAAGGCGGCATATGATGCCTTCAAATCGGTCAGCTGGGTAGCGGCAGTGGCCATCAGTGCTCGCCGCCTGGCCTAGCCCCAATCTTCAGACCTGGAGCAGTGGGTCCAAGACAAATTGGCTGATGTGTGCACTGCCAGAGTGAAAACCTCATTGGTAAACCAATGGAGGAGAAGGGTGTGAAATAGAGAAAGAGCAATTCACCATGAATACTCTCCCAAAAGACCATGGATCCTTCAAAGAAGAAGTCTGCGAGGCCTTTTACCTGCGCAAGCACAGGTGCTACCAAGGCTACCAGACCTCTCAGCCTGCCCAGCAGAAAGGCACAAGGCTTGCACCAGCAGTGCCACCCAAAGTCTCAGAAAGCCCAGCCCTCCCCACAGCCAGGAGCGAGATTTTGATTTGTTCCTGAGGAGCATGGCCAATCTCCCTTTATCCAAGTACATTTGTAGCAAAAAATCTATAAGAGAGTCAGTTTGACCATTAGAAGATAGAGGGGTGAAAGGGGCACTAAGAGGGGACAAGGCCATAGCAGATAGACTGAATGAATTCTTTGCTTTGGTCTTTACTGAGGAAGATGTAGGGATGCTACCCATGACTTAAGTGGTATTTAAAGGTGATACTGCGGAAGAATTGAAAGAAATATCGATACACTGGGAAGATGTATTACAACTATTTGATAAACTGAAGAGTAGCAAATCACCTGGACCGGATGGTATACATCCAAGGGCGTTGAAAGAACTGAAATATGAGATTGCAGACCTGCTATTAGTAACCTGTGAACTATCATTAAAATAATACTTGACGATTGGAGGATGGCCAATGTAACGCCAATTTTTAAAAAGGGTTCTGGGATGATCCGGGAAAGTCCAGACCGGGAAAAATTGTAGAAACCATCATAAAGAACAAAATTACTGAACATCTAGATAGTCTTGGCTTAATGGGAGACAGCCAACATGGCTTTAGACAAGGAAGATCTTGTCTTACTAATTTGGTTTTTTTGAAGGTGTGAATAAATAGGTAGACAAAGATGAGTCAGTTGATATAGTGTATCTGGACTTTCAGAAAGCCTTTGACAAGGTCCCTATCAGAGACTCTTGGCAAAATTAAAAAGTCCATGGGATAGGAGGCAGTGTACTATTGTGTATCAGGAACTGATTAAAAGATAGAAAGCAGAGGGTAGGGCTAAATGGCCAATTTTCCCAATGGAGAAAGGTGAATAGTGGAGTACCTCAGGGATCTGTGCTGGGTCCACTGTTTTTTTTTAAATATATTCATGACCTGGAAATGGGAATAACGAGTGAGGTTATCAAATTTGCAGATAACACAAAACTATTTAAAGTTGTTAAAACTCATGAGGATTGTGGAAAATTGCAAGAGGATCTTGATAAATTGGAAGACTGGGCATCCAAATGGCAGATGAAATTTAATGCGGACAAGCGCAAAGTTATGCACCTAGGAAAGAACAACCCAAGCTATGGTTACACAATGCAAGGTTCCACATTAGGAACCACCACCGAGGAATAAGATTTAGGCATCATCGTGGATAGCATGTTAAAACCCTCTGTCCATTGTGCAGTAGCGGCCAAAAGAGCAAATACAATGCTAGGTATCATAAGGAAAGGAATGGAAAATAAAAAAAAGGATATTATAATGCCTCTGTATCATTCCATGGTGCGTCCGCACCTAAAATATTTTGTGCAATTCTGGTCACCGTATCTTAAAAAGGATATAGCATTATGAGAAGAGCCACCAAAATGGTAAAGGGGATGGAAGGATATTCCTATGAAGAGAGAGGCTAAAAAGATTAGGGCTCTTTAACCTGGAAAAGAGACGGCTGAGGGGGTAGATATGATAGAGGTCTATAAATTAATGAATGGAGTGGAACGGGTAAACATGGATTGATTGTTTGTCATCAGAATATAGAAAGACTAGGGGACATGCAATGAAGTTACAGAGTAACCTATTTAAGACTAGTAAGAGAAAATATTTTTTCACTCAACATGTAATCAAACTCTGGAATATGTTACTGGAGGATGTAGTAAAAGCTGTTAGTGTAGCTGGGTTTAAAAAAGGTTTGGACAAGTTCCTGGAGGAAAGGTCCATATACCATTATTAAAAGGGACCCAGGATATCACTGCTTGACCCAATTCAAGTGTGGTGGAACCTGTGTCTTTTGGGTAAACTGCTAGGTACTTATGACCTAGATTGGCCACTGTTGGAAACCAGATACTGGGCTTGATGGACCTTGGTCTGACCCAGTATGACATATCTTTTATGTTCTTATGTTCAACATGGTGCCTCCTCAGGTGGGGGGGGGGGTGTCAGGTGGTCCATTTTGCGTACAGATGGTCCCTCATGACCATGGACACCTGGACTTTACAGATCGTCGAAAACAGGTACCCAGCTACCTCCCCCGTTCTTTCCCGAGAGTATCCTCTCGACCCGAGTCATCGCAGTCTTCTCCCACAGGAAGTCACTTCCCTATTGACCAACCTGGCCATGGAACTGGTACCACCTGCGCAGGCAGGGTGAGGGTTTTACTTTGTATTTCCAGGTTCCCAAGAAGTCCGAGAGTTTTCAGTCCATCTTGGATCTTAGAAACCTCAACCACTTCCTGGTACGAGAGAAGTGCAAAATGCTCTGCCTGAAGATGCTGCTCACCTACCTCCAACAGGACAATTAGCTATGCTCCTAGGATTTGAAGGATGCTTACACACACATCCCGATCCATCCTCTCCACAGGTAGTATCTCTGCTTCATGCTGAACAGATAGCGCTTCCAGTACCGCATACTGCCCTTTGGGCTGGCATCTTCCCCAGGGGCTTCACAATGTGCGTGGCAGTAGTTGCCGCCTACCTCTGGACTCTGGAGGTCTTCGTCTTTCCTTACTGAGCTGACTAGCTCATAAAGGGCTCTAATCCGGATGAAGTCTGGCGGTCGGCCCACCTTGCCAGTCAGGTGCTCGAGCATCTGGGATTCATCATCAACTACCTAGAGTCGCAATTCCAACCTTCTCAATGGCTGGAATTCATTGGGCTCTTCTCAATAGCACTTGAGCCTGGGCCTTCTTACCAACAGACCGCTCACGGCGGCTCGCCAAAGTGGTTGAGGCTATCCAGTGCAGCCATTTCACATGGCTTGAGGGAAGCTGCAGTTGTTAGGCCACATGGTCTAAGTGGTGCAAGTAATGCCATTGGACAGTCTCCAGATGCCCAAGCACAATGGGCACTGTGCCCTCAGTGGCGACAGGCACAGGCTACCTCAGGGACAGATTGGCAGTCACCACACCCCTGGTACTGTGGTGGCTCCAGCCACAGAACCTGCTCAAGGGACTTCCCTTCGCCTCACTGCACGCTTACCACAGATGCATCCAAACTGGGCTTGGGGGTGCATCTGGGATGTCCTGCACATGCAGGGCCTCTGGTCAGAGCAGGAAAACATGTATCAGATCAATCTCTTGGAACTCAGGGTCATTGCGAACACACTCTGTGCTTTCTGGATGAAATTGACCAACCAGATTGTCTATCTGAATCAAGACTATCAAGTGGCAATGTTCTAT
The DNA here is from genome assembly GCA_033557465.1 of Ichthyophis bannanicus. Lineage (NCBI taxonomy): Eukaryota > Metazoa > Chordata > Amphibia > Gymnophiona > Ichthyophiidae > Ichthyophis > Ichthyophis bannanicus. The sequence continues at coordinate 1,500,498,985 of CM066032.1, read as the reverse complement.
ATCAACAAGTAGGGGGGGGGCATTGGGTCGTATCTCCTGTGCTGGGAGGTGCTGTGGCTATGGAGATTCGCTGTCACTCATGGCGACTTACCTTCCAGGGGAGCTCAGTGCTTTGGTGGACTGTCTCAGCAGAGTCCCCCAACCACATGAATGGACCCTCGACAGGAGGGTAGTGGACCGCATCTTCCAGATGTGGGGCAATCCAGAGTTTGATCTATTTTCCACTCTGCACAATGTTCAGGTGCCTCTCTTCTGCTCCAGAGTGGTGACAAGCGATTGGCTGGCTTCTGATGCCTTCCTCCTGGACTGGGGGAGGTGGGGCTTCTATACGCATACCCCCTGATTTTGCTAGTACCAAAGACATTCAAACTCCAGGCTGATAAGGGCACCTGATACTCATTGCCCTGTTTTGACCCAGGCAACTGTGATTTCCCCTGCTACTTCTGCTCTCGGTGAGAGCTCTCCGTTTGAGCTGCACCCCGGATCTCGTCTCTCAGAACGATGGGACCCTACTTCATCTCAGTGTGTGGTCCCTGGCCCTCACAGCGTGGTTGATGAGCAGGTAGTCATAGCTCAGTCTGCATGTGGAGGTGGAGGATGTCCTCCAGGCATCCCGCAGAGAATCCTCATGCCATTCCTATACCTTTAAGTAGAGTAGGTTCTCTCTCTGGTGCATAGACAGGGCTCTCTACCCTCTTTTCTTGTGTAGTGGAGATGCTCTTGCATATCCCCTACATCTTTCTTACTCTGGCCTCAGGTCCAATACTATCCGAGCACGATTGGGGCATACCATCGCAGGTTGGGGGCAAGCCCTTTTCTACGTACTTACTGGTTGCCCACTTCATGCGAGGTCTACTCCTTTCTAAACCTCTGGTTAGGCCTCTGCCTGTGGTGTGGGACCTCAGCGTAGTGCTGGGACAACTTCTCTCAGCCCCTTCACTTGTCTCAGCCTCTTGTCCACTGAAATTCCTGACCTGGAAGGTCATATTCCTAGTGGCGGTTAACTCTGCCTGCTGGTTTAGCTAACTTCAAGCCCTGGTGGTGCATGCGCCCTGTGTAAGATTTCATCAGAACAAAGTGGTTCTGTGGATGAATCCGTGTTTCCTGCCCAAGGTGGTCTCTTCTTTCCACCTCAACCAGTCGGTGGTTTTGCCCACCTTCTTTCCCATTCCTCACACCAACAGGGCAGAGGCCACACTGCATATGTTGGACTTTAAACGTGTCTTGGCGTTCTACCTGGAGAAGACGAAAACCATTGATGGTTCTACCCAGCTTTTCATCTCCTTTGACCCTAACAGAGACTGGGTGTGGTTGTCTCCAAACGCACACTCTCCATTTGGGTGCCGGACTGCATTTGGTCTGAGCCTTGAAGATTATGTCACTGCCCATAATGTCCAAGCTATGGCCACTTCTGTGGCAAACTTGCGCTCGTCCTCCACCGTGAAGATTTGCAGGACTACTATTTGGTTCTCTGTCCACACCTTCACAGCCCATTATTGTCAGGATGGGTATTCTCGGCGCAGCAATACCTTTGAACAAGCCATACTCCAGCATCTGTTTGGACTTAGGTTCAACTCCTTTCCAGGGTCCTTCTGTCCGTCCAGACTACCATAAAGTCTCTTCCTGAAGTCGATGTCCACTAAGAATGCTGAATCGGATGAATTCCTCCCAGGGACTAGTAATGTTGTTTCTTCCAGTTCTCCTGTTTGGTTGCCCCTTTGGGCTATTTCTACCACTTTTTGGTAGCCTGTAGCTGGAGAGTCCCATATGTGAGGACTTGCTTCTGCTTGTTCATGGAGAAAGTAAAGTTGCTCACCTTTAGCAGGTGTTCTCCATGAACAGCAGGAATAAGTCCTCACAACCCTCCCATCTCCCCATGGAGTTGTTGGTTTCTAGCTTTGTCGTCATACTGTGGTAAAAATGGATTCAGTGGGCAGGAATGCTGGCGCACATACTTGATGGAGATCCCAAAAGCTTCCTATGGGGATGTCAACTATATGTGAGGACTTACTCCTGTTGTTCACGGAGAATACCTGTTACAGGTGAATAAGTTCACTTTACCCTTCTCGTATCATCTTTCCCTTCACTGCTTCTTTAACCTCCTTCAGATTGACTTCAGCTATTCAATCACTCTTTCCGCCTTCTACTGCTCTGTAGTTTGATAAACTGCCAGCTCTGCAAACATTTTCAGTACACTTGGGTGAGATTTCCTGTTGCTGATCTTGCAAGATCAACAGCAAGAAGTCCCACCCTCAGATACTTGGGGGCTGATATCCAATGGCACTAACTGATTAGTGCTACTGAATATCTCCACAGATTGTGTAAAAAGTGCCCAGGTAAAACCGGGGTGGTCTGTGGGTGGATTGGGAGAGCTTTTAGTGGATAGCTGTCCTAACTTTGCCTAGTGGTTGGGGCATGGTACTTCAGGCCGGAAGGTCGGGGGTTCAAATCCCACGAGGACAGCAACCTTGGGCCGGAAGGACTGGGGTTTCTAGTCCCACAGATGCTCCTTGTGGTCTTGGGCAAGCCACTTAACCCTCCATTGCCCATGTTCCCTGTAAGATTAGTGTATGTGTCTCATATCCCCGCGTGTTAAATGTATCCCCCAATTGTGTTGTGACCGCTTTGATTGAAGGATAAGGCGGTATACAAAAACTGTCTAAATAAATAAAAATAAAATAAATAAACTTTAACTGTTTTTTGCTATCCATTTAGTGGCTAAATATTGCCACTAACTGGATAACAATGTGCTGATCGATGAACTCAGATATTCAGCACCAGATGCAGGATACATTCGGGCACTGACTATCCATGTTTAAATAAAGTGGTGGTGTCTAGGTGCTTTAAATAGACCAGATGCTACCACTAAATATTGGCCCCTTGTTCACAGTGCCAACAGCTTAACAGGTGTAAAGAGTGATAGGAAGAAGAGAATATGTTTCCTATGCTCCTTTGGCTAGTGACAGAGAGCAAGGGAGAGTGGGCAGCAGACAAACGGCAGCCATAATGCATGAACCATTGGTACCTCATGTCCAGTGTTTCTACCCTGCCCCCTCAAATAATTGTGGCCTAGGCAGCCAGTAGCTGCTGCTTCAGCCTGTAACTGTACAAGAGAAGGTGGAAGGGCGATCCTATTTGCGCTGAGATGGTGCATTTTTTAATAAATATTTATTTTTGGAATTACGAAGAGTCAAAAAAAGGGGCAATTGTTGGGACAGATGTGACCATGCAGTGCAGTATTAGGGGTGAAACTTCTCAGTATGAGCTTGTCCACTGATGTTGCAAGGCAAAGCCTGGTCTCTCATATCATGCGCCTTCCAGCAGGAGCTTTATGCAGTCTCAAATTAAATAAATTTTAAGTGTTAAAATATATTTACAATGTTTTGTTTCTGTTGTACTTTTAGTAAGTCTGACATGTCTCGTCTTCGGCTAGCTGCTGGGAGTGCCATAATGAAGCTAGCACAGGAACCCTGCTACCATGATATCATTACTCCAGAGCAGTTCCAGCTCTGTGCACTGGTCATTAATGTAAGTAAATTGGTTTGCTGATACTTCAGCTAGAGGCTCCTACCTTCGTGCACTTGCAACCTTAGCCAGCAGCCAGTATTCCCTCTAAGCTGTGCGGTGTGTGATGCACACAGATTTAGTGACGCCCACGCCACGGACTCTATCTCAAGTCAGGTCAGGTCTTGCCTGCTTTCCAGTTCCATTTGTGGTTGCTTGAAACCAATCATTGAAGATTGAGTATGTTTACCTGCATCCTGCAAACAATCAATCTAGGCAAGTCCTTACTCACCACCTGTAGTCTTGCTAGGAAGAGAAGGGAGCTTATTCTTCCTGCTGGTGCCTCTGATCAGTCAGCTGAGTCCTCATATAGCCTGCTTTTTGGTATGAAGGAGGAGTGCTTGTTTTTTTACTTCAATTTAAGCATTTCTCGTTGTTACCAGTGGATCCTGGCTCCCCAGGTATGGGGAGAGATGGGAGAATTGTGTAGTGGCTAGAGCTAAGAGGTAAGGGCAACATACGCAGTGGAAGAGAGTAGGAAGAGGCAGGGAGCAGATGGTGGGGACAGGATTGGAAGGGGCAAGAGACAATGAGGATAGATGCTGATATAGGGAGAAAAGAAGCAGAGGACAGGCACTGAGAAAGAAGACAAGAGGAAGCCGATAGGTGCTGGGGTAGAGGAAAGGGCAGGGAAGAGAAAAATAGAGAGTTATTAGTAAGAGCTGTGGATGAAAGCATTATAGGGATGATGTGAAGATGGAAGAATAGGGGTTAGTGGTGGAAGGAATGGGAGGCAACAGAAATAGAAGGATAGAAGAGATGAAAATGGAGCTGCAGGACAGATAAGGGAGCTGAAAGATAAAAAAAAGCTGAGAAGTGAGATGAGAACAGAAGGCAGTGAAGTGAAGAGAAAGATTTAGAGGATGAAGGAAAAAGACAGCACCTGAAATCTCTAGTGGTAGCACGATAAGAGAAAGTTTGGTGGGGGGAGAATGCAGAGCAGCACATGTGTGGATCCTGTTCCCCCTTTCCCACTGCCCTCTGGTATACTTGCAAAGTTGTGTGTATGTAATAGTAGTACACACGTAGTTTTCACATGCATCATTTTGAGGGGGTTGCACAGTGGGAAGGAGCCATCTCCCTCCACTGGGCCACTCACATGCAAAATTGTATTAACAGTTTGCCCTAATGTGTCATTGCAGATCCTACACAGCCACTCATTATCATTCTGTGATATAGCTGTTATTTTATTTATTTAACAAATTTTTCTATGCCGTTTTTCTACAAGTCAAAATGGTTTACATGGAACTGAGTTGATACAGTGAACAAGTTACAAGGAATATCAAAAACCATTTACAATGAACATGAAAACTATTTAAATGTGAACAGAAAACAATGAACGTTTTGCATATGTCAATATATTTGAATCAATACTTCTCGAACAAACTACTGTGTGTGTGTGTGTATATATATATATGTGTATATATATATATATATATATATATATATATATATATATATATATATAAATATAAATATGGGTAGGTGGGTGAGGGGGTTAATGGGGCTTTATGGGGGTAGGTTGGAGAATTAAGTGATTGTATGGGGGTAGTCCTGATCTGTGGTTGTTGGGTGTATGTTGCCAAAATGTTCTAGAACAGGTGGACTTTAAGTTGTTTGCAAAAGTCTACAGTTGATTTGCTATTTCAAATTGAGGGGGGTAGTGAATTCCAGAGGGTAGGGGCGTATGGAGAGAATGCTCTTACTCTTGTGGTTTGCTTGGATTTGTGAGTCTGTGGTGGGAGACTGAAGAGATTTTGGGTGCTCTGTCTTCTTGGTCTGTCGGAGTTCAGGGTGTGAATTAGTGCTTGGAGTTGCTCTGAGGATTTGTTTGTCCAGGGTTTTGTGAATGAGGGTTAGAGCTTTGAATTGTTTTCTGGAGCTGATTGGAAGCCAGTGGAGGTGTTTGAGGATAGGAGTGATGTGGGTTTGTCCTGAGGCTTGGAAGTTAGATCGAACAACAGTATTTTGGGTGAGTTGTAATGGCATGAGATCGTACTTCGGTAGACCATGATAAATGGAATTACAGTAGTCAAATAAGGGAGTGATGTTGACTTGGCAGACTGAGAGGAATGTTTCAAGGGGTAGGAGTGGGCATAGGTTTCAGAGAGTTTTGAATTTACAGTATGCAGCTTTAGTGATATTTTGAATATGGGCCTTGAAAGTCAGTTGTTGGTCCAGCGTGATACCGAAGTATTTTGTCTGGGTGCTGACTCGGATATAGTTGTTGCCAAGTGTGATGGAAGCAGGAGGGATGAAGTTGGGGTCTTTTGTGACATGGAGGAACTCTGTTTTTTTTTTGGTTGAAGGAGAGATTGTGAAGATGGAGCCAGTTGATTACTTCTGAGAGAAAACTTGAGAGCATGGAGTAATTAGGAGCGGAAGTGAAGAATGGTGCAAAGCTCATGATGTTATCAACATATAACAAGAACTTTACTTGGAATTGTTGGAGGATGGCACACAGTTGTTGAATGTCTATGTTGAACAGTAGAGAGGAGAGGGATGATCCTTGTGGCACTCGCTGATTTAGAGTGAAAGGATCTGAGGTTTGTGGTTTATTCTCTGGTTTCGGCTGGAGAGATAGGAATGGAACCATTTGATGAGGGTGCTACGGACTCCAATAAGGTGGAGTTGGTTAAGGAGAAGCTGGTGGGATATGGTGTCAAAGGTGGCGGTGATGTCCAGAATGAGCAGGATAAAGCCTTGGGTGATTGTTTCAGTGCCTGTGATGAGTGAATTTAGCAGAGGGAGGTTATAAGAGTTTCAGTGCCGTGATTGGGTCAGAATCCCTGTTGATGCATGTTTAGAGGTGTAAAGTGATCTATATGATCTTGGAGTTGGGTTTGTACAGCTTTTTCAATGATTTTGTGATAAATGGTATGCTAGTTATAGGTCTGTAAGAGGAGGGTGAGTGTGGATCCCGGTTTGGTTGCTTCAGGAGCAGTCTGAATGATGCTTGTTTGAGTGAGGGAGGAAGAAATCCTTGCGAAAGGGATAAGTGGACGGTGTCAGGTATGTTTGGTAGGAATTGCTGTTTTGTAATTTTGAGCCAGGAAACTAGGCAAGGGTCAAGTGGGGAGGTGGTTGTGTTGATGTTGCTGACTATGTTGCTCAGTTCATCAGACAGTGTCTTGAAGGTAGTCCAGTGGTGGTCTTGAATGGTCTCTTCATTCGAGGTTGGACTGCTGGAGGGTCTAGATCAGCGATGGCGAACCTATGGCACGCGTGCCAGCTGTGGCACGCGAAGGCCTTGCAGCTGGCACGCGGGAAGGTCCGCTAAAACAGGTGTCTGCCTCCCTTCGTCTGCAGCCGCGGCTCCCTGCCTGTTAGGGAACCGCGGCTGTGCTTGTAAAATCGTTGCGGAGCCCTTCCTGTCTTGACGGGCTCCGTGTACCTTCCTTTAGAGGCGGGACAATGCTGCACGGAGCCCGTCAAGACAGGAAGGGCTCCGCAACGATTTTACAAGCACAGCCGCGGTTCCCTAACAGGCAGGGAGCCGCGGCTGCAGACGAAGGGAGGAAGACATGGGGAGAGGGGGGGGGGGCTACCATCGACATGGGGAGAGGGGGGGGGCAACCATCGACATGGGGAGAGGGGGGGGGCTACCATCGACAGGGGGGGGGGGGGTCGACATGGGGAGGGGGGGGGGCTACCATCGACATGGGGAGAGGGGGGGGCTACCATCGACATGGGGAGAGGGGGGGCTACCATCGACATGGGGGGGAGGGGGGCTTACATGGAGGGAGGGAGCTGATATGGATGGATGGAGGGAGGGAGCTGATATGGATGGATGGAAGGAGGGGGGCTTACATGGAAGGAGGGATAGATGGAGGGAGGGGGCTGACATGGACATAGGGGGGACTGACATGGAGGGAGGCTGACATGGACAGTGGGGCTGACAGGGAGGGAGGGAGGGAGGGAGATGACATGTACATATGGAAGGACGGGGGCTGACATGGACGGAGGGGGGCTGGCATGCACAAAGGGGAGAGACAGGGACATACTGGACAGACGGGATAAATGCTGGAGAGAGGCGAGAGACATTGCGGCTTAGGATTATAATGGGCTGATGGAGCTAGCACTGGTAATGGGCAGATGGGAGGGGACTAGGACTGGTAATGGGTTGAAGGCTAGGATTGGGAATGGACTGATCAAGGGGGGGGGTTGGGACTGGTAATGGGCTGATAGGGGGGTATGACTGATAATGGACTGATGGGGGGCTAGCATTGGAAATGAGCTGATCGGTGAGGTTAGGACTGGAAATGGGCTGATGGGGGGGTAGGACTGGTGGTATTGGGCTGATTAGGGGAGGCTAGCACTGGTAATGGGGTTGAGGGGGGATTAGCACTGGAAGTGAGCTGATTGGGGGGCTTTGACTGAGAATGGGCTGATTGTGGGGAGGGGAGGATAGAGCTGCTGGCCCTGGAAGAAAACTGGGGGCTAAGGCTACAAATGGGCTGATGCGAGGGGATGGGAGAATGGAACTGGAAGGGAGTGGATCTGAGAGGGGCTGCCATGGTATTTGTACTAGAAGGGACTGGTCAGTGGGGAAGGAGGGGGACTGGAAGGGAATGGACACCAGTGGCAATCATGGGAATGCAAGTTGACATTGGAAGGTACTGGGAGTGAGGACTGGAAAGGGGCTGATACTGGGGAGGGTTACTGGGACTGGAAATAGGCTGATGGAAAGAAGTGAAGAAAACGAAAGAAGAGATAAGAAATGGCAGATGGACCATAGACCACAGAAACAGAGCTAAGAGAAGACAGGAAAGCAGAAGCCTCAGATCGGGACCAGCATGATCAGAGAATAAATTGGTCAGACAACAAAGGTAGAAAAAATAATTTTATTTCATATTAGTGATTTGACTACAAAATCATCATAATTTTGAAATCAAATATTGTTACTTGTTGTGATTAATTAACCGTATTTTCCGGCGTATTTTTTTTGGTGTGCGCTGGAAGAGGGGTAGTCTTATACGGCGAGTATAGGCCAAACACCTATATTTTAACAGGAAAAGTAGGGGGTCGTCTTATACGCCCAGTCGTCTTATACGCCGGAAAATACGGTAAGTAAATTTAACGTTTTCTATGAAAAGTAGTTCTGAGGGGGGTCAAAAAAATATTAAAAGAAAAGTGACAATAATATAATAATATATTTATAATGTGGATTACATTTGGGCCCTCATATTTACCTCAGGCTATGATTGTGATTGTGATTATGATGGTACACTGTAAGAAACAATATATGCAGTGTTAGATTTGTTTTAAATGTCGCAATGGTTTTGCGGCTCCCAGTTTTTTTTTTCCCTTCGGAAACGGGTCCAAGTGGCTCTTTATGTCTTAAAGGTTGCAGACCCCTGTGCTAGGAGAAAGGCCCCAGCCCGGCCCCGCGCTTCCCCTTCCGGTCGGAGCTTCTGCGCGCCTCTCGCCGAGAAGCTGCACGCTAGAGCTCGTGCGCCGTCCTCTCTCGCGAGATTATAGGACCCGTGCGGGAGCTGGGTTCCAAAGAAGAGCAAAACCTACCACTTTCGTGATGAATGGGAAATGGACTACTTCTTCATCATGGTGAAAGACAAGTGTTGTGTAATTTGTAACGCCCCAGTATCCTTGCCCAAAATGGGTGATCTGGAACATCATTATAAGGCTCTAAAATATTGTTGTTAAGGTTTAATTGACGTGCTGGCACTTTGAGGAAATTCTTTGGTTTTGTGCGGCAGTTTGGGCACTCGGGCTCAAAAAGGTTAGCCATCACTGGTCTAGATTAATCCTGCGGATTAAGAGTGTGGTCACGGTTTGTTTGTGATGGGTATTTGGTAAGTGTTTTGACAATGTTGAAGAGTTCTCTGGGTTTGCTGATGGAGCGTGAGATGAGTTGGTGTGGTATTCTTTTTTGGCATGGATGGTGGAGTCGTCGTATAACTTTAGTTCTTGTAGGTATTGAGATTTGAGTTGATAGTCTTGAGACTTTCTCCATTGTCGCTTGAGATGCTGTAGGATATGTTTTTGAGTTTTTAGGGCTGCGGAGTACCAGGCAGCATGTGGTTGTCATTTTCCATGTGGGGCCTTTGGAGGAGCAAGAGCAGCAGCTGAGATGGTTGAGTTCCTCGTGCGGACTTTTGTTTCAAAATCAATTTGCGCTGGTGGGATAGATTTTTGGAGGAAGGCTTGTTCATCAAATGAAGGGAACCTCCGAGTTAATGGAGGAGAGCCCTGATGCAAGGTTTGTAGGAATGAACTGGGTATGTTGAACATGATGAGGTTGTAGTCAGACCAAGAAACTGGAAGTAATGAGGATGGAGTATATCCGTGTGTGTTTAAGAGTTGATCTGGGAAGAAGACCATGTCAAGGATGCTGCCTTTTGTATGTGTAGGGGAGGATATGACCTGTGTAAATTGTATGTCTGTCATAGCTTTGAGGAAGGCTGAAGAGTGGTTGGTGGCAACAGATGGAAGGTTTAGGTCTCCAAGTAGGATGAAGTCTTTGTGGATGAGTGAGAGCAGGTTTCTTACAATAAGGTGGTGAGTTCTTCAGCATTGGTGTCAGGGGATCTGTATGCTAGGCAGATGGAGAGGTGGCGGTTTGAGATTACTACTACTGAGCATTGTGAAGATGTCAAGGTTGGGGTAGAGGCGTAGTTTGTGGTGTTGAAATCGAGGCTCTTCCTTGTGAGTATACAGACTCCGCCTCCTCTGCCAGACATCCGAGATCAATTGTGGATGTTGAGTGGTGGTGTTTAGTTGCTTGAGCAGGACATTATTTTCGGAGAACCAGGTTTCAGTGATGTATAATATGTAGAGCTTGTTGCCTTTTATGCAGTCGGATAGGGTTTGAATTTTTTTCCGAGCAGATCGTGCGTTAATGAGAGCACATTTTATGGTGTTGTGCAGTAGCATGGAATTTTTGTGCTTAGAAGGTAGATTGTTTGGAGTTACTGTGTGTATCTTGATGAGGCTTCCGTATTTCCTGTCATGATGAGAGCTGGTAAGTGCCATAAGCTTGGTAGTCTGTTGAGTGGAGTGGGAATTAGGCGGATAGGAGGGTGATTGATTGTGAGCACAGAGGTCTGGGATGGAGATAAGAGGATGCTTAGGATAATAAACCAGTTGAGTGAGTCATGTTGCTGTGTGGGGAAGGGAGGATGGCTTGATACCTTGTTTCTTGTGACTGATAGTTGGGTTAGGTGAGAGCGTTAGGGTCTCTGAGGCTCAGGTTTTGGCATGCAGTGTTCTTTACTTGTAAAGAAGCAGTGAGGCAGTAGTTTGGATGGTTGTGCTGGGAGTCTGGAAGCTGGGATTGTCAGGCAGTCAGGTCAGGTTTGCTTGTTTATGGATTATATCAATTTCTTTTGTTGGAGCTTTGGATAGGATAGTCTGGATGGGTAGACTACCGGTGTTGACCCTGGCTGGTTTGGCAGCGGAGAGCAGAAGAGACTTACCTTCTGCTCATTGCAGCTGACATCGGTAGGGATCCTTTTAATGTTGTAGTGAGGTTCGTTGTGGGTGCTCGGCAGGTTCTTTAGAGCTGGCTTCTGCGTTGGTTGTTGGGATTGTAGTGGTCCTCGTCAGTCTCTGCAGGGCTGGCTTCTGTGAGGTTGGATGTAGTCCTCGCCTGAGGGCCTTGCCAAGGGCCTCTAGCAAAGCCCTCAGGCATGAGCCCACCTGCCAGTTCTGTAGTTTTAAATGTCCTTCCAAGTGTCCTGATTGGCCTTGCTGCGGGAAGGAGCTTACCTTCCCGCTCCTCTCCCCAATGCCGATCAGGTATTGCTGTGCTATATATAGTTGGCTTTGTGTATGCTTACAGCTAATCAGTGAAGCCTGGATTACGTGTGCAAGACTAATGCGCACACACACACATAAGAACTGCAATCATTTGCCATTTTAGTTTGTTTTTAATTAGTACTATATTTACTGTATTAGTGCAAATATATATATATAATTTTAAAATATTGTTTCCAGCTTGGAGTGTCCTGGTAATAAGCCAAATCATAAATATTTAAATAAATAAATAGAAATATGTGTAAGTAGTGTGGGTTTGTGACTGCAGTGCGGTAATAGCCTCTACCTATACTGTAAGTTAGGTGCTTCTCCTATACAAATCTTGTATGGTGTTGCAAGCAGTACTGCATCCCTGAAGGTTTTCATGTCACCCTGTTCATTTCCATTGCAGGATGAATGTTACCAGGTGAGGCAGATCTTTGCACAGAAACTGCACAAGGCTCTGGTGAAGTTGCAGCTCCCGTTGGAGTATATGGCAATTTTTGCCTTGTGTGCCAAGGACCCTGTGAAGGAGAGGCGGGCACATGCCAGACAGTGCCTACTGAAAAACATCAGCATACGCAGAGAGTACATCAAACAGAACCCTATGGCCAATGGTTAGTATTTTACACAAGCAATTACTGCCTTCATAGTAAACTCTCAGCTTGCAAGCTGGTATTCCGTACATATTTGAAAACAAAAGAAACCCAGGTGCCTTCGTTTTATTTTTAGTGGTGAATGGTATGCGATAGCTGTTTTGTTTAATTTGCTGTCTAAAAATTTTGATGATTCATACTGATATTATAGGTCACAAGAAATGTACACAAGAAAATGTAATACAAGTGCTTGTGGATTGAGTGCAACAACAATGCAGCATTAAAATCAGTTTTGTTTTCTATTATAGCAGTTATAATTTTTATAATGACATTTATCAAGACAGGATGTGAATTCATAGAAATATCTCATCCTCCATCTCTGGGAACAGTGCATAAGTATAGTACCTTACCTCTGGTGACGGAGGAATTTGGAATATTTTTGGTAACTATGCAGTGTTTAGGTGGTTCATGAGATGCTGATGCTGTTGTTTGGGCAAATTAATATAGGCTTGCACAAGTTCATATGGAGGAACATTGGTGAAGGACTTTTGTCTTTACATGCCAGGTGTTCTGTTTTTGTAGTACTCTGACACCCCATTCTTTTCCCTCCATGACAGACTCTATAAATCCAACTTCTATATCATCCTGCTAGACTAGTCCAGATAACTGGGTTGTATTCCTCACCCAGTAGATTGATGGAGATAAAGAACCATTGAAAAGCCCAGATTTCATTGACATCACTCCCATGATTTTATTCGCCTCGGCCACCAAAGGTCCCTTCAGTATTTCTTTGTCTCCAGCAAATGGATGGATTTTCTTCTCCTCTCTGAGGATTGTAAGGAAAAGATTGATTAAACGTTTGCGAACGACCACCTTGAGGGTGACTCTCTCTCTTGAGCTCAATGTGGGAGGCTCCACTAGACTGCAGTCTTTTCGGTAGCCATTGAAAATTGGTTCAGCTCCATGCTCTTATGACAAGAGCCTGTTGAGCAGCCACAAAATTGGAAGGATTTGGAAGAGTACAGCAGCCTCGCATAATCTTGGCACCCACTCCCTCCTTCTTTGTCCCCTCTCATGCTCTCTCCCAAAGATTTCAGAAGGTTCTCAGAGGGATCTGCCTGCCAGCCACCTTAAACGCAGTGCTGCCAAAGCCAGTGAAACAGTATCACGGGAGTAGAGCTGAGCCTGGCTTGGATCCTCTGCCTGGGGCTCTCAGGGAGTAAGTACCAAGGCTTTATCTTGTCATTGTCCTTGTTGGGTGCTCCCGATTCCGCCTGTGTGGGACACAGTTTGGGGTAGACTGCTAACATAATATAGTAACATAGTATATGACAGCAGATAAAGACCAGTATGGTCCATCTAGTCTGCCCAGCAAGGTGGCAAGAGTAGGTGCACCTTCTGTTCCGTGCAGGTCACCCCTCCCTACGCCTTTGTTTAGCGGTGTACCCAATGCTCCGTGCAGGTCACCCCTATTTGTTGAGATATAAGAAATAGTTAAGTTTATTTTGATTTTATCCTGTTTCTATAAAGAGTTCCACTGTGTCTGTACCATGCCATTTTGAGTTCTGTCACCATATTTGCCTCCACCAGTTCCATCGGGAGGGCATCCCAAGTGTGGGGGTTTTCCGCTATTTTCTGCACATAGTAGTAGCATTTTCTCTTTTTTGTGTGCCTGGCGGTTGCGCAGTCTGTACGCGTGTTCTGCCCAAGTGGCTCCAACGTGTACTGCTACCATAGCACCTGTAACGTGCATTGCAGTAAAAGCACTGTTAACACATGCTGCAATAAAGCACAGTCAACACACACTGCAGTAAAATTGAAGTTAACGTGTACCTTCAGGCCGCCGTAACCTTAGCGCACACTGTTGTGATACTTGCCTTAACTCTGTCGTCTTCCAGGAAATGTTGCTTGACTTGTGGTAGACGAGGTAGCTCATCTCCGGAACCTGGTTACTGCTGCTATTGCCAGTTTCTGAGTTGTCCCTGGAGGGCCTACCCCTCTTTAAGCCAGGGGATGTGATTAGTCCAGCCTTGCCTATCTCAGGGCAGGAAATGATGGTTGGCGCTATGACTAGGGATACCCAGCCAGCCAGAGGGTCCGGCGACAGTGCTGTGAGCCACTTATTGTTCTCTAGAGGGTCTGTGACAACTGTGCCTCCTGGTGTTGGGGGTCATTTCTGAGAGGAGAACTTCTGGACTCCGGATTGTCCTCCCCAGAATTCTTATTTTTTTGCGGCAGACCTAGTCCTTCGGACAGGGAAATTCAGACCCTGCGGCCCCTGGGTACAGTCTCGTGTGGGGCAGTTGGAGAGTGGAAGCTCTGCTCAGTTGCCTTTGACTAAGCGTCCCCGGTGTGGGGCACTTCCTGGAGATGGGGAACAGCTGAGTCCATTTTGACTATGACTTGGATTCAGATAGTTTGGTAGTGGGCTCGGATATGGATGTAGAAGAGCTTTCACCTTCAAAGGATTGTGAGGAGGCAGGTGTGATCCACCTGTTCCAGAAGGAGGAGCTAGCAGCGTTGATTGCCAGGGTCTCAACCACCTTGAACTTGACGGATGCTTCTGGCACGGAGATAGAGCTGAAGGAACACCTGCTCCTTCAAGGAGTGCGAACATCCACTACTGTCCTTCCCATTTCCAGAAGTGATCAAGGATAGGATCCGGTCAGAGTGGGACTCTCTCGACTCCCTGCCTAAAAGTTAAGGATATGTAAGAAAATCTCTGCTCTCCCATAGGGGGAGTGCTTTGAATGTGTTGGCATTCCCAAGGTAGATGCTGACTGTGCAGGTCATAGCAGTACCAGATAGACTACCATTCCTGTGGAAGTTGGATCGGCCTTAAAGAATTTTCTGGACCATAACATGGCTTTGTGGTTGAGAAGCCAGTTTCACCATGCGGCAGCTATTCTGCAGCTAGCAGAATATACCAGCCTGACATTTTGAGCCCTGCTCAGTAGATTCAGTCTCTTCCACTGACTGATACCACCCCTTTTATGGAGTCAGTTACGGCCTTCCTTTCCAATGCTATGTATGACCTGGTATGTTTGGCGGCCACAGATGGTACCCTGACAACAGTGTCACAGTGTTGGATTTGGCTCCAGCACTGGGCTGCAGATACATTTTCCAAAACCCGGTTGGCCTGACTGGTTTTTAAGGGGAAGTGTCTGTTTTGAGCAGATTTGGAGAAACTGGTGAAGGCCCTGGTGAGACAAAATCTACCGCCTTCCGGAAGACTGGTCCAAGGGGCCTGTGAAGCGGGCTGTGCCTCTTCTCGTCAGCCTCTGCCCATCCACCGAGGGTGCACTGGCCAGATTCCTGGGAGCCTCAGGACTCCTCGTTACTGACCTGGAGAACCTTTCTTCCCTCTGCTTCTGGGCTTCAGGCTTGTTCTCAATCCTTTCATGGAGCGGTGGGCCCAGGGACTCTGTCCCTCCCAGAGGAGGACTCTCCCTGGCTGTGCAATGAAGGTTTTGGGGCCTATTCCCTGGTTCTTCCATTTGGAGGCAAGCTTTGCCTTTTCTTTCAGGAATGGGTCTGGGTTATCAAGGATTGCTGGGTGCTAGAAACCATTCAATTAAGTTATGTCCTGGAATGCAAAGAGCTGCTTCTGGATTCCTTCGTCATCTCCCCTAGTGGGTCTGCGATCAAAAGTGCTCTATGCAGATCACCTTGGATAAATTGCTGCATCCAAAGGCGGTGATGCCCTTCCTGCTTAACAAGTGGAGCTAGGGCAGATACTCCATCTATTTCGTGGTGCCCGAAAGGATGCTTCCTTTCGGCCCATTCTGGACCTCAAATGAGTCAACAAGCAGTTGCACGTCCTGCATTTCCAGATGGAATCCTTGTGCTCTGTGATTCAAGCAGTGCACTTAGGGGAGTTCTTGGCTTCTCTGGATCTGGTCAAAGCGTTTTTTCATATCCCAATCCAGGCAGGTCAGAAAACGTATCTCTACATGTTGCAATGCTTGGCTCTCACCATCAGTTTGCTGTCCTCCCTTTCGGGTTTTCCACTATCCTGAAGATGTTCTCCCAGGTCATGCTAGTGGCAGCGTTGCGGCCCCAATGGATCTGTGTTCTCTTTAGAAAGCCTTGGTTGGGTGATCAATCGTGGAAGAGCCAGCTGCGGCCTTCCCAGTCCCTGGAATTTCTGGGAGCATGTTTCAACTTGAGCTTTCCTGCCAGGGTAGAACATCAAAATCTGTTGGGTTGCCTGGCGCTGTTCAGTGCACAGCAGGTTCCCATATTCTGGAATTCTCTTCAGCTCCTCGGATTGATGACGGCAACCATAGAGATGGTGCCATGGGTGTGTGGTCCTTGTTGACTCTGTGGTCCACGTGTTCTCAGGAGTTTGAGCACCGACTCCTGTTGATGGTGAAGTCAAGCTTGCGGTGGTGCCAGCAGCCCTGTCATTTGAGGAAGGGTGTGCCGCTGGATGATTTCTTCTGGAGCCTCCTGACGATGGATGCCAGTTTCTCAAGCTGGGGAGCACATTGGCAGGACCGTATGGCCTAGGGCCGTTGGAACCATAGGGAAGCAGTGTCATCCATCAACTGCCTCGAGACAAGAGCCATCAGGTTGCATCTTCTGCATTTCCGGCCTCTGATTGCAGGCCGGGCGGTTTAAGTGTTTTCAGACAATGCCACAGCAGTGGCTTAAGTCAATTGACAAGGCGGCATGAGGCGTGCCGAGGTAGCTCTGGAGATGGCTCTCCTGTTTGCCTGTGCAGAGAAGAACCTTCTAGCCTTGTTGGCTCAGCACATTGCTGGGGTGGACGTTGTAGAAGCGGGCTTCCTCAGCTGGCACTCTCTGGATCCTGGAGAGTGGGAGTTGAGTCAGGAGCTCTTTCAGTAGTTGTCGCCCCAAAATGGATCTGATGGTAACCTGCTCCAGTGCTGAAGTTTGCCACTTCTTCAGTCGCCACATGGAGATGGGGTCCAAGGGCATCAATGCGCTGACCCAGCCTTGGCCAACTCTGCACCGGCTGTACGTGTTTACTCATTGTCCCCTGGTGGGTCGTGTGATTCAGCGTATAGAATGCCAACTGGGCAGAATTGTTTTGGTGGTGTCAGATTGGCCAAGGAGAGCATGGTTCAGAGACATGCTGCCCTAGTCTTGGGCCTGTTGGGCAGAGACCGATTGTCTTCGAGGACCTGGTTTCTTTCTCGCTTACAGCTTGGCTCTTGAAAGGAGACTGCTAGCACGTAAGGGTTATTCTCCAGCGGTGTTCTCCACTCTGCTCGGTCCAAAAGTCTGCTAAGCTAGCATACATGCGGATCCAGTGCCTCTCTTGAACGGTGGTGTGACACTCAGCTGTTAATTCCTGAGGCATCCAAGCTGCCATCTCTGTTGGCGTTTCTATAGTTCCCTGAATGTTCAGGTAGCAGCTTTGGCTTGTTTCTGAGGTCCGGTGGCTGGTAAGTCTCTAGCCTTGCACCCAGATGTCTCACGCTTTCTCCAGAGGGTTCAGCGTCTGTGTCTTCCCCTCCAGTCTGTGATCCCTTCCTGGGAATGGATCTGTGTCTGGTGCTCAAGGCCCTGATGGCGGCATTCTTTTAAGCAGTTGAAGCACGCTGCTTTAAAGGATTTGACGCTAAAGACAGCCATCTCTGTTGCGATTTGTTCTGCAAGGCATATTTCCAAGCTGCAGGCTCTGTCTTGCTAAGATCCTTATCTGTCTTTTTCAAGGAGGCCATTTCCATTCGACCTGTGCCTGCCTTTTTGCCTAAGGTGCTTTCTCTCTTTCATGTGAACCAGGTGGTACACCTATCCTCCTCCTCTAAGGTGCACTGTCGGGGGAAGGATAAGGATCTTCGCCTTGTGATTTTCTGGAGGGTGCTTCTCTGTTTTCCAGGACCAAGCAGAAAGTCAGTCCTCACATATGGGTGACATTGACGTCAATGGAGCCCCCATGCGGAGCATTTCCCCAGCTTTCTAAGAAAGCCTTTGGGAATACACCCACGCATGCGCGGTCCCCTTCCTGCCCAAAGGTGCCATCTTGCTCAGTCTTTCCTTTTCCGTGGAGCCCAGCGGACGTCTGTCCTTGTCACCCGGAAAAATTTGGATTTTTTCTGCGATTCTCACGCCTCTTTTTGTCCAGTTCAACGCCGGTTCCCCTTCCCGCCTGGGTTCGGTACGCCACTATCGACCCAATCTCTATTTTTCATTTTTTTGTCCTTCGTGGCACACGTTCGCGCTCTTTTTTTTCTTTTCCCTGGAGGACCGGTCCTTTGACCTCGCGGGGACCCTTTTTTCCCCGATGGCCTCCAGTGGTTTTAAGAAATGTGATCGTTGTAAGAAACTCATGTCTCTTACTGACACACACGACTGCTGCCTGCGCTGCCTCGGGCCTGACCATGATCCCAAGGTCTGTGTCCCATGTGGCAAAATGTCCACCAAGGCACTCAGGAGCCGGCAGCATCAGAAGGAAAGGATTTTCTCAGACGGCCTCCGGACAGGCCCGGACCTCGTCAGAGGCCTCGACGTCTCGGGAGTCGGACCCCGAGCTTTGTCTGGGTTCTTCTGAAAGGGGGTCCCCCAGTCGGGAGCATAAGAGGAAGAGAAAGCTTGTGAGGGCGGCGTCGGAGGAAGCTTCTAGTTCCTCGAAGGCCAGATCTCGGACCCCTGACCGCCGCCCTGGGCCCTTGGAGCTGGAGAAGCCCACTAAGGTATCCCGTGTAAAGCCGGAGTCAGTCGAGCACGTAAGTCCTGTTGTCCTCGAGGACTCTCCTCCTAGGGAGCCGACGTCAGGCCCAGTGCCGCTGGGGCCTGAGTCAGTGGCTGCTGAGTCTCCTGAGCTTGAACTCAGGCTGACAGCCTTGGAGTGCAGATTGTCTGCCTTCATGGATCAGCAGCGGGTGCTGACAGCCAGCCTGACTGGTGCATCTGCCCCGACCACCGGGACGTCGACGTCTAAGTCGACCCCGGAGATAGAGCCGGTTCTCGAAGTCATGAAGGCCCGAATACGATCTCGGTCATGGTCTCCCTCGACCTCCCGTTCGGGACCAAGGGCGTCGATGCCGATGGCCCCGGCATCGGGGCGGGTGTTGCCTGAAACCGCGTGGTCGGAGCCCCTCGACTCTTCTTCGGATGAGTCTGCATGGGAGACGGAGGACGAGGAGTCCCCCGATACTTTTCGGACTCGGAGTGTCCCTTTGGACTCGCCGCAGTCCAAACCCCGGAGTAGGTTCCCTCCGGAGGATACCCAGTTCTCAGAGTTCGTTAAGGACATGGCCAAGGCCTTGAATGTTCCTGCCGACCCCAAGGAGGAGCCTTGAGCCAAAGAGCTCGATGCCCTCCAGTATGACTCTCCCCCGAGGGAGGCCTTTACTGTGCCGGTTCCTCCGATGCTGGAACGGCTCCTCTTCCGAATGTGGGAGGCACCGGCCTCAGCACCGGTTTTGAGCAAGTGGATCGATTCCATGTATCGAGTCTGGAAGAGCCCTGGTTTTCAGAAGGCGCAGCTGCCGCACCATTCTATGGTTGTGGAATCAGCCATGCATCGTCTCAAGAGCTAGAAGATGCACTCTGCGGTGCCCCCCGGCAGGGAGTCCCGAAGCCTGGATGCCATCGGCAGAAAGTGCTTCCAGGGCTCGATGCTTGCCGTGTCCAAGCCTACCAGCTATACATGGGCATGTACTTGCGGGACCTGGCTAAAGAGGTTCCATTCCTTGTTCTCGGGAGGTCCGGGAGTGTTCCAAATTCATCTCCCGGGCGACCTACGATGGCTTTGAGGCTTCGGCCCATGTAGCGGCAGCCGGCATCACTGCTCGACGCCAGGCATGGCTACAGTCATCGGACATCAAGCCATGGGTGCAAGACAAGTTGGTCTTTGTCCCATGCCAGGGTGGAAACCTCTTCGGCAAGCCCATGGCCGAAAAGGCCGCTGAGCTCAAGACTGAGACTCTAACGAGGACAAGATTGTCTAGGAAAACTTCTGCCCCTTCTCATAAGAAGAAGGGCTCGGGGAAAAAGACCTTTTACCCGAGGAAGGCGCCTGCCTACAAACCTTTCCCTCATTATCAGGCCTCCCCAGCAGGGTCAGCAGGCCAAGGGGCAGGGACCATGGACCCCGTAGGCAGAAAGCCCCCAAGCCTCCAGCTCCTGCTCCTACTCAGCAGGGAGGGGGGTTTTGACTCCCTCTGCATAGCCTCTCCACCCCTGCTGGCCCACCTCAGCACGGGGGGTCGCTTGGTCCTGTTTGCCCACCAGTGGGCCACCCATCACAAGGGATGCTTGGGTACTGAGCATAGTCCAACAGGGCTATCTGCTCCATTTCAATCAGGTACCCCCCTACCTACTTCTCAGGGGAGCCTCCATGGCCTCCTCTGCATCAGGAACGCCTTCTCCAGGAACTGCTAGGTCTGCTTCAAGACAAGGCGGTAGAGCCTCTATCTCCAAATTTGTGGGGACAGGGCTTCTACTCCCGGTACTTTCTTGTGCCAAAGCGGACTGGAGGTCTCCGGCCCATTCTGGACCAGAGAAATCTCAACAAGTTCTTGGAAAAAGAGAAGTTCAAGATGCTCACTCTTGGAACACTACTGCCCTACCTCCAGCAGGGAGATTGGCTATGCTTCTTAGATATAAAGGATGCGTACACTCACATCCTCATTCATCCAGACCACAGAAAGTACCTCAGGTTCGTGGTGGCAGGAAGCCATTTTCAGTACAGGGTACTGCCCTTTGGCCTAACCTCCGCCCCATGAGTTTTCACAAAGTGCCTAGCCGTGGTAGCGGCCTACTTGAGAAACCAGGGTATATTTGTCTTCCCCTACCTGGACGACTGGCTCATCAGGGGTCAGACTCTCCAGGAGGCCAGGCAAGCCACCCTCCGTACTGTCTCTCTCCTTCAGCAACTAGGTTTTGTCATAAACTTCGCAAAGTCCACTTTGCTCCCCTCCAGAACCTAGAGTTCATAGGGGCAAGGTTGGACTCCCTGCAAGCGAAGGCTTACTTGCCAGAGGACAGGGCGGAAAGGCTGATAAGCTTGGCCAACCGGTTCATAAGCAACCCATTGGTTTCCGCCAGGCTTTGCCTACGACTCCTAGGCTATATGGCATCGACAGTGCATGTGACCCCCAATGCTCGCCTGCATATGCGGCCTGCACAGTGGTGTCTCAGAACTCAGTGGAGGCAGGTCACAGGAAACCTCAGAGACAAAGTAAGGGTGTCCAAACCCTTCCTGAACTCCCTGCAGTGGTGGCTACACTCCCCCAACCTGCTACAGGGGATTCCTTTTCAGGTACCTGTTCCCACAGTGGTACTCACAACCGATGCCTCCTTGCAAGGCTGGGGTGCACATTGCCTGGACAAGTGCACACAGGGCCTGTGGTCGCCATGGGAGGCCACTCAGCAGATCAACCTGCTAGAACTCAGGGCGATATGTTTAGCCCTCAAGGCCTTCGCCCATATCCTGGCCCACCAGGCTGTCTTGGTGCAGACCGACAACCAAGTGGCAATGTTTTATGTCAACAAGCAGGGGGGGCACAGGGTCAAGGCTCCTGTGTCAGGAGACTCAGGCCCTCTGCTCCTTTGCCCTTCAACACCACATGCTGTTGAGGGCTGTCTATCTTCCTGGCCAGGAAACCTTTCTGGCAAATAGATTGAGCAGGGTTCTACAGCCTCATGAGTGGCAACTGCACCCCTTAGTGGTCCAGACCATTTTTCTGAGGTGGGGACTTCTGTCTATCGACCTCTTTGCCAGTCCCCTGAACAGGCAGCTGCCCCAGTTCTGCTCCAGGCAGCCGCATCCCTAAAGATTGGCGGCGGATGCCTTCCTGATCTCATGGTCCCAGGGCCTACTGTATGCGTTCCCTCCCAAGCCCCTGGTGGCTCAGGCCTTGTTCAAGATTCTAAGGGACAGGGCCTCGGTCATCCTGGTGGCCCACAGGTGGCCAAGGCAACCCTGGTTTCCCCTCCTGTTACAACTGGCGGTGGACACCCCTCTTCCTCTGGGGTTTCAACCCGATCTTCTTTCTCAGGATCAGGGATCCCTTCTGCACCCCAATCTCAAAGCTCTCAATTTGATGGTCTGGAAGCTGCAAGGGTAGTACTGGGTCCCTGGGGCTTGCCTCAGGAAGTGGAAGAGGTTGTCTTAGCTTCAAGGAAGCAATCCACCCGAAAGACCTATCCCCTGAAATAGAGGCGGTTCTCCCTGTGGTGTGATCAGCGTCAGGAAAACCCCTTCTCCTGTCCTGTGCCAGTAGTGCTTCAGTACCTGCTGCACTTGTCTAATCAGGGTCTTAAGTCCAATTCAGTTAGGGTACACCTCTCTGCTCTGGCAGCCCACCACTCAGTGGTAGAGGGGCACTCTTTGTCGGTTCACTCCCTGGTGGCCAGGTTCCTCAGGGGCTTGCTCCTGCTAAAGCCTCCTCTCCGTCCACCTGCCCTTGAGTGGGAGTTGAATGTGGTTTTGCAACAGCTTACTTGCCCACCCTTTGAGCCTATGGCTACTTGCCCTTTTCGCTTCCTTTCTTGGAAGACTCTCTTCCTAGTGGCACTGACTTCGGCCAGGCGAGTGAGTGAACTTCAGGCCCTGGTCTGTGACAGGCCATACACTTGTTTCTATAAGAACAGAGTGGCCTTAGGACTCATCCTAAGTTCCTACCGAAGGTGGTCTCCTCCTTCCACCTCAACCAGGAGGTGGTTCTTCCCACATTCTTCCCTAGGCCCCATGCAAGCAGGGCTGAAGAAGTCCTCCACACCCTGGACTGTAGAAGGGCCTTGTCTTTCTACCTTGAGCGTATTAAGGGTCATAGAAGGGCTACTCAGCTCTTCGTCTCCTTTGATCTGAACAACTTGGGGGTTCCTGTCTCCAGGCGTACTTTGTCCTTATGGGTGGCGGACTGTATCACCTGGGCTTACAGGGCAGCAGACCTTCCCTTGCGGGGTCGAGTTACAGCCCACCGTGTCCGGGCCATGGCTGCATCAGTAGCTCATTTCTGCTCTGTACCGTTGGCAGACATTTGTAGGGCTGCAACTTGGTCCTCAAGCCAGACTTTTGCAGCCCATTACCTCCTGGAGAGGGAGTCCCGTAGGGACAGTGCTTTTGGTCAGGCAGTACTCCGGAATCTCTTTGAGGTTTAGGCAACTCCTACCCTCCTGCCCTCTTGTTGGGCTACCGAGGGGTTCTGGTCTCAGTGAAATAATTTCCTTCATGCTACGGCTTCACAGAGGGAGTTTCTTTTTCAGCCTGGGTTACTGGTAGCCCAGACCTAGGGAGTCACCCATATGTGAGGACTGACTTCCTGCTTGATCCTGGAGAAAGAGTAGTTACTCACCTGTAACAGGTGTTCTCCAGGAGCAGCAGGAATCAGTCCTCACAACCCTCCCTCCTCCCCTGGGAGTTGCAGTTGTACATAGTTCATTTTGTGTTTGTGCTGTCTTTTAGCTATGTCATTTGACTGAGCAAGATGGCACTTTTGGGCGGGAAGGGGACCGCGCATGCGTGGGTGTATTCCCAAAGGCTTTCTTAGAAAGCTGGGGAAATGCTCCGCATGGGGGCTTCATCGACGTCAATGTCACCCATATGTGAGGACTGATTCCTGCTGCTCCTGGAGAACACCTGTTACAGGTGAGTAACTGCTCTATTCCTGGAGGTTACGAATTCCATTCATAAGTTTGACCATCATCTTGTGCTGTTTGCTAACCCGTGCAAGGGTGATGCGGCAGCTAAGTCGACTTTGGGCACTGGATTAAGGAGGCCTTTGCCTCAGCATATCCGTTACAGAACGAGCTGGTTCTGGAGGGTTTGTGCGTCCATTCTACCCGAGCACAGGTATCATTATGGGCAGAGCAGATCTCGGTAGCCCCTGCAGACATTTGTTGGGTAGCAATGTGGGCATCCCACTTTTGTCAAGCATTACAGTTTGGATGTCCACGTGAGAGCGGACACTCTCTTTGTCTCAAGGGTTTTGCGAGCTGCTGTGTCGTCATCCCGCCCAGTAGAGTTGTATATTTATTTATTTATTTATACATTTCTTCTATACCACCCCTTCCAGAGATCAAGGGCGGTTTACAGTTAACAGTTTACAGTTATATCCCACTTGTCTGGACTAGTCTAGCAAGACAATATGGAAGGTGACTTACTTACCAGTTAATGTCCTTTCCTTGAATCCTGCTAGACCAGTTCAGGGCCCACTCCTGGAACTCTATTGCTCTGTTTTTCTGCCGCAGGACCCTTGGGTCCCCAGTGATTTTTTATACTTGGCTCTGCAAGTTCATAGTCTACTTTCAGACTTATGTCTTATGGGCTCCTGTACTTAGTTCTCTACTGTTGATCACTCATTGTTGTCCACGGCTTGCCTTGTTTCTCCCATATGCTTTAGGATGAATACTGAAGGGACCTTTGGTGGCTGAGGCGAACAGAGGTATGGGAGTGATGTCATTGAAACCTGGGCTTTTCATTGATTCTTTGTCTCCACCAATCTGCTGATAGGGGAACACAACCCTCTTATCCGGACTGGTCTAGCAGGACTCAGAAAGGACAATAACTGGTAAGTGAAATGCTATCTTAACTATTTATCTTGTTTTAGAAAGTCGTGAAAAGCACTAAATGATTCTTTCAGCGACAACTATAAAGGATTATTTTCAGTGGTGATGAAATAATTAAAATTTTGTTCTGCCATACTGTTGCCTTTACATTCTGGAAAATTCAGTGTTAATTTTTAAAACAATTAAGACTCTTATATACCATGCTCTCCAAAATTACTGCATTTATAAATGCAGTAATTTTGGAGAACATGGTTTCCCAAGTGTGCTTTATAGAAATGGATAAAAGAAGCAACATCTGGAAATCAGTGTGTATAAATGCACATAGCATGAGAAATAAGATTCCAGATGTTGAGGCTTTAATAGGAGAGAGTGACTTGGATTTAGTGGTGGTTACAGAGACATGGTTCACAGACAACCATGACTGGGATGTAATTATACCAGGCTATACCTTATTCAGAAAGGACATGGTAGGAAGAAGGGGAGGAGGAGTGGCACTATATGTAAAAAAATCATATTAAAGCTATGGAAATACAGGGCTTAAAAGGGAGAGAGGAGGCACTATGGGTTAAACTAGAAAGAAGGAATGAGAAATCCATTTGCATTGGCATGATATACAGATCTCCTTCACAGGAGAAGTGGATGGAGATTTATTAGAAGACATATGCAACATTGCCAGGAAAGGGGAAGTGCTACTGATAGGGGATTTCAATATGCCTGATGTAGATTGGCGACTCCCTACTGCAGTTTCACCTAGAAGCAAGGAGATGCTGGATTCATTAGGAAGGACTATTCAGGCAACTGGTAACAGAACCCACACGTGAAGGGGCCATACTGGACTTGGTGCTTACCAATGGTGAAAGTGTTTCTGATTTTACAGTGGGAGATCATCTCGCATCCAGTGATCACCAGATGGTGTGGTTCAGTATTAGGACTAGGGCTGATAAAATCTATTCAAAAGCGAGTGAAGAGGAAGGGCAAAAGTGGTATTGTCAGACTCAAGGGTGAAGGGAAGGAATATGTAGAAGCTGATGAGGATAAAGCGGAATTGCTTAACAAATATTTCTGTTCTGTGTTTACAGATGAAGAACCAGGAGCAGGACCTCAGAAAACACCCACAAACAGGAACAGAAGCGAGGAGCATCTTGAAGAATTTTCAGTAGACTGTGTTCATGAGAAACTAGCTAAACGTAAAGTAGACAAAGCGATGGGACCGGATGGGATACACCCTAGAATACTGAGGGAACTTGGACTAACCTTTTCAATGCCTCGTTGGAGTCGGGAGTGGTGCCAAAGGACTCGAGAGAGGCTCATGTGGTCCCTTTACACAAAGCGGAAGTAAGGATGTGGTTGAAAACTACAGGCCAGTTAGATTAACTTCGGTGGTGAGCAAATTATTGGAAACGCTGCTGAAAGAGAAAATAGTGAGGTTTCTGTAGTCCAGCTTATTACAGGATCCAAGGCAGCATGGATTCACCAGAGGCAGGTCTTGTCAGACAAATCTGATTGATTTTTTTGACTGGGTGTCCAGACAGGTGGACCGAGGGAGAGCCCTAGATGTGGTGTATTTAGATTTCAGTAAAGCCTTTGACACTGTTCCTGACAGGCGACTTATAAACAAACTGAGCACCCTAGGGATGGACCCTAAAGTTACTGCTTGGGTTAGAAATTGGTTGAGTGGGAGGCGACAAAGGGTACAGGTAAATGGAGCTCTCTCTTAGGAGAAGGAAGTTACTAGTGGTGTGCCCCAGGGATCTTTCCTTAGTCCGATTCTTTTTAACATCTTTGTTAGTGATATTGCGGAAGGGCTGTCGGGTAAGGTTTGCCTCTTTGCGGATGATACCAAAATCTGCAATATACCCAGAAAGTTGTAGATAACATGAGGAGGGATCTAGCTAAGCTTGAAGAATGGTCTAGAATTTGGCAGCTGGGATTTAATGTTAAAAAATGCAAGGTCATGCATTTGGGCTGCAGCAATCCAAGGGAGCAATATAATATACGGGTTGAAGTATTTTTGTCCACTAAAGAAGAGCGGGACCTCGGTGTGGTTGTGACTGATGATCTTAAAGTAGCTAAATAGGTAGAAAAGGCGACAGCAAAAACTAGAAGGATGCTAGGGTGCATAGGGAGAGGAATGGCTAGCAGAAAAAAGGAGGTGATAGTGCCACTGTATAAGTCTTTGATGCGGCCTCATTTGGAGTATTGTGTGCAATTCTGGAGACCGCGCCTTCAAAAGGATATAAACAGGATGGAGTCAGCACAGAGAGTGGCTACTAAAATGGTTAGTGATCTTCATTATAAAGCATATGAGGACAGACTTAAGGATCTTAATATGTACACCTTAGAGGAAAGGTGGAATAGAGGTGATATGATTGAGACGTTTAAATACCTCTGTGGCATTAATGCACAGGGGGAGAGCCTCTTTCGATTGAAAGCAAGTTCTGCTATGAGGGGACATGGGATGATGGTGAAAGGGGGATAGATTCAGGAGTGATATGCGGAAATATTTCTTTACAGAAAGAGTGGTAGATCCGTGGAATAGTCTCCCAGTGGAGGTAGTAAAGATCAGGACAGTATCTGAATTCAAAAAAGCATGGGACAAACACCGAGGATCTCTAAAGGAAAAAAGGGGATTGTTGTAGTTGTTGCTATGGAAGGACAGACTAGATAGGCCATGTGGTCTTTTTCTGTCATCATTTTTCTCTGTTTCTGTGTTTCTTTAAGTCTTTGGTGCAACCTCATTTGGAGTATTATGTGCAATTCTGGAGACCGCACCGTCAAAAGGATATAGACAGGTTGGAGTCTGTGCAGAAGGTGGCTACTAAAATGGTTAGTGGTCTTCGTTATAAAGCATATGAGGACAGACTTAAGGATCTTAATATGTATAATTTAGAGGAAAGGCGAGATAGAGGAGATATGATTGAGACGTTTAAATACATCCGGGGCATAAAATGCACAGAAGGAGAGCTCTTTCGATTGAAAGCAAGCTCTGCTATAAGGGGACATAGGATGAAGATGAAAGGGGATAGACTCAGGAGTAATATATGGAAATATTTCTTTACGAAAAGAGTGTTAGATGCATGGAATAGTCTCCTAGTGGAAGTGGTAGAGATGAGGACCGTATCTGAATTAAAAGGAGTGTGAGATAAACACAGAGGATCTCTAAAAGAAAATGGGGACTGTTGTAGTAGTTAATATGGAAGGGCAGACTTGATAGACCATATGGTTTTTTTCTGCAGTCGTGTTTCTATGTGCTACTGGGGACTTTCTGCCAGGTCTGATCAGTAGAGATGTGCACAAGCAAAAAATATTCAGTTTTCTTTAAGAAAATTCAGGCTTTATCTCCAGGAAAAGCAGGGATGTAGTCCTCACTTAAGGGTGACATCGGATACCGACGGAGCCCGCGTGGGAAGCTCCCCAGCTACCAGTAGGAAAGCGTTTGGGAGTAGTTCACTGCACATGTGCTAGTTCCTTCCTGCTTTTCTGACTGACTTTCCTCAGTTCTTCTTTTTCCATGGAGCTGACAGGTTTAACTCCTGCCACCACTGAAGAAACCCTTGCTTTCACCGCTTATCGTTCGATACCAATTTCTTCTTCTACCTTTTATTTCCTTTTCCTTTCCTCTCTTCAAGAGAATATTTTTAAAAAAAAGATATTTCTCATTTTTCCCTCAGGACCTTCCTTGTTCCTTGAGGTCTACCCACAACATGGAGAAGCCCACCAGTGGCTTTAAGAAGTGCACGAAGTGTGCTGGCACCATTTCAATCACCGACAAGCACGATTAGTACCTTGAATGCCTCGGCCCGGATCACATCCCTACCGAGTGTGCCCTCTGTAAACAAATGACTAAAAGGGGCCTCGGGGAACTCTTCCCCTTAGACACCCTGTCTTTGGCCTCGACCTCTTCAAGGGCATCATCGAGTTCTCTGACCTCCAAGCACTCTATAGAATCCAGGCACGGAGAGAATAGAACCAAAAACCCCTCTCCTTCGCGCCCGAAGGAGGACAAATCTTTTCCCCGAGAACCCTCTGAGATCGCAAAGGATCCAAGGACACTCGTGATAAGCCCATGACATCGAGGGAGCGATCCCGTGAACATTCCCGCTCACACTGGGAATCATCGTGGACGTCATCCGACTCCAGTCATCGGTCCAGGCATCCCCGGTAGGAGGACTTGTCCTCCAAAGTCTCAGTGGGGATTCGAGAGGTTCCCGAGGCTCCGTCTTCTGCCGAACCCTCGATACTGTGCCCAGGTATGATGGCAGCCAATCTTGCTCCATCTGGTGACGAGGCATAGGTGACCACTCTAGAGCAGCGCATACTGACTCTAGAACAGACCTTAGCAGCTTTCCTGGAGGCCTCAGTGCCAGTAGCCCTCAGCCCCAGATACTCTGCCACTGGCTTCGACCACAATACCTCTTGTCCCAGCAGGCACCGACGGTTCCGATGTCCTCAATGCCCTCGATACCGGTTCTGATGTCCTTGATGCCCTCGATACCGGTTCCGATGTCCTCGATGCCCTCGATACCGGTTCCAATACAAATGACACCCCCCAATGCGATCACCATCTCATTTCCCATCGAGCTTAGATCTTTCGTGGTCCAGACATCGAATTGAACCAGAGGACATCGAATGACACCGCCATGATACTCGACATTGGCACCATCGCTATTCTCCGGAGTCCAATTCCACAGACTCGGATCATTGATCACTAGACTCCGAGGACTTTAGGTATTTTGCACCGGAGACCTCGCATCCACAATCCAGTACCCGGAGGAAGTCCCCGCCAGAGGACATGTCATTTCAAGAATTCATTCGGGACATGACAGCAGGACTTTCCATTCCTGCAGCTTCGGAGCCAGAACCCAGGGCAGAGGAGTTGGAGATATTGCAGTACCATCCTTCCAGTGTATCACATCCTCCATAACTTAATGTTGAGGATGTGGGAAACACCTTTAACTATCTCCCTCATAAGTCACCGACTTGATACTATATATCGAGTCCCTGAATGCCCGGGCTTTCAGAAGCCACAACTTCCCCACCACTCTATGATGGTGGAATCGTCGATGCGCCGCATTAAAAGCGGGAAAACCCACACATCCCTTTCTCCAGGCCAGGAATCGAGAACCCTCAATTCCTTCGCTTTCCATACTTTCCAGGCTTCCATGTTAGCTAGCCAAATCAACTCCTTCATCCTCTATATGGGGATGTTCCTCAAAGAGCTGAATAAGGACTGGGAGAGCTTTCTATCTTTCCTTCCAGAAGAGAAACGTCCAGCCTTCCAAGCAGTCTTGTCCCAAAGCCAGGACATGTCAAAGTTTATGAACAGGGCGGCCTTTGACACATTTGA
Source organism: Ichthyophis bannanicus (assembly GCA_033557465.1). Lineage (NCBI taxonomy): Eukaryota > Metazoa > Chordata > Amphibia > Gymnophiona > Ichthyophiidae > Ichthyophis > Ichthyophis bannanicus. Next base: position 1,500,469,234 of record CM066032.1, on the reverse strand, counting down.
GTCCTCTAGTAGAGTCTCCTCCATAGCCATCGGAGCAAGGCTTCAATCCTCTGCCTTAGAACAGTGTGTACAAGACTAGCTAATATCCCCTGTACAGTTGAGAACGTTTTTAGAAAGAACTAGCATGAGAAGGCCGGTGAGCTGGAAACCGATGACACTACCCTCAAAAGACTGTCGAGAAAAACATCTGACCCCTCTAAAAAGAAGGCCCAATCGAAAAAAACCTTCTATCCCAAGAAGAGAAGGTTTTATCAGTATTCCCAGCCTTACCTACCTTTCGCAGCAAAAACAGCAGGGGCCCAAACAGGGCAAAAAGCCCAGGCTGTCAAAATAGCAGCCACCAGCAGCCGCCACATCGTCTTTTTGACTCCCCCTTTGGGAGCATAGCCAGTCCATCCCATTTAGATGCACTGCCCATCTCAGGACGACTCTCAAACTTCATCCCACAATGGAGATACATCACTTTGGAGAGATGTACCCTTACTATCGTCTAGAGTGGATACTATCTCAGCTTTCAGGAGCTCCCCCCTCACCACTTCAGAAACAAAACTCTTTCAAAGGCCTCCCTCGCCTTTCTACAACAGGAGGTATCTTTATCTTTATTTAAAATTTAATATACCGCTCATACTGGAAGTACCAGAGCAGTTTACAATAAAAAAAAAAAATTGAGACTGCTGAAAAGGAAAAGAACTCCAGAAATATAATAAACAGGATAGCGATAACAGAAAACGAGGTAGAGACTAAGCATAAAGGCATGGTGTTAATGGGGGTGGAGAGCAATCAAGGTCGGGGGGGGGGGGGTAACCTCTATCCTAGCTCAGGAAGCCTTCAAACTGGTACTTCCTCAAGAACACTGCAAAGGGTTTTACTCCCCCTACTTTCTCTTCCAAAGGTCAGGAGGCCTCAGGCCAGTTCTGGATCTCCGAGATCTCAACAGGTTTCTAGCAAAAGAAAAATTCAAGATGATCTCACTGAGAACCCTTCTTCCTCATCTCTAACAAAACGACTGGCTTTGTTCCCTGGACCTCAAAGAGGTCTACACTCACATACTCATCCACTCCTCTCACAGGCAATATCTCAAGTTCATATGCCAAGGTGTGTATTATCAATACAGAGTTCTTCCCTTCGGCCTAGCCTTGACACCAAGAGTTTTCACAAAATGCATGGCCATGGTAGCAGCTCATCTGCGCATCAACAAAGTTTTTGTTTTCCCTTACTTAGATGACTGGCTCATAAAGGCAGACTCCCCCCGAGAACTCTGCTCAGTCCAGTACAAAACCATAGGACTTCTGCAGTCTCCAGGTTTCATGATAAACTCCAAAATCATACCTCGTTCCCACTCAAAGGCTGGAGTTTATCGGAGCCATCCTAGACACCACCAAGTGCAAGACCTTTCTCCCACAAGATCGAATGCAAAGACTCATTCTCCTAGTGAACAGCATGCATTAGCGCTGTCGTGCTCTAGCATGCTCCTTCTTAAAGCTGCTGGGACACATGGCCTCCACTGTTCATGTAGTCCCACACGCCAGACTGCACATGCGTCAAACACAATGGGCTCTATTGACTCAGTGGTCCCAGGCCACAGGGGATCTGCATGCTTCCATCCAAATAACACTTCCCATGGCACACTCTCTCCAATAGTGGTCCATTCCAGAAAATCTCCTCAGAGGGTCGCCATTCAGACCTCCCAATCTGCAGCATACCCTAACCACAGATGCTTCAAAGCATGGGTGGGGAGCTCACCTAGATGTTTTCTCCACACAGGGCCTTTGGACTGCCCAGGAGTCCAGACAACAAATAAATCTCCTGGAACTTCCAGGACCATCTCTCCAGCAGTTCTATCCTCATACGTTTGGACAGTCAAGTAGCAATGTTCTACATAAACAAACAAGGAGTAACGGGCTCCCTTCCCCTATGCCAGGAAGCTTGCCAGCTATGGAACTTTGCCATTCAAACAACACATGCAGTTGAGAGCAGTCTACCTTCCAGGTCAGGACAGTCTACAGATGGACAAACTTAGCCACTTGCTCCAACCTCACGAATGGTCCCTCAACCATGCGGTGACCAACCACCTGTTAGTCACCTAGGGAACTCCATGGATCGACCTCTTTGCTACTTTCCTGAATGCCACACTTCCCCGCGTTTGTTCGAAGATCCCCTCAAGATTCAACATCGGGGTCAATGCCTTCATGATTCACTGAGGTTAGAGTCTGCTTTATGTATTTCCCCCCTCACCCCTGTTAATGAAAACCCTTTTGAAACTCAAGGAAAACAAAGGTTACATGATCCTCATAGACCCTCACTGGGCCTGCTAACCATGGTTTCCCCTCCTCTAACAGCTCTCTCAGACCCAACCGATCCATCTAGGATCCCATCCAGGTCTTCTGTCTCAGAACGACAGAACACTCCTCCATCCCAATCTGCGGTTCCTTCTACTAACAGCATGGCTCCTGAGAGCTGAATGGTAAAACAATCTCCACCGCCCCCCTATTAGCACAGTTCATGAGGGGCCTTCTCCTAACTAAGCTGCCTGTCCGCCCACCACCAGTGCCATGGGATCTCAATGTGGTTCTGGCTCAACTACTCAAACTGCCCTTTGAAGCACTGGCTACAGCACAGCTCCACTTTGTCTCTTGGAAAGTGCTTTCCTCATAGCCTTAACTTCAGCCAGATGTGTAAGTGAGCTACAGGCCCTAGTGGCTCATGCTCCTTGGTCTTGCGGACACACCCACACTTCCTCCCGAAGGTGGTTTCTGCTTTTCATATCAATCAGGCAGTCAACCTCCCTGTCTTCTTCCCCAGACCACATGCCTCTCAGGTGGAAGCCTCCCTGCATACCCTGGACTGCAAAAGGGCTTTGGATTTCTATCTACAGAGGACTGAAACCATCGGGAAGTCTTCTCAACTTTTCGTATCCTTTGATCTAGCTCATCTGGGCCTACCAGTAACCAAGCGATCCCTTTCACGCTGAATAGCAAACTGTATATCTTTCTGCTGTGGTAAAGCAGGACTCTCCCTAGCAGGGCATGTCACTGCTTACAACGTTTGGGCAATGTCTACCTCGGTCGCAAACCTCCGATCAGTCCCCATCTCTGAAATATGCCGAGCTGCTACATGTTCCTCCATCCTCACCTTTGTGGCCCACTACTGCTTGGACAAGGACTCCCGCCGGGATGCAGCCTTTGGCCAAGTGGTCCTTCAACATCTCTTTGAAATATAGCACAATTCTCCAGGACCAAGCAGGAAGTCAGTCCTCACATATGGGTGACGTCGGCGCCGACGGAGGGGGCCGCACGGGGGGTGCGGAGCATTTCCCCAGCTTTCAAAGAAAGCCTTGGGAATTGCAGCGCACATGCGCGGTCCCCTTCCCGCCCAAGGGTGCCATCTTGCTCAGTCTTCTTTTTTCCGCGGAGCCCGACGAACGTAGTTCGTTTTTCGCCGAGGAAAAAGTTGATTACCCTGTTTTTTGTCTTCCTCCTTCGGTACGACGCCGGATCCTTTTCCCGCCTGGGCCCGATACGCCGTTATGGAGCCCACTCTCTTTTTTTCGGTTTTTGTCCTTCGTGACTAGCGTTCACGCCATTTTTCTTTTTCACTGGCAGCCCTGTCTTTCGACCTCGCAGGGGCCCTTTTTCCCCCGATGACTGCCAGTGGGTTTAAAAAGTGTGATCGGTGTAAGAAACTTATGTCTCTTACCGACACACATGACTGCTGCCTCCGTTGCCTCGGACCCGATCATGACCCGATGATCTGTGGTCCGTGTGGCAAAATGTTCTCGAAGGCGTTGAGTCGGCAGCACCAAAAGGACAGAATGACTCCACGTCCGGATGGGCCCGGACCTCGTCAGAGGCCTCAACGTCTCGGGACTCTGGCCCCGAGCAGCATCTGGGTTCCTCTGAGCGGGGGTCTCCTTCGCGGGAGCAGCGCAGGAAGAAAAAACCCACGAGGGCGTCGGCGGACGCACCTGGTTCCTCGAGGGCCAGGTCGCATAGCCCCGACCGCCGTCCCGGGTCTTCGGAGACGGAGAGGCCTGCCAAACAACCTTCTCTCGAGATGGAGTCTCCTGGGCACGTGAGTACTGTAGTCCTCGTGGACTCTCCTCCAGGGGAGCCGACGTCGGGGCCCAAGTCGGGGGCTGCTGAGTCTCCTGAGCTCGGACTCAGGTTGACAGCCTTGGAGAGCAGCTTGGCTGCCTTCATGGAGCAGCAGCGGGCACTGATCGCCTGTCTCACCGGTGCATCTGCCCCGACCACCGGGACATCGACGTCCAAGTCGACCCCGGAGGCCGAGCCGATCCTCGATTCCATGCGAGCTCGAGTCGATCCTCGGCCACGGTCTCCCGTTCGGGACTGAGGTCGTCGACGCCGGTACCCTCGGCATCGGGGCGGAGGGCATCGGTGCCCGCCCGACCGGAACCGCTCGATTCCTCCTCCGAGGAGTCGGGCTGGGAGACAGAGGGTGAAGAGTCGCCCGACACCTTTCGGACTCGGTGTGTCCCATCGGACTCACCAGAGTCCGAACCTCGGAGACGATCCCCACCGGAGGATACCCGGTTCTCGGACTTCGTGCGGGATATGGCCAAGGCCTTGGCATTCCCCACGGATCCCGAGGAGGAGCCTCGAGCCGAGGAGCTCGAGGCCCTACAGTATGACTCTCCCCCGAAGGAGGCCTTTACTGTTCCGGTTCCTCCGATACTGGAGCGGCTGCTCTTCCGCATGTGGGAGACCCCGGCCTTGACGCCGGTGTTAAGCAAGCGGGTCGATTCCATCTATCGAGTCCGCAAAAGCCCCGGTTCCAAAAGGCACAATTACCGCACCACTCCATGGTTGTGGAATCGGCCATGCATCGACTGAAAAGTCAGAAGATGCACTCCTCGGTGCCTCCCGGCCGGGAGGCCCAGAATCTGGATGCCCTCGGTAAGAAGTGCTTCCAGGGCTCTATGCTTGCTTGCTGTGTCCAGACATACCAGCTCTACATGGGCATGTACCTTCGAGACCTGGCAAAGGAGATTGCCGGGTTCTCTGCTGGTCTCTCCGAGGAACATTTGCAGAGGTTCCAGGCCTTGTCCACTGGTATTCGAGAGTGCTCGAAGTTTATCTCTCGAGCAGCCTACGATGGCTTCGAGGCTTCGGCCCGAGTAGCCGGGGCCGGCATCGGTGCCCGCTGAGAGGCTTGGCTACAGTCATCCGACTTCGAGCCATGGGTACAGGACAAGTTGGTCGATGTCCCCTGCCGAGGTGAAAACCTTTTTGGCAAACCCATGGCTGAAAGGTCCGCTGAACTCAAGACCGAGACTCTGACCAGGACTAGGCTGTCCAGAAAAACCTCTGCCCCTTCTCAGAAGAAGAAGGGCTCGGGGAAAAAGACCTTTTACCCAAGGAAGACATCTGCCTATAAACAATACCCTCATTATCAGGCCTCTGCAGCTCCCCAAAAGGGTCAGCAGGCCAAGGGGCAGGGTCATGGGCCCCGTAGGCAGAAGGCCCCCAAGCCACCAACACCGGCTCCTGCACAACAGGGCGGGGGCTTTTGACTCAGAAAGCATAGTCTCTCCTCCTCTGCTGGCTCACATCAGTACAGGAGGCCGGCTGGCCCTCTTTGCCCACAGGTGGTCAGCCGTCACATCAGATACCTGGGTGCTCCATATAGTCCAAAAGGGCTATCTTCTTCATTTTCACCAGGTACCTCCCTCCTTTTTTCCAGGGGAGCCTCCAAGACCCCCTCTGCACAGGGACCTACTCCTACAGAAGTTAGCAAGTCTGCTAAAGGAACTGGCTGTGGAACCGGTGCCCCACCACCTGAGAGGTCACGGCTTTTATTCCAGGTACTTTCTCGTACCAAAAATAACAGGAGGCCTCAGACCCATTCTAGACTTGCGAAACCTCAACAAGTTCCTGGAGAGGGAAAAGTTCCAGATGCTTACCCTTGGAATCCTGCTGCCCTACCTCCAGCAGGGAGATTGGCTATGCTCCTTAGATCTAAAGGATGCTTATACTCACATCCTTATTCATCCAGACCACAGACAATATCTCAGATTTGTTGTGGGAGGAAACCACTATCAGTACAGAGTACTACACTTTGGCCTAACCTCCGCCCCCAGGGTGTTCACAAAGTGCCTGGCGGTGGTGGCGGCCTACCTAAGGCTTCAAGGATTGTTCCCATACCTGGACGACTGGCTCATAAGGGGCCAGTCTTCACAGGAGGCCAGTCAAGCCACCCTTCGCACTGTGGCTCTGCTTCAGCACTTGGGGTTTGTCATAAACTTCGCAAAGTCCACTTTGCTCCTGTCCCAGAACATGGAGTTCATAGGAGCCAGGCTGGATACCCTTCAGGCGAAGGCTTTTCTGCCCGTGGACAGTGCCCACAGATTAATGGATCTGGCCAGGCAGTTTCGCAGCAATTCCCTGGTCTCCGCCAGGCACTTCCTGAGACTTCTCAGCCATATGGCTTCCACGGTTCATGTAACCCCCAATGCCTGCCTGCATATGCGGCCTGCTCAGTGGAGTCTCCGAACTCAGTGGCATCAGGCCACGGGGAGTCTTGCAGACTCAGTAAGAATATCCACACGGCTTGCCTCCTCTCTGCAATGGTGGCTTCATCTTCCGAATCTGGTGCTCGGAGTGTTTTTTCAAACCCTTCCGCACTCTCAAGTGCTGACAACCGATGCTTCTCTTCAGGGTTGGGGAGCACATTGCCAAGGGGCATGTACTCAAGGTCTCTGGACCCCTTGGGAGGCTGCACAACAGCTAAATTTCCTGGAGCTACGAGCGATATGCTTAGCTCTGAGGGCCTTCTCCCATCTCACGTCTCGCCAGTCTGTACTGGTCCAGACGGACAATCAAGTTGCCATGTTTTACGTGAACAAGCAAGGAGGCACAGGCTCCTTCCTTCTATGTCAGGAAGCATAACGGCTGTGCTCCTGGGCCGTCACTCACGGAATCCTTCTCAAAGCAGTCTACCTTCCAGGTCAAGAGAATTACCTGGCGGACAGACTGAGCAGGGTCCTGCAACCACACGAATGGAGATTAAATCCCTTGGTGGTTAAGCAGATCTTTCTGAGGTGGGGCCTCCCCACCATGGATCTTTTCGCCAATCCTCTGAACCGGCAACTCCCGAGATTCTGTTCCAGACTACCGCATCCTCTCAGAGTAGCAGCGGATGCCTTTCTGCTCCCGTGGTCCACAGGCCTCCTATATGCGTTTCCTCCCATGCCACTAGTGTCCAGAACACTGTTCAAAGTACTCAAGGACGGGGCCTCCATGATTCTGATAGCCCCCAAGTGGCCGAGGCAACCGTGGTTCCCACTTCTGCTGCAACTGGCGGTGGACACTCCTATTCCTCTGGGGATTCAACACAATCTCCTGTTTCAAGAACAGGGATCTCTCTTACACCCCAACCTCCAGTCCCTTCATCTGATGGCCTGGCTGCTGAAAGGGTAGTTCTGGCTCCCCTACTCCTGCCTAGAGAAGTGGAGGACGTAGTCTTAGCCTCTAGAAGGCAATCCACCCGGAAATCCTACGCTCTTAAGTGGCGTAGATTCTCCGCCTGGTGTGCTCAGCACAGCGAGAATCCCTTCTCGTGCTTGGTAACGGTAGTATTGCAATATTTGCTTTACCTCTCCAATCTAGGCCTTAAGTCCAATTCTGTCAGAGTTCACCTTAGTGCTCTCTAAGCCCACCATTCGCCGGTGGACGGGAGGCCTCTTTCCAACCACCCTTTGGTGGCTCGTTTCCTCAGAGGCCTTCTCCTGCTTAAGCCTCCTCTACGTCCACCAGCCCCTGAGTGGGATTTAAATGTGGTCTTACAGCGGATTACTTGTCCGCCATTTGAACCTATGGCTACCTGTCCTCTCCGTTTTCTCTCCTGGAAAACTTTGTTTCTTGTAGCTCTTACCTCTGCTAGGCGAGTAAGTGAACTTCAGGCGCTAGTGTCTGATCCCCCTTACACTAGGTTCTACAGGAATAGGGTAGTCTTGCGGACTCACCCTAAGTTTCTCCCTAAGGTTGTCTCCTCTTTCCACCTCAATCAAGAGGTGGTTCTTCCGACTTTCTTTCCCAGGCCGCATGCCAGCCGGGCTGAGATGGTCCTGCATACCCTGGACTGTAGGAGGGCGTTATCCTTCTACCTTGACCGTACGCGGGAGCACCGGAGGGCTGTTCAGCTCTTCGTTTCTTTTGACCCCAATAAGTTGGGGTTACCTGTCTCCAAGCGTACTTTGTCCATATGGGTCGCTGACTGTATCGCCTGGGCTTATGGGACAGCCGGCCTCTCGTTGGAGGGTCGAGTCACGGCTCATCGTGTCCGGGCGAAGGCTGCGACAGTGGCTCATCTCCGCTCTGTTCCGTTGGCAGACATCTGCCGGACCACTACTTGGTCTTCAAGCCAGCCTTTTGCGGCCCATTACTGCCTTGAGTGGGAGTCCCGCAGGGACAGTGCTTTCGGACAGGCAGTACTCCATAATCTCTTTGGGGTTTAGGCAACTCCTTCCCTCCGGCCCTGATGTTGGGCTACCGGTCGGGGGCGTTCTCAGAGAAGATTCCTTCCTTACGTACTGACGCTCTAGAAGGAGCTCATTTTTTCAGCTTGGGTTCTCCGGTAGCCTTAAGCTGGGGAGTCCCATATGTGAGGACTGACTTCCTGCTTGGTCCTGGAGAAAGAGTAGTTACTCACCTGTAACAGGTGTTCTCCAGGAGCAGCAGGAATCAGTCCTCACAACCCTCCCTCCTCCCCTTGGAGTTGCAGTCATATGATTTATTTTTTGCTATTTTTGCTGTCTTTTAGCTATGTCATCAGACTGAGCAAGATGGCACCCTTGGGCGGGAAGGGGACCGCGCATGCGCGCTGCAATTCCCAAAGGCTTTCTTTGAAAGCTGGGGAAATGCTCCGCACGGGGGCTCCGTCGGCGCCAACGTCACCCATATGTGAGGACTGATTCCTGCTGCTCCTGGAGAACACCTGTTACAGGTGAGTAACTACTCTCTCCTACCCCCCTGCTCACTCTTTCAGATCTCTGCTACAGGAGGTCGAGGCCAGCGATTCACAAACATCCCTGAGATCTCTTAGCTAGGGAGTCCCATATATGAGGACTACATTCCTGCTTTTTCCTGGAGATAGCGTAATTACTTACCTATAACAGGTGATCTCTGGGAACAGCAGGAATTTAGTCCTCACAACCCACCCACCTCCTCCAGGAGTTGTAGCTCTCTCTCTCCTTTACTCAACTTTCTTCAGCTATACACTCAACTGAGGAGAGTGCATTCCTGCTTGTTCCTGGAGATAGCGTAATTACTCACCTATAACAGGTGATCTCCAGGAATATCAGGAATTTAGTCCTCACAACCCACCCACCTCCTCCAGGAGTTGTAGCGCTCTCTCTCTCTTACTCAACTTCAGCTATGCACTCAACTGAGGAGTGTCAATTAGAAGAGCGGGAAGGCACCAACACATGCGCAGTGGACTGCTCTCAAACCCTTTCCTATTGGTAGCTGGGGAGCTTCCCGCAATGTCACCCATGAGGACTAAATTCCTGATGATCCTGGAGAGCACCTGGCACAGGTGAGTAATTACGCTTTCCATGATATTAATTAATCTTTTTGTTTCATACATTTGTGTGTTAAACACTTTTTAACCCACATTAGAACTTTTTAAAGCATGGAACTTGATTTTATGTGTGTTAATTCATTAGGTAATGTTTATGAAATCATTTTTCAAGCACTGAAAATTTTAAGGCCTTAATAAACTGAATATGCAGTAATGAATAAGTATCCATTATTTTCACTGGGCATAGGATCAAACATAGTTCATGAATATTTCTTAAAAAGTTCAGGCCTGGCTAAATTTTGAGAGCCATGCTCTCTGCTGGAGAATGGACTAAAACCTGTGCATTCTTTATTGCAGAGAAGTTGCTATCCTTGCTGCCAGAATACGTTGTCCCCTACATGATCCATTTACTGACGCATGACCCGGATTTCACAAAACCTCAGGATGTGGATCAGCTGCGAGACATCAAAGAGTAAGTGCCGGGCAGGCAACAAGTCTAAAACAAAAGGAATGCACCTTTTTAAATTATCCCTTAGCATTACCCCCAGCACCTGCTTTGGGTTAATAAACCCTTGGTCATCAGGAAGGACCTACCCAGCACTCAAGGATGGTGCAAAAATCTGATGCCCTAAGCAAACCTTCAGCTTTATGCTTCCCCCCACCCTGAGATTTTGATAATTAAATGCAACAATCGTGATCATCTCAATACCACCCCTCACCCCACCCTCAGTAATCCTGTAAAAATGCATAGTTGAATATCATAATTTTAAATATTAAACTTTGCTTTATGTATATACTATATTTAGCAGTATACATAGTACTTAAACTCTTGACAACAGCCCTCAATACCCTCCTTACACCCCCCCATACCTCCCTCAGTCCATCACAAGTACCTTCCAACACTCACTCTCCACAAGTGATCATGGCTACAGTCATCCAGACGCCTCATAACAATGCAAACATCTTCCCATATCATTCCCACCTCCACCGTCCTCAAAACAACAACACAATTACTCCATTGAGCATTGATCAATGCCAGGACAATAAGAGATAAAATACAGACTATCACAGACCTGGTCACAAAACGCCAACTTGACATTCTATGCATAACAGAAATGGCTCTCAGATACCTATAATGTCGTCCTCAACCAGCTCAAAGCAGAAGGCTACTCACTATTCCACTGCCCAAGAAACAACCGAAGAGGGGGAGGGGTATTGCTAACTAAAGCATGTCTGCATTTCCATCCTCTATCATCGACAAACACTAACAAAAAGGACTCAGTCACCATCATGAATAATCATTAGACCATCATCCTCAGCTTCCAAACTCCCACCTTCTCCTCCAAGGACCTATCCAGCATAATAAACAGTATCATAGAAAACTTCAAATCCAAGAAGGACTTTCTTATCCTGGGATACTTCAACCTCCCTTCCCTACCTACCAATGTGACAGACACCTTCATCTCAGCCATGGACTCGATGGACCTCACCCAAAATGCGACATCCCTCACACACAGCAAAGGCAACACCCTCGACCTAATCTTTACCTCTACCCACCCAATCCATACCAGCCACCCCCATACACTACGAACCTACCCAATGCCATGGACCGACCACAACCTCATCACCATTTCTCTACTTCTAAAATCTCCAATAACCCAGTCAGAACAACAACAGACAACATGATGCTTCAGACAATTCAACAAGGAAGCTATCCTGGAGTACACCATACCAAACATAAAGATGGACACATCTGACACAACAATACTGATAGACAATTGGAACAAAGTGCTTGGAGATGCAGCTAACTTACCACTCAACCAACACAACCTCTCCAAAAAGCAACACATCTGCAGAGCTCCCTGGTACTCTCATACTCTACGCCAACTGAAAAACGAACTAAGACAGAGCAGAAATGGTGAAAGACCACCCAGATTGAAGACCGCAACAAATACCTAGCACTACTTCAGAATTGCCATGCAACCACAGGTCAAGCCAAGGAGGACTACCATACAAAAATCATCAATCCCTCTATAAATCATTCTGCAAGAACTATTTGACATAGTCAGGCACCTAATAGAACCAACCACAACATAAAACCTACTGTCAGCAATCAACTACTAGCTGCGCACTACAAACTGCTACACCCCCGCCCATACCTCACCACCTCCCTACCTATCATAATTCTTCCTAACACAACTTGCTAGTCCACCTTTCGTACAATCACCAATGAAGAGATTGAGAGAATTCTAACAACGCTCAATACATCCACCTCACCACTTGACCCATGCCCAGCCAACTGGATCAAAGCTGCAAAGAACAAACTCAGCCCAATCCTCACCAAAATAATAAATGAAACACTACAACAAGGAATAATGCCAAACTGTCTCAAGCTATCCTCTGTCCATCCCACCTTAAAGAAACCAACCCTTGACCCTACAGACCCTGCATCATGCAGACCCATTGCCAGCCTCCCCTTTCTGGCCAGAGTCATCGAGAAAACTGTACAGCTCCAGATTCAGGATCACATTGATGAAAACTGCTTACTTGATCCACAACAGCATGGTTTCCGCCCACTGCATGGAGTAGAAACCCTGATGACCATACTAATCAACACATTGACCCAAGGAATACAAGACCTCTCACAAGCCTACCTTCTGATATTTCTTGATATCTCTGCAGTGTTCGATACAGTCTATCATGGCACACTCCTACAGGTACTACAATTGTACGGAATCCAAGATACTCTTTTCAAATGGTTTCAGTCATACCTCACCGACAGATGATAGCATATTAAAATGGGTGCGAGCACCTCCAAACCATACCAACAAATGCAAGGAGTACCCCAAGGTTCCACACTATCCACACCCCTCTTCATCTTATATCTCCAACCCCTCTGCTCAATCATCAAAAAACACAACATCCACATCCACTTATATGCCGACAACATTATGCTATACTGCCCAATCCACACAAAACAACCGACATACACAAATTCAGGACTACTTCATCGACGTCTCCCATTGGCTTTCAGCAAATAACCTTTCAATCAACTACAAAAAGACTGGCGCTCTGTTCATTACAAGGGACTCCTCATTCACCCGTCCAACCACAATAATACTAAACAACATTCAGATAAATGTTCGACCAGAACTGAAATACCTCAGTATCACTCTCGATCAGCACCTTTCCTTCTAAGCTCAAGTAATGAAGACAGCCAAAACAATCTACTTCAAAATGAAGACCCTACAATGACTCCATCCCCTCCTCGAACCAGCAGACTTCTAATCAGTACTTCAAGCTCTCACTCTCCCTCGTGCAGACTATTGCAACAGCATCTACCATGGCCTGCCACGAGCCACCCTCTTCCCCCTCCAAACTGCTCTACACACTGCAGGACGTACAATCCAGGGAGCTGCTAAACATGACCACATTACCCCCATTTTAAAACAGCTCCACTGGCTGTCCTTTCACAAAAGAATCAAATATAAATCATTGCTCCTAACACACAAAGCACTACACTCGCACCAGACTACCCACCTCCAATCCCTCCTTCAGAAACTCACATCAAACAGACTACGAAGAGCTGCTACGACCATCAAACTCACCATACCGCACTCTAAAACAAAATTCAACCAACAAATTTGCCACAGAACATTTGGACTCTACGCACCGTCCCTTTGGAACTCTCTGCCAGACACAATAAGGACTATCACCAACCTCCCCTCCTTCCGCAGAAACCTGAAAACCCTCTTAGTCTTTTAACACTTTGTGCCCTCCACATAACCCCCCCCCCCCCCGACATGATACCATCAAGACAGATTCAGTACTTGTAAATAGTTAAAGAATATACCATTTGTACATTGCTCTGATATTGTAAATAGTTCAATGATTGCAAATAGTTTGTTATACATACTATAAAACTAAGGTGTTATTGGTTCCATGTATCTGTGTTAACTCCGTAAATTGTTATCTAAGGTGGTATTTGTTCTAGGTAACTGATGTTCTGTTCACTGTAAACCGCTTTGACCCGATGGAAAGAGGTATATAAGCCCAGCTAAATAAATAAAAATGTATATAAGCCTATCAAAATAAATAAATAAATAAAAAACCCGCACTCCCTGAAGGTAAAAGAATATGCTGACGGCTCTTCGAGTTTGCGTGACTGTCAGGATCTTTTATTTTGCTTTGATTGCTGCTGTATTTTGCTACTTCTCTGGGAAAAAGCAGGAAGTCAGTCTTCACATAAGGGGTGATGTCTGCGCCGACGGAGCCCTTGTGCGGAGCAAATCCCCAGCTTTCAGAAAAGCCATTGGGAGTTGCCATCACGCATGCGCGGTCCCCTTCCCTCCCAAGGATGCCATCTTGCTCAGTCTCCTTTTTTCCGCAGAGCCCTTCGGACATAGTCTTTGTGTGCCCAAAATAACGTAGATATTTCTCTTCTTTTCCCGACCGGTGGACACCGGTACCCTTTCCCACCTTCAGCTCAGTATGCTGGTATCGAGTCCGTCTCTATTTTCGTTTTTTGTCCTTAATGACTGGCGTTCACACCTTTTTTTCTTTTTCACTGGCAGCCTGGGTCTTTGACCTTGCAGGGGCCCTTTTTCCCCCGATGGCTGCCAGCGGGTTTAAGAAATGCGATCGGTGTGTGAAACTCATGTTCCTCACCAATACGCACGACTGCTGTCTCCGGTGCCTCGGTCCCGACCATGACCTGTCGGTCTGTGCCCTGTGTAGGAAAATTTCCTCTAAGGCCCCGAAGAGCTGCCAGCAGCAGCATGATAGGAATTTTCCGAGTCTTTGCCTCCGAGAGCCCGTACCTCGTCCGAGGCCTCCACGTCTCGGGAGGAGAATTCCGAACCTGAGCAGCGTCCGGGTTCCTTGGAAAGGGAGTCTCCCTCGAGGGAACCAAGAGGAATAAGAAATCCTCAAAGGCGGCGTCTCTGGATGGCTCCGAGCGACCGGACTCCTCCCAGGGTCTGTCGCGGAGCCCCAAGCGCCAGCCGGGATCTTCGGAGAAGGAGCACCCGGCAAAGATGCCTTGTCGGGAGACGGATCAGCTGAGGCAAGTACCAACTGTCCTCGTCGAGGACTCAGCTCCGGGGGAAACGGTGTCGGGCCCGACCATGTCAGGGCCGGAGCTGGCAGGTGTGGAGCATTCCGGACTCGAGTTCAGAATGGTGGCCTTGGAGCGCAGTTTCACTGCCTTCATGGAGCAGCAGCGGGCACTGATAGCTGGTCTGTCCGGTTCCTCCACCCCAACCTCCAGGCCGTCGAAGTCGACCCTGGAGGCCGCGCTAATCCTCGAAGCCTTTCGGGCTCAAGTCGATCCTCGGCCAAGGTCTCACTCGGCCTCCTGTTCGGGACCGAGGTCGGCGCCGAGGCCCTCGATGCCTGACGAGCCCCTCTATTCCTCCTCGGAAGCGTCGGCATGTGAAACTGAAGACGAGGAGTCCCCGGATACACGCCGGCCTAAGGATGTCTCTTACGATTCCCCGGTATCCGAGCCTCGGAGAATGTCCCCTCCGGAGGACATGAGGTTCTTGGACTTATGTCCAAGGCTTTAGCGTTCCCCACAGAGTCCGAGGAGGATCCTCGAGCCAATGAGCTAGAGATCCTCCAATATGAGGCCACCCCTTGGGAGGCCCTTACTGTACACGTGCCGATCCTGGAACAACTGATGCTTCGCATGTGGGAGACACCGGCATTGGTGCCAGTGATCAGCAAATGGCTCGACTCGATGTATCGAGTCAGCCGGAGCCCTGGGTTTCAAAAGTCGCAACTGCCGTACATGGTTGTGGAATCGGCCATGCGTAGGCTGAAGAGCCAGAAGACGCACTCCTCACGGCAGGGAGGCCCGCAACTTGGATGCCCTCGGCAGGAAGTGCTGCTTCCAGGGTTCAATGCTGACTTGTTGGATCCAGGCATACCAGCTGTACATGGGCATGTACCTGAGAGACCTGGCAAAGGAACTTGCCGGCTTCTGGGCTGGTATCTCCGAGGAATCTTTGCAGCGCTTCAGGGGCCTGTCCAAAGCCGTCCGTGAGTGCTCGAAGTTTATGTCTCAGGCAGCCTATGATGGGTTCGAGTCAGCGGCCTGGGTAGCTGCGGCTGGCATCAGTGCACACCGCCAGGCATGGCTACAGTCATTGGACCTCGAACAATGGGTTCAGGACAAGATGGTCGATGTCCCATGTCAAGGGGAGAATCTCTTTGGCAAACCCATGACCGACAAGGCCGCAGAGCTGGAGACCGAGTACATGACGAGGATACGGCTCTCCAAGAAGTCTTCTGCCCCTTCTCGCAAGAAGTGCTCGGGCAAAAAGCCCTTTTACCCGAGGAAGGGTGCTGCTTACTGAAGCTACCCCCATTTTCAGGCCTCCCCAACAGGGGCAGCAGGCCAAGGGACAGGGGCATGGCCCGCATAGGCAGAAAGCCCCCAGACACCGGCTCCAGCCAAGCCTGGCAGTGGCTTTTGACTCCTACAGCATAGCCCCTCTTCCCACAGGAGTCAGGCAGATCACAGGAGGCCAGCTTGCTCTGTATGCCCACAGGTGGACAGCCATTACCACCAATGCCTGGGCTTTGCAGGTAGTCCGGGAGGGCTATCTCCTTCACCTGGCCCAGGTGCCTCCTTCACCTGGCCCAGGTGCCGCTTCATTACTTCCCAGGAGAGCCCTTCAGGTCTCCCCTTCACCTTGACCTTCTTCTGAAGGAGTTGGTGGGTCTTCTCAAGGATCAGGCAGTAGAACCAGTGCCCCACCACCTGCAGGGAAGGGGCTTCTACTCCAGGTACTTTCTGGTGCCAAAGAGGACAGGAGGCCTCAAACCCATCCTTGACCTGCGCAACCTGAACAAATTCCTGGTGAGGGAGAAGTTCAGTATGCTCTCCCTTGGAATATTGCTGCCTTACCTCCACCAGGGAGACTGGCTATGCTCCTTAGACCTAAAGGATGCATATACACACATCCTAATACACCCCAGCCACAGGCAGTATCTGCGCTTTGTGGTGGGTGGCAATCACTACCAGTACACGGTACTCCCTTTTGGCTTGGCATCGGTCCCCAGGGTGTTCACAAATTGCTTGGCAGTGGTTGCCGCCTTTCTCAGATTCCAAGGGGTCTTTGTCTTCCCCTATCTCAACGACTGGTTCATCAGAGGCACTTCAGCCAGCGAGGTCCATCAGGCCACAACCCGCACCATCCAGGTGCTGCAACACCTAGGGTTTGTGATCAACTATCTCAAGTCCAGCCTCACTCCGACTCAACAGCTGGAGTTCGTTGGGGCCAGAATCGACACCCTTCAAGCAAAGGCCTATCTACCTGCAAACAGAGCAAGCAGGCTTCTGGCTCTGGCAGGACAAGTGATTTGCAGGCCTGCAGTGTCCGCAAAGCACTTTCTGCGCCTCCCCGGCCACATGGCTTCCACAGTCCTTGTGACCCCAAATGCCCCTCTCCACATGCAGACCGCTCAGTGGTGTCTGAGACCAGTGGTCTCAGGCCACAGGGCGCCTCCGGGACAGGGTCAAAGTGTCCAGGCGTCTGGTACGGTCCCTGGCCTGGTGGCTCCAACTACAGCACTTGGATGCAGGACTGCCTTTCCACGCTTCTCTGCACACGAAGATCCTTACCACAGATGCATACCTGCTGGGCTGGGGGGCCCATTGCCAGGGTTTCCGTACCCAGGGGGTATGGTCTCCGTACCCAGGAGGTATGGTCTCCGAACAAGAGGACCCAACAAATCAATTTCTTGGAACTCTGTGCCATCCGCCTAGCCCTGGAGGTTTTCAGTCAGCTGCTGGCCAACTAACCTGTCTTGGTGCAGTCAGACAACCAGGTGGCCATGTTCTTTGTGAACAAACAGGGTGGTACAGGGTCCCGTCCCCTATGTCAGGAAACCCTGAACCTATGCTCCTTTGCAGCCCGGTATGGCATTCGTCTCCAAGCAGTCTACCTGTCGGGCCAGGACAACTGGCTAGCCAACAGGCTCAGCAGGATTCTTCAACCCCACGAATGGTAGCTGGACCACGGGGTAGCCAGTAGGCTCTTCCAGACCTGGGGGCGGCCGGTGATGGACCTGTTTGCAAGTCCGGACAATCACCAGTTGCCCTATTTCTGCTCCAGGCAACCCCACCTGCACAGGGTGGCTGCCGATGCGTTTCTGATATCATGGTCCGGGGACCTTCTGTATGCTTCCCCCCGTCATCTCTGGTGGCCAAGACGCTGTTCAAAGATTCTCCACGACAGAGCCTTGGTCATCCTCATCGCCCCACAGTGGCCTAGGCAACCCTGGTTCCCGCTTCTTCTGCAGCTAGCGGTGGAGGCTCCCATTCCCTTGGGGACCTCCCCACGCCTCCTGTCTCAGGAGGGGGTCTCTCTTCTGCACCCAAATCTCAGCTCCCTCAACTTGATGGCATGGCTACTGAAAGGGTAATTCTCGCTCCGCTCCTCTTTCCAAAGAAAGTTGAAGAGGTCTTGCTGGCCTCGCTGAGGCCTTCGACTAGATGGACGTATGCCTTGAAGTGGCGCAGGTTTGCGTCGTGGTGCAAGGAGCGGGAAGTAGACCTTTTCTCTTGCTCGGTAGGGGTGGTTCTGCAATATCTTCTCCACCTCTCTGATTTGGGCCTCAAGTCCAACTCTGTCAGGGTGCACCTCAGCGCCCTTATGGCGCACCATTTTTCTGTGGATGAGAAGCCTCTCTTCGCCCACCCCTTGGTCTCTCGGTTTCTGAGAGGCTTACTTCTCTTGAAACCCCCGGTCTGACCCCCCGGCGATCGAGTGGTATTTGAACATGGTGTTAGGGCAGCTTACTAGGCCACCCTTTGAACCGATGGCTACCTGCCATCTACGCTATCTCTTGGAAGGTGGATTTCCTGGTGGTACTCACATCCGCTCGGCGGGTGAGTGAGCTCCAGGCCCTAGTGTCAGAAAGACCCTACACCAGGTTCTATAGGAACTGGGTAGTGCTTCGCACGCACCCCAAGTTCCTTCCGAAAATGGTCTCCTCGTTCCACCTCGACCAGAAGGTGGTTCTGCCTATCTTTTTTCCCCAGCCACATGCCAGTCAGGCAGAGTCAGTCCTGCATACCCTGGACTGTAAGAGGGCGTTGGCCTTCTATATCCAGCATACGTAACTGCATCGTAAGGCTTCTCAGCTTTTCATATCTTACGACCCCAGTAAGCTGGTGGTACGTAGCGGTATCAAAGCATATGCTGTCCACCTGGGTGGCAGTCTGCATTGCTTGGGCATACAAGGCAGCCGAGCTTCCGATGGAGGGTCATGTTACGCTGGCATCAGTGGCTCATTTGCGCTCTTTTCCGCTGGCAGACATCTGCCGGGCCGGTACCTGGTCTTCGAGCCAGACTTTCGCAACCCATTATTGCCTGGATAGGGAGTCCCGACGGGACAGTGCCTTCGGCCAGGCTGTACTCCGTAACCTTTTCGAGGTCTAGGCAACTCCTGCCCTCCGACCCTTTTGTGTTCAGGCTACTGGAGTGTTATTCCTTTAGTTTGGATTTCTGTTGCGGCTGCTTGCGGCTCTCGTAGAGGGAGACTTTTTTAGCTATGGGTTCTCGGTAGCCTATAGCTGGGGAGTCCCATATGTGAGGACTGACTTCCTGCTTGTTCCCGGAGAAAGCGTTGTTACTCACCTGTAACAGGTGTTCTCCGAGGACAGCAGGAATCAGTCCTCACGACCCTCCCTCCTCCCCTTGGAGTTGCAGTCCTGTTATTATATTTTGTTCTTTTTGCTGTCTTTTTAGCTATGTCATTTGACTGAGCAAGATGGCACCCTTGGGCGGGAAGGGGACCGCGTATGCGTGATGGAAACTCCCAAAGGCTTTCTCTGAAAGCTGGGGATTTGCTCCGCACGAGGGCTCCATCGGCTCCAACATCACCCATATGTGAGGACTGATTCCTGCTGTCCCCGGAGAACACCTGCTACAGGTGAGTAACTACGCTTTTTCAGAAACTGCATCCCTAGGTGACTGCCTATCTTTGCCTAAAAGTTCAGCTGGCCCCCTCAGCCTGCACTTGCACATTATGCCCCCATGCATTGGCATCCTTCCTCCTGTCATCTGGGCTTCTGGTTTTATTTGGCAAATGCACTGCCCCGCAACCTACTCTCAGTGGTTCCTAGGAAAACTGCAACTGTCATGAAACTTAAGAGGTCACATGGTTCCTGAAAATACATGTATAAACCAAACACATTAGTCATAAGATCACCCAGCAACTCGCTTCTGTAGGTCACTTACCAGAGACAGACACAGGGCCAACAAACTAAAAAGGTTATTATGAAAAAGGAGAAACAATGAACCTGAAAAATACATTTTAGATAGCAAACAACATATCCAAAAATCACTAATGCCATAGGACCTAAGTGTGGTCCTCACATAGTTAACTTTTTTGAACTCGTGGAATTAGCATTGTTCAACTACTTCTCATGGAAGGTGACTTTTCTAAAAGTATTTATTTCTTCCAGAATGGTAAATGAACTACAGGCACTGATGTCATATGCACTATACACCCAAAGGTAGTTTCAGCCTTCCATATCATCCAGTCTTCCATTCAAAGCCTCTCACCCATCCAGAAGCAAAAGTGCTTCATCCCTTGGATTGTAAGAGTGCACTTTCTACCTAAATTGAACAAAGGTGCACCAGAAAATCTTCTCAACTCTTTAGACCTTATGACTCAGGTCATCTGAGTGTGGCTATTTCTAATGGAACAATTGCGAACTGGCTTTTCTAAGGCAGTCAGCATAGCCTATCTGTATAGTAGCAGCTGTGAAACGAGAGAACACCTCTCCTGCAGCTTTAACAGGCACAAGTTTGGTGAATAAACAATTGTCCTTTCCATGGCATTTTGTGTCCTGTTTTCTGTTTGTGCCTAGTAGCAACTCTGACCACAATCTGAATACTGACACTGAATATCTATTTTGTTTTGGTTTTTTACTTTTTATTTTAGGTGCGGCGACTGGCATTTGGGGGGAAATGCTAACCGCCACAGCTGAATATTGGCCCAAACATATCCAGAAGACATTTGCAAAGCAGTGGCATGATATTCTCTGCATATTTTTGCTTCTCACTACTGTATGGATCACACATCTAAGAGAAAGGGGTATATTCAGATATGATCAGGCAGCAATAAGAAACCTTTTCACATAACATCAAAATGCTCACAAAACAAAAAAAAACCCTCCCAAAAAAAGGGGTTGCTCAAAGCTCATAGAAAATACAGATCATCTATTCCAATTAAGGCACGTTCTGCAAGGCAGTTTTAAAACTGCAGAATTTTTTCAGAGGGTCCATAGCAACCCTAAGCTGATTAATCTTGCTTGTCAATGGAGAAAGTTACCTAAGCTCATAGTGGAGGTTCTCTGTAGACTGCATTATAAATCAGAGGCATAAACCCACCCATTTCCCTAGGAGTTTCATTTAAGCTACAGTACAAACAAACTGAGGTTCTAGTGCAGGGGCAGCAATATACAGGAATAACCGTATACTCAGTTTTTTAAATCTACTTAACATAGCAAATGATGACAGATAAAGACCATACGACCCATCCAATCTGTCCATCAATACCAACTACTATGCTCTGCATTACTTTGCTTAAGAGATCCTCTATGCTTGTCCTATGCTTTCTTGAATTCAGATACACTTCCCATCTCTACCACCTCTACTGGGGGAGCATTCCATGCATCCACCACCCTTTCCATAAAGAAATACAGTATTTCTTTAGATTACTCCTGAGTCTGTCCCCTTTCATCTTCATCCTATCCCCCCTCATTCTAGAGCTTCCTTTCAATTCAGAAACCTGCCTTCTGTGCATTTATGCACAGAGGTATTTAAAGGTGTCTCATATATTTCCCCTCAGCTGCCTTTCTTCTGAAGTGCACATATTGAGGTCTTGAAGTCTGCCTCCATATTCTTTATTCTTCAATAATCTCTCTTGCAGATTAAAAAACTATTCAATTCATTTATTTCTGAATCTAATGAAGACCTCACAAAAAAGGTGTTTCCTGATCGTGGAACCAGTCTAGTCCCGGACCTCTGTGTTGCCTATCTCATCCAGCAGCTTGGAGACTGAGAAACTCCTCCTTTTTGTGATGTCACTGGTATGTCCTTCCGGGATCCGCCTCCTGTCACCAGTTACCTCAGTCTCCAAGCAGCTGGATGGATGGGGAGCCCGGAGGGTCGGGCTCACTGGAGAGACAATTGAGAGTAGTGGTTCAGATTAGTTGGGTTAGTTTATAGTAATAGTCAAAAGAATTTATTCAATTAATGGAGGGACAAGAGTTTTGTTTTTAAGGATCTGTGCCTTTAAGTTTGAAGGCAGGCCTTCTCTTTTGTCTTTTATCCCCTCTCCCCCTCCCGTCTCTCCCGTCGGTAGTTACGGCTGAGTCAGGCTAGCAAGTGTAAAGTGGAGAGGACTGGCACCGCTGTCCCAATTGTAGCAGCAGATCGCAGTGGGGGGAACCCGGAGCAGAGCCTAGCCAGCGCCGCACAGACGTTTGTTGCCTGTCAGTGCACTTGGCCAGCTCTCCACACCCGCACAAAGACGGAGGGCCGGATTCAGCTGTGCGGGGCTTACAGGCTTTCTCTGTTCAACAGACACAGTCCGGGACCGGCAGAAAGCAAAGCAATCTGAAATCAGGCGGGTAGCTCGCTCTGTCGCCGGTGAAGGTAAGGGGGCGCGTTTGGAGTGGTGATTGTAACGGCGCGTTTTGGCTCGAAGTGAGCAGCAGGCCCAGCCGTGTGGCACCAGCACGGGCAGTCGCCGGGCATCAATTAGGCCTTCGGGGGGGGTTGTTAGCTAATTGGGGGAACCTCCTTGAGAGTTTCTTTTTGTTTAATTGTGTATTAGGTGCGCTTAGGTGGGTCCTCTTACTATATAGGTTAGTTTAAAAAAAAAAAAAAGTGCAAAGGCGGAGAGTTCTCTCTGCTCGGGACGGCAGGAGGAAGGAACAGTCTAGGCCTGCACTGACCAGCTGTTCTTGGGCGGCCATGCCTTCTAAGCCTCTATGTATGGTGTGTGGGGTGAGAAAAGGCACAGATTCAGGTATTTGTAAAGCCTGTGTGAGAGAGGCATCTTCTATAGACCATACCCGGGAGGAGGTTCCGGGGGCCGAGGCAGAGGGTTCGGTCTCGCAGGTATCTGAGGTGGTCCGGGTGAAGCCGGTGGCTGGACCGTCTTCCGTCCCAGACACCCCCTCCTCAAGTGGGGCTGCCAAAAGAACTGACATCCATCTTTTCACAGCAGTTTGTTGCGCTGCTGCAGCAAACGGTATTTGGTAACGCTCAGCAGCCGAAAGGTACCACGGACACGAGCGGAGTGAAGAGGCTCGCGACTCAGCTGCTAGCCGAGGAAGCCCCCGCGCGGGGGAAAGAGGTCACGCGTCGCGGGGGACACGAGAGAGCAATCAGTGCCCTCGGAAGGTCCAATGTCGGATGAGGAGGGCCATAGTATGGTCATGGAAGAGGAGCTAGAGGAAGGTGAGCTGTCAGAAAGAGAGGACCAGGCAAGGGTGGTGCGAGTCTTCAGAAGAGAGGAACAACCGGCGCTCATCATAGAGACGCTAAAGGTGCTAAACATGCCGGTCCCGGGGTCAGCAGAGGAGGAGTCACTAGAGGATCCATTGTTACAGGTATTCAGAAAGAATCAAAGAGCTTTCCCGGTGCACAGGGTGTTTCAGGAGATGATTCAAGAGGAGTGGAACGTTCCGGAAGCATCTCTGAAAGGAGCTGGAGTCATGGGCCGTCTGTATCCGTTGTTGGATCAGGATAAGGAACTTTTTAAGTCACCCAAGGTAGATGCGGCAGTCTCGGCGGTGACCAAAAAGACTACCATACCCGTGGAGGGTAGTGCGGCCCTCAAGGATACTCAGGACAGGAAGGTTAGATGTATTGTTGAGACAGGTGTTTGAAGTGAATGCTCTTTCACTCCAGGCAGCTATTTGTGGAGCGTGGGTGGCTAGAGCCTGCCTTCGCTGGTCGCAGCGGGTGCAAGGTGAGCAGCTGAATGATTTGACTGCGGAGGCGTCCAGGTTATAGTCGGAAGCAGCATACCTGGCGGACATTCATTATGATCTTTTGCGTGGATTGTCAAAGAGCATGGCGTCGGCAATAGCAGCACGGCGTTACTTGTGGCTGCACAATTCGGCGGCAGATAGCTCCTCTAAGGCTAGATTAAGTAAACTTCCCTTTAAAGGGCGCCTGTTGTTTGGGGAAGATTTAGAGAAGCTGGTTAAGGATTTAGGGGAGTCCAAAGGAGGTAGATTGCTGGAGGACAAACCAAGGACAGGCCGAGCGCTTCCTACGGGCAGGGGGCAGCAGCGGGATTTTTGCCGGTTCCGGTTCCAGAGATTCAATTCAGGTCAAAGAGGACGATTCGCCAATAGGAATCAGAGCTTCAGGGGGTTTCGAGGAGCAGGAAGGGGTTTTGGGCCTTCGCCCTCCTCTTCCCTCAATTCCATAAAACCGCAGTGAGATAAGGGGGACCCAGGTTCCCTTGCTTCCCGTAGGGGGGCGGTTGCAGGAGTTTTATTCTGCCTGGGTCCGAGTCACGTCAGATCAATGGGTGCTGTAAGTCATCCGAGAGGGCTATGCACTGGAATTTGTGAGGCCAGCGTGAGATACCTTTGTGCGGTCCCCCGGAAAATCGGCCACCAAGTGCAAAGCCTTGCGGGGGACAGTACAAAGGTTACTGGACCTCAAGGCGATAGTGCTGGTGCCGTCAGACGAATTCGGCAGCGGTCGATACTCCATCTACTTCGTCGTGCCGAAAAAGGACGGAGGTGTCCAGCCGATTCTAGATCTCAAGGGAGTGAATCGTTGCCTGCGGGTGTCACATTTCCACATGGAAACACTGCGTTCGGTAATAGTGGTGGTACGAAAGGGAGAATTCCTTACCTCTCTGGATTTGTCGGAGGCGTATCTCCATATCCCTATAAGACCGGAACACCACAAATTTCTCAGATTCGCGGTTCCATTCGGCCACTTTCAATTCCAAGCTTTGCCCTTCGGACTAGCGACTGCTCCGCGAACCTTCACCAAGGTCATGGTGGTGGTAGCGGCAGCCTTGAGAAAAGAAGGAATTCTAGTGCATCCTTACCTAGACAGTTGGTTAATCCGGGCAAAGTCAAAGGCCGAGAGCAAAACAGCCACGGCTCGGTTGGTATCATTTCTGGAAAGTCTCGGTTGGATAGTCAATATGTCAGAGTCAGCGAGTTCCCTCACAGAGTCTGGAATACCTGGGAGCTCGATTCGACACTCGAGTTGGGAAGGTGTTTCTCACAAGCGAGCGGGCACAGGGTTTGCGGAGGTTAATCGGAAGATTCTTACGTTACAAGGCACCCTCAGCGTGGCATTATCTCCAACTCTTGGGCACCATGGCAGCAGCGATAGAGACGGTGCCGTGGGCGAGAGCCCACATGAGACTGTTACAAAGAGCGTTGCGACGGTGATGGTCGCATCAACAGGATTCGCTGTCCCGGAGACTGCCTTGTCCGGAGGAGGCCCGTCAGTCCCTGAAATGGTGGTTGATCCTCGAATCTTTGGAGAACGGAAAGACTCTGGAGTCTCCTGCCTGGGTGTCCCTGATGACAGACGCCAGCCTTCTGGGCTGGGGGGGCGCATTGTCAAGGCAGGTTCGCGCAGGGGCAGTTGAAAGCTCAAGAGAAGACTTGGGCAATCAACAGGTTGGAATTAAGGGCAGTGACTCTGGCCCTGCAAGAGTTTCGGACATTTTTCGGCGGCAGGGCAGTCAGAGTGTTTTCGGACAACGCGACTGCGGTGGCATATGTCAACAGGCAAGGGGGAACCAACAGCGTAGCCCTGGAGTCTGAGGCCGAAGCAAATCTTCTAGATCTATCGGCGGCACATGTAGCAGGGGTAGACAGTGTGGAGGCCGATTTCCTCAGTCGAGTACGAGTGGATCCAGGGGAATGGATCCTACATTCCGAAGTGTTCGAGATGTTGGTGCGCAGGTGGGGCACGCCGGTCATGGACCTCATGGCGACCTTCGCCTCGGCAAAGGCCAGTCGCTTCTTCAGCAGACGAAGGGAAAGGATGTCGGAGGGCTTAGATGCGCTCATTCAGGACTGGCTGGTGGGGCAGCTGTTGTATGTCTTTCCACCATGGGTCTTGATAGGAAGAGTGGTACAGCGGATCGAACGGTTCAGAGGCCAAGTTATTCTGATAGCTCCAGATTGGCCTCGCCGCCCCTGGTACGGGGACTTGGTGAGATTGTTGGTGGCAAAGCCCTGGCGGCTCCCCCCTCGGGCAGATCTGTTGTCTCAGTGGCCGCTGCTCATGCCTCACGTGGATCGATTCTCGCTTACGGCTTGGCTCTTGAGAGGGCGCGGCTGAAGACTAGGGGGTATTCAGCGGTGGTCATTGCTACTTTGTTGAAGGCCAGAAAGAGATCGACATCATTAGCATATGTCCGAATCTGGAAGATATTCGAAGCTTGGTACATAGAGAAAAAGTGCGAGGTATTAAAGTCCACCATCTCTCAGATTTTGGAGTTTCTGCAGGAGGGTTTCGAAAAAGGTCTAGTAGCAGCGTTATCATGTTACAGAGGTAAGTTAGTTAGGAGTCAGACCCTCGGGAGTCAGGGGGATGTTAAATGGTTTTTAAGGGCGGTATCTCTTGTGAGACCGCCGTGCAGACAGATCTTCCCTAAGTGGCATCTGCCGTTCGTGCTAGACGCACTGGAGCGGGAGCCTTTCGAACTGTTGTCGCAGACGTCGCTCAAGGATTTGACGCTAAAGGTGTTTTTTCTGGTAGCCATCTGCTCGGCAAGGAGGGTCTCGGAGCTGCAGGTGCTGTCCTGTAGGGAACCCTATCTGTCATTTTTTGCGGCAAAGGTGGTCTTTGAGGCCTGTGCCGGCTTTCTTACCAAAGGTGGTCTCGGTGTTCCATGTGAATCAGGAAATTTCCTTGCCGGTCTTCTCTGAGGGCGCAGGGAGTTCGGCATCGAGCAAACTGCATCTCTTGGATGTCCAGCGAGCGTTAAAGGAATATCTTTGTCGGACGGACAGTTTTCGCAAGTCGGACAGATTCTTTGTTCTTTTCGCGGGACCCAGAAAGGGGGAAGTGGCGTCTAAGGCCTCCATTGCAAGGTGGATTAAGGAAGCCATTGCGTTGGCTTACGTGTTGAAAGGTATGTCGGTGCCGGAAGGGCTTAGAGCTCATTCCACTAGAGCACAAGCCGCATCCTGGGCAAAAGTTTGCTTAGTGTCTCCGCTTGACATTTGTAAGGCAGTGACCTGGTCGTCTTTGAATTCCTTTGTGAAGCACTACCGTTTGGATGTGCAAATGGTGGAGGAGACCTTTTTTGGATCGGCAGTACTTCAGGCTGGTTTGCCGGGTCCCTCCCGTGCTTAATTATTTCACTGCTCTGGTAGAAACCCAGAGGTCTGGGACTAGACTGGTTCCACGACCAGGAAGGTTAAATTAGACTTACCTGCTAATTGATGTTCCTGGAGTGGGACCAGTCTAGTCCCGTTTCCCTCCCCAGTATTATTTGGACAGAAGCCTGAAGTGTCTTATTTGGATTACAGGTAAGAGCTGTTTTCGTTCTGGGGCTTCGGTGTTCACCGGGGGGGATTACCTGCAGTATAAAACTTCTTTTATAGGGGCACTTTCCTTTCTTCTGGGTGAGAGAGTGGCCTGTTCAGGTTTTTTTTTTTTTAAGACGTTTATTTTCATTTTACAACAAACAAAAGTAACAACACACCAAAAGATACAAATACACACATACAATAAGGAAAACAACCCCAATTACCCCCCACCCTATGCTTCTTCTCTAAGCTAATAAGAGTCATCACATAAGCGCTTACACACATCAGTTATTGTACAGCAAACAAGCAAAAATGGTATTGATGATACAGGCTGATCCTGTGACAGAAATGTATACAAAAGTAAACAGCCAAAGGAGAGCAGTTAGCAGTTAGAACATAATCATGAAACACCTTCCTTTTAAACAAGCAATGAAGGGCTTGAGTGGAAGAGATTGACATACGAGGTAGTTGCTCATAATTACAGTAAAATGGACATAATTCCACCAATCATTGAGGTTCAGATGGAAGCCAATTTCAGTATATCGTAATGAAGGAGATAGGAAATAGCTATGCCCAGTAAATGAGCCTCCTGAAAACATACTAACTCAGAATAATCATGATTAAGAGAGCTAGGGATTGTCCTTCTTTGGAATGGACTAATGATGCCTTTTACAGTCAGTAATGATAACGTACATGAAGCCATGCCAAATAGTTAAACAATCTGAAAAAGAAACATAATAGCACACAGAGGTACACAATGTCGCTCATAGTACCAGTAAATGACTGCAGAAACAACATGATAGAAATTAAACTAAGGAAACCATGAAGCGCCCCTTATAACAAAATAAGCACCGGAGTGCCTTAGAGAAGAAGCAAAACCCCAGAAATTACTGGCGGCCTGATGTCTGCGGGGAGAAACCCCAGAGAAGGCCAGAATTGAAACATAAATCCTACAATGCTATACAGGCTCCGAGACTAACCAAGGATCTCATCGTGGAAAGAAAGGAGACCAACAAGGTATATATAAAGAGAAAGAAAAGTCCAGGCAGTCTCCGTTTCAGGCAGCGATCACCACATCGGGCCATTCAAAATGGCGGACCGTTCCAGCGGATTCCATCCAAGCTGTTGGATTAGCGCATCTGGTCTGCTTCTTTAGAAGCTAGAAATGTTGCTAGCAGATCAGGATCTTCGAAGGTACGAGTTTGGTTATGGAGAGTCACTCTGAGCTTCGCGGGATATAAGATGCCGAAACGAGCCTGTAATTGTTGAAGTCTAGGTCGAAAAGCAAGGAGTCTCTTCCGACGGTCAGCTGTGGGCTTAGCCAAGTCAGGGAAGAAGGAGACTTTATGATTTTCAAACTCCAAATGACGATTCGCCCGGGCAGCATTTAGAATTTGCTCAACTTGCTGATATCTCAGTAGACGAAAAATGATGGGCCGGGGGGTCGACCGATTGAGCGCCATGCTGGTAGGAACACGATGTGCTCGGTCAATTTCCAGATCTCTGTGAAAAGTAATCTTCAGCAAGGAGGGAAGAGTTTTGACCAGGAATTCTCTCATATCTCCTGCTTCCGCGCCCTCCGGTACACCAATGAGCCTTACATTGTTGCGACGGGCGCGATTATTGCTATCCTCTAACTCTTTTTGTAGATTCTGTATCTGACGCTCAGCCTCATCCAGTTTCACCAAGCGCACCACGTGCGAGTCGAGGACCCCCGCCATATTGTCCTGCCGTAATGAAAGACCTTCAAAACGATCTTGAAGTACACCAAAATCTTCTCTCATGGCTCGGAGCGCTTCTCCGTTGGACTGCACCAGTTCCTTCACACCACGTATTTCCTCCAAGATCTCCTGTTGCATTTCGGGGTTATCCCGAAATGGCACCATCTTTTGTGGGGAAGGCAGCTCTGTCTTGGAACGTTTTCCGTGTGAAGAAGAGGGAGATCCGAAGTCTAAGCGCGCTGGTTTATGGGCCGCCATCTCCCCCGAGGCACCCCGGTAAGTTCGGAGCAAAATATTAAGTTAATGTAGGTATTAAGTCAGGATTCTGAGTAGGCCCCTCGGGAGCTTCAGCGCAAAGCGTCTAACCCGCTGGACATCAGGCTCCGCCCCCCCCGGCCTGTTCAGGTTTAAAGTCACGGTCCATATGGGGGCTTCTTTTCCTCTATGTAATTGTATGGGTTCAGTGTTTTGGATAATAGTTACTTGCTATAAGTGTTTAATTCTTACTTGTTGCTCCGGTGAGTCTGCTTTGTCAATAGGATACTGGTGACAGGAGGCGGATCCCGGGAGGATATACCAGTGACATCACAAAAAGGAGGAGTTTCTCAGTCTCCAAGCTGCTGGATGAGATAGGCAACCCAGAGGTCCGGGACTAGACTGGTCCCACTCCAGGAACAACAATTAACAGGTAAGTCTAATTTAACCTTTTTGTCAGACCATTTTATGCTGTTTTAGCTCAGATATGACCGTAACCCACTTTAATCTTTTAAAAATTTTTAAAAACCACAGTGGCCATTTCCATATGCCATACGATACTGCTGATGACACGACGGTGCATTTCGAACGGCAATCTCATTTCAACTTGTTCTGCATCAGGGTAATTCCATTTTACTTATTTGAATCAGTTTTCTTCCAACCACTTTCAGGATTCCTTCACTCTTTACTGGGTCTTTTACTGTGGCTTATACATTTTTAGTGAAATTCTTTTTTTTTTATTAAGATTTAACAACCAACACTTTCCAAGAGCACTGCCAAAGTATATAGTGAGATCTAATAAACCTATGGTATTCATATATATTTTCAATGTCCCAAGGTGTTACATCACATATGGGATAAAAGTCCAAACATGATATATAACAAAACATAATTGCAAAACAATTTTTATACTTTATAAACATTAAAACTTATCTCTAGGAACAAGCAGGAATGTAGTCTTCACATATGGGTATTGTCGGTACCGACGGAGCCTGCGCGGGAACGCTCCCCAGCATCCAATAGGAAAGCTTTTGGGAGCATCCCACAGCGCCTGCGTGCTGCCTTTCCCAACTGTCCCTCTCCAGTTTTTCATTTTCTGCGGAGCCAGTAGGTCGCACATCCTGTCACCGCAGAAAAAAATCCCTCCTATTCTTTTTTGTGGTCCCGTCTGCCTTCCCTCGACGCTACACCGGTTCCGCCGGTTTTTCTTTTCTTAAAAAAAAAAAGCTTTCTTCTGGAGTCTTTCCAGTAATTTTCTCTCAGGTGCTATGCGCCATTTTGGGCACTAGGCCCAACTTTTCCTTCAGAATGGAAAAACCCGCTGCGGGTTTTAAAAAGTGTTCTAAGTGTGGCAGTACCATCTCCATCACTAACACCCATGAGTGGTGCCTCAAATGTTTAGGTCCTGACCACTCTATTTCAGAGTGTTGTCTGTGGGATGATGTCGAAAAGGGGCCAGCAGAATCGAGCTGCTAAGCTTAGCACCCTTTTTCCCTCCGATGCAGCCTCCATGGCATCGATGTCCTCCAGGGCTTTGTCTTCTTCCCATGGATCTCAGGTAACTAAACATAAATCTAGCCGGTCCTCAAAGGGTAGATCTCCTTCTAGACAGCGAGATGCCTCTGGCGTTGCCCTTGAGGGACTTTCACCGGCAAAATTGCCCCGGCGGGAGGATGAGGCTTCCAAAGTAGTAACGGGACTCTAGGACATTCTCGAGGCTTTAATCTTGGCAGAACTACTGGTGCCATGCTCTGGGGTACCAGCCGCTTATTCCAGTACCGATACCCAAGCATCGGCAGCGTCGATAGACCAGAGATTCTTGGCTATTGAACGCAGTCTGGTGGCTCTTCTCACGGCCTCGATGACCTTGAAACAGCTTCAGACAATTCAACCGGTACCGGCACCGACTGCATCGACATCAGCAGGTATTCTGCCGGGACTGAGTCATGCGTATCCATCTGGTATCGATAGGTCGGTACCAGAGCACTCCGATGCCGACTTCGATCGGTACCGGTACCGTGCCTTGCACGATCACTCGGATCGGAGATACTTTGAATCCTCGGATGAGTCTGAAGACTCCGAAAGCTCTGCCGATACCAGAGTACTTCTTCCTGAGGATTACTCTTCTCCTCAGCGTAGGATGTCTCCACCAGAGGATATGTCCTTTCAGGATTTTATCCAAGATGTGGCTCGAGGTCTTTCCATCACAGTGGCTCCTGAAAAGAGCCTAGGGCAAAGGAATTAGAAATCCTGCAGTACCCTAAAGCTCCCAAAGAGGCAGCTACCTTACCTATTCATGAGATCTTGCATGATCTCATGTTAAGGATGTGGGAAACACCTCTAACCACATCTCCTCACTCTCGAAGACTCGACACCATGTATCGAGTTCCTCCCTGTCCTGGGTTTCAGAAGACTCAATTACCACACTATTCCATGGAGGTGGAGTCAGCAGTGAGAAGGATAAAGAGTGCAAAAAGACATGCATCTAATCCTCCAGGATGTGAGTGTAGGACTCTTGACGCCTTTGGACATCGAACCTTCCAGGCTTCCATGCTTTCTGCTAGGATCAGTTCCTATATCTTATATATGGGAATGTTCCTTAAGGAGGTCACAGGAGATTTAGAGCTTATGAGCCCTCTCCTTCCTGATGATAAGAGGCAAGATTATCTCGCCTTTGTCAAACATGCTCAGGATGTTTCCAAGTTTGTTAATCGAGCAACTTTTGACTGCTTTGAGTGCATAAGCAGAACCTCTGCCATTGCCATAGGTGCACGTAGAAATGCCTGGCTCCAGGCATCTGACTTGGAAATTTGGGTACAGGATAAACTAGGGAATATTCCTTGCACAGGAGAGAATCTCTTTGGCAAAAATTGGCAGGAAAAAGCTAATGAGATAGATGCTGACAATATCACTTTGGATAGATTGTCAAAGTCTACTGCTGATCCTGCGAGGAAAAAATCCTCTAAGAAACCATTCTTCAGTAAGAAGAAGAAGTTCTATCCCTTCTATACCCAACAGGGGCATCGTTTAGGTCAGTCTGCCCAAAAGGGACAACAGCAACAACCTAGACAAAGAAAGTCAAAAGCAGCTAAGCCTCAACCGGTGTAGCAGACTCAGCCTCCACAGGGCTTTGTCTCCTATCTAGAGAACTTTGCCTTCCTGGCCCTGAACGGCCCAGAACCCTCCTCCATCCCAGGAAGGTTATGTCATTTTGCCCTCAGATGAGGTCAGATAACAGCAGAAAATTGGACTCTGTCTATTGTAAGAGAGGGATACAAGCTTCATTTCCTCAGCATGCCCCCTCCTACAATGGTAAGACAGTTCAATTCTCAGACCTCTCTCAACGACCTGTTAGGTCAGGCGGTCACTGTGCTTCTTGCCCAAGGGGCAATAGAAGAGGTACCCATTCCCCAACGGGGTACAGGGTTTTACTCCCCCTATTTCCTTATCCCAAAGAAAACAGGCGGACACAGACCCATTTTAGACCTCAGAGAATTGAACAAATTCCTGTTCAAAGAGAAGTTCAAAATGATTTCTCTGGGAACTCTGCTGCCATACTTTCAGAGTCAGGATTGGCTTGTTCTCTAGATCTCAAGGATGCATACACTCATGTTCTCATCCATCCAACTCATCAAAAGTTCCTTCGCTTTCTTTTTCAAGGGAAGCACTACCAATACAGGGTTCTTCCTTTTGGCCTGGCCTCTGCACCAAGGGTGTTCACAAAATGCATGGCTGTGGTGGCAGCATTTCTTCGCACCCTAGGAATATTCGTCTTCCCTTACTTAGACTGGCTCATTCGAGCCTCTTCAGAGCCAGAGGCCAGGGTTGCTCTCTCTCGCACAACGCGCATCCTTCAGTATTTGGGTCTTGTCATAAATGTCCCAAAATCCAACCTTGCTCCCACTCAGTCCCTGGAGTTTATAGGAGCTCTGCTGGATACCAGACAGACAAGGGCCTACCTTCCACAGCCCCGCTGCCTTCGCATTGTGCAGTTAGCTTCCCAAGCAGTGCTAAAACCTCACCTCACTGCTCGGGAAATGTTACAGTTGCTAGGCCACATGGCATCCACCGTGGATGTGGTTCCTTATGCTCGCCTCCATATCAGGGCAGCCCAGTGGACTTTATCCACTCAGTGGACTCGAAGCGTCAGGTTGCCTGTCAGACAAAATAGCAAACTCAGATCACCTTATTTTGTCCCTCCAATGGTGGCAGTCACCCCAAAACCTTTTGGTGGGGTCTCCTTTTCAGCAGCCCCTACCCCAAGCCACTCTAACAACAGATGCCTCACAGGTGGGTTGGGGAGCCCACCTGCAAGGCCTCTCTACCCTGGGTACCTGGACTCCACAGGAGGCCAATCTACACATCAACCTCCTGGAACTCAGAGCAATTTTCCTTGCTCTTCGAGTATTCCACACCCAGCTCAGCTACAAGACAGTCCTAGTTCAAACGGACAATCAAGTAGCCATGTTCTATGTGAACAAGCAGGGCGGAACAGGCTCTCTGTTGCTTTGCAGCAAAGCTTTGCGACTATGGGCCCTCGCCAGAGAGCATCAGATTCATCTCTTTGCGGTATATCTTCCAGGCATTCAAAACTCTTGGGCAGACAGACTCAGTCAAGTTCTGCTTCCACACGAATGGTCTCTCCATGCAGACCAGGTGGCCAAAACTTTCCAAATTTGGGGAACCCCGGACATAGACCTCTTTGCAAGTCCGCTGAATGCCAAACTTCCCCGGTTCTGTTCTAGAATTCCGGCTCAGGGTTGTCTGGCCAGGGATGCTTTCCTCCTCCATTGGGGCAGGACTTCCTGTATGCCTTCCCACCCATTCCCCTAATTCCCAAAACCCTGTTCAAGCTTCAGAGAGACAGAGGGAGTATGATTCTCTTAGCTCCACATTGGCCACGACAAATGTGGTACCCTCTGCTCCTACATCTCTCTCAAGCTCCGCCTATGGAGTTAAGATCTGCTCCAAATCTCCTTTCTCAGGAGGACGGGACGCTGTGGCATCCCAATCCCCAGTCTCTGCATCTCAGGGCCTGGTTGCTGAAAGCCTAGAACGTCACGGTCTTAACCTTTCTCAGCAGGTAAAGGATATCCTTTATGCTTCCAGGAAGCCTTCCACAAGACGCTCTTATGCATTCAAGTGGAAAAGGTTTACCATATAGTGCTCGCAGAAGGGTCTTAACCCTCTTGCGATACCTCTGGAATCATTACTGGAGTATCTTCTTCATTTATCTAATGCAGGGCTTAAGACCAATTCAGTGAGAGTTCATTTGAGTGCTGTTGAAGCTTCTTTCAAGTCTCTAAATGGACAACCTATTTACTCTAATCCTTTCATAGCAAGATTTATGAGAGGCCTTCTTTTAACTAAGCCTCCCATTAAGCCACCACCGTTGGCATGGGACTTAAATCTGGTTCTTGGGCAGCTCATGAAGCCGCCTTTTGAGCCATTAGCTACTACCTCTTTGAAATTCCTTTCCTGGAATGTCATCTTTCTTATTGCAATCACATCGGTATGTCGCATCAGTGAATTGCAAGCGTTGGTGGATGATCCTCCTTATACAAGGTTCCATCATGATGAGGTAGTCCTTAGGACTCATCCACACTTTATGCCAATGGTGATGTCACCTTTTCATTTAAACCAAGCGGTTTGCCTTCCTGTATTCTTCCCAAGGCCTCACGCCTCAAATGCAGAAAGGAATCTTCATACTTTGGACTGTAAAAGGGCTTTGGCCTTTTACTTGCAAAGGACACAGCAACATAGAGAGTCCTCTCAACTCTTTGTTGCTTTTGATCCTAGTCATTTGGGACTTCCAGTCTCCACTGGATTGCACAGTGTATATCTTTTGCCTATGAGAATAAGAACCTTCCTCTTGAAGGCCATGTCACAGCTCACAATGTGAGAGCCATGGCAGCCTCTATGGCTCATCATCACTCTGTGTCTATCGACGACATCTGTCGAGCAGCTACTTGGGCTTCGGTTCATACTTTCACAGCCCATTACTGCTTAGACAAGGACTCCCGCCAGGATGCCTTGTTTGGTCAGGCTGTTCTTCAACACCTGTTCCATACTTAATCAACTCCTACCCACCGTCCCTGGTAGGATGCCAGAGATCCATGGGGGGAAGTGGGAGCCCTTTCACAAGGGCACACAACTTCTGGGGTCTTCTCCCTGGCATCTGCAGCTAGGGAGTCCCCATATGTGAAGACTACATTCCTGCTTGTTCCTGGAGATAGCATAGTTACTCACCTGTAACAGGTGATCTCCGGGAACAGCAGGAATTTAGTCTTCACAACCCACCCACCTCCCCTAGGAGTTGTATCTCTAGCTCTCTCTCTTTGTCTCAGCTTTAAACTCAACTGGAGAGGGACAGTTGGGAAAGGTGGGAAGGCAGCACGCAGGCGCTGTGGGATGCTCCCAAAAGCTTTCCTATTGGACGCTGGGGAGCGTTCCCGCGCAGGCTCCGTTGGTACCAACGATACCCATATGTGAAGACTAAATTTCTGCTGTTCCCGGAGATCACCTGTTAAAGGTGAGTAACTATGCTATCTCGATTAGTCATCCATAGTTTAAATATATCTTACTTCTTTAGCATCCTTTACAGGATTTGCTGCCCAAGGAGTTCCCACTGATACGTGTATTATAGGAATGCGGAAAGGATTGTATGATAGACAAACTTACAAACAAAAATTTCGGAGATCTTTGCTGGCCTCCCCCGGTATGAAGTTATTCCCTCCCCCCTAACCTCCCCCATCTTTCCTTCCCTCAACCCTCCTAACCTTCCTCTCCTCTCCTGTCATCTGGTAAGTGTGGAGACCTCAAGTGTCCATTATATTAAGAACCATTTCCTCTGGATATCGCAGGAAGGTGGTCAAGTAAGGGAGCCCACAATAGCAAAAACTGCTTTTGCAACTTAGGGCCCTTAATTTTGGCTGATGTATGCTCCAGGTCCATAAGTTTGTTTAGTTCTATCTCCCAATGTCTAATATTGGTAGCTTTACCCAATACCCAGTCTCTCAAAATACATTTTTTGGCCATAAGAAAGCTCTTCTCACAGAAGCGGCACTGTGCACTCCCAAGGCCTCCCCCCATAGTGAATTTATTAAACAAACAGGACTCGGCCTTAGGAGTTACTTGAACTTCCATCCAGGCACTCAAGTGGATACATACTGGTCCCCAAAACTGTTGAATCACGAGGCACGGTATATCATATAAATAAACCTAAACTGGTGCACAGACATACCTCGTTCCCTCTGACAGACTCTATACATTGCTGAGTCCCATAGACCCGCTCTGTGTGCCCAATCATCTGTAGGGTATGCCCGCCACAAAAATTTCTATTGAATCTCCTGCAAATAGATACTTTCAGAATGTGACATGGATTTTGAAAAGGCCCAACTTAGCAATGCTGTAATCATTTCCATGATTCCATCTTGCTGCAACACCAGCCTTTCCAGATGCGACATATCCAGAGTCCGAAAAAGTTCTCTAGGAGACCTTTCAGCAGCATTACGACCATCCAGGACCTCAAATAGTCCCGGCATTCCTTTAGTCATCAATATAGTGGGTTCCTTTCTCCTAATCAGAAGACGTAATGCCGTACTTGGAGATAGCAAAAGAACTCTTGCCGTGGTAACTGATGTCTATCCAATAGGCCTTGAAAGGAGACCAGTTCATCGTCCTCCATGCGGAGGTCCCAGAGACGTTGAAGCCCCCTCATTGTCCAACGCTCTTGGACTCCCTCTTGCCTGCCTGCAGCAAACTCCTTATTGTCTTCTAGTGGAAGAAACACCGAGTAATGTCACGAACACCCTCAAAGCTGACAGACTACTTGCCAGGTTCGCCTGATGTTCCAAAGATACCCCAAGCTGCGCCATATGGCAGGCAAGTCCCTTGTCAGCGCGAGCAGCAGGTAAAATCTCTGAAATGGTACCGAGAACTGGTCAATTAACCGAACCGGTGTGCAGGTGGTCGTGACTGACAGTACGTCACAGAGGGGTCTTAACAGACACAGCATGTTGTAGTGCTTCAAAAGTGGTAGCTTAGCGCTCACATCTTCCATTGTTCTAAATAGAATGTCCAAAGGAATACGAGGCCTTCCTCCTTTCCATAGGAACCAGTTGAGCTGGGAATGCATTCTTGTCTCGTCACCCATAACGGGAGGAGGCGAAGAATGTATATCCATCACGGAAGTTCCATCATTGTGAATAGTGCAACTCTACCAACAAAGAGACTCGCAAATGTTGCCACTTCTGCAAATTCTCAACAGTGCGTTGAAGAGGTTTAATATTGCAAATATACAGATTTGCCAAGTCAGGCAGCTGTATTCCTAGGTAGTGGATCTTTGAATCCGCCCATTGGAGTGGGAATTTCCCCTGCCAGCCCTTCC
Source organism: Ichthyophis bannanicus (assembly GCA_033557465.1). Lineage (NCBI taxonomy): Eukaryota > Metazoa > Chordata > Amphibia > Gymnophiona > Ichthyophiidae > Ichthyophis > Ichthyophis bannanicus. Next base: position 1,500,431,769 of record CM066032.1, on the reverse strand, counting down.
GTATCCTGCCTCCACGTCTAAAGCCATAAATTTGCCATGATTTATTTTCAAGCCTGAGAAGGCTCCGAAAGGTCCAATAATGTCCAAGGCTGCTGGTAGAGAAGTTGCTGGATTGAAGCCATAAGGGCATATCTGCAAAGGCGCTTACTTTCATTTCCTCATTGCCCCTGAAGAAACTCCATACATTATCTGCCTTCAACAATGCAATGAGAAGGGGCTTAAGGGAGAACAGAAAAAGAAGTGGTGAAACAGAGGCACCCCTGTCGTGTACCCTGTCCTAAGATAAAAGTCTCAGAGGTTGTTCCCTCTACTGTTATAGAGGCTAAAGGATTGGTATACAAGACTTGGACCCAACATAGGAAGGAACTCGTAAAACCAAAGTGATGTAAGGTGTCAATTAAGTAAGGCCATGCTACACGATCAAAAGCCTTTTCCACATCGAAACTGACAAGGAGAAGTGGGAATAGAATGTTGCAGACAGTATTCCATAGTAAGTAACAATCTGCCAATATTTAGGGACACATCTCTCCCTTGAACAAATCCTGCTTGATGTGACCCCACCAAACAGGGTAATATTGGCTTCAGCCTATTAGCCAAAATCACCGCTAACATCTTTAAATCAAAGTTCAGTAATGATCTAGCTCTGTATGAAGCAGCCTCCTGTGGATCCTTCCAAGGTTTGGGTATGACACTGATGACTGCAGTACGCATATCTCTTGGGAACGAGCCCCTCTCTAAAACATCTGCGTACATTTCTGTTAAAGGTGGTGACACCTGAAGTTGTAAGATTTTATAGATTTCGCTGCCATACCCATCTGGGCCCAGTGTCTTGTGTGAAGGTCCAACCTTAATAGTATCCTGAATCACTTTACAGGAAGTAGGATAATTTAACAGTTTGAGATCAGCCTCAGTGAAAGCCAGGAGGGGAAGAGATTGCAGGAATTGTCGGCCTGTCTCCTGGTCACCAGGCTCAGCTGTGCGCAAGGTTTGATAGAATCTACGGAAGATGGTCACTATTTGTTTTGGGTTGTTCTGCAGCTTGTCTGCAAAGCGAAATCCTCCCCCCAGTCTCACATGACTCGGGCTAAAGGTTTCCCTGTGCAGTTGCCAAATTTTTATAGCTATTGTTTATAAAAATGGAAAGATGGAAGGGCCCATTCCTCTAATAAGGTATTGAGTGCAGCCTGTGTAAGAAAGTACTGTTGCTGGGTTTCTCCAGGAACAAGCAGGAAATCAGTCCTCACATATGGGTGACATCGGCACCGACAGAGCCCATGCAGAGCATTTCCCCTCCTTTCAAAGAAAGCCTTTGGGAATGCACCATACATGCGTGGTCCCCTTCCCGCCCAAGGGTGCCATCTTACTCAGTCTCCCTTTTTCCGCGGAGCCCTTCGGATGTGCATCTCGTCCCCGTAAAAGGTTTCTCTATTCCAACCAGGTTTTTGCTTTCCGGCCTTTGCCGTTCCTCTTCCCGCCTCTCAAGCACCTCTGCTTTAGGCCTGATCTCAGGTTTTTTCCTTTTTGCCTTTTTGTGGTTCACTCTGCTTCGCACTGTTTTTAACCACTGGCCGCATCATGAGTCTTCGACCTCGCAGGGGTCCTTTTTCCCTCAATGACCTCCAGTTTTAAGAAATGTGATAGGTGTTCAAAAAACATGTTGCTCACGGACACCCATGACTATTGTCTCAGGTGTCTAGGCACTGACCATGATGCGGACCTATGCTCCTTCTGTAAGAAGATGTCCTCCAAGGCCATCCAGAGTCGTTACCAGAAGCTGGATGATTGCTTCCTTAAAGCAGCTCTGGTATTCCCAGTAGCCGCCTGTTCTTCAGCCCCCTAATCCCTGGAGTGTCTCCCAATGCTCCTCCCCGGGCCCGTCTGCACTCTGACCAGAAGTCGCCCAAACGCGAGTGGAAGAAGGAGGCCACGAGGACTCTGTCGGGGGCGCCAGACAAGCGTGAGAGGTCACACGCCTCGTCTCTCAGCCACCCTCGGCAAACTTTGGAGTCAGAGGGAGCGGCCCAGAAGGGTACCTCGAACCAATACAGAGGCCTCCGGTGAAGGCGCAGTCTACCGAGGTTTGTCCCGGCGAGGACCCCCTCTCCTCCTCGACACCTGACCCGGTCACACCGACGTCCGTGTCGCAGGGCCCCACGCCCGAGTGGGAGGCCCGAATGGTGGCCTTGGAGCGCAGTGTTTCTGCGTTCTCGCTGCCCAGCCCTGCCGGCACATGCTTCGAGACTGCAGGGACCTTGACCTCGAGGACTCCCGAGGCCACCGCAGTGACCACCGAGAACCAGAAGCCTCGTGAAGATCCTTGGTGTGGGTCTTGAACTCCATCCCGGTCCTCAGGCGCGAGATCATCTCGGGTGAGTGCCTCCAGCTCCGGGCAAGTTTTGGCCTCGGGAGCCCGGCATGGGTCACAGACCCATCTTGAGCCGCCCAACGTAGAGTCCTCCACAGACTACTCAGAGTGGGAGTCCGATGGGGAAACCTCCCCAGAGACTCTGTCCCACCAAGACCTACCCTCAGACCACTCTCCATCAACTCAGAGGTGGTGGACACCTCCTTTCTGGAGTTTGTCCGGGACATGGCGTGGGCCCTAGCCCTTGCCACCGAGTCGGAGGAGGAGTCCCGCGCGGAAGAGCTCAATATTGTTCAATATGAAGCCCCTCCGAAGGATGCTCTCTCGTTGTCGGTTCCTCCCATTCTGAACTGACGACTCCTCCGCATGTGGGAGACCCCAGCCTCTGTCCCTTTCATGAGTAAGCGCCTGGACACTATCTATATGGTTCAGTGGGGCCTGGGGTTTTATTTATTTTTATTTTTTTATTTAAAGGTATTTGTATCCCGCCTTATCCTAAAATCAAGGCGGCTTTCACTTCAAACGATTCAGGTTGTAAGGAGAAGGAGTGTCTGCATGCAGTGGTTGGATAGAAGTGTTTGTGTGGGTGTCTACTTGGGTAGCTTAATTAACAGATGTAATATTTACAGCATGAGCTATTTACAATGGGGTATATATAGTGGAGGAAGAGGGAGCTAGGGTAGGGGGGAGGGGCGCTTGGTCGAAAAGCCCAGCTTCCTCACACCTCTATGGTGGTCGAATCGGCCATGCGGAAGCTTAAGAGCCCAAAGACTCATTTTTCAGTCCCGCCGGGCAGAGAGTCTTGTACCCTCAATGTCCTCGGGCACAAGACTTAATAGGGCATCCAAGTTTACCAATTACACAGGTACACTACCAAAAAACTGCCTCCAGTTTTGCAACTGATTCCTATAGATTTTGGGGTGCTGAATCCAGGAAAAATAGCCAAAATGTTCCATCACGTCACGTTTTCTTGCAAAATTAGATTTCTTACCCATATAAGGAATGTTCACATAATTTCTTTTTAGCCGACTGCAGTTTATTTTCTTGGCCCAAAATAGAGGTTGTAATGGTTAACTAACTAGAAACACTCCCTCATGATATTTTAGAGTGTTTTGTATTCATTTTATACATTAACAGGACAATTGGGAGGCGGGGGGCTAAATCCAGTACTCGCGCTGGCGCATGTTCTTTCCTGTTCGCCTCGCCTCGTTCGCTCGCTCAAACACGGTGGTTGCGACATGAACGTTCCTGTCAAATTTCAGTTTCTTGCAAGTTCATTATTACCTTTTGTTTGCTCAGTCGTAATCCAGCTTTATTCCGAAGTGGTTCACTACAGTTGTAGTTTGCAGTGCTGTGTATTTGTGATGGCTCACAGAGCCAGAGGTTGCGTCAACTCTCCGGACAGTTTTTGTTTTATTTGTGGGGAATATACCGTGAAAAAGCGGCAGAGGAACATTTCTGCATTTATTAAAAAAGTATATTTCGCCTATTTCGGTTTGAAGTTAGGCGATCAAGACAAACCGTGGGCTCCTCACAAAGTGTGCAAGACATGTGAGGAAGATCTACGCTTATGGATGAAAGGTAAAAAACAAGCATTTCGTTTCGGAATACCTATGATGTGGCGTGAACAAAGAGACCACAGCAGTGACTGCTATTTTTGCTCTTGCATTGTGAAGGGATACAACTTAAAAAAATAAGAACGTAATAAGTTACCCCAACCTTCCCTCAGCAATTAGGCCTATGCCTCATAGCAACGAAGTACCTGTGCCTGAACCACCAAAATCTTTGGATCATATTTGTGTGGACGGTTCTGATCATGATGAGACTCATCAGATGGCTTTTCCCGATGAGTCCAGTACTTCCGAGTTTGAAACTGAACCAGATCCGAAACCTGAACTTTTCTCTCAAGCTGAATTGAATGATTTAGTCCGGGATTTAGGACTCCCAAAAGATGCTGCCCAACTGCTAGGTTCTCGGCTTAAACAGAAAAATCTATTGTCACCAGGAACAACTTTTTATTGGTACCGCAACCGCAAGACACAATTTTTGAAGTATTTCAGCAAAGAGGAAGATTTGGTATTTTGCAACGATATATACGGAGTGATGGAAAAGTTTAAACTCAAGTATGATCCTGCTGAATGGCGGCTGTTCATTGATTCGTCAAAAGACAGCATAAAAGGTGTTCTTCTTCATAATGGCAACACATTCGCTTCAGTTCCTATTGCTCACTCTGTTATTCTCCAAGAAAAATACGAGAATTTGGCCCTGATTCTTCAGAAGATTCGTTATGATGAGCATAAGTGGATGATTTGTGGAGACTTTAAAATTCTATCCATGCTATTAGGGCAGCAATCCGGTTTCACCAAATATCCCTGCTTCCTTTGCTTGTGGGATAGCAGGGCCCGCGACCTACACTGGGGGAAAAAAGACTGGCCAATTCGGGAGTATTTGAGACCCGGTGAGAAAAATGTTCTTCATGAGAGCTTGGTACCTCGTGATAAAATTCTATTACCACCTCTCCACATTAAGTTGGGTCTCATTAAGCAATTCATCAAGTCCCTTCCAAAAGATGGTGAGTGCTTTCGGTACCTTTGCTCAAAGTTCCCCCGACTTTCTGAAGCAAAGCTAGAGGAAGGAGTGTTTGTTGGCCCTGATATAAGGAAACTCATTTCAGATGGAGCATTCGCTGAAACGATGTCTGAGAAGGAAAAAGAAGCCTGGGATTCCTTCAAGGATGTTGTTCTCAAATTCTTGGGGAACAGGCGGGATGAGAACTATAAGGATATTGTTGCCAGGATGCTCAATGCCTTCAAAGAACAAGGCTGTAACATGAGCCTGAAAGTCCATTTCTTGCACTCCCATGTGAACTACTTTCCCGAAAACTTGGGGGCGTACAGTGAAGAACAAGGTGAAAGGTTTCACCAGGATATCAAGGACGCAGAGAGAAGGTACCAAGGAAGATGGAACACCACTATGATGGCTGATTTCTGCTGGTTGCTGCTGCGGGAAACCCCTAGATGAAAAATACGCCAAGCAGCGCACCAAGAGAAGCATTCAGGGGAAGAAGAAACGGGCCCACCAAGAGATTGATTGACCCAAGAATGACTTTAAAATCTAAACTGTGTTGACAAATATCGTGTTTTTACTAAACTTTGAAATAAAAATTTGCTAGTTATTACCACAGTGTCGGATCTCATTTATTAGAATTTTATTTTCACACCATCGGGTGTTTGTCTTCATGTATTGCAATGGTGCGGTTTGCATTTTCTATTCTTACATACATACCTGTACAACATTTTTTGCACATTTCTTTGCTTTGCTTTGTGTCTAACCTCGCTCTTATATGCTCAATGTTTGTGCACATGTATGTGGCTGTTTTTAGTGCAGACAATTTTGCTACCATCACAGTGTGTTTTGTTGACATTATTCTTATGTGCTGCCTTGTTACAATTTTCTTTATTCTTATTTGAATAACTACTAAACAATAATATAAAGAATTCATCCAAGAAACTTTTATCTCGATCGCACTCAATCTGAAACGTTCACCTCAAACTGCTAACCCAATGTAGCAAAAAATCTGTACGTGATGGAGCAAATTGGTTACCAGATTTGGATTCAGCGCACCAAAAAATGTAAAAATCAATCGAAACATTAGAGGCAGTTTAAAAAAAAATTTTTTTAGTGTACCTGTGTTATACATTGGGTTATTCCTCCATGACCTCGCTAGAGAACTTGGAGTCTCTGCGGCGGGCCTTGACTGAGACCATCTCTGATGTTTTCAGGCCCTCTCAAAGTCCGTCGGAGAATGTTCAAATTACCTCTCGCAAGCAGCATACAACGGCTTTGAGTCTTCCGCCTGGGTGGCAGAAATTGGCATCGGAGCTTGCTGGCAGGCTTGGCACCAGTCCTCAGACCTGGAGCAGTGGGTCCAGGAGAAGCTGCTGGACGTCCCTTGCCTTGGGGAGCAACTATTCGGCAAGCCCATGGAGGATAAGGCAGCGGAGATTGAAACAGAGTACGTAACTCATTCTCCCCTCTTTCGGAAAACTTCCTCCCTCTCTAGGAAGAAACAGCAGAGCAAGAAGCCTTTCTTTCACCAGCAGGGGCCCTCCCATACAGGGGCTACCCATCCTACCTGCTGGCGTCGACCCCTGTTCAGGGCGGTCAGGGCAAGAGCACGGCCCATGGCCCTTGTAAGCTGAAGGATCCCAAGAACCAACCCCCTGTGCCGGCTCAGCCAACCTCGGAGTTTGGACACCATCGGCATAACCTCCCGTCTGCTGACATATCAGCTGTCCATCGGAGGGCATCTGGTCAATTTCTCCCACAGGTGGGGATCCATCTCCACCAATACCTGGGTCCTCCAAGTCGTTCAGGAGGGCTATCTCCTCCCAGCTCCCTCCTCCATAATTTCCCGGGAAGCCAAAGCGGATTTCCCAGCACCAGGCCCTCCTGAGTCAGGAGCTCGCAGGCCTCCTCAAGGATAGGGTAGTAGAACCAGTCCCACTGCACTTCAGAGGGCTTGGGTTTTGCTCCCAATACTTTCTTGTCCCAAAGAGGACAGGGGGCCTTTGGCTCATCTTCGATCTGTGGAACCTAAACAAGTTCCTGGTTCGGGAGAAGTTCAAGATGCTCTCCCTTGGAAAGCTACTGCCCTACCTCCAGCAGGGTGATTGCTATGCTCCTTGGACTTAAAGGATGCTTATGCACGCATCCTCCTCCATCCCAAGCACAGAAAGTATCTCTGCTTCATGGTTCAGGGAAACCATTACCAGTATAGGGTGCTTCCCTTCGGCCTCGTGTCTGCCCTGCGGGTCTTCACAAAATGCCTGGCCATTGCTGCGGCCCACCTCCGGCTGCAGGGCACCTTAACATAAGAACATAAGATATGCCATACTGGGTCAGAACAAGGTCCATCAAGCCCAGTATTCTGTTTCAAACAGTGCCCAATCTAGGTCATATGTACCTAGCAGTTTCCCCAAGGGACACAGGTTCCACAATGCTTGTATTAGTTCAAGCATTGATATCCTGGGTCCCTTCTTAATAATGGTTTATGGACCTTTCCTCCAGGAACTTGTCCAAACCTTTTTTAAACCCAGCTACACTAACAGCCTTTACTACATCCTCCGGTAACAAATTCCAGAGTTTGATTACACGTTGAGTGAAAAAATATTTTCTTTTATTAGTCTTAAATAGTTTACCCTGTAGCTTCATTGCATGTCCCCATTCACCTCCTGGAGCATTTGGGGTTCGTGATCAATTACTCAGAGTTCCACCTGACTCCAGTTCAGTCCCTGGAGTTCATCAGGGCTCGCTTGGACACCCTGCGGGCCATGGCTTTCCTTCCTCAGGACAGGGCAGACTGCCTCGTGTCCCTGGCGTCCGAAGTGAGCTGCCGCAGCACCTTCTCGACCACATGGCCTCCACGGTCCATGTCGTGCCCAATGCCCACCTCAACATGCAGATGGCGCAGTGGTGTCTCCGAGTGCAGTGGGCACAATCGACCAGCTGCCTCCAAGATCCCACCTCGGTCACGCCCAGCGTGGCAGAGTCTCTCGCATGGTGGCGGGAGATTCAGAACCTGCTTCGAGGCATGCTCTTCCAAGTTCTGATGTATCAGGTAGTCTTGACTACGGACGCCTCCCTGGTGGGCTGGGGAGCCCACTGCAAGGGGCAGTGCACTCAGGGGACCTGGTCCCTCGAGGAATCCCAGCAGCAGATCAACCTGCTGGAAATTTGGGCCGTCCACCATGCACTCAAGGCTTTCAGGAACCGCCTTCAGCACCAAGTGGTACTTGTCCAGTCGGACAACCAAGTCACAATGTTCTATGTAAACAAGCAAGGAGGAACTGGCTCCTACAGTCTCTATTTGGAAGCAGTGGCCCTGTGCTCCTTCGCCACAAGCCAGGGCATGACCATTCGAGCCACCTACCCTCCTGGGCCAGGACAATGTATTGGCGGACCTGTTCAGCAGAGTCCTCCAACCGCATGAGGTGGCGCCTGTGTCCCCGGATGGCGCAGTGGCTCTTCCAACATTGGGGGACCCCATTCCTGGACCTCTTTGCCAGCCCTGCGAATTTGCAGTTCCCCCGGTTCTGCGGTCCCCTCCCATACCTGGACAGGGTAGCCCCGGACGCCTTTCTCCTTTTGTGTATGTCTTCCCCCTCACATCCCTCATTGCCTGGACTCTTCTCAAGGTCTAGTGGGACAAGGCCTCGATGATCCTCATGGCCCTAAGGTGGCCCAGGCAGCCATGATTTCCCCTGCTGCTCTGCCTCTCGACGGAACCCCAGTCCCCTCTCAGGAACTCACCAAAGCTTCTGATGCAGGAGGGGGGGGACTGCTACTCCACCCCAACTTGAGGTCTCTATCGCCCGCAGCGTGGCGGCTGAGTGGGTCACACTAGCCCCCTACCATCTCCCCACAAAAGGACTCTACCAGGCAGGCATACGCCTTCAAGTGGCGCCGGTTCTCAGTGTGGTGTTCAGAGCTCCGAGCAGACACATTTTCCAGCCCTATCAGCTTGGTCTTGCAGTACTTACTACACCTCTCGCAGGCTGGACTGAAGCCTAACTCGGTCAGGGTTCACCTGATTGCCATCTCAGCAAACCACCATCCCATCGAGGGTAAATCCCTCTCGGAGCAGCTGCTTGTCTCCCGCTTGTTCCTATCCAAGCCCTCCACTCGCCCTCCCCCGTCGGAATGGGACCTCAATGTGGTCCTCATGCAGCTGACCAAGCTGCCCTTTGAGCCCATGGCTACTTGCTCACTGTGGCATCTGTCATGGAAGGTGGCCTTCCTGGTGGCTCTCACCTCTGCACAGAGAGTCAGTGAGCTCCAGGCACTGATGGCCGAGACACCATACACAAGGTTCTATCGGAATAGGGTGGTTCTGCGCATGCACCCCAAGTTCCTCCCAAAGGTCGTCTTGGACTGCCACCTCAACCAGGAAATAGTGCTGCCCACTTTCTTTCTGAAGCCCCGCACAGACCGGGCATTGGCGATTCTCCATACGCTGGATTGTAAGAGGGCTCTTTGCTTCTACCTGCAGCGGACTCGGGACCACCGCAGATCCAGGCAGCTCTTCGTCTTCTATGATCCCAGCCACCTGGGACTGGCAGTCACCAAGCATACCTTGTCCATCTGAGTGGCGCACTGCATCACCTTTGCCTAGGCCAGGCTTGGCTTCCCCTGGATCACCGAGTCACGGCTCACAATGTCCGAGCGATGACGGTGTCTATTGCTAGTCTGCGCTCAGTGCCACTGACAGACATCTGCGGGGCCACCACCTGGTCCTCCTCTCACACTTTTGTGGTGCATTACTGCCTGGAGAGGGAGTCCCATCGGGACAGTGCCTTCGGCCAGGCCGTACTCCGTAATCTGTTCTGTGTTTAAGCATCTTCTGCCCTCCGACCCTTCTTGTTCCTGTTACCAGAAATGTGGCTATCCATGGACCTTGGGTCCTCGGGCTGCCTTTGGGCTTCACTAGCGACTGCTCATGGCTCTGCCATTCTTTTTCCTACTGGTCCTTGGTAACCTGTAGCTGGGGAGTCCCATATGTGAGGACTTTCCTGCTTTTTCCTGGAGAAATCATAGTTACTCATCTGTAACAGGTGTTCTCCAGAGACAGCAGGAATCAATCCTCACAACCCTCCCTCCTCCCCTTGGAGTTGCTATCCTTTTTTTGCCATCATCTTGGAGGGGCTAAAGCTATGACATCTGACTGAGTAAGATGGCACCTTTGGGTGGGAAGGGGACCACACATGTGTGGTGACATTCCCAAAGGCTTTCTTTGAAAGCTGGGAAAATTCTCCGTATGGGCTCCATCGGTGCCGATGTCACCCATATGTGAGGACTGATTCCTGCTGTCCCTGGAGAACACCTGTTACAGGTGAGTAACTATGCTTTCTTGGTTCGAGTTCCACAACATGGCATGCATCGGCGCTTGAATGGCTTTTTCCAGCTGAAGGATGTTAAGACCATTATGCTTCTTTCTTTTCACTACATAAGCTATAATCACTCTGCTCATAACCGCTTTACCCACTTCCCAAAATAATGTGGGGTTGTCCTTATGGGAGGCATTATTGACTTCATAATCCTTCCATAGTTGTGTAAGGTATCTACAAAAGTTTTCATTCTGTAGTGCCGGAAGGACCAAGTCTTTTGCTTAACTCCCAGCAATTCCCAATTCATTCATACCATTCTGTGATCTGCTATTGTTATAGGTTCAATTTCTGCTTTTAAAGCTCTCCCAAAGCCACCTACATTTACCAATATATAATTGATGCGAGATCAGGACCCATGCGCACGGGAAAGATGAATGTGATCCCAGGTGGAGTGCTCACCATACATCAATCAAGTCAGCCATGCGGCACAAATAACCATTTCCTCTATTCTTTCATCCACGCCCCACAAGTGGGCTCAAACAATCCAGCAAGGGGTAATGCAGACAATTGAAGTTGCCTTCTAATATAATCTGACAACAGGCATTGCATGTCCCTCTCTGAGCAATCCCCCTTTAAAAAAAAACATGATCGTACTCAGGGGCGTAAATGTTACCTATCAGAATCTCTTTTAAGCCAATTTTGGCACACATAAACATAAAAACTATCGGTAGTTTAACTACTGGCAGGGTCTCCCAAGATGGACAGGTCTCAGCTGAGGTGCCAGACCAAGACAAACCACCCATCTGGGCAGCAGCAGAATGGGATAGTGTTGACGGCGGAGGATCACATTTTTGTGACAACGGCAAACAACACCAAACTTAAACTGCGTGGAAGAAAGGCCCGGCAATCTACTTCTGTATCTTGCCATGAAAACCCAATGGATAGTTAGAACAAAACAAATTGTGCTATGGTGCTGGAAGATGAGACCCCCAGGTCGGAAGGCACTCAACCAGCTACTGGGGAAGAGCTGAAGACTTTTCAGAGTAAAGCCATCATTTGATGTGGTTGGATCAAAGCCTTCGGGAAGTCTGACTGCTGATGTAGCTGCGCATGAAATGAGAGTCAGAAGCTGTAAAGATGTCTTACACATTGGAACATGGAACGTACGAAGTATGAACCAAGGGAAGTTGGAGGTGGTCAAGAATGAAATGGAACGTGTACAACTTGATCTGTTGGGTGTCAGCGAACTGAAATGGACTGGCATCGGGCACTTTGCATCAGATGATCACATGGTCTACTATGCTGGAAATGCATTAAATTTTCACTGCAAAATTCTAGACCATTCTTCTGAATTCTGAAAGAACTACTGTCTTTTTCTTTTGGATGACTGACTTGTGACTGATTTTATCCTGCTATTATTGGAGAAGCCCCATTGTAGGTAAACAGCTTTTGTTTTAAGTGCCTTGTGCTTTCTATAAGTCTGAGCATCTAACTTTTCTTTCCTCTATAGTCCCACCCACCTTTAGACCCCTAAATGTAGATGCTCGGCCCTAAAGTTTCAAAGGAGCAAAATTACCTAACTTTAAAGTTCAGCTTTCAAAGGGTTTAGGCACCATAAAACCTTCTCATCATCTAAAGACTTGTGACTGCATCACATTCTAGGCATTTGAGAAAACTTCCATTAATGGTAGATCAGGGGTTTTATAGATTACAAACAGCAGAAGAAAAACTGTTTTAAAGAAAGCCAGTCTTCCTTTTTAAATCATGTTTACTACAGTGAGTTGTGGGCCAGGTTTTGAGGGTAAGCAACTCATGCAAGTGAATCTAGGTTTCAGACCAAACTGACACAGATGCATCTTTTGAATATTTATATTGGGTATCCTGGAAACCAGGCCTGTTTTGCAGTCCTGGAGGACCAGAGTTATTGCACCTTATTGCTGGAGTCTTCAAAATATCAACTTGATTGGTTTGTCACTCTTGCGGTCTATTATAGCTGGGTTTCTAAAGCATCTCTCTTCTATTGATCTTCATCCCCAACTTATGTATATCCTTATATTTTTTGTATACCTTTTAATATTACTCTTAGACTGAGGTATTGCAGTGCATTTTAGTGCAATGGTTACAGCACAGCTCCCAGGAAGCCTAGTGCAGACCGGAGTTGAAAATAGTTTTGGTGGTCTGATACATACCATTGATTTAAGCCTAATTTTTCCATGGTTTTTCCTTTTTTTTTCTTCCTGAGACCTCAAGGATACTGAATAACTGAAACACACTTCAGTGATTACTGGGGTGGAGGTGTGCATGAAGAAAATCACACACATATAACAAAACTCTCATTTCTCAAAGGTGCCTATGGTTCATGCTTGAAGTTTTAATGACGAAGAGTGAGAACAACAGCCATGCCTTCATGAGAAAGATGTCAGAAAATATTAAACAAACAAAGGACACACAGTCACCAGATGATCCTAAGACAAATGAGGTGAGAAGTCTGGAGACAATGTATCAGCTAGATAATGAGCACAGCTCATCAGGTGCTTGAAAGAAAATTTGGGGAGAACAGTTTACACCAAAACTCCAATCTGTCTTTCAGCTAAATCACTGTAATTTTGAACACAATCGTATCTTTATCTTTTAAAAGGAGGAAAAAGACCTTAGAGAAAAGCTCTGCTGTTTTTATATGCAAAGTCTTATAATTTTTCTATTGTAGGTCTAAATAATCTTTCAAAATGTTGTTCCTTATCATCCCTCCATTCCACTCCCTGGTAACTGTGGGTTGTCTCACCCCTCCAGCAGCTTGGAGACTGAGCATGTCACATTTTGATGACATCACCCTGGATAAGCACCTGGTACCTCCCTCCAGCCTCTGGTATCTCAGTCTCCAAGCAGCTTGGAGGGTGTGATTCAATTGGAAGTTGTTAGGTGCTAGGTTGTGCTTTAATTTGGGATTTTGACATTGTACAGATAGTGATAGGATGAGCTTATTTTCTTAAAGTTGATTAAAAAAAAAAAGCAGGCAGTGCCAGAGAAGACTTTGCCGGTGAGTGAGAGAGCTTCCCTCGAGTTCTTGCTTCACGTGGCGGCTCATAGCGGATGAGGAGTCAACGGGAAGGCAGCCTGTCACTGGGGTCGACAGACGCTGAAGCTGCGGAGGTCGGACTGAGCGTTGGAACGGCACAAATCCACAAGGTAATGTGGATTTGGACTTTTGAGCTGGAGGAGCCCTGCACAATGTTGGGTTCAGGCAGGCCATGAGAGAAGGTGGCCTTGCCTGACCCTTGTGGTATCGGAGGCCATTTTCCCACTGAGCGGGAACAGCGGCCATCTTTGTACAGGCGTGATTTTTGTTTTTTGGACTGACCAGCTGTTTTGGGTGCATGGACGCTGGGGAGTATAATTTTGCATTTTATTTTGTTGTGGGAGGGCTTCCTGATCATCTATGGGAGCTTCCTAATAAATAATAAAAATTAAAAAAAAGAATAAACAGTAGAGCAAAAGGAACACTAAATAAAGAGATTCATTGCTAAGAAGCAGTGCAGGACTGCCAGTAAGTGCTTAGGGCATTGGCTGCCAGCTAGGGGACTCAGCATGCCATCCAAGCCATCGTGTGTGGCATGTGGGTCACGAAAAGAACTGGTCTCAATCATGGCTGCTGCTGCGAGTATGTTACCAAAATCCAGATCTCTGGAAGCAGCATTGCTGGAACAGAGGACAGATACTGCACCAGAGGCAGTACAGGCTGAGGGAGTTCTCTGCTCATCCCAAAGGAATTGGCAGTTCCTCGGGGCCGCAGGCTCCTCTGGTGACCGGGGAAGGGCTGGCAACAGGGCACTACTTGTCGCTAAGTCTAGAAAAGGCAAGGCAAAAAAGCCACCTAAGGCCTCTGTAATCAAGGAGGGACGGGACACCTTGCTTCCACAGAGCTTTATGCTGGAATTTGTCTTCCTCATTCATAAGGCTTTTTGTATGAGGCAGTGTGGGGAAGAGTGATCAGAACAACTCAGGGCCAAGGGGCAAAAGACAGCCTTGCCAGAGCCCTCTCCACAGGCTCCGCAGGAAGGAACCGGGACTAATCAAGCAGAGATTAGAGGACCACCTCTGGGAGGAAGTGGAATCTTTACCCTTAGAGAAACCTTTGGATCCTGAAGCGGATCTGGAGCCAGTCAGATCTGGAGGAAGGTGAAATCCTTCTGGGGGAGGATGCTCAGATTATCAGGGTCTTCTGGAGGGAGGAATTGGCTGCATTTATAGTGCTTTCTGTCAAAGCGCTTAAGGTGAGGGCAGAAATTCCTGGGGAGGAGGAGCCTTTGGAAGATCCGCTCTTTCAGGCAGTTAAACCAACACAAAAAGTGTTTTCCCTGCACAGAGTGGTCCGGCAGAAGGATGCGAGATGAGTGGGATGTGCCAGAGGCCGCTCTGAGGGGCACGAGGACTGGGTCCGCCTTTACCCATTGCTGGAAAAGGATAGGGAGATTTTGCATGCACCTAAAGGAAATGCTGTGGTCTCTGCACAAAAAAAGACTGCAACTCTCTCAGCAAAGTGCGGATCGATCCTGGAGAGTGGATGCTCAACAGAGCGGGGTTTGCCCAAATGTTCTAGTGTTGGGGGTCACCAATCATGGCTTCATGGCAACTTTGAAGTCAGCTAAATCATTTAGGTTTTACAGCAGAAACACATACAAGGCGGAGGCTGATAAGGTCACAGGTGGTAACTTTAATAAGGAAATCCCCTACGTGTTTCGGCTGAAAGCCTTCATCGGGGGGGGGGGGTGTACGCATGTGATGCACCTTATGAGACTGAGGGTCTTGAAACAGACCACCTTCAAAATGATAGCTCAAAACCAGTAAACCTTGAAATGCGAGCTTGCAACGTGGAATGTTATTTGTACACACCCCCGATGAAGGCTTTCAGCCGAAACGCGTAGGGGATTTCCTTATTAAAGTTAGCACCTGTGACCTTATCAGCCTCCGCCTTGTGTGTGTTCCTGCTTCAGCTGCAAGGGCTCAGCTTTTCTTGTGTTCCGGTTTTACAGCAGAAGACAGGAGCGCATGTCGGCGGCCTGCTCTATGTTGCCACCCTGGGCACCCATATTCCGTGGATTACAGAGGTTCGAGGTGCATCAAGGTCTCGAGCTACTGATTGCCCCAGATTGGCCAGGAATACTTTGATATGCCAACCTGGTGCAGTTGGCAGTAGTTCCCTCCTGACAGCTACCAGCGAGGGAGGACCTGCTGTTACGAAGGCCGATCAGAATTCTGCAGGTAGGGCAATTCTCGTTTACAGCATGGCTCTTGAGTGGGTTTGGTTAATGCAGCGGGGCTACTCGGCCCCAGTGATTACAATGTTGTTGAAGGTGTAGACTGTCTACCTCATTGGCAGATGTTCGCAGATGGAGAATTTTTCAAGATGGGTGCAAAGGAGCAACTGTTGCCTGCTGCAGGCAACAATATCTAACATGCTCACCTTTCTCCAAGAGGATCTGGACAGAGGCTTAGCTTGTGGTTTACTGTGGGTTCAGGTGGCAGCCAGCTCATTTTACTGCAGGAGGCTGTAGGGGTTCTCCTGGGGAGCCCACCCAAATGTTCAGCGTTTTCTGCAGGCGGTAGAACAGGTTCAACCTCTGGTGCGCTCGGTCATCCCATCCTGGGATCTGAACCTCATGCTGTCATTGTTAACAGAGTCTCCTTTGAGCCACTTTCTGCTTGTTATTTGAGAGACCTCACATTAAAGACCATATTTCTAGTGGCTATATGCTCGACAACGAGGATCTCGGAACTTCGGGTACTAGTTGGTCGGGCTCCCTTTCTTATGGCCAGGGAAAAAGTGATTGTAAGGCAGTACCCCCCTTTCTGCCCAAGGTATTATTGACATTTCATGTGAATCAGTCGGGGTCACTTCCCATATTTTCAAAAACAGAAGGTGCATTAAAGGAGCCACTCCTGAGGTGGCTGGATGTTCGCTGCTGCGTGGTCTCAAAAGGACAATGGCCTTCCGAAGGTCAGACCATTTATTTGTTTTATTTGGGGGTCCGCAACAGGGAGAGGCGCTGTCTAAGGCTTCCATTTCTACATGGATAAGGGAGGCCATAGCTTCGGCCTGCTGGCTGCGTCGTCTATTCTTTCCTCAGGGTATGAGAGCTCTTTCGACCAGAGCTCAGACTTTGTCCTGGGCCAAGGTCAGTTTAGTGCCACCGGGGAACATCAGTAAGGTGGCGGCGTGGCCGTCCTTACATTCTTTTGTGAAACATTACCATCTGGATGTGCAGGCAGCGGGGGACGCATGTTAGGTTTGGCAGCGCTTCAAGCCGGGCTCATGAGTCCCTTCCAAAATTAGAACTGCTATGGTATATCCCACAAGTACCGGGACTGGACTGGAGGGACGATAAGGAAGAAGAAATTAGGTCCTACCTGCTAATTGATGTTCCTTAAGGAACTCCAGTCCAGTCCTGGAAACCATCCCCTGGGGTAACGTGGTGTCATGTGCTTTTGTTCCTGGGCCTGAAGAAATACATTTTAGTTGCATGGCTCAGGATCACGGAATAGTGGCGGATAGAGTATGAAGACTCCTTCAGATTAAAAAAAAAAAAAAAAAAAAAGA
Source organism: Ichthyophis bannanicus (assembly GCA_033557465.1). Lineage (NCBI taxonomy): Eukaryota > Metazoa > Chordata > Amphibia > Gymnophiona > Ichthyophiidae > Ichthyophis > Ichthyophis bannanicus. The sequence goes on along the minus strand of CM066032.1, from coordinate 1,500,414,923 downwards.
ACCACTCAAGGAAATTTAATTGGCGGGCTTGATGGCCTAGCCGAGTGGCCAGTAACAAGTTGCATTTCCCTTTTTGACAGGTGAGCGCTTCTGTATTTGGTGGAAGGTGCTCCCAGGTATTCACGGGGGTTGGTTTGATGCATTAGTTTGATAGTTACAGAGTTGTTTACTTAAGCTGTAATGGTTCTTATTTCTTGCTTCTGTGGGTCTGCTTTGTCAATAGGATACTGGAGGCTGGAGGGAGGTACCAGCTGCTTATTCAGGGTAATGTCATCAAAATGTAACATGCTTGGTCTCTGAGCTGCTGGAGGTGTGAGACATCCAGGAGTACCGGGACTGGACTGGAGTTCCTCAAGGTACATCAATTAGCAGGTAGGACCTAATTTGTTTAAATGTAAGTGCACAAAAAAACAATTGTCTATGTTTCTATAACTATGACAATGATTTTCTGCCAATAAGAGCCTTATCTGGTGTTTTCCAATTGCTACAAAGTCTGCCAGTCCAATTGCCTCAGAAAAATCCAAGTTATAAATATCCCCGTTCAATGTACATTTCCAAGTTTAAGTTACAATGTAAACCACTTTGCCTGGAATGATAAAGCGGTATAAAGAAACCTGTTAAATAAATAAATAAAATAAATTTCTCTAGGAACAAGCAGGAAGTCAGCCCTCACATATGGGTCACGTCGGCACTGACGGAGACCTCACAAAAGGATCTCCCCAGCTTTCAAAGAAAGCCTTTGGGAGATGCCACCACGCATGCGTGGTCCCCTTCTCACCCAAGAGTGCCATCTTACTCAGTCTCCTTTTTTCAGCGGAGCCCTTCAGATGTCTGTCTGTCCCGTTCCCCCCCCCCCCCCCCCGGAAAAAGTTGATTTTTTTGCTTTCTGAGTTTCATACTGTCCCTCCGGGTTACACCAGTACTCTTTCCGCCATCTGAGCCCGCTCCTTCAGCATCAAGTTCAATTTTTTTTCTCCTTTGGTGCCTTTGCGCCCTTTTTCCCAGCTGGCAGCACCACAGGTCTTCGACTTCGCCAGGGTAATTTTTTCACCCATGGCTACCAGTGGTTTCAAAAGTATGATTGGTGTACAAAAATCATGTCTCTCACCGATATTCACAATTGCTGTCTACACTGCCTCGGACTAAACCATGACCCTGCGGCTTGTGGTCTTTGCATAAAGATGTCTGCTAAGGCCCTCAAGAGCCGCCAGCAGCAGCACAAGTTTTTCCCGGAGTCCCCGGGGCTTCCGAAGGCCAAGGCCCCCCATCTGAAGCCTCGGACTCCCATGGCGGCCCCCCCTCCGCCGTGGGCCTTCTAAAAGGGGGTCTCCCTTGAGGGTGATCACAGGAAGAAGAAGGAAACCCTCAAAGGCAATGTCCCTGGACTATTCCGACAGGCCAGGTAAGTCCCGAGCCAGGTCCCACAGTCCACACCGCTCATCCGAGGGCTCGGAGCAGGAGTGGCCTACTAAGGTCATCTAGAGGGAATCGACTGTAGATCGGCCCCGGACACCCGAGGCCATCCTCGTTGAGGACTCCCCTTCGGGGGAACTGGCACTTGGCCTGAGTTCCTCGGTTCATGCTCCGAGAGCTGCGGAACTATCTGGGCTGGAGTCCAGAATGGCGGCCTTGGAGCGCAGCCTGCCAGCCCCCAAGGACCAGCAATGGGGCGTTGATGTCCGGCATGACAGTTTCCTCCGCCCAAACCACTGAGCCCTCGACATCGAGAATGTCGTTGAGCCGATCCTTAAGGCCATACAGCCCCGAGTCTTTCCTCGGCCGAGGTCTCGATCCACGTCCCACTCAATGGGACCAAGGTCTTCCCCGGTAAGCATGCATAACACCAGCCATGGAGCCTCTGAAGGGCTCGGACTGGGCTCGGGCCTGGAGCCCTCAGGCCACCCTCCCCTCGAGTCTTCCACCGATTACTCAGAATGGGAGCTCGAGAACGAGGAATCCCCTGATACCCATCGCCACTGCAATGTTGCGTCAAACCCATCCCCCTCCGAGTCTCGTCATCGGTCCCCACCCGAAGACATGGCGTTCCTCGACTACGTGCGGGACATGTCGAAGGCTTTGGCGTTCCCCATGGAATTGGAGGAGATCCCTCATACAGAGGAGCTAGAAATCCTTCAATATGAGACTCCACCGAGGGAATCGTTGATGGTGCCTATCCTGGAGCAGCTCATGCTCCGCATGTGGGGAAACAATGGCATCAGTGCCTATCATGAGCAAGCGATTCGATTCAATGTATCAAGTCTGCCGGAGCCCTGGCTTCTAGAAGGCGCAGCTGCCGTATAACTCCATGGTGGTGGAGTCAGCCATGCATCTGCTGAAAAGCCAGAAGAGACACTCCTTGGTTCCCCCAGGTAGGGAGGGCCAGCACCTTGGACGCCCTCGGCAGAAAGTGCTCCCAGGGCTCAATGCTAATCGGCCGGATCCAGACCTGCCAGCTGTACATGGGCATGTACTTGAGGGACCTGGCGAAGGAACTTGCTGGGTTCTCAGCTGGTCTCTCTGAGGAATTCCTGCAGTGGTTCAGGAACCTGTCCAAAGCTGTCCATGAGTGCTCCAAGTTTGACTTGAGCAGCTGTAGCAGCTTCAAGTCGGTGACTCAAGTAGTCGCGGCAGGCATCTGTGCCCGGCACCAAGCCTGGCTTCAGTCTTCTGACCTTGAGCAATGGGTTCAGGACAAATTGGTCGATGTCCCATACAAAGAGGAGAACCTCTTTGGCAAACCCATGATTGAGAAGGCTGCTGAGTTGGAGACCAAACTCTCGTGACAAGGACCAGGCTCTCCAAGAAGACTGCTACCCTTCCCTGACGAAAGGGCTCGGGGAAAAAGCCCTTTTATCTGAGGAAGGGGCTGCTTACAAAAATTACCCCCATTTCCAAGCCTCCCCAGCAGGGCCAGAAAGCTAAGGGACAGGGACATATGCCCTATGTAAGCAGAAAGCTCCTAAGCCCCAGGCGCTGGCTCCGGCCCAGCCTGGGGGGTGGGGGGGTTAATTTTTTAGGCATAGCCTCTCTTCCCCAAGGAGGACAGCAGCCCACAGGGAGACGTCTGATTCACTATGCCCACAGGTGGCCAGCCATCACCGCTGATTCCTGGGTACTCCAAGTGGTCAGGGAGGACTACCTTCTCCACCTGGCACAGACACCTCCCCTATTCTTCCCGGAAAAACCCTCCAGGTCTTCCCTTCACCGGGATCTTCTTCTACAAGAACTCGCAGGCTGCCTCGAGGACAAGATGGTGGAACCAGTACCCCAACATCTCAGGGTCAAGGGGTTCTATTCCAAGTATTTCCTCGGGCCAAAAAGGACAGGGGGCCTATGGGCCATCCTGGACCAATGAAATCTGAACAAGTTCCTGGTGAGGGAGAAGTTCAAGATGCTCTCCCTTGGAACATTTCTGCCCTTCCTCCAGCAGGGAGATTGGCTATACTTGGATCTGAAGGATGCTTATAGCCACATCCTTATCCACCCTAGCCACAGGCAATACCTGCACTTCATGGTGGAGGGAGCCCACTACCAATACAGGGTGCTACCTTTCAGCCTGGCATCCACCCCCTACCACTTCACTGAGTGCCTGGCAGTGGTGGCCATTTACCTCTGTCTCCAAGGAGTATTCGTCTTCCCCTACCTAGACGACTGACTCATAAAAGGAAGCACAGCCACCGAGGTGCAGCAAGCTATGGCTTGCATCATCCAAGTCCTACAACATCTAGGGTTCATAATAAACTATCCCAAGTCCCATCTCCTCCCAACACAGGGTCTTGAGCTCATAGGGGCAAAACTGGACATGGTCCAGGCAAAGGCCTTCTTCCCCCTGGACCGGGCTGTCTCAGAGCATTAGCCACAGACATGCAACACAGTCTCTCGGTGTCCGCCCAGCTCCTGCTGTGCCTACTCGCCCATACTGTTCATTGTAAACCGCACTTGATACTTGGGAAAGAGCGGTATAGAAATAATTGTTAAATAATAATAATAAATAAATATGACCTGCACAGTCCATGTCACCCCAGACTCCCATTAGGGCTGCCTAGTGGTGTCTTTGGGACCAGTGGACACAGGTTATTGGTCAACTCCAAGACAGAGTCTTAATGATCCACCAGCTAGCAGACTCCCTGACGTGGTGGCAGGACCCGCAGCACCTCCTGGCGGGAATGCCCTTCCAAACCCTGAGCCCCCGAAGGGTCCTCACGACTGACACCTCCCTGCTAGGATGGGGGGCCCATTGTGAGGGGCTTCGCACCCAGGGCAATTGGTCACCAGCCGAGGGAAACCAGCAAATCAACCTCCTGGAGCTCCGGGCCATATACCTAGCCCAATGAGCTTTTCACCACTGTCTGAGCCACCAGCCAGTGCTGATCCAAACAAACAACCAAGTGGCGATGTTCTGTGTGAACAAGCAAGGGGGCACGGGATCTTGCATTCTTTGTCGCAAGGCAATGGCATTCTGCTCCTACTCACTGCATCAGGGAATGCTCCTACGGGCGATGTATCTACCAGGCCAGGACAATGCCATGGCAGACAGAGTAGAATCCTTCAACCGCACAAATAGCAGTTGGATTCCAGAGTGGCCACCCGGCTCTTCTGACTCTGGGGGACCCCGCAGGTGGACCTCTTCACCAACCTGGACAACTACCAGTTCCCCCTTTTGCTCCCCCCAACCCCACCTAAGCCAGGTAGCAGCGGATACGTTTCTCATCTTTTGGTCAGAAGGTCTCATTTACGCGTTCCCACCCACTCCGCTGATTGCCAAGGCCCTTTTCAAGGTCCTACATGATAGAGGGTCGCTGATCCTGGTGGCCTTCCAATTGCCCAGACAGTCATGGTTCCCACTGCTCCTCTGATTGTCGGTGGAGGCACTGACCCCCTTGGGGAGGGCCCCTGGGCCCTTGTTTCAGGAGGAGGGCTCTCTCCTGCACTCATATCTGGGGTCCCTATTGCTGATGGCGTGGCTGCTAAAAGGATAGCCTTAGCCGCCTTCTACCTCTCAGGGAAAGTGGAGGAGATCCTATTGGCCTCCCATAAGGCTTCCACCAGGAGAGCTTACCCCTTCAAATAGCGCAGGTTCTCAGTGTGATGTGCAGAGCAGAGGGTGAACCCGTTCTGCCCAGTGCAGCTGGTGCGGCAGTACCTTCTCCATCTCTTGCAATCCGGGTTCAAATCGAACTCTGTCAGAGTGCACCTCAGTGTCCTGGCAGCACACCACCAGACCCTCTCGACTCAGCCTCTGGTGACCTGCTTTCTGAAGGAACTCCTTTGTCAACCCCCTCCCTCCTGTCCCTCCAGTGACAGAGTGGGACCTCAATGTGGTGCTGTCACAGCTCACCCGCCCACTCTTTGAGCCCCTGGCTACTTGCCACCTCAGATATCTCTCATAGAAAGTCATGTTCCTGATGGCGCTCACCTCCACTCGCAGGGTCAGCGAGCTCCAAGCCCTGTGGCAGAGGCGCCATACACCAGGTTCTACAAGAAAAGGGCTGTGCTACGCATGCATCCCAAATTCCTCCCAAAGGTGGTGGTGTCCTTCCACCTCAATCAGGAGGTGGTGGTCCCCACCTTCTTTCCAAGACCTCACTCCAGCAGGGCAGAGACCATCCTTCACACTTTGGACTGTAAGAGGGCTCTGTCCTTCTATATTAAACTTACGCAGGGCCACCGCAAAGCTGCTCAGCTTTTCATTTCTTATGACCCCAGTCAGCTGGGGGAAGCGGTGACCAAGCGAACACTGTCCACCTTTGTGGCCGACTACATCGCCCTTGCCTATTTATTTATTTATTTAAACGGATTTCTATACCGCCTTTTCCTGCAATCAAGACGGTCTGAGCAGGCTGGGCTCACACTGAATGGCTGGGTCATGGCTCACAGTGTCAGGTCCATGGGTGGCCTCTGTGGCAAAACTGCACTCCGTCCCTGTGTTGAAATCTGCTGGGCCCCTACCTGGTCTTCAATCCACACCTTTGCAGCACAATACTGCCTAGAGAATGAGTTCCAATGGGACAGCGCCTTTGGCCAGACAGTGCTCCATAATCTTTCCGGGGTCTAGGCAACTCCTACCCTCTGACCCTTCTGTGTTCAGACTACCAGAGAGTTTGTTCTCTTCGGACACATGAGTCCTACTGCAGTCTGTATCTATGGACTCATTTGCTCCCCTTGAGGGTGACTGTGTTTTCTCTATGGGCTTTCGGTAGCCTGTAGCTAGGGAGTCCCAGATGTGAGGACTGACTTCCTGTATCCTCCCTCCTCCCCTTGGAGTTGCTGTATATCTACTTTTTTGCCATCTTCTTTTGTCAGCTATGTCATCTGAATGAGTAAGATGGCACCCTTGCGCAGGAAGGGAACCCCACATGTGTGGTAGTATCTCCCTAAGGTTTTCTTTGAAATCTGGGGAGATACTTCTGCGAGGGCTCCGTTGGTGCCAACATCACCAATATTTGAGGATTGATTCCTGTTGTCCCTGGAGAACACCTGTTACAGGTGAGAAACTACACTTTCTTGTCAGCCAAGCCTCTGATTTAAATGTTTCGCAACTCCCCATCCCATCCCTACCACTGTTTGTTTTTTTTCGTTAGAGTTGGGGGGGGGGGGTGGGGTTTGAGTCTCCAGTTACAAAAGTTGAGTCACTTTCAATTTCCCATCAGAAGAGGAACAGACATTCCCATCAGCAGAAGAACACTTTTTTGTGGCTCTAAAAGGAAGTTACGAATATTTAAATAAAAGGCTTGGCTGATAGGCAATGTGGATTGGCAGACTTTGTAGCTAATGGAAGAAACCATAGAAAACACCAGGTGAGTGATAAGCCTGTTGTAAAATCATTGTGGGAACAATTGGTTTTTTTGTGTACATTAAAGGACAATATTGTAGGAATGGACAGGCAAAGGGGATACCAGAATCCCCAAGATGTAATTAAAGATAGATGAATTTCTTGATACAGATCTCTAAAAATGTGCTGATAGAAGAACTTTTTAACAATGACTGTCACTCACGGGTTTGTCCTTTCACCTACTTCCTCTTGGGTGGAGTGGGATATCATGATCATGAGTTCTGTGTAACTGCCTTTAAAAATAGTTTGAGAACATTGTTAACGCAAGCATAAAGAGTAAATACAGGCTATGAACTGCGTAACCATAGTTCCTTATCGTCCCTCCAGTCTAGTCCCGACATCTAGGGTTTAAGCACCTCCTCCAGCAGCTATGGAGACTGATAAACGTCATTCTTCTGCAGCCCAAACACATGTGAACCAGAGAAACCATCCCGCTTCAAACATCTAGACAGAGAATTGATCACTCATCATGTACTCCCAATTCTATCTAAACCATCATCCAACATCAACGAAATGCTCACCAATTGGAATAACACCCTCACTCGATATGCCCAACATCCGAGCATTGACAAAAAACCTACAAATAATAATCGTTCTCCCAAAAAGCGGAACGCCCCATGGTTCTCCCCTAAACTAAGATCCTCCTTACTACACCTGAGAAAACTGGAGAGAAAGTGGCGATGGACCCGCAGTACAGCAAACCAAATTATATATTTAGAACATCTGAAAAATCATAGGGAATCAACATGGGCAGACAGGAAAAAATTTCATGCCGAGCTCCTCAACCACTCGCTAAATAAGCCTCGTGACCTGTTCGAATTAGTAAAATCATTGACCAACCAACCACCTCAGCCACAACAGGAGTGTATACAACCTCAGGCATACGCTAATTACATCCAATCCAAGGTAATAAAAGTAAGTACTACTACACCTCGAGGATCCTTTCAGAACCCCCACATACAGTCTCCACTCACTAAGCTCTCACCCCCATCAGCCAAAACCATAGAGGAAATAATTGCCACCATAAACACCACGACGGCTCCGAACGACCCATGCCCAGCGGACTGGATCAGAACAATGCGTTCAGAGCTAAGTCCATTCATAGCTGACATCGCAAAACAATCATTTACAACTGGAGTCTTCCCGGATGCCCTCAAGAAAACATCCATCCGTCCATTACTAAAAAACAACCATCTCGATCCGAAGAAGGAGGACTCCTACCGACCAATCTCCAGTATCCCATTCTTAGCCAAAATACTTGAGAAGACAACCCAAAGACAGATTCAACAGCATATAGACACAACTTCCCTGTTAGACTCATGTCAACATGGTTTCAGAGAGGCGCACGGCGTAGAAACCCTACTGACTTCATTAACAAATACAATCACCAATGGGATTGACAACATCAAAAAAGGCTTTGCGTTGATCTTTCTTGATATCGCCACAGCGTTCGACTCAGTAGATCACGAACAACTCCTGATGAGACTCCACGCAAAGGGAATCCATGACCGCGCATGGGATTGGTGTAAATCTTACCTTCAAGGCAGATGGCAGCAAGTTCAGGTCGGCAACAAGACATTAGTACCCTTCCAGCAAAGACAGGGAGTACCACAAGGATCATTATCGGCACTACTTTTCAACATCTATATGCAGCCAGTCTCCGACATAACTCGCTCCTTCGGCATATCATGCCTCATGTATGCTGATGATGTGCTGTTATTCACACCTATAACAGTCACATGCCCAGATTTCACAATACTAATCAAATGCTTTGACGCAATAACCGATTGGCTTTTCAATCAGAATCTATGTATAAATTTAAAAAAAACAGAAGTGCTAATTATTACGCGAAACAAAGATTTCTCTCCGCCATCAACACTAAAAGTCAGGGATGCAGAACTTCCGGTCAAATCCAACATACGCTATCTAGGGGTAATATTAGACCAACACTTGGACTTCAAAGATCACATCAAACGCACAGTAAAATCTATTTACTTCAAAATCAAAACCCTCCGCCACCTGAGACCCATGATGGAAACTGACGACTTCCGAACTGTTATCCAAGCCCTAGTGACACCTCACTTTGATTATGCAAATATAATACTACAAGGCCTCCCAAAAAACACCCTGAACCCGCTACAGATGGCTATGAACGCAGCGGCGCGTGTCCTGTGCGGAGCATCCAGGAGGGATCACATTTCACCTATATTAAAAGAGCTTCATTGGCTCCCAATAAGATCCAGAATCCTATATAAGACCCTCCTCATTACCTTCAAGGCATTCAATAAAATATCACCCCCCTCAATTGTTGATCTGCTCATTCACACCCCCAACAACAGATCCAGAAGAGCACTCGCGGAAAATACTCTAGTGATACCAAGCGAATCTATAAAACGTAACCAATCAACCATCAACAGAGCATTTACAAGCTATGCCCCTAGGTGTTGGAACAAACTCCCTTTTAGCATAAGGGCAATCAGAGACCTCATGCAGTTTAGAAAGGCCCTTAAACATCACCTGTTCCTCTTACACCTTACACAGACTGATGATCCCACCCCCCCCCCCCCGACACTCACCCAGCTATGTCACCTGAGAACACAGGCATACCAGAACTGCAATCAGTCTGTCCACCAGTATGATATTACAGCACTTTATTCATTACCAGCAAAAACGCTGTAATCTGACTCGGATTGTAAAACCTGTTATGATTCAACCCGTTATTTATTTGAAGCTAAATTCTCATATGTATATAGTTTCCCTAGTTAACTCCATGTTATAACCCTGTTTTATGTAAACGTAGGACAAAATATGTATGTCCAAGTGTTTAATGTTCGATGTAAACCGCACTGATGAGAAATAACGCAGTATATAAAAAGTGTTAAATAAATAAATAAAATGACACTGGTACAAATACCTCTGAGACCGCCTCCTCTGTCCAGTAATCTCAGTCTCCATAGCAGCTGGGGGTTGGTGAGCCTAGAGAAACATTTAAGGAAAACTAGCTTAGAGAGGATAGTGGTTATTGTTTAATTTACTGTTCAATTTATTCTTATTGAAAAAAAAAAGGAGCTTACCCGTTGAGAGAAGAAGCAATGCTAAGGGCCCCCTTCCTATCTCCCTCCTTTCTTCGGTCAGGCGGCAGGGGAGGAAGGTGCTTTTTCAGAGCTCCAGGGCCGGGCTCCGGTTCCCGAACCCACGGGTGGGTGAGGAATCGGCAGCGAGCACAAGAGCGCACAGCAATCTGCAGCGGGGGTGAGGAGAATGTGTGGCAAGGCCGCTGACTCCAGAAACCTTCGGGCTTCTCAGACAGCGACTCTCTTCCGTTGCGGAAGCCGCTGTTCGGCTGAGCGCGGAGAGGTCGCGTTAAGATAGCAGCACAAACTGCAGGGTGTCAGTTAAGCGGCTGTTTTCGCCGTGGGGTGCAACAGATAATAGGAGGCCGCAGCCGCGTGACTGAAGCACACGAAAGCCGTGCAAGCATCGGGCCTGCAGAAAGCCCCGAGGTGAGAGGGTTTTCTGTGGCAATCCAGTCACGGGGTGATTCCAGTGCTACAGAGAGAAAACGGAGAATTTCCTCAGCGATTTAGCCTTTGGATTGGAAGCAGGTGTTCGGGGGAATGTATGCATAGATGGTACTGCGTAGTGGTATCTATAGCGGGGGATATCTGTTTATAGATATAACTATAGGTAGGTAATTCTCTGGTAGTGCTGACCGTCTATTTTATAGATAGAAAGGTTATTTGTTATCTAGTGGTAAGAAAACTAGATTTTTCATTGGCTCCACAAGGTGGGGGAGAGATGCATTCTAAGCAGCTTTGTTTGCTCTGCGGTTTTAGAAAGGGCTCGGTTTCAGAAGCAGGGGCCTGCAAGTCCTGCTCTCTGGAAGTGCTCTCTATGGAACCCATGGTAGAGGGTGCTGGAGAGGGACTGAAAGGGGTTTTGCCAGTTCCTGCATCTCCCACTGTTCCGTTGCTGGAACCGGTGGCCGGGTCTTCCTCGGCTCCAGATAAGACTATTGCTCAGCCGACTTTGCCTAGTGGGTTAGCAGCAATTTTTTCGCAGCATTTCATGGCCCTTTTTCAACAGGTCTTAATGTGCAGTAATAGGAGAACTGAAGCGCCTTCGCTAGAAGCGGGCGTGGGCGAAAAGCGACCGGGAGCTCCTCTGGGTTTGGGGCTTATGGAGGTTCCTTCAAAGAGGGCACAGAAGGAAAAGAATTTGCAGGACCAATCAGTAGCCTCGGAGAGTCCTTTTTCAGAGGACGGAGATCAGGACACAGAAGTTCAGGAGGAGTTAGAGGAAGGAGATTTAGCGGAATATGAAGATCAAGCACGGGTGGTCAGAGTCTTTAGACGGGACGAGTTACCGGCTTTAATAGGGGAAACTCTAAAGGCACTAAATATACCCGCTGCAGGACCGGCAGAGGATACGTCCTTAGAGGACCCTTTGTTAGAGGCATTTAGAAAAACACAAAGAGCCTTCCCAGTTCATAGAATGATGCGGGAGATGATTCAGGAAGAGTGGGACATGCCTGAAGCAGGACTGAAAGGTTCCCGGATTATGGCGCAGTTATACCTGTTAGTAGTTCAGGATCGCAAATTGTTTAAATCGCCGAAAGTAGATGCCGCGGAATCAGCAGTGACCAAAAAGATGACCATTCTGGTGGAAGGTAATGCCGCCCTTAAGGATGTGCAAGATAGGAAGCTAGATACCTTGTTGAAGCAGGTATTCGACATCTGTGCACTTTCCTTACAGGCATCGGTTTGTGGGGCCTGGGTGGCGCGTGCCTGTCTCCGTTGGTCACAACATGTTCAGGGAGACAAGTGGATAAGATTGAAGTGGAAGCATCCAAGTTGGAGTCCGGGACTGCTTACCTAGCGGACGTTCATTATGACCTTATTAGGAGTCTGTCTAAGAGTATGGGGTTGGTAATAGCGGCCCGGCGTTATCTTTGGTTGTGTAATTGGGCGGCTGATGGTTCCTCAAAAACTATATTAAATAAGTTGCCGTTTAGGGGTAAGCTACTATTTGGAGAAGATTTGGATAAGTTGGTAAAAGATTTAGGGGAATCTAAGGGAGGGAGACTCCCAGAAGACAAGCAACAGCAGAGGAAACCTTTGCCAGCTAACAGAAATCAGCAGAGAGATTTTCGTTGTTTCCGCCCAACCCGGTTTGGTCAGTTTCAAAGGGGACGTTTCTCCTATGGAAATCAAGCATTTTGAGGGTTTAGGGGGGCAAACAGAGGTTTTGCAGCTCCCTCTCCCTTGAATCTTAAAAAGTCACAATGAAGCCAGAGGGGCCCAAGAGGAACTGGTGGCTGTAGGAGGGCGGTTACAAGAGTTTTATCCTTCTTGGGCCCGGATTACTACCGACCGTTGGGTGTTGGAATTCATTCGAGAGGGCTGTGCTCTCTAGTTCCAACACCCAGTGGCGGATGCTTACGTTCAATCCCCATGCAAAACACCTCTGAAAGTGCAGGCAGTGCGAGAGACGTTGCAGCGCCTTCTGAGACTCAACGCGGTAGTTCCGGTGCCAAAAGAACAGTGCGGGTGCGGTCGATACTCCATTTATTTGTAGTTCCAAAAATGGAGGGCTCCTTTCAACCCATCTTGGATCTCAAAAAGGTAAATCGCAGTCTCCGCATATCACATTTTCGGATGGAAACTCTGCGGTCGGTTATTGTGGCCATCAGGACAGGGGAGTTTCTCACCGCCCTGGATTTGTCAGAGGCGTATCTTCACATACCCATTCATCAAGAGCATCAGACGTTCCTCAGATTTGCACTCCCGATGGGGCATTTTCAGTTCTGCGCCTTACCGTTCGGATTAGCAATGGCTCCTTGGACATTCACCAAGGTCATGGTAGTAGTAGCAGCAGCGTTGCGGAAAGAAGGAATTCTAGTACACCCGTATTTGGACGATTGGTTGATACGGGCAAAGTCCAGGGAAGAGAGCAAGGTGGCGACTGCCAGAGTGGTGGAGTTCCTTCAGAGCCTAGGCTGAGTGATCAACAGAGCAAAGAGCATATTAGAACCTTCACAAAGCCTTGAGTATCTCGGAGCCCGTTTTGATACAGAGATAGGAAAAGTGTTCCTGCCTCGCTTGAGGGCTCAGAACCTGAGAGGTCTAGTCAGAGCCTTTCTAAACCGAAGGATTCCCACAGTGTGACATTATCTGCAGTTGCTAGGTACGATGGCGGCGACACTGGAATTGGTACCGTGGGCGAGGGCACATATGCGACCACTACAGAGAGCATTGCTCAGACCATGGTAACACCAGAACGATCCTCTGTCCTGGATACTTCCCTGTTGGCTGGAGACGAGGAAAGCGCTGCAATGGATGTTACGGTCAGGGGTGCTGGAGAGGGGAATGCCTTTAGAGGCTCCCATCTGAATATCCCTGATGACGGACGTCAGTCTCTTGGGATGGGGGGCGCACGTCGAACGAACCTTTGCTCAGGGTCAGTGGACCGATGTAGAGAAGACTTGGTCCATCAACAGATTGGAGTTGAGAGTGGTGACTTTAGCGCTGAGGGAATTTCAGTCAGGTCTAGAGGGCAGACCGGTGCGCGTAATCTCCAGGAACAAGCAGGAATGAGTCTTCACATATGGGTATCGTCGGTACCGACGGAGCCTGCGCGGGAATGCTCCCCAGCGTCCAGAAAGAAAGCTTTTGGGGACATCCCACAGCGCCTGCGTGCTGCCTTTCCCAACCGCCTCTCTCCAGTTCTTCTTTTCTGCGGAGCCAGCAGGTCGTGTTCCTGTCACCGCTGAAGAAGTTCTTTATTTTCTTTTATTTCTTTGGTCGCGCATCTTCCTTCTTCGACGTTGGACCGGTACTGCCGGTCTTTTCTTCTTTCTTCTTTAAAAAAAAAAACATTACCGTTTCCCACTTCTGTGATTTTTTTTTTGGGGCCTTAGGCCTACAAAAATTTTCCTCATGGAAAAGCCCGCTTCTGGGTTTAAAAAGTGCACGCTTTCTATCACCGACACCCATGATTGGTGTCTAAAATGTTTGGGTCCTGACCACTCCATCACCGATTGTGAGTCCTGCTCCATGATGTCTAAAAGAGGTCGACAGAATCGAGCGGCCAAGCTCAATACCCTGTTTCCCTCTGATGCAGCTTCGGTGGCATCAACATCTTCCAGGGCTGCTTCTTCCTCCCATGGATCTCAGGTAACCAAACATAAGTCCAACCGGTCCTCGAAGGGTAGATCTCCCTCTAAGTATCGAGATGCCTCCGGACTTGCTCTCGAGGATCCCGCACCGGCAAAATTACCCCGGCGGGAAACTCTGGCTTCCAAAGCTTCATCTATGGGGTCACAGGTTGACATCGATGGCACGGCCTCGACCGTTCACCTGTTGCCATGTTCTGGGGTACCGGTGGTTTCCACTGGTACCAACATCCAGACATTGGTTGCGTCGATGGATCAGAATATTCTGACCATGCAGCGTGCCATTACGGCATTCATACAAGCTGCGACGCCTCCGGTACAGCAACAAACTCCGTTGTCTGTACCGGTTCCGGCACCAATATCGGTTCCGGTGCTGGTACCGATTGCATCGGCCTCAGTGTCGACTGCAGCGGTACCCTGTTCTGTGATGCCCATCGGTACCGATCACTCCCGATGTTGATACCACTCGGTACGCGTATCGGGCTCTGCAGGAGCATCCAGACAGGTGATACTTCGATTCCTCCGAAGACTCTGATGAATCAGAGGCTTCTGTCGAAGCATCGGTACTCCTTCCTCAGGAGCCCCCTCTTCTCCAAAAAGAAGAATGTCTCCTCCAGAAGACTTGTCTTTTCAAGACTTCATTAGGGAAGTGGCCAGGGGCCTCTCCATTTCAGTGGCCCCTGAATCAGAGCCTAGAGCCAAGAAATTGGATATTTTACAATATCCTAAGGCTCCTAAAGAGGCAGCTACTTTACCAATTCATGAGATCCTTTATGATCACATGTTGGGCATATGGGAGACACCTCTCACTATCTCCCCTCATTCTCGTAGGTTGGACACCATGTACCGTGTTCCTCCTTGTCCTGGCTTTCATAAGACTCAGCTTCCTCACCACTCTATTGTGGTGGAGTCTGCTATGAAGAAGATAGAGTGCAAAAAGACACTCATCTAATCCTCCAGGAAGAGAATGCAGAACCTTGGATGCTTTTGGCCGGAGAATCTTCCAGGCCAATATGCTTGCTGCCAGAATCAACTCCTATAGTTTCTATATGGGGATGTTTCTAAAGGAAGTTACAGATCATCTGCAAACTTTATCTCCTTTTATCTCAGAAGATAAAAGGGAAGAGTTTCTCACCTGGCTTAAACATGCCCAGGATGTTTCCAAATTTTCCAACCGTGCAGCCTTTGACTCTTTCGAGTGTGCCAGCAGAGCCTTGGCTATTGCCATAGGTGCACGCAGAGTTGCTTGGTTTCAAGCTTCTGATTTGGAACCCTGGGTCCAGGATGGATTAGGAAATCTTCCTTGTACAGGTGAAAACCTTTTTGGCAAGGATTGACAAGCAAAGGCCACTCAGATGGATGCTGAGAATTCTGCTTAAGATAGACTTTCAAAGTCTACTTCTGCTCCTCTTAGAAAAAGGTTATTCAAAAAGGCTTTCTTTCCCAAAAAGGGGAAATATTATCCTGTTTATGGTCAGCAGGCATCTTCTGCAGGTCGTTTTGCTGCAAAGCGTTAGCAACAACCTAAACAAGCCAAGCCTAAGGCTGCAAGGAGTGCTACTGCCCAACAGCCTCAGCCTCCTCAGGACCTTTGACTTAAATCTAGAGAACTTACCCTTTCTGGCTCTAAAAAAACCAGAGCCTCTCACCATTCCAGGAAGGTTAGCCCACTTTGCTCCCAGATGGGAACAAGTCACCGCAGAGCAATGGACCCTCTCCATCATAAGGGAGGGGTACAAGCTTCATTTCTTAAACCTTCCTCCTCACACCATGGTGAGACAGTTCAATTCTCCAACATCTCTCCTTGACCTTCTGGGTCAGGAGATTGCTACCCTTCTTGCCCAAAGGGCAATAGAAGAAGTACCCTTTCTTCAACAGGGCTCAGGGTTCTACTCCCCCTATTTTCTTATCCCAAAGAAAACAGGGGGCTACAGACCCATATTAGATCTCAGAGAATTGAACAAGTTTCTATGCAAGGAGAAATTCAAGATGATTTCTCTCGGTGCTCTCCTTACATACCTTCAGAGTCAGGATTGGCTTTGTTCTCTAGATCTCAAGGATGCGTACACCCATATCCTTATCCATCCAACACACAGAAGGTTCCTTCGGTTCCTTTATCAAGGAAAGCACTACCAATACAGAGTGCTTCCTTTCGGTCTGGCCTCTGCTCCAAGAGTGTTCACAAAATGCATGGCAGTAGTAGCTGCATTTCTACGCACTCTAGGAATATTTGTATTCCGATATCTGGACGACTGGCTCATCTGAGCTCCGTCCCAGTCAGAGGCCCAGACTTCCCTAGCCTGCACAAGGCGTGTTCTTCAGTATCTGGGACTTGTAATAAACATCCCAAAATCCCATCTCACCCCTACTCAGTCACTAGAGTTCATAGGGGCCCTGCTGGATACCACAACTGCAAGGGCCTATCTTCCCCAGGCCCGTTGCCTACGTTTGGTGCAGTTAACCTCCCAAATTCAGTTAAAGTCCCATTTAACTGCTCGAGAAATGTTACAACTGTTAGGCCACATGGCATCCACCGTGCATGTGGTTCCTTACGCTCGCCTTCACATGAGGGCAGCTCAGTGGACTCTCTCCACCCAATGGACCCATGCATCAGGGTGCCTGTCAGACAAAATAGCAACCTCCATTCGCCTCTTCTGGTCTCTCCAGTGGTGGAGGTCTACTCAAAATCTGTTGCTGGGGTCCCCCTTTCAACAATCCCTACCCCAAGCAACCCTTACAACAGATGTTTCTCCAAAGGGTTGGGGAGCTCATCTACAAGATCTCTCCACCCAGGGCATCTGGTCTCCACAAGAGACATCTCTACACATCAACCACTTGGAGCTCAGAGCAATTCTTCTAGCTCTCAGAGTCTTCCACACCCTGCTCAGCTACAAGACAGTCCTCATCCACACGGACAACCAAGTAGCCATGTTCTACGTGAACAAGCAGGGTGGGACTGGCTCTCTGTCGCTTTGCAACGAAGCTTTGAGATTGTGGGCCTTCGCCAGAGAGCATCAAATTCATCTTGTGGCAGTGTATCTTCCAGGGGTTTAAAACTCTTGGGCAGACAGACTCAGTCGAGTTCTGCTTCCACACGAATGGGTCCCTCCATGGGGACCAGATAGCCAGGATCTTCCAAATTTGGGGAACCCCGGACATAGACCTGTTTGCAAGTCCGTGGAATGCCAAACTTCCCCGGTTCTGTTCCAGGATTCCGTGTCAGGGAGTTCAGGCCAGGGATGCCTTCCTCCTTCATTGGGGGCAAGACTTCCTCTATGCCTTTCCACCCATTCCCCTAATTCCCAAGACACTGTTCAAGCTTCAGAGAGACAAGGGGTCTATGATCCTCATAGCACCACATTGGCCACGCCAGGTGTGGTACCCTCTACTTCTGCATCTCTCTCAAGCTCCCTCCCTGGACTTGGGGTCTGCTCCAGACCTCCTGTCCTAAGAGGAGGGAACGTTGTGGCACCCAAATCCCAATCTCTTCATCTCAGAGCCTGGTTGCTGAAGGCCTAGACCTTCAAGATTTGCATCTTTCTCAACAGGTGAAGGATATCCTTCATGCTTCCAGAAAGCCTTCCACTAGACGTTCCTATGCTTTTAAATGGAAAAGGTTTACCATTTGGTGTGCACAGAAGGGTCTTAGCCCCCTTGCAATACCTCTGAATTCTGTACTAGAGTATTTGCTGCATTTATCCCATGCAGGCCTTAAAACGAATTCAGTAAGAGTCCATCTGAGTGCTATTGCAGCATCCCTTAAGCCTCTCAATGGACAGCCTATTTCCTCTCATCCTCTTATTGCAAGATTCATCAGAGGCCTTCTTTTAACTAAACCTCCCATTAAACCACCTCCAGTGGCATGGGACTTGAATTTGGTTCTTGGCCAGCTTATGAAGCCACCCTTTGAACCCTTAGCCACTACCTCCTTGAAATTTCTTTCCTGGAAGGTTACTTTTCTCATTGCAGTTACCTCAGCTCGCCACATCAGTGAGCTGCAAGCCTTGGTGGCTAATCCTCCTTATACAAGGTTCCATCATGACAAGGTAGTCATCAGGACTAATCCACACTTTATGCCTAAAGTGGTCTCACCTTTTTATCTGAACCAGGAGGTGTATTTACCTGTCTTTTTTCCAGGACCTCATGCATCAAGTGCAGAGAGGAATCTCCATACCCTGGATTGTAAGAGAGCACTCGGTTTTACTTACAAAGGACATAGCAACGTAAAAAGTCCTCTCAACTCTTTGTTGCTTTTGATCCCTCTCATTTGGGACTTCCAGTCTCTAAGAGAACTCTGTCCAATTGGATTGCTCAGTGTATTTCTTTCGCCTACCAGAGTAAGAACCTTTCTCTGGAGGGCCATGTCACGGCTCACAATGTGAGGGCCATGGCAGCCTCTATGGCTCATCTGAACTCTGTGTCCATCGACCAAATCTGTCGAGCGGCCACCTGGGCCTCGGTACATACCTTTACAGCCCATTACTGCTTGGACAAGGACTCCCGCCGGGATGCCTTGTTTGGTCAGGCAGTTCTCAAAAACCTGTTCCATACCTAATCAACTCCTACCCCCCATCCCTGGTTGGATGCCCGAGATCCATGGGGGCAGGTAGAGCCCTTCTCAGGGACTCACAACCTTGGAGATCTCCCTGGCATCTCTAGCTGGGGAGTCCCCATATGTGAAGACTCATTCCTGCTTGTTCCTGGAAATAGCACAGTTACTTACCTGTAACAGGTGATCTCTGGGAACAGCAGGAATAAGTCTTCACAACCCACCCACCTCCCCTAGGAGTTGTATCTCTCTATCTATCTTTCCTTTCCTCTCTCTCTCTTCGTCTTAGCTTAAAACTCGAACTGGAGAGAGGCGGTTGGGAAAGGCAGGAAGGCAACGCGCAGGCGTTGTGGGATGCTCCCAAAAGCTTTCTTTCTGGACGCTGGGGAACGTTTCCGCGCAGGCTCCGTCGGTACCGACGATACCTATATGTGAAGACTTATTCCTGCTGTTCCCAGAGATCACCTGTTACAGGTAAGTAACTGTGCTTTCTCCGACAACGCAACCGCGGTGGCCTACATTAATCGACAGGAAGGCACCGGCAGTGCGCCACTAGAGGCCGGAGCCAATCTCCTTTTGGAGTGGGCCGAAGCACATCTACTGGCGCTGTCGGCGACACATGTAGCAGGAGTGGGCAGTGTGACAGCTAATTTTCTGTGTCGGGTCAAAGTGGACTCAGCAGAGTGGGTCCTGCATCCACAGGTGTTCAAATTGATAGTGAACCACTGGGGACAGCCGGTAATGGATCTAATGGCGACATTAGAGTCAGCAGAAGAAAGGAAAGAATGTCGGAGGGCCTCGATGCTCTCATTCAGAGGTGGCTGGAGCGCCAGCTCCTGTAGGTGTTTTCCCCTTGGGTGTTAATAGGTCGCGTTCTGCAGAGGATAGAGCTGCACAAGGGAACAGTAATTCTGATAGCGCCGGATTGGCCGAGAAGGCCGTGGTACGTGGACCTAGTCAGACTGTTGGTGGATCGACCCTGGCGGCTGTCAGTTCGGAAGGACCTTTTGTTCCAAGGGCCTATCCTTATGCCCCAGGTGGATCGGTTCTTGCTTACGGCTTAGCTCTTGAAAGGGCGAGGCTGAGAGCGAGAGGGTATTCCTCAGCGTCATTTCCACAGTGTTGAAGGCTAGGAGGAAATCGACATCGCTAGTGTATGTACGTATCTGGCGGATTTTTAAAGAATGGTGTTCGGACAGGAAAGTTCAGGCGTTGAGTGCGGCGGTGTCGCACGTGTTGGCCTTCTTGCAGGATGGTTTTGACAAGGGCTTGGCGGCTGCCTCTGCGGGTGCAGGTCGCAGCTCTAGCGTGTTACAGGGGAAAGATAAAAGGGGAGACACTGGGAACACATCCAGATGTTAAACGGTTTTTGCGAGCAGTGTCTCTCCTGAGGCCACCTTGTAGATCTCCAGTTCCACGGTGGGATCTGGTTTTGGTGTTGGACGCTTTAACGCGGAAACCATTTGAACCATTGGCAAAGCCGTCTGATGCTCAAGACGATATTTTTGGTGGCGATTTCGTCGGCACGTAGAATTTCGGAGCTACAGGCTCTATCCTGTCGAGAGCCGTTCCTGACATTTTATGATAATAAAATGGTTTTGAGGCCAGTGCCTTCTTTCTTACCAAAAGTATTGTCGGCCTTTCATGTCAATCAAACAATTTCGCTGCCAGTGTTCGTCGAGTCGGGAGGACAGTCGAGTTCAGGATCTTCTCACTCGCTGGACGTTCGACAAGCGCTGAAAAGGTATCTTCGCAGGATGCCAAGTTTCAGAAGTACGGATAGGCTCTTTGTCCTTTTTGGTGGAGCGCATAAGGGGGAAGCTGCGAGTAAAGCTTTTCATTGCACAATGGCTTAAAGAAGCTATAGCGTCAGCTTACATTCTGAAAGGGACGTCGGTGCCTGAAGGCATTAGAGCTTATTCGACGAGAGCGTAAGAACCGTCGTGGGCAGAGTACAGTCTAGTACCGGCTATTGATATTTGTAGGGCGGCTACTTGGTCATCATTTAATACGTTTGTTATGCATTACCGTCTTGATGTACAGGCGGAAAGGGATACCGTTTTTGGCGCAGCGGTGCTTCAGGCTGGCCTAGCGGGTCCCTCCCGATAAGAAGAGTTTTCACTGCTCTGTTACATCCCTAGTCGGGACTAGACTGGAGGGACGATAAGGAAGATGAAATTAGACTTACCTGCTAATTGTAGTCTAGTCCCGTATCCCTCCCTGATTATGCCCACTATGGGCCTGAAGCACGCTATTTCCATAAAAGCATAAGAGGACGAAGCTAGTGGGAACGTGTGGACCATATAGAAGTGCGGAGGTTGCAAGACAAGAGAGGGATCCGGAAGACATCTGGATCTTTCAGGGAGCGGGGAAGTGTGGTCTTCCTTAGCACAGATTCCTATACGTAAGTACAATCATTTAGTTTAAATGGATGGTAACGGGAGTATTGGGTCCCCGTTAGTTAAGTTTATATTAAGTTCCAGAAGTTATGTTTTTGCTACTTGATTGTTGCTCGGGTGAGTCTGCTTTGTCATTAGATTACTGGACAGAGGAGGTGGTCCCAGAGGTAGTTGTACCAGTGTCATCAGAACATAAGATATGCCAAACTGGGTCAGACCAAGGTCCATCAAGCCCAGTATTCTGTTTCCAACAGTGGCCAATCTAGGTCACAAGTACTAGCAGTTTCCCCAAAAGGCACAGGTTGTCCACAATGCTTGTATTGGGTCAAGCAGTGATATCCTGGATCCCTTTTAATAATGGTTTATGGACCTGTCCTCCAGGAACTTGTCCAAACCTTTTTTAAACCCAGCTACACTAACAGCCTTTACTACATCCTCCGGTAACAAATTCCAGAGTTTGATTACACGTTGAGTGAAAAAATATTTTCTTTTATTAGTCTTAAATAGTTTACCCTGTAGCTTCATTGCATGTCCCCTAGTCTTTCTATATTCTGATAAGGTAAACAATCAATCTACGTTTACCCTTTCCACTCCGTTCATTAATTTATAGACTTCTATCATATCTCCCCTCAGCCATCTCTTTTCCAGGTTAAAGAGCCCTAATCTTTTTAGCCTTTCTTCATAGGAGTATCCTTCCATCCCCTTTACCATTTTGGTGGCTCTTCTCTGAACCTTTTCTAAAATCGCTATATCCTTTTTAAGATACGGCGACCAGAATTGCACACAATATTCAAGGTGCGGTCTCACCATGGAACGATATAGAGGCATTATAATATCTTTTGTTTTATTTTCCATTCCTTTCCTTATCATACCTAGCATTCTATTTGCTCTCTTGGCCGCCGCTGCACACTGGGCCGAGGGTTTTAACATGGTATCCACAATGACGCCTAAATCTTTTTCCTGGGTGGTGGTTCCTAATGTGGAACCTTGCATCGTGTAACCATAGTTTGGGTTGTTCTTCCCTAGGTGCATAACCTTGCACTTGTCCACATTAAATTTCATCTGCCATTTTGATGCCCAGTCTTCCAATTTATCAAGATCCTCTTGCAATTTTTCACAATCCTCTTGGGTTTTAACAACTTTAAATAGTTTTGTGTCATCTGCAAATTTGATAACCTCACTCGTTATTCCACTTTCCAGGTCATTTATGAATATGTCAAAAAGCAGCGGACCCAGCACAGATCCCTGGGGTACACCACTATTCACCTTTCTCCATTGGGAAAATTGGCCATTTAGCCCTACCCTCTGCTTTCTGTCTTTTAACCAGTTCCCGATCCACAATAGTACACTGCCTCCTATCCCATGACTCTTTAGTTTTGCCAAAAGTCTCTGATGAGGGACCTTGTCAAAGGCTTTCTGAAAGTCCAGATACACAATATCAACCGACTCACCTTTGTCCACCTGTTTATTCACTCCTTCAAAAAAACATAACAGATTAGTAAGACAAGATCTTCCTTGTCTAACGCCATGTTGGCTGTCTCCCATTAGGTCGTGACTATCTACATGCTGAGTAATTTTATTCTTTATGATGGTTTCTACCATTTTTCCTGGTACTGACGTCAGGCTCACCGGTCTGTAGTTTCCCCGGTCACCCCTGGAACCCTTTTTAAAAATTGGTGTTACATTGGCGATCCTCCAATCTTCAGGTATTAGAGATGATTTTAATGATAGTTCACAGATTACTGATAGCAGGTCTGCAATCTCATATTTCAGTTCTTTCAACACCCTTGGATGTATACCATCCGGCCCAGGTGATTTGCTACTCTTCAGTTTATCTAATAGTTGTAAGACATCTTCCCGATGTATCGATATTTCCTTCAATTCTTCCGCACCTTTAAATACCACTTCAGTCATGGGTAACATCCCTACATCTTCCTCAGTAAAGACCGAAGCAAAGAATTCATTCAGTCTCTCCGCTGTCGCCTCTTAGTGCTCCTTTAACCCCTTTATCATCTAATGGACCAACTGACTCTCTCACAGGTTTTTTGCTACGAATGTACTTGAAAAGATCTTTATTTCGTGTTTTTGCTTCCGCAGCAAGCTTCTTCTCAAATTCTCTCTTTGCCTGCCTTATCAATGCCTTGCATTTGACTTGCCAGTGCTTGTGCTGTTTCCTGGTTTCGTCGTTTGGCTCTTTTTTCCATTTCCTGAAAGATGCTTTTTTGGCAACAACAGCCTCTCTGACCTCACCTTTAAACCATGTTGGCAGTTTTTTGGACTTCCTTCCACTTTTCTTAAAGCGTGGAATACAGCTGGTCTGGGCTTCCAAGAGAGTATTTTTCAACAACACCCAAGCTTGATGTAAGTCTTTAACCTTTGCAACTGCTCCTTTTAGTTTTTTCTTAACTGTTTTCCTCATTTTATCATAGTCTCCCTTTCGAAAGTTAAAAGGGTAGTTCTGTGGATTTCCTTACTATCCCTCCTCCACTAATTAAATCAAAGGCGATCATGCTATTATCACTATTGCCAAGTGGCCCCAACACCCTTATCTCTTGCACTAGATCTGATGTTCCACTAAGGACTAGGTCTAATATGGCTTCCCCTCTGGTTGTTTCATGAACCAGCTGCTCCAAGAAGCAGTCATTTATTTCATCTAGGAACTTTATCTCCCTAGCATGTCCTGACGTGACACTGACCCAGTCGATACAGGGGTAATTGAAATCACCCATTATTATTACTGCGCTGTAACATTTGTTAGCTTCCTTGATTTCTTTGAGCATTTCATCCATTTGGTCATTCTGGCCAGGTGCTCGATAGTACACCCCCACTGCCATTGCCTACCCCTTTTATATGGAATTTCAATCCATATAGATTCTACAGCAGATTTTGTTTCCTGCAAAACTTTAATCCTTTCTGAGTCAATGCCCTCTCTAACATAGAGCGCAACCTCTCCACCAATTTGATCAGCTCTGTCTTTACGATATAGTTTGTACCCAGGTATCACAGTGTCCCACTGGTTGTCCTCCTTCCACCATGTCTCTGATATTCCAATCATATCTAACCTTTCATTTAGTGCTATATATTCTAACTCTCCCATCTTATTCTTTAGACTTCTAGCATTTGCATACAAGCATTTTAGAGAATGTATTTTATTCATGTTAATTTGGCTATTGTTAGACATGGGTAAATTGGGATCTTTAAGCTCTGTTTGCTCCATACTTGAGGGCATTTGGGCTACTTTACTCTTTTGTGGAACCTCTCTGCTTTTGGTAGTATCCTTCAAGGATACGTTCTTCCGAACCATCCGCTCTTGGGCGACTGTCGGCTTTCCCCTAATATCTAGTTTAAAAGCTGCTCTATCTCCTTTTTAAAGGTTAGTGCCAGCAGCCTGGTTCCATCCCGGTTAAGGTGAAGCCCATCCCTTCGGAAGAGCCCCTCCTTTCCCCAGAATGTTCCCCAGTTCCTAACAAATCCAAAACCCTCATCTCTGCACCATTGTCTCATCCACGCATTGAGACTCCGGAGCTCTGCCTGCCTTTTGGGTCCTGCGTGTGGAACAGGAAGCATTTCGGAGAATGCTACCATGGAAGTTCTGGATTTCAACTTCCTACCTAAAAGCCTAAATTTTGCCTCCAGAACCTCCCTACCACATTTTCCTATGTCATTGGTACCAACATGTACCAAGACAGCAGACTCCTCCCCAGCACTATCTAAGACCTTATCTAGGTGGCGCGTGAGGTCCGCTACCTTCGCACCAGGCAGGCATGTTAACAGGCAATCCTCACGTCCACCAGCCACCCAGCTATCTACATGCCTGATGATCGAATCACCAACTATAACGGCTGTCCTAACCCTTCCCTCATGGGCACATGGCCCTGGAGAAACTTCCTCGGTGCGAGAGGGTTTTACATCACCAGGAGGACAGGTCCTAGTTACAGGATCACTTCCTGCCACACCAGGGTGATGCTCTCCTGTCACGTGACCTCTCTCCTCCATGGCAACAGGGGTGCTGCCAGACTGGAGGTGGGACTTCAGGACTATATCCCTGTAGGTCTCGTCTATGTACCTCTTTGTCTGTCTTATGCTTTCCAAGTCTGCTACTTTAGCCTCTAGAGAACGGACTTGTTCCCTGAGAGCAAAGAGCTCCTTGCACCTAGTGCACACGTAAGACCTCTCACCAACTGGGAGAAAATCATACATGTGACACTCAATGCAAAAGACTGGAAAGCCCCCATCCCGCTGCTGGACTGCTGTCTGCATCTTAGTTTTAAGTTTGTGTCTAGATCTTTAAGTTCTTACTTACTAGGGGTTGCTATGGGTATTTATACCAATAAAACTGTACCTAATACGTTTAATATACCTTGTTCACCTGAAGCTTAATTAATCTCAGGTCCTTAGTGTATGACTGATTTGGGTAATGAGCTTTACCTGAAAGCACCTCCTGTCTTTTAAGATGTGTAAGTACCTATAAAGCTATGATTATCCCAGGGGTGGGTGGGTGTGGGGAGGGAGGGAACTAACACTTATTAAAAGAGGGCTGCTACACAGTACCCTGTCTTGTGCTGCTGAGGTAAGCTAAATTCTGATTTGATTTAAATTATAGCTCTTAGCTGTTGCTAGGCTCTAACTTCTTATGAAATTTAAACTACAAGCTCTCTGCTGGGTTCTAAATTTAACCAGAAAGCTCTCTTCTGTGTTTTAAAACTAAAAGTACTTTTCTGATGCTAGGCCCTGAGTGACTATTAAATGTACACTACAAGCTCTCTGCTGGGTTCCAAATGTAACCAGAAAGCTCTCTTCTGTGTGTTAAATTTAAACTAAAAGTACTTTGCTGTTACTTGGCCCTGAGTGACTATTAAATTTAAACTACAAGCTCTCTGCTGGGTATGAAATGTAACCAGAAAGTTCTCCTCTGTGTTTTAAATTCAAACTTTAATTGCTGCTACTAGGCCCTAACTGATCCAACAAAAAACAGTGGGTTCATAGATTAAGTAGCTTTAATACAAATAATTCTTTTTAGAAAATTACCAGAAGTATATACTCACAGTTGCAGATTTCTCTCCAGAAGTAACAGTCCCCCTTTCTAGTCCTTCAAGAATGACATTTCTCAGTCTCCATAGCTGCTGGAGGAGGTGCTTAAACCCTAGATGTCGGGACTAGACTGGAGTTCCTCAAGGAACTACAATTAGCAGGTAAATCTAATTTGATTTTCATTGTAAGTCAACTATAGGTCCCTGCTGGCACAGCGTAATTTCTACAACTCTGCAATTATAAATAATTCTGCCATAATCAAGTAAATTTCATCTAATACACTGTAATCAGGTCTTACTCTGTAAAGAACTCTAGTGACACCTTGTGTTATTTCACATTTATAATAAATGACTGTTAATTCCCTTTTTTCTTTAATAAAAGGGGCTTCAAAGAGCCGTGGTATTGTGGCCAGATCACGGATTTTCTTCAAATATTTTTGGAGGAGTTTTTAGACCTGTGTTAGAAAAATTATAAGCTTTTACATATAAAAACAGATAAGTTATGTTCTGAGGTATTTTTCTCCTGTTCAAAGATAAAGATATATTTGGTTTAGAAATTTCATTGACTTAGGTGAAAGCCTGGAGTTTTGACAAATTGTATACAAATATATCTCATCTCATGCATATTCATTAGGGATTTCCTGAAAAGCAGACTGGTTTACATTCTTCAAGAATTTTAGTTTGGCAGCCCTATACTATTTTGCAATGGAAAAGGAAAGTTTCTTCTAGCTCTGTGCTTAAACTGCTTTGTATTTCCTCTTGTTCATTACAGAAACTCTACACAGTATGTGATGTGGCACTGATTGTTATCCATAGCAAAAGCACTTCATGCAACATGGACTCAGCCAAGGATCCCGTGCTGCCAACCAAATTTTTCACACAACCTGAGAAAGTAAAAATGT
The DNA here is from genome assembly GCA_033557465.1 of Ichthyophis bannanicus. NCBI lineage: Eukaryota > Metazoa > Chordata > Amphibia > Gymnophiona > Ichthyophiidae > Ichthyophis > Ichthyophis bannanicus. Next base: position 1,500,388,037 of record CM066032.1, on the reverse strand, counting down.
TTGTTTCTTTTTTTGGCTTGGTAGTAGTTTCCTCTTTTTCCTTTGTGCCTCCATATCAATCAGTTTTGTAAGGAGCTTGGGGGGAGGGGTGAAGGTTACTGTTGGGGTAACAAACATGAGCTTTCCCAATTATTAATCTGACTAATCTGGATAATTTATTGGAGGAAAAATCCATAAAAATTATTGGCTAGATAAACTTGGTATCTGCTGGGTACATGTGACCCATACTAGCCACTGTCAGAGACAGGATGTTGGGCTTAAGCAAAACTTAAGAAATAACTAAGGTCAGATGGTCTGCTTTGCACTTAGAAAAGCACAGAATGGAGAAAGTGATGTCAGCAACTGGGATGGCTGCAGCTTAACTGAGCTCCGGGCCAATCCCACAATATCGTAGGCAAGAGAGGCATGAAAGAAAAATAAAACCTACCCAACTCTTACCGGAGCGGAGCAGATAACCGGGGCGGCCAGCGGATGTCTGTACGAAAGCGCTTGGCGACATTCAGATCAGCATACGCAGCAACTGATTCAGCAAGGAACGACGAGAGTGTGCCCAAGATGGCCGACGGGAGCATGGGAAAAGCGGAGATGTTGGGCTGAACACAGTGGGGGGTTCGGGCAGCCGAAACACTTAAAAATTGGCTGGGAGAGCTGAGGGATGATACAAAAAAAAATATGCGGGACTAAGCAGGAACTGAAAACAGTGTTTAGAGAGGCGTGGCAGGAGGTGGTGGCTCTGGAAGAAGTGGAAGGCTATCCTAATGGAAGAAGTGGAAGGCTCCCTGGATCAGCACAAGTAATTAATCACAGAGTTTCAAACCGGCTGGGATAAGATGCGACAGGAACAGGAGCAACTCAAAGAAAAGATGGAGGATTTGGAGGACCGAGCCAGGCACAAGAATTTAAGAGTGGGGGGTATACCAGAAGATTTGCAGCAGAAAGACCGTATGGGGGGGTACTACAACAAGTCTTTCGGGCCTTATTGAATTTAGAGGGGACAGAGACCATGGTAGCATCTGAGCTCCTACAGATGGTCAGAGCACATAGGAGCTTGGGATTAGCACGCACAAATCGACCCCAGGACATTGTGGCCTGTATGGGCAATGAAAGAAGGGCTGTTAACTTTATCCCGCAAGAATGGCCTTCTGAAGTAGAAAGGTGGCATGGTGTAATTATACAATGATTTGTCCGCAGGGACTTTACAATGAAGATGGAAAATGCGGGAAGTAACGGCATATCTGCAGAGAGAGGGCCTAAGATACAGATGGCTCTTTCCGTTTGGATTGTTATTCATGGTGAAAGAGATATCGAGACATGCAAAAAGAGCAACAGAGGCATGGCAGCATCTGAAAGATCTAAGGCTGGAGAACATACCCAAAAGCTCATTTGGTGTGCAGGGTGGAGTGGTAGCAGGCCCACCGAAACCCCAGGGCAGCAGTGGCAACGAGTCACGGCCAAGGGCAAAAGCCTAAAGAGGTTATCCAAGGGGAAAGAGCCAGAGACATCAAAGACCAAGGGTGTGCTGTAAGCAGGAGAGGGACTTTGCTGAACATTAAGGGACGCATTGCTGGGTAGTGCAGGCCTGTAGCTTTGGTTGCCCTTCTTGCCCATGTGGGCATGCTAACTAAGTTGGCTCTCTATAAGCCAGTGGGTGGGGCTGGTTGAATAATATTGGTTCATGTGAAAGGTTGTTTAAAAGTGTGGGGTGGGGGGATGGGTAGCTGAATGAAGGTCAAGGGGGTGTGGCACAATGGATGACATTGGAGGAAGGGAGGTGGTGGAGGGGTAGAGAGGGAGGCAATAGAGAGGGGGATGTGGTGACCTCAGGATGGTGATATTCTCATTCAATGGGAGTGGTTCTCAAGGAGGGAGGGATCGAGGGGGTGGATGGGAGGGGGACGAGGGAAGAGTGGAGGGGTTAAGGAGCGGAGGAAAATGCGGAGGCTATTGGGCATTGTACTAACCTATACGGATGGTGCGGGTAGGATTGCTTAATGTGAAGGAGTTGAATTCCCCGCAAAAACGGCAACAACTCTTTTGGGAGATAGAATGGCTTAGGTGGGATATAATCCTGATCCAGGAGACTCACCTTAGGAAGAAAGATGAGTGATTGTTACAGAACTCCAGGTACCCTCAACAGTTCTTTGGAGGGCATAGGGGGGAGGGAGTGGGAAAAAGGAAGGGGTGGCTTTATTAATTCAGAGGGGCTGTGCCTTTCAGGTGAAAGAGATGGCATGCAATGAAGGGGGTCGGGTGGTATTGCTACAGGGATAACTTCAGAGGGAAAAGGTTACAATGCTAAATGTATATGCCCCAAATGAATGGTAAGCTCCTTTTTGGAGGGCGGTATATAGGTTAATTGAAAGATATGCAAAGGGGAAATTAATGATGGGGGAGTTTTTCAATTTGGCCTTAGATCCAAGGAGGGATAAACAAAGTATGGGAGGTGGGGGGGGGAGCAGAAGGATATTGAAAAGATTGCTGAAACAGTTTCATCTGGTTGACATCTTGAGGGAATAGAATAGGGAGAGCAGGGATTATGTTTTTTTCGCACCCACACTATACCTTCACCCGTATAGATTAGATTTTGGTGGACAAAGGGTGGGAACTGCAGGTTAGTGAGGCAAATATAGGCACCATCACCTGGTCCGATCATGCTCCAATGTGGGTAGTGATAAGGGAAGGTAGATGGGAAGGCAGTACAAGGTTTTGGCACTTAAATGAAAGCCTGCTTAGGTGGGAAGAGGTGGTTAAAGATATAAGGAAGTGTATGTGTGAGTATTGCCAGGAGAATGATACGGGGGATGTGAATGAGGTAGTGTTATGGGAAGGAATGAAAGCGGTAATCTGTGGGCGATTGATAATATAGGCGGCACGATTGAAAAAACAAAGGCTGGAACAAGAGGAGAAACTGCAGCGGGAAATTAGGATAGCAGCAGACCAATATAAACAAAAGAATACCTGTAAAGGGTTACAGCATTTAACCCAATTGAGAGGGGAATTGCAAACTTTGTAGGTAAAGGTCTTAGTCCTCCAACTAGATCGAGTGCGGCAGCGTTACCACTAATGGGGGATCGGGCCAGGAGGTTTTTAACACTCAAACTTAAGCGGAAAATGCTGGCCACCGTCACAGTTATTAAGGGGGAATCTGGGGACATATTATGAGGGGCAGACCATATACGGCAGTGGTTCTCAACGCAGTCCTCAGCTACCCCCAGGCCAGTCGGGTTTTCATGGTATCCATAATGAATATGCATGAGATAGATCTGCATACACTGAAAGCAGTGTATGCAGATCTGTCTCATGCATATTCACTGTGGATATCCTGAAAACCTGACTGGCCTGGAGATACCCAATGACTGGGTTGGGAACCATTATTATAGGGGATAGGTTTATGGGGTTTTATTGGACCCTTTATACTAAAGACATGGGGAACACCAGGGAGCTCAGAGAAAATTATTTAAAAAATGTAATGCTCCCCAGCTTGGGAGAGGAGGCCGAGCTCTGGGGGGGGGGAGGGAGGGGGGGAACTATGAGGTCATCAAGTCCTTAGCCCCTGGGAAGACTCCGGGGCTAGATGGGCTACCGGGCAGCTTCTATAAAGTGTTCATAGAGGAGATAGTGGGTATGATGGGTAGGGTCTTTAACAGAGTAAGGGGGCCAGGGGAGCGCTTATCTGACATGTTAACGGTGGGGATCACAGTCTTCCCGAAAGTGGGCAAGGACCCTCTTCAGTATGGGTCCTTTTGGCCTATATCCCTTCTCAATGTGGATGTAAAGATATTTGCCAAGGTTTTGGTGAATATGTTAGCCAAATGGATGCCTACATTGATAGATCCTGACCAGAGGGGCTTTATAGGGAGGGGACAGACTTTGGATAATATCAAAAGAGTGGTCAATGGGTTGTGGTGGGCATATCAACAGAAGGAGCAGGCAGTGTTATCGATCGATGCTGAAAAAGCATTCAGTCGTGTAGATTGGGGCTTTTTATTTCTAGTGATGCAAAAGATGGGATTTGGGCCCTGATACCTTGAATGGTTGCAGTTCCCATATACAGACCCGAAGGCACGAGTGAAAATTAATGGCCGCTATATGGCGCCTTTTCCTCTTGAACAAGGCATCCATTAGGGATGCCCCATATCGCCATTACTGTTTGCCTTGGCGGTAGAGCCGTTGGCACAGATTGTTAGGGAGAGGAGGGACATTCAGGGGGTGGATGTGGCAGGGAGGAAACATATTTAATTGTTTGCAGTGTGACGCCATGGGGCAGGTTCCAAAACAACCGGAACAGTCAGAACACTATCTTGGGTCCCGCAGTCTCAATTCCAGGTTTGGTTTTTCAGACAAGCACCCACAATCATTCCTCTCAAGTCCATAGCAAAATCCAGCAGACGGTTTTGTTATGCCAGTTCCAACACCCTGGGCTTCCCTCAGCCCCAGGGCCAGGCATGGCCTCTCCTTCTCAAAGTAAAATAGTTCAGAACAAAAATGCACGAGTCGCAAGTAGCCAAATCAAATCATCCGGATTTAAACCCTGAGTCTTTCTCATAACAAAACAATACTGCTCAGCTGCACAGTAAATAGCTGTGTAGCTGCCCTTCCCTTTCACCCTTCAGATTCACTACAAACTGACTGAACCTGCCCCAGGGCTAGAGCTTTCACTGTCTTGTCCACAGTACCTCCATGGGTTCCTGGTCCTTATTGTTCTCATACACTTGAGCTTCCATAGCTTCTTCCACCTTAGGGTATCTGCCTCCTTCCCCTGGAAACACCGGGAGCTTTTCTAGGGCCTGACCCACTGACCCCTCCCCTCTCCTGCCTCTCTTTGGTTCCAATGTATAATTTCTGGTGAGCCAAGAAAAGTGATCCAGCTCTGGGGCAGATCAGTGGATTGGCCCTGTTCTCCCTTGGCAGGAGTTGTGGAAGGATGTGCCTTCCCTTCCGAGGGCCAGGCCGGGTCTTTCCTGCAGTTGCTGGGTCTGGGTTGTCTATGGGGCTGCAAGGGAGCCTGCACTATCCCAGAAATACTCTTCTCCTGATTATCTAGTGGCTGATCATCACAGCGAATGATATTATGTTAATGATGGTCAGACTTACATTGACATTGCCCAGAGTGGTAGACGTTTTACAGCAATACAGGACAGTGTCAGGATTCCAAATGAATCTCGATAAGACCAAAGCATTGAATATTAATTTGAAGCTGAAGTCTCGGTTCCCTTTTAAGTGGGTGTCAAAGTCTATTAAATATCTAGGAGTGCACATTATGGGAAGTCCATACACTATATATGTGGCTAACTATCCGGAGGTGTGGCGAATAATAGATAGGGATCTCGGGGAGTGGATGGGACTGGAGATCTGGTTAGGATGAATCACAACTATTAAAATGAATATTCTCCTAAGAGTGCATTTCTATTTTCAAGCTTTGCCAATCGCAGTTCCAGTAGGGAGGTTACGGGAATTACAATGTAAAGTGTTCCACTTTATTTGGAAAAAGAAGCCCCCGGGGGTAGCCAGAACAATGCTATATAGAGCATGGGAAGAGGAGGGGCTAGGGATCCCGGACTTCCAAGCATACTTTTGGGCAGCACAAATATGCCACTTAATAGATTGGTGAGGGTGGGGAAAGGAAGACTTATTTGACTATGGAACAGATGGCGATTGAGACTTGCCCGGGATGTCTTCCATGGCTAAATCAGGATGAGCCAGCACTTCCCAAAGAAACAAACCCATATGTGGGACAATCCTGCGGGTCTGGGATAAGGTACGTAAGAAAATAGAAGGCCAGGGAGAGGAAGAGTTTTCCACTATGCGGACCTTTTGTCATACAAGGAAGTTTAGGCCAAGGGTTGAAGGGGGGGGGGGGTGCATCATCACTGGGAGTGGGCAGGTTTGAAATTATTTTACCAAATGATAGATGGAGGGGCGTGGGTACTGTTTGTGGAGTTGCAGGAGGAGTATGGGCTGCCTAAGGAGGATCTTTTCCAATGTTGGCAAGTGATTCATTACCTTTGTCACAAATTGGGAAGAAAAGGTGTGGGGAAAGATTATACCAAGTTGGAGGTCATTTGGTATGGGAGGAGGAAATCTAGGGGTAGCGTTCTCCGAAATGCTTCCCATTCCACGTGCAGGATCCAAAAGGCAGACAGAGCTCCAGAGTCTCAATACGTGGATGAGACAGTGGTGCAAGGATGAGCGTTTTGGATCTGTTAAGAAATGAGGAACATTCTGGGGAAAGGAGGGGCTCTTCACCTTAACGGGGAAGGAGCCGGGCTGCTGGCATTAACCTTTAAAAAGGAGATAGAGCAGCTTTTAAGCTAGATAATAGGGGAAAGCCGACAGTCGCCCAAGAGCGCATGGTTCGGAACAATGTATCCTTGAAGGCTACTACCAAAAAAATGAAGTTAGGGCACATCAGCAGAGAGGTTCCAGTAAAGACAAAGGTAGCCCAAATGTCCTTGAGTACAAAGCAGACAGAGCTTAAAGATTCAAAATTATCCCTGCCTACCGATAACCAGATTAATATGAATAAAATACGGTCTCTAAAATGCTTGTATGCAAATGCTAGAAGTCTAAAAAATAAGATGGGAACGTTAGAATATATAGCACTAAATGAGACGTTAGATATGATTGGTATCTCAGAGACATGGTGGAAGGAGGACAACCAGTGGGACACTGTGATACCTGGGTACAAACTATATCGTAATGATAGGGATGATCAAATTGGTGGAGGGGTTGTGCTCTATGTTAGAGAGGGCATTGAGTCACAAAGAATTAAAGTTCTACAGGAAACAAAATTCGCTGTAGAATCTCTATGGCTTGAAATTCCATGTAAAAAGGGGAAGGCGATGGCAGTGGGGGTGTACTATCGTCTGCCTGGCCAGAATGAACAAATGGATGATGAAATGCTCAAAGAAATCAGGGAAGCTAACAAAAGTTACAGAACGGTAATAATAATGGGTGATTTAATTACCCTGGGTCAGTGTCATGGCAGGACATGCTAGAGAGAGAACGTTTCTAGATGAAATAAATGACTGCTTCTTGGAGCAGCTGGTTCATGAACCGACCAGAGGGGAAGCCATTTTGGACTTAGTCCTGAGTGGAACACTAGACCAGGTGCAAGAGATAAGGGTGTTGGGGCCACTTGGCAGTAGTGATCATAGCATATTTGCGTTTCATTTAATTAATGGAGGAGGGATGGTAAGGAAATCCACAGTACTGCCTTTTAACTTTCGAAAGGGAGACTATGATAAAATGAGGAAAATAGTTAAGAAAAAACTAAAAGGAGCAGTTGCAAAGGTTAAAGACTTACATCAAGCTTGGGTGGTGGTTAAAAATACTATCTTGGAAGCCCAAACCAGCTGTATTCCACGCTTTAAGAAAAGTGGAAGGAAGTCCAAAAAACTGCCAGCATGGTCTAAAGGTGAGGTCAGAGAGGCGGTTGTTGCCAAAAAAGCATCTTTCAGGAAATGGAAAAAAGAGCCAAATGGCGAAAACTGGGAAACAGCACAAGCATTGGCAAGTTAAGTGCAAAGCATTGATAAAGCAGGCAAAGAGAGAATTTGAGAAGAAACTTGCTGTGGAAGCAAAAATGCATAATAAAGACTTCTTCAAATACATTCATAGCAAAAAACCTGTGAGTCAGGTGGACCATTAGATGATAGAGAGGTAAAAGGGGCACTAAGAGGGGTCAAGGCTATAGCGGAGAGACTGAATTAATTCTTTGCTTCGGTTTTTACTGAGGAAGATGTAGGGATGTTATCCATGACTGAAGTGGTATTTAAAGGTGATGCTGCAGAAGAATTGAAAGAAATATTGCTACACCGCAAAGATGTATTACAACTATTTGAGAAACTCAAGAGTAGCAAATCACCTGGACCGGATTGTATACATCCAAGGGTATTGAAAGAACTGAAATATGAGATTGCAGTCCTGCTATTAGTAATCTGTGAACTAGCATTAAAATCATCTCTAATACCTGAATATTGAAGGATGGCCAATGTAACGCAAATTTTTAAAAAGGCTTCCAGGGGTGATCCGGGAAACTACAGACCGGTGAGCCTGACGTCAGTACTGGGAAAAATGGTATAAACCATCATAAAGAACAAAATTACTCAGCATGTAGATAGTCATGGCTTAATGGGAGACAGCCAACATGGCTTTAGACAAGGAAGATCTTGTCTTACTAATCTGTTAATGGTTTTTTGAAGGTGTGAATAAACAGGTAGACAAAGGTGAGTTGGTTGATATAGTGTATCTGGACTTTCAGAAAGCCTTTGACAAGGTCCCTCATCAGAGACATTTGGCAAAACTAAAAAGTCATGGGATAGGAGGTGATGTACTATTGTGGATCAGGAACTGTTTACAAGATAGAAAGCAGAGGGTAGGGCTAAATATCCAATTTTCCCAATGGAAAAAGGTGAATAGTGGAGTACCCCAGGGATCTGTGCTGGGTCCGCTGCTTTTTAACATATTCATTAATGACCTGGAAAAGGGAATAACGAGTGAGGTTATCATATTTGCAGACGACACAAAACTATTTAAAGTTGTTAAAACCCAAGAGGATTGTGGAAAACTGCAAGAGGGTCTTGATAAATTGGAAGACTGGGCATCCAAATGGCAGATGAAATTTAATGTGGACAAGTGCAAAGTTATGCACCTAGGAAAGAACAACCCAAACTATGGTTACACGATGCACGGTTCGACATTGAGAACCACTACCCAGGAAAAAGATTTAGGCGTCATCGTGGATAACATGTTAAAACCCTCTGCCCAGTGCGCAGCGGCAGCCAAGAAATCAAATAGAATGCTAGGTATCATAAGGAAAGGAATGGAAAATAAAACAAAGGATATTATAATGCCTCTGTATCGTTCCATGGTGCGACCGCACCTTGAATATTGTGTGCAATTCTGGTCGCCGTATCTTAAGAAAGATATAGTGTTATTAGAAAAGGTTCAGAGAAGTGCAACCAAAATGGTAAAGGGGATGGAAGGATACTCCTATGAAGAGAGGCTAAAAAGACTAGGGCAAAGAGACTTCTGAGGGGAGATATGATAGAGGTCTATAAATTAATGAATGGAGTGGAACGGGTAAACGTAGATCGATTGTATCTCCAGGAACAAGCAGGAATGAGTCTTCACATATGGGTACGTCGGTACCGACGGAGCCTGCGCGGGAATGCTCCCCAGCTTCCCAAAAAAGGAAAGCTTTTGGGAGCATCCCACAGTGCCTGTGCGCTGCCTTCCCGCCTTTCCTAACCGCCTCTCTCCAGTTCTTCTTTTCCGCGGAGCCAGCAGGTCGTGTTCCTGTCACCGCTGAAGAAGTTCTTTGTTTTAATTTATTTCTTTGGTCGCGCGTCTGCCTTCTTCGACATCGGACCGGTACCGCCGGTCTTTTCTTTCTTTTCTTAAAAAAAAAAAATATATATATATTTTTCCCTCACTTAGTGTGTTTTTCCTCTTTTGGGCCTTATGCCTGACAAGAATTTTCCTCATGGAAAAACCAGCCTCCGGGTTTAAAAAATGCACTAAGTGCAGCGGTACTATTTCTGTTACCGACACCCATGAATGGTGTCTCAAATGTTTGGGTCCTGACCACTCCATTTTGCATTGTTCATCCTGCTCCTTGATGTCTAAACGAGGCTTACAGAACCGAGCAGCCAAGCTTCATGTTCTGTTTCCCTCTGATGCAGCTTCAGTGGCATCGACGTCTTCCAGGGCCTCTTCTTCCTCCCATGGATCTCAGGTAACCAAACATAAAACCAGCCGGTCCTCGAAGGGTAGATCTCCTTCCAAGCATCGAGATGCCTCCGGGCTTGCCCTCGAGGATCCTGCACCGGCAAAACTACCCCGGCGGGAAACTCTGGCTTCCAAAGCTCCACCTATGGGGTTACAGGTTGACATCGATGGCACGGCCTCGACCGATCACCTGTTAGAATGCTCTGGGTTACCGGCACAACCTTCCGGTACCGAATTCCAGGCATTCATGGCGTCGATGGATCAGAATGTTCTATCCATGCAGCAGGCTATTACGGCCTTCATTCAAGCTGCGACGCCGCTGATACCACAACAAACTCCGTTGTCGGTATCGGCCCAGGTACCGGCACCAATGCCGGTACCGGTACCAACTGCATCGACATCGGCCATGGTGTCGACTGCAGCGGTTCCCTGCCTAGGGATGCCCATCGGTACCGCACCGGTACCGGTACCAACTGCATCGACATCGGCCATGGTGTCGACTGCAACGGTTCCCTGCCTAGGGATGCCCATCGGTACCGCACCGGTACCGATAACACCCGATGTCGATATGGCTCGGTACGCGTATCGAGCTTTAAAAGAGCACCCTGACAGTCGATACTTTGATTCCTCCGAAGATTCTGATGCATCGGAGGCGTCTGCTGAAGTATCCATAGTCCTTCCTGAAGAGCCGCCTTCTCCAAAAAGAAGAATGTCTCCTCCAGAAGACTTGTCCTTTCAAGACTTCATAAGAGAAGTGGCTAAAGGGCTTTCTATTTCAGTAACATCTGAATCAGAGCCTAGAGCAAAAAAATTAGATATTTTAGGTTATCCTAAGGCTCCTAAGGAGGCAGTCACCTTGCCAATTCATGAGATTCTTTATGATCACATGATTGACTTATAGGAGACTCCTCTCACTATCTCTCCTCATTCTCGTAGGTTGGACACCATGTACCGTGTCCCTCCTTGTCCTGGTTTTCATAAAACACAGCTTCCTCACCATTCTATTGTGGTGGAGTCAGCTATGAAAAAGATAGAGTGCAAAAAGACACTCCTCTGCTCCTCCAGGAAGAGAATGCAGGACCTTGGATGCTTTTGGTAGGAAAATCTTCCAAGCCAGTATGCTCATTGCCAGAATCAACTCCTATAGTCTTTATATGGGGATGTTTCTGAAAGAAGTTGCAGATAAGCTGCACACTTTCCTCCCTTTTCTTCCAGAGGATAAAAGGGAAGAATTTCTTATTTGGCTTAAGCATACTCAAGATATTTCAAAGTTTTCCAACCGTGCAGCTTTTGACTCCTTTGAGGGTGCCAGCAGAGCTTCAGCCATTGCCATAGCTGCACGCAGAATTGCTTGGCTCCAAGCTTCTGATCTAGAATCTTGGGTCCAGGATGGCTTGGGAAATCTTCCTTGTACAGGAGAAAAACCTGTTTGGCAAAGATTGGCAAATAAAAGCCACTCAAATGGATGCAAAAAATTCTGCTTTGGATAGACTTTCAAAGTCGACCTCCATTCCTGCCAAGAAAAAAACTTTCAAGAAGTCTTTTTTCAAGAAAGGCAGATTCCATCCTGCTTCTGGCCAGCAATCATCTACAGGTCGCTTTGCTGCTAAGCGTCAGCAACCTAAGCAAGCCAGGCCTAAGCCTACAGGGGCTGCTGCAACTCAGCAGACCCAGCCTCCTCAGGGCTTTTGACTTGATGCTAGAGAACTTAGCCTTTCTGGCTCTGAAACAGCCAGAGCCTCTCACCATCCAGGAAGGTTAGCTCACTTTTCTCCTAGATGGGAGCAAATTACAACAGAGCAGTGGACCCTCTCCATCATAAGGGAGGGGTACAAACTTCATTTCTCAAACCTTCCTCCTCACACCATGGTGAGACATTTCAATTCTCCAACATCTCTCCTCGATCTTCTAGGTCAGGAGGTGGCTGCCCTTCTTGCCCAAGGGGCAATAGAAGAAGTACCTCTTCTTCAACAAGGGTCAGGGTTTTACTCCCCCTACTTTCTGATCCCAAAGAAAACAGGGGGCTACAGACCCATATTAGATCTCAGAGAATTGAACAAATTTCTTTGCAAGGAGAAATTCAAGATGCTTTCTCTAGGCACTCTCCTTCCATACCTGCAGAGTCAGGCTTGGCTTTGTTCTCTAGATCTCAAGGATGCATACACCCATGTCCTCATCCATCCTTCTCACAGAAGGTTCCTCCGTTTCCTTTTCCAAGGGTGCTTCCTTTCGGTCTGGCCTCTGCTCCAAGAGTGTTCACCAAATGCATGGCAGTAGTAGCTGCATTTCTACGCACTCTGGGAATATTTGTATTCCCATACCTGGATGACTGGCTCATCCGAGCTCCATCTCAGTCAGAGGCCCAGACTTCCCTGGACTGCACAAGGCGCATTCTGCAGTTTCTGGGACTTGTGGTAAACCTCCCAAAGTCCCAGCTCACCCCTACTCAGTCCCTAGAATTCATAGGGGCCTGGCTAGATACCACCACTGCAAGGGCCTATCTTCCTCAGGCCCGTTGCCTACGCCTAGTGCAGTTAGCTTCCCAGATTCAGTCAAAAAACCATTTAACTGCCCGGGAGATGCTACAACTGCTAGGCCACATGGCATCCACAGTGCATGTGGTCCCCTATGCTCGCCTTCACATGAGAGCAGCTCAATGGACTTTGTCCACCCAGTGGACTCAAGGATCAGGGGGTCTGTCAGACAAAATATCAACCTCCAGGCGCCTCTTTTGGTCTCTCCAGTGGTGGAAGTCCACCCAAAATCTGTTGCTGGTGTCCCCCTTCCAACAGTTGTTGCCCCAAGCAACCCTCACAACAGATGCCTCCCCAACAGGTTGGGGAGCTCATCTACAAGACCTCTGCACTCAGGGCACTTGGTCTCCACAGGAGACCTCTCTGCATATCAACCACTTGGAGCTCGGAGCAGTTTTTCTAGCTCTCAAGGTCTTCCATACCCTGCTCAGCTACAAGACAGTCCTCGTTCATACGAACAATCAGGTAGCCATGTTTTACATAAACAAGCAAGGAGGAACTGGCTCTCTGTCGCTTTGCAACGAAGCTTTAAGATTGTGGGCCTTCGCCAGAGAGCATCAAATCCATCTCCTGGCCGTATACCTTCCAGGAATCTAAAACTCTTGGGCAGACAGACTCAGTCGAGTTCTACTTCCTCACGAATGGTCCCTGCACATGGACCAGGTACTCAGAATCTTTCAAGAGTGGGGAACCCCGGACATAGACCTCTTTGCAAGTTCGTGGAATGCCAAACTTCCCCGGTTCTGTTCCAGAATTCTGTGTCAGGGAGTTCAGGCCAAGGATGCCTTCCTCCTTCACTGGGGTCAAGACTTCCTGTATGCCTTTCCACCCATTCCCTTAATTCCCAAGACTCTGTTCAAGCTCCAGAGGGATCAAGGATCTATGATCCTCATAGCTCCACGCTGGCCACGCCAAGTGTGGTACCCTCTACTTCTGCATCTCTCTCATGCTCCCTCCCTAGACTTGGGAGCTGCTCCAGACCTCCTGTCCCAGGAGGAGGGAACTTTGTGGCACCCAAACCCCCAAGTCCCTTCACCTCAGGGCTTGGTTGCTGAAGGCTTAGACCTTCAAGGTTGGAATCTTTCTCAACAGGTGAAGGATATTCTCCATGCTTCCAGAAAACCTTCTACTAGACGTTCCTATGCTTTTAAATGGAAGAGGTTTTCCATTTGGTGTGCTGAGAAGGGTCTTGACCCTCTAGCACTACCTTTGAATTCTCTATTGGAATATCTCCTGCATCTCTCTAATGCAGGCCTTAAGACGAATTCAGTAAGAGTCCATTTGAGTGCTATTGCAGCATCCCTTAAGCCTCTCAATGGACAGCCTATTTCCTCTCATCCTCTTATTGCAAGATTCATGAGAGGCCTAACTTTAACTAAACCTCCCATTAGGCCTCCTCCGGTGGCATGGGACTTAAATCTGGTTCTTGGTGAGCTTATGAAGCCACCCTTTGAACCCTTAGCCACCACCTCCTTGAAATTTCTTTCCTGGAAGGTTGTTTTCCTCATTGCAGTCACATCAGCTCGCCGCATCAGTGAGCTACAGGCCTTGGTGGCTAATCCTCAGGACCAATCCTCACTTTATGCCTAAAGTGGTCTCACCTTTTCATCTGAACCAAGAGGTATATTTACCTGTCTTCTTTCCAGGTCCTCATGCATCAAGTGCAGAAAGGAATCTTCATACCCTGGATTGTAAAAGGGCTCTCGCCTTTTACTTACAAAGGACTCAGCAACATAGGTCTTCCCAACTTTTTGTTGCTTTTGATCCTTCTCATTTAGGACTTCCAGTCTCTAAGAGAACACTGTCCAATTGGATTGCTCAGTGTATTTCTTTCGCCTACCAGAGTAAGAACCTTTCTCTGGAGGGCCATGTCACAGCTCACAATGTGAGGGCCATGGCAGCCTCTATGGCTCATCTTAATTCTGGGTCCATCGACCAGATCTGTCGAGCAGCCACATGGGCCTCGGTTCATACCTTCACGGCCCATTATTGTTTGGACAAGGACTCCCGCCGGGATGCCTTGTTTGGTCAGGCTGTCCTCAAACCCCTGTTCCATACTTAAACAACTCCTGCCCTCCATCCCTGTTTAGATGCCTGAAATCCAAGGGGGGGGGGGGTAAAGCTCTTCTCAGGGTCTTACAACCCTGGGGATCTCCCGGGCATCTCTAGCTGGGGAGTCCCCATATGTGAAGACTTGTTCCTGGAGATAGCAGTTACTTACCTGTAACAGGTGATCTCTGGGAACAGCAGGAATAAGTCTTCACAACCCACCCACCTCCCCTAGGAGTTGTATCTCTCTATCTTTCCTTTCCTCTCTCTCTTTGTCTCAGCTTTAAAACTCGAACTGGAGAGAGGCGGTTAGGAAAGGCGGAAGGCAGCGCGCAGGCGCTGTGGGATGCTCCCAAAAGCTTTCCTTTTTTGGGAAGCTGGGGAGCGTTCCCGCGCAGGCTCCGTCGGTACCGACGTACCCATATGTGAAGACTTATTCCTGCTGTTCCCAGAGATCACCTGTTACAGGTAAGTAACTGTGCTTTACATCATCAGAATATAAAAAGACTAGGGGACATGCAGTGAAACTGCAGGGTAACCTATTTAAGACTAATAAGAGAAAATATTTTTTCACTCAACGTGTAATCAAACTCTGGAATTTCTTACCAGAGGATGTAGTAAAAGCTGTTAGTGTAGCTGGGTTTAAAAAAGCTTTGGACAAGTTCCTGGAGGAAAGGTCCATAAACCTTTATTTAAAGGGACACGGGATATCACGGCTTCACCCAATACAAGCATTGAGGGACCCTGTGTCTTTTAGGGAAACTGCTAGGTACTTATGACCTAGATTGAGCGCTGTTAGAAATAGGATACTGGGCTTGATGGACCTTGGTCTGACCCAATATGGCATATCTTATGTTCTTATGGGCTGATATTGGCAATTTATAGGGCAGTAAGGGGGACCGCTTGGCTGCAGCATTGGTACATGGCGGAATGGGAGAGAAATCTGGGGGTGGCTATGGATATGAAACAATGGAAGGGAATTTGGGACCAAGTTAGGAGGGCACCCATATCATATCTGTAGCAATTCGGGAGAATTCGTATAAGGTGCTCATGAGATGGTAATATACTCCTCTCCAGCTACATGGTATGCTCCTAGGGGGGTCTGAGCTGTTGGCGGAAATGTGGTAGGGAAGGGTTCTTCTGTCATATATGGTGGACATTTCCTGAAATGGCTCAATTCTGGGAGATGGTAAAAAGGTGGATATCTGATGTAGTGGGTGTGGTGGTAGGTCTGGACGCTTGCATGTATTTGTTGTGGGGGGGGGGGGGATTTGGGGAACTGCGTAAGAACAGGAAGCAGGTTATTGCATGCTTATGTGCATCCAAATGTGAAATCGTGCATAACTGGAAAAGGTTGAACCACCCTCGAAGTTTGGTTGAGGCAAGTAGTACTCATGGAAAGGATGACGGCGCATCACAGGCAATGTCTGACGTGCTTTAAGAAAGAGTGGTGGGGTAGTATTACGATATCTTAGCCGGGTATGAAGAGGGGGAATTCGTATAACCATAAAACCTGGCTGAAACAGAGTTTGAGATATTCTAATGTGGAGGGTTAAGATATTTAACAGAAGGGTGATACGATGATCATGTCATATCATTAATAAATCTGAAAAAAGACAAGGACACAGTTGAATATGGATAAAAATTGTTTATTAAACTGTTTATTACTTTGCATAACCATGATATGATATATTCAATATAAAACAGGATTTTGGAGTATGACACAACATTAGAGCCAGTGAGGCATGTGCTGTTATCCCCCACTTTGTATCTTTGCTTGTGTATGATGGGCATAGGAATATGGATAGGTCTTCACAATGGTTGTTTAATAAAAATGTAAATAATTAAAAGAAAAGCACAGAATGAGGCTCTCTAACTATCTAAGCCACACCAGCCGAAAGGAAAACAAAGATTAATGCTTACAGCACTCCTTGAAGGCTAGAACAGGTCCAGGGTCCAAGTTAAATTCCAGGAACTACCAGGGTCCTTTGCTGATTAAGCAGGCTCTAGCCTTTGCAGGCAAGCTTTGTGGGGTGTTAGAAGAATAATACTTGGGGTGCTTGCACAATTCTGGTAAAGCAAGTGCCATACAGCAGTGGTTCCCAAACGGGGTCACAAAATCCTCATTCGGGGTCGCAGTCGTATGTTGGACTTGGGGTAAGGGTGGGTGAATTGCCCTGTTGGACATTTGAACATACCCGGGGAAGCAACTGATATGGAAGCTGGAGCAGAGGCAGCAAAAATAAGGCGATCACTCCCAAAACATCCGCGGCTGCCTCACTTCAAATCCAGCCATCCTCACTGCCGCTAATCAAAGGTAGTACAGGCGTGGCACCTTTCCTTGAAAACTTTTTATTAGCAGAGTAAAATGGCATAACAAACAACTTCATCATTCATGTCCCTTATTCCTCCCCTCCCCAACTATCCAAACATATTTCCCCTTATGCTTCCCAGATGTTATGATATTGTCCAGTGTATAATTTTGCAAACCAGCTTCACAGGTCATTCCACTTAACCTTCTCTTAGATGTTCATCAGATTCTCCAGTTTGGATTCATTTCATTTTCATTTAACATTTCTAATATACCGCCTTTCATGATATCAAGGTGGTTTACATTGAACAAACTGAAATTACATTGAACAGGGCATTATAACTTGGAGATAACTATTTACAGGGAACATGGGCAATGGAGGGTTAAGTGGCTTGCCCACAAGGAGGACCTGTGGGACTAGAAACCCCAGTTCTTCCGGCCCAAGGTTGCTGTCCTCTAGTGGGATTTGAACCCCCGCCTTTCGGCCTGAGGTAACTTGCCCCAACCACTAGGCCACTCCTCCCTTCGCTGAGCCTTATCCTATCACTAAGGCTTGAAAGTTCTTTACAAGTTCAACTACTTGTTAAGTTCTCAACTTTTCTATTATATAGACCTTTTTGTAATCAGGTCAACTTTTACAACAGCATTATTCCCCAACATTTTGCTCCTCCTCCACCCCCCCCCCCTCCACCCAGCTGCTTATATGCTGCGTCCATCAGAGTGATACCCTCTTTCTGTGAAGGACCATGCCATCCTCTCATTCTTCCTTTCTTATACCATCTTATGCATTAATCCTTTTACCTCCCCTTTCTTCTCCATTGCTCCACCCTCTGCTCCATCTGCCCCCGGTATTGATGCAGTATAAGGGGTCCATATTTTCCTCTATTTCCACTCCTTAAATTATAAGTAATTTTATCAAAACGATACACCTCTCCCATCTTCAATCTCCAGTCTGCAGCACCTTAACCACTGCCACTTTGTAATAGCTCTTTAGATATGGAAAGTTGATTCATCCACTCTTTGTGTCAAATTAGCCTTTTTACACCTATTTTACCCTTCTTTCCTCCCCAAACACATTGCGTTAATCTCTTCTCCCACCAGATCAACAATGATCCTGGCAGATCTATAGGCAATTGTCTAAACAAAAAGAAGAATTTGGGAATAACATTCATTTTAAGAGCTGCTGCTCCCCCCATATAGCTCAAATGGAGCCCTCCCTAATTTGTCAGATCTTTTTCAACTCCTTGCATCAGGGTGGTATAATTTAATCTATTTAGATCTGTGGGGTCTCCTGACAGGTACACCCCTTAGTATTTTATCTTTTCTGTTGCCCACCGGAATGGGAAATTAGGGAGAGAGGAATGCGACAGACCTCCTAGATTCATGGTCTCCATCTTTCCTAGGTTAACCAAAACCCCGATAGGTGGGAGAAAAGATCAATTTCCTGTAATAAGTATGGAAGCGACAACTTCAAGTGAGTCATGAACACCAACTTATTGTCAGTGTAGAACAGTATCTTATGTTCCCCCACCTCTCATCCTGGATTGTACTGATATTCAGATTCTGGCAGACCCATGCCGCAAATGCCTCAGTGGTAATGGCAAACAGCAGAGGGGAGAGTAGACAACCCTGATGCGTTCCTCAGGATAGTGGAAAGATCTCTGAGCTATCCACATTAACCAATACCCTGTCAGACGGGTTCATGTATAAGGCCCAGACTCCTTTTATGAAACCATTGCCAAGATTCAGCTTTTCTAACATGGCAAATAAGAACCCCCCCACTCCACCCTATCAAATGCCTTTTTGGCATCTAACGCTACACAGAGTGCTGTTTCTTGTCTGTTCTTGAGCAGGTCCAGCAAGTTCACCGCTCTTCTAACATTATCTGCAATTTCCCTTCCTTTAATAAAGCCTGTCTGATCCAGATGGATCAATTGAGGCAAAATGCCCTCTACTCTGCGAGCCAGCTCTTTTGCAAATAGCTTTGTGTCACAGTTGATTAAAGCAGTGGGATGGTATGTCCCGCATTGTTCTTTGGCCTTTCCCTTCTTTGGCAGGACAATTATATTTGCAAGGGCTATGGATGTAGGGAGGGAGTTGCCTTCCAGAGCTCCAGAGAATACCTGTGCGAGAAGGGGTGCTACCTCCTCCTTTAAAAGATGATAAAATTCTGATGGGTAGTCATCTTCTCCCACTGCCTTACCTTTCGACAGTGATTGTATCACTACCCTGACCTCTGTAATCAGCCATCCTAACCCTTCTGCCACCTCTACTTCCAGTCTAGGTAGCGTCTTTAGGAAGTCTGCCGCCATCATCACTCTGGTTGTACCCTCCGATTTATGTAGAAATGCGTAAAAATCTTTAAATTCTTTGCAGGTACCCTTCACAGATCGGATTGCCCATCCCTCTGGGCTCTTTATTTCTCCAACCAATCTTTCTGCCCTATTTTTTTTTTTTTGAGCTGCCATGCCAACTGTCTCCTAGCCCTGTTTCCTTGCTCCTGATAGCATCGCTTAGTGAGCCGGAGTAGATGGATGATTCAATCTGTTTCAGGCGCTGTAATCTAGCCTGGGCTACTTGCAACTCTCATGCAGCTCTTGCAGTTTCGTTATTTGTGCCAGTAGCTGATCATGTTCTCGTTTCCTCTTTTTTCTCTTCTGTGATGCTATCTGTATTAAAATTCCCCTAAGGAAGGCATTCTCCAGGACCAAGCAGGAAGTCAGTCCTCACTTATGGGTGACGTCGGCGCCGACGGAGCCCTCGCGGAGCAATTTTCCCCAGCTTTCAAAGAAAGCCTTTGGGAATTGCAGCGCGCATGCGCGGTCGTCTTCCCGCCCGAAGGTGCCATCTTAGCCAGTCTTCTTTTTTCCGCGGAGCCCTACAGACGTCCCCGTCTTGTCCCCGCGAAAAAGTTGATTTTCCTCTTTATTTTATACTTTTTTCTTTCGGTTCGACGCCGATCGTTTTCCCGCCCGGACTCGCGACGCCGGTCTCGAGTCCTCTTACTTTTTTTCGGTTTTTCTGACTTAGTCAGCTTTCGTTTTCGTTTTCCCTGGCAGCCCGGTCCTTTGACCTCGCAGGGGCCCTTTTTCCCCCGATGGCTGCCAGTGGCTTTAAGCGGTGTGGTCGGTGTGACCGAAATATGTCACTAACCGACACACACGACTTTTGCCTCCGCTGCCTGGGCCCGGATCATGAGGAACTGATCTGTGGGCCCTGCAGCAAACTGTCCTCGAAGGCGTTGAGAAGTCGGCGGCATCAGCGTGAGAGAATCTTCGCTGACCCCAGCCGTACCCGGACCTCGTCGGAGGCCTCCGTGTCGAAAGGCTCCAGCTCGGACCGTCGCCGGAGCTCCTCCGACCGGGGTTCTCCCTCCGGGGACCATCGTCGGAAGGAAAAACCCGCGAGGGCGGCGTCGGTGGACGCTCCTGGCTCCGCGAGGGCCAGGTCGCATAGCCCCGACAGCCGCCCCGGGTCCTTGGAGAAGGAACACCTCCCGAAGCGACCTCGCCTGGAGTCGGAGATGCCTGCCCGGGTAAGTCCTGTAGTCCTTCTGGACTCGCCTCCGCGACAGCCGACGTCGGGCCCGACGCCGTCGGGGCCCGAGTCGGGGGCTGCTGGGTCACCTGAGCTCGGACTCAGGTTGACGGCCTTGGAGAGCAGACTGTCTGCCTTCATGGACCAGCAGCGGGCACTGCTCGCTGGCTTCGCTGGCGTCGCTGCCCCGACCGCCGGGACGTCGACGTCCAAGTCGACCCCGGAGACCGAGCCGATCCTCGAGTCGATGAGAACTCGAGTCGATCCTCGGTCGAGGTCGCCCTCGGCCTCCCGTTCGGGACCGAGGTCACCGCCGCCGACTCCCTCGGCGTCGGGGCGGCTGGCGCCGCACCCTGCCCGGGCCGACCCCACCGAGTCCTCGTCGGAGTCGGTCTGGGAGTCTGAGGAGGAAGAGTCACCTGATTCTTTCCGGACTCGGTGTGTCCCATCGGACTCTCCGGAGTCCGAGCCTCGGAAGCAGTCCCCCCGGAGGATGCCCGGTTCTCGGACTTCGTTAGGGATATGGCCAAGGCTTTGGCCTTCCCTGCGGATCCCGAGGAGGAGCCTCGAGCCGAAGAGCTCGACGCCCTCCAGTATGACTCTCCCGCGAGGGAACACTTTACTGTGCCGGTTCCTCCTATGCTGGAACGTCTACTCTTCCGCATGTGGGTGTGTCCGGCCTCCTCGCCGGTCCTGAGCAAGCGGGTCGATTCTATCTATCGAGTCCGCAAGAGCCCTGGCTTTCAAAAGGCACAGCTGCCACACCCATTCCATGGTAGTGGAATCGGCCATGCATCGTCTTAAGAGCCAGAAGATGCACTCCTCGGTGCCTCCTGGAAGGGAGGCCCGTAACCTGGATGGCCTTGGCAAGAAGTGCTTCCAGGGCTCTATGCTCGCCTGTCGTGTCCAGACTTACCAGCTATACATGGGCATGTATCTCAGGGATCTGGCTAAAGAGTTAGCCGGATTCTCCGCTGGTCTCTCCGAGGAGCCCTTGCGGAGGTTCCTTGCCTTGTCCACGGGTATTCGGGAATGCTCAAAGTTCATGTCCCGAGCAGCCTATGATGGCTTTGAAGCCTCGGCTCGCGTAGCCGCAGCCGGCATCGGTGCCCGCCGACAGGCTTGGCTTCAGTCGTCCGACCTTGAGCCCTGGGTACAGGACAAGTTGGTCGATGTCCCCTGCCGAGGCGAAAACCTCTTTGGCAAGCCCATGGCGGAAAAGGCTGCACAAATTGAGACTGAGACTCTCACCAGGACCAGGCTTTCTAGGAAGACCTCCGCCCCTTCCCAGAAAAAGAAGGGCTCGGGAACAAAGTCCTTTTACCCGAGGAAGGCAGCTGCCTACAAACAATACCCCCATTATCAGGCCCCTGCAGCTCCCCAACAGGGCCAGCAGGCCAAGGGACGGGGTAACGGGTCCCGTAGGCAGCAAGCCCCCAAGCCTGCACCACCAGTCCCTGCTCAGCAGGGTGGGGGTTTTTGACTCGCTCAGCATAGCCTCTCCCCCCCCGCTGGTTCCCCCCAGCACCGGAGGCCGGCTGGTTCACTTCGCCCACAGGTGGTCCAGCATCACCGCAGATGCCTGGGTGCTTCAGGTCGTGCGAGAGGGCTACCTTCTCCACTTCCATCAGGTCCCTCCCTCCTATTTTCCGGGAGAGCCTCCGCGCCCCCCTCTGCACAGGGAGTTGCTCCTTCAGGAGTTAGCAGGTCTTCTGCAGGAACAGGCGGTGGAACCGGTGCCACACCACCTGAGAGGTCAAGGCTTCTATTCAAGGTATTTTCTGATACCAAAGAGAACAGGAGGCCTCAGACCCATCCTGGACTTGCGCAACCTCAACAAGTTCCTTGTGCGGGAGAAGTTCAAAATGCTTACCCTTGGAATCCTTCTGCCCTACCTCCAGCAGGGAGATTGGCTATGCTCCTTGGATCTAAAGGATGCCTACACGCACATCCTCATCCACCCAAGCCACCGCCAATACCTCAGGTTTGTGGTGGCAGGAAATCATTACCAGTACAGAGTACTCCCCTTTGGCCTGTCCTCCGCACCGCGAGTCTTCACAAAATGTCTCGCGGTCGTGGCGGCCCATCTCCGGCTTCACGGCCTCTATGTCTTTCCATACCTCGACGACTGGCTCATCAGAGCAGCGTCCGCTCAGGAGGTCACCAACGCCACGTGCCGCACGGTGACTCTGCTGCAGCACTTGGGCTTTGTCATAAACTTCGCAAAGTCCACTTTGCTCCCCTCACAGGATCTCGAGTTCATCGGCGCAAGGCTGCACACTCCTCAGGCGCGAGCGTACCTACCGCTCGACAGGGCTCAGCGGCTCATGGACCTAGCCGACCGCTTTCGCAGCCAGCCCCTGGTCTCCGCCAGGCGCTTCCTGAGACTGCTCGGCCATATGGCTTCCACCGTCCATGTGACCCCCAATGCCCGCCTGAATATGCGGTCTGCTCAATGGTGTCTCCGCCGGCAGTGGCGACAAGCCACAGGCGGCCTAGCAGACCTAGTGCGCGTCTCCGAGCCGCTGGTCTCGTCTATCCGGTGGTGGCTCCGACAGCCGAACCTGATATTAGGAATGCCTTTCCAGTCACCTCAGCCGACCCGGGTGCTGACCACCGATGCATCCCTCCTGGGCTGGGGAGCACATTGCCAAGAGGCACGTACTCAGGGCCTCTGGACCAAGTGGGAGTCTGCTCAGCAGATCAACTTCCTGGAGCTCAGGGCGATCCGCCTAGCTCTCAAGGCCTTCTCCCACCTGACCTCCCAACAGTCCGTCCTTGTCCAGACGGACAATCAAGTTGCCATGTTCTACGTGAACAAGCAGGGGGACACGGGCTCCTTCCTCCTCTGCCGGGAGGCACAGAAGCTCTGCTCTTGGGCCGTCAGTCACGGCATTCTCCTCAAGGCAGTTTATCTCCCGGGCCAAGAAAATTGCCTGGCGGACAAGCTCAGCAGGGTCCTCCAGCCGCACGAGTGGCGTCTGGATCCCTTGATCGTTCAGAAGCTCTTCCTCAGGTGGGGCCTCCCCACGGTGGATCTCTTTGCCAGTCCTCACAACCGGCAGCTTCCTCGCTTCTGCTCTCGTCAGCCACACCCCCTTCGGGTTGCGGCGGACGCCTTTCTGATCTCATGGTCGGGGAGCCTTCTGTACGCTTTCCCTCCCATTCCGTTAGTCTCTCGGACTCTTTTCAAGGTTCTCCGAGACAAAGCCTTCATGATCCTGGTGGCCCCTCGCTGGCCCAGGCAGCCGTGGTTTCCGCTCCTGCTGCAACTGGCGGTGGAGGGTCCAATCCCTCTGGGGGTACAACCGGATCTCCTCACTCAGGATCAGGGGTCCCTACTGCACCCCAACCTCAGGTCTCTCAACCTCATGGCCTGGCTGCTGAAAGGGTAGTCCTTGCTCCTCTTCTCTTGCCGGCGGAGGTGGAGGAGGTCGTCTTGGCTTCGCGACGGCCTTCTACCCGCAAATGCTACGCCCTTAAATGGCGTCGCTTTGCAATCTGGTGTTCCCAACAGTCTCAGGATCCCTTCTCCTGCCCGGTGTCGGTGATCCTACAATACTTGCTACACCTCTCTAATCTGGGACTTAAGTCCAACTCCGTCAAAGTTCACCTCAGTGCTCTTTCAGCATATCATGTGCCGGTGGGCGGCAGACCTCTCTCCAACGACCCTCTCGTAGCGAGGTTTCTCCGAGGTCTCCTTCTACTTAAACCACCTCTGCGCCCGCCAGCGCCGGACTGGGACCTGAATGTGGTTTTGCAGCGGATCACCTGTCCGCCTTTTGAACCTATGGCTACATGTTCTCTCCGTTTTCTGTCTTGGAAAACACTGTTCTTGATAGCCCTCACTTCCGCTAGGCGCGTAAGTGAATTGCAGGCCCTCGTGTCTGATCCCCCTACACTCGATTCTACAAGAATAGGGTAGTCCTACGGACTCACCCAAAGTTTCTGCCTAAAGTGGTCTCCCCTTTTCACATGAATCAGGAGGTGGTACTTCCAACCTTCTTTCCCAGACCACACTCCAGCCGAGCTGAGACGGTCCTCCATACCCTGGACTGTAGAAGGGCATTGAACTTCTACCTTGACCGTACGCGGGAGCACCGTAAAGCTGCTCAGCTTTTTGTGTCTTTTGACCCCAATAGATTGGGGCTCCCGGTCTCCAAGCGTACTCTGTCCATCTGGGTTGCGGACTGTATCTCTTGGGCTTATGGGGCGGCCGGACTCTCCTTAGAAAGTAGAGTCACGGCTCATTGCGTTCGGGCAAAGGCCACGTCAGTGGCTTACCTCCGCTCTGTTCCGCTGGCAGACATCTGCCGGGCCGCTACTTGGTCTTCGAGCCAGACTTTTGCGGTCCATTACTGTCTCGAGAAGGAGTCCCGTAGGGACAGTGCTTTCGGACAGGCAGTCCTCCGTAATCTCTTTGAGGTCTGAGCAACTCCTACCCTCCATCCCGGATGTGGGCTACCGGTGGGTGATAATTCAGCGAAGATTCTATCCTTCTGTGCTGCTGAGCTAGAGGGAGCTCATTTTTGTGCTTAGGGTCTCCGGTAGCCTTGAGCTTGGGAGTCCCATAAGTGAGGACTGACTTCCTGCTTGGTCCTGGAGAAAGCGTAGTTACTCACCTGTAACAGGTGTTCTCCAGGAGCAGCAGGAATCAGTCCTCACTACCCTCCCTCCTCCCCTTGGAGTTGCAATCGTCTGCTTATGTTCTTTTTGCAAATTTTTATGCTGTCTTTTAGCTATGTCATCTGACTGGCTAAGATGGCACCTTCGGGCGGGAAGACGACCGCGCATGCGCGCTGCAATTCCCAAAGGCTTTCTTTGAAAGCTGGGGAAAATTGCTCCGCGAGGGCTCCGTCGGCGCCGACGTCACCCATAAGTGAGGACTGATTCCTGCTGCTCCTGGAGAACACCTGTTACAGGTGAGTAACTACGCTTTCCCTGCGTCCCACATCAAGCCATCTGCCACATTGCCCTTATTTGTATCTATATAGTGCTGTCATTCCATTTTCACCTTCTGGAGCACTTCCTCTTTTTGTAAAATCTGTATCCCTAAGAATAACAGGTGTACTCCCTTTTGGTGCCATTCTTTTGATGCCAGAGGTCCACCAGGTCCATGTCGGCACCATTTTGCGCTCCTCCTTCCCCTCCTGCCCGTCGGCTTTCTGCTTATAATTCATCCGGTCTAATGTCCCCATCCCACCATTCATATCCCCCCCCCCCCCCCCACTAGGTGTGTTTCTTGTAATAACACTATGTCTATGTATGCCTTTATAGCCATTGCCGGTACTCTTTTTGGCTTTATTGGCCAATGTATCCCCCGTACCTTTAGTGTGGCTATTCTATATTCCATCTTATCACTATTAATCCCCACCATTTGTCCTCCCTTCCCTGCCATACCCCTGGTCCATTCACTCTTCCCCACGATGACCTAGTGCAACAGCTTATCTTCTCAATTTCCTCATTTCCCCCTACCCCCATAACTAGGCTTGTTAACCACCATTCTCTCTTTTTATATCTTTTTTACTTCCTCAGACTTGTGTTCCATCTCCCCGTTTCTCACCCCCTCCAAAAATGGTTCACAATCCAACCACTACCCATCCTGGCCTCCCTCCCCTTACTACAGCACTTTCTTATGCATGCATCCTCACCCTTCCATAGCCACTCGATTTCCATTCAATCTGTCTCCAGTGTCCCATTCATCATGCATTCACCCTATGCCTCTGCTGTGCTGTCCCTTATCTGAACATATCAGAAAAAGGTGAAAAAGCACAGTGCAAATAATGTTCCAATCCCTTATTGCGCTGCCTTAACTTTTTCCAGTTGTCGCAATCTCCTGCCCCTTAGCACCATGTCCGTCCAGTGTTTGCACCTTTGCTGTTCAAACTGCATGGTCCACAGAGGTCGCACCCTCGGCTTGTGTGTTAGTGTTCTTGCCCATTTTGGGGTGATTCTCTCTGATCTCCAGGAACAAGCAGAAATGAGTCTTCACATATGGGTACGTCGGTACCGACTGAGCCTGCGCGTGAACGCTCCCCAGCGTCCAATCAAAGCTTTTCGGAGCATCCCACAGCGCCTGCGTGCTGCCTTCCCGCCTTTCCCAACTGTCTCTCCTCAGTTGTTCTTTTTCCGTGGAGCCAGCAGGTCGTGTTCCTGTCACCGCAGAAGAATTTCCTTATTTTTTCTTTATTCTTTTCTGTCGCGTCTGCCTTCTTCGACGCTGTACCGGTACCGCCGGTCCTTGTTCTTTTCTTCTTTAAAAAAAAAAAAAAGACCTTTTTTCCACTTCAGGTGCACTTCAGTTTTGGGCCTTAGGCCCAGAACCTTTTTCCTTAACTATGGAAAAGCCTGCCTCAGATTTTAAGAAGTGCACAAAATGTGGCGGTACTACCTTCGTCACTGACACCCATGACTGGTGTCTAAAATGTTTAGGTCCTGACCATTCCATAACAGATTGTATGTCCTGTTCCATGATGTCTAAGAGGGGTCGTCAGACCCGAGCTGCCAAGCTCAGTACCCTGTTTCCCTCTGATGCGGCTTCGGTGGCATCGACATCTTCCAAGGCTGCTTCTTCCTCACATGCATCTCAGGTAACTAAACATAATTCCAGCCGGTCCTCGAAGGGTAGATCTCCTTCTAAGCATCGAGATGCCTCTGGCCTTGCCCTCGAGGATTCTGCACCGGCAAAATTACCCCGGCAGGAGGCTTCGGCCTCTAAAGCATCATCATCAGGGTTCCAAGATGATCTCAATGGCGTGGCCTCGACAGATCTCTTGGTGCCATGCTCTGGGGTACCGGTGGCTTCCACCGGTACCAACTTCCAGGCATTGACGGCGTCGATGGATCAGAGAATTCTGTCCATGGAACGCAGTCTGGCGGCTTTCCTTGTGGCATCGACGACCGTGGTACCGCAACAGACTACTCCGCCGGTACCAGCACTAGCATCGCCATCGGTACTGATCCCGGTACCGGTGGCATCGACATCGGCTTCGGTGTCCGCTATGCCGGTACTTTGTCCTCTGAAGCCCTCCAGTACCGATAAGAACATAAGATATGCCATACTGGGTCAGACCAAGGTCCATCAAGCCCAGTATCCTGTTTCCAACAGTGGCCAATCTAGGTCATATGTACCTAGCAGTTTCCCCAAAAGACACAGGTTCAGCAATGCTTGTACTGGGTCAAGCATTGATATCCTGGGTCACTTCTTAATAATGGTTTATGGACCTTTCCTCCAGGAACTTGTCCAAACCTTTTTTAAACCCAGCCTTTACTACATCCTCCGGTAACAAATTCCAGAGTTTGATTACACGTTGAGTGAAAAAATATTTTCTTTTATTAGTCTTAAATAGTTTAACCTGTAGCTTCATTGCATGTCCCCTAGTCTTTCTATATTCTGATAACGTAAACAATCGATCTACGTTTACCTGGTCTACTCTCTTCATTAATTTATAGACTTCTATCATATCTCCCCTCAGCCGTCTCTTTTCCAGGTTAAAGAGCCCTAACCTTTTTAGTCTTTCTTCATAGGAGTATCCTTCCATCCCCTTTACCATTTTGGTGGCTCTTCTCTGAACCTTTTCTAATAACTCTATATCCTTTTTAAGATACGGCGACCAGAATTGCACACAATATTCAAGGTGCGGTCTCACCATGGAAGAATATAGAGGCATTATAATATCTTTTGTTTTATTTTCCATTCCTTTCCTTATGATACCTAGCATTCTATTTGCTCTCTTGGCTGCCGCTGCACACTGGGCCGAGGGTTTTAACATGTTATCCACAATGACGCCTAAATCTTTTTCCTCGGTGGTGGTTCCTAATGTGGAACCTTGCATTGTATAACCATAGTTTGGGTTGTTCTTCCCTAGGTGCATAACTTTGCACTTGTCCACATTAAATTTCATCTGCCATTTTGATGCCCAGTCTTCTAATTTATCAAGATCCTCTTGCAATTTTTCACAATCCTCTTGGGTTTTAACAACTTTAAATAGTTTTGTGTCATTTGCAAATTTGATAACCTCACTCGTTGTTCCACTTTCCAGGTCATTTTATGAATATGTCAAAAAGCAGCGGACCCAGCACAGATCCCTGTACACCACTATTCACCTTTCTCCATTGGGAAAATTGTCCATTTAGCCCAACCCTCTGCTTTCTGTCTCTTAACCAGTTCTTGATCCACAGTAGTACACTGCCTCCTATCCCATGACTCTTTAGTTTTGCCAAAAGTCTCTGATGAGGGACCTTGTCAAAGGCTTTCTGAAAGTCCAGATACACTATATCAACCGACTCACCTTTGTCCAACTGTTTATTTACACTTTCAAAAAAACATAACAGATTAGTAAGACAAGATCTTCCTTGTCTAAAGCCATGTTGGCTGTCTCCCATTAGGCCATGACTATCTACATGCTGAGTAATTTTATTCTTTATGATGGTTTCTACCATTTTTCCCGGTACTGACTTGAGACTCACCGGTCTGCAGTTTCCCGGATCACCCCTGGAACCCTTTTTAAAAATTGGTGTTACATTGGCGATCCTCCAATCTTCAGGTATTAGAGATGATTTTAATGATAGTTCACAGATTACTAATAGCAGGTCTGCAATCTCATATTTCAGTTCTTTCAACACCCTTGGATGTATACCATCCGGTCCAGGTGATTTGCTACTCTTCAGTTTATCTAATAGTTGTAATACATCTTCCCGATGTATCGATATTTCCTTCAATTCTTCCGCACCTTTAAATACCACTTCAGTAAAGACTGAAGCAAAGAATTCATTCAGTCTCTCCACTATCGCCTTGTCGCCTCTTAGTGCCCCTTTAACTCCTCTATCATCTAATGGACCAACTGACTCTCACAGGTTTTTTGCTGCGAATGTACTTGAAAAAATCTTTATTTCGCGTTTTTGCTTCCACAGCAAGCTTCTTCTCAAAATCTCTCTTTGCCTGCTTTATCAATGCCTTGCATTTGAATTGCCAGTGCTTGTGCTGTTTCCAGGTTTCGTCGTTTAGCTCTTTTTTCCATTTCCTGAAAGATGCTTTTTTTTCAACAACAGCCTCTCTGACCTCACTTTTAAACCATGCTGGCAGTTTTTTGGACTTCCTTCCACTTTTTTTAAAGCGTGGAATACAGCTGGTCTGGGCTGCCAAGATAGTATTTTTCAACAACACCCAAGCTTGATGTAAGTCTTTAACCTTTGCAACTGCTCCTTTTAGTTTTTTCTTAACTATTTTCCTCATTTTATCATAGTCTCCCTTTCGAAAGTTAAAAGGTAGTACTGTGGATTTCCGTACTATCCCTCCTCCACTAATCAAATGAAAGGCGATCATGCTATGATCACTATTGCCAAATGGCCCCAACACCCTTATCTTTTGCACTAGATCTGGTATTCCACTAAGGACCAGGTCTAATATGGCTTCCCCTATGGTCGGTTCATGAACCAGCTGCTCCAAGAAGCAGTCATTTATGTCATCTAGGAACTTTATCTCCCTAGCATGTCCTGCCGTGACACTGACCCAGTCGATACCGGGGTAATTGAAATCACCCATTATTATTACTGCGCTGTAACTTTTGTTAGCTTCCTTGATTTCTTTGAGCATTTCATCATCCATTTGTTCATTCTGGCCAGGTGGTGGATAGTACACCCCCACAGCCATCGCCTTCCCCTTTTTACATGGAATTTCAGTCCATAGAGATTCTACAGCAAATTTTGTTTCCTGCAAAACTTTAATCCTTTCTGACTCAATGCCCTCTCTAACATAGAGTGCAACCCCACCACCAATTTGATCAGCTCTATCATTACGATATAGTTTGTACCCAGGTACCACAGTGTCCCACTGGTTTTCCTCCTTCCACCATGTCTCTGATATTCCAATCATATCTAACCTCTCATTTAGTGCTATATATTCTAACTCTCCCATCTTATTTTTTAGACTTTTAGCATTTGCATACAAGCATTTTAGAGACACTATTTTATTCATATTAATTTGGCTATTGGTAGACATGGGTAATTTGGGATCTTTAAGCTCTGTCTGCTCCATACGTGAGGGCATTTGGGCTACTTTACTCTTTTTTGGAACCTCTCTGCTTTTGGTAGTATCCTTCAAGGATACATTCTTCCGAACCATCTGCTCTTGGGCGACTGTCGGTACCGGTGATTCCCGATACTGATCCCAGTCGGTACGGGTATCGGGCATTTTAAGAGCATCCAGACAGACGATACTTCGATTCCTCTGACGACTCTGAGGATTCTGAGGAGTCTGTCGATGCAGTGATGCTTCTTCCACAGGAGGAGTCCTCTCCTAAACGTAGGATGTCTCCAGAGGATTTGTCTTTTCAAGACTTTATCAGAGAGGTGACTCGGGGTCTCTCTATTACAGTGGCACCTGAATCAGAGCCCAGAGCCAAGGAGTTAGATATTTTACAATATCCTAAAACTCCTAAAGAGGCAGCTACCTTACCTATTCATGAGATTCTGTATGATCTCATGTTGAGGATGTGGGAAGCACCTCTGACTACCTCTCCTCATTCTCGCAGGTTGGACACCATGTATCGTGTCCCTCCTTGTCCTGGTTTCCATAAAACTCAACTTCCTCACCACTCTATTGTGGTTGAGTCTGCAATGAAAAAGATTAGAAGTGCCAAAAGACGTGCCTCTAATCCTCCAGGACGTGAATGTAGAACCCTGGATGCTTTTGGAAGAAGAGTCTTCCAAGCTTCCATGCTTGCTGCTAGAATTAATTCCTATAGTCTTTACATGGGAATGTTCTTAAAAGAAGTCACTGACCATTTGCAGACTTTAAGTCCTTTTATGTCTGAGGATAAAAGGCAGGAATTTCTCACTGGGCTCAAACATGCCTAAGATATCTCCAAATTCTCCAACCGTGCAGCTTTCGACTCCTTTGAATGCGTAAGCAGAGCCTCAGCTATTGCCATAGGTGCACGTAGGATTGCTTGACTTCAAGCATCTGATTTGGAGATCTGGGTTCAAGATGAATTGGGAAATATCCCTTGTACAGGTGAGAACCTGTTTGGTAAGGATTGGCAAGCAAAGGCCAATCAGATGGATGCTGAAAATTCTGCTTTGGATAGACTATCCAAATCCACAGCTGCTCCTGCTAAGAAAAGGTTGTTCAAGAAAACACCTTTTTCTAAAAAGGGAAGATTCTATCCTGTTTATGGTCAGCGGGCGTCTTCTGCAGCTTCCAAATGTCAGCAATCCTCCAAACAGAGCAAAGCAAAGGCTGCGAGGCCTGCTCCAGCCCAGCAGCCTCAGCCCCCTCAGGGCCTTTGACTTTCTGCTAGAGAACTTAGCCTTCCTGGCTCTAGAAGGACCAGAGCCCTCCACCATTCCAGGAAGGTTATGTCACTTTGCTCCCAGGTGGGAGCAAATTACAGCAGAGCATTGGACACTCTCCATCATAAGAGAGGGGTACAAACTTCATTTCTCAAGCTTGCCCCCTCTCACCAGAGTGCACCAGTTCAATTCTCCAACCTCCCTCCTCAACCTGTTGGAACAGGAGGTTGCCACTCTTCTTGCCCAGGGGGCAATAGAGGAAGTGCCTCTTCAACAACAGGGCACAGGGTTCTACTCCCCCTATTTTCTTATTCCAAAGAAAACAGGGGGCTTCAGACCCATCTTAGATCTCAAATAATTGAACAGATTCCTAGTCAAGGAAAAATTCAAGATGGTTTCTCTAGGAACTCTGCTGCCATACCTTCAGAGTCAGGATTGGCTTTATTCTCTAGATCTCAAGGATGCGTACACACACGTTCTCATCCATCCAACTCACAGAAGGTTCTTTCGGTTCCTTTTTCAGGAGAAGCACTTTCAATACAGAGTGCTCCCTTTTGGTCTGGCCTCTGCACCAAGGGTGTTCACGAAATGCATGGCAGTAGTAGCTGCTTTTCTGCGCACCCTGGGAATATTCGTCTTCCCTTACCTGGACGACTGGCTCATTCGAGCTCCCACTCACTCAGAGGCCAAGACTTCTCTCACCTGCACAATGCGTATCCTTCAGTATTTAGGGCTGGTAATAAACATCCCAAAATCCAATCTGATCCCTACTCAGTCCCTGGAGTTTATAGGGGCATTGCTGGATACCACAAGGGCAAGGGCCTATCTTCCCCAGGCCAGTTGCCTTTGCTTGGTGCAGTTAGCTTCTCAAGCATTGTTAAAACCCCTACTAACTGCTTGAGAGATGTTACAGTTACTAGGCCACATGGCATCCACTGTACATGTGGTACCATATGCTCACCTTCACATGAGAGCAGCTCGTGGACTTTATCCACCCAATGGACCCAGGCAGTAGGCTGCCTGTCGGACAAAATAGCAAACACAAGTCGCCTCATTTTGTCTCTCCAGTGGTGGAAGTCCCCTCAAAACTTGTTGCTGGGGTCCCCCTTTCAACAACCTCTACCCCAAGCAACTCTTACAACAGATGCTTCTCCAATGGGCTGGGGAGCTCATCTTCCGGACCTCTCCACCCAGGGCATCTGGTCCCCACAGGAGACTTGTCTATATATCAATCTCTTGGAACTCAGAGCAATCTTCCTTGCTCTATGAGTTTTCCACACCCTGCTCAACCACAAGACAGTCCTTATCCACACGGACAATCAGGTAGCCATGTTCTATGTAAACAAGCAGGGAGGAACTGGCTCTATGTCGCTTTGCAACGAAGCTCTGCGACTGTGGGCCCTCGCCAGAGAGCATCACATTCATCTTCTGGCAGTTTATCTTCCAGGTATTCAAAACTCTTGGGCGGACAGACTCAGTCGAGTTCTGCTTCCACACGAGTGGTCCCTACATATGGACCAGTTATCCAAGATTTTTCAAATTTGGGGAACCCCGGACATAGACCTCTTTGCAAGTCCGTGGAATGCCAAACTTCCCCGGTTCTGTTTCATAACTCCAGCTCAGGGGGCTCAGGCAAGGGATGCTTTCCTCCTTTACTGGGGTCAAGACTTCCTGTATGCCTTTCCACCCATTCCCCTAATTCCCAAAACCCTGTTCAAGCTTCAGAGAGACAGAGGCCACATGATTCTCATAGCTCCACATTGGCCACGGCAAGTGTGGTACCCTCTGCTTCTACATCTCTCTCAAGCTCCCTCCCTAGAGTTAGGGTCTGCTCCAGACCTCCTCTCTCAGGAGGACGGAAGGTTATAGCATCCTAATCCCCAGTCTCTGCATCTCAGGGCTTGGTTGCTGAAGGCCTAGATCTCCAGGATCTTCATCTTTCTCAACAAGTGAAAGATGTTCTTTATGCTTCCATAAAACCTTCCACTAGACGTTTGTACGCTTTCAAGTGGAGGAGGTTTACCATCTGGTGTTCTGAGAAGGGTCTTAACCCCCGTGCCATACCTCTGGAATCGTCGCTGGAGTATCTCCTTCATCTGTGTAATGCAGGCCTTAAGACAAATTCAGTAAGAGTCCATTTGAGTGCTATTGCAGCTTCCCTTAGGCCTCTAAATGGGCAACCTATTTCCTCTCATCCTCTTGTAGCAAGATTCATGAGAGGCCTCCTTTTAACAAAGCCTCCCATTAGACCACCCCCGGTGGCATGGGACTTAAATTTGGTTCTTGGTCAGCTTATGAAGCCGCCTTTCGAACCTTTAGCTACCACCTCCTTGAAATACCTTTCTTGGAAAGTTATCGTTCTCATTGCAATCACATCTGCACGCCGCATCAGTGAATTGCAAGCACTAGTAGCTAATCCACCTTATACAAGGTTCCATCATGACAATGTGGTCCTTAGGACTAATCCACACTTTATGCCTAAAGTGGTGTCACCTTTTCATCTCAACCAGGAGGTCTACCTACCTGTCTTTTTTCCAGGACCTCATGCATCAAGTGCAGAGAGGAATCTTCATACCCTGGACTGTAAAAGAGTTTTGTCCTTTTACTTACAAAGGACACAGCAACATAGAAAGTCTTCCCAACTCTTTGTTGCCTTTGATCCTTCTCATTTGGGACAACCAGTCTCCAAGAGAACACTTTCTAACTGGATTGCCCAGTGTATTTCTTTCGCTTATCAGAGCAAGAACCTTTCTCTGGAGGGCCATGTCACAGCTCACAATGTGAGAGCCATGGCAGCCTCAATGGCTCATCTGAACTCTGTATCTATCGATGACATCTGTCGAGCAGCCACTTGGGCCTCGGTTCATACCTTCACAGCCCATTACTGCTTGGAGAAGGACTCCTGCCGGGATGCCTAGCTTGGTCAGGCTGTTCTTAAACACCTGTTCCATACTTAATCAACTCCTACCCACCATCCATCATGGGATGCCAGAGATCCAGGTGGGGAAGTGCAGCCCTGTTCCAGGGACACACAACTTATGGGCTCTCTCCCTAGCATCTAAAGCTAGGGAGTCCCCATATGTGAAGACTCATTCCTGCTTGTTCCTGGAGATATCACAGTTACTTACCTGTAACAGGTGATCTCTGGGAACACCAGGAATAAGTCTTCACAACTCACCCACCTCCCCTAGGAGTTGTCTCTCTCTCTCTCTTTCCTTTCCCTCTCTCTCTCTCTTTGTCTCAACTCTAAAACGTAACTGAGGAGAGACAGTTGGGAAAGGCAGGAAGGCAGCACGCCGGCGCTGTGGGATGCTCCCAAAAGCTTTCTGATTGGACACTGGGGAGCGTTCCCCCGCAGGCTCCGTCGGTACCGACGTACCCATATGTGAAGACTTATTCCTGCTGTTCCCAGAGATCACCTGTTACAGGTAAGTAACTGTGCTTTCTGCAGGCCTCTTTGCTAATCCGTTGTTTCGAGGTGGCTGCCTTGACAGAAGTTCATCCTGTGCCCTGCCAACGATTTCTCGACCGCCTTCGTGTTAGAAAAAACTTCCGGACCCCGTTTTCCATTGTGGTAATTTTTGCTGGGTACCATAGGGCCGCTTTGATGCCTTGTGCTAGTCGCACCCTGCATTGTAAAAGTTCTCAATGGCATTTCACAGCCTCTCCGGCCAGGTCCGGAAATACAAATGCCCGACAGCCCTTGTAGGCCATGTGTCCCATTTTGCAGGCCTCTTGGATGTTGAATTCTTTGTCTTGGAACCAAAGCATCTTGACTATAAAGGCTCTGGGTCGCACTTCTCTGTCCGGACGGGTGCAAAGTTCGCTGTGTGCTCGTCTAATTTGTAGTTTCATGGAACTGGACATCCGGGGAAGCATTCTTGCAGGAGCTGTCACACAAACAACAGTGGGTCTGATCCTTCTACCCCCTCCAGTATCCCAAATAATTCTCGAATTGGATCTGCGGTCTGTATTCTAGTGATCCTCTAATTTGTTTCTCATCCAGGCCACCTGTTTTTGTAGGCGAGGCAGCTCTCCATTTACACAGTGTTGAGTGTCTTCCACCACTCCTATTCTGGTCTTAGCCTAATCCAGCTGAACTCCCAGTGCGCCAGAATTTTCATCAATTTTGGTTGAGACAGAGTCCATTATCTCTTTTTTTTTGAGATGCGAATCGCCTTCAAGACTAGGGAGAGTCCAGTATCTAACTCAGCCCTCAGTCCTGCACATCACTTGCCATCAATAAGCTTGGTGACGGCGCTCGGGCGGTTGTTTTCTCCTGCTGCTTGCACTGCCTTCAGTTTTACTCCATACAACTCACAGAATGTGTTTGTATTTTTAAGTTTAACTGCCTTTGGCATCTCCCACATGTTTCTCTGTTTGCCGAGGGTAGAAACCAGCTTGATCAGCAGAGTTTGTGGGGAGGTGAGAGAACAACTCTCAACCTTGTCTGTTCACCTTGCCAGCCAGACCGGAAGTCAGCGTGGCACCTTTCCGATACAGGCGCACGCATATGCCTCTAAGACTCCTCCAGCCCTCCCTGTCCCGCCCCCTCTGACATGGCAAGTATATTTCAGAGTGAGCAAGACAGGAAGGATCAGCAGAGATTTAGAAGCACGGTGTGCACCTGTATCGGAAAGGCCTGGTGCCTGTGCTATCTTTGGTACAAGACAGGGAGACGGAGGATATGCTCGACATGGGGAAGGGGAAACGAGGAAGACATGAGATGCTGGACAGGGAAGGAGGGAGATAGACAGGAGATGCTTCACGTGGGGATGCTGGACAGGGGGACAACGAGATGCTTGACATGTGGGAATGCTGGGCAGGGAGTCAAGGAGATGCTGAATATGGGTGGGAAGATGACTGGTAAGACAGACAGAGGAATTGGCCTTTTGAGGGGGGACTAGGGAAATAGATGAGATACTGGATATGGGTGTGGAGGACTAGGGAGACACAGGAGATAATGGTCTGGGGGATACTATGGAAACAGAGGAGATGCTAGACATGGGAAGGAGGAGACAGGAGATGTTTGACATTGGGGGATTACTGGAGAGGTGAGAGAGATGAAATGCTGGACATAAAGGTTGCAACTGAAAATTAAGGGTGGTACTAGAGGGAAACAGAGGAGATACTGGATATGGGAAGGAGGGAGGAAGACAGCAGAGAGAAACATAGGCCATATGGTCTTTTTCTGCTGTCATGTTTCTATCTAGTCTGCCCTTCCATATCCCCTTTTTTTCCTTTAGAGATCTTCTGTGTTTGTCCCATGCTTTCTTGAATACAGATACGGTCCTTATATCTACTACCTCCACTGGGAGACTATTCCACGCATCTACCACTCTTTCCCTATAGAAGTATTTCCACATATTACTGCTGAGTTTATCCCCTTTCATCCTCATCCTGTGTCCACTTTTTGCAGAGTTTACTTTCAATTGAAAAAGGCTCTTCTCCAATGCATTTATGCCACAGAGGTATTTAAACGTCTGTATCATATCTCCTCTAGCCCGCTTTTCCTTCAAAATATACATTTTGAGATCTTTAGGTTTGTCCCCATATGATTTATAACGAAGACCACTGACCATTTTGGTAGCCACCCCCTGCACCGACTCCATCCTGTTTATATCCTTTTGAAGGTGTGGTCTCCAGCATTGCATTCAATACTCCAATGAAGTCTCAGCAAAGACTTATACAGAGGCGTTATCACTTCCTTTTTTTCTGCTGGCCGTTCCTCTCCCTATGCATTCAAGCATCCTTCTGGTTTTTGCCGTCACCTTATCTACCTGTTTAGCTACCTTAAGATCATCAGAAACGATCATGTCCAGGTCCCCCACTCTTCTTTCATAGACAGAAGTACTTCATCCCATATACTGTACTTCTCCTTTGGATTTTTGCAGATGAGAAGTATGACCCTGCATGTTTTAGTGTTAAATCTCAGCTTCCAAATTCTCAACTATTCTTCAAGCTTAGCTAGATACCTCCTCGTGTATCTACTCCTTCCTGGGTGTCTACTCTATTGCCGATTTTGGTATCATCCGCACAGAGGCAAAACTTACCCGACAGCCCTTCCTCAATATCAGTAACAAAAATTTTAAAAAGAACCAGACCAACGACAGATCCCTGCAGCACTCTACTGGTAACATTCTTCTCCTCCATTTACCTATACCCTTTGACCCTCGCACTCAACCAATTTCTAACCCAGTCAGTCACTTTAGAGTCCATCCCTAAGGTGCTCAATTTATTTATAAATCATGTGTGCAGAGCAGTGACAAAATCTTTACTGAAATCTAAGTACACCACATCTAGGGCTCTCCCTTGGTCCATCTCTCTGGTCACCCAGTCAAAGAAATCAGTCTGTTCCTGATCGTCACTCCAGTCTAGTCCCGAAACCTCTGGGGTTGTCGTCCTCCTCCCAGCAGTTTTGGAGACTGAGAAACGTCACTCTTGTGATGTCACTGGTATATAAGCACCGGAACTGCCTCCTCACACCAGTTATCTCAGTCTCCAAGCAGCTGGAGGATTGGTGAACCCAGGAGTTCGGGGCTCACTAGAGGAACAATTAAGGAGAGTTTAGGCTTAGAGTTAGAGGGGGGTTTAATCCTTTATTGTTATGGAAAAAAAAAAAAGAATCTCTTGATTCGGTATTTGGGTGCTCAGTTGCTCTTTCCCTCCCGTTGGTCTGGAGTCCTCTCCTTCCCTACCCCCCCCCCCCCCTTCCCTCCCTGGGAGTAGCCATGTGCCTTCTGTTTAGCTGAAGCAGACTTGAGAGAGAACAGCATCCGGTTACCGATCCCACCAAATTGGGGGAGGAGCCAGCAGTGTGCAGAGCTCAGCGCATGAAGTCTTTGCCTGCCAGCGCGTTTGAGCCAATGGATGGCTCTTCAGCTGCTATCTGCAGTGTTTGGAACCGGCTTTCTGAGCCAATAGCGGCAGCTCCCGGTAAGTGGTAGAGCGCGGGGGAGGAGGCACCAGACACAGCTCCGGTGGAAGGTAAGGGGGGTGTTTTAGGCATGAACGGCATCAGGAGAAGCCGGAGAAGCATGGCTTTCGGCGGTGCAGGCCAGACCGTGTGGCAATCGCGTGGGAATCGCCATTTGCATTTGGCTGCCTATAAAGTCATGTAATTCAGCTGGGGAGCCACATTTTTGAAAACTTTCCTCAGAATTTGACTGGGGAAGCGTTACTGAAGGTACCGCACTTAAAAAACAAAACAAAAAATAAATTCAATCCATGGGGGTGTACTTGGCTCTGTTTATGGGCACAAGTAAACACTCTGCGGGGCTCCGGGAAGACAGGATGCCTGTTAGACTGCACTGTTTGCTTTGCGGTGCTAGAAGGGGCTCTGTGTCACAGGACGGTGTATGTAGGGGCTGCAGTCAGGAATCTGCAGCTATGGAGCAAGACTCAGATGCAGGAGCAGGGGCTCAGGAAGGGACGTCTAGGGCCCCTCTAGAGCCAGTATTATCCACATTGCCTGCTCTGGAGCCAGTGCCCAGTACATCTTCAGCGCCGGACCTCCCAACTTCGCAGCCACCTTTACCTGGCGGTCTGGCGGCGATCTTTTCGCCAGATTTCATCGCTCTGCTCCAGCAGGCCTTGAGCAGCTCTCAGAGTAGGCCTTCAGCCAGTTCCTCAGAGGCGGAGCTGGGAGAGAAGAGGCCGAGGACGCCTTTGACGGCAGGAGTGACAGGCATAAGTGCGAAAAGGCCCAGGGGAGATAACGATCAGTTTGAACAGTCGGTCATATCGGAGGACCTACGCTCTGAGGAGCTGGATCCTGACATGGGCGTGGACGATGAGCTGGAAGAAGGCGAGATTACGGAACAGGAGGATCAAGCGAGGGTGGTGCGTGTGTTTCGTACAGAGGAACTACCGGCACTCATTGCTGAGTCTCTCAAGACTCTTAATATGCCGTCCAGTGGACCTGCGGAGGCTTCTACACTGGAAGACCCATTATTGCAGGCCTTTCGAAAGACTCAGAGGGCTTTCCCGGTACACAGTGGTTAGGGAGATGATTCAAGAAGAAAGGGACATGCCATAGGCCGCACTTAAAAGGTCTAGAGTTATGGCACGTCTTTACCCTCTCATAGACCAGGATCGGGAGTTGTTTAAGTCTCTGAGGGTAGATGCGGCCGTGTCGGCGGTTACCAAGAAGACTACAATTCCAGTAGAGGGAAGTACGGCGCTCAAGGATGCCCAAGACCGTAAGTTAGAGACCTTGTTGAAGCAAGTCTTTGAAGTGAATGCACTCTCTTTACAGGCTTCTATTTGTGGAGCCTGAGTGGCGAGGGCCTGCCTACGCTGGGCGCAGCGGATTCAAGGGGAGCACTCGGAGGAGGCGACCGAGGAGGTGTCCAGGCTGGAATACGGAGCAGCATATCATACTCATTATGACTTTATCCGGGGGATATCGAAGAGTATGGCTTCGGTAATCGCGGGGAGGCGATGTCTTTGGTTGCGCAATTGGGCAGCGGATGGCTCTTCCAAGGCGAGATTAAGTAAGCTTCTCTTCCGGGGAAAACTACTGTTTGGAGAAGATTTAGATAAACTGGTAAAGGATTTAGGAGAGTCCAAGGGTGGTAGGTTGCCAGAGGACAAGCAGAAGCAGGGACGCTCCACTCCCAAGCCTCGGGGTCAGCAACGGGAGTTTCGGCGTATCTGTTCCCCGAGGTTTGGCCATAGTCAGCGGGGACGTTTTCCCGGTAGAAGCCAAGGGTTTCGTGGAGTACAAGGAGTGGGCAAGGGCTGTGCGGCTTCCTCAAATCTCAGAAAATCACAGTGAAGTCAGGAGGGCACAGATGGAATGGTTCCCGTAGGGGGTCGGTTGCGGGAGTTTTACCCTGCCTGGGTCCAAATCACTTCAGATCAGTGGGTGTTAGAGGTTATTCAGGAAGGTTATGCGTTGGAGTTTCAGCGGCCGGTGACTAATTCTTTCGTTCAGTCTCTGTGCGAGGCAAGCGCAAAGCGCAAGGTTGTGCAGGAGACAGTGCAAAGACTGCTCTCCCTCAAAGCGATAGTACCGGTTCCTCCCACCAGTTAGGATGCGGTCGATACTCCATTTACTTCGTTGTTCCAAAGAAGGAAGGAACTTATCGGCCTATTTTAGATCTCAAAAGAGTAAATTGCTGTCTCCGGGTGTCTCATTTTCAGATGGAGACCCTCAGGTCGGTTATCGTGGCAGTAAGAAAGGGGGAATTTCTTACGTCCCTAGACCTGTCGGAAGCGTATCTTCACATTCTGATTCGGCAGGAGCATCAGAAATTTCTCAGGTTTGCGGTGCCTATGGGACATTTCCAGTTTCAGGCGCTTCCCTTTGGCCTAGCTACGGCGCCATGGACGTTCACCAAGGTGATGGTGGTGGTGGCAGTGGCCTTGCGAAAGGACATAGTGTTGGTACACCCTTATCTGGACGATTGGTTGATCAGAGCGAAGTCCCGAGCAGAAAGTGTGTCGGCCAAAGTGGTGGTTTTCCTTCAGAGTCTCGGTTGGGTAGTCAACATGGCAAAGAGCAAGTTGGAGCCTTTTCAGTGCCTGGAGTACCTGGGGGCGCGCTTCGATACAAGAGTAGGCCAAATTTTTCTGCCTCAACAGCGGGAGCTAGGGCTCAGGAAGTTGGTCCGCCGGTTTCTCAGCAAGCAGGGGGCCATGGCAGCGACCCTCAAGTTGGTTCCGTGGGCGCGGGCCCACATGAGACCGTTGCAGAGAGCGCTGTTGAGGAGGTGGTCACATCAAAAGGATCAGCTGTCTCAGAGGCTGACTTGTCCGCCACAGACGTGCAAGGCACTTCAGTGGTGGCTGCGTCCAGGGTGTCTAGAAAAAGGGATGCCCTTGGAGATGCCTGCGTCAATATCTCTGACGATGGATGCCAGTCTTGTGGGCTGGGGAGCACATTATCAACTACGATTTGCACAAGGGCAGTGGTCCGATCTAGAGAGGAGTTGGTCAATCAACAGATTGGAGTTGAAGGCAGTGGCGATGGCTCTGCAAGTGTTTCGACCGTATCTCCAGGGAAAGACCATTTGAGTATTCTCCGACAACGCGACCGCGGTGGCTTATATCAGCCGTCAAAGAGGCACCAGCAGTGTGGCACTGGAAGCCGAGGCTGAGAGTTTGTTCGAATGGGCCGAGGAGAATCTGGTGGCTTTGTCGGCAGTGCATGTCGCCGGGGTGGACAATGTGGAGGCCGACTTCTTGAGTCGCGTAAAGGTAGACCCAGTGGAGTGGGTCCTACACCCAGAAGTGTTTACGATGCTGGTGCGTCGCTGGGGGACGCCAGTAATGGATCTCATGGCAGCTTTCCTGTCGGCGATCGGTTCTTCAGCAGAAGGAGAGAGAATGACGGAAGGCCTGGACGCTCTTATACAGGCCTGGCCGGAGGAACAGCTCCTGTACGTGTTTCCACCTTGGGTGTTGATCGGTCAGGTCTTGCAGCGCATAGAGCTTGTGATAAGGAAGCTTATCATATCTCAGGAAGGAGCTATAGAAAAGGTGAAGTGTCTCTGAACAAGCAACCTGTCAGTTCTGGTAGAGATAAGAAAAACAGAATTTTTCCATAAAAGACTACCAGTCCCAGAATGCACCAGGTTTCCAACAGCCATTAGAGGAGCTGAAGTGGGGAAACGTGTGTTCAATCAGGAGGGCTATGAGGTAATCCCCAAGCACTCATCTCAAAGGGCAGGACCTGATTCAGCACAGCTGCGCTGTGCTAGGGTGGAGCACTCATCTAAGCAGAATAAAGGTAGAGTTTATTCTACAGAGAATCATCCTCAGAATCAGCTTGGATATCCTCAGCTTGGACATCTTCATGATCTTGGACAGCTTCATCATCTGGAGGATCATCAGAAGCAGAAGCCAGAGCGGACGGACAGAGAGGGCAAGAAACCCTTTGGAAGAAAGAAGAGAAAAGCATTTGGGAGGTCTAAAGGAGTCCAGAG
The DNA here is from genome assembly GCA_033557465.1 of Ichthyophis bannanicus. Lineage (NCBI taxonomy): Eukaryota > Metazoa > Chordata > Amphibia > Gymnophiona > Ichthyophiidae > Ichthyophis > Ichthyophis bannanicus. The sequence continues at coordinate 1,500,345,651 of CM066032.1, read as the reverse complement.
CAGTACGTATACTGGGAGACATTCAAAAGGCCAGCATACACCATTGGACTGGGGAAAACCAGAGGAGTGGTGCTGCAGAGCTAGGAATCTCCAGACGGTACCTGTGAGGGAGACGGCTGCACTTGGAAGGGACCCTAAGACTCGTGCCAGAAGGTATGTGAAGAGAGATCCAGTGTCCAGGGATCTGGATTGGAAGGATGGACATAAGAACTGGACTACATACTGGCCAGGCTATTTAGAGAGGAACTCTAACAGCAATGGAAGCTCAGGTATGAACACTGATCTATGCCCTAGCTATAACCTTGAAAGACAGCAGGGAAACAAGTATTCTCCTGAGAGTGCTCCATTGAGAAATTCCTCTGTGCCAATCCATGATATTGAACCCATGATTGTTGATGAAGGGGGAGAGGTGGTAGATACAGGCTGTGAATACATGGATTGCTCTCTGTCTAAACTCCTTTGGTAATTTACTGTTACAAAGTACAACAACCATCACAAAGAAATACAAACTTGTTCTTTAATCTACTCAGAAAAGCTCCTGAATAGGATTTGAGCCAAGCAGTAGAAAGTAAGCCAGCTAAGGGGTTTCAGCTGGATAACTGCTAGCAATTGAGCCTTACCTAATTGCTTGTGAGCTCTGAGGAAATCACTTCTGAGTCTATGTGTGAAGATATAAGAAGTTAACCTGAAAAGAACAGTTTTTCCCTACTTTGGGGGTTTTGTTTGTTGTTTGATGCACTGCTAAGAAAATATTAGCTAAAGCCTACAGAAAAGACCAGTTTGTTACCAACCAGGTCTTTATTCTTTTGATTTGATTGCCTGACAAGTTCAGCTGTTGTTTTCCTGATTTTGTTTTTGTAAGTTTAACACTGAAAGCAAGTATCCTGTTTTATGTGCTACCAAGCATATCTGTGTTGGGAGAAATAACCCCATAAATAAATATCTTATTGGCTGTACACTCAAGCACAACTAATTATTGTGAACGGCTGTGTCTGGTGTGAATGGACTACATTTCCCACAATCCCTTGCAAATCATATAAATATATGCCTTTGCCAAGACTGTGAACATTCTCACCCAGGCACCCGTCTGACAAGCTCCACAAAGGACAAGTGATTCTAATAGTGCCGTATTGGCCAAGAAGACCGTGGTATGTGGACTTGGTGCGACCCTTGGTAGGGAAGCCCTGGAAGCTTCCGTTCGCAGGGACCTTCTAACTCGGGGGCCCCTGTGCATGCCTCAGGTGGCTCGATTCTCGCTTACGGCCTGGCTCTTGAGAGGGCTAGGATGAGAGCAAAGGGTTTTTCGGCGGGGGTGATTTCCACCTTGCTGAAAGCTCGGCAAAAGTCCACCTCGTTGGCTTATGTTAGAATATGGCGTATCTTTGAAGCATGGTGTGCGGACAGGGATTTCGTTCCCTTAAGAGCGTCGCTACCACAGGTTCCGTCTTTCTTGCAAGACGGGTTTCAGAAGGGCTTGGTGGCCACTTCGTTGAGGGTTCAGTTGGCAGTGCTGTCCTGTTATAGGGGTAAGGTGCAGGGCGAGGGGCTAGGCGGACATGCAGATGTTAAACGTTTTTTGATGGCAGTAGCTCTGTTGCGGCTGCCACGTAAGCAAATAGTTCCGACGTGGGATCTCCCTTTGATCTTGGGGGCATTGGGGAAAGCACCTTTTGAGCCATTAGCAAGAGCGTCTCTGAAAGATCTCACTCTTAAGGTGGTGTTCTTGGTGGCAATTGCTTCGGCGAGGCGGATCTCAGAATTGCAAGTGTTGTCCTGTAGGAAGTCTTTTCTGTCTGTCTTCGATTCTAAAGTGGTTTTGAGACCAGTACCGTCTTTTTTACCCAAAGTGGTGTCGGCTTTTCATATGAATCAAGTGGTATCTTTGCCGGTATTCGCGGCAGAGAGAGAGAGGGTCATTCCACGGGTCAGTTACATCTGTTGGATATTCGGCGAGCATTGAAAAGGTATATCCGCAGGACGGCCAGTTTCCGTAAGTGGGATAGACTGTTTGTGCTGTTTGCAGGACCAAGACAGGTTGAAGCGGCTTCTAAAACTTCGATTGCCTGATGGTTGAAGGAGGCGATCGCGTCAGCATATCTGTTGAAAGGCCGGGTGGTTCCGGAAGAGCTGAGAGCTCATTCCACTAGGGCGCAAGTGGCGTCTTGGGCGGAATGCAGTTTAGTGCCAGCGGTGGAAATCTGTAAAGCAGTGACCTGGTCGTCTTTGCACTCCTTTGTAAATCATTACCGTCTAGATATTCAGGTGGAAAGGGACACCTGTTTTGGATCGGCTGTGCTTCAGGCTGGTCTAACAGGGCCCTCCCGTTGAATCTGTTCACTGCTCTGTTACATCCCCAGAGGTTTCGGGATTAGACTGGAGGGACGATCAGGGAGGTTAAATTAGACTTACCTGCTAATTGTAGTTCCTGGAGGAACTCCAGTCTAGTCCCGTATCCCGCCCTGATACGTTGGTGGACTATGGCCTGAAGCAGGATCGGGTTTACAGGTAAGCGTCACCTTTAGCGGTATTGAAGCATAGTTCACCGTAGCACAGGGTGTAACTTGGGGGTGGTTATCGGGTCAACATTCTTCATAAGGGGGGAAAGTGGACCTCAGCATGTAAGAAATGCTTCAGAGGTTATGTACATAGTTGGACATGTGGTCCTTAAGATTTCAGTTAGTAGTTTAGATTTTATGGAACAGTTCACTACTTAATTGTTGCTCCAGCGAGTCTGCTTTGTCAATAGGTTACTGGTTTGAGGAGGCGATTCCAGTGCTTATATACCAGTGATATCACAAGAGTGACGTTTCTCAGTCTCCAAAGCTGCTGGAGGAGGATGACAACCCCAGAGGTTTCGGGACTAGACTGGAGTTCCTCCAGGAATTACAATTAGCAGGTAAGTCTAATTTAACCATTTGTCTGACAAGACCTGTCTCTAATAAACCCATGCTGCCTCGGATCTTACAATTCATTGGGCTCCAGAAACCTCTCTGTCCTCTGTTTTAGCAGGGGTTCCATTAATTTATTCACCACAGAGATCAGACTAACCGGCCTGTTGTTCTTAACCTCATCCTTACTTCCATTTTTCTGTAAAGGGACCACATGTGTCTTTTTCCAGTCCTCTGGGACCAATCACAACTCTAAAGAAGCATTGAAAAAGTCAGACAGTAGAGCTGCTAAAACTTCCTCAAGTTCCTTCAATACTCTGGGATGTATCCCATCCAGCCTCATTGCTTTGTCTACTTTTAGTTTAGCTAGTTCCTCAGAAACACAGTCTTTTGAAAATTGTTCATGATCCCCTTCACTTCTGTTGCTATTTGTGACTGTTTTCTGAGGTCCTGCTCTGGGCCCCTCATCTGTGTAGACAGAACAAAAATATTTAAGCAGTTCTGCTATATCCTCATCAGCTTTTACATATTCCTCCCCTTCTCCTTTGAGTCTGGAAATACCACTTCTGCATTTTCTCCTCTTGCTAGCATATCTGAAAAACGTCTGGTCCCTCATTTTATTGCATTGGCTATTTCTTATTTTTGTATCTTTGCTTTCCTGACTGCTTTCCTAGTTTCTTTAAGCTTTTCCAAATATTGATGCTTGTCTTTCTCTTTCTGTGATCTCTTGTATTTTATGAAGGTTACCCTCTTTTTCTTTATCTTTTCAGCTACTTCTTTTGAGAAGCATAGTGGCCTCCTTTTCCTTTTACATCTATCTACCTTTCTAACAGAAAGGTTTGTTGCTTTTAAAATATTCCCTTTCAGTTTTGCCCATTGCTTTTCTACATCCCCCAGCTGTTCCCATGCCACTAACAACTCTTTGAGGTATTGTCCCATTTCGGAACAGTTAGTTTTTCTAAAGTCTAAGACCCTCGCTTTTAATGGACTTTATCAGCCCTCATCCTAATACTGAACCACACCATCTGGTAATCACTGGATGTGAGATGATGTCCTACTTTGACATCAGAAACACTTTCCCCATTGGTAAGCATCAAATCCAGAATGGCCCTGTCACTTGTGGGTTTTGTTACCAGTTGCTGGAATAGTTTTTCCTGTAGAGAATCCAGGATCTCCTTACTTCTAGATGACTCCTCAGATAACTCATATTTATACTGTAAATAGTTGTAGATACTGTAGATAGTTTCCCCAGTTTGAAATCCAAGTTGTATCACCAGTTCACTGTAAGTGCATAACAGACATCCTGTTATGCATAAAAAATGTTATCTGTAAACCGCACTGATTTTAAAGAGCGCGGTATATAAAAGCAATAAATAAATAAATAAGGATGTGCCAATCGACATTCAGTGTATTGACATCACCTATCGGTAGCATTTCTCTGTTCATGGCAATACTGTGTGTGTCTTCTATTAAATCTCTGTTCATTTCTCTCTGTGAAGGAGATCTGTATGTCACACCAATGTAAATGGATTTCCCTCTCCCTCTTTCTAGTGTAACCACAGTTCCTCCTCACTGCCTTTTAAACCCTTAATTCTATAGCTTTATTATTATTTTTTACATATAGTGCCACTCCTCCCCTTTCTCTTACCCTATCTTTCCTGAATAGCCCAGTATAATTTCATCCCAGTCATGGTTGTCCATGAACTATGTCTCTGTAACCGCCACTAAATCCAAGTCAGCCTCTTCCATTAAAGCTTCAACATTTGTGATCTTTTTTCCCATACTACAGGCATTCATGCACACTGCTTTCCAGATGTTGCCCCTTTTACCCATTTCTACAGAGGTATTATTTACCTAAGGGCTTTTGTTTAACTGGGGGGGGGAGAACTAGGGAGACAAGATGTTGGACATGAGAGCAGGGTTAGGGAGACAGAGGAGATGTTCGAAATGGAGGGAAACTAGGAAGATAGAAGTGGTGCTAGACAAGGCTTGACTAGGGAGACAAAAGAGATGTAGGACATGGAGGCTCGGCTAAGGAGACAGAAGTGAGGATGGACAAAGGGACTGGGCTAGGGAGACGAGAGATGCAGGACATGGAGGCTCAGCTAAGGAGACAAGTGAGGCTGGACAAGAGGACTGGGCTAGAGAGACAGAAAAGATGCAGGACATGGAGGCTCGGCTAAGGAGAGAAGTGAGGCTGGGCAAGGGGACTGGGCTAGGGAGACGGAAGAGATGCAGGACATGGAGGCTCAGCTAAGGAGACAGAAGTGAGGCTGGACAAGGGGACTGGGCTAGGGAGACAGAAGAGATGCAGGACATGGGGCTGGGCTAGGGAGACAGAAGAAATGACAGACGTGTTGGGGAGGACTAGGGAGGCAGAAAGGAGTTACTAAACATGGGATATAATGTTTTGTGCTTTACGCAACAATTCCTTGACATTATTATGAAGATGGAACATTGTGCCCTGCTCTGATTGATTGGATTTCTGCGCCTTTCAATTGCCTTTATTTGCTCCATGTAGAGGCTCGCCACTTTCCAGTGTCTGGACTCGTTCTGGCTATCTTGGAACCATTCACCATGCTTGGCAAGTGTTGCGTAAGGGTCGGGGTTCTTCTTGGCATCAAACAGGCTTCTTCCCCCTGCCAGGTAATGCAGATTCTCCAGGAACAAGCAGGAAGTCAGTCCTCACATATGGGTGATGTTGTCACCGATGGAGCCCCTGCGGAAGCATCTCCCCAGTTTTCAAATAAAATCTTCAAAAGATGCCACCACGAATGCATGGTCCCCTTCTCACCCAAGGGTGCCATCTTACTCAGTCTCCCTTTTTCTGCGGAGCCCTACAGACATTCATCTTCCTTTCCTGGGAAAAGTTAATTTTCTTGTGCACTAAAGTGTATCATTCAGTTAGCACCAGTCTCTTTCCCTCTGCTTTGATACTTGGAACCTGTTTAGTTTAGGATTTTTCATCCAGCGTGGTTTCGTACCTTTTAATCACTGGCTGCGTCAAGGGTCTTCGACCACACTGGGATCCTTGTTGCCCCAATGGCCAGTGGGTTTAAGAAGTGTGATTGGTGCTCGAAGTACATGTCCCTTACCGACACACATGACTGTTGCCTCCGGTGTCTAGGTGCTGACCATGACCCAGAGGTGTGTTCTCTGTGTAAAACGATGTCCACTAAAGCCATCCAGAGTCACCAGCAGAAGCAGGATGATATTTTTTACAGGTCAGATTCAGCTAGTAGCCATGCATTCTAAGGCCCCGCACTGATCCTCAGAGTCGCGTAAAGCCCTCGCAGTGCTATAGCGGGCATGCAGGCACTCCGATAAGGGTTCCCCAGAGCAAGAACGTAAGAAAAAGAAGAAATCCTCGAGGTCCCACAAGTCCCGTGTGAGGTCCCACAGCCTCCGGAGGGTATCTGAGGAGTCGGAGCAGGAGCAGCTGGCGAAGGTACCCAGATCAGATGCCAAGGCCTCTGGCAATGGATCTCGGATCCCCAAGGCTCGTCCCATCGAAGACTCCCTCTCCTCACCGACACCCAACCCAATCACACCAGCATCGGTGTTGAAGGCTGCAACTCCTGAGTGGGAAGCCAGGATGATGGCGTTAGAATGCAATGTTTCTGCCTTCCCTGCCTCGCAGCAAGCATCTATGCCTGGCCCCGCCAGCGCACATGCTGAGTCCGCAGAGACTTTGATACTGAGGACTCCACAGGCCGCTGAAGAGATCCTCAAGAGCCCCATGCCTCGAGCTGATCCTTGGTGAGGGTGTCGATCCCGCTCAGTTTTCCTCGGGAACAAGATCCTCCCCGGCAAGCACTTCTGGCTCCAGCCAAGCAACAGCCACAGTTCACCAAAGACCGAACCCGATGACACCCATAGAGCCGTCTAAGACTGGGAGTGCCAAGAACAAGGCGTCCCCAGAGACACAAGCATACCGTGATCTCCCCTCTGATCCATCCCCACCAGCATCGAGGCACTGGTCCTCACCCGAAGATACCTCATTCCTCGAATTTGTTTGGGACATGGCAAAGCCATTCTCCCTCACCATGGAGTTGGAGGTGGATCCTCGCATGGAAGAACTCAAAATCCTCCAATACAAGGCCCCATCTGAGGAGGCCCTTACGGTCCCCTTCCCTGTCCCCATCCTCCTCAGGTGCCACCTCCTCCACATGTGGGAAACACCGGCATTGGTGCCGATTGCTGCCGGCGCCTGGACACTATGTATTGGGTCCAGCACAGCCCTGGCTCCAGGAAGGTGCAACTCCCTCACACCTCTATGATGGTCGAGTCGGCCATGTGTCGACAGAAAAGCCCAAAGACTCGCTCTTCAGTGCCCCCAGGCAGGGAGCTCTGAGCCCTCGATGCCCTCTGGCAAAAATCTTACCAAGGCTTAATTCTGGCTTTCCGAATACAAGCATATCAGCTATATATTGGCATGTATCCAAGACCTCACTAAGGAACTCTGAGGTTTCTCAGCGGGTCTCAGTGAGGATCACCTCCAGCTCTTCCAAACCCTCACAAAGTCATTTGGGGAGTGCTCAAAGTATTTGTCTCAGACAGCCTACACGGCTTAGAGCAGGGGTCACCAACCTGCGGGCCGCATGTGGCCCACGAGGTCCCTTCGTGCGGCCCGCGAGGCTCTACCCCGGTTAACATTACGTGCGGCCCGCCAAGGATTCCCGCCATTGTATCTGCGGCCCGCGGCATGCTCGGCGGGTTCAACGGCACATGACCGGTTTCCCAAGAGCAGCGCGCAAATTAGAGGACCAATCAGCAATAAGACTTCACCAAGCACTCGCAAGACTTTGCCCTCTTCAGTGCCCCCTTCGAGATGAACCCCACCGATGTGCCCTCTGACCTTCAAATGGACTTGATCGAACTGCAGTGTGACGACGCACAGAAGTCGCGCTTCATGGCTATCAGGTGATCAGCCATTGTTTTCATAATTTTGCGTTTGTTGTTTTTTTTCGCGGGGGCGGGGAGAAGGGGGGTGCGGCCCGCGAGGCTCCCGGTAGTCGGCTGTGCGGCCCGCGGCCCTCTGGAGGTTGGTGACCTGTGGCTTAGAGTCTACCATGGGGGTGGCCACCGCAGGCATCAGTGCCCGACGCCAAGTCTGGCTACAGGCATTGGACCATGAGCAATGAGTCCAGGAGAAACTCCTCGACGTCCCTTGCCTCAATGAAAACCTCTTTACCAAGCTGATGGAGGATAAGGTGGCAGAGATAGAGACAGAGTATGTCACCAGTACTCAGCTCTTCAGGAAGACCTGCACTCTTCCCAAGAAGAAACTACTGAGGAAAAGGCCTCCCTTCCACCGGAAAGGGCAGCCTTACCGAGGCTATCCTCCATATCAAACCCCCCAGCAGGGTCATCAGGGCAAGGGAGTGGGCCAGGGTCCATGCAAGCCTAAGGGCCCCAAGCCTCAGACACCAGCCCCAGCCCAGACTGAGTCAGGGTTTTGACTCCCAGAGCATAGCCTCTCTTCCCATGGGGACCAGTTAGCAACGGGAGGACGTCTGACTCACTTTGCCCACCGGTGGTCTGCCATCACCACCGACTCCTTGGCACTTCAGGTGGACAGGGAAAATTACCTGGACCAGATGCTTCCCCCCCGTTCTTTCCAGGAGAGCCCCCTTGGACTCCCCTGCACCTGGCCCTACTACTACAGGAACTTGCAGGCCTTCTCAGGGACAGGGCTGTGGAGCCTGTACCACACCACCTAAAAGGAAAAGGGTTCTACTCCAGGTACTTTCTGGTCCCAAAAAGAACAGGAGGCCTAAGGCCCATCCTAGACTTTAGAAACCTGAACAAATTCCTGGTGCGGGAGATGTTCAAAATGCTCCCCTACCTCCAGCAGGGAGATCAGCTATGCTCCGTGGACCTAAAGGATGCTTATACTCACATCCTTATCCACCCCTGCCACAGGCAGTACCTAAGGTTCATTGTCGGGGGCAACCACTACCAGTACAGGGTACTACCCTTCAGCCTCGCCTCCGCACCAAGAGTCTTCACCAAATGCCTGGCAGTGGTGGCCGCCTACCTTCGTCTCCAAGGAGCTTTCATCTTCCCATACCTGGACGACTGGCTAGTAAAAGGGGGCATGACCTCAGAGGTGCAACAGGCCATGGCATGCACCATCAAGGTCCTACAACATCTGGGGTTCGTAATAAACGACCCCAAATCCCACCTCAGCAACACAGGACCTGGAGTTTATAGGGGCTTGTCTGGACGCCTTCTAAGCCAGAGCCTTCCTCCCCCTGGACAGAGCAGACTGCCTCAGTACCCTGGCAACCGAGATACAGCGCCATTACACTCTGTCAGCGTGGTCCATCCTCCACCTACTAGGCCACATAGCTTCCACAGTACATGTGGTCCCCAGTGCCCACCTCCACATGTGGGCAGCTCAATGGTGCCTCCGCTCACAGTGGACGCAAGCCACGGAAGGCTCCGGTACAGGATTTGTGTCCCATCAACTAGAAGAGTCACTCGATTGGTGGCAGGATGCACAGTACCTGCAGAAGGGCATGCCCTTCCAGCATCCGAACCTCCAGAGGGTCCTCACTATGGACGCCTCCCTACTTGGCTGGGATGCCCACTGCGACGAACTGCGTATGCAGGGCAACTGGTCTTTGGAGGAGAGCCAGCAGCAGATCAACCTGCTGGATCTCTGGACCATTTTTATAGCTATCAAGGCCTTTCACCACTGCCTGTAGAACCAGTCAGTGCTAGTCCAAACAGACAAACCAGGTCACGATGTTCTACCTGAGCAAGCAAGGAGCACGGGGTCCCAGCGCCTCTGCCAGGAGGCAGTAGCCCTCTGCTTGTATGCGACCAGCAGGGAATGCTCCTCTAGGTGTAGTATACCTTCTGGGCCAAGACAATGCCCTGGCGAACAGGTTGAACAGGATCCTCCACCACACGAATGGCATCTAGACCCCAGGGTGGTGCATCAGCTGTTCCGACTTTGGGGAAACCCAAGTCTGGACCTCTTTACCAGCCCAGCCAATGCTCAGTTGCCCCGCTTCTGCTGTCCCCAACCGCACCCATCCCGGATAGCGGCAGATGCCTTCCTCATCTCATGGTCAGAGGGCCTTCTGTATGCCTTCCCTCCCACGCCTCTAATTGCCCAGACCTCCTTCAAAGTCCTGTGGGACAAGGCTTCTATGATCTGGTGGCCCAGACAGCCTTGGGTTTCCCCTGTTGCTCCGCCTCTCGACAGAGCTCCCGATCCCTCGGGAGTGCCCTGGGACTGCTGACCCAGGAGGAGGGCTTGCTTCTCCACCCCAACCTGGGGGCCCTGATACTAACAGCATGGTTGCTGAACAGGTTGCCCTAGTGCCCTTCAACTTCCCCAGGGAGATGGAGGAAGTCCTCTTGACCTTTTGTAAGAACTCCACGAGATGAGCCTATGCCTTCAAGTGGCGCAGATTCTCAGTATGGTGTGTGGAGCAACAGGTTGACCCATTCTCCTGCCAAGTATACACGGTGCTGCAGTACTTGCTCTACCTCTTGCAGACCGGACTCAAAAGTCCAACTCCGTCAGAGTATACCTGAGTGCACTCTCCTTGCACCATCACTCCATAGAGGGCAAACCTCTTCCTGTGTAGCCCCTCATTTCCCGTTTCATGAGGGACTTACTACACTCTAAGCCTCCCATCCGGTCGCCTCCGGCAGAATGGGATCTCAACATGATTCTGACGCAGCTTACCAAGCTACCTTTTGAACCTTTGGCTACCTGCCATTTGCATTACCTATTTTGGAAGGTTGTCTTCCTGGTAGCGCTCACCTCTGCCCGCAGAATCAGCAAACTTCAGGCCTTGGTGGCCGAGCCACCTTACACTGGTTCTATAAGAACTGGGCCGTGCTTTGCACCCACCCAAAATGCCTTTCGAAGGTGGTAAACGCCTTCCATCTCAACCAGCAGGTGCTGCTCCCTACCTTCTTTCCATGGCCCCATGCCGACAAGGCAGCGTCCGTTCTCTGTACTCTGGACTGCAAAAGGGCCCTGTCCTTGTCCTTATACCTGCAGCATACCCAGGGCCATAGCAAAGTTTCACCAGGGGCCATAGCAAAGTTTTCATTTCATAGGACCCCAGTCGACAGGGGAGGCTGTGACCAAGTGGACCCTGTCCACCTAGGTGGCGGACTGCATCGCCTTTGCCCATGATCAGACTGGGCTATTATTGGAGCACCGGGCCACGGCACACAACATCAGGGCTATGGCGACCTCAGTTGCAAGCCTATGCTGTATCCCTATGGCATTGAAAATAATTAAACCTAATCTGGTGAATACAATTGTGATCAAAATTACTAAATTCACCGTACAAAACCCCCTCTATAGAAAATTTATGCTGATATTTTCATACTCTTTTTGTTGGAGCGAGCCGGAGGAGGGCTGGTACTGAATAACCAGCCAACACCTGACGGCAGGCTTCTTTTATTCAAATAGGTTCACCACCCGAAGAAACGTGTATATATTAAACTTATTCCAAGTCGTCATTGACCCAGAGCCGCATGACGGCGTTTCTCTGACACAGTTGCCAAATTCTTCTGATTGTATGAAGCACTTGATACAGGGATCATTCCCGAAACGTGCAAGTCGTGTGAAGATCTAATGTTGAAAGCAACGGTGTGATTGAGCATCTTTTCCAGGATTGGAGATAAGTGACAACTTGGAATAAGTTTAATATATATGCGTTTCTTCAGGTGGTGAACCTATTTGAATAAAAGAAGCCTGCCGTCAGGTGTGGGCTGGTTATTCAGTACCAGCCCCCCTCCGGCTCGCTCCGACAAAAAGAGTATGAAAATATAGGCATACGTTTTTTATAGAGTGGGTTTTGTACGGTGAATTTTAAGTAATTTCTATCCCTATGGCAGACATCTGCCAGGCCACCACCTGGTCCTCAGTTCACACCTTTGCAGCTCACTACTGCCTGGAGAGGGATTCCTGATGGGACATGCCTTCGGCCAGGCCATACTCCATAATATGTTCGGGGTTTAGGTGGCATCTGCCCTCTGACCCTTTTTGTTCACTCTCCTGGAGCCATGCTTCTCTCTGGACACTGGGGTCCTCAGAATCTTTCCTCAGATTTGCTTGCGGCTGTTCACAGCTGGGTCGTGTTTTTTTCTACAGATTCTTTTGGTAGCCTGTAGCTAGGGAGTCCCCTATGTGAGGACTGACTTCCTGCTTGTTCCTGGATAAAGCATAGTTACTCACCTGTAACAGATGTTCTCCAGGGACAGCAGGAATCGGTTCTCACAACCCTCCCTCCTCCCCTTGGAGGAGTTGTACAGTTTTTGCTATCTTCTTTTGTCTGCTTTAGCTATGTCATCTGATGAATAAGATGGCATCATTGGGCAGGAAGGGGACCACGCATGCGTGGTGGCATCTCCCAAAGGCTTTCTTTGAAAGCTGGGGAGATGCTTCTGGGGGAGCTCCATCAGCATCGATGTCATGCATATGTGAGGACTGATTCTTGATGTCTCTGGAGAACACCTGTTACAGGTGAGTAACTACGCTTTTTGTCCCTGGGTTACAGTGTACTATTCCGAGTGCCTAGGAGGTGGCGGAGATTACCTTTCTATGGAACTTCAAGATGGTAGAGGGAGAAGAAGTCGATTCTGTCTTATCCCTGCAGGCCTGATTCCAATTACCTCAACAGGACTTTTTCTGTTACCTTCAAGTTAGGTACTATATTCAGTCTGTTAAGAGGGCGCCTCCGAATTTATTTCAGAAAAGGGAAGTCATGGAATTGTTCACTTCAATGGAGGGACATCTTTCTGTACGTTGTCTCAGTAAGACACTTTCCTCATTGTTGGATACAACGGCTCTGGAATTATTGGCTGCTCGTTGGCAGAAAGATAGTTTGGTGAATGTCATAAGAACATAAGAATTGCCATACTGAGTCAGACCAAGGTCCATCAAGCCCAGTATCATGTTTCCAACAGTGGCCAATCTAGGTCACAAGTACTAGCAGTTTCCCCAAAAGGCACAGGTTCCACAATGCTTGTATTGGGTCAAGCAGTGATATCCTGGATCCCTTTTAATAATGGTTTATGGACCTTTCCTCCAGGAACTTGTCCAAACCTTTTTTAAACCCAGCTACACTAACAGCTTTTACTACATCCTCCAGTAACAAATTCCAGAGTTTGATTACACATTGAGTGAAAAAATATTTTCTCTTATTAGTCTTAAATAGTTTACCCTGTAGCTTCATTGCATGTCCCCTAGTCTTTCTATATTCTGATGACGTAAACAATAGATCTGCGTTTACCCGTTCCACTCCATTCATTAATTTATAGACCTCTATCATATCGCCCCTCAGCCCAGTCTCTTTTCCAGGTTGAAGAACTCTAACCTTTTTAGCCTCTCTTCATAGGGGTATCCTTCCATCCCCTTTACCATTTTGGTGGCTCTTCTCTGTACCTTTTCTAATAACGCTATATCCTTTTTAAGATACAGTGACTAGAATTGCACACAAGTTCAAGGTGTGGTTGCATCATGGAACTATACTGAGGCATAATATCCTTTGTTTTATTTTCCATTCCTTTCCTTATGATACCTAGCATTCTATTTGCTCTCTTGACCACCGCTGCACACTGGGCGGAGGGTTTTAACATGTTATCCACGATGACGCCTAAATCTTTTTCCTGGGCTGTAGTTCCTAATGTGGAACCATGCATCGTGTAACCATAGTTTGGGTTGTTCTTTCCTAGGTGCATAACTTTGCACTTGTCCACATTAAATTTCATCTGCCATTTGGATGCCCAGTCTTCCAATTTATGAAGATCCTCTTGCAGTTTTCCACAATTCTCATGGGTTTTAACAACTTCAAATAGTTGCGTGTCTGCACTGAGCTTTTGTCAGGTGTGTGTTACTCTCTGAAGTTGTCTATTACCAAGAGCTTCAATGCAAATTTTTATGGCGAACCTATTTACATGACGTATGGTCTCGCAAGGCCGGTTTGTGCCTGATGGACCTGTGTAGGTGGTGTGACCGGGCCCACAGTACGTTTCTCCATAGATTTTGGACTTTTCTTAGGGTACAACAGTTTTGGGAGAAGATATGTGACCGCCTGGGCGCTTTTTTCCCGTGGAGCCTTGTCTCTTTGCCAAATTTTGACTTGAATGGTGTCTGCTGAATGTGCTTAGACGTTTCTGTGAACATGGCTTTATGGTGGGAAGGAAGATAATTTTGAGACAGTGGTTGTCCTCTGTTCCACCGGATCTGAGATCCTGAGAGCAGGCTTTCACTGATCTTATGGACATTGAGCGTAAAACTGCCAAGATGCAGGCTCTTGATCAATATCTATATCTCTGGGCTCCCCTGATTGACTCTCTTTCTCTCTCTCTCTCACTGTGTATAACTGGGTCTTTCCTTTCTAGTACTCAGTTCACTGGGCCTTCCACTCACTCACTCACTTACTCACTTATGACCTCTGATGACTGAAGGGCATTGGGGGGTGCGACAAGGAGAAGGGAGGGTGGGATGGGAGGAGTAGTTTTGGGGTGATGGGGGAGAGTTCTGTTTTTTGCATTTGTCTTTTGCTGTTTTGGAAGGTTATGCTACAACTCTGAGCATTTCTTACTCTAGCCAGTACCTTTTTAGGAGTTTTCTTTGTTGCTCTTGGTAGAATATGCTTGGAGAAAACTTACTGTGGTGTTGTACATATGCCTCCAGCAAACCTTGTTATGTGAAATTTGATTCTGTGGTAACCTTTGTATTAATGTGTTTTGGTTTTCACTCAATAAAAATGAATACTGTTAGTGCCTTCATCTTGCAGCCACAGCTATGGGAGGTGGCCCAACCTTTCCTGTTTGCGTGGGCTGTTGTCAGGACCAACGAATGTCTGTGTTTTAATTTTTGAAGTCCTTTTTCCTGTGCACATACCTTCCTTATGGCTGCCATGGTCTCGTGTAAAGTTATACTTGCAGGTGTAGATGTGCAGTTCTACACTTGTACATGTTAGTCTGAACAACACTGCTGCTTTAAACTTGTAAGAAGAAACTTGCTCATAGCTGGCTGAAATATGCATATCAGCCCCTAAGAAGCGCTGTCTGGTCTATAGCAAGCACCATGCTAACTGTTTGGATCCCCTTTGCGAGAGCTATGCGAAGGATCTGTCCAAGGTGGATCATGCGAATAAAAAAACTTTAAGATCTGTATTCAGAGTGTGGGAAAGCTGTTGTGTAAACCATAGACATGACCTCAGAGTCCTGAGCGATTCTCCCTCTCCTGTGGCCCCAGGCAGGACCGTTGTGCAAGAAGCAGTTGTCAGCAGCTGGGGAGTGGCCAGTTGCCTGGCGCCTCTCAATTCAGGGCCCTTGTCATTGGAATTATTCTCCTTTTTTCAGCAAGCATGGTCTTTCTGGCAGAGCAATGAGAGTCCAATTCAAGAAGCTCCCCGGTTTCAGTACAGCCAGCATCAGGCTCCTTGGCAAAAAAGGCAGCTGGGTCCTGGTCTCAAGTGCGCCTCCATCAACGGGAGGCGTCAAGTGACTTGCGTTTCTACTCCTCCAAGGGACCCAGTTTGGATGCTGATGTGGGAAAAGAGTTCAGGCTGGAGGTTGGTTAGTTCTCTCCACTAGAAGAACAAGAAGATTCCCTCATTGTTGTTTCAGGAGGGATGACTAGGTGACCTTTTTTGCTCAGGTGGCCTCCTCCCTGTAGCTATCCATTCCTGCTGGAGACGAAGTAATGCGGGGACACCCCATCTTGCCTTTCCATTCCTACAGGCTCTTAACATGGTGTCTGCAGAGTGGGATTTGCTGGACTCCCTGATGAAGGGTGGCAGAGTTATGAGTGAGCTGTACACCCTTCCTCAGCAGGATTTGGGTAAGTGGCTGCATTTACCGAAGGTGGACTTATGTCTTACTGCCGGCATCAAGCATACTGCTATTCCTGGAGAGGGTGGAGCTGCTCTTAGAGATTATTTATTTACTTCTTTTCTAAGAGTCAAAGTGGTTTACAATGAGCTAGGTACAGTTGAACAAACCCATGGTATACATGAACTGTCTTACAGATTACGATAACTAGAACAATAGTTTACAGGAGTTTAGAACCAGCCTGGATTGGCTATATTAACTGAGATACAAAGGCACAAGTAATGACTTTCCTTTGGTGTCCTATTGGATCGCAAGGTGGGGGCACTTCTCAAGATGGGATTCTCGGCCTTTGCCCTTACTTTCCAAGTAACGATTTGTGGAGGCATGATAGCACAGACCCTTCTTCAATGGGTGCAGTTACTTCCAGAAGATAATGCTTCAGCTCAGATGGAATTTGCAGCCTTTTTGGCCAGTACCATGTATGATCTTGTCAGTTTAGTGACTAAAGACACTGCAGTTGCCATGGGGGCGAGGAGGTGTTTTCTGGCTTTGTCATTGGGTGGCGGACATGGCTTCTAAGTCCCAGTTGCCTGAGTTCTCCTTTAAGAGAAAGACCCTATTCGGCAAAGACCTTGAGAAGCATGTGAAGGACTTGACAGAGTCCAAGCCTCAGTGACTTCTGGAAGTTAGGCCCATGGGGTCCTGGAGGCGTGCACTACTGCCTGCCTCCTCCTTACGTTTTCCTCGCCTTTGGTTCCTGGACTCTCAGCTTTTCCCCACTCTCGAACCAGGCTTCAGCCCTTTTGTGGGACCCACAGGCCTATGGACTTCCTCGAGGGTCAGCCCTTCCTATCCGATACATTGAGGGGAAGGGGGTTCATTCTGACGTGCTTCCAGTGGACGGCCATCTCCATTGTTTTCACCAGGAATAGCCCGAGTTACCACCAATCACTGGATGCTTGATGTTATTCAGCATGGTTAAGTCCTGGAGCACAAGGAGCCTATTTTAGATGCCTTTGTGGTTCCTCTCTGTGGTTTCAAGACAAGAAGGCCATGGTTCAGTCCACCCTTGAGAAACTGGTGCAACTCCAGGCCATTGTGCCCATTACCCCTCCCCCCCTCCACCCAAAAGGACAGTGGGAAGGTATTCCCTCTACTTCATCATGCCAAAGAACGGCACCTTCAGACTGATACGCCATTTGAAAGGCATCAGTGCCTTCCTGAAGATCTCTAGATTCTCTGGTTACAAGCAGGAAGTCTGTTCTCACATATGGGTGATGTCTGCACCGACGGATCCCGTGCGGATCCAATCCCCAACTTTTAAAGAAAGCCTTTGGGAGCTACACCGCGCATGCATGGTCACCTTCCCACCCAAAGGTGCCATCTTACCTCGGTCTTCTTTTTTCAGCAGAGCCCTGCAGATGTGCTGTTTGTGCACCCCGGATACAGCTGATTGTTTTTCACCGTTCATTGGTAAATTTCTTGCTGCTTTGGTATTGATCACCTCCCACCGCCCGAGTCCAGTGCCTCAGCATTGTGATTTTTGCTTGGGTATTTCTTTTTTTTCTTTACTTTTTTTGGCTCATACAGACTGCCACAGTACCAACATTAAATGCCTTGGGTGGACCATGACATGTCTTCCTGCCTCTTCTGTCTTTTGATGTCGGCTAAGACCCATAAGGAACATAAAAGGCAGCAGGGGCAGCTATTTGGTAAGTCTGCCTCAGGATCGGAATTGGGGGTGGAATCCCTGCCTTCGACCCCAGTGTCGGGTGACTTGTCACGTTCTCAGGCCTGGTTGGAGTCCCGGGATTGTCAGGCGTCTGAGTTGTCCTCTGAGGACCTTCCCTGGACGTCGAAGGCTTTGTCAAAGCTGAAGTCGAGGTCCAACCCGGCCCAGGGAGTAAGACCTCCGGGACCCGGGCATGGAGTCCTTAATTCGGCACTGGTGACGACGGACGGGAGCATCCCTCCAAGCAATCCCGGTGGGAGGCATCATTGACAGAGTCGGTGGATCTGGTCGGGTCCCCCAATGCCATCACCATCAGGGACTCCCATGCCAGGGACGTCCTCGAAGCCAGTGCCCACCTCTGTGGAGCCGTCGGGCATCAAGGCCAGGATGGTGGCCCTGGAATGCAGCTTTGTGGCATTCATTGAGGCACAGAAGGTCCTGACTCCTGATCACTCTGGGTCATCGGTGCCCTCTATGGAGCCATCTTTGAGCAGGACCTCCCTGGAGGATGCTCCACCCATCTTCGAGCAGCTGGTTCGATCGGTGTCGACTCTGTCCTCGACTGACTCGAGGCCCGGCACAGCATCGCCAATTCCTTTGACTCCAAGTCGGCGTGGGAGACAGATGAGGAGTCTCCAGACTCTATCCTCCACCGGGACATCCCCTGCAACCTATCCCCGCCACATCAGCAGCAGCAGTTATCCCCAGAGGATCTTGTATTCCTGGTGTTTGTGGACGAGCCGCTTGCTGAGGATCTCTAGATCCTTCAGTACGAGGCTGCTCCTTGGGAGGCACTGACAGTGCCCATGCCCCCCATCTTCGAACGGTTGCTGTTCAAGATGTTGGAGCTCCCATTGACGGTGCCGATTGTGAACCGTCAACTCGATTCGCAGTATCGAGTCAGCCGGAGCCTCAGCTTTCAGAAAACACACCTGCTACATAACTCCATGGTAGCGGAGTCAGCCATTTACATTAAGAGCCAAAAGATGCACTCCTCGATGCCCTCCGGCAGGGAGGCACGCACTATGGATGCGTTTGGTAGGACGTGTTTCCAGTGCTCCATGCTCACAGTCCGGATTCAGACAATACCAGCTGTACATGGGCATGTACCTGAGGGACCTAGCGAAGGACTTCGTCAGATTCTCAGTTGGTCTGTCAGGTGAACTCCTTGAGCACTTCAGGACCCTGATGTCATCAGTCAAGTAGTGCTCCGAGTTTCAAACTCTTGCAGCCTTCAACAGCTTTGAGTTGGTGGCTCAGGTAGCTGTGGTGGGCATTAGTGCCCACTGTCTTGCCTGGCTACAGTCCTCCAACTTAGAGAAGTGGGTTCAGGACAAGTTAGCCAATGTCCCTTGCCAGTGGTAAAATCTCTTTGGCGAGCCCATGACGGGGAAGGCTGATGAGCTGGAGAAGGAATTCATGACCAGAACCAGGCTGTCCAAGAAAGTGTCTGAACTTTCCCGCTTGAAGACGTCGGGGGGGAAAAAGTCCTTCCACCTGAAGACCAAGAAGGTTTACGGGAACTTCCCCAATTTCAGGCCTACAATGCTCCCCCTCAGGAGCAGCAGGCCAAGGTCCAGGGGCATACCTCCCATAAGCCAAAGGCCCACTAACAGTGTCCCTGGCACAACCTAGGAGGAGCTTTTGATTCCTTGGGCATAGTCTCCCTCCCCCAGGAGGTACAAGGCCCGAGATTCATGGGATGACAGCTGATTTATTTTGCACACCAGTGTTCAAGCATCACCACAGACGCCTGGTGTTGCAGGTGATCGGGGAAAGCTATCTCCTCCACTTCACCCAGCTGCCTCCTCCCTTCTTCCCAGGGGAATTAGCCATTGACCCCTTGCACAGGGAGCTTCTGCAAAAGAGCTCAATTTTTTGCTCGAGGATCAAGCAGTGGAGTCCATCCCCCCAACCTCTCCAAGGCTGGTGATTCTCCTCCTGCTTCTTCCTGGTCCCCAAGAAGACAGGGGGCTTATGGCACATCCTGGATCTATGGGACTTCAACCACTTCCTGGTCAAGGAAAAGTTCAAAATGGTATCCCTTGGAACCTTGCTGCCTTACCTCCTGCAGGGAGATTGATTATGCTCCTTGTATCTCAAAGATGCTTGCACCCACATTCTGATCCATCCAAGGCACCATCAATACCTCCATTTCATCAGCGGTGGATGGCATTATCAGTACAGGGTAACTCCCCTTCGGCTTAACTCACCTCAGACTCCTGGGGTTTTTTGTCTTTCCCTACCTGGACGGCAGGCTCATACGAGCCAGCTTGCCGGAGGAAGTTCACAACACAGAACAGCGCACCATAGGGCTACTCCAGCGCCTAGGCTTTGTGGTGAACTTTCCGAAGTCTCACCTCTTGCCTACCCAGCGCTTGGAGTTCATCAGTGCCCTACTGGATTCCATTCAGGCAAAGAGCCTTTCTACCACTGGATCAGGTGCAACGCCTCTCCGCCCTGGCGCAGGCTGCCAGGGCAGCTCATCGGTGACAGTCAGGCAGATGCTCCTCCTCCTGTGGCACATGGCATCTGCTGTCCTTCACCTTGTTTGCCCACATCCGCATGTGGCAGGCTCAATGGATGCTTAGCGCCCAATGGACACAGGCTTCGGGCCTTTTGGAGTACCGTATCCAAGTCACACCGGCCCTAACAAAGTCTCTGGACTGGTGGCAAGCCCCCTCAACCTCAGAGCTGGCTTGCCCATCCAGGCTCTCCAGGTGCAATGTATCCTCACAATGAATGTGTCCAGGTTCGGCTGGGGGGCCCACTTCGATCACCTGCAGTCACAAGGCCAATGGTCGCCAGAGGAGACTGCCTCGCAGATCAACCTGCTGGAACTCAGACAGTCTATCAAGCCCTACGAATCTTCCAGGATCATCTTGAAGGACAGGTGGTTCAGGTCCCAGACGGACAACAAGATGGCAATGGAGTACCTCAACAAGCAGGGAGGCACGGACTTGTACCATCCCTGCTGGGAGGTGGTGCGCCTCTGAAACTTTGCAACAGGGAAGGACATCTCCCTCAAAGTGTTGTACTTGCCGGGTCAGGATATCGTATTGACCGACTGCCTGAGCCGAGTCTTCCAGCCCCATGAGTGGAGGCTGAACCTGGCCATACTGGCGGACCCTAGAGATTGACTTCTTTGCTAGTCCAGAGAACAAGCAGTTGACGTGCTTTTGCTCCTGGAGATGGGCTGGGGGCGAGAGGCAGAAGACAACTTCCTCCTCTCCTGGTCCAGAGGCTTCCTGTATGCTTTTCCGCCCACACCCCTGTTGCCGCAGTCCCCCCTCAAGATCCGGGGGGAAGCTGCCTCAGTCTTCATTGCACCCAGGTGGCCCAGGCAGCCCTGGTTCCCCCTGCTTCTGCAGTTGTCCCACTGGGACCCACTACTGCTGGGGAGCGCCCTGGACCTGCTGTCCCAGGAGGACAGGTCGCTGCTGCACCCCAACCTCTAGTGTCTTGCCCTGACAGCCTGGATGCTGAGAGGCTAGCTATAGTGCATCACCGCCTCTCCAGGTCAGTTGAGGATGTTCTCCTTGCCTTGTGTAAGGATTACACGTGACGGGTGTATGTTTTTAAGTGGTGCAGATTTTCACACTGGTGTGCAGAAGAGGGCCTTAACCCCTTCTCCTGTACGATAGCAGATATCTTACAGTACCTTCTGCATCTGTCGGGGGCTGGCCTCGAGTCCAACACTGTCAGAGTGCACCTATGTACCATCTCGGTGCACCACCACGCTGTGGATGGTCAGGCTATATCACTGAACCCTCTGGTGGGCAGGTTTATGCAAGGCCGCCTCCTTTCCCTGCCCCCGATCCACCTGCCACCACTGTTCCCTCTAAGCTGTGCGCGTGTGCGCGCACGCACACCTCGCCGAGCGAGCGCACATACTTTACAACAGAGCGCACAAAAATTATGGCTCTGATTCTGATAGAAAACAACACAGACGTCTTAAAATTTAAAAGTTATGATAGTAAATTACTAGAAATTTCCCGCTTCATTTAGTAATCGTCTATTTTCATTTAATTTGATTAAAATCATTGTGGTGTACATGCTGTATTCTGACGTGTAGTCAAATTTTAAAGTATATAACTCCGAGTGTCATTATGTGGCGCACAAAAATTAAACCTTCCTTCAAAAGCTTCACACAGCTGATATTTTATGCGCACACAGCCTACAGAAAATTAGAGGGAACATTGCCTGCCACCAGTGGCGTTGGACCTCATTGTGGTTTTAGGTAAGCTCATAGCTCCACCCTTCAAACCCCTGGCTGCTTGCAAGCTCAAGTACCTTTCTTGGAAGGTCATGTTCTTAGAGCCGCTCACCTCCGCCAGGCATGTGAGCGAGCTGCAGGCGCTAGTGGCACACGCGCCCAACACCAGGTTCCACAAAAACAGGATCGTCCTTAGGATTCACCCCAAGTTTATTTTATTTTTTATTTATTTTATTTATTTCTTTTTTTATACCGCGCTCTTTAGAATTAATGCAGTTTACATGTATACTAACAGGTACTTTTTATGATGCAGCCCTATTGCTGCTCCGTGCAACTCTTTGTCTTGTTTGACTCCAGTCGGCTTAGGGTCGCAGTCTCCAAGTGCACCTCTCACAGTGGGTGGCCGACTGCATTTCCTTTGCTTATCAACAGACGGGGCTCTCTCTGGAGCATCATGTGACAGCTTACAATGTGCATGCCATGGCGGCCTCCGTGGCAAGCCTGCACACTATGCCCTTGCTGGACATCTGCCAGTCCGCCACCTGGTTTTCTGTGTATAATTTTGCTGCACACTACTGTCTGGAAGAGAACCTCCCAGAGGGATAGCGCCTTCGGCCAGGCAGTACTCCATCACCTCTTTGGAGAATAGTGCAACTCCTTCCTTCTGACTCATGATATTCAGGCTGATGGAGTGGGGATTGCATCTTCATTGCTGCTGCTGCTGCAGTGTCAGACTTCCAGCCAATCAGCACCTCCTGCTGTACTTTACAGTCCGCCTTTTAGGTCGCTCGTGACTTTTACAGGTTTTTTTGGTAGCCTGTAGCTTGGGAGTCCCATATGTGAGGACTGACTTCCTGCTTGTGCCCAGAGAAAGCGTAGTTAACTCACCTGTAACAGGTGTTCTCTGGGGACAGCAGGAATCAGTTCTCACAGCCCTCTCTTGCTCCCTGTGGAGTTTTTTCTTTTTATGCTTGATTGAGCTATGTCATCATACTGAGGTAAATGGCACCTTTGGGCGGGAAGGTGACCACGCATGCACGGTGTAGCTCCCAAAGGCTCTCTTTGAAAGCTGGGTATTGGGTCCATGCGGGCTCCGTTGGTGCCAATATCACCCATATGTGAGGACTGATTCCTGCTGTCCCCAGAGAACACCTGTTACAGGTGAGTAATTACGCTTTCTGGATGGAAATACTGAGGGAATTATTCAAATTTATTTTATTTATTCATTTAACATTTTTTATATACCGCTTTTCAGTTTTATCAAAGCGGTTTACAAGGAACATAACAATGGTTTACATAGAACAGTAAAACAGCAACTATTTACATTTAACAAGTTATAATTCCTTACAACATTTTATAACTATTTACAGTAGAATGGTGCTTTGCTTAGTGAAGTAACTTGTTGTGGGTGGGCGGGGGGTTTATTGGTGAGGTTGCGTGATTTCTGTGGTGTCGAAGTGTTCTACAAATAGGTGAATTTTTAGATACTTTCTGAAGTCAGTGATATCTGAGGTTGCTCTCAGGTGGTGTGGGAGGGAATTCCATAGCGATGGGATATAACATTCAAATGGTTTGAAGCAGGGAGTGCCTTACATCTCTAGATCTGACAGAAGCTTACTTTCACATTCCCATTTGGGGGGGGACCAGCAACGGTTTCTGTACTTTGCTGTTCTAGGCACTCACTTTCAGTTTTGTGCCTTGCCCTTCTGCCTAGCCACAGCCTCATGGACTTTCTCCAAGATCATGATAGTTGCTGCCATGCTCTGCAGTGCAAGGGTATATAAATTGTGCATCCTTATCTTGACAATTGGCTTATTCAGGCCGAGTCTCGGTCAGAAGCAGTCAGAGTGGTCCATTTTCTGGAGGTCCTCAGCTGGGTAGTGGATCACAGCAAGAGTCATCTGGGATCCTTTCAGTTGTTGGAGTATCTCCAGGCCCTTTTCCATGCCCATGATGGTAGGGTCTTTTTGACTGCCAAGAGAAATGATAAGTTTCTAGTTCAACTGACTGCCTTCTGACAGCAGCGCACGCCCAAAGCTTGGGATTATCTTCAGCTCCTGGGTTTGATGGTGGCCACTATAGAGTTAGCGCCTTGGATAATGGCTTATGTGATACTGCTCCATTGTTGTCACATTAGTTGCCTCACTTACAAGACTTCGCTCAGACACCCCCTTCTGCTATCTGTAGCATCCAGCCTGCTTTGGTAGTCTCAGCCCGCCATTCTGAACAAGGGCTTGCCCCGGACAATCCTCAGTGGCTCATCTTGACAGCTGAAGCCAGCCTTTTTGACTTTGGGGGAGGCTCATTGTGTACGGTAGTCAGTTCGGGGATGCTGGTCCAATCACGAGTTGGCATGGCCTATCAATCTCCTCTAAGTGCATGCCATTCACATGGCTCTCTGGTGCTTTCGCCACTTGGTGAGGGGCTGAGTTGTCTGGGTCATCTTGGACAATGCCATGGTGGTGGCATACAGTATGTCAGCAACCTGAAGAGCACAGAATGTGTGAGTGGCAAGAGCATCACCCATGCCTAGTTATTCTGGTGGCGCTGGATTGGCCGCAGAGACCCTGGTTTTCAGATATGATGCAGCTCCGGGTAGGGCTGCCCTTCTGCCTCCTGCAAACTTGGAGCTGCTTGTACCAGGGGCTAATCCTGTTGGATGATCCAGCTCCCTTCTCGCTTATGGCTTGGCCCTTGAGAGGTAACACTTAGTACTCAAGGGCTGTTCATCGGCCATGATTTTCATTCTCTTAAAGGCAAAGAGTGGATCCACCTGCCTGTCTTATTTGCAAGTCTGGTGTCTCTTTGAGGTCTGGTGTCACGATCCCCACTTGTGCCCCGAAAGGCAGAATTACCATCCTTGCTCGCCTTCCTACAGAATGTTTTTAATAAGGGTCTGTCTCTTAATTCCTTGAGGGTTCAGGTTGTGGCTTTAACATGCTTTTGAGAGCTGATAGATCTGTTGCCCCATCACTTCACACCAAGATGTGGCCCTTTTCTTTGAGGGAGTGACACTAGTGTCCTCTGTAGTTGTCCAGCCGAGGGAATTGGGCCTTGTTCCTCGGGCCCTAATGTCTGCTCCCTTCAAGCTGTTGAGACAAGCTATGCTTAAGGATCTGTCCCTCAAGGCCACCACCTTGGTCACCATCTCTTCTGCCCATTTCATTTCACACTTATCTGTCCTCCTCAAGAGACCATCTTGGACAATGCCAGTTCCTTCCTTGTCTAAAGCGGTGACCACTTTTCATTTCCATTAGATTTGTCTTCCTTCATTTTTGGTATAACAGTGTAAAGGGAAGGACAAGGATTTGCATTTAGTTGACATCCACAAGGCACGTCTCGGATATGTGAAGGTCACTAATTCTTTCCAGAAATCGGATAGATTATTTATGCTTTTTTTATAGGGCCGTGCAAACGCAAAGCAATTTCTAAGTCTACCTTGACCCATTGGATAAAGGAGCAGTGTCCTCAGCATATATTTTGCGTAATCAGACTGTTTTGGAGGGATTGCAAGTGTGCTTTGCTCATGCACAGTCCTTGTCCTTGGAAGAGCACAGTTCTGTTGTCCCTATTGATATTTTTGTAGGGCAACTTGATCATCCCTTTCAACTTTTGTCAGGCATTACCACTTGGATATTTCACATCAGGGCAAACACGTCTTTTGGTGTGTAGATTTTGAAAACAATTGTGTCTTCTTCCTGCCCATGGTGTTGTAGCTTGTGCACTTCCTACTTGCCTGGACTGGTCTAGCAGTATGATCTGGAAGGTGAAATTTTACTTAACACAATTTCCTTTCCTGGCGTTCCACTAGTCCAGTCCAGTCCAGGACCCTCCCCATGGTACTCAACTGTCTCTGTAGTTTAGCCATGTAGACTTTGACTTTCATGGCAGATGTTCAGTATGATGGCTGTCCTGTACATATTTTAGGTACAAAACAAGTGAAGAGTCTCTGGCAGTAGATAAACTTTATTGCTGAGGAGCTACCCTGACACGTTTTGGCAGTGCCTTCCTCAGGGGGATTATAGCCTCAGAATTAAAAAAGCAAATTAGAACAAAAAGAAATCAAAATACAGTCATAATAAATAAAATTTAAGACATATTAAAAACATATTAAAAAGGAGATCACAAAGTACATACATTGAAAACAATCTCTTAAAAGGCAACATAAAAATTCAAAAAACAAAATGTAAACATAAAAATGGGGCCAATCACCATATACACTTAATACATAATAATATAAGTTAAAACCTTAAAAAATTGATACAGTCAGATAAAATAAAGTAAAATGAAATAAAATTGAGGATCTGTAAATATAATACACATGGACTGAGCATACAAAAGTAAACAAGTTACATTTACAAACAAATAGTGATCAACAAGATCTAAACCATTGCGGGCACAGAGATAAAATGAGGAAGAAACAAACAAGATGTAATTAATCAAAACTTAATCCATAATGCAACCAATACCCATGGTGATTCAATGTACCAAAATAAAAGTGTTGATAATGAAGTAAGGAAGTAGGGATGAGGAGGACCAATTCCACACAACGTGTGATAGAGTGAAAAAACTCACTCGTTCTGACATAAAAGCAAATAATTATGAACACCAAAATCAGGGCCTAGAATTGGAATAAATACTGTATAATGAGCCAGCATACTAGTAGAGAAAAAGATTGTGTGCGCGCTTATCTTTTCTAGCTTTTCCAAGGATATTTCAAAGATTCTTAGGGAAGAGTGGCGCCTGCTGGCCACATTACCTGTGTTTCCATCTCAACAGTTTATTATTGCGTATAAGAGAAATAGGAATCTTAAAACATTTTTGATACCATCAGCTCTCAGTAAACCCAGGGTCACACCTAGAATTAAAGATCATTTTTGGTGTGGCAGATGTTCTGTCTGTGAAAATGTGCTAACTGTCAAGGACTTTTTTACACATCCTCTGATTAAGAAACAATTTTGATTGGATAGTTTTTCTACCTGTGATACCTCACAAGTAATTTATTTAATTACTTGTCCCTGTGACCACCTCTACATTGATAAAACTAAACGGATATTAGAACACAAGAGTTGCTTGCACCGGAAGGTTCCTGACAAACCTCTGGTGGCACACTGGGAGGCACAAAGACAATGCAGTATCAGATTTAAATTTTCTGGTTCTGAGTGATACATACTCATTGGAGAGGTGTGATACATACTCATTGGAGAGGTGGTGATGTGGATAGAATTTTACTTAAGCTAGAACAGAGATTTATATATACGCTCAATACAGTAATACTATGTAGTTTAAATATTGAACAGAATCTATCCTTTTTTTTATAAAATGTATATTTTGATTTGTCCACATTTTATTTTCTGTTTTAATCCCCTTAACCCCTTCTCCCTCCCCTCCCCCTTCCTGCCCTCCCCCCCCCCCCTTCCCTCTTGGTTGTTGTATTGTTTGGTTTTATCTTTTTTAATACTTGTTTTTACACCTTGCTTTTGATTCCATTTATTTATTTATACATTCGATTGTAGTTTTTCACATTTGATGTTCATTTTAAGGTATGCTTTTAATCCCACAGGTTTATGATCATGAACACATTGACCATCATATTGTATCAATTCAAGCCACAAGTCCGCTTTTTAACTTTTCATTATTTATTTCCTTTTTTGTTATTCGTTTTTAGGTATGCTTTTTATCCCATACTGTACCATATTGTATTATTACAGGCTACAAGTCCGGTTTTTAATTTTTATTTCTTTTAATTTTAATGGTGTTTTTTAATTTTGAGCTGTTAATGATAACCCCAAACCTGTTTTATGATGGTATGTTTTTAAATGTGGTTTACTTAAATATAGATTTACTATAGATATGGAAGTACTCTTTCAGGCATATTGATGGTTTTAAGTAATTTTAGCCCCTGTGGACCATGCGTATTTATTTATTTAACAATTTTTCTATACCGCCTTATTTAATCAAGATGGTTTTCAATAAAACTTCAACTTTTACAGAGAACTTGCATGTGAAAACAATAACATTAAAAACTTAAAACAATCAAAGAAGGATTTCTGTGGAGAATGAAGGAGGGGAGGGGTCAGGAGGTAATACTAGGTTCAATTCACTGGTGCATAGTGATCCTTATTGTTTTTTTCTGGTTTGGTCTTGATGTCCTGCTTTTGCATATCCTGCCGATTAACAGGAAGAGTTGTAACATTACCTAATGTCAAAATTAGTTTTTTCAGTTCTTGATCTCTTTTTAAATTTAATATTGGTTAGAGAAGTGCCGTAGTAACATATGATTGAAATGCTGGTTCTAGATACAATGGTTGGTCTGCGACTGTTGCAAGAGGCTACGGCTTACACATTTTTAGCTTTCTACACAATTTTAGTCTCCAGTGTATTTTTTGCATTTGCATTGTGTATTATGGTGGTGATCTCGCATTGGAATCATGCTGACATTCAAAAGTATTGGATGTTTGGTTTTTAAGCTTCAAGTTCAGATCCTTTGCACTTTGACCTGCATGATTTTGGCTTTAAAACATCAGCATTTTTATGTCAAGCCCCCTTACTGTTGCATAGGCGATTTCAAGGACAAAAGGATTCAGGCAAGTGCTTTTAGAGCGCATAGGTGATTGTTAACAATTCCCTCTACTTGTATGTTGGCTCATTATACAGTATTCATTCCAATTCTAGGTCCTGATTTCGGTGTTCATAATTATTTGCTTTTATGCCAGAATGAGTGAGTTTTTTTCACCCTTTATCATACGTTGGGTGGAGTTGGTGCTCCTCATCTCTACTTCCTTCATTATCAACAGCACTTTTATTTTTGGTATATTGAATCACCATGGTTATTGGTTGCAATATGGATTAAATTTTAACTATATCTCCAGGAACAAGCAGGAATGTAGTCTTCACATATGGGTATCGTCGGTACCGACGGAGCCTGCGCGGGAACGCTCCCCAGCGTCCAATTAGGAAGCTTTAGGGAGCATCCCACAGCGCCTGCGTGCTGCCTTCCTGCCTTTCTCAACTGCCTCTCTCCAGTTCTTCGTTTTCCATGGAGCCAGCAGATCGTGTTCCTGTCACTGCAGAAAATTGTTTCCTTTTTCTTTATTTTTTTGTGGTCGCGTCTGCCTTTCCCGACGCTATACCGGTACCGCCGGTGGTTCGTTCTTTCTTTAAAAAACTAACTAAATAAATAATAATCCTTTTTCCAAACTTTCTTTCCAGGTGCGCGCCATTTTGGGCCTTAAGCCCAAAATTTCTCCACTATGGAGAAACCCGCCTCGGGTTTTAAAAAATGCACCAAATGTGGCAGTACCATCTCCGTCACCGGCACCCATGAGTGGTGTCTTAAATGTTTAGGTCCTGACCACTCCATCTCCGAGTGTATGGCTTGTGCCATGATGTCCAAAAGGGGTCGACAGAACCGAGCTGCCAAGCTCAGTGCCCTTTTTCCTTCTGATGCAGCTTCGGTGGCATCAACGTCTTAAGGGCTTCGTCTTCCTCCCATGGATCTCAGGTAACTAAACATAAGTCCAGCCTGTCCTCAAAGGGTAGATCACCTTCTAAGCATTGAGATGCCTCTGGCGTAGCCCTTGAGGGTTCCATACCAGCAAAATTGCCCTGGCAGGAGGCTTCGGCTTCCAAAGCATTATTGGGGCTCCAGGATGTTCTCGAGGCCTCGACCTCGGCAGAACTACTGGTGCCATGCTCTCGGGTACCGGTTGCATCCAGCACCAACACCCAGGCATCGGCAGCGTCGATAGACCAGAGGTTCCTGGCTATTGAACGCAGTCTGGCGGCTCTCCTTGCGGCATCGATGCCCTCGGAACCACATCAGACGGTTCAATCGGTACCGGCACCGATGCTGGTACCGGTGTCGGTACCGGTACCAATAGCATCAACATCGGTATCGGCTTTGCCGGCACACAGTCATGCGATGCCTTCCAGTGCCGATACACCGATACCGATTACCCACGGTACCGACTTCGGTCAGTACGGGTATCGGGCTCTTCAAGAGCATCTGGACAGACAGTACTTTGAATCCTCTGAGGATTCTGACAGCTCTGCCAGTACCGACATACTTCTCCCAGAGGAGCCTTCCTCTCCTAAACGTAGGATGTCTCCTCCAGAAGATATTTCCTTTCAGGATTTCATCAGGGAGGTGGCTCGTGTGTTGTCCATTACTGTGACTCCTGAAACAGAGCCCAGAGCTAAGGAGTTGGAGATTTTACAATATCCCAAAGCTCCTAAGGAGGCGGCTACCTTGCCTATCCATGAGATTTTACATGATCTCATGTTGAGAATGTGGGAGACACCTTTTACCACCTCTCCTCACTCTTGCAGACTGGATACAATGTATCGAGTCCCTCCTTGTCCTGGCTTCCAAAAAACTCCGCTTCCCCACCACTCCATTGTTGTGGAGTCAGCTATGAGAAAGATCAGGAGTGAAAAGAGGCATGCCTCTAATCCTCCAGGACGTGAGTGTAGAACCTTGGATGCCTTTGGACGTCGTACCTTCCAGGCTTCCATGCTTTCTGCCAGGATCAGTTCCTATATTTTATATATGGGAATGTTCCTTAAAGAGGTCACAGGAGATTTAGAGGTTTTGAGCCCTCTTCTTCCTGAGGATAGAAGGCAGGATTTTCTCACACTGGTTAAACATGCCCAGGATGTTTCAAAGTTTGTCAATCGTGCAGCTTTTGACTGTTTTGAACGCATAAGCAGAACCTCTGCCATTGCCATAGGTGCACGAAGAATTGCCTGGCTCCAGGCATCCGATTTGGAGCTCTGGGTGCAGGACAAACTGGGAAATATCCCTTGTACAGGTGAGAATCTATTCGGCAAGAATTGGCAAGAAAAAAACAATGAGATGGATGCTGACAACTCTACTTTGGATAGGCTATCCAAAGGCACAGCTGATCCTGCCAGAAAGAAATTTTTCAAGAAGCCTTTCTTCTTGAAAAAGAAGAGGTTTTATCACTCTTATTCCCAACAGGGACGTTCTGCAGGTCAGCTTGTCCGAAAGGGTCAGCAACCACCTAAACAAAGGAAAGCAAAGACTGCCAAGCCTCAACCGTCTCAACAGTCTCAGCCTCCACAAGGCCTTTGACTTTCATCTAGAGAACTTAGCCTTCCTGGCCCTCCACCATTCCAGGAAGGTTATGTCACTTTGCCCCCAGGTGGGAGCAGATAACAGCAGAGCATTGGACACTCTCCATTATAAGAGAGGGGTACAAGCTGCACTTTCTGTGCATGCCCCCTCCCACAATGGTAAGACAGTTCAATTCTCAGACCTCTCTCATCAACCTGTTACATCAAGAGGTCACTATACTTCTTGTCCAAGGGGCAGTAGAAGTACCCATTCATCAACCGGTTACAGGGTTTTACTCCCCCCTATTTCCTTATCCCAAAGAAAACAGGGGGATACAGACCTATTTTGGACCTCAGAGAATTGAACAAATTCCTGTTCAAGGAAAAATTCAAGATGATTTCTCTAGGAACTGTGCTGCCATACCTTCAGAGTCAGGATTGGCTTTGCTCTCTAGATCTCAAGGGTGCGTACACCCATGTTCTCATCCATCCAACTCACCGGAAGTTCCTTTGGTTCCTTTTTCAAGGAAAGCACTACCAATACAGGGTGCTTCCTTTTGGCCTGGCCTCAGCTCCAAGAGTGTTCACGAAATGCATGGCTGTGGTAGCAGCATTTCTCCGCACTCTAGTCATATTCGTCTTCCCCTACTTAGACGATTGGTTCATTCGAGCCCCATCAGAGTCAGAGGCCAGGACTTCTCTAGCTTGCACAATGCATATCCTTCAGTATTTGGTTCTGGTCATAAACATCCCAAAATCCAGTCTAACTCTCACTCAGTCTCTAGAGTTCATAGGAGTGTTGCTGGATACCAAAAAGGCAAGGGCCTATCTCCCCCAGGCCCGTTGCCTTCGCATGGTGCAGTTAGCTTCTCAAGCAGTGCTAAGACCTCATCTCACTGCTCGAGAAATGCTACAACTACTAGGCCACATGGCATCTACCGTGCATGTGATTCCTTATGCTCGCCTCCATATGAGAGCAGCCCAGTGGACTTTATCCACTCAATGGACCCAGGCATCAGGGTGCCTATCAGACAAAATAGGAAACACAAATCGCCTTATTTTGTCCCTCCAATGGTGGCAGTCCACTCAGAACCTGTTCCAGGGGTCCCCTTTTCAACAACCCTTACCCCAGGCAACTCTCACAACAGATGCTTCACCAATGGGTTGGGGAGCTCATCTGCAAGACCTCTCCACCCAAGGCACCTGGACTCCACAGGAGACCCATCTAAATATCAATCTCTTAGAGCTCAGAGCAATCTTCCTTGCTCTTCGACTGTTCCATACCCTGCTCAGCTACAAGACTGTCCTCGTTCATACGGACAATCAGGTAGCCATGTTCTACGTGAACAAGCAGGGGGGAACAGGCTCTCTGTCGCTTTGCAACGAAGCTTTGCGACTATGGGCCCTCGCCAGAGAGTATCAGATTTACCTCCTGGCAGTTTACCTTCCAGGCATACAAAACTCTTGGGCAGACAGACTCAGTCAAGTTCTGCTTCCACACGAATGGTCTCTACATGCAGATCAGGTGGCCAAGATTTTTCAAATTTGGGGAACCCCGGACATAGACCTCTTTGCAAGTCCGTTGAATGCCAAACTTCCCCGGTTCTGTTCCAGAATTCCGGCTCAGGGTTCTCAGGCCCAGGGATGCCTTCCTCCTTCACTGGGGTCAAGATTTCCTTTATGCCTTTCCACCCATTCCCCTAATTCTCAAAACCCTGTTCAAGCTTCAGAGAGACAGAGGGCGGATGATTCTCATAGCTCCACATTGGCCACGGCAAGTGTGGTACCCTCTGCTTCTACATCTCTCTCGAGCCCCCTTCCTGGAGTTAGGGTCTGCTCCAGATCTCCTGTCTCAGGAGGACGGAAGGTTATGGCATCCCAATCCCCAGTCTCTGCATCTCAGAGCTTGGTTTCTGAATGCCTGTATCTTCATGACCTTAACCTTCCTCAGCAAGTAAAGGATGTCCTTTATGCTTCTAGGAAACCTTCCATTAGACGCTCTTATGCTTTCAAGTGAAAGAGGTTTACCATATGGTGTTCGCAGAAGGGTCTTAACCCCCTTGCGATACCTCTGGAATCATTACTTGAGTATATCCTTCATTTATCTAATGCAGGACTTAAAACTAACTCAGTAAGGGTCCATTTGAGTGCTATTGCAGCTTCTTTCAAGCCTCTAAATGGGCAACCTATTTCCTCCCATCCTCTTATAGCAAGATTTATGAGAGGCCTTCTTCTTACTAAGCCTCCCATTAGGCCACCACTGGTGGCATGGGACTTAAACCTGGTTCTTGGTCAGCTCATGAAACCACCTTTTGAACCCTTAGCTACTACCTCATTGAAATTCCTTTCTTGGAAAGTTATCTTTCTCATTGCAATCACATCAGCACGTCGCATCAGTGAGTTGCAAGCACTAGTGGCTGATCCACCTTATACAAGGTTCCATCACGACAAGGTAGACCTTAGGAGTCATCCACACTTTATGCCAAAGGTGGTCTCGCCTTTTCATCTTAATCAAGCAGTCTACCTGCCTGTGTTCTTTCCAAGACCTCATCCATCAAATGCAGAAAGGAATCTTCATACTTTGGACTGTAAAAGAGCTTTAGCCTTTTACTTGCAAAGAACATAGAAAGTCCTCTCAACTCTTTGTTGCTTTTGAGCCTTCTCATTTGGGACTTCCAGTCTCCAAGAGAACACTGTCCAACTGAATTGCACAGTGTATTTCCTTTGCCTATCAGAGTAAGAACCTTCCTCTGGAGGGGCCATGTCACAGCTCACAATGTGAGAGCCATGGCAGCTTTAATAGCTCATCTGCACTCTGTGTCTATCGACGACATCTGTCGAGCAGCCACTTGGGCCTCGGTTCATACCTTCACAGCCCATTACTGCTTGGACAAGGACTCCTGCCGGGATGCCTTGTTTGGTCAGGCTGTTCTTCAACACCTGTTCCATACCTAATCAACTCCTACCCGCCATCCCTGGTTGGATGCCAGAGATCCATGGGGGGAAGTGGAGCCCTGTTCTAGGGGCACACAACTTCTGGGGTCTCTCCCTGGCATCTAAAGCTAGGGAGTCCCCATATGTGAAGACTACATTCCTGCTTGTTCCTGGAGATAGCATACAGAAGCATAAAGAAAGAACCAAACAAGATATACTGTAACTATAAAGCATAGTTACTCACCTGTAACAGGTGATCTCCAGGAACAGCAGGAATTTAGTCTTCACAACCCACCCACCTCCCCTAGGAGTTGTATCTCTCTATCTCTTTCTCTTTCCCTCTCTCTCTCTTTGTCTCAGCTTTAAACTCAACTGGAGAGAGGCAGTTGGGAAAGGCGGGAAGGCAGCATGCAGGCGCTGTGGGATGCTCCCAAAAGCTTCCTAATTGGACGCTGGGGAGCGTTCCCGCGCAGGCTCCGTTGGTACCGAAGATACCCATATGTGAAGACTAAATTCCTGCTGTTCCCGGAGATCACCTGTTACAGGTGAGTAACTATGCTTTATAGTTACAGTATATCTTGTTTGGTTCTTTCTCATTTTATCTCTACACTGTTTGTAAATATAACTTCTTGTTTTACTTTTGTATGCTTAATCCATGTGTATTATATTTACAGATCCTCAATTTATTTCATTTTACTTTATTTTATCTGACTGTATCATTTATTTTAAGGTTTTAACTATTATTATTATGCATTTAGGAGGTGTATATGGTTTTTGGCCCCATTTTTATATGTTTATGTTTTGTTGTTTGAGTTTTTATGCTGCATTTTAAAAGATGTTTTCGATGTATGTACGTTTGATCTTTTTTTAAAATTTATATTTATTAATTATACAAATACATTGAAAAGACCCAAGAATTCCTTCCTCCTCAGCTGGGTATCCCTAGCAAGATCAGGAAAAATACGGACATGAGAGCCCATAAACTGCTCACTGAAATTTCTAAAATAATATCGAAGAATTAACGATTTATCAGATTCCAGAGCCAAGGTAATGAGGAGAGTAGAACGAGCTGTAATCAACTCCAAAGAACTCTCCAGAAATCCCGTAAGGTCTCCAGGCTCTGGAGGATTCTCAAAGCTAACTCCCCGGTTGCCCTGCCCCACTGAGAGATATTGAGCCCTTGTCAATAGCAGTAGGTCATCCCCGGAAATCTTCAAGACCCTCCTGGAAATACCTACGAACCATCTCCATAGGCGACTGCACCGGGGATCTAGGAGAGTTAAGAAGTCGCAAATTGTTCTTCCTGATTTGGTTTTCAAGATATTCCTTCCTCCTAGAGGTCACACTCCGGTCTTTCAGTTGGGCACCATGCAAACCCCGAAGTTGTTCAAGTTCTCCTTCTAAACGAACCATCTTCCCCTCCTGTTCCCTTTGCACTCTGGAAAATCTCTTGGAAATTAGTACGAAGACAATCAGTTTCAGCACTTACAGATGCAGCAATAGACACAAGGGAAGAATTCATGGACGAGATAGCGTCCCACAGCACTTCCAAAGTAACTCACCAACACACCAACTCCCGTAATGGCCAACATCCTAGGAACAGCCAAAGGTGGGCTAACATCCAAAACAGATTAAGCCACAGCTTTCACTCCCTCACCCGACGTTCCACACAGATGAACAGAAACAGCCGGAGAGCCCTCTTCACTTCCTTGTGACGGCGTGCTAGTCAGCAAGCTGGAGGGAAACACTCCACCGGCTACCGCAACACTTCTGGGGTATGGAGGGGGGCCCGCTGCTCTGGGGAAAGCAAAACCCCGACATGCTCAGATCCAACGGACCAGCCGAAGACACCGCTCCTGCACTAGGGAGAGCAAAACCACAAGTGAGTAGCGTTTTCTGTCCAGCGAGAGTAGAACCAGCCTCACCCGAGGGTAGGGAGGCTTGTTTGCACTTCTTCCTCCCCATTCCACTTCACAAGCCACAGACAAACGCTGGAGTAGATCGCCACTACCAAAGCCAGCTCAACCGGAACAGATTATTGCCGCCATCTTGCTTCCCTCCTCACCCGATTGATCTCCTTTTTAATATGTTTTCAATATGGTTTTAATTTTTTTCATTATGACTGTATTTTGATTTCTTTTTGTTCTGATTTGCTTTTTTAATTCTGAAGCTATAATCCCCCTGAGGAAGGCACTGCCGAAGCGTATCTGTGTAGATCCTCAGCAATATAATTTATCTACTGCCAGAGACTCTTTTCTTGTTTTGTACCCTGTGTTTTGCTGTGAGTGTGAGTGTGACTGCTCTTTTTTGGATTCCTGTACATTGTTTGCACATAGTTCTCTATGTTCTATCTCCATTATCCTCAATGAGGTTATGTGTAGTCAGATTCTTGACCACATGCTTGGATATAAATATTTAAGTATGGCCTAGCAGCATCAGATCAAGTAGCAGTGATAATGTCACTGGAAGTTTCTAGTTTGTTCTTTGTCTCCATATCTGTTGGCACGGGGACACAATCCTACTAGTCTGGACTGGTCTAGCAGGACTCCGGGAAAGGAAATTATCTGGTAAGTAAAATTTCACCATGGTGACAGAGGGATGCAGTATGAGAGAAACTCCGCAAGAGCCCTGTGGGAGACTTTGGCTGACCACGATAATAGCACTTCAAACACCTGTGAAGAATTTAAGAGTTAAAAGATGGACTAGCTGATGTTAAAAGGAAAGACATAAAGCTGGTTGCAGAACTTTGGGTTGACAATATAGATTTCGGTCAGAGAGTGGAAGGCAGTCGAGACATGGCTGGAGGAGATGAGTGAAGAATTAATGGGCATTCTGAATAGCTTGAAAGCTAAAGGCAGTTGAGGAACAATTAAATGACAAATCAAAGATTTAGAACATAGACTCTGATGCAATAATTTGTGTATTAGGGAGGGTGTTCCAGAAGTTCCAGAATATTTGCACTGTTCTGATACTGCAATGAAAATCTGTAAAGCAATGCTGGCATCAGAGAACTTCCCCATTATGGAGTTAGATGTCAAGCTGGACTGTGCCCACCATACACTGGGTACCTCAAGTAAATCTACCCAGAGACCTAGTTCTGTGTGTGCATGACTTCACAGTGAAGGAAACAATACCAACTAGAATGAGTGTACAGTTTTTCTTTGCTAAAAATCCTTTTGTGCTGCTTTTCTTGACCTCTGAGACCTCTCACTGTCATCTGTGAACAAAGGGCCACAAGATTGCTTTATTTGTAGATCTAGTACTAGTCACATTACATAACATGATCGGTGTCTGCCACAGGGGAGCGGAAGGTAAGCCCCTCCTGCTCATCGCAACTAAGGCCAATCGGGCCCAACGAGGACTTTTAAATAACAGCACCAGAAGGCGTGAAGCAGTCACCAGCAGCCTAAACTGATCAGCGTCGGACACAGGGAGCGGAAGGTAAGCCCCTCCCGCTCCCTGCAGCTAAGGCTAATCGGGTCCAATGAGGACTTTCAAATAGTAGCGCCGGAAGGTGCACCCATGCCTGGCAGGCCAGCGCCTCAGGGCCTCGCCAGAGGGCCCTTTGGCGAGGCCCTTAGACGAGAACCACAGGCAAAGACAAGGAGAGGTTTTAATGTGTTTCTTAAAAGTTTGAAGAACGGAAACAAAGTATAGATGGTTTCCCTTTGATCTGGCATTCAACATGAATGGAGTGACCTGCAAAATGTGCACTTGGAGGGAAGCAGCTATAGCATTCCTGGAATCAGGCTTTGGGAAATCTGAGATACCTCCTAAAACTGCAGCGACAAAGGCACAGAAGGATCTGGGAAAGTGGCAAAAGATCTGCAAAGCTTAGTACGAGTGTTGAACAGATTGAAAGGGAGAGAGATGATTCAAAGGGAGACCAGCAAGGAGTAGGTTACAGTAGTCAAGATAGGAGGTGATTAAGGAGTGGATAAGTGTCTTAGTAGTGTATTCAGAAAGGAATGGGCAGATTTTGTTGATAATATAGAGAAAGAAACGGCAGGTCTTAGCTATCAGATGGATGTGTGTGGAGAAGGAGATAGAAGAGTCAAAGACAACCCCAAGGTTGCGAACCAAGGAAACAGGGAGGAGTAGAGAGTTATCCACAGAGACTGAGAAAGGAGGAAGAGAAGAGGAGCTTTTAGGGGGGAAAATAAGCAGCTCAGTTTTGGCCATGTTCAGTTTCAAGCAGCGGTGAGACATCCAAGCAGCAATGTCGGAAAGGCAGGCAGAGATCCGAGTCTGGATTGCTGGAGAGGTTTCAGGCGTAGAGAGGTTGGTCTGGAAGTCATCAGCATAAAGATGCTACTGAAAGCCATGGGAAGAGATGAGCGCACCAAGGGACTGGGTATTAGAGCGAGAAAAGGAGTGGACGAACTGAGAGCAGGATAGCAGCAGAGGAGGAGCCACCAGAAGAAACACTGAAAGAGCAATGGGAGAAATAAGAGGAGAACCAGGATAGTACAGAGCCCTTAAAACCATGTGAGGACAGGGTATCAAGGAGAAGGTTGTGGTCAATAGTGTCAAAAGCAGCAGAGAGGTCAAGAAGGATGAGGACAGAGTAGAAGCCCTTGTATTTTGCCAGGAACAAGTCACTGTCTCCAGCAGATGATGGTTGCTGGACTGGTGCAGCAGGATTTTGATTTCTTTTGAGGCGCCCAGGGTTCACAGTTTGTGGGCTGCTGTCCTCAGTTGAGCTGGATCCTTTGAGGTTGCTGGAGTGCTGGCCTGAGGGTGGCCTCACTGGTAGAACTGGATCTCTGCCCGTTTCCAGAGGATGACTGCAGTTGTCTCTCTGGATGAGCAGGCCAGCAAGATCTCCCAGGTTGGTTGTGGTCTGGTTGAGGTCCCTGCGGAGGGGCAGTTGCCAAGTTAGATCCACCTAGGAGGGGGCACAGTCTCAATTGTTGCTGTTTTCCCCCCTCCCTTTCCACCTCTGCCCCTCCTCTCTTTTTGGCTTGGGGCAGAACACTTTGTTCTGTGAGCTAGCTCAGGCACAACATTTGATCCTTCATATAAAAAAAAGAGAGAGATAGATTATTAAGGGGGAAAGAGCTCTGTTGGTGCAGTCTGCCTGACTTTAGGACATTGGGTCAGTTTTGGGGGTTGTGAGGCATTTGATCTCTGATTGTAGGTGGCATTAAAAATAAAAAAATGTTTGGATGGCTTTCATCATGGTGAAGGCTGCCACCACTGGGGCCTGGGCTTCCTGAGAGAGTTTTTCTGCAGGCCAGGCTATTGGAGGCAGTCACTGGGACCTGCACTCCCGAGGTAGTTCTTTCTCTGCGGCAGGACCTGTCTGGTGGCAGCTGCCAGAGATTTGGTAAGCAGTATGCT
Organism: Ichthyophis bannanicus; assembly: GCA_033557465.1. Lineage (NCBI taxonomy): Eukaryota > Metazoa > Chordata > Amphibia > Gymnophiona > Ichthyophiidae > Ichthyophis > Ichthyophis bannanicus. The sequence continues at coordinate 1,500,306,635 of CM066032.1, read as the reverse complement.
TCGAGACTCAGGGAGCCTGGGGTTGGACAGATTCCAGCTTCCCACTGCAGCTGAATGAGCAATGAAGAGTCCATTTTGGGGTGCGCTGTTTCTTTGGCCAGGTTACCATTCAGGCTTGTGATAGAATACGCTGCCCCTTTTCAACAGCAAAAAAGAACTAATAACATTGATGGACAACCTCATTAAAGGCACAGATGATAACAGTCAAGGATTCCTCCTCATCTTCATAGATATAACAGCCACATTTGACAGTGTCAACCATAACACGCTAATTAACAGACTCCAAGATCTGGGAATTGGTGGGACCGTACTCCAATGGTTCATCTCATATATAACACACCAAGTAATACGCATCCTACTAGGTCAAAACTCATCAGAACCCTTCACGCAAGGTCAAGGCATTCCTCAAGGCTCAGCTCTCTCAGCCCTCCTTTTCAACATTTACCTTCAACCTATCACAAACATATTTAAAAAACACAAAATTAACCATTATATTTACGCAGACGACATCATGCTCACCCTCCCAATTAACACAAGCAATCCCTCCTACCAGAATATATCAGAATGTATCAAAGAAGCTAACACCTGGCTAGAAAACAACTACCTCAACATCAACATGAAAAAAACGGAAGCAATGTTTGTGTCAAGGAAACCAGACCCCACCTACCCTAATACTATCACAATTAACAATACTACAATCCCCGTCAAAAAAGAGGTAAAATACCTAGGGATAATACTAGACCATACCCTTAGTATGATCCCTCATATAAAACAAACAGTCAAAACAGTATTCTACAAACTTAAAACTATACAATGCTTAAGACCCCTCCTAGACTCCCATGATTTCAGATCGGTCATCAATGCACTCATCACCCCCCACTTTGACTATTGTAATAGTCTCTTAAACGGTTTACCACTTGCAAACACTAACCTCCTTCAAAGAGCCCAAAACATCTGTGCCCGTGTAACAACGAAAGCCCACCTGACTGACCACATAACTCCTAGCCTATACGATCTACACTGGCTCCCTATAAACAGCAGAATAACATACAAAATAATCCTAACGACATTTAAGATCATCAATGACATCTCACCCTCACACCTATCCACCCTCTTGCAAACTCCACCTGAACTCAGAACCCGTAGGCAAAATGCAACAGACATACTAAAAACCATCCGTAAACCTAAAAAAAACACAAGCTCTAGAGCTTTCTCTTATGCCGTCCCACTCTTTGGAATAAACTTCCTCTAAATCTCCGAATGATAAAAGACCTCCATCTCTTCAGGAAAGAACTTAAAACCCACTTATTCACAGAACATTTTACTAACTCAACAGAACCTCCCCACACAATACACCTCTCAAACCCACCATAACTACAGAATACACCCCCCCCCCCCCCCCACCCTACGCCTCACACAAATAAAAAAGAACTCGGATGAAAAGTTTAACTTGATTTTATTAACTCAAACTCTCCTCAAGTACTTCCAATGTAATTCACAATGTTCAATGTAATTAATCAACAATACTGCCTATGCAACTGTTCCTGTAAATAGTTGACTGTAATTAGTTCTACAAGATGTTGTTCAAAAGTTGATTGTAAATAATTCAAAATTGTTCCATGTAAAACTTTGTTCAGTTCTTATCTGTAAACCGCCTTTGATCTCTGGAAGAGGCAGTATATAAGAAAAGCTTAAATAAATAAAATAAATAAAAACTCAGAGCTGACCTGGAAAATGGGGAGGGAGTGTTCAGCAGGAAGGTTTCCCCCATCTTTACTGGGCCTCTGGCATTTTTGGCCTTCCCCTTCCTCATTGAGAATGGTTTTCTCCTGAGGGTTGATATGTCTCCTCATTGCACTTTCAGGGCCTTAAAAGGAAAGAGCTACGGAGACATCATAGCTCTTCCAGCAAAATGCTTGCTTTTTAACCCAGTGATCACTGTTTTGAGGCAGCTCTGACCATGTGGGAAAAAAAGCTGGTTAGGTTTGGTAAACATGAAGTCCAGTGTGACTCATGACTGTTCTGGGCAGCTGCCTACGCTTTCCCAAGGTGGAAGCGCTGGCTGTAGCCATCACTAAGTGCGTAGCTATCACTAAGTGCCCAGCTATCACTAAGTGCCCAGCCATCCCAGCATAGGGCAGTTCTGCCCTCTATGATTAGCAAGACCGAAAGGTGGAGTTCTTCTTGAAGACCGTCTTCTCAGTCTCCTGGGGTCACAGGCATCTGTCTGTGGAGGCGTGGTGTCCCATGCACTGCTACACTGTCAGAGGCTGCCTCCTTTGCTCTGCTGGAATTGGTAGCGGTGGTCCAGATAGACTCCTTGTATGATTTTGTTCGTCTGCTGGAAGATTCGCAGCAACTATGATGGCCCGGCACTAACTCTTTCATGTTCAGACACTGGGCAGCAAATGCCACCTCTAACTCCCGGTGGCAAGGTTCCCTTATAGGCACCCCCCCAGCCAAGGCAGGCCTAAGGAAGCTCATTAAAGGCTGGAGTGAGACCAAACCACGGCATCTCCTGGATGAATTCTCAGCTCAGGCAGATCCAGAGGCTTGTCTAAGCACTCTTTGTCTTGCTCCTGATACCAGGCATCCCAGCATTTTCATCCAGGTAAGCAGTCTGTTCCAGTAAGCGAATTAAGGTGATGGGCTCACCCCCTTCTCAGGACCTATTCCGTTTGGTCCTGGACATCTTTGAGCACATCTGTACTCTTGAGGATGACGTGCCTATTGAAAGGCTCTGACACCTCCAACCTATTGTCCCTGTGCCTCTCCTCTAGAAGGGAAAGGGAAGGTTTTCCATTTCCTTTGTTATTTCCAAGAAGAACAGGTCCTTCAAGTCTATACTTGATCCTGAGGGGGTCAATGCTTACCTACAGGTGTCTCCCTCTTGTAGGAAAGCACTAGGGTCTGTCATTCAGGCAATCAGGAAAGTTTCATACTTCTCTGGGCCTGGATGAAGCCTACTTTCGTGTTTCCACCAGAGATAATTGGTATCAATTTCTGCAGTTCCCCTAGTCTGCACAGGCACTGTCCATTCTGTGCCCTGCCCTTTGTCTTAATGACATGGTCATGGGGATGGTAGCAGTTGGGCATCTGCCTTCACCTATATTTTCTCAATTGGCTCATCAGTGCCAAGTTACAGTCCAAGTCCTCCCTGGCAAAAGCCCGAGTGGTGAAGTTCTGGGACGTCTGGAGTGTGGAAACTGCATGGGGACCATTTAGTTCCTTCACAGTCCCGAGGCACACGCCTCTGTAGGCGCACGCCTGTGTATGTAAGGTCTTCTGAAGCAAATCAAGCTCTTGAGCAGCTTGCAGTGTTCTTTGGCCAACCAGCTCCGATGGACTTGGGACTCTTTGCAGCTACTGAGCTCCTTGGCAACCACAATAGAGCTGAGTCGCTGGACCATGGGCCTGTAGGTGTCCACCCAAAGGAATACAGGTGTCTCTGGGACTTCTCTCTCTCAGGACTGTGATGTCCACTTTTCCCTTCTCCTGTTGGCTTTGATGAGCTCCACCCTCTTGAAAACAAGTCAGGGATCTATCTGACTGACCTGCATTTGGGTCTGTTTTTTTGAGGCATGGTGCAAGCAGCAGGGTTAGTCACCTTGGAGTGTGGATTTGCCCTCTTTATTGGTGTTTCAGGTTAGGTTCAATGGTCACAGTGTTGGCATGTTTGCATGACTTCTTATCCGAATGTGCCCTGCTTTCTTTGGGACATGCATCACTTGCATCCCATCAAATGGACTGTGCTCCCACCTTGAGATTTTAACCTGGCTCTTTGAGCATTCATAAGGCCTTACTTCAGACCATTGAAGTGAGCCATATTTAAGGATCTGTCCCTCCAGACAGTCTTTACAGTGGTTCTCAACCTTTTTTGTACCGTGACCCCTTTTACCATTGGTCAACTTGTGACCCCCAATGATAAAATTAAATGCATCTCTCTTCCTTTACCGTTAACGCATTGTCGCTGTAATCATTTGTTGAATTATTAATACATTGTAGGCCTTTGCAATGTGTTTTTATTTATAAAATTTACTTATTTAAACCACAATAATTAATCACAATAACAAGTAACAATATTTGATTTCAAAATTATGATGATTTTATAGTCAAATCACTAATATGAAATAAAATTATTTTTTCTACCTTTGTTGTCTGACCAATTTATTCTCTGATCATGCTGGTCCCGATCTGAAACTTCTGCTTTTCTGTCTTCTCTTAGCTCTCTTTCTATGGTCCATCTGCCATTTCTTATCTCTTCTTTCGTTTTCTTCACTTCTTTCCATCAGCCTATTTCCAGTCCCAGTAACCCTCCCCAGTATCAGCCCCTTTCCAGTCCTCACTCTCAGTACCTTCCAATGTCAACTTGTATTCCCATGACAGCCACTGGTGTCCATTCTCTTCCAGTCCCCCTCCTTCCCCACTGACCACTCCCTTCTAGTACAAATACCATGGCAGCCCCTCTCAGATCCCTTCCAGTTCCATTCTCCCATCCCCTCGTATCAGCCCATTTGTAGCCTTAGCCCCCAGTTTTCTTCCAGGGCCAGCAGCTCTCTCCTCCCCTCCCCTCCCCACAATCAGCCCATTCCCAGTCGAAGCCCCCCAATCAACTTGCTTCCAGTGCTAGTCCCTCCTCAACCCCATTACCAGTGCTAGGCTCCCCTAATCAGCCCATTACCAGTCCTACCCCCCCATCAGCCCATTACCAGTCCTAGCCTCTGATCAGCCCATTTCCAGTCCTAACCTCCCTGATCAGCTCATTTCCAATGCTAGCCCCACATCAGTCCATTAACCAGTCCTAGTCCCCTATCAGCACATTACCAGTCCCAACCCCCCCTTGATCAGTCCATTCCCAATCCTTGCCTTCCCTAACCAACCCATCTTCAGTCCTAGCCCCCCCCCCCCATCTGCCCATTATAATCCTATTCTCCAGGACCAAGCAGGAAGTCAGTCCTCACATATGGGTGACGTCGGCATCGACGGAGCCCCCATGCGGAGCATTTCCCCAGCTTTCAAAGAAAGCCTTTGGGAATGCAGGCACGCATGCGCGGTCCCCTTCCCGCCCAAAGGTGCCTTCTTGCTCAGTCTTCTTTTTTCCGCGGAGCCCTACGGATGCCTGTCCTTGTCACCCGTGAAAAAAAGTTGATTTTTCTGCGTTGGGTCGAGTTTTTTCTTCGGTTCAACGTCGGTTCCTTTCCCGCCTGGACTCGGTATACCGGTGCCGAGCCCGGATCTCTTTTTTCGGTTTTTGTCCTTAGAGACTGCGTTCGCGCCTTTTTTCTTTTCCCTGGCAGCCCAATTTTTTGATCTTGCAGGGGCCCTTTTTCCCCCGATGGCTGCCAGTGGCTTTAAGAAGTGTGATCGGTGCAAGAAACTGATGTCTCTCACCGACACATACGACTGCTGCCTCTGGTGCCTGGGGCCAGACCATGATTCTACGGTCTGTAGCCCCTGTGGCAAAATGTCTTCCAAGGCATTACGGAGCCGTCAGCACCAGCGTGAGAGGATCTTCTCTGAATCTGACTCTGGACAGGTCCGGACTTCGTCAGAGGCCTCGACGTCTTGGGAGTCTGACCCCGAGCATCGTCGGGGCTCCTCTGAAAGGGAGTCCCCCTCGAGGGAGCACCGAAGGAAGAAGAAACCCGCGAGGGCGTCATCGGTGGACGCTCTTGGCTCCTCGAGGGCCAGGTCGCATAGCCCCGATCGCCATCCCGGGTCTTCGGAGTTGGAGAGGCCTGCAAAGCATCCTCGTGTAGAGTCAGAGGCCCCGAGTTACATGAGTACTGTAGTTCTCGTGGACTCTCCTCCGGGGGAGCCGACGTCGGGCCCGACACCGTCGGGGCCCGAGTCAGAGGCTGCTGGGTCTCCTGAGCTCGGACTCAGGTTGACGGCCTTGGAGAGCAGATTGTCTGCCTTCATGGAGCAGCAGCGGGTGCTTATCACCGGTCTCACCGGCGCATCTGCCCCGACCACCAGGATATCGACGTCCAAGTCGACCCCGGAGGCCGAGACGATCCTCGAGACCATGCGAACTTGAGTCGATCCTTTGCCGAGGTCACCCTCGGCCTACCGTTTGGGACCGAGGTCGTCGATGCCGGTTCCCTCGGCGTCGGGGCGGATGGCGTCGGTGCCCACCCACTCGGAGCCGCTCGATTCCTCCTCGGAGGAATCGGTGTGGGAAACGGAGGAGGATTTGTCCCCTGACACCTTCTGGACTCGGTGCCTCCCTTCGGACTCACCGGGATCCGAGCCTCGGACAAGGTCCCCCCCCCCCCCCCCGGAGGATACCAGGTTCTCAGATTTCGTAAGGGACATGGCCAAAGCACTGGCATTCCCTGCGGACCCCAAGGAGGAGCCTCGAGCCGAGGAGCTGGCAAGTTAAATGCAAAGCATTGATAAGGCTCGCAAAGTGAGAATTTGAGAAGGAACTTGCTACGGAAGCAAAAACATGAAATAAAGACTTTTTCAAGTACATTCGTAGCAAAAGGCCTGTGAGAGAGTCCGTTGGGCCATTAGATGATAGAGGGGTAAAAGGGGCAGTAAGAGGAGACAAGGCTATAGCAGAGAGACTGAATGAATTCTTTGCTTCGGTCTTTACTGAGGAAGATGTAGGGATGTTACCCAAGACTGAAGTGGTATTTAAAGGTGATACTGCAGAGGAATTGAGAGAAATATCGCTACACCGGGAAGATATATTACAACTATTTGATAAACTGAATAGTAGCAAATCACCTGGACCGGATGGTATACATCCAAGAGTGTTGAAAGAACTGAAATATGAGATTGCGGACCTGCTATTGGTAATCTGTGAACTTTCATTAAAATCATCTGTAATACCTGAAGATTGGAGGGTCGCCAACGTAACACCAATCTTTAAAAAGGGTTCCAGGGGTGACCCGGGAAATTACAGACCGGTGAGTCTGACGTCAGTACCGGGGAAAATGGTAGAAACCATCATAAAGAACAAAATTACACAGCATGTAGATAGTCATGGCCTAATGGGAGACAGCCAACATGGCTTTAGACAAGGAAGATCTTGTCTTACTAATCTGATATGTTTTTTTGAAGGTGTGCATAAACAGGTAGACAAAGGTGAGTCGGTTGATATAGTGTATCTGGACTTTCAGAAAGCTTTTGATAAGGTACCTCATCAGAGACTTTTGGTGAAACTAAAAAGTCATGGGATAGGAGGCAGTGTACTATTGTGGATCGGGAACTGGTTAAAAGATAGAAAGCAGACGGTAGGGTTAAATGGCCAATATTCCCAATGGAAAAAGGTGAATAGTGGAGTACCGCAGGGATCTGTACTGGGTCCGCTACTTTTTGACATATTCTTAAATGACCTGGAAAAGGGAATAACGAGTGAGGTTATCAAATTTGCAGATGATACAAAACTGTTTAAAGTTGTTAAAACCCAAGAGGATTGTGGAAAACTGCAGGAGGATCTGGATAAATTCGAAGACTGGGCATCCAAATGGCAGATGAAATTTAATGTGGACAATTGCAAAGTTATGCACCTAGGAAAGAACAACCCACACTATAGTTACACAATGCAAGGTTCCACATTGGGAACCACCACCCAGGAAAAAGATTTAGGAGTCATCGTGGATAACATGTTAAAACCCTTTGTCCAGTGTGCAGCGGCGGCCAAGAAAGCAAATAGAATGCTAGGTATCATAAAGAAAGGGATGGAAAGTAAAACAAAGGATATTATAATGCCTCTGTATCGTTCCATGGTACGACCGCACCTTGAATATTGTGTGCAGTTCTGGTCACCGTATCTTAAAAAGGACATAGCATTATTAGAAAAAGTACAGAGAAGAGCCACCAAAATGGTGAAGGGGATGGAAGGCTACTCCTATGAAGAGAGGCTACAAAGGTTGGGGCTCTTCAACCTGGAAAAGAGACGGCTGAGGGGAGATATGATAGAGGTCTATAAATTAATGAATGGAGTGGAGCAGGTAAACGTGGATCAATTGTTTACGCTATCAGAATATAGAAAGACTAGGGGACATGCAATGAAGCTACAGGGTAAATTATTTAAGACAAATAAGAGAAAATATTTTTCACTCAACGTGTAATCAAACTCTGGAATTTGTTGCCGCAGGATGTGGTAAGGGCTGTTAGTGTAGCTGGGTTTAAAAAAGGTTTGGACAAGTTCCTGGAGGAAAGGTCCATAAACCACTATTAAAAAGGGACCCAGGATAATCAATGCTTGACCCAGTACAAGCATTGTGGAACTTGTGTCTTTTGGGGATACTGCTAGGTACGTATGACCTAGATTGGCCACTGTTGGAAACAGGATACTGGGCTTGATGGACCTCGGTCTGACCCAGTATGGCATATCTTATGTTCTTATGAGCTCGAGGCTCTGCAGTATGACTCTCCTCCCACGGAGGCCTTTACTGTCCCGGTTCCTCCGATGCTGGAGCAGTTGCTCTTCCGCATGTGGAAGGCGCCGGCCTCGATGCCGGTTCTAAGCAAGCGGGTCGATTCCATCTATCAAGTCCGCAAGAGCCCCGGGTTTCAAAAGGCTCAGCTACCGCACCACTCCATGGTTGTGGAATCGGCCATGCATCGCCTGAAGTGTCAGAAGATGCGCTCCTCGGTGCTTCCCGGCAGGGAAGCCCAGAACCTGGATGCCCTCGGTAGAAAGTGCTTCCAGGGCTCTATGCTTGCTTGCCGTGTCCAGACCTACCAGCTGTACATGGGCATTTACCTTCAAGACCTGGCAAAGGAGATTGCCGGTTCTCTGCTGGTCTGTCCGAGGAACCTTTGCAGAGGTTCAAGGCCTTGTCTTCTGGTATTCGAGAGTGCTCAAAGTTTATATCTCGAGCAGCCTACGATGGATTTGATGCTTCGGCCCGGGTAGCAGTGGCCGACATCGGTGCACACTGCCAGACCTGACTACAATCCTCGGACCTCGAGCCATGGGTACAGGACAAGTTGGTCGATGTCCCTTGCTGAGGTGAAAAGCTCTTTGGCAAGCCCATGGCCGAAAAGGCTGCAGAACTCGAGACCCAGACTCTTACCCGGACAAGGCTGTCCAGGAAAACCTCTGCCCCTTCTCAGAAGAAGAAGGGCTCGGGGAAAAAGACCTTTTACCCGAGGAAGACCGCTGCCTACAAAACATATCCTCACTACCAGGCCTCTGCAGCTCCCCAACAGTGCCAGCAGGCCAAGGGGCAGGGATATGGGCCCCGTAGGCAGAAGGCTCCCAAGCCTCCTACTATGGCTCCTGCTCAGCAGGGAGGGGTTTTTTGACTATGCCATCATAGCCTTTCCTCCTCTCCAGGGCACAGGAGGTCAGCTCACCCTCTACGCAGACAGGTGGCCAGCCATCACAGGGGATACTTGGGTGTTAAGCATCATCGAAAGGGGCTATCTACTCCACTTCACCCAGATACCCCCTCCTGCTTTCCAGGGGAGCCTCCAAGACCTCCTATGCACAGAAACGTACTCCTTCAGGAGTAGGAAGGTCTACTAAGGGACCAGGCGGTGGAACCGGTGCCTCGCCACCTGGAAGGGCAAGGCTTCTACTCGAGGTACTTCCTGGTACCAAAAAGAACAGGAGGCCTCAGACCCATCCTCGACCTGAGAAATCTGAACAAGTTTCTGGAGAGGGAAAAGTTCAAGATGCTTACCCTTGGAATCTTACTGCCCTACCTCCAGCAGGGAGATTGGCTATGCTCCTTAGACCTGAAGAATGCTTATACTCACATCCTCATCCATCCAAGTCACAGACATTTCCTCAGATTTGTGGTGGGAGGAAAGCACTTCCAGTACAGAGTGCTTCCTTTTGGCCTCACCTCCGCCCCCAGGGTTTTTACAAAATGCCTGGCGGTGGTTGCGGCCTACCTCAGGAACCAGGGGGTCTTTGTGTTCCCTTACCTGGACGACTGGCTAATCAGGGGCCACTCTCCACGAGAGGCCAGGCAGGCCACCTTCAGAACCATATCCCTGCTTCAGCACCTGGGGTTCGTCATAAACCTACTCAAGTCCACTTTAATCCCCTCACAGGACGTGGAGTTCATAGGGGCAAGATTGGATACCATCCATGCAAAGGCCTATTTGCCTGTGGACAGAGCTCACAGGCTGATAAAGTTGGCCAGCCAGTTTCGGGTGAACTCTCTGGTCTCGGCCAGACACTTCCTCCGGCTCTTAGGTCACATGGCTTCCACAGTGCATGTCACCCCACATGCCCGGCTGCACATGAGGCCGACTCAGTGGCACCTCAGGGCGCAGTGGCTGCAGGCCACAGGGAAATTGTCAGACAGAATAAAGGTGTCCAAACTCTTGGTGGACTCCTTACGCTGGTGGAGGCATCTCCCAAATCTGGTCAGGGGTGTTCCTTTTCAGGCCTCCCCACACACTCAGGTACTGACAACCGATGCTTCCCTGCAGGGCTTGGGGGCACACTGCCAGGGGGCCTGCACCCAAGGCCTGTGGTCTCCGTGGAAGGTCGCCCAGCAGATCAACCTGTTGGAATTGAGGGCCATTCGACTAACCTTATGGACTTTCTCTCAGATCCTGTCTCACCAGTCTGTCCTAGTTCAGACGGACAACCAGGTGGCTATGTTCTACGTCAACAAGCAAGGAGGCACAGGATCCAGACTTCTGTGCCTGGAAGCACAAGCTCTCTGCTCCTGGGCTGTCAATCAGGGCATGACCCTCAGGGCAGTCTACCTCCCAGGCCAGGAAAACTACCTGGCGGACAGGTTAAGCAGACTCCTGCAGCCTCACGAGTGGCAGTTGGAACCTCTGGTAGTTCAACAGATCTTTCTGAAGTGGGGTCTTCCGACCATGGATCTTTTTGCCAGTCCGCTGAACAGGCAACTACCCAGGTTCTGTTCCAGGCAACCGCATCCCTTGAGAACAGCGCCAGATGCATTCCTGATCCCCTGGTCAGAGAGCCTGCTGTATGCCTTTCCTCCCACACCTCTGGTGACCCAGACTCTATTCAAAATCCAGCAGGACCGAGCGACGGTGATCCTGATAGCCCCCAGGTGGCCCAGGCAACCGTGGTTCCCTCTTCTTCTGCAGTTGGCAGTGGATACTCCACTTCCTCTGGGGTTGCAACCCGACCTTCTGACTCAGGATCAGGGGTCCCTTTTGCATCCCAACCTCAAATCCCTCAATTTGATGGCCTGGCTGCTGAAAGTCTAGTCCTTGCTCCCTTGCTCCTATCAAGGGTGGTTGAAGAGGTGGTGTTGGCCTCCAGGAAGCATTCCACTAGGAAGGCCTATGTTCTGAAGTGGCGTAGGTTCTCTACTCTGTGTTCTCAACAGCAAGAGGACCCCTTCTCCTGCTCTGTCCAGGTGGTGCTACAATACCTGCTCCACCTTTCCAACCTAGGACTTCAGTCCAACTCTGTCCGGGTTCACCTCAGTGCCCTCTCAGCTCACCACTTGCCGGTGGATGGACAATCTCTCTCAGGCCACCCTCTGGTGTCTCGCTTTCTCAGAGGTCTGCTTCTGCTTTAGCCTCCTATTTGTCCACCGGCCACTGAGTGGGATCTCAGTGTGGTCTTGCAGCAACTGACTCGCCCACCTTTTGAGCCGATGGCAACCTGCCATTTACGTTTCCTCTCCTGAAAGGTGGTGTTCCTTGTGGCACTCACCTCGGCTAGGCGGGTGAGTGAGCTTCAGGCCCTCGTCTCGGATAGGCTGTATACCAGGTTCTATAGGAACAGGGTAGTCTTGCGGACTCATCCTAAGTTCCTTCCAAAGGTAGTGTCCTCCTTCCACCTCAACCAGAAGGTGGTACTTCCGACGTTCTTTCCCAGGCCGCACGCCAGTAGGGCCGAAACTGTCTTGCATACCCTGGATTGTAGAAGGGTGCTGTCCTTTTACCTAGAACGTACACAGGGGCATAGAAGGGCTTCTCAGCTCTTCATTTCCTTTGACCCTAATAAATTGGGGTTGCCTGTCACTAAGCGTACGTTGTCCATTTGGGTGGCAGACTGTATCGCCTGGGCATACATGGCAGCCGGCCTCTCCCTGGAGGGTCAAGTCACGGCCCACCGGGTCAGGGCTAAGGCCGCATCAGTAGCTCACTTCCGTTCTGTTCAGTTGGCAGACATCTGCCGGGCCACTACTTGGTCTTCAAGCCAGACTTTTGCGGACCACTACTGCCTCGAGAGGGAGTCCCGTAGGGACAGTGCTTTTGGGCAAACGGTACACCTTAATCTCTTTGTGGTTTAGGCAACTCCTACCCTCCAGCCCTGGTGTTGGGCTACCGTTCAGGTGTGCTCTCAGAGAAGATTCTCTCACTGTTGCTGAGGCTCTAGAGGGAGCTCTATTTTTCAGCCTGGGTTCCTGGTAGCCCTGAGCTTGGGAGTCACCCATATGTGAGGACTGACTTCCTGCTTGGTCCTGGAGAAAGAGTAGTTACTCACCTGTAACAGGTGTTCTCCAGGAGCAGCAGGAATCAGTTCTCACGACCCTCCCTCCTCCCCTTGTAGTTGCAGTTGTATATAGTTCATTTTCTTTTTGTGCTGTCTTTTAGCTATGTCATTAGACTGAGCAAGATGGCACCTTTGGGCAGGAAGGGGACCACGCATGTGTGCCTGCATTCCCAAAGGCTTTCTTTGAAAGCTGGGGAAATGCTCCGCATGGGGGCTCCGTCGACGCTGACATCACCCATATGTGAGAACCGATTCCTGCTGCTCCTGGAGAACACCTGTTACAGGTGAGTAACTACTCTACCCGCACTGTCTCTCCCCTCTGTCCAGCATTTATCCCCCGTCTGTCCAGTATGTCCCCCTGTCTCTTCCCTTTGTCCATGTCAGCCCCCCCTCCATGTCAGCCTCCATCCCTCCATCCATCAGTGTCAGCCACCCCTCCCTCCCTCCATCCATCCATGTCAGCCCTCCCTCTCTCCATGTCAGTCCCCTCTCCGTCCGTCAGTCCCCTCTCCGTCCGTCAGTCCCCTCTCCCTCCATGTCATCCCCCTCCCTCCATCCATGTCAGCCCCCTCCCTCCATCCATGTCATCCCCCCTCCCTTCATCCATCGCTCCATGTCAGCCCCCTCTCTCCCTCATGTCAGCTCCGTTGCAGGTTCCCTGACCCCTCCTCCCCTCTCCTTGTCTGCCTGCTACTGCCCTGTTCTTCTGCAGCCTCTGCTCCCTGTCTCTTAGAGAACCGCCGCTGTGCCTGTGAAGACATTGCGGAGCCTTTCTGTCTCTCGACGGGCTCCGTACAGCATTGTCCCGCCTCCAACGGAAGTGGTAAACAGCTTCCTTTGGAGGCGGGACAATGCTGCACGGATCCCGTCGAGAGTCAGGAAGGGATCCGCAATGGTTTTACAGGCACAGCCGCGGTTCCCTAAGAGGCAGGGAGCCGCGGCTGCATTAGATGGGAGGTGGTGAGTTTGCTGCTGCCGAGTAGCGGATTCGGCAGCAGCAGCAACTTGTGTACTTTTTTTTTTTTTAAACGGCAGAGTGAGATGACCCCTGCTAAATCCTGTGGCGACCCCCATGTTGAGAACCGCTAGTCTTTGTGACTTTACCTAGTCTTTTTGGTGGAAGGGGTCTCGCTTCACCCACGTCATCCTCCTTAATTAATGAGGTGGTTTCATTTCCATCATTTTCCTCCAAACAGTACAGTGAGACTGACTAGGATCTGCAGCTAGTCAGTATCCATAGGGTGCTCTTCCGTTACTTGAGCGGGTACAACCGTTCTGTGAACAGGGCAGTTTATCTAGTTGCTGGACTGTGTAGGAGTGAGTCTTCCTCAAAGGAAGCGGTGGCTTCTATCTGCATTTTGGGAAAAAAGCCAGTAATGGTAGTTCTGAGAGTTCACTCCACCTGGACGTAGGTTTCTTCCATGGTGGAGTCTAGCTTTGTCCACGTAGGGGTGAGGCGGCCTCAAAGGAGGCGGTGGCTTCTGCCTACATTTTGGGAAACAAACCAGTGTTCTGAAAGTTCACTCTACCCGGGTGCAGGTTTCTTTTAGGGTGGAGTCCAGCTTCATCAGCCCATGGCGACCTAGTCTTTCCTCTCTACTTTATCAGGCATTATGATTGGTTCACTACGGCAGAGTGGGCGCAGCCTTCAATGCGGAGGTCCTTCAGGCAGCTGTGTCTTCCTGCTGAGTTGAGTTGTAGCTTTGGCACTACTCACTTGCCTGGACTGGTCTAGCAGGACAATCCAGAAGGTGTGAAATTTTATTTGTCTGATCATTTCCTTTGCCAGAATTCTGCTGGATCAGTCCAGGACCCACTCTGAAGAATTTCTGCTGCTTCAGTTGTAGGAGTGGTTATTGATTTATATTCCATCTTCACAGAATTCATGCAGTAGTCAATATTCTGGCATATTTTTAGGCTGGTTTTGCCTCCTTCAGAAGTTGGGTTTACTTATAAGAAAATAAGATAAGCTATACAGGATCAGACCAATAGCAGCCAATCCAAGTCACCTGGACAGGATGGTATACATTCCTGAACTAAAAAATGAGATTTCAGAGCTACTATTAGTAATCTGTGAACTATCAACATCATCTGTAGTACCCGAAGATTGGAAGGTAGCCAGCATGGTGCCAGGGGTGATTTGTGAAATTTACAGAATGGTGAGCCTGATGTCCATACCGGGACGTTATAAAGAACAACATTACTGAATGTATAAGATAGTCATGGTTTAATGGGACAAAGCCAGCATGGATTTAACCAACGAAAGTCTTGTCTCACTAAGCTGCTATATTTTTTTGAAGCTGTAAATGGACAGATACATGAAGGTGAGCCAGTTGATATAGTGCATTGGGATTTTCGGAAAGCCTTTGACAAGGTCCTCATGAGAGACTCTTGAAGAACTTAGAGTCGTGGCATAGGAGGCCATGTACTATTGTGGTCTCGGAACTGCTTAAAAGATAAAAAAACAGAGAGTAGAGCTAAAATGTCAATTTTCACAGTGAAGAAAGAATAGGGATTTGTGCTGGGCCGCTGCCTTTTAGCATATTCATAAATGACCTGGAAATGGGAACAACTGAGGTGATTAACTTTACAGATGACGCAAAATTACACAGGTCTGCAAAAAAAAATTTTTCGAGAGCTGTTTTGGTTATTCCACGTAATCTTTGTTTTTTGATGCGCTGAATCCGAAAATGACCTCCATTTTGTCATAGGACATCACGTTTCCTGACAATTTAGGTAACTATGTTAAATAAGGCAATACCTCAAAATAAATGAAAATAGACTTATAAAATTAAAGTTTTATTACAATATTTTCATGAAAATCCTTTTTTGAACTGAAATGAGCTCACCTACACACACTAAACTCGATTCTTCTTCCTTGTGAGGCTCCTCTTGGTGCATTTACACTTGTGAGTAGCATCTGGAATGTCTCTCTGAAGCATCCAACAGTAGTCTGCCATCATTGTAATGCTCCATTTTCCCTGGTATCTCCTTTCCATCTCTTTAATGTCTTGGTGGAATCGTTCACCTTGTTCCTCACTCACAGCTCCAAAATTTTCAGGAAAGTAGTCAAGGTGGGACTGGAGAAAATGCACTTTCAAACTCATCAGGCAACCTAAAGCTTGAAATGCTTTCAGCATTCGTCCGACGATCTTTTTGTAGTGAGGATCTTTGTTATTGCCTAAACATTTCTGTACGACTTCTTTAAATGCAATCCACCCTTCTTTTTGAGGATCCGTCATGGTACTGACAAACTCTTGATCAACTATAAGCCTTCTAATGTCTGGTCCGACGAACACACCTTCCTTCAATTTTGCCTCCGACAGGCCTGGAAACTTGGTGATTTGAAGCATTCTCCATCTCTTGGAAGTGATTTTACGAATTGCTTCATCAATCCCAATTTTATGTGGAGAGGTGGTAGAAGAACTTTATGGGAAGGTACCACAGTTTCTCGGAGGACATTTTTTTCACCGACTGTTAGCACCCTCGGCTGCCAACTCTTCTTGGTCCAGTGATTTTGTCGGTCTCGACTGTCCCATAGACACAGAAAACAAGGATATTTGGTATACCCAGCTTGTTGCCCGAGCAGCATGCACAAGACCTTCAAGTCTCCACACACTTGCCAACCATGGTCTTCATATTTAAGTTTACGAAGTACCAATTCCAAGTTCTCGTAGGTTTCTTTCAAGTGTACGGAATGACCTACAGGTGTGGAAGCATAAAAACCGTTGTGGAGTAAAACTGCTTTGAGACTTCTTTTTGAAGAATCTATAAAAAGACGCCATTGCTCTGAATCATATTGGATTTTAAATTGACCCATCAGACCTTTGACATCGATGCAATAAACCAACTTGTCTTCCTGGGCGCGAAGTAAGGAATGAACTCCTTTTCATGATGTCTGAACCATGAAGATGACACTCCTGGCAACAATAAATTCCTGCTTTTCAGCCTTGATCCGAGTAACTCAGCGGCATCTTTGGGAAGATTCAAGTCTCTTACCAAATCATTCATCTCCTCTTGAGAAAACAATTTTGGTCTTGTATCATCTTCAAAGTCAGAACTTGATTTGTCATCTGGTTCAGGTATGACTTCACCTTCATCGGAGCTAGGTATCTCTTCCAAGGTAGCAGGGGGCTTGGGTACTGGTATATCTGTGCCATGGGGGATGGGACGAATTGCCGAGTGAAGATTGGGGTATGAAATGGAATGCTTCCATTTGGAATTAAACTCTTTCACATCGCATGAACAAAAGTAACAGTCGTCACTATGGTTCTTTTGCTCTCGCCATACCATAGAAATCCCACAACGGAAAGATTTTTTCTTACCCTTGAACCAGTTTCGGAGGTCCTCAACACACCGTTTGCACACTTTGAGGCGCCCAGACTTTATCTTGATCTCCAATTTTTAGTCCAAAGTATGCAAAGTATACTTTTTTCACAAAGTCTGTAATATTCTGCTGTTGCTTCAACACTGTATATTCACCACAGATGAAACAGAAACTGTCTAGCGAATTAATACACTTTTGCGGAGCCATAACATAATGGTTGAAGAATGACGAGCTAACACGAATTGCGATGAAAGTGTGAACAGCCTAGAACCAAGAACCTGATGATGATTCGTGCACAAGTGTGGCATGCAGGAGAGAGCAGCTCTGTGTCTTACACGAGATGTGTCAGTGCTGGCCACGCCCCCCTGCACTGACCGGAGCTGCTGCTATCTGCCCTGTGTCTCCCTCCCACTGGATTCTTCAGGAAAGATTAACCCCTTCTACCATTAGAAGCACGGACTTAAAACTTAGCTTATGTATATATTGCTGACCATCAGATTTACAGTGCTATATTTTTTTTACATAACTCGGACAACCCCTTTAAGGTTTTTTTGGCATTTTATATCTTAAATGCACTTATATGAATTAATAGTAATTTGAATTAATAGTAATTTGAAAAATTTTGATAAATTTGAAGACAATTTTGCATGTTGTGGCAAATCATGACGTCTAGGAGTTTTTTCAATATTTTATTTGTTTTCAGCACACCAAAATACATGGAAATTAGATGAAAATAATCAAACAGCTTTTTAGTCGCAGACATGTGTTATTCAAGGTTGTTAAAACACAAGAGGATTGTGAAAAATTACAGTAGGACCTTGAGAAATTGGGAGACTGGGCATCCAAATGGCAGATGAAATTTAAGGTGGATTAGTGCAACATTAGCAAAGAACAACCCAAACTACAGTTACGTGATGCAAGGTTCCACATTAGGAATCACCAACCAGGAAAAAGATCTAGGCATCATGGATAATAAATTGAAACCCTCTGCCCAGTGTGTAGCGGTGGTCAAGAAAGCAAATAGAATGCTAGATATCATAAGGAAAGGAGTGGAGAATAAAACAAAGGATATTATAATGCTTCCATATTGCTCCATGTTGTGACTGCACCTTGAATATTGTATGCAGTTCTGGTCACCATATCTTAAAAAAGATATAGCAGATATAGAAATGGTACAGAGAAGAGTGACCAAAATGATAAAGGCAATGGAAGGATACCCCTGCAAGGAAAGATTTAAAAGATTAGAGCGCTTCAGCTTGAAAAAAGATGGCTGAGAGGGAGATACTAGGGCGTTCTATAAAATGATGAGTGTAATGGGTAAAAATATCAGTTGTTTACCCCTTTAAAAAGTAGAAAGACTAGGGGACATGCAATGAAGCTACAATGTAGCACATTTAAGACTAATCAGAGAAAATATTTCTTCACTCAACACATAATCAAACTCTGGAATTCGTTGCCGGAAGATGTAGTAAAAGCTGTTAGTGTAACTGGGTTTTAAAGAGGTTTTGCCAAATTCCTGGAGGAAAATTTTATAAACCATTATTAAAATGGACTGGGGAAATCTACCGCTTACCCCTGGGATAAACAGCATGGAATTTATCTACGTTTTATGAACCTGACAGTTACTTATGACCTGGATTGGCTGCCGTTGGAAACAGGGTACTGGGCTCGATGGACCTTTGGTCTGACCCAGTATGGCATTTGTTATGTTCATATCACAGGACCATACAACCACCCACATGGAAAAGACATTCAAAACAACTCACATTCATGCTCCTCTGTAAATGTAGTGTATATGATTAAGTGCAGAAAATTTGAAGAGGTATGATACATCGAGGAAACAAGCCAAAAACTGAGAACACGTAGCAACCTTCATAGCTATATCATCCGGATAAAGTGGAAAAAGAGGAAAAACATCAGAACAACAGTGATAATAAAGTTGTCGTTTCCAAGTGATTATTCTGTGAATTGCGTGGAAAGGAAGAAGAACCCGAAGTACCAAGAAATGCAGTCAGAGACCAAGGAAATGTGGCAGAAAACTACAGAAATATATCCCATTCTGTTGAGTGCCACAGGCATGATTAAGAAGAATTTCCAAGCACACCTTAATAAATTACCCATACATGTTACATCTTACGAACTTGAGAAGGAGGCTCTCTTTAGCATGATGCAAGTACTATGCCGAGCATTAGCAGTAAATTTGAGAGGCTGAGATCATACTCCACTTACCCTGGCTTAGAAATGAGGTTCATGACTGTCGTGGTATACACAAAACTAACTACTGACACTGCACTAAGAGCAGGACAGATCATAAATAAAAAAGCTCCTAGTAAAATATTAGCTATACTTATCTCTTCTTCTACTAGTACAACTGAACCTTGTCTAAAGATCAGCTCAACGATTCTATTAGTAAATCTTACTTGGAGAGCTGGCAGGTAAAATTCTCACAAAAGCTCAGTAACTAAATATGAGGAGAAAAGACCTCAGCATGCATTAAATATATAGCAGTAATCTGTCCAAAGGGGAAAAACTTTATTCACACCATCACGGGCCAAAAAACTCCTCAAATTGCCATAGCTTTTTTATTTTATTCATTAAGAACATAAGATATGCCATACTGGGTCAGACCAAGGTCCATCAAGCCCAGTATCCTGTTTCCAACAGTGGCCAATCTAGGTCATAAGTACCTAGCAGTCTCCCCAAAAGGCACAGGTTCCTCAGTGCTTGTATTGGGTCAAGCAGTGATATCTTGGGTCCCTTTTAATAATGGTTTATGGACCTTTCCTCCAGGAACTTGTCCAAACCTTTTTTTTTTAACCCAGCTACACTAACAGCTTTTACTACATCCTCCGGTAATAAATTCCAGAGTTTGATTACACGTTGAGTGAAAAATATTTTCTCTTATTAGTCTTAAATAGTTTACCCTGTAGCTTCATTGCATGTCCCCTAGTCTTTTATACTCTGATGACGTAAACAATCGATTTACATTTACCCGTTCCATTCCATTCGTTAATTTATAAACCTCTATCATATCTCTCCTCAGCCGTCTCTTTTCCAGGTTGAAGAGCCCTAACCTTTTTAGCCTCTCTTCATAGGAGTATCCTTCCATCCCCTTTACCATTTTTGTGACTCTTCTCTGTACTTTTTCTAATAACGCTATATCCTTTTTAAGATACGGCAACCAGAATTGCACACAATATTCAAGGTGCAGTCGCACCATGGAACAATACAGAGGCATTATAATATCCTTTGTTTTATTTTCCATTCCTTTCCTTATGATACCTAGCATTCTGTTTGCTCTCTTGGCTACCGCTGCACACTGGGCGGAGGGTTTTAACATGTTATCCATGAAGACGCCTAAATCTTTATCGCCAGGAGCAAACAGGAATGTAGTCTTCACATATGGGTATCGTCGGTACCAACAGAGCCTGCGCGGGAACGCTCCCCAGCGTCCAATAGAAAAGCTTTTGGGAGCATCCCACAGCGCCTGCGTGCTACCTTCCTGCCTTTCCAACTCTCCCTCTTCAGTTTTTCATTTTCCATGGAGCTGACAGGACGCATACCCTGTCACCACAGAAAAATGTATCCTTATTCTTTTGTTTTTTGTTGTCGCGTCTGCCTTCCTTCGCCTACCGGTACTGCCGGTTCTTTTTTCTTCTTTTTCAATAAAAACCCCTAGTTTTCTAAAAGATTTTCTTTCAGGGACCTTTCCCCTATCGGGGCTAGGTGCCATTTTGGGCACTAGGCCCATTTTTCTTCAAACATGGAGAAACCAGCTAGTAGTTTCAAAAAATGTTCTATATGTGGCGGTACCATTTCCGTCGCTGACACCCATGAATGGTATCTTAAATGTTTAGGTCCTGAGCATTCTCCATCGGAGTGTCTCTCCTGCAGAAAGATGACCAAGAGGGGCCTGCAGAATAGAGCTGCAAAACCCGGTACCCTTTTTGCTGCTGATACGATGTCAGTTGTATCCACATCTTCCAGGGCTTCATCTTCCTCCCATGAATCTCAGGTAACTAAACTTAAGTCTTCTAAGACTGCTTCCAAGTATCGAGATGCCACTGGCGTTGACGTCGAGGAAAGTTCACCGGCAAAACAGCCCCGGCGGGAGGCCTCAGTCTCCAAAGCATTAACGGGGTTCCAGAATGTTCCAGAGGCTTCCACCTCTGCAGAACTACTGGTGCCATGTTCTGGGGTTGTAGCCGCTTCCACTGTTACCGACATCCAGGCATCGGCAGGAGCAATGGATCACAGAATCCTCGCTGTTGAACGCAGTCTAGCGGCCCTCTTAGCAGCTTCAGTACCATTAAGACCGCTACAGACGGTTCTACAGGTACCGTTACCGAGTGCCTCGGCGGGTATACTTCCCCCCATGCTGAACCTTGAGTCTATCTCAGGTATCGACTCTCCGGTACCGAGACACCCCGATACTGACTTCGAGCGATACCGGTACCGTGCACTGCAAGAACACCCGGCGCAGAGATACTTTGAATTATCCGATTCCGGTGACTGATGACTCTGCCGGTACTATAGCTATTCTTCCAGAGGATCCATCTCCTTCTCCTCAACGCAGAATGTCTCCTCCAGAAGACATGTCCTTCCAGGATTTTATACGTGATTTAGCTCGAGGTCTTGCAATCATGGTGACTCCAGAGAAGGTGCCCAGAACAGAAGAATTAGAAATTCTTCAGTACCCTAAAGCTCCTAAAGAAGCAGTTACTCTGCCCATTCATAGAATCTTGCATGATCTTATGCTAAGAATGTGGGAAACTCCTTTAACAGTGTTTCCACACTCTCGACGACTCGATACCATGTATTGAGTTCCAAGCTGTCCTGGCTTACAAAAGACTCAGTTACCACACCATTCAATGATAGTGGAATCAGCGATGCGTAGGATTAAGAGTGCTAAAACACATTCTTGCAATCCTCTAGGCCGTGAATCGAGGACGCTCGATGCCTTTGGGCGTCCATGTTTCCAATCCTCCATGTTGGCAGCCAGGATTAGCTCCTACATTCTTTATATGGGAATGTTCCTCAAAGACGTTACAGGTGACTTGGAGCTCATGAGCCCTCTTCTCCCTGTGGGAAAAAGGGGGGAATTCCTTACTCTGGTCAAACATGCCCAGGATGTCTTTAAGTTTGTAAACCGTGCAACCTTTGATTGCTTTGAATGCATTAGCAGAACCTCTGTTATTTCCATTGGTGCACGTCGTATTGCCTGGCTCCAGGCATCAGACTTAGAACAATGGGTGCAAGATAAACTGGCAAACATTCCTTGCACAGGAGAAAATCTCTTTGGCAAGGACTGGCACGACAAGGCCAATCAGATTGAATATGAAAATACTACCTTGAACAGACTATCAAAGTCTACAGCCAACCCAGAAAGAAAAAGTCAGTCAAGAAACCCTTTTTCAACAAGAAAAAGAAATTTTACCCATCTTAAACCCATCAAGGACACTGCCCAGTTCATGTTCCCCAGAGGGGGCAACAACACAACAGACAGCAGAGGAAGCCACAAGTTCCAAGAGCTCAACCGGCTCAACAGACTCAGCCTCCTCAGCGGCTTTGATTCCTTCCTAGAGAACTTAGTTTTTCTGCCCCTGAAAGGTCCAGAACCCCTTACCATCCCAGGCAGGTTATGCCAATTTGCCAGAAGATGGCAACAAATAACATCAGAAAACTGGACCCTGTCCATTGTACAAGAGGGGTACAGACTTCATTTTCACAGCATGCCCCTTCCTACAATTATAAGATAGTTCAATTCTCAGGTCTCTGCTACCAATCTCTTGGGTCAAGAGATCGCATCACTTCTTGCTCAGGGAGCAATAGAAGAGATACCCATACCCCAGCAGGGTACGGGATTCTACTCCCCCTACTTTCTCATCCCAAAGAAAACAGGGGAACATAGGCCTATACTAGACCTCAGAGAATTAAACAAGTATCTGTTCCGGGAAAAATTCAAAATTATCTCCCTCGGAACACTCCTGCCATACCTTCAGAGTCAGGATTGGCTATGTTCTCTAGATCTAAAGGATGCATATATGCATATTCTCATCCATGCAGATCACAGGAAATTCCTTTGATTCCTTTTCCAGGAAGACACTTCCAATACAGGGTTCTTCCCTTCGGTCTGGCTTCTGCCCCAAGTCTTCACAAAATGCATGGCAGTAATATCAGCATTCCTGAGAACTCTAGGAATATTTGTCTTCCCTTACTTAGACAACTGGCTCATTCGAGCATCAACACCTCCAGAAGTCAGCTTTGCTCTTTCTCGCACCTTGCAAATCCTTCGATACATGGGACTGGTCATAAACCTCCCAAAATCTCATCTCACCCCTTCTCAGTCTCTAGAATTCATAGGGGCTCGTCTAGACACAAGACATTCAAGGGCTTTCCTGCCACAGCCACGTTGTCTTCATATAGTACAGCTGGCCTCCCAAGCAGCTATGAAGGTCTTCCTGACTGCTCGGGAGATGCTTCAACTTCTGGGGCATACGACATCCACGGTCCATGTGGTTCCCTTTGCTCACCTTCATAAGCTAGCAGCCCAGTGGACCCTATCCTCTCAGTGGACACAGGCCTCGGGTCAGCTAACGGACAAAATCAGAAACTCCACATGTCTCATTTTGTCCCTGCAATGTGGTGGCAGTCACTGGAAAACCTTCTTGTGGGTTCTCCTTTCCAGCAGTCTCTATGCCAAACCACCCTAACAACAGATGCATCCAAGTTGGGTTGGGGGGCTCACTTGCACAATCTATCAACTCAGGGTCTCTGGACCCCACAGGAGGCTTGTCTTCACATAAACCTCCTAGAGCTCAGAGCCATTTTCCATGCTGTCTGAGTTTTTCATGCCCATCTCAGCTACAAGACAGTTCTGGTCCAGACTGACAATCAAGTAACCATGTTCTATGTGAACAAGCAGGGCGGAACAGGCTCTCTGTCGTTATGCAACGAAGCTTTGCGACTGTGGGCCCTCACCAGAGAGCTTCAAATCCACCTCCTAGTGGTATATCTTCCGAGCATTCAAAATCTTTGGGCAGACAAACTCAGTCAAATACTGCTGCCACACGAATGGTCTCTGCACTCAGACCAGCTTGCTCGAGTGTTTCGAATCTGGGGTACGCCAGATATAGACCTCTTTGCAAGTCCACAGAATGCCAAACTTCCCTGATTCTGTTCCAGAATTCCGTCTCAAAACTGTCAGGCAAGGGATGCTTTCCTCCTCCATTGGGGTCAGGACTTCCTCTATGCCTTCCCACTCATTCCCAAAACTTTGTTCAAGCTTCAGAGAGATAGAGGTCATATGATACTCATAGCTCCACGTTGGCCACGGAAGATGTGATATCCTCTGCTTCTGTGTCTCTCTCAAACCACACCTCTAGAGTTGGGATGTGCTCCAGATCTTCTTTCCCAGGAGTACGGGACGCTATTGCACCCGAATCCCCAGTCCCTGCACCTCAGGGCCTGGTTTACTGAAAGCCTAGGATTCCCGGATATCATCCTATCTCAACAGGTATAGCATATCCTTGTGGCTTCCAGGAATCCTTCCACAAAGCGATCCTACGCCTTTAAGTGGAAGAGATTCTCTGTATGGTGTTCTCAAAGGGGACTTAACCCCCATACATACCCTGTGGAATCGCTTCTGGAGTATCTACTCCATCTATCAGATTCTGGTCTTAAGACCAAGTCAGTAAGGGTCTATCTTAGTGCCATTGTTGCTTTTCGCGAACCTCTGGATGGACAACCTATTTCCTCTCATCGACTTGTAGCGAGATTTATGAGAGGTTTACTTTTAACAATACCTCCCATTAAGCCACCGCCAGTGGCATGGGATCTGAATCTTGTTCTCGGGCTGCTCATGAAACCGCCCTTTGAGCCTTTAGCCACTACAGCTCTAAAGTTTCTTTCCTGGAAAGTGATCTTCCTAATTGCTCTCACTTCTGCAAGACGCATTAGTGAGTTACAGGCTTTAGTGGCAGGTCCTGCTTATACAAGATTTCTCAATGATAAGGTAGTTCTTAGGACTCATCCTCACTTTATGCCAAAGGTGGTTTCGCCTTTTCATTTAAACCAAGCGGTTTACCTTTCTGTATTCTTCCCTAGGCCTCATGCCTCTAATGCAGAAAGGAATCTTCATACCTTAGATTGTAAAAGAGCCTTAGCTTTTTACCTTTAAAGAACTAAGCAACATAGAAAATCTTCTCAGCTTTTTGTTGCTTTTGATTCTAGTCATTTGGGACTTCCAGCTTCCAAAAGAACTCTCTCTAGGTGGATTGCAAATTGGATATCCTTTGCATATGAGAGTAAGGGACTTTCTCTTGAAGGCCATGTCACAGCTCACAATGTGAGAGCAATTGCAGCCTCAATGGCTAATCTTCGTTCTGTGTTCATTGATGACATCTGTAGAGCAGCCACTTGGGCTTTAGTACACAGCTTTACAGCACACTATTGCTTAGACAAGGACTCCCATCGGGATGCCTTGTTTGGCCAGGGTGTGCTCCATCTCTTTCAGACTTAGTGCAACTCCTACCCACTGTCCCGGGTTTCGATGCCAGAGATCCATGGAAGGAAGCATGACCCGTCTCACCTGGGGTTCGCTGCTTGCTGGGGTCATCCCCCTGGCATCTTTCAGCTGGGGAGTCCACATATGTGACGACTACATTCCTGCTTGTTCCTGGAGATAGCGTAGTTACTCACCTGTAACAGGTGATCTCCGGGAACAGCAGGAATAAGTCCTCACAACCCACCCACCTCCCCTAGGAGTTGTCTCTATCTCTCTCTCTCTCTGTCTACTTTCTCCTTTGGTCTCAGCTATAAACTCAACTGAAGAAGGAGAATTGGGAAGGCAGCACGCTGGCGCTGTGGGATGCTCCCAAAAGCTTTCCTATTGGATGCTGGGGAGCGTTCCCGTGCAGGCTCCGTCGGTACCGACGATACCCATATGTGAAGACTTATTCCTGCTGTTCCCAGAGATCACCTGTTACAGGTGAGTAACTACCCTTTCCTGGGTGGTGGTGGTTCCCATTGTGGAACCATGCATCGTATAACCGTAGTTTGGGTTGTTCTTTCCTAGGTGCATAACTTTGCACTTGTCCACATTAAACGTCATCTGCCATTTGGATGCCCAGTCTTCCAATTTATCAAGATCCTCTTGCAATTTTCCACAATCCTCTTGGGTTTTAACAACTTTAAATAGTTTTGTGTCATCTGCAAATTTGATAACCTCACTCGTTATTCCCTTTTCCAGGTCATTTATGAATATGTCAGAAAGCAGCGGACCCAGCACAGATCCCTGTGGTACTCCACTAACCCATTAAAAAGTCAATTGACATTATCTGTTTGTATTCTTAATTTTAATTTTTTTTTTTCATTCATTAATAATGCCGGCTAAACTTAGCCTCTTGCTTCAGGTTAGCACCAGAAAGAGAGTCATAAATGGCGACCTTAAGCTGCTCTAGTACTGCTGCTCCTGGAATGAAACAAAAGCTATTTACTGGAGGAAGACCCAAATTTATCTTTTCAACTGACAATTCTCCATGAAGATAAAGACGCCCTACAAAAATCTTTTTCACCGATCCCAGCTTCATCAGGGGCTTATTACCAGCACTAGTCAAGCGATCCGCTCCAGTAGTTGCATCTGGCATCACTATTCAGATCTTTAAACTACTCCGGAGCCAATCAAGAAGTAGGAGAAGGAGGAACATAGTCACCTGACATAATCTCTAAATCTATGCAGGATTCTATCATCCAATAACATTACAAATAGACTCCCCAATTCAATCTTATTACTAAGTCCCGCAGGTTCCAGTGTATTCAAAGTATAAATCTATTTTTGTTCTCGTTGTAGGAGAGTCTTCCCCCGGTCACCACCATGCAATGAGGGGAGAACTTGATCTATAGGCATGTAATGTAAATCGGTGAACCTGTGGTGAAACTGTTGAGAGTGATCTACTAATGAAGCTTGCTTCCTTTTGTTTTGACAGGCTGTACTTATGTTCCGACAGCCGTACCTTTGTCAGTTAGGTTTTCCAATATAGATCTTAGCACAGGGGCATCAAATCAGATAGACCACATTGTCATATCCATGATGTAACATATTTCAGAAAGAAAGTTTTTTATTAGAACTAATTTATCTCCTCCTTCCATAATGATACAGTAGAGGCAATGTCCACATTGGGAGTGACCCCCATGATGATCTGCAACCAATCCCCTGGGTACTGCAGGACAGAGAAGATCTTGTAGATTTCTACCCCTGCTATAGATAATACGAGTTTTAACATTTGCAAACAGAATTCACTGAGAGTACTGACCATCACTTTTTGACAGATTTTTATTTATTTATATTTTCTTATATACCGCGCTATTCTGTATCAGTGCGGTTTACAATGAACAAACTGAAATTACATTGAACAGGGCATTATAACTTGGAGATAACTATTTTACAGGGAACATGGGCTATGGAGGGTTAAGTGGCTTGCCCAAGACCACAAGGAGCACCTGTGGGACTAGAAACCCCAGTCCTTCCGGCCCAAGGTTGCTGTCCTCTAGTGGGATTTGAACCCCCGACCTTCCAGCCTGAAGTACCTTGCCCCAACCACTAGGCCACTCCTCCACTCCAATATTCATCTTTTGATGCTAAAGATGAATATTGTACCACATAAGTGAACTATTCTTATTCATCACTTGAAGAGAGAAAGTTAGAAGGATCGAGTAACCATTCTCAGTGATTATAGTATGCTCGCTTATATGCTCTCTGCACAACCGGTTTAGGACAGCCTCTTTCTTCAGATTTATACATCATCGCTGATGCTTTTACTCAAAACTCCTCATTTGAGGAGCAGATCCATCTATATCGCAATAATTGTGAATATGGTAAACTGTTTTTCAGTTGTATGGGATGAAAGCTGTTATATTGCAAAAAGGTATTCCTATCTGTAGGCTTAGAAAACAAAGTTGTCAAAGTATCTGTAGTTGTCTGGACATGAACATCTAAAAATGTACAGAAGATTGGTCACAAACCATCTCCAACTGAATTGCAGGACTGCATTTATTCAAATACAAATAGAAATTCGGAAGGTCTTCACGAGTACCACCCCTCTCCCCCATCGAAGAAAAAATATCATCTATATATCTTCTCCAATCCATCACATACTGCATATAAGGTGAAGAGTAAATCCATTGAATTTCAAGCATTTGCAGATATAAACTCACCAAGGATGGGGCAAATATAGCACTCATAGCAATGCCTGAAATTTTTAGAAAAACTTTCATCCTTATACAGGAAATAGTTCTTCTTTAGGGCAACTGCTAACTGCATGAGAAAATATGTAGGTACCTTAAAGGGAGGGACTACTATCCCACACCTTCTCCAGTACTAACCAGGCTTCATCCTGTTGAATAGACATGTAGAGCGCTGCTACTTTCATTGTCACCAACCATTGGACAGAAGAGGCATCCCGTACTTGTTGCAAAATTTGTAAAATAAATGTGTTGTATTTTTAAGGCTGTATCATGGACCCTCATACTTCAAAAATGTATCCAAATATTTTCCTACATACTCTAGGAAAGAGTCATTGCTTGATAGTATTGGCGTACCTGGAGGGTTCATCAAAGTCTTATGAATTTTAGGCAATAGGTAAAATACCGGAGCTCTGGGAAACATTGGATTTTAAAAATAAATTTCTTTTTCTGTCAGAAATCCCAAATATAGTGCCCTTTGAATAATAATTTTGATATCTTTCTGCATGGATATAGTGGGGTCCGCATCCAGCTTAATATAATGGTTTTTATTAGTAAGCTCTCGCATAGCCTCTGCATCATAGTCTGTAGTGTTCATGATTATGGTTGCTCCCATTTTATCCACCCGTTTTACAGTAAACTGAAGATTGGTTTGTAACTCTCAACGCAAGATGTTGTTTCCTAGATAAATTAGGAATACATGGTAAATACTGCTTTTCCATCTCATCTGTATCTTTCAAAAGTGAATTCTTAAAGGTTAGGAGGGCAAAATCTAAAGGCCCGGGGGGGAGGGGGAGATGATTTTAATTTAACCACTGAAGTATGTCAGACGGCTGCCTGGGTGAGAATCTTCACACTCTTGGCAAGTGCATATTTCTATATGATTTGCAAGGTATTGTGGGCAATGTAGTTCATTCACACCAGACACAGCTGCTGACAATAATTTAGTTGTGCTCTTGGGTAAAGCCAATAAGATATTTATTTATGGGGTTATTTCTCCCAACACAGATATGCTTGGTAGCACATAAATTAGGTTACTTGCTTTCAGTGTTAACTTGGAAAAACAAAGTCAAAATCAGGAAAACAACAAATGAAAAGCCACAAAGCAAGAAACAAACTGTTCTTTTCAGGTTAACTTCCGATTACTTCCCACATAGATACAGAAGTGATTCTCTCCTAGCTCACAAGCAATTAGGTAAGGCTTAATTGCTAGCAGTCACCAGCTGAAACCCCTTAGCTGGCTTGCCTTCCACTGTGTGGGTCAAATCCTGCTTCAGGAGCTTTTCTGAGTAGATTAAAGAACAAATTTGTATTTCTTTGTGATGGTTGCTGTACTTTATAACAGAAAGTTACCAACGGAGTTTAGATAGAGAGCAGTCCATATAAACAGGATCCTCATCTGCTATTATTCCCCCTTGTTCAACAAGCATGGGTTCAATATCATGGATTGGCACAGATGAATCTCTCAATGGAGCATTTTCAGGAGAATACTTGTTTCCCTGCTGTCTTTCAAGGTTATAGCTAGGGCATAGATCAGTGTTCATACCTGAGCTTCCATTGCTGCTAGAGTTCCTCTCTATATAGCCTGGCCAGTATGTAGTCCAGTTCTTATGTCCAGCCTTCCAATCCAGATCCCTGGACACTGGATCTCTCTTCACATACCTTCTGGCACAGGTCTTAGGGTCCCTTCCACGTGCAGCCGTCTCCCTCACAGGTAGCGTCTGGAGATTCCTCTGGCTTTCCCCAGTCCAATGGTGTATGCTGGCCCTTGGGATACCTCCCAGTATACGTACTGCTTTGGACTCTTCTAGACCTCTCAAAGGCTTTTCTCTTCCTTCTTCCAAAGGGTCTCTTTCCCTCTCTGTCCGTCCGGTTTGGCTTCTGCTTCTGATGATCCTTCAGATGAAACTGATGATCAAGCTGATTCTCAGAATAATGAGGACAATTCTCTTATTCTGCTTAGATGAGTGATCCTCCCTAACACAGCGCAGCTGTGCTGAATCAGGCCCTGCCCTTTGAGATGAGTGCTTAGGGATTACCTCATAGCCCTCCTGATTGAACACACGTTTCCCCACTTCAGCTCCTCTAATGGCTGTTGGAAACCTGGTGCATTCTGGGACTGGTAGTCTTTTATGGGAAAATTCTGTTTTCTCATTTCTACCAGCACTGACAGGTTGCTTGTTCAGAGACACTTCACCTTTTCTATAGCCCCTTCCTGAGCTATGATAAGCTTCCTTATCACAAGTATTAGTTTTGTTGGCAAAGAATAACTTAAGTTGCAGGGATCTCATCAACCTTTCCACCACCAGACGACTACCAAAAGCATCGTAGAAAGGTTCTGGGACATAGGAAAGTCCTTTAGAAAGTAAAGTAAATTGTGGCAAAGTTAACGGTACTGTAACACTCAACAGCATGGCAAACACCCAAGCAAAAATCTTAACATCGCTGTACAACATAGGCTTGTAATTACTGCACTCCACAGGCAACAAGCTATGAAGGACCTAGACAAGATTCTCAAGAGCAAAGATGTTTCTCTCCATACAAAGATTCGACTTTGTCCAAGCCATGGTATTTTGAATAACATGTGGATACGAAAGTTGGACAGTGAAAAAGATAGGAAGAAAATTGATGCTTCAAATTATGGTGCTGGCGATGAATACTGTGTATACCATGGACTGCCCAAAGAACAAACCAGTCAGTACTAGAGGAGATCAAACCTAAGCTTTCCTTAGAAGCTCAGATGACAAGACTTTGACTTTCCTACTTTGGACACATCATGTGAAGAGAGAGATTGTTAGAGAGACATAATGCTTGGCAAGGTAGAAGGTCAATGTAAAAGAGGAAGGCCAACAATGAGATGGATCAATACAATAACAGCAGCTATGGGTGACATTCTATCAACAATGAGCCGCCTGACTGACAACCGAACACAATTTAGGTCAACTATTTAGAAGGTCACCATGAATTGACACAGACTTGACGGCACTTAACAACATAGGCGACTGGCCTCCTTTTGGAATCAGAGAGATCTCAGCCTCATACATTACAGATGGAAGAGTCCCATTCAACAGCGTGACATTGAACACTCTCTGAAGAATCGGCGCAACAGACTACCTCATCCCCTTTTACCATTCCATGGTATAAGGGGAAGGTGAATAGTGGTGTACCCCAGGGATCTGTGCTGGGTCCGCTGCTTTTTGACATATTCATAAATGACCTGGAAAGTGGATTAACGAGTGAGGTTATCAAATTTGCAGATGACACAAAACTATTTAAAGTTGTTAAAACCCAAGAGGATTGTGCAAGGTTATGCACCTAGGGAAGAACAACCCAAACTATGGTTACACGATGCAAGGTTCCACATTAGGACCATGGATACCATGTTATAACCCTCGGCCAGTGTGCAGCAGCAGCCAAGAGAGCAAATAGAATGCTAGGTATGATAAGGAAAGGAATGGAAAATAAAACAAAAGATATTATAATGCCTCTATATCGTTCCATGGTGAGACCGCACCTTGAATATTGTGTGCAATTCTGGTCGACGTATCTTAAAAAGGATATAGCGATTTTAGAAAAGGTTCAGAGAAGAGCCACCAAAATGGTAAAGGGGATGGAAGGATACTCCTATGAAGAAAGGCTAAAAAGGTTAGGGCTCTTTAACCTGGAAAAGAGACGGCTGAGGGGAGATACGATAGAAGTCTATAAATTAATGAACGGAGTGGAACGGGTAAACGTAGATCGATTGTTTACGTTATCAGAATATAGAAAGACTAGGGGACATGCAATGAACCTACAGGGTAAACTATTTAAGACTAATAAAAGAAAATATTTTTTCACTCAACGTGTAATCAAACTCTGGAATTTGTTACCGGAGGATGTAGTAAAGGCTGTTAGTGTAGCTGGGTTTAAAAAAGGTTTGGACAAGTTCCTGGAGGAAAGGTCCATAAACCATTATTAAGAAGTGACCGAAGATATCAATGCTTGACCCAGTACAAGCATTGTGGAACTTGTGTCTCTTGGGGAAACTGCTAGGTACATATGACCTAGATTGGCCACTGTTGGAAACAGAATACTGGGCTTGATGGACACCTGATGGTCTGACCTAGTATGGCATATCTTATGTTCTTAAGCCATCCATACCCCCCATGGCCTTACCAGACAACAGAGAATTAATGACGGTCATAACCTCTATCAGAGAAATCTCCCTGTCCAGCAACTCACGCTGCTGTACTGAGAAAGAGATGGCAGGGCCACCCCATCTAAGAAAGCGGAGAGCTTTTCTGGTGTGCATTTACTTCCGAGGTGTATAACCCTGAGTAAAATTCTCAAAAGGCATAGGCAATCCCAACACTATCCTTCTGCAGGACACTATGCTGGTCATAAACCTCACTGATAAGCCAGCTGGCCTGCTTTTTATGCAGTTGCCACACCAACAATTTCCCCACTTGCCCTCCAAACTCCAAAAAATTGCGCTTAGTCAAACATAATAGCCACCTCAATGGCTTTAATTTTCCACCTTGCCTGACAATAGAAGATACACTTTTTTGGATCCATTTATGCTCCGCCTGCAACCACTCCATCTGCAACTGGAGGCTAACCAAGGTGGCCTCCCGTTGCCTCTTCCTATGAGAGGCTAATTGTAAGAGCGCCTCTCGTATATAGGCTTTCCCTACTTCCCCCAACATGCCATTGAGTGTTTCACCCATGTAATTAAGGGTCATATAATCATCCCATCACTCTCGCATGGTTTTCTGAACCTCTACATCCTGAAGCAAGCAGACATTAGACTTCCATCGTCGCCCACAACTGCCTGCCCCCCCCCCCCACCACCCAAGTCTACCAAGAGGCACACACTATACCATTATCACTTATTAGGGCCAGTAAGATAGAAATTCCCTCAACCTACTGCAGATCTGGTTCCCATCCACATATAAGATCCAGACTAGAATAGCCTGCATCTTGGCAGAACAATAGGTGTAATCACTCTCCCTGGGGTGTTTATTTTTTTTTTAATGTGTGCCTTCGAGTCAGTCCTGACTCCTGGTGACCCAGAAGCTCCTGGGTTTTCTTGGCAGTGTCACCGGAAGTAGATTGCCAGGCCTTTCTTCCGAGGCAATGGATGGTTAATACCCTACAAATGTCCACTCAGCCAATGCTCTCCAGCACTCTATACAGCACTGCTCCTTCAGGGAGGAGTCTGGCTACCTGTACTGGCTTAGACCGGTTCAGAGTTAAGGACACAATTCCATATCTCCACCTACCCAAACGGAACCCTTCACCTTAGATTCAAATGCGGAAAAAGTAGTCTTGAAAAATTTCCCCTTAGGACCATTAGAAGCATAAACATTCAGAAGAAGAATCTCCTGATGTTCCATCCACCCCACTCACCCCTGATCATCCATCTCAGACTCATAAAGGATGAAGGGGACCCGAGAGCATCCCAAAATGGCCACGCCCTGCTTCTTGGAATTGTGGACTGAATAAAATACCTGCCCCCAATGCCCCATTTGAAGTTTTTCCATCTCCAGAGGGATCAATTTTACCTCTTGCATTAAAGCAATATCAATATCCGTTCCCTCTGTAAATAAGAAAGCACTCTTGCGTTTAATGGGGTTGTTAAGTCCCCTCTACATTCAGCGTTGTGATCTTAAGAGTCATAATCTCAGCATCAAAAACACACCAGAAAAGTAAGGGCACTTGGAGGATAAAGTCCCTTCCCAAAAACATCTTCCAAATCCACCTCCCATCCCCAGCCCATTCACACATACTCCAGTCTCCATCATCCACATCCAAAATCCCCATAAGCCCCCGCTAGACACCCCCCCCCCCCGATCCCCCAGTCAAACCCCAACATACCTAAAGTAACATATATACAAGAACAAGTAAATCCTCTTTTATAAATGATATGTATCCCACCACAAGCTTATGTGCAGAGAGCACTCCGAGCCACCCAACTGGGCACAGACCTCAGCAGCCATCACAGGGAGAATTCCAAAAGAGAGAAAAAAACCAAACACTCCCAGACACACACAACTCTGTTCCCCCATCCCCATCAATATTATCTTACATACCCGATCCCTTTCCCAGCTAACCCTCAGTATTCTCAAAACACTCAAGCACCCAGACCCGCTATCACACATGGTCTCCCTTCACCTATCCCATACCCAACTGGGACTATGGCCGCCCTCCTCAGTCCTTCGGGTCCCAACCAAAACTGACAAGCCCAGAGGAGGTGTAAGTCCGAGAGCCTAGCAATAGAATACAGGAGGTGGGGGTAGACACAAGAAAAATTGCAACAGCCTATCCAGCAAGCAAGAACATCCATTCAAAGTTCAGGCAAGAGAAAAGGAATACACATTAAATTTAAATGTCCACTATGACAAGTCTCAGATGTATTTATCAGGGTGTATATACCGTGTTTTCCTGGGTCAAAGCAGTGTACATGGAATAAAAGAATTATGTACAGTAACATATTGCAGGCAGTTAACTATGTACAGCATATTTCATTATATATAGTGAGTGGCTTAGTGAAGCGGTATGGTGAATGTACTGGGGATGAGTAGTTCTTAGGGTAGGATGGGATGAGTATACATCAGGTAGGTTTGGTGGAGGGTTGTTAAGGGACATGAGGGGTCAGTGTGTTGGAAATATGTTGTTGGGCTAAAACGTTCAGTGAATAAGAGGGTTTTTAGGTGTTTGTGAAAGGTGTGGAGGTCAGTTATGTTTCGTATTGCATTTGGTAGCGTGTTCCATATGGATGGTATGTAGAACTCAAAGGCTCTTCCACATGATTTTTGGTTATATTTTATTTTGGTGCAGGGGATGGTAAGTTTGTTCCTTGTGGATGATCTTTTTGTTCTGTTAGGCGGTGGGGCTTTGAGTAAGGTGTGGAGATGTGTGGTGGGATGGCAGTGATAGCTACTTCGGATACTTTGTCACTGAGCGTTGAAAGACTCCAATCAGCCTTCGTCCATCCTGCCCTCTGCTGGAGCTTCTAGGGTCACTAGAGCAGGAGCTGGAACATTGTCATCTCCCATTCTTGTCACCTTCCGATTACCAGTTGAAACTGTACCCCCAACAGACAGATCTGATCCCTCAGCCCTGTGTCCCCCTGCGGGTTTTCAGGGGCGGTCTGGACACGCTTCAACCTGCTGCAGCAAGCATTCTGCTTCTTCATGGGAGCGAAGAAATTTATGCTGCCCTTGATTATAGCACTGTGAGTCAAATGAAAAACCAGATATTAGCCCAAAGGCTCGCTTTCATAAGTGCATCTCAATATTGTAATAAAGCCTTCCTCTTCCTTGCAGTTTCAGCACTCAGATCAGGAAAAATTGAATTCTTCCAATTATTGTAGGTCACAGCTCTAGATTTCTGAGCTTCTAAGATAACATGTTTCTTTTCCTGGTACCGTGACAGTCTAACTATAATGGCACAAGGCCATTTCCCTGGTCCTGGCTTGGGCCTTGTTTCTCTGTGTGCACGATCAATCTCATATGATGGCATGGCCAGTTGTGCCGGGAAACAGGAATCAAGTAGTTTCTTTACTACGAAGGCACAAACATCGGGCTGTTCCACCCCTTCAGGGACTCCAAAAATATGTATATTTTGCCTTCTGTCCCTATTTTCTTTGTTCTCTGCCTTATTTGCTAACCAACGAACAGCTTTCTGGAGCTGACCAACAACTTCTTTCACTGTCACATCTTTGTCCTGCAGGGCCCCAACATACTCTTCTACTGTGGAAGGCAGGTCAACAGAGTATCTACAAATTGAGCAGTAACCATGTCTATTATTTTGGTTTTAGGGGATCTGATTGCATGGAGTAACACAGCCATGTTGTCCCCTGAAGCTGACTCCGCATCAGCCCTTGAAGGAGTCTCACCATCCTCCTCCACCATAAGCCCAGGTCCTTTATCCAGCAGGCAGATCTTTTTAGCCTTTTCGACATAAATCCCGGATTGATTTTTCAGTTCTCATCCTCAGGGCTTCGGGCATCACCCAAGATGCTTTCCATGGGGAAGAGACCTGGTAAGTTTGCCAATAATAAAAGATTACAATGCAGTGACCAGTAGCAACCCCATGATGCCATCTTCTCATATCCAGAACCAGAAGTCCCGAGTTTGTATTATTTAAATCCTAAGTAACTGCAGTATTTCGTCATAGATATAATGAAGAAGGTTTACATTAATCAAGAAACAACAATTAGAATGGAATATGGAGAAACAGAATGATTTTAAAATAAACAAAGGTGTACAACAAGGCTGCATACTTTCCCCTTACCTGGTTAATTTATATGCCGAGCAAATCATCAGAGAAGCAGGACAACAGAGGTGTGAAGATTGGTGGAAGACTCATCAACAACCTTCGCTATGTTTATGATACCACAAAACTGGCTGAAAATGAAAACATAGTCTTAAAATGGGCCTGCATCTTAATGTAAAGAAGACAAAGATCCTGGCAACTGGCAAAATCAATAAGCTCATCATTGATGGAGAAGAAATTGAAATTGTGAACAACTTTAACCTACTTGGATCACTATCAATAAAGAAGCAACAAGCAGTCAAGAAATCCGATGGCATATTGCTCTTGGCAGAATGACTGTGAAGGATCCAGATAAGATTCTCAAGAGCAGAGATGTGTCTCTCCATACAAAAATTTGACTTGTTCAAGCCATGGTATTTTCAATAACGTCATATGGATGCGAAAGTTGGACAGTGAAAAAGATGGAAAGAAAATTGATGCCTTTGAATTATGGTGCTGGCGACAAATACTGTATATACTATGGACTGCCTGAAGAACAAACCAGTCAGTACCAGAGGAGATCAAATCTAAGTTTTCTTTAAAAGTTCAGATGACAAGACTATGACTTTCATACTGTGGACACATCACACGAAGAGAGAGATCATTAGAGAAAGATATTATGCTTGGCAAGGTTGAATGTAACGCAAAAGAGGAAGGCCAGCAATGAGATGGATTGATACAATAACAGCAGCTGTGGATGCCACTCTATCAAACATGAGCTGTCTAACTGAAGACTGAATACCGAATACAGTTTAGGACAGCTATCCAGAGGTTCTCCATGAGTTGACACCAACTTGACG
Organism: Ichthyophis bannanicus; assembly: GCA_033557465.1. Classification (NCBI taxonomy): domain Eukaryota; kingdom Metazoa; phylum Chordata; class Amphibia; order Gymnophiona; family Ichthyophiidae; genus Ichthyophis; species Ichthyophis bannanicus. Next base: position 1,500,269,560 of record CM066032.1, on the reverse strand, counting down.
GCACTTAACAATGAAGAGAGAATAACTCTTGAAAGCTTGTCAGTAATATACAGTATTAAGTAAGCCCAATAAAAAGGTATTGCCTACAACTTGTTTTCTGACCTTTAGTTGTACATACCCCAACAGACTAACATGAAAACAATTCTATGCCCAAGATGGAAACATCTGGGGGCAAAATAAAAGATTATCTAAAGCTTCCTGAATTGACAGTAGAGAAATCTAATCTATTAGGTAAAGAGGAACTTTGAAAGAAGATTATAATGCAATTGGATCCCTAAAGGAGGGGAAAGCTCCTGGGTTAGATGGATTAACAGGTAAATTTTATTAGTTTCAAGGAATACATGGGGTAACTTTGTTAGATTTCTTTAATTTGGTTTTGGGTGAGGGTAGTTTACTGCTGTCCATGTTTAAGGGAAGGATTGCAATACTTCCAAAACCTGGGAAGAATGACGCATTTTTTGGCTCTTATAGACAAATTTTGATTCTAAATTAGAATATTAATACCTTACCTAAATTTTGGCCACATGATTGTGAGTGTTTTTACCATGGCTAATCCACAAAGATCAGGCTGGTTTCATCCCAGGAAAATTTGCAGGAGAAGGATATAAGGCTATTAAATTTTGATATAAGTGCCCAAAAAAAGAAAGCATATCATCTATACTGCTTGGAATAAATACTGAAAAGGCTTTTGCTCGTGTGCATTGGCAATTTATTTCGGGTTCTAAGCAAACTAAACCTAGGGGAAAAATTATATTGTTAGAGCTATGTACAATAAACTCCTGGCTCGCATCAGGGTCCGTGGATGCTATTCAGAGGTTTTTCAGCTGGGCTGGAGGACCCTCTGACATTGCTGCTTGGATGTCTCACCACCGCTTGAAATTGAACATAGCGAAAACTGAGCTTCTTATTTTTCCCCCTAAAACCTCCTCTCCCCTTCCTCCTTTCTCATTCTCTGTGGATAACTCTCTATTCCTCTCTGTTTCCTTGGCTCGCAACCTTGGGGTCATCTTGAACTCCTCTCTCTCTTTCTCCACACACATCCATCTGATAGCTAAGACCTGTCATTTCTTTCTCTATAACATCAATAAAATTCACCCATTCCTTTCTGAAAACACTATGAAGACACTTATCCACTCCTTAATCGCCTCCCATTTTGACTATTGTAACCTACTCTTTGCTGGTCTCCATCTGAATCATCACTCAACACTCTGCTGCGTGGCTAATCTTCCACCAGCCTCGTCATGCTCATATTACCCATCTTCTCAAGTCACTTCATTGTCTCCCTATCCATTTCCACATCCAGTTCAAACTTCTCCTGCTGACCTATAAGTGCATTCACTCTGCAGCTCCTCACTACCTGTCCTCTCATATACCTCCGTACGCCCCTCCCCAGAAACTCCGCTCTTCTGGCAAATTGCTTCTATCTGTGCCCTTCCTTTGCTAACTCTTCTATTGCTAAGTCCAGGCTTCGCTCCTTTCATCTTGCTGCTCCTTATGCCTGGAACAAACTACCTGAATCTGTACGTTAGGCGCCTTCTCTGATACTTTTTAAATCGAGGCTGAAAACTCACCTAAGGTCTTTGCTGCTGCTTTTGGATCTTGACTCACCTGATCTCTTTTGTGTTTCCTTACCATTCCTCCTAGATGTATCCCTGTCTACACCTACTGTGTTTTCTGTCTTGACTACATTGTAAGCTGTGATGAGCAGGGACTGTCTTTTTTATGAATCTGTGCAGCGCTTCGTACATCTTGTAGCGCTATACAAATGCTCAGTAGTAGTAGGGTGTCTACTGTTGCCACTCTCAGTGAAGCCACTAGCCAAAAGTATTCAGTGAGAAGATGCTCTTCTGGGAGATCACTTCTGTCTGTGCCCTTCTCTTCCACTGGCAACTCCAGACTTTGTTCTTTCCACCTTGTTGCTCCTTATTCCTGCAACAAACTACCTGCGTCGGTACATCAGCCTTCATCTCTGGCTCTTTTTAAATCCAAGCAAGAAAAAAAATAAGGAGCAGGGGGAACAAAAATATCAATGATATACTTTGAGCGCTACTACTTGTTTTTTTTTCTTGCTTGTTTTTGTTGTCCCTTCTTTTTTGTTTTTTTGTTCCTTTTCAAATCCAGGCTAAAAACTCATCACTTCGAGACTGCTTTTGCATCCTGATCCATATAGTCTCTGGCTCTCCAACTATGTGTTTCCTTACCATTCCCCTAGACATATCCTAATCCCCAGCTGTTGAGTTGTCTGTCTTGACTAGACTGTAAGCTCTGATGAGCTAGGACTGACTCTCTGTACAGTGCTGCGTACACCTTGTACTGCTATACAAATGATCAGTAGTAGTAGTAGGGGCCATTTAGAAGAGAGCGCTTCTGGCAGATTACATAATGTTTTATTGGCCTACCCCTCTCTTTTGTTAGCTGTGGTGATTCAGCAATTTTATTTGTAGAGTACGTTGTCAGGGTTTAAAGTTAATGTGGGCATATTTGAGGCCCAGAGGGCATATTTGGGAGAAAAACGAAGAGGGAAACCCTAAGGGAGGCCTTCCTTATAAGTGGGCAAACGTGTTTATAGTATTTGCGGTTACAGCTTACAGAAGATGCGGAATATTGTATCAAATCATGTCCCTTTACTAACAATCATAGCTAATGATTTGAATTCATGACGAATTATAGCCTCTCATGGTTGGATTTATTTATTTTATTTATTTATTTAACAGTTTTTATATACCATCTTTCTTCAATTCAAGATTGTATCGCCATAGTTAAGATGAATGTTCTCCAGAGAGCTCTTGTGGGGTCGGTGCTGTTCCCTGTAGAGCAGGCCTATGACACTGTTAGTGTCAATGGCTCTATTTCCAGATTTTACAAAGCTTTGGAGAGTGAGAAGCCAGCAAAAGTGAGAGATGGCTTTGGGTGTGGAAGGTGGTTATAGGACGCTTACATAAAGGAATGATGGTGATCTATTTGCTGGAAAATAACTATAAGCTTGCTACAGGTGGTAATATACCCCAATGTAAATCTATAAGGTATTAGGGAAGGGGGATGGTAAGTGTTGACAGTTGTGTGGGGCGGGCAGCACCTTGCCTATGTTTGGTGGTTTTGCCCTAAGGCAGTGGTGTACTGGAAAACAGTTTCCCGTTGGCTGGAAGAGGTGATAAGGAAAGACCTATCCCCAAATATGGCATTTGCCTTACTGCTCAAGGTTCCGGCAGACCTCTGAGACTTGGAGGCTTGCTGTGTGCATTTTAGGCTGATTGTGACACAGCTGGCCTTATCCCAAGCTTGGAGGCAGGATGCACTTCCGTATTTAAGGAGGTGCACAAAAAGATGGATATTATGTTTGTACAATGGCCAAACTGACCGCCCAAAGGCAAAATAGAATGGCCCAGTTTTGGGAAGTGTGGACCTACTTTCTTAAATGGAAGGGGGTGACTGTTCGTAACATTGTTGGTGCATCCTGCTGAAGTGTGTTTGTAAGTGGAATCGGTGGTGAAAGATATGTGGTGCTTTGTTAATGGGATTCCTGGGGGTGGGTGGATATGGATTTTGGGGGATTTTAAATTTTCTGTGAGAACATCTGATATTGATAATGCCGTATACTTGAATCTGTTCTGTGCTGTTCTTTCTTTCACTTGTGCAACACTGGAAAGTATGTTGGTATTGTTGCTAGTTGGATGTCTCAAAATAAAAATTGTTAATTAACAAAAAAAAATTGCTGTTCTTTTTACATGCTTGAGCCAATAAAAATTAAGTAAATAATAGAGGAGAGGCAAATGCAGATTTTGTATCACAGAAGTGGGAAATGTTGCACATCATATTCCCTGCAAATTCTGTCATAGAACCAGAAAAACACCAGGATCAAAACACCTGGAAAATTCTAGGAAATGGAAAAAGTTGTGATCACTTGGGACATTCCCATGATAACTGATTAAAAAAATACCTTGAAACTAGAAAATCAGACATAGTTGTAAAAGTAAAAAAAAATAAGACTAACATTACCAATAGAACTATCAGTACAGAGTAACTATCCTGTACTACATATAGAAAGGCAGAAGATCAAGTACCAAAAAAGTGGCAAATATGCAATTACTTTTGGTGCCACCAACTTGATTAAAAAGAACCTCAGGGTGCACCTTGATATGTTGCCTGTTTATATTACACTCTTTGAACTCCAAGAAGAGGCTCTTTTCGTACAATGAAAGTATTACGAAGAGTGCTAACAGTAAACCTGAGAGACTGAGACTGTCCCAACATACCCTGCTTAAAATGAGGTACCTTGTGATTGTATGTGCAAACCAAGTGCAGAAATAACAGGAGCTGATGGAAACAAAGGAGATCACATACCAGATCTGGCAAGCTGCATAGGGAACCGAGGCAACCAAACATTTGGGCAACATTCACACCAGAATTGCTTGCTATTTAGGTTATTGCAGAGCTTTCTATTTAGTTAGAACTTAGAAGAGTGGAGACTGAAAGGAACTAAGTAAAGATGTTTTATGCTGTTCTACTCATGGTGGTAGAAATAAACATAGAAGGCAAACAAGACTGTACTGCAAGAGATCTTACGGGAGGGATGTTTCCTTAGCAGGATAACTTGGCAGAATGAATGGGCTAGTTGGTCTCTCTTTGTTGTTATGTACTATGCTTGTCTTTGAGTTTTTCTGTACAATTAAACTGTTGGAGATTCTACCCAAGGAGAAGGAGAAAAGTGGTCTAGAGGTTGAGGGAGTGAACTTCCAAGTCCAGGGAATCCCTGGAATGTGTGTTAGAATTCTCTCTGCACTGCAGATCTTCCACCAGTAGCTGGATACTTCTGTGTGCCTTGTTTCTCTGTCGGCAGGGATCAGCACCCACACTGAACAGGATATTCTACTACTACCGAACATTTGTATAGCGCTACAAGACGTATGCAGCGCTGCACAAACACATATAAAAGTCAGTCCCTGCTCATCAGAGCTTACAGTCTATTCAAGACAGACAACAGAGTAGCTGTAGACACAGGATACATCTAGGGTGAATGGTAAGGAAACACAAAGGAGACCAGGTGAGTCAAGATCCGAAAGCTGCAGTGAAGAGGTGAGTTTTCAGCCTGGATTTGAAAAGGGCCAGAGAAAGCGCCTGTCGTACAGACTCAGGTAGTTTATTCTAGGCATAAGGAGCAGCAAAGTGAAAAGAGCGATGTCTGGAGTTAGCAATAGAAGAGGAGAGCACAGATAGAAGCAATTTGCCAGAAGGACAGAGTTCCCGAGGAGGGGCGTAGTGAGAGATGAGAGAGGAAAAGTAGTGCAGAGCTGCTGAGTGAATGCACTTTTAGGTCAGCTAGTGGTAGATTAGCCGTTCAGCAGAATTTGAAGGGAGAGAGGAGTCAGATGGAGACCAGCAAGGAGTAGGTTACAATATTCTAGACGGGAGGTGACTAAAGAGTGAATAATTGCCTTAGTAGTGTGTTCAGAAAGGAATGGGTGAATTTTTGTTGATGTTATAGAGAAAGAAGCGGCAGATCTCCAGGAAAATGCAGGAATGTAGTCTTCACATATGGATATCGTCGGTACCAACGGAGCCTGCGCGGGAACGCTCCCTAGCATCCAGTAGGAATGCTTTTGGGAGCATCCCTCAGCGAATGCGCGCTGCCTTCCTGCCTTTCCAACTGTCCCTCTTCAGTCCTTCGTTTTCCGCGGAGCCGCCAGTATCTATGCCCTGTCACCGCAGAAAATTCCGTCTTTAAATTTCTTTTCTCCAGGACCAAGCAGGAAGTCAGTCCTCACATATGGGTGTCATTGGCGCCGATGAAGCCCCAGCGGAGCATTTCCACAGCTTTCTATGAAAGCCTTTGGGAATGCAGGCACGCATGCGCGGTTCCCTTCCCGCCTAAAGGTGCCATCTTACCTCAGTCTCTTTTTTTCCGTGAAGCCCACCGGACGTGTCTCCTGTTCTCCCGGTTAAAATTAGATTTTTTTGGCGATTATCGCTATTTTTTCTCCCGGTTCAACGCCGGTTCCTCTCCCGCCGGGTTCGGTACACCGGTATCGAGCCCGATTCTTCTTTTTCGGTTTTTGCCCTTCGTGGCTGGCTTTCGTGCCCTTTTTTCCATTTTTCCCTGGAAGGCCGGTCCTTTGACCTTGCGGGGACTCTTTTTTCCCCGATGGCTTCCAGTGGTGGTTTTAAAAAGTGTGATCGGTGTAAGAAATTAATGTCTCTCACATTAATTAAGGGCCAGGTCTAAGACCCCCGACCGTCGCCCCAGGCCCGTGGAACACGAGAAGCCTGCAAAAGTTCCTCGCGTGGAGCCGGAGGCTGCTGGACACGTAAGCCCCGTAGTCCTCGAGGACTCTCCTCCCAGGGAGCCGACGTCGGTGGCTGCTGCGTCTCCCGAGCTGAGTCTCAGGATGACAGCCTTGGAGAGCAGATTGTCTGCCTTCATGGAGCAGCAGCGGGCACTGATGGCCAGCCTGTCTGGCGCATCTGCCCCGACCACCGGGACATCGACTTCGAAGTCGACCCCGGAGACCGAGCCGATACTCGAGTCCATCGTGGCTCGGAGTCGACCTCAGTCGCGGTCTCCCTCGACCTTCCGTTCGGGACAGAGGGCGTCGACGCCGGTGCCTCTGGTATCGGGGCGGGTGCTCCAGGGCCTCGCGGGGTCGGACCCTGACTCCTCCTCGGAGGAGTCAGCTTGGGAGACGGAGGACGAGGAGTCTCCTGATACCTTCAAGACTTGGTGTGTCCCGTCGGACTCACCGCAGTCTGAGCCCCGAAGTAGGTCCCCCCAGAGGATACTCGGTTCTCGGAGTTCGTCCGGGATATGGCCACTGCCTTGGCTATTCCGGCGGACCACGAGGAGGAGCCTCGAGCTGAAGAGCTCGAGGCCCTACATTATGACTCTCCTCCGAAGGAGGCCTTTACTGTCCCGGTTCCTCCGATGCTGGAATGGCTCCTCTTCGATATGTGGGAGGCACCGGCCTCGGCGCCGGTTCTCAGCAAGTGAGTCGACTCGATCTGTTGACTCCGAAAGAGCCCTGGTTTTCAGAAGGCACAGCTACCACACCATTCTATGGTTGTGGAATCGGCTATGCATCGTCTGAAGAGCCAGAAGATGCACTCCGCGGTGCCCCCTGGCAAGGAGGCCCGAAACCTCGATGGCGTCGGTAGAAAGTGCTTCCAGGGCTCGATGCTTGCTTGCCGTGTCCAGTCCTACCAGCTGTACATGGGCATGTACTTGCGGGATCTGGCCAAGGAGTTGGCCGGGTTCTCTGCTGGTCTCTCCGGGGAACCCTTGCAGAGATTTAAGTCCTTGTCCTCGGGGATTCGGGACTGCTCGAAGTTCATGTCCCGCGCCGCCTACGATGGCTTTGAGGCTTCAGCCCGAGTTGCAGCAGCCGGCATCGCGACTCGACGCCAGGCATGGCTGCAGTCATCGGACCTCGAGCCATGGGTTCAGGACAAGTTGGTCGATGTCCCTTGCCGAGGTGAAAACCTTTTTGGCAAGCCCATGACCGAGAAGGCCGCTCAGCTCGAAACTGAGCACCTCACACGGACAAGGCTGTCTAGGAAGACCTCTGCCCCTTCTCATAAAAAGAAGGGCTCGGGTAAAAAGCCCTTTTACCCGAGGAAGGGCACTGCCTACAAACAGTACCCGCAATATCAGGCTGCCCAAGCTGCCCCCCAGGGTCAGCAAGCCAAGGGGCAGGGTTATGGGCCCTGTAGGCAGTGGACCCTCAAGCCACCGGCCCCTGCTACCACTCAGCAGGGTGGGGGTTTTTGACTCCTTGAGCGTAGCCTCTCCTCCACTGCTCTCCCAACCCTGCACAGGTCGTCGCCTCGCCCTCTTTGCCCACCAGTGGCCCCTTATCACCGGGGACAGTTGGGTGTTGGACATAGTCCACAAGGGTTATGCCCTGCATTTTCACCAACTGCCTCCACCATATTTTCCAGGGGAGCCTCCAAGGCCTCCCCTGCACACAGACCTTCTCCTGCAAGAGCTTCAAGGTCTGTTGGTAGACAGGGCGGTGGAGCCTGTGCCTCTCCACTTACAAGGTCACGGTTTCTACTCCAGATATTTCCTAGTGCCCAAAAGAACCGGTGGCCTTCGACCCATTCTGGACCTCAGGAACCTCAACAAGTTCCTAGTGAAGGAGAAGTTCAAGATGCTTACTCTTGGGACACTTCTGCCCTACCTCCAGCAGGGAGATTGGCTATGCTCCTTAGATCTAAAGGATGCATACACTCACATCCTCTTTCATCCAGACCACAGAAAGTACCTCAGGTTCATTGTGGGAGGAAACCATTATCAATACAGAGTGCTGCCTTTCGGCCTCACCTCCGCCCCCAGAGTCTTCACAAAGTGCCTAGCAGTGGTGGCGGCCTACCTGAGAAACCAGGGCATCTTCGTCTTCCCCTATCTGGACGACTGGCTCATCAGGGGTCCGACGTGCCAGTTGGCCAAACAAGCCACCCTCAGCACTATTGCTCTTCTCCAAAGACACGGGTTTGTCATAAACTTCGCAAAGTCCACTTTGCTCCCCTCCCAGAACTTGGAGTTCATAGGAGCAAGGCTGGACTCTCTGCTGGCAAAGGCTTTCTTGCCAGCAGACAGGGCCCAAAGGTTGATGGCCTTGGCAAATCAGTTTCTCAGCAGGTCACTGGTCTCCGCCAGACTCTGCCTGAGGCTTCTGGGCCATATGGCTTTGACAGTACCTGTGACCCCCAATGCCAAGCTCCATATGAGGCCTGCACAGTGGTGCCTTCGGACTCAGTGGTCACAGGCCACAGGCAGCCTCAGAGACAGGATAAGGGTGTCCAGACAATTTCTGCACTCCCTCAACTGGTGGCTGCACCCACCCAATCTACTGAAGGGGGTGCCTTTTCAGATACCAGGGTACACGGTAGTGCTGACCACAGACGCCTCCCTGCAAGGTTGGGGAGCTCATTGTCTGGGCAAGTGCACCCAGGGCCTGTGGTCTCCTTGGGAAGCTGCACAGCAGATCAATCTCCTCGAACTCAGAGCTATTCGATTAGCACTCAAAGCTTTCTCTCCTACCCTGGCTCACCAATCTGTCCTGATTCAGACAGACAACCAAGTAGCCATGTTTTATGTGAACAAACAGGGCGGACTGGGTCCAGGATCCTTTGTCGGGAGGCCCAGGACCTTAGTTCATTTGCCCTCAAGCACAACATGCTCCTCAAGGCTGTGTACCTTCCAGGCCAGGACAACTACCTGGCAGTCAGGTTAAGCAGAATACTGCAACCCCACGAGTGGCAGCTGCATCCTTCAGTAGTTCAGAAGATCTTCCTAAAATGGGGTCTCCCTTTGATAGATCTCTTTGCCAGCCCAATGAACAAGCAACTGCCAATTTTCTGCTCCAGGCAACCGCATCCTCTGCGGCTAGCAGCGGATGCTTTTCTGATATCCTGGTCTCAGGGCCTCCTATATGCGTTTCCTCCCACGCCCTTGGTGGCCCGAACTCTATTCAAGATTCTTCAGGACAAGGCCTCGGTCCTGCTGGTGATTCCCAGGTGGCCGAGACATCCTTGGTTTCCTCTTCTGCTTCAACTGGCGGTGGATCCTCCACTACCTCTGGGGTTGCAACCCGACCTTCTCTCACAGGAGCAGAGTTCCCTTCTGCACCCCAAACTCAAAGCTCTCAATTTGATGGCCTGGAGGCTGCAAGGGTAGTTTTGGCTCCCTGGGGCCTACCTCAGGAAGTTGAGGAGGTTGTCCTAGCCTCTAGGAAACCGTCCACTAGGAAAACCTATGCTCTCAAATGGAAAAGGTTTTCTGTGTGGTGTCAGCTACACGTACAGAGGACCCTTTCTCTTGTACTGTGCCAGTAGTGCTTCAGTACTTCACTTATCAAATCAGGGACTTAAGTCCAATTCTGTTCGGGTCCACCTCTCAGCTCTAGCAGCTCACCACTCACTGGTGGAGGGACATTCTCTGTCTGGTCACCCCTTGGTGTCCCGCTTTCTCCGGAGCTTGCTTTTGCTCAAGCCTCCCATCTGTCCTCCTGCCCCTGAGTGGGAGCTGAATGTGGTCTTGCAGCAACTGACTCGCCCACCTTTTGAGCCGATGGCTACTTGTCCACTATGCTTCCTCTCCTGGAAGACACTCTTCCTGATAGCCCTTACCTCGGCTAGGCGAGTAAGTGAGCTTCAGGCCCTGGTCTGTGATAGGCCTTACACCCGGATTTATAGGAACAGGGTAGTCCTTAGGACTCATCCAAAGTTCCTCCCTAAGGTTGTCTCCTCTTTCCACCTTAACCAGGAGGTGGTTCTTCCAACATTCTTCCCTAGGCCTCATGCAAGCCAGGCTGAAGCAGTCCTGCATACCCTGGACTGTAGGAGGGCCTTATCCTTCTACCTTGACCGTATGCAGGGGCATAGAAGGGCTACTCAGCTCTTCGTATCCTTTGACCCCAATAAGTTGGGGTTGGCTGTGTCCAAGCGTACCTTATCCATCTGGGTAGCTGACTATCACCTGGGCTTACAAGGCGGCTGACCTTCCTTTGCAGGGTAGGGTCACGGCCCATCGTGTCAGGGCAATGGCTGCCTCAGTGGCTCATCTCCGCTCTGTGCCCTTAGTAGACATCTGCAGGGCTGCAACTTGGTCTTCCAGCCAGACTTTTGCGGCCCATTACTGCCTGGAGAGGGAGTCCCGTAGGGACAGTGCTTTTGGCCAAGCAGTACTCCGGAATCTCTTTGAGGTTTAGGCAACTCCTGCCCTCCTGCCCTCTGTTGGGCTACCGGTGGAGGTTGTGTCCTTGGAAAGCCTTTCTTTGCTGCTGAGACTAGAGGGAGTTCTCTTGTTCAGCCTGGGTTCCTCGGTAGCCCAGAGCTAGGGAGTCACCCATATGTGAGGACTGACTTCCTGCTTGGTCCTGGAGAAAGAGTAAGAACATAACATAAGAACATAAGATATGCCATACTGGGTCAGACCAAGGTCCATCAAGCCCAGTATTCTGTTTCCAACAGTGGCCATTCTAGGTCATACGTACCTAGCAGTTTCCCCAAGGGACACAGGTTCCACAATGCTTGTATTGGTTCAAGCATTGATATCCTGGGTCCCTTCTTAATAATGGTTTATGGACCTTTCCTCCAGGAACTTGTCCAAACCTTTTTTAAACCCAGCTACACTAATAGCCTTTACTACATCCTCCAGTAACAAATTCCAGAGTTTGATTACACGTTGAGTGAAAAAATATTTTCTTTTATTAGTCTTAAATAGTTTACCCTGTAGCTTCATTGCATGTCCCCTAGTCTTTCTATAGTCTGATAAGGTAAACAATCGATCTACGTTTACCCGTTCCACTCCGTTCATTAATTTATAGACTTCTATCATATCTCCCCTCAGCCGTCTCTTTTCCAGGTTAAAGAGCCCCAACCTTTTTAGCCTTTCTTCATAGGAGTAGCCTTCCATTCCCTTTACCATTTTGGTGGCTCTTCTCTGAACCTTTTCTAAAATTGCTATATCCTTTTTAAGATACGGCGACCAGAATTGCACACAATATTCAAGGTGCGGTCTCACCATGGAACGATATAGAGGCATTATAATATCTTTTGTTTTATTTTCCATTCCTTTCCTTATCATACCTAGCATTCTATTTGCTCTCTTGGCCGCCGCTGCACACTGGGCCGAGGGTTTTAACATGGTATCTACAATGACGCCTAAATCTTTTTCCTGGGTGGTGGTTCCTAATGTGGAACCTTGCATCGTGTAAACATAGTTTGGGTTGTTCTTCCCTAGGTGCATAACCTTGCACTTCTCCACATTAAATTTCATCTGCCATTTTGATGCCCAGTCTTCCAATTTATCAAGATCCTCTTGCAATTTTCCACAATCCTCCTGGGTTTTAACAACTTTAAATAGTTTTGTGTCATCTGCAAATTTGATAACCTCACTCGTTATTCCACTTTCCAGGTCATTTATGAATATGTCAAAAAGCAGCGGACCCAGCACAGATCCCTGGGGTACACCACTATTCACCTTTCTCCATTGGGAAAATTGGCCATTTAGACCTACCCTCTGCTTTCTATCTTTTAACCAGTTCCTGATCCACAATAGTACACTGCCTCCTATCCCATGACTCTTTAGTTTTGCCAAAAGTCTCTCATGAGGGACCTTGTCAAAGGCTTTCTGAAAGTCCAGATACACAATATCAACCGACTCACCTTTGTCCACCTGTTTATTCACTCCTTCAAAAAAACATAACAGATTAGTAAGACAAGATCTTCCTTGTCTAAAGCCATGTTGGCTGTCTCCCATTAGGTCGTGACTATCTACATGCTGAGTAATTTTATTCTTTATGATGGTTTCTACCATTTTTCCCGGTACTGATGTCAGGCTCACCGGTCTGTAGTTTCCCGGATCACCCCTCGAACCCTTTTTAAAAATTGGTGTTACATTGGCGATCCTCCAATCCTCAGGTGTTAGAGATGATTTTAATGATAGTTCACAGATTACTGATAGCAGGTCTGCAATCTCAAATTTCAGTTCTTTCAACACTCTTGGATGTATACCATCCGGCCCAGGTGATTTGCTACTCTTCAGTTTATCTAATAGTTGTAAGACATCTTCCCTATGTATCGATATTTCCTTCAATTCTTCCACACCTTTAAATACCACTTCAGTCATGGGTAACATCCCTACATCTTCCTCAGTAAAGACCGAAGCAAAGAATTCATTCAGTCTCTCCGCTATCGCCTTGTCGCCTCTTAGTGCTCCTTTAACCCCTTTATCATCTAATGGACCAACTGACTCTCTCACAGGTTTTTGCTACGAATGTACTTGAAAAGGTCTTTATTTCTCGTTGTTGCTTCCGCAGCAAGCTTCTTCTCAAATTCTCTCTTTGCCTGCCTTATCAATGCCTTGCATTTGACTTGCCAGTGCTTGTGCTGTTTCCAGGTTTCAACGTTTGGCTCTTTTTTCCATTTCCTGAAAGATGCTTTTTTGGCAACAACAGCCTCTCTGATCTCACCTTTAAGCCATGCTTGCAGTTTTTTGGACTTCCTTCCACTTTTCTTAAAGCATGGAATACAGCTGGTCTGGGCTTCCAAGATAGTATTTTTCAACAACACCCAAGCTTGATGTACGTCTTTAACCTTTGCAACTGCTCCTTTTAGTTTTTTCTTAACTGTTTTCCTCATTTTATCATAGTCTCCCTTTCGAAAGTTAAAGGGTAGTACTGTGGATTTCCTTACTATCCCTCCTCCACTAATTAAATCAAAGGTGATCATGCTATGATCACTATTGCCAAGTGGCCCCAACACCCTTATCTCTTGCACTACATCTGGTGTTCCACTAAGGACTAGGTCTAATATTGCTTCCCCTCTGTTCGGTTCATGAACTAGCTGCTCCAAGAAGCAGTCATTTATTTCATCTAGGAACTTTATCTCCCTAGCATGTCCTGTTGTGACACTGACCCAGTCGATGCCGGGGTAATTGAAATCACCCGTTATTATTACTGCACTGTAACTTTTGCTAGCTTCCTTGATTTCTTTGAGCATTTCATCATGCATTTGTTCATTCTGGCCAGGCGGACGATAGTACACCCCCACTGCCATCGCCTTCCCCTTTTTACATGGAATTTCAATCCATAGAGATTCTACAGCAAATTTTGTTTCTTGCAAAACTTTAATCCTTTCTGACTCAATGCCCTCTCTAACATAGAGCGCAACCCCTCCACCAATTTGATCAGCTCTATCATTACGATATAGTTTATACCCAGGTATCACAGTGTCCCACTGGTTGTCCTCCTTCCACCATGTCTCTGATATTCCAATCATATCTAACCTCTCGTTTAGTGCTATATATTCTAACTCTCCCATCTTGTTTTGTAGACTTCTAGCATTTGCATACAAGCATTTTAGAGACTGTATTTTATTCATATTAATTTGGCTATTGGTAGACATGGGTAATTTGGGATCTTTAAGCTCTGTCTGCTCCATACTCGAGGACATTTGGGCTACTTTACTCTTTTTTGGAACCTCTCTGCTTTTTGTAGTATCCTTCAAGGATACATTCTTCCGAACCATGCGCTCTTGGGTGACTGTCGGCTTTCCCCTATTATCTAGTTTAAAAGCTGCTCTATCTCCTTTTTAAAGGTTAATGCCAGCAGCCTGGTTCCATCCCGGTTAAGGTGAAGCCCATCCCTTCGGAAGAGCCCCTCCTTTCCCCAGAATGTTTCCCAGTTCCTAACAAATCCGAACCTCTCATCTCTGCACCATTGTCTCATCCACGCATTGAGACTCCGGAGCTCTGCCTACCTTTTGGGTCCTGCGCGTGGAACGGGAAGTATTTCGGAGAACGCTACCCTGGAAGTTCTGGATTTCAACTTCCTACCTAAAAGCCTAAATTTAGCTTCCAGAACCTCCCTACCACATTTTCCTATGTCATTGGTACCGACATGTACCAAGACAGCAGACTCCTCCCCAGCACTATCTAAGACCTTATCTAGGTGGCGTGTGAGGTCCGCTACCTTCACACCAGGCAGGCATGTTACCAGGCGATCCTCACGTCCACCAGCCACCCAGCTATCTATATGCCTAATGATCGAATCACCAACTATAACTGCTGTCCTAACCCTTCCCTCATGGGCACTTGGCCCTGGAGAAACCTCCTCGGTGCGAGAGGGGTTTACATCACCTGGAGGACAGGTCCTAGTTACAGGATCACTTCCTGCCACACCAGGGTGATGCTCTCCTGTCACGTGACCTCTCTCCTCCATGGCAACAGGGATGCTGCCAGACTGGAGGTGGGACTTCAGGACTATATCCCTGTAGGTCTCGTCTATGTACCTCTCTGTCTGTCTTATGTTTTCCAAGTCTGCTACTCTAGCCTCTAGAGAACGGACTCGTTCCCTGAGAGCAGAGAGCTCCTTGCACCTAGTGCACACGTAAGACCTCTCACCAGCTGGGAGAAAATCATACATGTGACACTCAATGCAAAAGACTGGAAAGCCCACATCCCGCTGCTGGACTGCTGTCTGCATCTTAGTTTTAAGTTTGTGTTTAGATCTTTAAGTTCTTTATGTACTAAAGGGTGCTATGGATATTTATACCACTAAAACTGTACCTAAGAAGTTTAATATACCTTGTTCACCTGAAGCTTAATTAATCTCAGGTCCTTAGTGTATGACTGATTGGGTAATGAGGTTCACCTGAGAGCACCTCCTGTCTTTTAAGTTGTGCAAGTACCTATAAAGCTGTGATTATCCCAGGGGAGGGTGGTTGTGGGGAGGGAGGGAGGGATATAACACTTATTAAAAAAAGGGCTGCTACACAGTACCCTGTTCTGTGCTGCTGAGGTAAGCTATATTCTGATTTGATTTAAATTATAGCTCTTTGCTGCTGCTAGGCTCTAACCTATTATGAAATTTAAACTACAAGCTCTCTGCTGGATTCTAAATTTAACCAGAAAGCTCTCTTCTGTGTTTTAATTTGAAACTAAAAGTACTTTACTGATGCTAGGCCCTGAGTGACTATGAAATTTAAACTACAGCTCCCTACTGGGTATGAAAGGTAACCAGAAAGTTCTCTTCTGTGTTTTAAATTGAATCTTAAACTGTTGCTACTAGTCCCTGTCTGATTTAACAAAAAATAGTGGGTTCACAGATTAATTAGCTTTAAAAGAAAAAAAATTCCTTTCAGAAAAATTCCCAGAAGTATATACTCACAATTTCAGATTTCTCTCCAGAAGTAACAGCCCCCCTTTCTAGTCCTTCAAGACTAGAAGTTACCTGTAACAGGTGATCTCCAGGAACAAGCAGGAATGAGTCTTCACATATGGGTACGTCGGTACCGACGGAGCCTGCGCGAGAACGCTCCCCAGCTTCCCAAAAAGGAAAGCCTTTGGGAGCATCCCACAGCGCCTGCGTGCTGCCTTCCCGCCTCTCTTCAGTTCTTCTTTGCCGTGGAGCCAGCAGATCGAGCCCTGTCACCGCTGAAGAAGTTCTTTATTTTATTTTCTTTCTTTGGTCGCGTGTCTGCCTTCCCCGACTCCGGACCGTTACCGCCAGTCTTTTCTTTCTTTTCTTTAAAAAAAAAACAAAAAAAACTATATATTTTTCCCTTACTTAGTGTATTTTTCTTTTGGGCCTTAGGCCTCACAAGAAATTTTCCTCATGGAAAAACCAGCCTCCGGGTTTAAGAAATACACTAAGTGCAGCGATACTATTTCTGTTACAGACACCCATGAATGGTGTCATAAATGTTTGGGTCCTGAACACTCCATTTCGGATTGTCCGTCCTGCTCTTTGATGTCTAAACGGGGTTTACAGAACCGAGCAGCTTAGCTCCATGTGCTGTTTCCCGCTGATGCAGCTTCGGTGGCATCGACGTCTTCCAGGGCTTCTTCCTCCCCCAATGGATCTCAGGTAACCAAACATAAATGCAGCCAGTCCTCGAAAGGTAGATCTCCCTCTAAGCATCGAGATGCCTCCGGGCTTGCCCTCGAGGATCCTGCACCGGCAAAACAACCCCGGCGGGAAGCTCCGGCTTCCAAAGCTCCACCTATGGGGTTACAGGTTGACATCGATGGCACGGCCTCGACCGATCACCTGTTAGAATGCTCTGGGGTACCGGCACAACCTTCCGGTACCGAGTTCCAGGCATTCATGGCGTCGATGGATCAGAATTTTCTGTCCATGCAGCATGCTATCAGTGCCTTCATCCAAGCTGTGACGCCGTTGATACCACAACAAACTCTGTTGTCGGTATCGATTCGGGTACCGGCACCAGCGCCGATACCGGTATCGACTGCATCGGCATCGACCAGGATACCGACTGCAGCGGTTCCTTGTCCAGGGCCACTCATCGATACCGATCCGGTTCCGATGACGCCCGATGTCCATACTGCTCGATACGCGTACCTAGTGTTAGAAGAGCACCCTGACAGACGGTACTTCGATTCCTCTGGTGATTCTGATACATCAGAGGAGTCGGCTGAAGTATCTATAACCCTTCCTGAAGAGCCTTCTTCTCCAAAAAGAAGAATGTCTCCTCCAGAGGACTTGTCCTTTCAAGACTTCATAAGAGAAGTTGCTAAAGGTCTTTCTATTTCAGTATCCTCTGAATCAGAGCCTAGAGCAAAAAAATTAGATATTTTGGGTTATTCTAAGGCTCCTAAAGAGGCAGTCACCTTACCAATTCGTGAGATTCTTTATGAACACATGATTGAGTTATGGGAGACTCCTCTCACTATCTCTCCTCATTCTCGCAGATTGGACACTATGTATCGTGTCCCTCCCTGTCCTGGTTTTCATAAAACACAGCTTCCTCACCATTCCATTGTGGTGCAGTCAGCTATGAAGAGGATAAAGAGTACAAAGAAACACTCTTCTACTTCTCCAGGAAGAGAATGCAGGACCTTGGATGCTTTTGGTAGAAAAATCTTCCAAGCCAGTATGCTTATTGCCAGAATCAACTCCTATAGTCTTTACATGGGTCTGTTTCTAAAGGAGGTTGCAGATAAACTGCACACTTTCCTCCCTTTTCTACCAGAAGATAAAAGGGATGAATTCCTCATTTGGCTTAAGCTTACTCAAGACATTTCAAAGCTTTCCAACAGGGCAGCCTTTGATTCCTTTGAAGGTGCCAGCAGAGCTTCTGGCATTGCCATAGCTGCTCGCAGAATTGCTTGGCTCCAAGTTTCTGATTTAGAACCCTGGGTCCAAGATGGATTAGGAAATCTTCCCTGTACAGGTGAAAACCTCTTTGGCAAAGAATGGCAAATAAAAGCCACTCAAATGGATGCAGAAAATTCTGCTCTGGATAGACTTTCAAAGTCAACCTCCATTCCTGCCAAGAAAAAACCCTTCAAGAAGTCTTTTTTCAAAAAGGGCAGATTCCCTTCTACTTCTGGCAAACAATCCTCTACAGGTCGCTTTGCTACTAAGCGTCAGCAACCTAAACAGGCCAGGCCTAAGACTACAGGGGCTGCTGCAACTCAGCAGACCCAACCTCCTCAGGGTTTTTGACTTGATGCTAGATAACTTAGCCTTTCTGGCTTTAAAACAGCCAGACCCTCTCACCATTCCAGGAAGGTTAGCTCATTTTGCTCCCAGATGGGAGCAGATTACATCAGAGCAGTGGACCCTCTCCATCATAAGAGAGGGCTACAAACTTCATTTCTCAGACCTTCCTCCCCACACCATGTTGAGACATTTCAATTCTCCCACATCTCTTCTTGACCTTCTCGGTCAAGAAGTGGCTACCCTTCTTGCCCAAGGGGTAATAGAAGAAGTTCCCCTTCTTCAACAAGGGTCAGGGTTTTACTCCCCCTATTTTCTCATTCCAAAGAAGACAGGGGGATACAGACCCATATTAGATCTCAGGGAATTGAACAAATTTCTATGCAAGGAGAAGTTCAAGATGCTTTCTCTGGGCACTCTCCTTCCATATCTTCAAAGTCAGGATTGGCTTTGTTCTCTAGATCTCAAGGATGCGTACACACATGTCCTCATCCATCCATCTCACAGAAGATTCCTCCGTTTTCTTTTCCAAGGAAAACATTATCAATACAGGGTGCTTCCGTTTGGTCTGGCCTCTGCTCCAAGAGTGTTCACCAAATGCATGGCAACAGTAGCTGCATTTCTACGCACTCTGGGAATATTTGTATTCCCATACCTGGACGACTGGCTCATCCGAGCTCCATCTCAGTCAGAGGCCCAGACTTCCCTGGACTGCACAAGGCGCATTCTACAGTATCTGGGACTTGTGGTAAACCTCCCAAAGTCCCAGCTCACCCCTACTCAGTCCCTAGAGTTCATAGGGGCCTGGCTAGATACTACCACTGCAAGGGCCTATCTTTCTCAGGCCCATTGCCTACGCCTAGTGCAGTTAGCCTCTCAGGTTCAGTCAAAGAGCCACTTCACTGCCCGGGAGATGCTACAACTGCTAGGCCACATGGCTTCCACAGTGCATGTGGTACTCTATGCTCGCCTACATATGAGAGCAGCCCAATGGACTTTGTCTACCCAGTGGACTCAAGCATCAGGAGCTCTCTCAGACCAAATAGCAACCTCCAAACGTCTCTTTTAGTCTCTCCAGTGGTGGATGTCCACTCAAAATCTGTTGCTGGGGTCCCCCTTCCAACAATTGTTGCCCCAAGCAACTCTCACAACAGATGCCTCCCAAACAGGTTGGGGAGCTCATCTACAAGACCTCTCCACCCAAGGCACTTGGTCCCCACAGGAGACCTTTCTTCATATCAATCTCTTGGAGCTTCGAGCAGTCTTTCTAGCTCTCAAGGTCTTTTATACCCTGCTCAGCTACAAGACAGTCCTCATTCATACGGACAATCAAGTAGCCATGTTTTACATAAACAAGCAAGGAGGAACTGTCTCTCTGTCGCTTTGCAACAAAGCTTTAAGATTGTGGGCCTTCGCCAGAGAGCATCAAATCCATCTCCTGGCAGTATACCTCCCAGGAATCCAAAACTCTTGGGCAGACAGACTCAGTCGAGTTCTGCTCCCACACGAATGGTCCCTGCACATGGATCAGGTACTCAGAATCTTCCAAGAATGGGGAACCCCGGACATAGACCTCTTTGCAAGTCCGTGGAATGCCAAACTTCCCCGGTTCTGTTCCAGAATTCCGTGTCAGGGAGTTCAGGCCAAGGATGCCTTCCTCCTTCACTGGGGTCAGGGTTTCCTGTATGCCTTTCCACCCATTCCCCTTGATTCCCAAGACTCTGTTCAAACTCCAGAGGGATCAAGGATCTATGATCCTCATAGCTCCACGCTGGCCACGCCAAGTGTGGTACCCTCTACTTCTGCATCTCTCCCAAGCCCCCTCTCTGGACTTGGGAGCTGCTCCAGACCTTCTGTCCCAGGAGGAGGGGACTTTGTGGCACCCAAACGCCAAGTCCCTTCACCTCAGAGCTTGGTTACTGAAGGCCTAGACCTTCAAAGCTGGAATCTTTCTCAAGTGAAGGATATCCTCCATGCTTCCAGAAAACCTTCCACTAGACGTTCCTATGCTTTTAAATGGAAAGGATTTTCCATTTGGTGTGCTGAAAGGAGTCTTGACCCTCTAGCACTACCTTTGAATTCTCTATTGGAATACCTCCTGCATCTTTCCGATGCAGGCCTTAAGACAAATTCAGTAAGGGTCCATTTAAGTGCTATTGCAGCATCCCTTAAGCCTATCAATGGATAACCTGTTTCCTCTCATCCTCTTATTGCAAGATTCATGAGAGGCCTAACTTTAACTAGACCTCTCATTAGGCCTCCTCCGGTGGCATGGGATTTAAATCTGGTTCTTGGTCAGCTTATGAAGCCTCCTTTTGAACCCTTAGCCACCACCTCCTTGAAATTTCTTTCCTGGAAGGTTATTTTCCTCATTGCAGTCACCTCAGCTCGCCGCATCAGTGAGCTGCAGGCCTTAGTGGCTAATCCACCTTATACAAGGTTCCATCATGGTAAGGTGGTTCTTAGGACCAATCCACACTTTATGCCTAAAGTGGTCTCACCTTTTCATCTTAATCAAGAGGTATATTTACCTGTCTTTTTTCCAGCTCCTCATGCATCAAGTGCAGAGAAGAATCTTCATACTCTGGATTGTAAAAGAGCTCTTGCCTTTTACTTACAAAGAACACAGCAACATAGAAAGTCTTCCCAGCTCTTTGTTGCTTTTGATCCCTCTCATTTGGGACTTCCAGTCTCTAAGAGGACACTATCCAATTGGATTGCTCAGTGTATTTCTTTCGCCTACCAGAGTAAGAACCTTTCTCTGGAGAGCCATGTCACAGCTCATAATGTGAGGGCCATGGCCGCCTCTATGGCTCATCTGAATTCTGTGTCCATCGACCAGATCTGTCGAGCAGCCACCTGGGCCTCGGTTCATACCTTCACAGCCCATTACTGCTTGGACAAGGACTTCCGCCGGGATGCCTTGTTTGGTCAGGCTGTTCTCAAACACCTGTTCCATTCTTAATCAACTCCTACCCTCCATCCCTGGATAGATGCCTGAGATCCATAGGAGGAGGTAGAACCCTTCCCAGGGTCTCATATCCTTCGGGTTCTCCCAGGCATCTCAGCTAGGGAGTCCCCATATGTGAAGACTCATTCCTGCTTGTTCCTGGAGATAGCACAGTTACTTACCTGTAACAGGTGATCTCTGGGAACAGCAGGAATAAGTCTTCACAACCCTCCCACCTCCCCTAGGAGTTGTATCTCTCTATCTGTCTTTCCTTTCCTCTCTCTCTCTCTCTTTTGTCTCAGCTTTAAAACTCGAACTGAGGAGAGGCAGTTAGGAAAGGCGGGAAGACAGCGCGCAGGCGCTGTGGGATGCTCCCAAAGGCTTTCCTTTTTGGGAAGCTGGGGAGCGTTCCCGCGCAAGCTCCGTCGGTACTGACGTACCCATATGTGAAGACTTATTCCTGCTGTTCCCAGAGATCACCTGTTACAGGTAAGTAACTGTGCTTTCTCCAGGAGCAGCAGGAATCAGTCGTCACAACCCTCCCTCCTCCCCTTGGAGTTGCAGTTGTACATAGTTTATTTTTTCATTTTTGTGTTCTGTTCTTAGCTATGTCATTTGACTGAGGTAAGATGGCACCTTTAGGTGAGAAGGGAACCGCGCATGCGTGCCTGCATTCCCAAAGGCTTTCATAGAAAGCTGGGGAAATGCTCGGCTGGGGCTTCATTGGCGCCGATGACACCCATATGTGAGGACTGATTCCTGCTGCTCCTGGAGAACACCTATTACAGGTGAGTAGCTACTCTTTCTTGTGGTTGCACTTGCCTACCGCACAACGCCTACCGGTACCGCCGGTTCTTTTCTTTTCATAAAAAGAAACCAGGCTTTAGACTGTTTCTTTTCAGAAACTTTTCTCTTTGGTGCTAGGCGCCATTTTGGGCACTAGGCCCCATATTCCTAAAACATGGAAAAACCAACTAGTGGTTTTAAAAAATGTACTAAGTTTGGAGGTACCATTTCGGTCACTGACACCCATGATTGGTGTCTGAAATGTTTAGGACCTGAACATTCTCCAACTGAATGTCTCTCCTGTATGGGGATGACTAAAAGAGGAAGACAGAACCGGGCTGCAAAGCTCAGTACCCTCTTTTCTTCAGATTCCAGGTCCATTGCATCGACATAGTCAAGGGCCTCTTCTTCCTCCCATGGATCTCAGGTAACTAAACATAAAAGCTGGTCCTCAAAGGTTAGCTCTCCTGCTAAGTATCGAGAGGCCATTGGCGTTGCCCTTGAGGGAACCATATCGGCAGAGCAGCCCCGGCGGGAGGCTGAGGCTTCCAAAGCATCGATGGGGCTTCAGGATGTTCTCGAGGCCTCAACCTCGCAAGAACTACCTGTGCCATGCTCAGGGGTTCCGGCCGTCCTTACCAGTACCGACACCCAAGCATCGGCAGCGTCGATAGACCAGAGGTTCCTCGCTATCAAGCTCAGCATCGCAGCTCTTCTTTCAGCTGCGGTACCGGTGGTCCCACGGGCACCGGTATTGACACCGATGCCGGTACTGACACCGGCCTCAGTGGAAACTCTTCCCATGCCATCTCTGGCTGGAATTGTCAAAGCAGTACCGGGTCAACTCGGTACCGGCTTCGATCGGTACCAGGATAGTGCTTTGGAGGAGCATCGGGGTCAGGAGTACTTTGATTCCTCTGGTTCCGAAGACTCTGACAATTCTACTGCACTAGAGGGTTTCTCCTAGAAGATCCCTCTTCTCCCCAACGCAGAATGTCACCTCCAGAGGACATGTCATTTCAGGATTTCATCCGTGATATGGCCAAAGGTCTTTCAATCACAGTAGCTCCTGAGGAGGAACCCAGAGCAAAGGAATTGGAAATTCTCCAATATCCTAAAGCTCCTAAGGAGGCAGGCACTCTGCCTATCCATGAAATTCTGCATAGTTTGATGCTCAGAATGTGGGAGACACCTCTGACTACTTCTCCTCACTCTAGGAGACTTGATACTATGTATCGAGTTGTGACATGTCCTGGATTTCAGAAAACTCAGCTGCCACACCATTCAATGATAGTGGAATCAGCCATGCGTAGGATGAAAAGTGCAAAGAGCCATGCATCCAATCCAGGTCATGAATGCAGGACTCTGGATGCTTTTGGGCACAGAGCCTTTCAAGCTTCCATGCTTTCAGCTAGGATCAGTTCATATATCCTATATATGGGAATGTTCCTCAAGGAAGTCACAGGAGGCTTGGAACTTATGAGCCCATTTCTCCCAGATGACAAGAGACAAGAATTTCTTGCTCTAGTTAAGCATGCTCAAGATGTTTCCAAGTTTGTTAATCTTGCAGCCTTTGACTGCTTCGAATGCATCAGCAGAACCTCTGCTATTGCCATTGGCGCACGACGGATTGCCTGGCTACAGGCATCAGACTTGGAGACTTGGGAACAGGACAAGTTGGGCAACATTCCTTGCACGGGGGAGAATCTCCTCGGCAAGAACTGGCAGGAAAAGGCTAATGAGTTAGATGCTGACAATTCTACCTTAGATAGATTGTCAAAGTCTACAGCCACTCCAGCCAAAAGGAAGCCTTATAAAAACCCCTCTTTTAGCAAAAAGAGTAAGTTTTATCCTTCCTATACTCAGCAGAGTCAAACTCCAGGTCTGGTTGCCCAAAAGGGACAAACTAGACAGCCAAAGAAGCCAAAAGGCCTGAGAGCCCAACCAGGTCTCCAGGTTGAGCACCCTCAAGGGCTTTGACTCCTTCCTAGAGAGCTTTGCCACCCTGCCTCTGAGGGGTCCCCAACCCCCCCCCCCCCCCAATATTCCGGGCAGGTTATGCCACTTTGTCAACAGATGGCATCAGATAACAGCAAAAGATTGGACTTTATCCATTGTAGGAGAGGGGTACAAGCTTTATTTTCACAGCATGCCCCCTCCTACAATTCAAAAGCAATTCAATTCACAAACCTCTGCAGACAATCTGCTAGATCACGAGGTTTCCACACTTCTTGCCCAAGGGGCAATAGAAGAAGTACCCATTCTTCAACGGGGTGCAGGGTTCTACTCCCCCTATTTTCTTATTCCAAAGAAAACAGGACGACACAGACCCATTCTAGACCTCAGAGAATTGAACAAATATCTGTTTCGAGAGAAATTCAAAATGATTTCTCTAGGAACTCTTCTGCCATACCTTCAAAGCCAGGATTGGCTTTGCTCTCTAGACTTAAAGGATGCATACACTCACATTCTCATCCATCCAGATCACAGGAAATTCTTACGTTTCCTTTTCAGGGGAAAACATTTCCAGTACAGGATTCTTCCTTTTGGTCTGGCTTCAGCACCAAGGGTATTCACGAAATGTATGGCAGTAGTAGCTGCATTTCTACGAACCCTGGGGATTTTCGTCTTCCCTTACTTAGACGACTGGCTCATTTGAGCCCCTACAGTTGCAGAGGCCAGCACTGCACTGTCCCATACAATGCGAATCCTCCAATACTTGGGATTGGTAATAAACTTCCCAAAATCTCAACTAGTTCCTTTCCAATGCCAAGAATTCATAGGAGCCTGTGTGGATACCAGACAGGCAAGGGCTTTCCTTCCACAAGCCCGGTGTCTTCGCATAATGCAACTAGCTTCTCAAGCAGCAGGCAAATCCTCCCTCACTACTTGAGAGCTACTGCAGTTACTGAGACATATGGCATCCACAGTTCATGTAGCCCAATATGCTTGCCTCCACATGCGAGCAGCTTAGTGGACCCTCTCCACACAGTGGACACAGCCCACGGGTCATTTGTCGGACAAAATAATCTCTCAATGACTAATTTTGTCCCTCCAATGGTGTCAATCACTAGAAAATCTGACAGTGGGATCTCCTTTCCATCAACCCCTCTTCCAGGCCATCCTAACAACAGATGCAGCACAGGTGGGTTGGAGAGCACATCTGAATCATCTCTCTACCCAGGGCACCTGGACTCCACAGGAGGTTGGTTTACACATAAACCTCCTGGAATTAAGAGCAATCTATTTAGCTCTTCGAGTATTCCATGCCGAGTTCAGCTACAAGACAGTCCTAGTCCAGACGGACAATCAAGTAGCCATGTTCTGTGTGAACAAGCAGGGCGTAACAGGCTCTCTGTCGTTATGCAACGAAGCTTTATGACTGTGGGCCTTCGCTAGAGAGCATCAAATTCACCTTCTAGTGGTATATCTTCCAGGCATTCAAAACCTTTGGGCAGACAAACTCAGTCGAGTACTGCTGCCTCACGAGTGGTCCCTGCACCTAGACCAGGTGGCAAAGATATTTCATCTCTGGGGAACTCCAGACATAGACCTCTAAGCAAGTCCACTGAATGCCAAACTTCCCCGGTTCTGTTCCAGGATTCCGGCGGACAACTGTCAGGCAAGGGATGCCTTCCTCTTTCACTGGTGTCAGGACTTCCTTTATGCCTTCCCACCCATTCCCCTCATCCCCAAAACACTCTTCAAGCTTCAGAGAGACGGGGTCGCATGATTCTCATAGCACCACGATGGCCACTCCAAACGTGGTATTCCCTGCTTCTACATCTCTCTCAAGCGGCACCTCTGGAGTTAGGGCATGCTCTAGATCTCCTTTCCCAGGAGAACGGGACGCTATGGCACCCGAACCCCCAGTCCCTGCACCTCACGGCCTGTTTGCTGAAGGCTTAGACCTCCAAGATTTCAACCTGTCCCAACAGGTAAAAGATATCCTTCAGGCTTCTAGGAAACTTTCCACAAGAACATCTTATGCCTTCAAGTGGAAACATTTTACTATATGGTGCTCCAAGAAGGGATTAAACCCCCTTGTCATACCCTTAGAATCGATACTAGACTATCTCCTTCACTTACCGGATTCTGGTCTAAAGACTAATTCGGTAAGAGTCCATCTTAGTGCAATTGCAGCTTCTTATAAGCCTCTGAATGGACAACCAATTTCCTCTCATCCACTCATATCAAGATTTATGAGAGGCCTTTTATTAACTAAACCTCCCATCAAGCCACCACTGGTGGCATGGGATCTAAATCTAGTTCTCAGGCAGCTCATGAAGCTGCCTTTTGAACCTTTGGCCACTACAGCCCTTAGGTTTTTGACCTGGAAGGTCATCTTCCTAATTGCAATCACCTCTGCCTGTCGCATTAGTGAATTGCAAGCTTTAGTGTCTGATCCTCCTTATACTAGGTTCCATCATGATAAGGTTGTTCTTCGGACTCACCCACACTTTATGCCAAAGGTGGTTTCGCCTTTTCATTTAAATCAATCAATTTATCTTCCTGTATTTTTTCCGAGACCTCACGCCTCTCATGCAGAAAGAAACCTTCATACTTTGGATTGTAAAAGGGCTTTAGCCTTTTACATACAAAGAACACAGCAACATAGAAAGTCCTCTCAACTTTTTATAGCTTTTCACCCTAATCATTTGGGACTTCCAGTTTCCAAAAGAACTTTATCTAAATGGATTGCCCAATGCATATCCTTTGCTTCCTTAGCGTCCCTCCAGGCTAGTCCTGAATCTTTGGGGTCTTCAACCTCATCCAGCAGCTTTGGAGACTGAGAAACGTCACTTCTTTTGATGTCACCGGTATAAGTACCTCGGCTCCTCCTCCTGACATCAGTATTCTCGGTCTCCAAGCAGCTGGAGGGCTGGTGAGCCCTGGGTCAGGGCTCACTTAGAGGAACAATTAAGTAGTGTGGTTAACGATGGGAGAGTTTTTAGAGGTTTGTTTAGGCTGGGAGGATCAGTTACAGGGCAGTCGTGGTGCTGAGCGGCTTATTGCTGCTAGTGCTCAGCTGTTTCTTTTTTCTGCTTCTTTCTAGCCTCCCCCTCTTCCCCCCCCCCCTCCCGATCGCTTTATATCTCTCTGTTTTTTCGGGGACTTTTCTTCCCTAGAGGTGCTGGGGGAGGTGTGCTGCCCTCCGGTTCCCGAACCCACCGAGTTGGGTGAGGAGCCGGACGGAGGAGTCGCAGAGCCGACGGGAGACGGCCTGCACGTCGTTTGCCGAGGCTTGATTCCGGCGGGACGTGACAGGCTGTGCAGAGCGAGGCAGACCCTGCTTAACTCTACGCGCCAAAGCCGCGCTTTCGGCTGAGCGCTGTGGAGCAGGAAGCAGCCCGAGGAAGTGCGTTTGATAAGGTACGGGGCTGGGGTCATCGAGATACCTTGGGTTTTGGTGGTTGGCATCTCAGGCCGCGTGTGTTGCCCGCGGTAGGCTGCGCTTCGGGGGAATCGCGCGCGCGCGCGGGAAAGTTGACCTGGCAACGGCGAGCCTTGTGTTTTTTTTTTTCGGGGGCTTTTCAGTCCCGCAGGCCCCGATTTGCATTTTGCTCATTTCAATTTTGCTTGAAAGGGAGTCCACTCTGTGTAAAAAAAAAAAAAAAAAAACCCATAAAATTAAAAGGGAAGCCTTCAGAGGCTGCGCACGTGTGTGAGACGTTTTGTTTTGCCTTGTTTTCTTCTGTTCAGGCGGCATGCCATCTAAATCCCTCTGTTTGTTGTGTGGGTCAAAGAGAGGGGCTGTATCAGAGACCGGAGTCTGCAGGAGTTGTTTTAGGGAGGCAGTCTCCATGGAGCAGGGCCTCCCAGAGGGTGGTGAGAGCCCCGGGAAAGGGCCTTCGGGTCTTTCTGAGTCGAAGGTGTTGGCTGAGCCTCCCCTGGAGCCGGTGGGGGAGCTGTCCTCCCTTCCAGAGAGCCGGAGGTCGCAGGGGCAGGTCCCGGGGGGATTGGAAGCCATTTTCTCCCCACAGTTTGTCTCTCTCCTTCAGCAGGCATTGGACGGGGCGCAGTCTAAGCCATCCCCTAGTTTGGCAGAAGGGGGTCTGGGGGACAAGCGCCCGGGTACCCCGATAGGCTTAGCGGGTCTGGGGGTGCCAGCGAAAAGACTAAGGTCCGGAAAGGAACTCTCGGGTCAGTCCGTTTCATCAGAGGGAGTAGATTTCGACGAACATGGGCAGGACTTAGAGTTAGAGGAGGATTTGGAGGAAGGAGAGCTGACCGAGCATGAGGACCATGCCCGGGTAGTGCGACTTTTTAGAAGGGAGGAGTTGCCGGCGCTCATAGCTGAGACACTTAAGGCGCTTAATATGCCCACGGGCAGTCAGGCCGAGGAGTCGGAGTTAGAAGATCCCTTGTTGCAGGCCTTCCGTAAGTCGCAAAAGGTCTTTCCTGTGCACAGAGTGTTTAAGGAAATGATTCAAGGTGAATGGGATATGCCGGAAGCTGGACTAAGGGGTTCCAGGGTCATGTCCCGGCTCTATCCTTTAGCGGAACAAGATCAGGAGCTGTTCAAGTCTCCTAAGGTGGATGCCACGGTTTCCGCGGTTACCAGGAAAACTACTATTCCAGTTGAAGGCAGTGCCGCGCTGAAGGATGTGCAGGATAGGAGATTGGACACCTTGCTGAAGCAGGTCTTTGATGTGAATGCGCTGTCCCTCCGGGCGTCCATTTGTGGAGCTTGGGTAGCCAGAGCGTGTCTGCGTTGGGCTCAGGGGCTGCAGTCTGGGCAGGCAGTAGATTCAGCGTCAGAGGCGGCCCGGATAGAGACGGGGACAGCTTATCTGGCAGATATTCAGTATGACCTCGTTCACAGTTTGTCCAATAGCATGGCTTCGGCGGTGGCGGCCAGGAGGTATCTGTGGTTGCGAAATTGGGCGGATGCTTCTTCAAAGTCTCGGCTTAGTAAGCTGCCGTTTAGAGGTAAGCTTCTTTTTGGGGAGGATCTGGAGAAGCTAGTGAAGGATTTGGGGGAGGCGGAAGGCTCCCAGAGGATAGGCCAATGCAAGGTCGCTCGGGGCCGCCGGCTAGAGGACAGCAATGGGATTTTCGACGGTTTCGTTCCCCTAGATTTGGCCAGGCTCAGAGGGGACGGTTTCCCTTTCGTAGCCAGGGATTTTGAGGTTTTAGAGGAGCGAGCAGAGGGTTTGCTTCCTCGTCGGTCTCTAGTTCCCGGAAGTCGCAATGATGCCAGGGGGGTCCAGGCGGTGCAGGAGCCCATAGGGGGGTGCCTGCGGACGTTTTATGCTGCCTGGGCCCAGATCACGTCCGATCAGTGGGTGCTGGAGGTTCTCCGGGACGGTTATGCCTTGGAACTGCGACGTCCAGTGACCGATTCTTTTGTGCTGTCCCCGTGCAGGGCGTGGGACAAGCGCGCGGCGGTAGAAGAGACCCTGAATCGTCTGCTGGCCCTAGAGGCAGTCGTCCCAGTGCCTCCAGACCAATGCGGCTGCGGTCGTTACTCCATTTATTTCGTGGTCCCGAAAAAGGAAGGCAGTTTTCGGCCGATTTTGGATCTCAAGCGCTAAATCGCTGTCTGAGGGTGTCTCATTTTCGGATGGAGACGTTGCGGTCGGTCATTGTAGCGGTACGCAGGGGCGAGTTCCTTACGTCGCTCGATCTGTCGGAAGCGTATCTCCACATCCCCATTCGGCAGGAACATCAGACGTTTTTGAGGTTCGCGGTCCCGATGGGGCACTTCCAGTTTCAGGCCTTGCCGTTCGGCTTGGCGACAGCACCGCGGGTCTTCACCAAGGTGATGGTTGTGGTGGCCGCGGCCTTGAGAAGGCAGGTAGTGCATCCTTATCTAGACGATTGGTTGATTCGGGCAAAGTCCTTAGAGGAAAGCGAGGCGGCCACGGGCAAAGTGGTGGCGTTCCTGGAGAGCCTCGGTTGGGTAGTCAATCGGGCCAAGAGCAAGTTGACGCCTTCTCAGGTCCTGGAGTATCTCGGGGCCCGGTTCGATACGAAGGTTGGAAAAGTGTTTCTCCCACTGAGCCGTGCGCAGGGGCTGCAACGCCTGATTCGCAAGTTTCTCCGCAGCAGGTGCCCGTCGGCCTGGGACTATCTGCAGCTGTTAGGCACTATGGCGGCAACGATCGAAGTGGTGCCCTGGGCGAGGGCGCACATGCGACCTCTACAGAGGGCGTTGCTCCGGAGGTGGTCCCATCAGAAACGACAGTCTTTCTCAAAGGTTACGCTGTCCGCCGGAGGTGCAGCTCTCTCTGCTATGGTGGTTAAGGGCCGAGTCATTGGCGAACGGGATGCCCATGGAGGTGCCGGATTGGGTTCCCCTGACGACGGATGCCAGTCTCTCGGGCTGGGGGGCCCACGTCCAAGGGCGGTTCGCTCAGGGGGTGTGGTCCACTCAGGAAAAGACGTGGTCCATCAACCGGTTGGAATTGCGGGCGGTCTTTCTGGCGCTGAGGGCGTTCACGGAGTGTCTGCGCTGGAAGGCTGTAAGAGTGTTCTCCGACAATGCGACAGCGGTGGCCTATGTCAATCGCCAAGGGGGCACCAGCAGTCAGCCTCTGGAAGCAGAAGCCGACCAGTTGTTCACATGGGTAGAGCGGCATCTGTTGGCGGTGTCCGCGGCGCATGTGGCAGGCGTGGAAAATGTCAAGGCCGACTTTCTCAGCTGGGTACGAGTCCCTTCACCCGCAAGTGTTCGAGATGTTAGTTCAGCGATGGGGCCCCCCGGTCATGGATCTCATGGCGACCTTTCAAAGTGCAAAGGCCGGTCGGTTCTTCAGCAGACGGCGGGAGAGAATGTCAGGGGGGCTGGATGCCTTGGTTCAGCCGTGGCCGGAGGGCCGTCTGCTCTATGTGTTCCCCCTGTGGGTCTTAATAGGCTGGGTCCTACAACGCATCGAGCTTCACCGGGGTCCGGTGGTTTTGATCGTGCCGGATTGGCCGAGGAGACCGTGGTATGCGGATCTGGTCAGGCTCCTGGGGGACAGGCCATGGAGGCTGCCAGTACGGAGGGACCTGTTGCTACAAGGTCCTCTGTGGATGCCTCAGGTGGATCGGTTCTCGCTTACGGCTTGGCTATTGAACGGGCAAGGCTGACAGCGAGGGGTTATTCATCAGCGGTGGTGACCACGTTGCTGAAGGCTCGGAGGAGATCTACTTCTTTGACGTATGTGCGGGTTTGGTGGATCTTCGAGGCTTGGTGCGTTGGGCACAAGGTTGCAGCCTTACAGGCTTCCATTCCGCAGGTGCTAGCATTTCTACAGGATGGCTATGAGAAGGGATTGGCGGCGGCTTTGTCTTGTTACCATGGCAAGATACGAGGTCAGGCGATTGGTGTACATCCTGATGTCAAGAGGTTCTTAAGAGCGGTGCTCTTATTGCGCCCGCCGTGTCGGCAGATGGTTTCGAAGTGGGATTTGCACTTGGTTCTGGAGGTCTTGGTACAGGCGCCGTTTGAGCCTTTGGCGAGGGCGTCCTTGAAGGACCTGACCTTGAAGGTGGTGTTTCTCGTAGCGATTGCTTCCGCCAGGCGAATTTCCGAGCTGCAGGCGTTGTCCTGTCGTGAGCCTTTTCTGGTCTTCAGTGACTCCAAGGTGGTGTTGCGGACGGTGCCGTCCTTTTTGCCTAAGGTGGTGTCCCCATTTCATGTGAATCAGGTGGTGTCCCTGCTGGTATTTGCGGAAGGCAGGGGTACTTCCGCGGGTCAACAGTTACATAGATTGGACATTAGGAGAGCCCTGAAGAGGTATTTGAAAGCTACCGCTTCCTTTCGGCGTTCTGATAGGCTATTTGTGTTTGGGGGTCCCAACAAAGGTCAGGCGGCCTCGAAGGCTTCTATTGCGCGGTGGCTCAAGGAGGCGATTGCGTCAGCGTATCTTTTAAAGCATAGGCCGGTTCCGGTTGGTTTGCGTGCGCATTCTACGAGAGCGCAGGCCACGTCTTGGGCGGAGCGTAGTTTGGTTCCGGCGGTGGAGATTTGTCGGGCGGCTACTTGGTCTTCCTTGCATTCCTTTATCAAGCATTATCGGCTCGATTTGCAGGCACAGGGAGATGCCTGTTTTGGTTCGTCAGTGCTTCAGGCGGGTTTGGCGGGTCCCTCCCGTTGATTCTTAGCACTGCTCTGTTACATCCCCAAAGGTTCAGGACTAGCCTGGAGGGACGCTAAGGAAGATGAAATTAGACTTACCTGCTAATTGTAGTTCCTTTAGGAACTCCAGGCTAGTCCTGTATCCCTCCCCAGGTTTTGCGTGGTCGAACGCCTGAAGCAATGGAGGTGTCACAGGTAAGCGACTCGGGGGTGTCCCCGGAGGGCGTTCATGTGGGGAGGTGTTTGTCGGGTAGGTTAAGCTACAGCCACTCTCTTTTGTTTTGCTATCAGGCAATGGGGATCTCAGCACTGAAGATGATAGGGGGGGTGGGCGCACGTTTTTTCAGTATAAGTGGCGCCACCCTTTTCAATTTCTGAGTGATTCTGTTGTAAATTAGATTACGTTATTACTTAATTGTTGCTCTGGTGAGTTTGCTTTGTCACTAGGTTACTGATGTCAGGAGGAGGAGCCAAGGTACTTATACCGGTGACATCAAAAGAAGTGACGTTTCTCAGTCTCCAAAGCTGCTGGATGAGGTTGAAGACCCCAAAGGTTCAGGACTAGTCTGGAGTTCCTAAAGGAACTACAATTAGCAGGTAAGTCTAATTTCATCTTATGAGAGTAAGGGTCTTCCTCTTCAGGACCATGTCACAGCTCATAATGTGAGAGCCATGGCAGCTTCTATGACTAATCTGCACACTGTGTCTATCGATGACATTTGTCGAGCAGCTACCTGGGCTTTGGTACACACCTTCACAGCCCACTACTGCCTTTATAAAGCCTCCCATCAGGATGCCTTTTTTTGGCCAAGCTGTTCTTCAAAATCTCTTTCAGACCTAAATCAACTCCTACCCACCAACCCTGGTGGAATGCCAGAGATCCATGGGAGGAAGGATTCCCACCCTCTAGGGTGGCACCTTCCTGGGGCTATCTTCCTGGCATCTTCAGCTAGGGAGTCCCCATATGTGAGGACTACATTCCTGCTTGTTCCTGGAGATAGCGTAGTTACTCACCTGTAACATGTGATCTCCGGGAACAGCAGGAATTTAGTCCTCACAACCCACCAACCTCCCCTAGGAGTTGTCTCGCTCTCTCTTTCCTCTCCCCCTCTATCCTTTCACTCAGCTACAAACTTAACTGAAGAGGGACAGTTGGAAAGGCGGGAAGGCAGCGCGCATATGCTGAGGGATGCTCCCAAAAGCGTTCTTATTGGATGCTGGGTAGTGTTCCCGCGCAGGCTCCGTCGGTACCGACGATACCCATATGTGAGGACGGACTAAATTCCTGCTGTTCCCGGAGATCACCTGTTACAGGTGAGTAACTATGCTGTTTTAGCTATTAGTTGAATGTGTGTGAAGAAGGAGAGAGAGGAGTCAAAAGACGACCCCAAGGTTGCGAGCTGAGGAAACAGGGAAGAATAGAGAGTTATCCACAGAGACTAAGAAAGGAGGAAGCGGAAAGGAAAGTTTAGGGGCAAAAATAAGAAGCTCAGTTTTGGCCATGTTCAATTTCAAATAGCAGTGAGACATCCAAGCAGCAATGTCAGAAAGGCAGGCAGCGATCCGGTCCTAAATTGTCAGAGAGATTTGAGGTGTAGAGAGGTAGATCTGGGAGTCGTCATCGTAAAGATGGTACTGAAAGCCATGGGAAGTGAGGCGTACACCAAAGGACTGGGTATAGAGAGAGAAAAGGAGTGGACCCAAGGCAGATCCTTGAGGTACACCAAGTGAGAGTAGGATAGCAGTAGAGTAGGATCCACCAGAACAGACACTGAAAGAGTGATGGGAGAGATAAGAAAAGAACCAGGATAGCACAGAGCCCTTAAAACCAAGCGAGGACAAGGTATCGAGGAGAAGGTTGTGGTCAACAGTGTCAAAAGCCACAGAAAGGTCAAGTAGGATGAGGATCAAGGTAAAGGCCCTTAGGTTTTGCCAGGAACAGGTCACTGGGTACTTCGGCAAGAGCCGTTTCAGTAGAGTTTAAAGGACGAAATCCAGATTGTAAAAAGTCCAGGAGAGCTTAAGATGAGAGAAAGCTGAAGCAGCGGCAGTGACCTGCGCATTCAAATAGTTTAGAAACGAAGGGGAGGAGGGAGATGGATCAATAGTTAGGACAGATAGGATTTAGTGAGGGTTTCTCGAGGAGAGGTGTGACTACAGCATGCTTGGATGCTGTAGGCACAATTGCAGTGAAGAGCGATAGATTGAGAATATGAGAGATGGAAGCGACAACAGTGGAGGAGATGGAATTTAGGAGACAGGTAGGATCAGAGGAGCAGGCAATGAGTTTGGAGGAGGAAAGAAGGTTTGTTGTTTCTTCCTCAGAGATTATAGAAAAGGAAGAGAAAGGGTGGCAGAGGTAGGGGGAGAAAGTTGGCACCTTGAGTTGAGAGTTGTAAAGAGACAGCAAGGGTGAGAGACAAGAGAATTAGTCAGATGAACATAATAGTCTTGTTTGGCATGTGCTATGGCTGACTGGAAACATGAATTTGAAGTGTAGAAAGTCTGCATATTCAAAGGCATTTATGCGGTTAATGGCAGCTGCTAAATGTATAAAAATCTTAACTGTGAATTTTCAGCAGGACTTTATTGATAGCGCTGCTGAAAATTCGCTCTGACTGCCCTGAACCTATTCATTTAGTACTGGGGCAAAGTACCACCACTACTACTATTAATCATTTGTATAGCGCGCTACAAGGCATACACAGCACAAAGACGGTCCCTGC
Source organism: Ichthyophis bannanicus (assembly GCA_033557465.1). Classification (NCBI taxonomy): domain Eukaryota; kingdom Metazoa; phylum Chordata; class Amphibia; order Gymnophiona; family Ichthyophiidae; genus Ichthyophis; species Ichthyophis bannanicus. Next base: position 1,500,235,069 of record CM066032.1, on the reverse strand, counting down.
TCATCAGAGCTTACAATCTAAGCAGACAGTATAATAGATGAGAACAAGGGTACAGTAGGTAAGGCTAATGAAGACAGAAGGAGAACAAAGGATTAAGATCCAAAAGCGGCCTGAAAGAGGTGAGCCTTTAGCATGAATTTAAAAAGGGGGAGAGATGAAACCTGACATAAGGATACAGGTAGTTTGTTCCAGGGTGTTAAGCCTTACTATTCAGCAGGGGTTCTCAACCCATTCCTCAGGACACAACTAGCCAGTCAGGTTTTCAGGATGACCATAATGAATATGCATGAAAGAGATTTGCATGCACTACCTTCATCGTATTAAATCTCTTTCATGCATATTTATTGTGGTTCTCCTGAAAACCTGACTGGCTAATTGTGTCCTGAGGACTAGGTTGAGAACCCCTGCTTTGCAGACAGCAGCTATATTCAATTGATATCTATATAGTAAAGCAGTTTAAGTGAAGACAGCAAAAAAACTGTTCTAATTTAAACCAACCAGCGATACAGATAGCAGCAGCGGTTGACACTATTCAGCGCTTCCCCTTCTACTGATGGCTGTGCTCAATATGTATGGACTATTTAAATTCTGCAGCCAGCATTTTAAGCAAACTCTCACCATGGGGTTTTTGATATTGATCCAATTCTTCTATTCACTCCCCTCATTAGATGTAACCATGCAAACTACAACTAGGTCAGAGGTAGCTTCCCGAGGGTTTCTGAAAGAATCTTTTAATGTAAAGTTCATTAGCTATGCTTGACAGAGAAGTTATTTTTAAAACAGAATTGTTGTTGGTATGTACCTAGGGCAAAGCAAATGGATTTAATGCTTTTGATTTATTGTTTATAGGATTTCTGCAATGAAAGAACTTATGTTTCAGATGAGATAAGGACGCTACTGCTAACTGGAAAGGTAAGAGAGCTGACGAGGGCTGACATGCTTTCATATCAGTTGTCTTGGTCACAAAAGAGATGTCCAAGTTGAAGAGTTCATACTTTGCAACTTGTTTTACAGAAACTCAGTGAATGCAGAACCTTTTGTTCAATACATAGAAGGCCACTGGAAAAATGTGCACTTGGTGGTACATATGGGAACAGCCATTTAACAAAAAAAACTCAAATCACTCAGAGATTTGTGCTTGTAAGTGCTGGAATTCACACTGTAAGCAGCAGATTTTGCAGCCTACACATTTAGATGCCATATTTTTCAAAACTGCACATCTTTGTGGAGCCAATTAAAGAGACTAGCTCTAAAACTCAGTGTTTGTGCTGTTTGCGGTGGTTTTGAACACCAGAGGCAGCAGAATCCCACCTACAGTCATTACTTTAAATGCCAGGTCCAATCAAGCAGTTTAGCTGATGGTTGTAAATGCTGAAGGGAAATCTTTTTGAGGTATCCCTGTATTTCAGTTGAAATTATACATATAATTGTAAGGTTTGCCGAGAACATACCCCTTCAAATCTGTGCATGCCACGATTATATACACATAAGTAGTAGCTTTTCTAAAATTACTTACGTAAATTGGCTTTGTAGCGGCAGAGCGCAAACAATCCAATAATACCAGGAGTCTGTTCAGAAGGTCCAAATCATTTATTGTGCACAAGACTCAAGCAGAATCACATTCAAAATGGCTGAGCAATGATTTCTAGCAAAACAACAACTTTTATACCTTTCTTCTCCATTCTGTACATAGGCAAACTTCTCATTGGTCCCGGTAACCCCTTCTACCCCATCTATTGGTCCCGGTACCACTACGTAGTCATCCAATGAGGACCTTGGTCTGGGCTCAGCACCTGGTTGCCCCCCTTACAGTCCCCATTACAATGGACAGTTCTTAGACTCTTGATACAATTCTCCTCCAAGGTCACTAGCTGACTAGAACATGTGGGAAAGCAGGGCACTGTAACCCTTCTCTCAGCAGAATTAATTAGTTCACAAAAGCTTTCACACTCTTATCAGTACCAATTAAAGCTTGTTTTTCTGTCTTTTGTAAGTTTCGATTCTGCTTAGCTATGCTTGGTTATGCTTAGTTAAGTTTCGATTCTATGGAAGCAGCATTCGGGGGGGGGGGGGTTTCACTCCTCTGGGCCTAACCACAGGCTTTACTTACAGGTCAAGCTGCTTAGGCCTGCCTGTTTAGTTCAAGCAGCGTGGATCATAGGCCTTAGCCTACCACATTCCCCCCTTTGATTAATCTCACCCTATTTTCAATAAGGTGTGAGAGTTAAATCACTCAATTACACTGGAGTCGGATTACGGCCATACTAGGATTAGGGTGCCATAAGGCCAAAATCTTAGTGGCAGTCTTGCGTTCTACGGTATTTTCGATAACACTGTTAATAGAGCGCATACAGCATGGGATTATACATGCTAGCAACAGAAACAAGGCTACGAATACTAATATTATCATAGCAAAAGTAGTAAGTCCCCCCAGGCCAGAGAAGATAGATTCGAACCAGTTAGGTATCTTAAGACCATGCCAGGTCTGTACTGGCACATAAGCTTGTTTTCGCATGTTTTCAGCAATCTCTTCAACTACTTGACCCTTGTCATCTATCTTCAAACAACAATTGGTTAGATTCAACTTACCACATACTCCTCCTTCAGCGGCTAATAAGTAATCTAGTGCCAAGCGATTCTGATATATTGCAGTACGCATTTGTGTGCTTTGTCTAGCTAGAAGTGTAAGTGCTTGGCTAGTCTCATTAGTAATTAGTTCAACCACTGCTTGTAAACGTATGATACGGTTTAACATATACACAGGGGTCCGGTATCCCCAGGTGCCATCTTGCTCCCAAGTGGCTGGTCCATAATAGGCAATAATTCTCTCAGGTGGCCAATCTTCCCCTTCCCATCTCTCCCATTTGCCTATCTTCAAAGCTGCTCTTTTCTGTCTCTTGGTATAGACCGGGTAACCTAATTGTTCTCCATGTTCTGTGGGTAACAGGAAGAAAGAAGGTCGGATGGTTCCCAGGACACATGCCCCTCCCCAGTGAATAGGGAGTCGAGCGTATGCTCGGGTTCCACAGATCCAATACAAGCCAGGTGGGGCTTGCCAGGCATGAGGCTGGGCAAGGTTAGTCCATAAATCGACAAGCTCAGGGAATTTCGCTAATGGGTTGGTAGGTTCAGGTTCATTAACTCCTGACCACCAAGACGTCTGTTTTGTGGTGTCATTATAAAACTTCTGGCTAAGACAGACAAGCTGTCCTACTTTCAAGGTGAACTGGGGTCCAGTCCGAGCATAACACAGACGTCCTACTATTGGGTGTGCTAATACCCATTCACTAGTGGTCTTATGCAATTCAGTATGATTGTAAGCTATTGAGTAATTCAATTCTTGGGCCTCCCAGGGCCACTGATCACCCATTCTAGTTCCTCCGTAGAAGTAACAGTCTGAAATGTGGAGACTAGATACGACTGCTCCAGCTAACTCTAAGAACAGATTTTGTGAAGGATGGGGAATGTCAAACTTGTTTACATGCATAGTTTCATAGAAAGTATTATGTATATGATACCGTGATGAACAATGGGCCTGGGTATTCAGTCTTATATATACAATGGTTCCGGGATCTGATCCAGTGCCTGCAATACGTAGTCCAAATTTATATCCTTGCTTCCAAGCACTAGGGTTTATTATGTGTAACTCTAATGGGTTACAGGCACCCTTCTTACATTTTTCTGGATTCTTTAGATAGGGCTTAAGCAGGGCTGCCATTCGATTGTCCCTGGTATTCTCTACCATACCAGTTTTCCATGTAGCATAGAACACACATTCCCACTTTGGACAATAGTAGTCTTTAACTGGTGCTGTGCTATATTCATTTGCTAAAACTCGTTTACCTGTACATGCCCCCCACCCGGTGGTTCCTTCTGGACACATATACTTATGATCATAATAATATGCTTTTTCCCAGTTAGCACAATGAGACCGACCATCTCTATTTATAGCATCGCAAGCATCAAAATACAAAACAGCACCCTTTGTAGGGTCAGTGAGTGGGGGTGTGGCATTAAGTAAAGCTCCATCTGCATCATCCCATCGTATTTCTAGAGTATAATAGGATGGGTTCTGATGTGGGTTAAAACAAACATTAGTATCTCCCTTAGTACAAACGTTCAGTTCAGTGGTGTTGTATATACACCGGCTCACTGTACCAGTACAGGTATAGTAAGAATGATAAAGCAAAGTCTGAGTTACTTTCATTCCAGTTCGAGTGGAAGTAATGCAGGCAGTGCATGGGGGTAAAGCAAGAACAAGTTCAAATCCCCCCAGGCAGGCAACCAAAACAAAGTAGAAACAAAGATGCATGTTGATTGTAGTCCTTCTGAATCTCCGCTGAAAGATCTTGACCTCGACGTTCACTACTTCTTGACGCAATGCTGACCCGTTTGCTAATGAAGCAATTCAACGGGTGTCAATGTTGATTGAAGATCCTCAAGGTTCTGATGTATGCCAACTTACCAACCGTAGTTGGCCTGTAGAAAGTCTGTGGAGGCACAGTTATTCGATGAAGAAAACAAATGTCTTTGCTGTATTGGAAACAGCAATCCTCTTCGAAAGACTTGTCTGTTGTGCAATACCGTAGTTCTTGGGTGGCCAAGAGGAACTCTAGGCCGCTGGTTGCCGCCTCAGGGTGAGTCACAAAGGAATATCAGGATGCTGCACTGCTGTCCACTGATCTGGCTCTGGAACTGCTGCTGGCTTGACTCTGCTATGATGGATCCAGGATTCGATTTCTGCGACCTTGACAGCTGTTGGTGTGGACAGGATAACGGTGTATGGTCCCTTCCAGTGAGGTTCCAGCGATGTCTTTTTCCAATCTTTGATCCACACCGAGGTACCAGGCTTGTAGGGATGCAAGGATTCCGTCAAGTTGATGGGTAACTGGTCCTGTATCCACGCATGAAGAGTCTGCAGAACAGAACTAAGAGCTAGGAGTTCTTGTCTGGTTATTTCTGAACCAATTTGTGTCAAACTCTCTTTTACCCCCTGTACTATTGGTGGGGGCCTACCATACATGACTTCAAAGGGAGAAAATCCTGATGATTTCACAGGGGCTGAGCGTATTCTAAGTAAAGCTATTGGGAGAACTTGGGGCCACTTCAGGTGGGTCTCCTGACATAGCTTAGACAACTGAGATTTTAGAGTGCGGTTCATTCGCTCAACCTTCCCTGAACTCTGGGGTCTGTATGCAGTGTGTAGCTTCCATTGTATCTGTAGGGCACTTGCTAATTGCTGGGTAATTTGAGATACAAATGAGGGCCCATTATCTGACCCTATGACTGCAGGGATTCCAAATCTGGGGATAATTTCCCTCAGTAAAACCTTGGTGACTTCTCTGGCTTTTTCAGTCCTGGTGGGAAAAGCTTCCACCCACCCAGAGAAGGTACAGACTAGGACTAACAGGTATCGATATCCACTAGCTTTTGGCATTTCGGTAAAGTATATTTGTAGGTTGTGCATAGGGATTACACCACCTGACTGAGCTCGGGGTGGCGGTGTAGGACCCTGTTTGGCATTGTTCTTTGCACAAATTACACATTGACGAGCTACCGAAGCTGACAAAGCTCCCAATAATGCAATACAAAAATGTGGTCTGAGCGCTTTTTCCATGGCACCTTTTCCATAATGTGTAGCTTGATGAAAGGCCTTTACAAAGGCAGGTCCCAATGACTCAGGGATCACTATTCATCCTGGAGGTTGGCTACCCTCTGCTGGTGGCAGCTCAATCCATCCATCCTTCAGTACCCCCTTTTCTGTAGTGCAGTAATAGTCCAACTCCCTTGTGGTGTATCGTGGCGTCCACAAGTTGAGGGGTACTGGAAACAATGCTGCTTGTACTGGTGTTGCTTGTGGTGAAATTTGGCCTGTCATGGCTGCTTTTCGCGCTGAAGCATCAGCAAATCTGTTTCCTTGGGCAACTTCTCCTTTTCCTGTTTGGTGTCCTCGGCAGTGCATAACAGCCACTCGTGCCGGGGCCCATACTGCATCTAGTAACATTAATATTTCTGGGCCATACTTAATTGATTTGCATCCAGAGGTAATGAGTCCTTGTTCTTTATACAGAGCTCCATGAGCATGTAAAGTTGTGAAAGCGTACTTTGAGTCTGTATATACGTTCAACTGAAGTCCGGCACCTAGTACTAGTGCCCTTGTTAGCGCTATCAATTCTGCTTTCTGTGCTGATGTTCCTGAGGCAAGAGCTGATGATTCAATGACTTTCTCCCGGGTGACTACTGCATACCCGGCACAGCGTCGTCCATTGATGATGAGGCTGCTTCCATCCACGAAATAAGTCTGGTCAGGGTTCTCTATGGGTACATCAGTTAGATCAGGTCGACTTGAAAACAGTGTCCATGACTTCCATACAGTCATGTTCTGGTGGGTCCTTGCTGATTGGTATCAAGGTGGCTGGGTTGAGAGCATGGCTCACTCCCAGCTGTACTCGGGGATTTTCACATAGCATACTCTGGTATTTCAGCATTCGAGAATTGGTGAACCAATGATTTCCTTTCTGTTCTAAAAGGGCAAGCACAGCGTGTGGTACTGTAACGTGTAGGTTCTGTCCTAAGGTGAGTTTGTCTGCTTCACTCACTAACAATGCTGTGGCTGCCACAGCTCTCAAACATGGTGGCCATCCTTTGGGTACAGTGTCCAATTGTTTTGATAAGTATGCTACGGGTCGCTCCCAATGTCCTAAGGTCTGGGTTAACATTCCCAGGGCGTTCCCTTGCATTTCGTGTACAAATAAATGAAAAGGCTTCTGGACATCTGGTAGTCCAAGTGCTGGTGATGACGTTAACGCTTCCTTCAAGGCTTTGAAAGCTTCATCTTGATCAGGTCCCCACTCTAGTGGTGATTTTTCTTCTCCTTTGGTGGCTTCATATAGTGGTTTAGCAATCTGAGCAAAGTTGGGTATCCATATTCGGCAGTATCCTGCTGCTCCCAGGAAGGCTCTGACTTGTCTCCTGGTAGTTGGGGTTTGGATACTGCACACAGCTTCTTTTCTTTCTGGTCCTAATTGCCGGCTTCCTTTGGTCAGCCGGAACCCAAGGTACTTTACTTCTGTTTGGCATAGCTGCGCTTTTGCTCTGGAAACTTTGTATCCAGCTTCATCTAGTAGTTGTAAAAGGTCATTTGTGGCTTGTACACATTCACTCTCTGAGGTGGTAGCTATCAACAAGTCATCCACATACTGAAGAAGCACTCTTTTTCCCCGGGGTTACAGGATAACTTGAAAGATCTTGGTTCAGTGCTGCACTGAAAATGGTGGGTGAGTTCTTGAATCCTTGAGGCAATCGTGTCCAAGTGAGTTGGCCCCGTCTCCCTGAGACAGGGTCCTGCCATTCAAAGGCAAACAACAGTTGGCTAATCGGGGCTAATCGTATGCAGAAAAAGGCATCTTTCAAATCCAGGACAGTAAAGTGGGTAGCTTCAGCGGGTATGAGTCCTAAGAGTGTATAAGGAATTTGCACAACTGGATGTATGGTCTCAACTGCTTCGTTCACTCTCCTCAAATCTTGTACTGGGCGGTAATCACCTGTCCCAGGCTTCTTGACTGGCAGGAGAGGCGTATTCCATGGTGATTGACATACTCTGAGAAGGCCATACTCCAGTAATCTTAATAAATGACGATGGATGCCCTCAATGGCTGGTCTAGGGAGTGGGTATTGTTTAACATGTACTGGTGCTGCTCCAGGCTTAAGGGTCACAATCACTGGGGCTATGTGTTTGGCTAGACCTGGTGGGTTACCTTCTGCCCATACTCCAGGAGTAGCCATAATGTTGGCTGGCATGCTGAAATTGGTATCAGGAACTGGTGTAGTACTGTAATATCTCCACTCTTCTTCTCGGGGGACAGTAAGCACCATTAGTCCTGCAGGCTTTGAGTTTACAGTCATTTGCATTTCTCCTTTCTCAGTAAAGGATATTTGGGCCTGCAGTTTGGCTAGCATATCTCGTCCCAGTAGCGGCACTGGGCACTCAGGCATATAAAGGAATTGGTGCGCTATTTGCTGTCCTCCTAATTCACATACGCGGTCTTTCAGAAAAGACTTGGTGGCTCTGGCACCAGTTGCTCCCATAATAGTGACTGCTCGTGTGGACAAAGGAGCTATTTGCTTGTCTACTACAGAATGTTCTGCTCCAGTGTCAACCATAAAGTCCATGAATTGGTTCCCTATCTTTAAACAGACCATAGGCTCCTGGGAACCTAAAACAAACTCGGAGCCCGGTCTGTCCTAATCCGCTTCATCTAGATCATAGGCTGTTGCAGTTGCCACTCCTTCAATAGCCTCCTCTCTCTCCCGTTGGAATTGTACTCGATTTGTTCCCCTACGATTCTGTGATCGGCCTCTCTCTCCGAGGGGCGTTTTCTCCTTCCTCTTCATATGAGGTGTATTCGAGTTGCGGGCATGCATTCCTCCAATGTCCTTCTTCCTTGCAATAAGCGCATTGATTCACGCCTAGTGATGTGGGCCGGCTCTCTCCTCGGCCCCTCCCTCTTCCTCTGCTCCTTCGACTAGGGATACCTCCCCTTTTCTGTTCAACTAACGCAGCAGCCAAAAAATCGGCTTTCTTCTTCATTTTACGGTCACTTTCTCTCTGTCTTTCATTATCACGATTCACAAACACTCTATGGGCGACATCCAGTGGCTGAGTTGCATTCATGCCCGCAAACCCTTCTAATTTCTGTAGTTTTCGTCTAATATCTGGTTGAGACTGGCTGACAAAAGCGGCATTCACCATACATAGGCTTCCTGGTGCAGCTGGGTCATAGGGAGTGTACATTCTGTATGCTTCAGATAGTCTCTCATATAACACTGCTGGGCTTTCATCTACGCCCTGGATAACTTCAGCTGTCTTTGTGAGATTCATGGCTTTCTGACCCCCCTTTCGCAGACCTTGTAAAAGGCCTTGGCGAAATCGTGCTAGAGCTCTAGATCCTATATCTGTGTTTGGATCCCACCGAGGATCTTCGTTCGGAAATTCTCTCTTGGCTGCTTCGCGATTATCTATTCCTCCTTGTCCCTCTGCTAGGGGATTATCTGCTAACCAATTAACGGCTGCTCGCTTGATTCTCATCCGCTCCTCAGTAGTAGATAAAGTAGACAGGAGCTGACGGCAGTCTGACCAAGTGGGTTGGTGGGTCTGCATAATTGTATTCATTAATTCTGTCAACTCTTGGGTCTTGTCAGTGTAGGAGGCATAATGCAATTTCCAATTCAACAAATCAGTAGTGGAGAAGGGCACATAAACTAAACTTGGGGGTCCCGGTACTATCTGGTGGTCCTCATTTCTTACGGGCATTCCCGGGACTTGCCGCAGTGGCATTACTTTCTTAGTAGGAGCTTTCTGCATCTTGATAGGAGCTTTCTGCATCTTGGCTGGGGCTTTCTGCCTCGAGATACGCTTAGTCTGGGAAGCCTCACTCGTAACAGATGAACTTGCACTGACAACTGATTTTTCGCTTTCTGTCTCACCCTGTGAAGACGTTTCCTCTCCTTCTAGTTCTGATTCAAGATTTCCCTCAATCTCAGGCTGATTGGCCTTGTCAGAGGGCGGATCTTCTGGCTGCAGGTCAGGGGGTGGACTTTGCCGGTCCCGGGGCGCTGCCACTTTTACGGGGCACTCAGCTTGGGGCTGTCTAATTACAACCTCCGGGGACTCAGGATCAACATAGACAGGTTTCTTTTCTTGCCCTGCCTTCTGTGTTTGTTCTGTCAGCGCTACCATTATTCTGCACTGTTCTTCATAACAGCGCTGTGCCCAAGGGGGCGGGCTCTCACAAATACTTAACCAGGAATCTATATAGGGATACTGGTCGGGGTGCGCTACTCGCACCTTCTGATGAACTGACTGAATAATTCCTATGGTAAAAGTTCCCTCTCGGGGCCACATAGCATCTAAGGCAGGCCACGCCCTCGTACACAAAACCTGTAATCGTGTTGCAGTCATTTTTACCCCATAATCTCCTGAATATCCTTTATTAAAATACTTGATCATACATTCTAATGGAGTGTGCCTAGTAGACCCCGCCCCTCCCATATCGATGTGTGCGCGCAACAACAAACAGAAGGGGAAAGGAGGGCGGACCGTGGGTAAGGGGTCCTCACGGCCCTAGAAACACTCAAGGGAAACACAAAACAAGTCAAGACGACAGTCGCTTCCTCCTTTTTACGACCTGGACGCGGTCGCCCGGCCAGGAAATGCGTTACTCAGGAGTCTGCCTTCGCTTGGTCTTTGTTACAAGACCTCTCAATCACACTTCATTCACACAATCATGCTAGCAACGTATCCCAAAAAAAACCCAGTCCTGTCTCTTCTGACTAGGCTATACCAAATTCAAAATCAAAGTCAAAATCAAGAAGACGATGGTTTCGCCCTGCGATACACTATGCAGGGTTAATCGGACCGTCTTGAGAGCTCTCTTACCAAAATCAAGTTCCAAGCTTACAAGTTCACAAGTTCCAAACTGCAGTACTGACTCATCTGTCTAGACATTTCCCAAAACTGTACTCACTGGATCCGGTCCCCCCTCCCGGGCAAGCGCATGAGTTGGACCTCGGACTCCCCTCACGGGTTCGAGGTGTTGGCTCCGTCCGGGTTCAGCACCCGCCGAGGCCTGGCCAGCTCCCTCCGATGCAACTGGACCGGTGGCGCCTGGGAGCCGAGCCCACGTCGGAAGGGCACGATCCCGGCAGGACCAAACCTATAGAGGCGGAAAGTCGTGGTATATTAGCTCGTATACCCTCTACTCACCACACGTTCCCGGCCAACGCACCAAGAATATGTAGCGGCAGAGCGCAAACAATCCAATAATACCAGGAGTCTGTTCAGAAGGTCCAAATCATTTATTGTGCACAAGACTCAAGCAGAATCACATTCAAAATGGCTGAGCAATGGTTTCTAGCAAAACAACAACTTTTATACCTTTCTTCTCCATTCTGTACATAGGCAAACTTCTCATTGGTCCCGGTAACCCCTTCTACCCCATCTATTGGTCCCGGTACCACTACGTAGTCATCCAATGAGGACCTTGGTCTGGGCTGAGCACCTGGTTGCCCCCCTTACAGTCCCCATTACAATGGACAGTTCTTAGACTCTTGATACAATTCTCCTCCAAGGTCACTAGCTGACTAGAACATGTGGGAAAGCAGGGCACTGTAACCCTTCTCTCAGCAGAATTAATTAGTTCACAAAAGCTTTCACACTCTTATCAGTACCAATTAAAGCTTGTTTTTCTGTCTTTTGTAAGTTTCGATTCTGCTTAGCTATGCTTGGTTATGCTTAGTTAAGTTTCGATTCTATGGAAGCAGCATTCGGGGGGGGGGGGGGATTTCACTCCTCTGGGCCTAACCACAGGCTTTACTTACAGGTCAAGCTGCTTAGGCCTGTCTGTTTAGTTCAAGCAGCGTGGATCATAGGCCTTCGCCTACCACAGCTTTTTATATGGTGCAGCATGGTCACACAATCAAAGCAGTCAATCAGATTAGTCTGATGAGACCTACCTCTACTAAATCTGTGCTGTCTCGGATCAAGTAGTCCCTTTATTTACAAAAACCACACCATCCTCTTTTTGAGCAACATTTCCATTAATTTACTCACCACAGAGGTCAAGCTAATCGATCCATAGTTATTAACTATATCCTTATTTCTACTTTGTGGACAGGAGCCACATTCATAAGAACATAACATAAGAACATAAGATATGCCATACTGGGTCAGACCAAGGTCCATCAAGCCCAGTATTCTGTTTCCAACAGTGGCCAATCTAGGTCATACGTACCTAGCAGTTTCCCCAAGGGACACAGGTTCCACAATGCTTGTATTGGTTCAAGCATTGATATCCTGGGTCCCTTCTTAATAATGGTTTATGGACCTTTCCTCCAGGAACTTGTCCAAACCTTTTTTAAACCCAGCTACACTAACAGCCTTTACTACATCCTCCGGTAACAAGTTCCAGAGTTTGATTACACGTTGAGTGAAAAAATATTTTCTTTTATTAGTCTTAAATAGTTTACCCTGTAGCTTCATTGCATGTCCCCTAGTCTTTCTATATTCTGATAAGGTAAACAATCGATCTACGTTTACCCGTTCCACTCCGTTCATTAATTTATAGACTTCTATCATATCTCCCCTCAGCCGTCTCTTTTCCAGGTTAAAGAGCCCCAACCTTTTTAGCCTTTCTTCATAGGAGTAGCCTTCCATCCCCTTTACCATTTTGGTGGCTCTTCTCTGAACCTTTTCTAAAATTGCTATATCCTTTTTAAGATACGGCGACCAGAATTGCACACAATATTCAAGGTGCGGTCTCACCATGGAACGATATAGAGGCATTATAATATCTTTTGTTTTATTTTCCATTCCTTTCCTTATCATACCTAGCATTCTATTTGCTCTCTTGGCCGCCGCTGCACACTGGGCCGAGGGTTTTAACATGGTATCCACAAGGACGCCTAAATCTTTTTCTTGGGTGGTGGTTCCTAATGTGGAACCTTGCATCGTGTAACCATAGTTTGGGTTGTTCTTCCCTAGGTGCATAACCTTGCACTTCTCCACATTAAATTTCATCTGCCATTTTGATGCCCAGTCTTCCAATCCAACGGGATCACTTATGACTCTAAAGAAGCCTTGAAAAGATCGGCCAGCGAAGCCAACAGTACTTAAATACTTTCAGTACCCTCGGATGAATCCCGTTTAGCCCTATCACTTTGTCCACTTTTAGTTCGGCTAGTTCCTCATAAACAGGCTTCTGAAAATCATTCACATTCTACCTCACTTCCATTCCTATTTGTGTTTGTTTTCTGAAATCCCATTCCCGATCCCCCTCCCCCACCTGTGAACACGGAACAGAAATATTTGTCAACTATGTCAAGTCCACTTTATCCTCATCAGCCCCTCTATATGCTGCATGCAGTTTTGAAGAGGTTGTGTTTTGAGTAGGCCAGAAAAATATGCATATATTTCTGATCACGTCAAAAAGTAAATGTTCTAAAACTTACAAAACCATTATTTTAACACAAAATATTTTTCGTTCAATCCAATATCACTAAATTCAATAGAGGCTGTTTATTCCCCTCTTTTTAACAAGATAAAATATGAAGAAAGCAGCTCATATCATAGTTGAAATATATAATCGAGGAGCTCTTTATACTCATCACCACTTACCATCTCCAGATATAAAATATATGTCACAATAGATATAAAAAAGTTAATCCATACAATAGCAACTCAAACCACATCTTGTGTTCTTGAACCTGCCAGTTTGGCACAATATTATTCTTATAGCAACTTAAATTAAAAAAAAAAGATACACAAAAGAATGCAAGCACTGGCCTACAGATTTGTTTCCTTTCTCAAATTGTTCTCTTACCACTGCTGTTTTAAGTTTTTCTGTAATCTCTTAGTTTCTTAATCAGGTTTTTATCTGTTTTTAGATTTTGTTAGTTTTACCGCTAAGGACCACATTTAGGCTTCAGGCACTCTGACTAGGTCATATTATTTTCACCGTCAAGTCATTTGATTTCACTATGGCTGTTTGAACAATATGTCTCACTCTCCAGTGGGTTTAAAAAGTGCAGCAAGTGCAACAGGACTATTGTGACAGACACACATCATTGGTGCCTGCTTTACCTGGGGCCCAACCATAAGCCCCCTCATTTACTTGTGTTCAAACTGAGCTGTGTATTCCAACCTCACAAATGGATCCTGCACAGGAAGTTGACCTCAAATCTTTCAGGAATAGGGCACCCCCGTGATAGAGCTATTTGTTGCTCTGCAGAACAGACAAGCACCTCAGTTCTGCAACAAGATATTGACGCATGGCAACAAGCTTCAGATGCCCCCCTCCTCAATTTTAGGGGGAGGGCCTGCTGCACGTTTACCTCCCATACCTCTCATAGTGAAAATTCAGTTGCAATAAGAGAACACAATGATCCTCATAGCCCCCAGAGCTAGGCCAAGGGTGTCTGCTGCCCAGGCAGAAACTCCGGCTGTGCCGCTGCACCCCCCCCCCCCCCAGCTGCCAATTTCATTGGGTGGGGGAGAATGGCTCGGCTTGGTGCAGCAGCGGCCTGCGGCAGGCTATGTGTGGCGAAGCACATGGCCTGCCATAGGCACCATGCCATGCCACCCACAGAGGTCTTCCACCTCAGGTGGCCGTGTAGTGAATGGGATGGCCTGATAGCCCCCTACTAGTTCCAATAGCCATGGTTTCCTGTGCTCCTGAATCTATAGGCACTTCACCAACTCTAATCTTGCAGGATCTGAGAACACTGTTGCATCCTAAAATCAAGTCCTAGACCTCACAACTGGAATGTTGAGAGGCTAGCTCTGTCCTTTTTGAACCTGCTGGTTAATGTAGCCAACATCCTTATGGCTCTCAGGAGAAATTCCACTAACAGGATATTCAATTTTAAGTGGAAGAGTATTGCTGTCTGGTTTATTGGAAAGGTCCTGGATCCTTTCTCCTGTCCCACACACAAACTGTCTGAATACTTGATACATTTATCTGAGTCTGGTTTGAACACCAACTCAGTAAGGGTATACCCTGTAGAAGCAAAATGCATCTGTCTGTAGCCTTTAGTTCACATCATGCGGGACTTGTTTCTTTCGCAGCCTCCCTGCAAGCCTCCTGCTGTGTCCTGGGACCTCTATGTTGTAGTAACTCAGCTGATGAAAGCTCATTTTGAGCCACTAAATTCCTTTGGTCTGAAATACTGACCTGGAAGGACTTGTTTTTGGTGCCGGTCACTTCAGCACGCAGAGTTAGTGAATTCTAGGCTCTAGGAACAGATGTACCCTGTACCCTATACCAGGTTTTACAACAATAGGATGGTTTTTGCCTATGCATCTTAAGATCTCTATGAGCAAGCATCATAAGTCCTCACATATACATCACAGATGGAGCCCCATGTGTGAAACCTCTCCCAGCGTCTTCTGGAAACTTTTGGAGTGGCTGCATCATGCATGCACATCTGTTCTCAACTGCTGCTGCTGCATCACATTTCCTTAGTTTTCTCTTTTTTCCATGGAGTCCTGCAGATACTTTGGTACTGCGGTCTGAGATGTTTCCATTTTAGTTTCCTTAGGGTTTCGACTGTTTAAGGTTCCTTTCTTTTTACTACATCCCTGTTATAGTCCACATTTAGACTGCAGGCTCCCAGCCGGGTTTAATTTTTCACAGTCGAGTCATTTGATTTTGTTGCATCTATTTTTCTGGATGACATGTCCTAGAAACTCTCCAGTGGGTTTACATAAGAAGTGCTTCTGATGCAGTAGGAACCATGTCTGTCACAGACACCCATAGCTGATGCCTGCTGTACTTGGAGCCCAACCATGAACCCTCTCATCTCTTGTGTTCATAGATGACAAAAAGAAGTATTAGGGATCATGAAGAACAGTGCAGAAAGATTTTTGGCACAGATAAGATTGGTATTTCCTTATGTTTATTTGTCTTAGTTTATTGTGTTCTGGTGTGTGATTTCCTCCTTTTCCTTTTATTATAAACTGCGCAGATATTATGCCTTTGATGTGTGGTATACCAAGTAAATATACAATGAGCTATCGACTTCTACATCGTTCTGCATAGCTGGGGAGGCTGCACAGGATGCTGGAGGTGCATAGACATCAAGGAGTCATTGAGAAATCAATAGGATGTTCTGGGAGAGGTCATCCACCGAATCCCACTCAAAGAGGAGGAAGGATTCGTCCTCCACATCATCAACATAGAGGACTGTGGACACCAAGCATTGGGCAGAGGCTGAGATGCATCAGTGTCATAGTTCATTTGAGCTTGATATCTTCAGCATTGAGGTATTGGTCGAAGTGATGTCCTCAAATCTCAGCTCCAACGTGGGGGCCACTCATCTTCCTTGGCAGCAGAGGTACCGCCCCAGCCTCCATGAGGCAGAGACCAGCGACCAGCATGCTGATTCTCCCTGACAGATTCTGCAGATATTAACCAATTCTGCTGTGATACATCCACCTTTGTTGATGGCATCCCTTGAGGAGCCACCTCTTAAAGAATTTTGATGAAAAAATTGAGGTCTTTGCCCAGTGCAAAACTACTGCTTTGACTGCATTGAGGCAGGTGCATCGAGACATTGAACCATTTCTCAACTTGATCTTCTGCCTGCAGGAGTACCATTGTCATCGGGACTTTGAAGGGTTTTGACTCCGATGACTGCCCGGCCAGTGTTGGTCACCAGTGCATAGGGAGGTGACCACTCCCCAAGGCATCGAAGAACATCGGTGCACTGACACACACAGAAGAGATCTGCATTCCATGAAGAACAAAGATCAGCCCAGGCAGAGACTCTGGCATCTTTTGAGTACCACTCTGAGTCAGGATCTGAGTGCTCCTGGGAGTCTGAGAATGACTCAGAATATTTCTCGATGGAGAAATAATCTGAGTTACCCTTGAGATCCTTTACCTCCTCATGAAAGATGTAAGTCCCCGCCTGAGGAATCGCCTTCATTGATTTTGCGCAAGCAATTACTAAGTCCACCCCATTTAAGTTGGAAACAGAGGACTCCTAGATTTGAGAAGCCATAGCTGCCGCAGTATTCCATGGTTATCAAATCCGCTGTCAAAAGAGTTCTAAGTCTCATTTTTCAGTGATCCTGGAGAGGGAAGCTCGGACAATTGAGTTCTTCAGGGAGAAAATTCTTTCAGAATGCTACGTTGATATCCCGCACTACATCCTACCAGCTCTTCATGGAACATCATGCACTGCATGCAGAAGTTTGCGGATTCCCTCCCTCCAGAGAAAGCCACACAGTTCCAGTTCCTAATGATCCAAGGGAAGGAGTGTAGAAAATATCTAGTGCAAGTGACACATGAAATTTTTGATACAGCATTTGAAAGCTGCCTCCTATGAGTATTGGTCTCCAGAGACTTTCATTGCTCCAAGCCTCAGACTTAAAATACAATGTACAGGATAACTGGCTGATGTGCCTTGCCATAGAGAGAATATCATCAGAGATAAGGTGCTGGAAACCTCTGTTCTTCAGGAACAAACAGGAAGTCAGTCCTCACATATGGAGGACTCTGCTGATGGAATCCATGCAGAAGTATTTCCCCAGCTTTCAAAGAAAGCCTTTGGGATATGCTACCATGCATGCGTGGTCCCCTTCCCGCCCAAGGGTGCCATCTTGCTCAGTCTCCTTTTTTCCATGGAGCCTAACTGATGTGTCCTGTTTCCCCAGAAAAATTCCTGTTTTCCTAAAAGTTAAGCTTTTCCCGGTTAGCAACCAGTTCCTCTTCCCACCTCGAGAGACAGCGCCGTTCTCGGCTCCCACTTTTTATCGAGGCTCTCGACCGGTGTTCGCCTTGTTTCGCCAGTGGGTCATAGACCCCGTCTAGGTGCTCCTCACTATGTCTCCCAGTGGGTTAAAAAAATGTGACCACCGCAGTCAAACCATGTCAGTAACCGACACCCATGTCTGCTGCTTTGTGCTGCCTGGGTCCGGACCATGACACCACCTCCTGCGACCTGTGCCGAGCTATGATGCCCAAAGCCAACAGAAAAAGGTCAGAGTTGCAGGAGAAATTGTTCTCAGGTTCAACTCAGCCCCGGCCTCCCGATGCCGAACTCCAAGCCCAGTACATCCCGTGAGGCCTGAGCATCCTCGGAGTCCCGCGGCAGCAGCTCCTCTGAGAAGACCTTGGACCCAGAGAAAAAAAAGAAGAAATCTTCAAGGTCCACCGAGTTTGTACCAGAGAAACCTAGTAAAACCACCCGGAGGAACTCTGGAAACTCCGAGAAGTGCCCCACCAAGGTCCTTAAGAAGGATTCCTCAGCCAGCAAAAACCGTGCGAGGTTCATCGAGGACGCACTTGCGAGAGTGCCGGCGCCGGTCCTGAGATCTTCGGTGCCCATGCCAAAGGCTGCAGAGCCTTCTGGTCTGGAAGCCAAACTGTCGGCCCAGGAGCAGAACATCACTGCTATCCTGGTCCTGCAGCAGGTGATGATGGCCAGTTCATCCGCCTCGACATCCAGACCCTCAACTGCGAGGGAGGGCTTACTCGAGCTCTAAGCACCACCAGCCTTCGGGTAAGTCCTCTGCGCCTGTCGAGATCCCAGTCCTGTTCTTCAGGCATTCGGTCCTCGCCGGCCAGTGTCCGTGATTCGGACCTCAGATCTTCGGCAGGCCGCCGACCTTTCAACATTGGCCTTGAGGCAAGGAGTTGCAGGGCCTTGGACTCGTCACCGCTCGACTCTGAGTGGGAAACGGACAACTAGGCCTCTCCTCATCCGCTCCCCAACCCCCCGAGGCGCTAATTGGCTCCCGTGGGACCGCGACCCACGGGAGCCAATCAATTTAAACGACGCGTGCGCACGCCGCCTCAGGGCCACACGCACGCACCCCCGCCCGAGCCACGCACAGGGTCCCCGCGCCGGGCCGCACGCCTGGTTAATATCGGCCGCCGGGACCCTGCCCGCAGCCTCGGGATAACCGAGGCAGGCGGACCCGGCACCAAGCGGCATTGAGATAATCCCCTCGGACCCAGCACCCCTGGCTCCACTCTCCTCCTGTGAACGTAGCCTTCCATGACTTCGTCAGGGACATGGCCAAAGCCCTCTTGGTGCAAACTGAGTTGGAGGAGGACCTGCACACCAAGGAGTTCGAAATTCAGTATGAGTCTGCACCCAAGGAAACCCTTACAGTGCCTGTACAGCTGATCCTTGAGAGGCTACTACTTCAGATGTGGGAAACGCCGGTGTCGGTGCTGGTAGTGAGCTGGCACCTTGACACCATGTATCACATCCAGAAGGGCCCAGAGTTCCACAAACCCTACCTCCTGCATAACTCCATGGTCATCGAGTCGACCATGCAGAAACTCAAGAGCCAGAAGACTTACTCCTCTGTTCTCCCCAGGAGGGAGGCCAGAGCCCTCGACGCCCTCAGGTGCGTGCTACCAAGGCTCGATGCTCGGGCAGCAGGGCATCGGGGGCCGCGAAGCATGCGGAGAAGCCCTCTTACGAGTCCTCGACGGACTACGCCGAGAATGGGAGATGGAGGATGAGGAGTCCCCCGATACCCGTCGCCACCGCAACATCCCATCTGACTCCCCCGTCTCGGAGCCTCAATGGCAGTCCCTGCACGAGGATATGGGCTTCCATGATTTTGTCAAGGACATGTCTAAGGCCCTGGCATTCCCGACTGAGTCGGAGGAGGACACTCGGGCGGATGAGTTGGAAATTCTCCAATACGAGGCCCCTCCGTGGGAATCGCTCAAGGTGCCCATCCCTCACATCCTGGAACAGCTGATGCTCCGAATGTTGGAGACATCAGCTTTGGTGCCGGTGATAAGTAAACGTCTCGACTCAATGTATCGAGTCTGCCGTAACCCAGGCTTCCAAAAATCACAGCTGCCGCATAACTCCATGGTGATGGAGTCGGCCATGTGTCAGCTAAAAAGCCAGAAGACGCACTCCTCGGTGCCCCCCAGCATGGAGCCTGCACCCTGGATGCCCTCGGCAAAAAGTGCTACCAGGGCTCAATGCTCATCGGCCACATCCAGGCCTACCAGCTGTACATGGGCATGTACTTGAGAAACCTGGCGAAGGAGCTCGCTGGGTTCTCGGCTGGTCTCTGAGGAACCTTTGCAGCGCTTCAAGAACCTGGCCAAAGCAGTCTGTGAATGCTCCAAATTCATGTCTCGAGCGGCCTATGATGGGTTCGAGTAGCAGCGGCCGGCATCGGTGCACATCGCCAAGCTTGGCTACAGTCGTCCGACCTCGTACAGTAAGTTCAGGACAAGTTGGTCAAAGTCCCCTACCAAGGAGAGAATCTCTTTGGCAAACCCATGACCGACAAGGTTGACAAGCTGGAGATCGAGCTCATGATGAGGACCAGGCTCTCTAAAAAGACCGCTGCCCCTCCCTGATGGAAGAGCTCGGGCAAAAAGTCCTTCTACCCGAGGAAGGGAGCTGCTTACAGAAACTACCCACCTTATCAGGCATTCCCAGCTCCAAGAGGGTCAGCAGGCCATGGGAATGGCCCACATAAGAAGAAGGCTCCAAAACCCCTGGCACCGGCTCCGGCCCAGCCAAGGGGTAGTTTTTGACTCCTTGAGCATAGCTTCTCTACCCCAAGGAGATCAGCAGCCCACAGGAGGACGTCTGGCCCTCTATGCCGAGGCGGGAGACCATCACCACCGATTCCTGGGCACTAAGGGTAGTCAGGGAGGGTTATCTCCTCCACCTGACTCAGACACCTCCCCCTTATATCCCGGGAGAGCACCTCAGGTCTCCCCCTTCACCAGGACCACCTTCTGAAGGAGTTGGCAGGTCTTCTCGAGGACCAAGCGGTAGAACCGGTGCCCCACCACCTCAAGGACAAGGGATTCTACTCCAGGTACTTCCTCGTGCCAAACAGAACAGGGAGCCTAAGGCTCATCTTCGACCTGTGCAACCTCAACAAATTCCTGGTAAGGGAGAAGTTCAAGATGCTCTCCCTTGGAACATTGCTGCCATATCTCCAGCAGGGAGACTGCTTATGCTCCTTAGATCTCAAGGATGCTTATACCCACATCCTCATCCACCCCAACCACAGGCAGTACCTGCAGTTCGTAGCGGGGGGCAATCACTTTCCGTACAGGGTGCTCCCCTTCGGCTTAGCCTCTGCCCCAAGAGTTTTCACAAAATGCTTGGCGATCATGGCCGCCTTCCTCCGGCTCCAGGGGGTCTTCATCTTTCCCTACCTGGACGACTAGCTCTTAAAGGGAGGCACAGCCTCAGAGGTGCAGCAGGCTACCGCACTACCATCCAGATTCTGCAGCACTTGGGCTTTGTCATAAATTACCCCAAGTCTCACCTCCTCCTGACCCAGTGTCTGGAGTTCATTGGGGCAAGGATCGACACGCTCGTCGAAGGCTTTCTTGCCCAGGGACCGAGCCGAGTGTCTCAGGACTCTGGCTTGGGACATATAGTACCGTCCCTCGGTGCCTGCTCGGCTTCTCCTGCACCTCCTCGGGAACATGGCCTCCACGGTCCATGTCACCCCAGATGTTCGCCTCCACATGAGGGCGGCGCAGTGGTGTCTCCGGAACCGGTGGTCTCAGGTCAAGGGCCGTCTCCGAGACAGAGTTTCGGTGACCTGCAGTCGCCCCAGCATCTCGAGGCGGGAATGCCTTTTCAGGCCCCAAACCCCTCGAGGATCCTTACCACAAATGCCTCCTTGCTCGGCTGGGGAGTCCACTGCGGAGATCTCTGCACCCTGGGCAACTGGTCACCAGACGAGAGCACCCTGCAGATCAGCCTCCTTGAACTCCGAGCCATACACCTAGCCCTGAGGGTCTTCTGTCACCACCTGCGTCACCAACTGGTGCTAGTCCAGACGAACAACCAGGTTGCGATGTTCTATGTGAACAAACAGGGCGGCACGGGTCTCATACCCTTTATCAGGAGGCATTGGTCCTCTGCTCGTATGCAGTCCAACAGGGTATCCTCATGCAGGCAGTGTACCTGCCAGGCCAGGACAACCTGCTGGCTGACAGGCTCAGCAGAATTCTCCAGCCGCACGAGTGGCAGCTGGACCCCAGAGTAGCCAGTCGGCTTTTCCGGCTCTGGGGCAAACCCATGATGGACCTGTTCACCAGCCCGGAGAACTTTGTTGCCCCGCTTCTGCTCCCAGCAGGCCCACCCCTCCAGGGTGGCAGCGGACACATTCCTGGTCTCATGGTCGGAAGGCCTCATGTGCACCTTCCCTCCTATGCCGCTGCTCGCCAAAACCTTGTTCAGGATCCTCCGCGACAGGGCCTTGCTCATCCTGATAGCTCCTCGGTGGCCCAGGCAGCTGTGGTTCCCGCTGATTCTACAGTTGACAGTGGAGACCCCCATCCCCCTGGAGACCACTCCTGGACTCCTGTCTCAGGAGGGGGGCTCTCTCCTGCACCCCAACCTTAGATCCCTGTCACTGACAGCCTGGCTGCTGAGAGGGTGACTCTGGCCACTTTCAACCTCCTGGTTGAGGTGGAGGACATCCTGCTGGCCTCTTGCAAGGCCTCTACTAGGAAGGCTTATGCCCTCAAATGGCGCAGGTTCTCAGTTTGGTGCGCCGAACGCGGCTGACCCTTTCTCCTGTCCGGTGGCTCTGGTGTTACAATACCTGTTCCACCTCTCCCATTCCAGGCTCATGTCTAACTCCGTCCAAGTGCACCTTAGTGCCCTCTTGGCCCAACTGTTGGTGACCCCTTTCCTTCGGGGCCTGCTCTTATTGAAGCCCCCAGTTCGCTCTCCGGCAACCGAGTGGGACCTCAACGTGGTGGAACCTCTGGCTACCTGCCACTTCCGCTACCTCTCTTGGAAGGTGGCTTTCCTGGTCGCGGCCATCTCTGCTCGCAGAGTTAGTGAGCTTCAGGTCTTGTGGCAGAGGCGTCCTATACCAGGTTCTACAAGAACAGAGTGGTGCTTCACACGCACCCCAAGTTCCTGCCAAAGGTAGTGTTGTCCTTCCGCCTCAACCAGGAAGTGATGCTACCTTCCTTCTTTCCAAGACCTCACTCCAGTCGGGCAGAGATGGTCTTCACACCTTGGACTGGAAGAGGGCTTTGTCCTTCTATATCCAATGCACTCAGGGCCAAAGCAAAGCTGCTCAGCTTTTCATCTCCTACGACCCCAGTAGACTGGGGGAGGTGGTGACCAAGTGTACGCTGTCCACATGAGTAGTGGACTGTATCGCCCTCACTTATGGGCTCCCGCTGGAAGGCCACATCACGGTGCACCCTGTCAGGGCCATGGTGTCCTCGGTGGCAAACTTGTGCTCTGTCCCAATGGTGGACATCTGCCAGACCGCCACCTGGTTTTCAGTCCATACCTTCGCAGCCCATTACTGCTTGGAAAGAGAGTCTCGACGGGACAGTGCCTTTGGCCAGGCTGTGCTCCATAACCTTTTCGGGGTTTAGGCAACTCCTACCTTCCGACCCTTCTGTGTTCAGGCTACCAGAGTGCTGGTTTCATCAGACACAGAGGGGTCCTGCTGTGGTCTCTGGGCACAAACTCAATTGCTGCTGCTTGCGGCTCCCCATGAGGGAGCCCTGTTTTTGCTATGGGCTTTCGGTAGCCGTAGCTGGGGAGTCCATATGTGAGGACTGACTTCTTGCTTGTTCCCGGAGAAAGCGTAGTTACTCACCTGTAACAGGTGTTCTCCAGGGACAGCAGGAATCAGTCCTCACAACCCTCCCTCCTCCCCTAGCAGTTGCCTCCCTACCTTGTTTTAGTTTTTTTTATTACCGTCCTAACTATGTCATCTGCCTAAGCAAGATGGCACCTTTGGGCAGAAAGGGGGCCATGCATGCATGGTAGCATTATCGCAAAGGCTTTCTTTGAAAACTGGGGGGAAATGCTTCTGCGCGGGCTCCATTGGGGCCGACATCACCCATATGTGTGGACTGATTCCTGCTGTCCCTGGAGAACACCTGTTACAGGTGAATAACTATGCTTACTCATCAGTCAGCACAGTGACACCCTTGACACACTCCAGACCCATTTCCAACCCATCCTCTTTGTCTCCTAGGATATATTAGATCAGAGGGCAAAGGGAGGACCTATTACTCTCACAGGGGTAGGTATTCTTCTCTTTCTCCGGGACCAAGCAGGAAGTAAGTTCTCTTATATGGGTGACATCACCAATGGAGCCCACGCAGAAATGCTCCCCAGCTTCCATAGAAAGCTTTTGGGAGGAGCATCGTGCATGTATGCCCGCCTTGCTGCCCAAAAGGTGCCATCTTACCTCAGTCTTGTTTTTCCGCAGAGCTTTTTGGGTGTCCATCTGTCCCCGACAATCATTTGATCCCCTTCAGGTTTGTTTTTCCATTTTTCGGTACGATTTTTCCGGTTGTGTGCTTATCATAGTCTGTCCTGCCTGTTCCTGGGAGCATCGGTGTCTTAGTGTTACATTTTTCTTGGGTTCGTTTTTGGTGCATGGGGTTTTTCTCTCGCACCTCCCTGGTTGGCTAAGACATTGGAGTCCTTTGGCTTGGCAGAAGCCATCTTCCCCAACACGTCAGTCAGGCAGTGGCTTCAAGAAGTGCTCCCAGTGTGGCCAGATCTTCTCCATGATGGTCCGCCATAATTGGTGCTTTCAATGCCTCTGGCCCAACCTGAGCCCTCCACCTGTGCTCTCTGCTTGCAAGTGATGCACAAGGGGCTCAGGAACTGAGAAAGGCAGTGTGAATCGTTGTTCGGTCCTCTGCATCGGCACAGCCATCAACTGCCTCGAAGGCCTCCGCCAAGGATTCAGCTTCGCGTGGGGGCCATGCTCACCCTGAGCCGAAGGGCCGCAGTGCATTGGACCAGCAGCCATCCTTCGATGAAAGTTGGCCCAGACGTCTGCCCCATCAAAGTCGAGGGGCAATGCTGAAAGCCAGGCTAAGTCCCATGGATACCAGCATCGAAGCTCCCTCTGCGCAAGGGCTGGGAGAGGTCTCCCTAAGCTGCCCTGGCAGGAAGAGTTGCCGCTCAAGGCCCAGAAGGGCTGTTGGGTGACAACTGATACTGTCACCATTGTGGAGTCCCTGACAAGGGAACCAGCACTGGAAGCCGCAGTTGCTGCCCCAGTTCTCACCACTTCGGACTCTGCGCTTTTGATCAAACGTATTCAGGCCCTCGAGCACAGCCTGGCTGTGTTCTTGGCCTCGCAGGTTGCCTGAGACCGGATGCCCTCAGGTTCCTCGGTGCCGGGGGTGACCCCTGTCCACAGCAGTGGCCTCTCCATCAGAGGTGCAGCCCATCCTGGAGGCCCATGATCTTTCCGGCCGGGGAGACAGCTCGGGCAGGTGGTCGAAGTCCTGGTTGGACCTCCCCCCAATGGTCTCCGGGTCGGACCATCCGGAGCCTCTGACTCCACCTCTTCTCCTGACTGCCGGAGGCATCATGAGGAATCACATCGGTGTTTCAACTTCTTCACTTATTCCAATGGCTGGGAAACTGAGGAGGAGTCCTCATTGCCCGAGTGCCATTGGGACATCCCCTCAGATCCCTTTCCATCGTTCAAGCGTCAAAAGTCCCGAGCAAAGGATACATTCTTCCATGAGTTTGTAAGGGACATGGCCAAAGCCTTGCCCTTTACTGTCGAGGCCAAGTAGGAGCCTTCCCCTCCCGAGGCGGCTATTGCAGTCCCCATTCACCGGATCCTGGAGTAGCTGCTGTTCCACATGTGGGAAACTCCCCTCACCATCCCCCTGGTGAGTAGGCACTTGGCCAGAGTCCTGGCTGTGAAAAACCACAGCTCCCGCAAAACTCCATGGTCGTGGAGTTAGCCATGCAAAGAATCACTAAGAACCATGCCTCCAGGCAGGGAAGGCTCTGACCCTGGAAGACATCAGGAGGAAGTGGCTACCAGGGTTCCAAGTTGGTGGCTCTTATCCAGGCCTATCAACTTTACATGGGCATTTCTCTTAGCAATCTGGCAGGTGACCTGACCGATTTCTCTGCTATCCTTCTGGACGAATGGGTTGAGCGCTACCATGTCTTGTCTCCAAGATCAAGGAGTGCTCCAAATACATGATCCGAGTGGCCTGTGATGGTTTTGAGTCGGTGGCCCGGGTAGCTGCCATGGGCATTGGGGCTCACTGTCTAGCTTAGCTGCAGTCTTCTGATTTAGAACAGTGTGTGCAAGGCAAGTTACAGATGTTCACTGCCAGGGAGAAAACCTCTTGCCAATGGAGGACAAGGCCAGACAGTTCAAACGTGAGCAGTTGATGATAAACCGGATTTCCCGCAAGATGGGAGACCCCTCAGGGATGAAGCCTTTCTACCCTAAGAAGAGAAAACACTACACGGGTTATTAGCCATATCATGGCTTCCAGCAGGGGCAGCAGCAGAAGGGTCAGCGTCAGCAGTGCCGCCCCAAGCCCCAGCATGTGCCACAACTGCAGCCTGGTGGAGGATTTTGACTCCTTCCTAATGAGCATGGCGTCCCTTCCTCTTTCAGGGAGATTGATCCATTTTTCCCCCACGTAGCTCACAGTAACATCATACTCCTTGGCCCTCAAGATAGCCCGGAACGAGTACCTGTTGCACTTCTATCAACTTCCTCCACCCTTCTTCCCAGGGAGCACTCCCTTGATCCTGCCCACTGAGAACTCCTCCAGAAGGAGGTCCAGACTCTCTTGGCCAAACTGGCCATCAAACTCGTCTCTCCTTCTCAGATCAGAAAGGGGTTATATTCTATTACTTTCTGATCCCCAAAAAGACGGGAGGCTTCAGGCCCATTTTGGATCTTCGGAGTCAGTTCCTACTAAAGGAAAAGTTCAAAATGATCTCCTTGGAACCTTGTTGCCTTACCTCCAACAGGACGACTGGCTGTGCTCCTTGGATCTCAAAGTTGCTTATACTCACATCCTTATTCACCCCCTTCATCGGCAGTATCTCCGCTTCATGCTTAGCGGACAGCGCACTCGGTAACCAGGTGCTACCCTTCAGCCTCATCTCTGCCACGAGGGTCTTCACAAAATGTCTAGTGGGGATTTTTCTCTTTCCCTACCTGGACAACTGGTTCATCAGATGTCAGACACCAGACAAAGTCTGACAGTCCATAAGGATCACCATTCAACTACTGGAGCATCTTGGCTTCATCATCAGCTACCCGAAGTCTTACCTTCAGTCCACTCAGCACCTAGAGTTCATTGGGGCCCTCCTAGATATCACCAGGGCTCGGGCCTACCTAACCAAAGATTGAGCTCAATGGCTTGTTACCTTAGTCAGGGGATTGCAGAGCAGTCCGTTCACCATAGCCAGGGGGATGCTGCACATGCTTGGTCACATGGCCTCTATGGTTCACATGACTCCGCTAGCTTGCCTACAGATGAGGCAAGCGCAATGGACTCTGCACGCTGTGGCGCCAGGTCACGGGTCGCCTCAGTGACATGGTGTCGTCACTCAGGCATGCCCTGTCTTAATGGCTACAGCCATAAAATCTGCTCAAGGGGGCTTCCCTTTCAGGCTTCCCTCCTCAGTAGGTTCTGACAACAGATGCATCCAAGACAGATTGGGGAGTCCATCTCTATGGCCTCCACACACAGGGCAGGGGAAAGCCATCATCAGATAAACTTTCTGGAAGCTCCATGCCTTTTCCAGTGCTTTCAGGGCTTTTCGGGAGCAGCCTGCCAGCCAAGTGGTCCTCATTCAGACAGACACCCAGGTAGCGTAGCAAACGACCTCTCTTTCACTTATACCCAAGCTGGCTTGACTCTTGAGGATCATTTCACAGCTTATAATGTCCGAACCATGGCTGTATCAGTTGTCTAATTGAGGCTGGTTGCCATGGAGGAGAGAGGCAGAGCTGCAACCCAGATTTCTTTCCACATATTCGCATCTGACAACTCTTTGGAAAGGGACTTCCGATGCAACAGCAGATTCAGCCAAGCCACTCTTCAGAATCTGTACAGAGAATAGATTGCAGCTCCATTTTTCTCCCAGCCCAGTTATTTTCTGTTTTCAGGTTGCCTTTTCTTTTTTTTTTTTTTTAAAAGGTGCAAAAGTTTAAAAACTAAATACAACGAAAAAAGAATAAAATGATCTGTGGCTAACAAAAACTATTTGTTCACATTCTGTGCTTGTTGCAACACTAATGTCTCCCCTTTTTATTTTGAGGTAGCCTGTGGCTAGGGAATCCCATATGTAAGCACTAATCCTACTTGTCCACTTAGAAAACAATTACCTGTAGCAGGTATTCTCCGTGGACAGCAGGATAAGTCCTCGCAATCTTTTCTACTTGAAATTGCATTCTTCCATCAGCTAGTAATTAGACTGATGAGATGAAGTGTGGTGGTGGCACGCGGAAATAGAAACACGAATGCAATAGAGCCACTCCAAAAGCTTCCAGAAGAAGTTGGGAGAGGTTTCCCTTACTGGGCTTAATCAGTCAATTATTCCACCAACCCTTTTCCGAAGAAATCATACTTACAAAGGGGAAAGCACACTGCAAAGAACCATGGCTTTCTGTCTGGAGCAGACTAACGCCAAACGTTCCACTGAATGTTTTGTTTCTTTTGACCCATGCAAGCTGGGGGCTGCTATAGGCAATTGTATCCACTTGGCTAGCAGATTGCATCTCCTTCATTTATGCCCAGGCTGACTTGACTGTAGAGGATTATGTCACAGCTCAGTGTCGGAACCATGTCTGTGTTGATAGCTCACTTGAGGTTAGCCTCCATGGAGGAGATATGCAAAGCTGTGATATGGACTTCGGTTCATATGTTCATTATCCTTTGGAGAAGGATTCCTGATGCAACAATAGATTCTGTCAGTCTGTTCTTGGATTTTTTTGGGAGAATAGTATTTTCCAACTCTATCCTTCCTAGGCCCATTTCTTTCTATTTAGGTTGCCTTTGCAAATTATGAAAGTAAAAAAAAAATTAATAAAAGGCCTGTTGCCAGCTAAAACATGTGTTGAATGTTGGCTGTTACAACACTGTTTGTTTCTTTTTTCTTTTGAGGCAGTCTGTAGCTAGGGATTCCCATATATGAGAACAGTATCCTGCTTGTCCACAGAGAAAAGGGGTTACTTACCTATATTAAGTATTCTCTGTGATAAGTCCTCACAATCCTCACCCCTCTTCTTGGAGTTCTATTCTTCAGCTTAAAAACTAGACTGACCTAGTCCTACTTGTCTGGTGAAAAGTGGCACATGTGCACAGGGCTAGGTCCAAAATTTTTCTAGAAGAAGCCTATTATGCTCGCAGGCATAGGTACTTTCCTGGGCCCCAGACTTCCCAACCCAAGCAGGCCCCTTGCCAACAGCAGCGGCATAAGAAGCCTCAAAAGCCCCATCCAGTTTCTCAACCTGGGACGGGGTCTTGACTGATTCTCACGGAGCATAGCCAATCTTCCAATGACCGCAGTAGAAAACTCTCAGGTCAAGAGAAGACTCAGTCTTTTTGCACAAAGGTGGCACCTCGTAATCTCAGATTCATGGGTTCTCCAGATCATCAAAAGCAGTTACCATCTACATTTATTGCAACTACCCCCAAATTGCCCCCCAAGGGTGCATCATCTCGACCCTCTGCATCAGGAACTACTTCATAGAGAAATCACCACCATCTTGTCAGATCTTGTGATCGAGCTCATGCCATCAGAGCAAAGAGGACAAGGGTTTTATTCCAGGTACTTCATGATCCCCAGGAAAACGGGAGAATACTGTCCCATCCTAGATCTAAGAGATCTGAACATGTACTTGGTAAGAGAAAAGTTCAGAATGATTTCTCTGGGCACCCTGCTTCCTTACCTTCAAAAAGGAGATTGGCTATGCTCCCTGGATCTGAAGGATGCCTATACCCACATACACATAAATCCTGTTCACAGGAAGGTTCGTCCTGGGGAGGACAATATTCCCAGTACCAAGTGTTGCCATTTGGCCTGGCCTCAGCACCTTGCATCTTCACAAAGTGCCTCCCGGTAGTAGCTGCTTACATCCGGACGCTGGGAGTGTTTGTCTTCCCCTATCTGGACAATTGGCTGATCAAGAGTACCACTCCGGGCGGAGTCCAAGAATCAACACAATTGATCATTCGAGTGTAGGAACTACTAGGGTTCATTGTAAATTATAATTCCCTCCAGCCCACCCAACATTAAAATTCATTGGAGCCCTGCTCAACACAGCTTAGGCAAGAGTCTTCCTGACGCATGACATACTTCTCAGATTGACAGCACTTGTGCGGGGAAGCTCAATTGAGTCAGCAGGTAACAGCTTGCAAGATATTGACTGTACTAGGCCTCTTGGCTTCTACAGTGCATATCATGCCCTCGGCACGCCTCCATATGAGGCAGGCTCAGTGGACTGAGGACTCAATGGACCCAGGCTACGGGTTTACTCGGGGATTGTCTGTTGGTGACCGCCCCTCTCATTCAGTCATTACACTGGTGAACAATCCACCACAATTAGCTCAAAGATTTTCCTTTCCAAATTGCTCCACACCAAAATGTTCTGATGACATATGCATCCGGGCTGGGGTGAGGAGCTCATCTCGAAAGGTTGCACAATCCATCCAAGAAAGTCTCCATCAGATCAACTTCTTGGAACTAAAAGCAGTGGCGAACACTCTAAGGGCTTTCCAAGATTGACTGATCAACCAAATTGTGATTCAGATCGACAATCAGGTTACCATGTTCTACATCAACAAGCAGGGAGGAACGGGTTCGTACCTCCTGTGATGGGAAGAAATCAGTTTGTGGAAATTTGCCATCGTACACGGGATGGATTTGAGAGCCATGTACCTGCCAGATGAGCAAAAGACTCTGACAGACAGACTGAGTCAAATCCTTCAGCCATACACATGGATGCTGGACAGAGAGGTTGCAACTTGCATCTTTTGAAAGTGGGGCCACCCTCCTCGATAGATCTGTTCGCCACCCTGCATAATGCCCAGGTGGATCATTTCTGCTCCACACAGCAGACTAGCATTGGATGCTTTCCTCCTTCACTGGGGGAGGATCTTCTGTATGCTTATCCTCCATTGCAAAGACCCTCCTGAAGCTCAAAACAGATGGTGGCACGATAATTCTCATTGCTCCCTACTGGCCCAGACAGCCTGGTTTTCCCCTCCTGCAGCAACTCTGTAATCTAGAGCAGCTACAGCTCGACTATGCACCTGATCTAATAACTTAGGAGGGTGGGATGATGTTGCACCCTAACATACGGTCCCTGGCCTTCAAGGTGTGGATGTTGAGAGGACTAGTATTGTCTCAGCTCAACCTGCCAGATGGTGTAACCAAAGTCCTTTTGACCTCCAGGAGGGCCTCCACGAGAGTCTTACTCTTGCAAGTGGAAGAGGGTTGCTGTCTGGTTTGAAGGCCAGGCTCTAGAACAGCGGTTCTCAACCTGTGGGTCGCGACCCCCACGGGGGTCGCCACAGGATTTGGCGGGGGTCGCTTAGCCTCCACCAAGTTTTAAAAAAACGCGCACAAGTTGCTGCCGCTGCCGAGTCCGCTTCTCGGCAGCGGCAAACTCCTTTAAACTCACTGCCTTCTTCTGCAGCCGCGGCTCCCTGCCTCATAGGGAACCGCGGCTGTACCTGTAAAATCGTTGCGGAGCCCTTCCTGTCTCGACGGGCTCCGTGCAGCATTGTCCCGCCTCCAAAGGAAGTGGCAAACAACTTCCTTTGGAGGCGGGACAATGCTGCACGGAGCCCGTCGAGACAGGAAGGGCTCCGCAACGATTTTACAGGTACAGCCGCGGTTCCCTAAGAGGCAGGGAGCCGCGGCTGCATTAAAAGAGAGGCAGACATGAGGAGAGGGGATGAGGGGGCAGGGAACCTGCAAAACGGCTGACATCGGCAGAGGGGGGCTGACATGGAGGGATGGGGGGGGGCTGACATGGAGGGATGGGGCGGGCTGACATGGCCATGGAATGATGGGGGCTGACATGGAGGGATGGAGGGAGGAGGGCTGACATGGACAAATGGAAGGATGGGGGCTGACATGGATGGAGGGACGGTGGAAGGGGGCTGATATGGATGGAGGGAGGGGGCTGACATGGACAGATGGAAGGATGGGGGCTGAAATGGAGGGAGGGAGGGGGCATACATGGACAGAAGGAAGGATGGGGGCAGACATGGAGGGATGGAGGGGGG
Organism: Ichthyophis bannanicus; assembly: GCA_033557465.1. Lineage (NCBI taxonomy): Eukaryota > Metazoa > Chordata > Amphibia > Gymnophiona > Ichthyophiidae > Ichthyophis > Ichthyophis bannanicus. Next base: position 1,500,203,483 of record CM066032.1, on the reverse strand, counting down.
CAGACATGGACAGATGGAAGGATGGTGGCAGACATGGAGGGATGGAGGGCGGCTGACATGGACAGATGGAAGGATGGGGGCTGACATGGATGGCGGGAGGGTGGAAGGAGGCTGATATGGATGGATGGATGGTGGGAGGAGTGCTGACATGGAAAGTTTGAAGGATGGGGGCTGACATGGATGGAGGGAGGGAGGGAGGGAGGGAGGGAGGAAGGGGGCTGATATGGATGGAGGGAGGGGAGGGAGGAAGGGGGCTGATATGGATGGATGGATGGAGGGAGGAGGGCTGACATGGACAGATGGAAGGATGGGGGCTGACATGGATGGAGGGAGGGTGGGAGAAAGGGGGCTGATATGGATGGAGGGAGGGGAGGGAGGAAGGGGGCTGATATGGATGGATGGATGGAGGGAGGAGGGCTGACATGGACAGATGGAAGGATGGGGGCTGACATGGAGGGAGGGAGGGAGGGAGGAAGGGGGCTGATATGCATGGAGGGAGGGAGGGAGGAAGGGGGCTGATATGGATGGATGGATGGAGGGAGGAGGGCTGACATGGACAGATGGAAGGATGGGGGCTGACATGGATGGAGGGAGGGGGGCTGACATGGACAGATGGAAGGATGGGGGCTGACATGGATGGAGGGAGGGTGGAAGGAGGCTGATATGGATGGATGGATGGAGGGAGGAGGGCTGACATGGACAGATGGAAGGATGGGGGCTGACATGGATGGAGGGAGGGAGGGAGGGAGGAGGGAGGAAGGGGGCTGACATGGATGGCGGGTGGGGAGGGAGGAAGGGGGCTGATATGGATAGAGGGAGGAGTTCTGACATGGACAGATGTAAGGATGGGGGATGACATGGATTGAGGGAGGGAGGGAGGAATTGGGCTGATAAGGATGGAGGTAGGGAGGGAGGAAGGGTGATGGTATGGATGGATGGAGGGAGGAGGGCTGACATGGACAGATGGAAGGATGGGGGCTGACATGGATGGAGGAGGGGGGCTGACATGGACAGATGGAAGGATGGGGCTGACATGGAGAGGGAGGGGGCTGGAATGGACAAAGGGGAGAGACAGGGGGACATACTGGACAGACGGGATAAATGCTGGACAGAGGCGAGAGACAGTGCAGGTTAGGATTATAATGGGCTGATGAGGGAGCTAGCACTGGTAATGGGCAGATGGGGGGGGGGCTAGGACTGGTAATGGGTTGATTAGGGAAGGCTAGGACTGGGAATGGACTTATCAAGGGGGGGGGTAGGACTTGTAAATGACGGTTGGGGGTCTAGCATTGGAAATTAAATGAAACGTGAGGTTTGGACTGGAAAAGGGCATAATATGGGAGCCTGGCCATGGTAATGGGTTGAGGGGGGACCAGCACTGGAAATGAGCGGAGTAGGAGAGGCTAGGACTGGTAAGGCGCTGAGGGGGGGTAGGACTGGGATGGGGTTGATTAGGGGAGGCTAGCACTGGTAAGGGGGTTGAGGGGGGATTAGCACTAGAAGTGAGCTGATTGGGGGGCTTTGACTGGGAATGGGCTGATTGTGGGGAGGGGAGGATAGAGCTGCTGGCCCTGGAAGAAAACTGGGGGCTAAGGCTACAAGTGGGCTGATACAAGGGGATGGGAGAATGGAACTGGAAGGGAGTGGATCTGAGAGGGGCTGCCATGGTATTTGTACTAGAAGGGACTGGTCAGTGGGGAAGGAGGGGGACTGGAAGGGAATGGACACCAGTGGCAGTCATGGGAATGCAAGTTGACATTGGAAGGTACTGGGAGTGAGGACTGGAAAGGGGCTGATACTGGGGAGGGTTACTGGGACTGGAAATAGGCTGATGGAAAGAAGTGAAGAAAACGAAAGAAGAGATAAGAAATGGCAGATGGACCATAGACCACAGAAAGAGAGCTAAGAGAAGACAGGAAAGCAGAAGCCTCAGATCGGGACCAGCATGATCAGAGAATAAATTGGTCAGACAACAAAGGTAGAAAAATAATTTTATTTCATATTAGTGATTTGACTACAAAATCATCATAATTTTGAAATCAAATATTGTTACTTGTGATTAATTATTGTGGTTTAAATAAGTGTTTTATAAATAAAAACATATTGCAAAGGCCTATAATATATTAATAATTCAACAAATGATTACAGCGACAATGCGTTAACAGTAAAGGAAGAGAGACGCATTTGATTTTATCATTGGGGGTCATCACAAGTTGACCAACGGTAAAAGGGGTCACGGTACAAAAAAGGTTGAGAACCACTGCTCTAGAACCTTTTGTCTGTTCCAAACAAAAACTGCTTGCGTATCTTCTACACCTCTCCGAGTCTGAACTTAAGACCAACTCTGTCAGAGTCCACCTCAGTACAATTAAAGCTTACCATCGAGGTGGGGAAGGTAAGTCCATCTCGGTACAGCCTTTAGTTGTTCCTTTATGTGGGACTTGCTTTTCTTGAAGCCTCCTTTCAAGCTGCTCGCAGTGTCTTGGGACCTCAGTGTGGTTCTTGCCCAGCTCATGAAAGCTCCCTTTGAGGTTTTCAGTTCCTTTCCTCTGAAGTTCTTGACCTGGAAGGTATTGTTTTCTGGTGATGGTCACTTCAGCACGCAGATTGAGCGAGCTTCAGGGTCTAGTGGTTCGTCCACTTTATACCAAATTCCACCATAATAGAGTGGTCCTTCAAACTCATCCTAAATTCCTTCCAAAAATGATATCAGATTTTCATCTTAATCAGTCGGTTGTTCTTCCAACATTTTTCCTGAGACCTCATGCATACAAAGGGGAAGCCGCGTTGCACATGTTGAACTGCAAGTGGGCCTTAACCTTTTGCTTGGAGCGGACACAAGCCCATAGAAAGTCCATCCAATTTTTTGTTTCTTTTGACCCCAGAAAGCTAGGGGCTGCCATTTCCAAACACCCCTTTCAATTTGGCTAGCAGACTGCATCTCTTTCACTCATGCCCAGGCAGGCCTGAGCCTTGATGGTCATGTCACTGCTCTTAATGGTTGGTGGCCAACTCACGCATAGTCTCCATCGAAGAGATCTGAAGGGCTGCAATGTAGCCTTCAGTCCACACAGTCACATCTCACTACAACCTAGATCCAATTCTATCTCCCCTAGGCCTATTCTATTCTGTTCAGGCTACAAAAAAAAGGGGGAGAGAGAATCACTGCTATGTACATAGTTGGCCATCAGGCCTGTTGCCATTCCGCAGTTGAGTTTTGCCCCTGTTGGGCTTCTTGGTGGCCTCCTCTGTTTTCGGTAGCCTGTAGCTTAGGAGTCCCATACATGAGGACCTATTCTTGTTTATCCATAGAAAAAAGGTTGTTACTCACCTGTAGCAAGTGTTCTTTGTGGACAGCAGGAATTAGTTCTCATAACCCTCCCACCTCCCCAAGGAGTTGTCTTCTGCTACGGCTATGTGTCAGACTGAATCAAGATGGTGGCAGGTGAGAAGGAGATGTGCGGATGTGGTGGAGCTCCTCAGAAGCTTCCAGTAGAAGCTGGAGAATGTTCCTGCGCAGGGTTCCATCTGGATCATCACCTATACATGAGGACTAATTCCTGCTGTACACGGAGAACAGCTGCTACAGGTGAGTAACTACCTTTTCTGAGCAAGAAAAACTTCTAGTTTTGAAACCATATTTTTCCAAGAAGTCTGTTCACTTCTGTGGGCAGGCTATCAGATGTGGCCAGGCTGAGTCAATTGCGTCACAGAGCTTTACTTAGTTAAAACATAAAGTCCTCGCTATTGATGCCACCTTTTTACCTTTGCTTTCCCTGTAAATATATCGTTAATTATTCTGGTCATTCTTATGTTTTCCTTGATGTTTCATTTGGAAAGTTTTCTGGAGGGAAATCTATTGTATCGTCTGGCTAGGAATGTTCTACTTGTATCATGGTATTTTTTTTCTATAGCTTGAAAAGAAAAAAAAGGCTTGTATTATATTGTGCATTACACCCTAGATTGTATACACTTTCTTGTAATGTGGGCTGTAGCTGGTATTTGCAGATGTATTCTTTTTTTTTCCTTTTTGTGTGATGCCAAAGTATGGGCTTTTCTTGTATGTTACCATTGTAACATGTTTAAAAATTATATAAATACAAAACAATTCAGAGGCACTATGTGTAGAATTATCTGGTTACCGAGTAGAACATCTCACTGCCATTTACCAAAGAGTGATTCCCTGATGATGCTTTTCACTGAAAATTAATCTCCCTTGTTGTTATGTTCTGCTTTACCTTGCATGGTAATGCAGACCTGTTAGACTAATCATACACTTAGCACAGGATTTATGATCTGGTGCTAACTTCAACTGTGAAATCAAGATTTATAACTATAAATTGTTGGTAGCTTAAAAAAATCGAGAAGTTAAAGAAGGCAGAATAAAATGTTTCAATCATTATCCATGCCACTGCGTTTACAGATGATGTTTTAGAGGAAGAAGCCAACTTTATCTTCCCTTGTTTCTATTTCCTAAATGTAACTGAGTAACAAAAATTAATCCACCGCAGAGGTCTATGCACATGTTTCCAAAGCCCTGTGAATTTTATTCTGCTGTTCTCATGCACTGAAAAATAATGTGTTAATCTATGTAATATTCCCTGGTAAATTAGACTAAATCTGTTTTAGCCAAAACCTGCTGGTGTGTTGGGTGCAGTGAACAAGCCCTTGTCTGCAACAGGAAGGAGGCCATATAATAGGACAGCAGGATCAGACACCGGTAGCAACATGATTGTAAACTCCGATCCTGGCTCACCTACGGGGAACAGAACAAGGTACCATGTCTCTGATACCCTCCTACTCCACTCCACCCCACCCCACCCCACCCCCAAAATAGATGCTTTCTTTCCCAGTCTCATACTCAGGATGCCATAATTTATTTAATAAAACAAGGGGGAGTGGGAGGTAATTATCAAGATAATCATTTATATCGTAACATACAGGAAAATCTTCACAGCACACTAACCAGTTTTTCTACAGTGGATGACCCACATTTTTTTTTCAAAAGTGGTCTCATTAAAAATATTTTCTTTTACTTTTGCATGTTTTGCAGAGGTGTCATACGCTTCTCTGCTGCATAGCAAAATCTTCACTGAGCTATATTATATTTATAATTTGAGACTACATTTTTGGAAAAATTAATTTTTAGATCATCCATGCTTAATAAATTTGTTTCTGTTCTGTAAAAACATTGTTAGTATATGTTGTAACTGCTGCTAGACCAGTCCAGACAAGTGGGTTGTGTCCCCCTACCATCAGAGGTTTTTTATGGCCTCATCCTGCCATAACCACAGATGTAGTTAGAGGCTTCTTTCTCCAGCAGAGGTTGGGTGGATGTTTTTGAAGCTTTGGTGAAATCTGAAAAAAGATCTGAGAAACAATTGAGAAAAGATTGATTTGCTCATGAGTAACCCTGGGGTGGCTTTCTCACTGGAGTGTAGTGCTGGAGGCTTCACTAGAATCACCCTTAAAACTAGTGCTCGTTTGGCTATTGCCATATGGAGGGGGGAAATTGGTTCAGGTCCTCATCATCATATTGCTAAGGGCCAGTTAAGCATCCAGAAATTTGGAAAAGGAGTTTGGAAAGGAATCTTCAAACCTTGCACAACCTCAGTGTCCTCCTCCCCCCCCCCCCGGCTGTCCCCTGAAGATTTTAAGAAGGCTTCTCAGACATGTATGACTACAGGCCCTGGCAGCAGTGGAGTAGCACCTAGCCCAGAATGGATTTCCTGCCTTGAGCTCCCCGGGAGTGTGTACCAAAACAGTCTGTCTTGTCTGACTTGTTTTTGACAGAGCCAACTGATCTCATGCACTGGATGATACGTCTGTCGGGGTTGGGCTGCTCAGGGTGTCCATTGGTATGGTGTGGTTTTTTTCCTGCTGATTCCCTGCCATGCTAAGTGCGCTTAGTACATTCCTTCCTGCGCTGATTGCAGTGCATGCGCCTTAGCTCTGAGCGTGGCCATAGCATGTGGTAATAGTACCTTTGTGGCCAGAGCCCATGGTGTGTGTTTTTCCTGCTGATTCCCACTTCGTTATGCTGCCTGCATGCATTAGCTGTTCTAAGAGCGCTTAGTACATTCCTTCCTGCGCTAAATGCAGTGCATGCGCCTTAACCCATTGCAGCACAGCCCATGCGGCCCGAGCACATTTTTTTTTTGAAAACTCTGTTTATTAATCCAAACATATCACATCACATCACATCACATAACACGCTACTAATACACTGCATCTCCGGGTGGGGTGAACTCTTATCCACTGCCTCAGAGCTAAACCAACCTTCAGTGACAACCACGACTCCCCCCCCCCCAGCCACTACTCTAATCCTCATCCCCCAGAGTGACAAACCCGTGTACGCAACCCTTCCCAACCACCTTCTTTGCCCCTGTATTTATTAGGACCCGCCCTCCCTCCCTGAGCCTCCTCTCCCGCCTCCATCCTACCCCTCCTGCAAAATTTCATTCCGTACACGTGGTCCCATTGTTTGAATATAGGGTTCCCAAATCAACAGAAAAGAAGACCAACGTGTGACATTTCCCCTCGCCCCCTTTCTCTCAAAAAGCATCAATTGATGAAAGCAATTCCGCCATTCCCAAAAAGTAGGGGGCATTGGCTCTCTCCATCTGTGAAGTATTAGCCCTTTACCCACCAGAGTTCCCATCTCCCCTTTGGATGGAGTGGTCCAAGTTGATCCAAGACTACCAAATTCCCTGTCAAGGTGAGCTGTTGCCTGAGCAGGCCACCCAAGTACATACTTATCCGCATCCAATTCTGTCAAATTTTCTGACATCGCCACCACATGTCACCCAAATCTGCTAGGGGACAGGAACACTGGGCAGCTACCATCCAGAGTAAGATGGCTTCTCAGAGCTCTTCTCGGAGAAAAGTGTGCTCGAATGATACACTTGAACTGCACCTCTCTCCATCGGGCCCCCTCTACCAAGCCCGCAATTCGACACAGGACTTTACGCACTGATCCTGGGGCTACCCCCTGGCTCAATTCTTCCGCCCACCGGGCTTCCTCCCCTGAATAGCTTGGGACCGCCCTATGTTGCTCTAATCTTTACTTCAAACCTGAAATCGTTGGCGGAGATGCTTCTCCCAATGAGAAGAATTCCAATAATCTCCAGGAACAAGCAGGAATGTAGTCCTCACATATGGGTATCGTCGGTACCGACAGAGCCTGCGCGGGAATGCTCCCCAGCGTCCAATAGGAACGCTTTTGGGAGCATCCCTCAGCACATGCGCGCTGCCTTCCCACCTTTCCAACTGTCCCTCTTCAGTTCTTCGTTTTCCGCGGAGCCAACAGGACCTATTCCCTGTCACCGCAGAAAATTCCGTCTTTAAAATTCTTTCTTGTGGTCGCGTTTGCCTACTGCATGACGCCTGCCGGTACCGCCGGTTCTTTTCTTTTCATATTAAAAAAAAAAACCTTAGACTTAGACTATTTCTTTTCAGAAACTTTCCTTTTTGGTGCTAGGCGCCATTTTTGGCAATAGGCCCCATTTTCCTAAATCATGGAAAAGCCAACTAGTGGTTTTAAAAAATGTACTGTGTGGCGGTACCATTTCCGTCACTGACACCCATGATTGGTGTCTAAAATGTTTAGGACCTGATCATTCTCCAACTGAATGTCTCTCCTTCATGGGGATGACCAAAAGAGGAAGACAGAACCGGGCCGCAAAGCTCGGTACCCTATTTTCTTCAGATGCCAGATCCATTGCATCGACATCGTCAAGGGCCTCTTCTTCCTCCCATGGATCTCAGGTAACTAAACACAAAAACCGGTCCTCAAAGGGTAGCTCTCCTGCTAAGCATCGAGAGGCCACTGGCATTGCCCTTGAGGGAACCACACCGGCAAAACAGCCCCGGCGGGAGGCTTCGGCTTCCACAGCATCGATGGGGCTTCAGGATGTTCTCGAGGCCTCAACCTCGCAAGAACTACCTGTGCCATGCTCAGGGGTTCTGGCCGTTCTTACCGGTACCGACACCCAGGCATCGGCAGTGTCGGTAGACCAGAGGTTTCTTGCTATTGAACGCAGTATCACAGCTCTTCTCTCAGCTGCGGTACCGGTGGTCCCTAGAGCACCGGTGCTGACATCGACACCGATGCCGGTACCGATGGTACCGGCCCCGATGGGAACTCTTCCCATTCCACCTCTGGCTGGAGTGGATAAAGCGGAACCGGGTCACCTCGGTACCGACTTCGATCGGTACCGGGATCGTGCTTTGCAAGAGCATCGGGGTCATGAATACTGCGATTCCTTCGATTCCGAAAACTCTGACAATTCTGCTGGCACCAGAGGGTTTCTCCTAGAAGATCCCTCTTCTCCCCAACGCAGAATGTCACCTCCAGAGGACATGTCATTTCAGGATTTCATCCGTGATATGGCCAAAGGTCTTTCAATCACAGTAGCTCCTGAAGGGGAACCCAGAGCAAAGGAATTGGAAATCCTCCAGTATCCTAAAGCTCCTAAGCAGGCAGTTTCTCTGCCTATCCATGAAATTCTGCATAGCTTGATGCTCAGAATGTGGGAGACACTTCTGACTACTTCTCCTCACTCTAGGAGACTTGATACTATGTATCGAGTTCCACCATGTCCTGGATTTCAGAAAACTCAGCTGCCACACCATTCAATGATAGTGGAGTCAGCTATGCGTAGGATGAAAAGTGCAAAAAGACTTGCATCCAATCCTCCAGGTCGTGAATGCAGGACTCTGGATGCTTTCGGACGCAGAACGTTTCAAGCTTCCATGCTTTCAGCTAGGATCAGTTCATATATTCTGTGTATGGGAATGTTCCTTAAGGAAGTCACAGGAGACTTGGAACTTATGAGCCCATTTCTCCCAGATGATAAGAGAAGACTTTCTCACTCTGGTGAAGCATGAACAGGATGTCTCCAAGTTTGTCAATCGTGCAGCCTTTGACTGCTTCGAATGCATCAGCAGAACTTCTGCTATTGCCATTGGTGCACGATGGATTGCCTGGCTACAGGCATCAGACTTGGAGACTTGGATACAGGACAAGTTAGGCAACATTCCTTGCACGGGGGAGAATCTCTTTGGCAAGAACTGGCAGGAAAAGGCTAACGAGTTAGATGCTGACAATTCTACCTTAGATAGATTGTCAAAGTCTACAGCCACTCCAGCCAAAAGGAAACCTTATAAAAAACCCTCTTTTAGTAAAAAGAGGATGTTTTATCCTTCCTATACCCAGCAGAGCCAGACTCCAGGTCAGGTTGCCCAAAAGGGACAAACCAGACAGCAAAAGAAACCAAAAGGCCCGAGAGCCCAACCAGCTCTCCAGGTTCAGCCCCCTCAAGGGCTTTGACTCCTTCCTAGAGAACTTTGCCTTCCTGCCTCTGAGGGGTCCCCAACCCCCCAATATTCCAGGCAGGTTATGCCACTTTGTCAACAGATGGCATCAGATAACAGCAGAAGATTGGACTTTGTCCATTGTAGGAGAGGGGTACAAACTTCATTTTCACAGCATACCCCATCCTACAATTCTATAGCAATTCAATTCGCAAACCTCTGCAGACAATCTGCGAGATCACAAGGTCTCCACACTTCTTGCCCAAGGGGCAATTGAGGAAGTACCCTTTTTTCAACAGGGGACAGGCTTCTACTCCCCCTATTTTCTTATTCCAAAGAAAACAGGGGGACACAGACCCATTCTAGACATCAGAGAATTGAACAAATATCTGTTTCGAGAGAAATTCAAAATGATTTCTCTAGGAACTCTTCTGCCATACCTTCAAAGCCAGGACTGGCTTTGCTCTCTAGACTTAAAGGATGCATACACTCACATTCTCATCCATCCAGATCACAGGAAATTTTTACGTTTCCTTTTCAAGGGAAGACATTACCAGTACAGGGTTCTTCCTTTTGGACTGGCTTCAGCACCAAGGGTGTTCACGAAATGCATGGCAGTAGTAGAAGCATTTCTATGAACCCTGGGGAGATTTGTCTCCCCTTACTTAGACGACTGGCTCATTCGAGCCTCCACAGGTGCAGAGGCCAGCACTGCACTGTCCCATACAATGCGAATCCTCCAATACTTGAGATTGGTAATAAACTTCCCAAAGTCTCAACTAGTTCCTTCCCAATGCCTAGAATTCATAGGAGCCTGTCTGGATACCAGACAGGCAAGGGCTTTCCTTCCTCAAGCCCGGTGTCTTCGCATTATGCAGCTAGCCTCCCAAGCAGCAGGCAAATCCTCCCTCACTGCTCGGGAACTACTGCAGTTACTGGGACACATGGCATCCACAGTTCATGTAGTCCCATATGCTCGCCTTCACATGCGAGCAGCTCAGTGGACCCTCTCCACACAGTGGACACAGGCCACGGGTCATTTGTTGGACAAAATAACAGTCTCTCAATGACTAATTTTGTCCCTCCAATGGTGGCAATCACTAGAAAATCTGTCAGTGGGGTCTCCTTTCCATCAACCCCTTTTTCAGGCCACCCTAACAACAGATGCATCACAGGTGGGTTGGAGAGCACACCTGAATCATCTCTCTACCCAGGGCACCTGGACTCCACAGGAGTTTGGTTTACATATAAACCTCCTGGAATTGAGGGCAAATTATTTAGCTCTTCGAGTGTTCCACGCCCAGCTCAGCTACAAGACAGTCCTAGTCCAGACGGACAATCAGGTAGCCATGTTCTGTGTGAACAAGCAGTGCGGGACAGGCTCTCTGTCGTTATGCGAAGCTTTACGACTATGGGCCCTCGCCAGAGAGCATCAAATTCACCTTCTAGTGGTATATCTTCCAGGCATTCAAAACCTTTGGGTAGACAAACTCAATCGAGTACTGCTACCTCACGAGTGGTCACTCCACCTAGACCAGGTGGCAAAGATATTTCATCTCTGGGGCACTCCAGACATAGACCTCTTTGCAAGTCCACTGAATGCCAAACTTCCCCGGTTCTGTTCCAGGATTCTGGCGCACAACTGTCAGGCAAGGGATGCCTTCCTCCTTCACTGTGGTCAGGACTTCCTTTATGCCTTCCCACCCATTCCCCTCATCCCCAAAACACTCTTCAAGCTTCAGAGAGACACGGGTCGCATGATTCTCGTAGCACCACGATGGCCATGCCAAACGTGGTATTCCCTGCTTCTGCATCTCTCTCAAGCGGCACCTCTGGAGTTAGGGCATGCTCCAGATCTCCTTTCCCAGGAGAACGGGATGCTATGGCACCCGAATCCCCAGTCCCTGCACCTCACGGCCTGGTTGCTTAAGGCTTAAATCTCCAGGATTTCAACCTGTCCCAGCAGGTAAAAGATATCCTTCAGGCTTCTAGGAAACTTTCCACAAGAAGATCTTATGCCTTCAAGTGGAAACGTTTTACTATAATGTGCTCCAAGAGGGGATTAAACCCCCTGGTCATACTCCTAGAATCGATACTAGAGTATCTCCTTCACTTATCGAATTCTGGGTTAAAGACCAATTCGGTAAGAGTCCATCTTAGTGCAATTGCAGCTTCTTATAAGCCTCTAAATGGACAACCAGTTTCCTCTCATCCACTCTAATCAAGATTTATGAGAGGCCTTGTATTAACTAGACCTCCCATCAAGCCACCACCGGTAGCATGGGATCTAGTTCTCGGACAGCTCATGAAGCCGCCTTTTGAACCTTTGGCCACTACAGCCCTTAAGTTTTTGACTTGGAAGGTCATCTTCCTAATTGCAATCACCTCTGCCCGTCGCATTAGTGAATTGCAAGCTTTAGTGGCTGATCCTCCTTATACTAGATTTCATCATGATAAGGTTGTTCTTCGAACTTACCCACACTTTATGCCATAGGTGGTTTCGCCTTTTCATTTAAACCAATCAGTTTATCTTCCTGTATTTTTTCCGCGGTCTCACGCCTCTAATGCAGAAAGAAACCTTCATACTTTGGATTGTAAAAGGGCCTTAGCCTTTTACATACAAAGAACACAGCAACATAGAAAGTCCTGCAACATTTTGTAGCTTTTGACCCTAGTCATTTGGGACTTCCAGTTTCCAAAAGAACTTTATCTAAATGGATTGCACAATGCATATCCTTTGCTTATGAGAGTAAGGGTCTTCCTCTTCAGGACCATGTCACAGCTCATAATGTGAGAGCCATGGCAGCTTCTATGGCTATTCTCCACTCTGTGTCTGTCGATGACATTTGTCGAGCAGTCACCTGGGCTTCGGTACACACCGTCACAGCCCACTACTGCCTAGATAAAGCCTCCCGTCGGGATGCCTTCTTTGGCCAGGCTGTTCTTCAACATCTCTTTCAGACTTAATACAACTCCTACCCACCAACCCTGGTGGGATGCCAGAGATCCATGGGAGGAAGGATTCTCACCTTCGACGGTGGCACCTTCCTGGGGCTATCTCCCTGGCATCTTCTGCTTGTTCCTGGAGATAGCATAGTTACTCACCTGTAACAGGTGATCTCCGGGAACAACAGGAATTTAGTCCTCACAACCCACCCACCTCCCCTAGGAGTTGTCAATCTCTCTCTGTCTCTTCCTCTCTCCCTCTATCTTTCACTCAGCTACAAACTTAACTGAAGAGGGACAGTTGGAAAGGCAGGAAGGCAGCACGCATGTGCTGAGGGATGCTCCCAAAAGCGTTCCTATTGGACGCTGCGGAGCTTTCCTGCGCAGGCTCCGTCGGTACCGACGATACACATCTGTGAGGACTAAATTCCTGCTGTTCCCGGAGATCACGTGTTACAGGTGAGTAACTACGCTTTTGTGCTGAACGTTCCCCCGTTAACTCCTCCAATGGGAGAGAGGCCACATAGTGGCAAAGTTGGGCATATGCAAAAAACTGACTTCTGCTCACCTAATATTCCTTTCCCAGAGTCTCAAAGGATTTACCCTTCCCCTCCAGGTCCACGACATGTCCAACATTCCGAATACCAAGTCTGTGCCACGTCCAGAAATCGGCCGATTCCGACCCTGGCTTAAAAGTACTGTTGCCCTGTAGTGACAACCAACTCGACAACGCCGTAGATCTGCCCTAATAGCTATTCAACTGTCTCCATGTTTCCACACAGACATCGGCACCCCACTCCTGCTCACTCCTCTTTGCAGCACCGAAGTCTCCAGGTGTAAGACCGCCAGTAACGTCTGTGGCGCTATCATGGCTTCTTCCAAGGCCCTAGGAGTGTATACCTCTGTGCCGCCCAACCACTCTCCTATGTGACGTGCCTGACATGCCAACGCATATAGTCGCAGATCTGGAACGCTGATGCCCCCCTCTCTCCATCCCCCTATCAAATGACACAGCGGGATCTACGCCCGTGCCCCTTTCCACAGAAAGCCACGGATCTCCTGTTCCAATCTATTCCGGTCCCTCCTCGCAGCCAAATGGGGAGGGTTTGTGGCCAGTGCAGTATCCTAGGCAGCACTACCATCCCCATTGCAGCTGCCCTCCCCAGCAGCGACAGCGGAAGGGGATTCCACGCCCACAACTGTGTACGAAGTTTGAGAAGCATTCACTCGAAGTTCCGCTTATACAATTCCGTCGGATTCCTAGTCAGGAGAATCCCTAGATAACAGAAGGAGTCTTTTGCCCATCTAAGTGGAAAGGAGTCACCCCAACTCCCTTGAAGCGTACCCGACACATCCAAGGCTTCTGACTTGTATTTATTAATGTAGGGTCCTGCAAAGCTTCCAAATCTCTCAAATTCCGCCATCAATCTCGGCAGCGACTGCTGTGGGGATAGCAAGTGCATCAGCATATCATCGGCGAAAGCAGCCACCATGAAACCCTGCCTTCCGATCTGCACCCCCTGGACCTCCTGCGACGCCTCTGTCGTCCATATCAGAGGGTCCAAGGACAGCACAAACAACAAAGGCGAAAGCGGGCATCCCTGCCGCGTACCTCTCTCTAAGAAAAATTTTTTCCAACATCACTCCATTGCATACCACCCCCGCCGTAGGTCCTGTATACAATAGATCCACTATTCTACAGAAAGACTCGCCCAGGCCATACCGCGGCAAAAGGAAATGTAGATATTGCCAACTCACCCTATCAAAAGCTTATGTTTCTCCGCGTCAAAGCTCACTAACAGCGAATTAAGGCCATGCTCCCAGACCCATTCCAGCGATGCCAATATTTTCCGCAGATTTTGCACTGCATACCTGCCTTTCACAAACCCCACTTGCGATCCATGTACCAGATCCTCCAAAACCAATGCCAGCCGATCAGCCAATATCTCTGATAATACCTTCCATTCAGTAAATGGAGCTCACTCGGAGGAAAGGAAGGTGATTAGCGGGGTGCCCCAGGGTTCGGTCCTGGGTCCAGCACTGTTCAATGTATTTGTGAGTGATATTGCTGAAAGACTGAATGGAAAGGTCTGTCTTTTTGCAGATGACACGAAAATTTGCAACAGAGTGGACTCCCCGAGGGAGTCCTTAACATGAGAAAAGATCTACAAAAGCTGGAAGAATGGTCAAATGCTTGGCAATTATGATTTAATGCAAAGAAGTGCAGAGTCATGCATTTGGGTAGCAGAAACCCAAGAGAAATGTACACGGTAGGGGGCGAGAGGTTGGTGTGCATGGGTCAGGAGAAAGACCTTGGTGTGATTATTTCTGTAGATCTCAAGGTGGCAAAACAGTGCGACAAGGCGGTGGCAAAAGCCAGGAGGATGTTGGGCTGCATACGAAGAGGAATTACCAGCAGAAAGAAAGCGGTTCTAATACCACTGTATAAGTCACTGGTGAGGCCTCACTTGGAATACTGTGTTCAGTTTTGGAGACCGTATCTTGCAAAGGATGTAAAAAGAATGGAATCTGTTCAGAGGAAGGTGACCAAAATGATTTAGAGCCTGCATCAGAAGCCTTATGAGAAGAGACTTAAAGACCTAAATATGTACACTTTGGAGGAGAGGGAGGGATAGGGGAGATATGATTCAGACCTTTAAATACTTAAGGAGAAATAATGAACAAACAAACCTCTTCCAAAGACGGGGAAACTGTAAAACGAGAGGGCATCACATGAAGCTGCAAGGTGAAAAATTGAAAGGCAGTATCAGGAAATACTTTTTCACTGAGAGGGTGCTGGATGCTTGGAATGCCCTCCCAATGGAGGTGGTGGGGGCAAATACAGTGACAGAATTCAAAATGACATGGGACAGACAACAATGGATCTATTTATAGCAACAGAATAAAATCAAAATAAACTGAACCATCTAACTTCTCAACAAATAGGGGTGTCCTGCATGGAGCGGTGGGTTCACCCCTAAACAAAGACATGGGGAGGGGTGGCCTAAGGGGCGGCCTGCACAGAGTGGCACCTACTCCTGCCATCTTACTCCGGCCTTCTTACTGGGCAGACTAGATGGACCATACTGGTCTTTATCTGCCGCCATTTACTATGTTACTAACAATGAAATGGGCCTATATGAAGCAGCCTGGAGCAGATCCTTTCCTGGTTTAGGTATTAAAATAATGTGCGCATGGTACTCTCCCCACCTAACAGTACCTTGCTCCACCCGCTTGTGGTACACCGCCATCATAACAGGTGAACATAAGAACATAAGATATGCCATACTGGGTCAGACCAAGGTCCATCAAGCCCAGTATCCTGTTTCCAAGAGTGGCCAATCTAGGTCATACGTACCTAGCAGTTTCCCCAAAAGACACAGGTTCCGCAATGCTTGTACTGGGTCAAGCATTGATATCCTGGGTCCCTTCTTAATAATGGCTTATGGACCTTTCCTCCAGGAACTTGTCCAAACCTTTTTTAAACCCAGCTACACTAACAGCCTTTACTACATCCTCCGGTAACAAATTCCAGAGTTTGATTATACGTTGAGTGAAAAAATATTTTCTTTTATTAGTCTTAAATAGTTTACCCTGTAGCTTCATTGTATGTCCCCTAGTCTTTCTATGTTCTGGTAACATAAACAATCGATCTACGTTTACCCGTTCCACTCCGTTCATTAATTTATAGACTTCTATCATATCTCCCCTCAGCTGTCTCTTTTCCAGGTTAAAGAGCCCCAACCTTTTTAGCCTTTCTTCATAGGAGTATCCTTCCATTCCCTTTACCATTTTGGTGGCTCTTCTCTGAACCTTTTCTAATAATGCTATATCCTTTTTAAGTTACGGCAACCAGAATTGCACACAATATTCAAGGTGTGGTGTCACCATGGAACGGTATAGAGGCATTACAATATCTTTTGTTTTATTTTCCATTCCTTTCCTTATGATACCTAGCATTCTATTTGCTCTCTTGGCTGCCGCTGCACACTGGGCTGAGGGTTTTAACATGTTATCCACAATGACACCTAAATCATACCATACCATATCGCTCAGCAATTTATAAAATTCCACCCCAAACCCATCAGGACCAGGCACCTTACAACAACTAGCTTTCTGGATGACCTGCTGCACTTCGCAAAGCATTATAGGCTTATCCAGCTGAGCTCTCTGCTCCTCTCTTAGCCTAGGCAGATTCAATGCCCGAAAATAATCCTCCATACTAGACCTAGATCCTTCCTCCGCCGAATATAATTTCTGATAGAAGGACCAAAACACCCGAGCTATCGCCCTACTGTCCTTGTGCAGTTGACCCCGGTCATCCCTCAAAGCAGCCACCACCCCAGTACCCCTGCTTCCCTGAAGACAACAGGTTAAAGGTTTCCCTGGCCTACCCCATACCGGTATAGCTGATAACGATAATACAGAAATGATTTCTTTGCTCTTTTATGAAGCAGCTCATTAAGAGCCACTTGAGTCTCTCACACCCTTTTCTTATTCTCTGCATTGGGACAGCTCATATATTTCCTCCTTTCCTTCACCAGTTGCCGCTCCAATCGGACTATCTGTTCAGATGCTAATCGCCTTTTCCGTGCTGCATAACCAATAATGTCCCCTCTCAGCGCCGCTTTAGCCGTCTCCTGATTATAAAACGCAAAATCTTGAAATTTCTGTTTCAGATAAAGGTGAAAAGCCGTGTCTCTATATAGATCTAATGGGAATCTCCATCTTCTCACCCGTGCACTGCTATCGTGCCACTCCAATTCAATCCAAATCAAGGCATGATCTGAAATTTCTACTGGGCCTATTTGTGCATCTACAATGTGGGCAGAGTCTTTCAGAGGCTAAAATATAATCTATTCGTGCACTCGAACCATGCGCCCGAGATTGATGGGTGACGTCCCTATCCGTC
Source organism: Ichthyophis bannanicus (assembly GCA_033557465.1). Classification (NCBI taxonomy): domain Eukaryota; kingdom Metazoa; phylum Chordata; class Amphibia; order Gymnophiona; family Ichthyophiidae; genus Ichthyophis; species Ichthyophis bannanicus. The sequence continues at coordinate 1,500,186,310 of CM066032.1, read as the reverse complement.
GGGTGTAGCAGATGCCATGGGTCTTCAGTCCCCAATCTGCGGCGCAGCTATTGTAGCGCTTTGGCAGTTTGCACACGCCCTCTATCCCCTCCCCCCTTGTCGTGTCCAGCTCCGCATCTAGCACCTCATTAAAGTCCCTGTCTTCCCCCCCCCCCCCCCCATTATCAAAGGGGCCTCTGGAAGCTGCTCCACCCTAGATGCCAATCGCATATACAATTCTCTATCCAGAGTATTAGGACTGTACAGATTCCCCAGCACCATGGGTTTCCCTTCCAGCACCCCATATAATAGCACAAACCTTCCATCCGGGTCACAATACTCCTGCTCCAACACAAATCTCACCCGTTTATGAATCAAAATGACCACTCCCCTTTTCTTCCCTTTCGCCGACGCCCCCCACTCTTATCCCACCCAGTCCCTATGCAATTTGTGGTGTTCTGCCACAGTCTGGTGGGTTTCTTGCAGCAAAGCTACATCACAATTTTGTCTGGCTAGGGCTTTCAACAACTTATACTGCTTGATTGGGTTCCCTATCCCACATACATTCCAAGAAATAATCTTCAGGTTGGTAAATACAGTTCAGGCTCAAAACTCTCATTACGTAATCTTACTCCAGAAGAAGCCTCCCCAGCCTGAAGCCCCTCCTGCACCTCCCGTTCATTGCGAGTTACCTCCACCACTTTCCACTCCTGGTAAGCTGTCTTCCGTTCTACACATTCCCTTCGTGACCCCACCCTCCCTTCCCCCTCTCCCAACCTCCTCTCCCCTCATTCCCCCACTCCTCCCCCTACTTTTCATCCTCATTTCTACTGCACCCTTCCCCTCTCTCCCCCTAAGAGTCACCAACTTGTGTGTGTGTGTGGTACCCCCCTCCCACCCTCCCTGCTCCACTATCCCCGCTCCGCCTAGGTCCCTCCCCTATCTCCAGCATTCGCCATCCACTTACCAATATTGTCAAACCCTCTTATCCAGCCTTCCCCACCCCGTTTCCCCTCTTTATCATATCTTCCAACATACTGCTTCAACAGACACAACAATTTATAAACAAAACAATTGAACAAGCAAATCCTGTAAACCCCAGTTCTGGAGCTCCAGTCAAGCTCTCATCAGACATAGTCCTCAGTCCCTCCGAGCTATGAAAACGGCTCTTGATTCCCCACTGCTAGAACACCACTGCCTCTGCCACTTCATGTCGTGTTCTCCCTGCTGCTGGCGGGTCCCCCCGATGAAGCTGTTGTCCTCCGCGTTATTTCCTTCATGTAGTGGGCTGCCTCCTTAGCTGACTCAAAGATTCGGCATGCTCCCTCGTGGTTGGCGATCAGTCGGGCAGGATATTGCACTATAAACTTAATATTGGTGTCTATCAGCTTTTGACACAAAGGTCCATATACCCGCCTGCGCTGTCCCAAGACCGCCGAATAGTCCTGCACAATCTGCAGCTTAATATTTTCTGTTGCAATAGTTCCTTTTTTTTTTTTTTTTTATAGTTTATTTAAATCACCAATAGAAACAGGAATAAAATAACAGTCAACAAATTCCTCCTGAGGTGGACTCTGATCCCCAGGAGGGAACAGTGAAGGTGATACATTTTTCAGATTATTACACCCCCTCCCCCAACCCCCCCCACCCCCCCACATCACACCCATGACCAAGGCACAGGCCAAGCTCGCGACAGGACCGGATGAGCCTGCCACGAAACTACTCATATCGAAGGACACGAACTAGCTGCCCAATTGAAGGACTGCGTTACGGCACCGGCGACTTAATTGGGAAATATACGGGTCCCAGAGCAATAGAAAGGCGGACCATCGCTTGGGGTTAGCCCTAGCACCCCGTCGCTCCAGGAGCATCAGTTGGTGAAAGGAATTTTGCCACTCCCAAAAGGAGGGAGGGCTGCGTTCCCGCCACTGACGTAGGAGGGGTCCCTTGCCCACCAGACATGCCTTCCGCACCAGACTGCGTCCCCATTTCCCTTGAGGAGAGGTACCACTCAGTAAATCTAACGTGACCAGGGTCGCATCCCAGGTTACCTGCTGCCCCAAAAGGCTCACCATAAAGACACAAATGCGCCTCCAATATGGGCGGATCAACCGACAACCCCACCACATGTGTAGTAAGGTTGCCCGTGGCTCCGCACACCGGGGGCAGCTCCCATCTGTATTCAAGTGACAGCGGAAGGCCCTGCGCGGGGAGAAATGAACCCTTGTGACACATTTAGCTTGCACTTCTCTCCAACGGGCACCCTCAGCCAGGGTCCCAGTTCGGCGAAGAGCAACAAGAACTGTTCCCGGAGGAATCTCCGCCCCCCAAGCCTGCTCGACATCGTGGAAGTCCGGGCGATGTCGATATTGTTCCAGCCTGATCCGAAAGGCCCGCACGGAAGGTTTCTCCTCCCCCCCAAGGTCAAAAAATTCCAAGATCTGTGCAGACCGATCTGCATGGACCTCTGTCCCCGGGAGGGAACCAACATAGTGGGCAATCTGCCGATACGCATACACCTGCCTCGGCCCCAAATCATATTCTTGGCATAGGAACCGAAAGGATTTGGGTTTCCCAGCGGAATCAACCACATGCCCCAAGTTGCGTAAGCCCTTTTCCTCCCATGAACGAAACAATGCCCCTTCAGTACCTGGAGTAAAGGAAACATTACCCCGCACCGGTAGCCAACTGGAGACCTGCCAATTACGCCCCCAGTATAGATTAAGCTGTCTCCACGTCCACCGCACCGGCGTCAATAAAACACTTTCAACCAGATGAGGGGGTAGCACTCGGTTGCGCAAGTGTAGTATGGCCTGAAGAAAGTGGGGAGCAACATAAGCCTCCTCCAAGGTCCTAGGCGTATAAAGTTCAGTTGTACCAAGCCAATCCCCCAGATGTTGGGCTTGGCAGGCCAAGGCATAGGCCCCCAGATCAGGGAGCCCCCAACCCCCACACTTCCCACTTCCCACCAATCGACTATAAGGGATACGCGCTTTCGCGCCGCCCCAGAGAAACCTCCGGAACTCCGCTTCAAAACGCCGAATATCCCGTCGGAGCAGCCAAACCGGGAGAATCTGCATCCAGTACAATAAGCGCGGCAGAATGACCATTTTAATCGCTGCAATCCTCCCTGATAAAGACAGGGGAAGAGCCCGCCAAGCATGCAGCTGGGCACTTACTTTAGTCATCATCCGGTGTAGATTACTCCCATAAAGTTGGGAAGGCCGACGGGGCAGTAAGATCCCCAGATACACAAAATGATTGTCTGCCCATTTTAAAGGGAACTCCCGCAGCCAGGTCCCCCGCAGCTGTCCTGAGATGTCCAAGACTTCGGACTTTTCTTCGTTAATACGAAAGCCTGCGAACTGCCCGAAAATCCGGAACTCCCGTAGTAGATTGGGCAACGATGTCTCAGGCGATAGCAGATGGACCAAGAGGTCATCTGCAAAGGCGGAAATCCGAAAGTCGTAAGTCCCGATACGTACCCCACGTATCTCGCGAGACCCTGCCACCTTTTGCAGAAGGGGGTCCAGTGCCAAGACAAAAAGGAGTGGAGATAAGGGGCACCCCTGACGGGTCCCACGCTGCAACGAAAAGGTTTCGGACAGTACCCCATTACACATAATCGCGGCCGTCGGATCCGCATATAAACTTGCAACCATTTTACAGAACCCCGGCCCTATGCCATATCGCGGAAGGAGAAACATCAGATATTGCCAGTCAACCCGGTCAAAAGCATTTTCCGCGTCAAAGCTAATTAATAGGGACGGCAAATGTTTATGCCAGACCCACTCCAAGGAGGTGAGAATGTTACGCAAATTCCGTACGGCGTAGCGGTCCTTGACAAATCCTACTTGAGATTCATGCAATAGCTGCCCCAGATATCCCGCCAGGCGATCAGCCATGATTTTAGCCAGTAACTTAAGGTCAAAGTTAAGCAGCGAGATGGGACGATAGGACGCTGCCTGCAGAGGGGGTCTTTGGCAGGTTTCGGAATGAGTACAATATGGGCATGGTTACTCCCCCAGCGAAAGTACCCCTGCTGCGCTCGCCAGTTATGCACCGCGACTAAAGTAGGGGAAAGGAGCTCATTTAAGATCTTATAAAATTCAGCACCAAGCCCATCGGCTCCAGGGGATTTGTAACAGCTAGCCTTAGAGATGGCCGTTTGCATCTCTGCCACAGTAATTGGCAGATCCAACTGTGCCTTTTGCCCCTCCGACAATTGAGGCAACTCTAATTGCTCCAAATAGTCTATCATCTGCGACGAGGAGGGTGATTCCGCTGTGTACAACTGCTGAAAAAAGGACCGAAAAATGCGCGCTATAGCCGGGCTCTCCCGATGGAGCATCCCTTGATCATCCCTAAGCGCGGGCACCAACCGCGAGCCCCGAGGGCCACGGAAACAACGAGCCAGCAACTTCCCCGGTCGATCACCGTGACGGTAGAGCTGATAACGGTAATACAACACAGACTTCTTGGCGCGTTGGTGTAAAAGTTCATTAAGCTCCGTCTGACTTTCCCACACCCGCCGTTTGAGCCCCGGCGAGGGAGTGTGCGCCCATTGGCGTCGCAGTTTCGTAACCATTTTTTCCAAGCGAATGATACGTTCCGCTAGCAATCTGCGCTTCCGAGCCAGATAGCCAATAATATCCCCGCGCAGAACAACTTTCGCCGTCTCCCAAACCAACTCAGGGTCCCCCTGATGGATACGGTGATCAGCCTCGAAGTCCCGCCATCGCTGCTGAAGAAAGGAACGAAATGACAGATCTCCATAGAGCTCCAGGGGAAATCGCCAGCACGAGGTCCGGGGGGTAGTCCCGGTCCAATGGAGCTCCAGCCATATAAGCGCGTGATCCGATATCTCTATGGGCCCTATCTGTGCATCTTGGACTTTTGCAAACAATCCCGTAGAAATCAACAAGTAGTCAATACGCGCACTAGAACCGTGTGCCCGAGATTGATGTGTATAGTCCTTTTCCGCGGGGTGTAATAACCTCCAGGGGTCCACCAACCCCAGTCGGGAACCAAGCCCTAACAACGCACGAGTCGACTGCAGTCTATCCCGAGTCCCCCCTCCACGCGACGTATCGAGCGCCACATCCATAACCCCATTGAAATCTCCTCCCAGGATTAAAGGGAGCTCTGGCAGTGTCTCTACCTTAGATGCTAAACGGGAATAAAAGTTCAGGTCCAAAACATTCGGGCAATATAAATTGCCTAAAATAACAGGTTGCCCCTCCAACTTCCCCTGCAAAATAATAAATCTACCCGCGGAGTCGCCAAGTTCTCGCTCAACCTCCAGGCGTATTCGCTTATGTATCAAAAGTACTACTCCCCCCTTCTTCCCTAGGGCGGGGGAACCCCATACCTGCCCCACCCACTCTCTACACAGCTTACGGTGCTCCTCGGCCGTCTGGTGGGTCTCCTGAAGCATAGCAATGTCCACCTTCCGCCTAGCCAAGGCTTGCAGAACTTTAGAGCGTTTGATCGGGCTACCCAGGCCGCATACATTCCAGGATACTATCTTAAGAGGCATTAAAAATTTGCAGCGTAGCACTTCTAAACCCGCTCAAGAACTTCGAGGGTGCCCCCCCAGCCTGAGGCTCCCCCGTGTGTACCTGTTCGTATCCCTTCAAGGGCAAGTATGCTTGGTCATGGGCGTGATGTAATCCCGGAGTCCCCACCCCTTTCCCCCCCCCAACCCCTCCCCAACTCCCCCCCCCTCCCACCTCCCTCAATCTCAGTATCTTCTACTCTCCCTCGACGAGGTAGAATAGACACCACACCTGGAGATCAGTGAGTGCGTATGGTCTCCTCCAGCCTCTGTACTTAGGCACTCAACTACTGCTCTCAAGGTCGCACCACTATTATTAACAATACACAATACTATTAGGTAGTCAATCCCAGCAACCCAGCCCCCGGGGTAAAATGCACAATCAAGGAGCACCAACAGCCCAACTTCAAGCACAGGGAAAATTATATAAAATATAAAAGATACAAAAGTATGCGCAGAAAGCCCCCCAGGTGTGAGCTCCCCCCCCCCCAAGCCACCCACAGGAGGACACCCCCCTCCCCCAGGACCCCGAGCCACACCCCCCCCCCCCCCAGACCCATTCCCCTGAGCTAAGAATAACAGGCCGGTAAGTGTAGGCCATCCCCTGCGCACTCCCAGACCTATGTATAAGGCAGTGCCACTTTCGCGGGAATCCGTTCCTTGTCCCTCTACCACAGGCCCGGCGCAAAACCCAAAGAGGGGGGAAGAAAAAGGAAAAGAGGGGGGGAGGAGGCCACCCCTCAAGACAACCCCCCCCCCCCCGCCCCCTCCCCAATACCTCGGGAGAGGCCTCCATCCTGTATCCCGGAATGAGTACAACCCCAGGGCCAAGGAAGGAGACAAAGAGTAAAAGAAAACCCCCATGCAACAACAGTAAAGCAGAACCACCTAAACCATAACCGATCAAAGAAAAAGCACTTCAGAGAAAACACAGTGCACCAACTTAGCAGGCAAATGTCCGTTCCGGGGACTACGCTGTCCACCCGGACTGCAGCTTAACGCCTTCCGCAGTCGGGCGCACTCCAGGTGGCAGACTGGGATCCGCCGGTAGTAAAGGTTCACGACGCCCGCAGAATGCCAGCACTCCGCCACAAATGTCACCCGGAGAAAGGCCACGTGGTCGGACACACATTCCCAGCAGGTCATGAAGGGGCAGGAGGCCCTAAGGGTCACGGCTGGTATGAGACACCCCTCTCACCACCGGTGAAGCAGAAAAAAGAATGAAGTTGCAGAACAGTTCAGGTTCGAGGCAATGAGTGTCGCTCCTCTCCACCAAGGCCTTCGACGTAGGGGCCTGCTTCCGCTGCGGAATTAAAGATGCGGTGGGTCCCCTCATGGAACACGTGCAGCTTCGCAGGGTACTGCACGGAGAATTTAGCGTGCACACTGATCAATTTTTGGCAGAGTGGAGCGTAGGCTCTCCGCTGCTGGCTAACTGCTGCCGAGTAATCCTGAGCAAAGCGGAGCTTCAGGTTCTCATGCAGGATCTCACCCTGCCGCCTAGCAGCCTGCAATATAGCTTCCTTTTGAGGGTACTGTAAGAATTTTGCAAGCACCACTCGCGGCCGAGAGTCCCGCACTTGCCTACCTCCCACTCGGTGCGCTCTCTCAATGATCAGTTTACCCTGGTCTTCGATACTCGGAAAGAGCTGGGGAAGCAGGGACTCCAAGTATTGTTTAAGGTCCTTATCTGCCACTGAGTCCGAGATGCCCATCACTCGCAGGTTATTCCGCCTGGAGCGGTTTTCCAGATCGTCCATTTTGAGCTCGTGCTCGCAGTTGAGCTTGCATCGTCTGCACAGTTTGAGTTAGGGTCTCCAGGCCATCTTCGGCCTTCCCGATACAGTCTTCCGCATCCTGGAGTCGGTTTCCCAGGGCACCCACCAATTCTTGCAGGGTATCCATTTTTCCGTGTAATGCTGTAAATTGCGTGGATAGTGCCTCCGCCACTGCTGCAGAGACCTCCTCTAAGAAGGCTGGTGATGTCGGCAATCTCGGCATGGTCACAGCTTCAGCCATTTTAGGCGCCGGTGTGCCACGATCCTTCTCTCTCCTAGTTGCTTTTGCAGCGGCAGCCATCCTTTCCGTGAGATCCCCAAGCAGTTTCGGCCAGATATCGGTATTATGAACAGGTTAGTAATGCTGATAACTTGATTCCGGCTCTTTAAACGGCAATAAATGCCCGGTTAGGCTGAAGGAGACCGGAGCGCAAGCAGTACCCGACTGCTTCCCTCACCGCATCACGTGATCTCTCCAATAGTTCCTTTTTTTCTACATGTTTGTAGCACTGCCTCCTTCTGTGGAAACCTCAGGAACTTTGCCAGTACTATACGAGACCGGCCATCTCCTGACGGTCTGGGCCCCACTCTATGAGCTCTTTCAATTTGGACCCGGTCCCCATCTTCTCCGCCCTCCAGAATCTGTGAAACCAGTTTTTCCAAGTAGGGCTTTAACTGCAGGTCCAAAATGTTGTCAAGGATTCCCAAGAAGCGCAGGTTGTTACACCGAGACCTGTTTTCCAGGTCAGCTAACTTGGCCTCCTGTGCCTGTAGCACTGCCTTCATGTGGCCTACCTCCTGCTGCAGCTCCGTCACATTTTCCTCCGTCTGCCCAATCCGATTTTCAGCCTCCTGAACTCTGCTGCCCAAGGCTCCCATCGAGGCCTGCAGAAAGTCCATTTTGCCGTTCAGCGCATCAAACTATGAGGAGAGTGCCCCCACTACCACCAGCGCGATCTCCTCCACTAGCTCCGGTGCGGCCGTTGCTCGGGGCATCTGAGGCAGCTCTGCCATTTTAGGCTGCATGGCAGGCTTTTCTTTCTCTCGGCATCCTGCTTTCACCGCCGCTGCCATACCTTCCGCCTCCGCTTATCTTCCCGCCGCACTACAGCTTCTGTGCCTCGTATGTGCAGCCTGTTACTGCTCAAAAATGGCGTTTTTACCAGTGCGGGGGGGGGAGGGCCCGGAGCTAGAGCGGCACACGTCCACCCGGGCTCACCACATCACGTGACTCCGAGCACATGTTATTAGCGCATCCTGAGTTTGTGAAGCTGGGTTGTTAGCGACGCATGAGACACACATTATTGATGCGGATGCATGCCACCTTCTATAAATTGCTGCTTGCTGTGAGGAAAGTGGGAAGTTCCATCACTGTGTTCCAGTTTCTTCAGTTCCTGCATGAGGCTTTTGATGCACTTTTAGAGGGCCATCGCCCTTCTTGTAACAGGGGAGACAGTTACCCTGGCCTTGTCATCTTCACTGCAGGAGGCAGCGGGCATGGTGGTGAAGGATGTTCTCCAGGCCTTGGACTTGAGCTTTAGCTCTGTGAACTGCTCCCCATTTCCCCCAGCTGGTGATGGGGCACAGGCTGACAGGGAGCTCCCAATTCCCGGCTTGTTCTCAGAATTCTTTCATTCTTCAGCAAGCTTGGTCCTTCTGGCAAGACATTTCAGACCCCGGTGTCTCTGGGTAATTTTGCGCTCTCTCTTTGCTCAGTTGGAAGAGAGTCCTGTGACACAGGGTAGTCAAAGTCTGGCCTGTGCTCTGTAGTCTGTGTGATCTCAGCGGAGATGGAGTCCGGAGGTTCAGACAGTCTTCTGTGCCAGAGGTCCAGAGGGTAGCTCAGCCAACTCTAGAAGGACAACAATTTTGAAGGTGACATATCTTCTCCTCCTGAGGATCAGGACGATCCTTCTATTATCCGCCTGTTCAGGAAGAAGGAACTGGCAACATTGATTGCTTGGATGTCTTCCGTACTGGTCTTCAAGTGACAGAAAGGATGCTGCAGGTACACCCCCCTCTTGCAGAGGGTGCAGGAGTCTACTAAGACCTTCACTAAAAGGAGCAGTTGCCAAGATTAAAGACTGTGATAAGGAAGCTTATCATAGCTCAGGAAGGAGTTATAGAAAAGGTGAAGTGTCTCTGAACAAGCAACCTGTCAGTTCTGGTAGAAATAAGAAAACAGAATTTTCCCATAAAAGACTACCAGTCCCAGAATGCACCAGGTTTCCAACAGCCATTAGAGAAGCTGAAGTGGGGAAACGTGTGTTCAATCAGGAGGGCTATGAGGTAATCCCTAAGCACTCATCTCAAAGGGCAGGGCCTGATTCAGCACAGCTGCGCTGTATTAGGGCGGAGCACTCATCTAGGCATAATAAAGATAGAGTTTATTCTACAGAGAATGATCCTCATTATCCTGAGAATCAGCTTGAACTTGATCATCAGTTTCATCTGAAGGATCATCAGAAGCAGAAGCCAAACCGGACGGACAGAGAGGGCAAGAAACCCTTTTGGAGAAAGAAGAGAAAAGCCTTTGAGAGGTCTAAAGGAGTCCAGAGCAGTACGTATACTGGAAGGCATTCCAAGGGCCAGCATACACCATTGGACTGGGGAAAGCCAGAGGAATGGTGCTGCAGAGCTAGGAATCTCCAGACGGTACCTGTGAGAGAGACGGCTACACGTGGAAGGGTCCCTAGGACCCGTGCCAGAAGGTATGTGAAGAGAGATCCAGTGTCCAGGGATCTGGATTGGAAGGCTGGACATAAGAACTGGACTACATACTGGCCAGGCTATATAGAGAGGAACTCTAACAGCAGTGGAAGCTCAGGTATGAACACTGATCTATGCCCTAGCTATAACCTTGAAAGACAGCAGGGAAACAAGTATTCTCCTGAAAGTGCTCCATTGAGAGATTCATCTGTGCCAATCCATGATATTGAACCCATGCTTGTTGAAGAAGGGGGAATAATAGCAGATGAAGATTCTGTTTACATGGACTGCTCTCTGTCTAAACTCCTTTGGTAACTTTCTGTTACAAAGTACAGCAACCATCACAAAGAAATACAAACTTGTTCTTTAATCTACTCAGAAAAGCTCCTGAAGCAGGATTTGACTCAGACAGTAGAAAGCAAGCCAGCTAAGGGGTTTCAGCTGGATAACTGCTAGCAATTGAGCCTTACCTAATTGCTTGTGAGCTAGGAGAGAATCACTTCTGAATCTATGTGGGAAGTTATCAGAAGTTAACCTGAAAAGAACAGTTTTTTTCTTTCTTTGTGGCTTTTCGTTTGTTGTTTGATATATGCTAAGAAAACATTAGCTAATGCCTGACAAGTTTGAATGTTGTTTTCCTGATTTTGATTTTGTTTTTCCAAGTTAAACACTGGAAGCAAGTAACCTGATTTATGTGCTACCAAGCATATCTGTGTTGGGAGAAATAACCCCATAAATAAATATCTTATTGGCTTTAACACTTGAGCACAACTAAATTATTGTCAGCAGCTGTGTCTGGTGTGAATGAACTGCATTGCCCACAATCCCTTGCAAATCATATAGATATATGCACTTGCCAAGACTGTGAAGATTCTCACCCAGGCAGCCGTCTGACAAGACTTACATCAAGCTTGAGTGTTGTTGAAAAATACTATCCTGGAAGCCCAGACCAGCTGAATTCCACGCTTTAAGAAAAGTGGAAGGAAGTCAAAAAAACTGCCAGCATGGTTTAAAGGTGAGGTCAGAGAAGCTGCTGTTGCCAAAAAAGCATCTTTCAGGAAATGGAAAAAGGAGTCAAATGATGAAAACTGGAAACAGCACAATTACTGGCAAGTTAAATGAAAGGCATTAATAAAGCAGGCAAAGGGAGATTTTGAGAAGAAACTTGCTGCGGAAGCAAAAACGCGAAATGAAGACTTTTTCAAGTACATTCGTAGCAAAAAAACCTGTGAGAGAGTCAGTTGGTCCATTAGATGATAGAGGGGTTAAAGGGGCACTAAGAGGTGACAAGGCGATAGCGGAGAGACTGAATGAATTCTTTGCTTCGGTCTTTACTGAGGATGTAGGGATGTTATCCATGACTGAAGTGGTATTTAAAGGTGCGGAAGAATTGAAGGAAATATCGATACATCGGGAAAATGTATTACAACTATTTAATAAACTGAAGAGTAGCAAATCACCTGGACTGGATGATATACATCCAAGGGTGTTAAAAGAACTGAAATATGAGATTGCAGACCTGCTATTAGTAATCTGTGAACTATCATTAAAATCATCTGTAATAACCTGAAGATTGGAGGATGGTCAATATAACGCCAATTTTCAAAAAGGGTTCCGGGGTGATCCGGGAAACTACAGACTGGTGAGCCTGACGTCAGTACCGGGAAAAATGGTAGAAACCATCATAAAGAACAACATTGCTGAACATGTAGATAGTCATGGCTTAATGGGAGACAGCCAACATGACTTTAGACAAGGAAGATCTTGTCTTACTAATCTGCTATGTTTCTTTGAAGGTGTGAATAAACAGGTAGACAAAGGTGAGTCAGTTGATATAGTGTATCTGGACTTTCAGAAAGCCTTTGACAAGGTCCCCCATCAGAGACTTTTGGCAAAACTAAAGAGTCATGGGATAAGAGGCAGTGTACTATTGTGGATCAGGAACTGGTTAAAAGATAGAAAGCAGAGGGTACGGCTAAATGGCCAATTTTCCCAATGGAGAAAGGTGAATAGTGGTGTACCTGTCAGACGGCTGCCTGGGTGAGAATCTTCACAGTCTTGGCAGGTGCATATATCTATATGATTTGCAAGGTATTGTGGGCAATGTAGTTCATTCACACCAGACACAGCTGCTGACAATAATTTAGTTGTGCTCTTGGGTAAAGCCAATAAGATATTTATTTATGGGGTTATTTCTCCCAACACAGATATGCTTGGTAGCACATAAATTAGGTTACTTGCTTTCAGTGTTAACTTGGAAAAACAAAGTCAAAATCAGGAAAACAACAAATGAAAAGCCACAAAAAAAGAAACAAACTGTTCTTTTCAGGTTAACTTCCGATTACTTCCCACATAGATTCAGAAGTGATTCTCTCCTAGCTCACAAGCAATTAGGTAAGGCTTAATTGCTAGCAGTCATCCAGCTGAAACCCCTTAGCTGGCTTGCCTTCCACTGTGTGGGTCAAATCCTGCTTCAGGAGCTTTTCTGAGTAGATTAAAGAACAAATTTGTATTTCTTTGTGATGGTTGCTGTACTTTATAACAGAAAGTTACCAACGGAGTTTAGACAGAGAACAGTCCATATAAATAGGATCTTCATCTGCTATTATTCCCCCTTGTTCAACAAGCATGGGTTCAATATCATGGATTGGCACAGATGAATCTCTCAATGGAGCACTTTCAGGAGAATACTTGTTTCCCTGCTGTCTTTCAAGGTTATAGCTAGGGCATAGATCAGTGTTCATACCTGAGCTTTCATTGCTGTTAGAGTTCCTCTCTATATAGCCTGGCCAGTATGTAGTCCAGTTCTTATGTCCAGCCTTCCAATCCAGATCCCTGGACACTGGATCTCTCTTCACATACCTTCTGGCACGGGTCTTAGGGTCCCTTCCACGTGCAGCCGTCTCCCTCACAGGTAGCGTCTGGAGATTCCTAGCTCTGCAGCACCATTCCTCTGGCTTTCCCCAGTCCAATGGTGTATGCTGGCCCTTGGAATACCTACCAGTATACGTACTGCTTTGGACTCTTCTAGACCTCTCAAAGGCTTTTCTCTTCCTTCTTCCAAAGGGTCTCTTTCCCTCTCTGTCCGTCCGGTTTGGCTTCTGCTTCTGATGATCCTTCAGATGAAACTGATGATCCTTCTCTGGATATCCAAGGTGATCATGAAGATCCTGAAGATGGTCATCTGTAGAATAAACTCTACTCTTATTCTGCTTAGATGAGTGCTCCTCCCTAACACAGCGCAGCTGTGTTGAATCAGGCCCTGCCCTTTGAGATGAGTGCTTAAGGATTACCTCATAGCCCTCCTGATTGAACACACATTTCCCCACTTCAGCTCCTCTAATTGCTGTTGGAAACCTGGTGCATTCTGGGACTGGTAGTCTTTTATGAGAAAATTCTGTTTTCTTATTTCTACCAGAACTGACAGGTTGCTTGTTCAGAGTCACTTCACCTTTTCTATAACTCCTTCCTGAGCTATGATAAGCTTCCTTATCACAGTACCCCAGGGATCTGTGCTGGGTCTGCTGCTTTTTGACATATTCATAAATGACCTAGAAAAGGGAATAACGAGTGAGGTTATCAAATTTGCAGATGAGACAAAACTATTCAATGTTGTTAAAACCCATGAGGATTGTGGAAAATTGCAAGATAAATTGGAAGCCTGGGCATCAAAATGGCAGATGAAATTTAAGTGGACAAGTCTAAAGTTATGCACCTAGGGAAGAACAACCCAAGCTATAGTTAAACGATGCAAGGTTCCACATTAGGAACCACCACCCAGGAAAAAGATTTAGGCGTCATTGTGGATACCATGTTAAAACCCTTGGCCCAGTGTGCAGCGGTGGCCAATAGAGCAAATAGAATGCTAGGTATCATAAGGAAAGGAATGGAAAATAAAACAAAAGATATTATAATGCCTCTGTATCATTCCATGGTGTGACCGCACCTTGAATATTGTGTGCAATTCTGGTCACCGTATCTTAAAAAGGATATAGTGTTATTAGAAAAGGTTCAGAGAAGAGCCACCAAAATGGTAAAGGGGATGAAAGGATACCCTCATAAAGAAAGGCTAAAAAGGTTAGGGCTCTTTAACCTGGAAAAGAGAAGGCTGAGGGGAGATATGATAGAAGTCTATAAATTAATGAACGGAGTGGAACAGGTAAACATAGATCGGTTGTTTACATTATCAGAATATAGAGAGACACGGGGACATGCAATGAAGCTACAGGGTAAACTATTTAAGACAAGAGAAAATATCTTTTCACTCAACTTGTAATCAAACTCTGGAATTTGTTACCGAAGGATGTAGTAAAGGCTGTTAGTGTAGCTGGGTTTAAAAAAAGGTTTGGACCAAGTTCCCGGAGGAAAGGTCCATAAACCATTATTAAAAAGGGATCCAGGATATCAATGCTTGACCCAATACAAGCATTGTGGAACCTGTGTCTTTTGGGGAATCTGCTAGGTACGTATGACCTAGATTGGCCACTGTTGGAAACAGGATACTGGGCTTGATGGACCTTGGTCTGACCCAGTATGGCATATCTTATGATCTTATTTTCACCTTTTGGAGGTGTTCAGAGTATAGTCTGTTTAGAGTGAGACTTGCTTGATTCTCCACTGAAAGGGATCAGGGTTATGAAGAAGGGCTACACCCTGCCTCAAGAAGATTGCACTGCATGTTTCAGCATACTTCAGGTGGACGCGCCTGTGCGGGTGGTCACGAAGCAGACAATCATCCCTCTGGAAGATAATGTAGCTGCAACAAGAAGAAATAAAAAAGGGAAAAAGACGACCATTTGGATCGCAAGATGGCAGCTCATCTGAAGTGTTTGCGTCTTCCAGTTAGTAGTTTGTGCAGGTCTGATGACTCAAGCTTTTCTTTCATGGGTTCTGTTGCTCCCTCTGAATGGTTCCTCTGTCCTGGATTTGGCAGAAGCCTTCTGTTGAACGCTTGTGTGCCTTAGTTTGCTTGGTAGCTAAAAATATTGTGCAGTATTGGTTGTGGCAATCACCACTTAGCACAGACTCTGCTTCTGAGCCCCAGTGTTTCCCGCATGCTTTAAGGCAAACCTATGTTTGGGGAGGACTTGAAGAAGCTGGTTAAGAATTTGGATGAGTCCTAGCCTCACTGCCTCTCAGAAGAATAGGGCCCAGAGGCCTGGGAAATGGACGAAACGTCTTCTTCCTCCTCTGTCTCTGCCTGTTATCTTCATTCCCAATACCTGGATCCTTGCAGTTCTCAGGATCCCTGTCTCTATCACCTAGGAATACCCACTTTGATACTTATTCAGGTTTTCTGTCCTGGACTCTGGGGCTTGCAGGAACCAAGGGGGTTGTCACCTCCAAAAGTTCCTCCTTCTTTCTAGGGCAGTGACAGTTAAGGCTCATTCCAGGATGCCTTCAGTGGGCGGCAAGTTGTGTTTCTTCTACCAGGAGTGAACTTAGGTTTTAGAGGTTCACTGGTTGCTAGACACCATATGACATGGCTATGTTATGGAATACAGAGAACCTATCCTGGATGCCTTTGTCAGCTCAGCGTGTGACTCTGCGGCCCAGAGGGTTGCCATTCAATCTACACTGGAAATATTGCTCAGTCTGCAGGCAGTTACTCTGGTCTGCTGAATGGGGCAATGGCCAGTATTCCATTTCTGTTGTGGTGCAAAGAGGGATGGGTTCTTCCATCCCATTCTCTCGTCCTCATGGAGGTCATCACCCACCTGCAAGCAATGTACTTCCATATGGAGATTTTGACTGATCCAGGCAGTGCATTGTGGGGAGTCTTCTCATGTCCCTCAATCGGGCTGAGGCCTCTTTCCATATTGCTATCCACAGCCAATATTGTACAATATTTTTAGCCACCAAGCAACACCACCTCCACTTCACCTTTCTCTGCTTTCATCTTCAGGTTACCACGCTCTCCTTGGATCTTCCACTGCTCTGGGGACATTCTCAAAGGTCATGGTGGTTGTGGCTTTGGCTCTGAGGTGTGAGGGGATCTGTGTTCACCCATATCTGGATAACTGGCTCACCTGAGCCAGTTCACATTCTGACACATGTCTGTTGGCCCAAGTGGTGCAATTCCTGGAGAGCCTCAGTTGGGTGATCAACTGTAGGAAGAATCCTCTGCAGCCTTCCCAATCACTGGAATTCCTGGCGTATGAGTTGATGCTCACATGGGCAGAGTTTCCTGCACAAAGAGAAAGCAAGAAGATTACAGTTTCTGCTGGCAGCCCTCGGGCAACAAGCAGCTCCCAGGGTTTGGGATTTCCTACAAATTTCAGATGGATGGCAGCTTCCAATCTAAATGGTTCTTGGGCACGCACTCACATGCGACCACTACGTGTCCTTGATGTTCTGCTGATCTCCGAGCTCTCATGATTTTGAGGCCTACCTCCCCCTCTATGCCTCTGGGCAATCCTTTGTGGCTCCTCCTGTTGACATATGTCAGCCTGAATAATGGGGGAGCCCATTGTGAGGGTCGAATGGCTAAGGGCTATTGGAAAAGCTGGGAAGCAGCATGACCACTCAACTAACTCGAGGCAAGGGCCTTTAACTAGGCCTTGCTACACATCAAGCCCTTGGTTAGGGTGCTCTCAGATAGTGCCATGGTGCTACTGTATGTCAACCAGCAAGTGACCATGAAAGAGTGCCAGAGTATCCCTGGGGGGTGATCCTCCTGTTCTCCGGGAACAAGCAGGAAGTTAGTCCTCACATACAGGTGACATCGGCGCAAACTGAGCCTGCTCAATAACCTTTCTCCAGCTTTCAAAGAAAGCCTTTGGGAAATGCACCACATATGCATGGTCCCCTTCCCGTCTAAAGGTTCTATCTTGCCTCAGTCTCCCATTTTCCACAGAGCCCATCGGATATGTGTCTGTTCGCCCCCCCCTCTCGCCCCCCCCCCCCCCCCCGGAAAAAGTTGGTGATTTTTTTGTCTTTCATTTTTGCTTTCTCCGGTCGTGTACTGGTCTCTTCTCACCCCTGAGCCTGCTTGCCTCAGCATTGTATTCTGAGGTTCTTTTCTTCTATTTTTTGATCGGCACGGGTTCGTGCCTTTTTCCAGGAACAAGCAGGAAAGCTAGTCCTCACATATGGGTGATGATGACGGAGCCCACGTGGATCCACTCCCATCTTTCAAAGAAAGCCTTTGGGAGTTACACCATGTGTGGTCACGTTCCCGCCCAAAGGTGCCATCATGCCTCAGTCTTTCTTTTTCCGCAGAGCCCTGCAGGCGTGTTGTCTGTGCACCCCAGACAAAGTAGATTTTTTTGACCCATTCTTCAGGTTTTTTTGCTTTTCTCGAGTGCATCTGTTCGATCACTTTTCTGCCACCTGAATCTCCCCCTTCGGTGCTATGGTTTTTGCTCAGGTAATTTTCTTCTTTTTGTGTTTCTTTTTGGCCTGCGGGGTTTTCTACTCACGGCCTAGCTGGTCAAGACATCTGAGTTTGATCTCACGGGTCTTGTTTTCCCCACTGTATCCTCAACCAGCGTTTTCAAGCAGTGTGGCAAGTGCAACCACACGATGTCCTGTATGGACTGCCACAGCACCTGCATTAAGTGCCTTGGGGCAGACCACAATAGGTCTTCCTGCCCGCTTTGCCTTTTCATGTTGGCTAAGACCCAGAAGGAACGCAAAAGGCAGCAGGGGGAGTTGGTAGGTCTGGCTCAGGTTCGGCATTTTGACGGAATCCCTGCCTTTAGTGCTGGCGTCTGGCAACTTGGCATCACGTGTCCAGGCTCGCTCTGAGCCCAGAGGTCATCGGGCATCAGAGTTATCCTCAGAGGATCTCCCCTGCGCATCGGAGGCTTTGTCGAAGACCAACCCAGGTTCGGTTGGTAAGTCTGCTGCGACTCGACTGCAGAGCCCTCAACGCAATGTGGGAGACGACGGACAGGAGCCCCCATCGAAGCAACCTCAGAGAGACAAGTCTCCTGTGGCATCGAGGGTTCAACGTGATCCCACCAACTGCATCACTATATGGGATTCCCCAACCAGGGACCCAACATTGATCTCGACGTCCTCAGAGCTGGTGCAGGCGGCGGAGCCATCTGGCATCGAGGTCAGGATGGCGACCCTCAAATGCAGTTTCTCTGCGTTCTTGGAGGAACAACGGGGTCTGACTCCCGGTCACTCCAGGTCATCAGTGCCCCACACAGGGGGACTTCCTTGATGAGAATCTCCCTGGAAGATGCTCCCCCCCCCCCATCCTCGAGGGGGTGGCAAGGTCAGTGCCAAAGCTGTCGGTGACCGACACGATGCCGCCGGACCACCAACATTGCGAGTCGTCGACGCTGGGTCAGTCCGAGGACCACGGGGCACTTGCCAACTCCTCTGCCTCTGAGTCGGCATGGGAGACGAACAAAGAATCCCCCGGGACATCCCCACCGACCTTTCTCTGCCAAAGATGCATATACCCACATCCTGTCCCTATCCAAAGCACTGTCAGTACCTTCAGGTGTTCACCAAATGCCTGACGGTCATGACTGCTGGCCTCCAGCTCCTCGGAGTGTTTGTGTTCCCATATCTGGATGACTGGCTCGTGCGGGTCAGCATGCCGGATGAAGTGTGCAATGCGATGCAGCGCACTCTAGGACTACTGCAGCACCTGGGCTTTGTGATGAACTTCCCGAAGTCTCACCTCTCCCCCATGCAGTGCATGGAGTTGATCGGGGCTAGACTCCACCTGGGTAAGGACCTTCCTGCCCCTGGATCGGGCACAGCGCTTTGCCGCCCTAGCGTGGGAGATACAGAGCCGCACACCAGTGACAGCCTGGATGATGCTCCGCCTCTTGGGACACATGGTGTCCACCATCCACATGACCCTTTTGCCCACCTGCGCAGGCTAGGGGGCGCACGCATCGGGCCACCTAGAGGACCACATCCAGGTCACACTGGCCTTAGCAACCTCTCTGACCTGGTGGCAGGACCATCTTAAACTCTGAGCCGGCCTGCCCTTCCAGGCCCTGCCAGTGCAGCGCATCCTTACAACGGACGCATCAAAGATGGGCTGGGGGGGCCCACTGTGATCACCTGCAGTCGGAGGACCCATGGTCACCAGAGGAGAGTGCTTCGCAGATCAACCTGCTGGAACTCCGGACAGTCTATCATGCCCTGCGGGTCTTCCAGGACCATCTGGAAGGACAGGTGATTCAGGTCCAGACAGACAACCAGGTAACGATGTTTTACATCAACAAGCAGGGGGGCATGGGATCCTGGGATCCTACCACTTCTGTGGGGAGGCGGTGCGCCTCTGGAACTTTGCGGCAGGGAAGAATATCTCCCTCAAGGCAGTGTACTTGCTGGGCCAGGACAGTACACTGGATGACTGCCTGAGCCACATTCTACAATCCCACAAGTGGCAGCTGAACCTGATCGTATTAGGGGAGGTCTTCCTGAAATTGACCTTTTCACCAGTCCAGAAAACGTACAACTACCACGCTTCTGCTCTCGGACGTCGATCTGGAATCGGGAGGCAGAGGATGCATTGCTCCTCCCTTGGTTCAGGGTATTCTGTATGCATTTCCACCAATGTCCCTGGTGCCGCGAGGCCTCCTCAAAATCCAAGTGGAGGTGGCCTCCATTGTCTTCATTGCACCCAGGTGGCCCAGGCAGCCCCAGGGGGACCCCTGGCCATTGGGGAATATCCCAGACCTGCTGTCCCAGAAGGAAGAGATGTTGCAACACCCCAACCTCCAGTCCCTGGCAGGCGCTGATGGCCTGGATGCTGAGAGGCTAGCCATTGCGCATCTCTGCCTCCCTCTGTCGGTGGCTGATGTCTTGCTGGCCTCGCATAAGGACTCTACGTGACGGGCTTATGTCTTCAAGTGGTGCAGATTTTGTCTCTGGTCTGTGGGAGAAGGCCGTAACCCTTTCTCCTGCGCAGTGGTGGAAATATTACGATACCTCTTGCATCTGTCAGGGGCTGGCCTGAAGTCCAACTCGGTCAGAGTTCATCTCTATGCCATCTCGGCTCACCACCACGAGGTGGATGGCCAGGCCATGTCAGTACACCCCTTGGTGAGCTGGTTCTTGCGGGGCCACCTCCTCTCACGGTCTCCAGTCCGCCCACCACCAGTGGCGTAGGACCTCAGTGTGGTGCTAGGAAAGCTCATGGCCCCAACTTTTGAGCCACTGGCTACCTGCCATTTCAAGTACCTCTCATGGAAGGTCGTGTTTCTGGAGGTGCTCACCTCTGCCAGGTGCATGAGTGAACTACAGGCCCTGGTGGCACATGTGCCTTACACTAGGTTCCACAGGAACTGGGCCATCCTTCGGACGCACCCTAGGTTTTTGCCAAAGGTGGTCTCTGCATTCCATTTGAACTGGGAGGTGGTGCTACCCACCTTTTTTCCCAGGCCTCCAGGGCGGAAGCCTTTCTGCATATGCTAGATTGCAAGTGCGCCCTGTTCTACATCCAGAGGACACAACCTCATCACCGGTCAATGCAGCCTTTTATCTCATTCGACCCCAGTTGTCTTGGGATCGCAGTTTCCAAGTGCACCTTCTCTCATTAGGTGGCCGAGTGCATCTCTTTCACCTATCAACAGGCGGGGCTCTCTCTGCCGCATCATGTGACAGCTCACAATGTGCATGCCATGGCGGACAGCCTGCGGTCGGTATCCTTGCTGGAAATCTGTCGGTCCGCCACCTGGTCATCTGTGAACACCTTTGCTGCGCCTTCTGTTTGGAGGAGATCTCCCAAAGGGATATAGTGCCTTTGGTCAGGCCATATTCAGTCACCTCTTTGGGGAATAAAGCAGCTCCTTCCCTCCAGCCCTCTGTGTCCAGGCTACCAGAGTGGAGATTGCATCTTTGATGCTGCTGCTGCAGTGTTAGACTTCCAGCCAACCAGCACCCCCTGCTGCCCTATATGGTCTGCTTTTTGGGTCGTCTGTGGCTTTTACAGGTTTTTTTTGTAGCCTGTAGCTTGGGAGTCCTATATGTGAGGACTGACTTCCTGCTTATTCCCGGAGAAAGTGTAGTTACTCACCTGTAAAGTGTTCTCCGGGGACAGCAGGAATCAGTCCTCAAAACCCTCCCTTCTCCCTGTGGAGTTGTTTTTCTCTTTTTGCCATCTTGTACTATGATATCATACTGAGGCAAGATGGCACCTTTGGGTGGGAGGATGACCGCGCATGTGCAGTGTAACTCCCAAAGGCTTTCTTTGAAAGCTGGGGAATGGATCCGCACAGACTCCATTTGCACCAATGTCACCCATATGTGAGGACTGATTTCTGCTGTCCCTGGAAAACACCTGATCTCCAGGAACAAGCAGGGATGTAGTCTTCACATATGGGTATCGTCGGTACCGACGGAGCCTGTGCGGGAACGCTCCCCAGCGTCCAATTAGAAAGCTTTTGGGAGCATCCCACAGCACCTGCGTGCTGCCTTCCCGCCTTTCCCAACTGCCTCTCTTCACTTCTTCATTTTCCGCAGAGCCAGCAGGTCGTTGTTCCTGTCACCGCAGAAAATGTTTTCCTTATTCCTTCTTTTTTGTGGTCGCGTCTGCCTTCCTCGACGCTATACCGGTACCGCCGGTGGTTCTTTCTTTCTTTAAAAAAAAAAAATATATATATATATACTATTTTTTCTAAACTTTTCTTTGCCAGGCACACGCGCCATTTTGGGCCCTAGGCCCAAAATTTCCTCCATTATGGAAAAACCCGCTTCGGGTTTCAAAAAGTGCACCAAGTGTGGCAGTACCATCTCCGTCACCGACACCCATGAGTAGTGTCTTAAACGTTTAGGTTCTGACCACTCCATCTCCGAGTGTATGGCTTGTGCCATGATGTCCAAGAGGGGTCGACAAAACCGAGCTGCTAATCTCAGCGCTCTTTTTCCCTCCGATGGCATCGACGTCTTCCAGGGCTTCGTCTTCCTCCCATGGATCTCAGGTAACTAAACATAAGTCTGGCCGGTCCTCAAAGGGTAGATCTCCTTCCAAGCATCAAGATGCCTCTGGCGTTGCCCTTGAGGGTTCTATACCGGCAAAATTGCCCCGGCGGGAGGCTTCGGCTTCCAAAGCATTATCGGGGCTCCAGGGTGTTCTCGAGGCCTCGACCTCGGCAGAACTACTGGTGCCATGCTCTGGGGTACCGGCTGCTTCTGGTACCAATACCCAGGCATTAGCAGCATCGATAGACCAGAGGTTCCTGGCTATTGAACGCAGTCTGGCGGCTCTCCTTGCGGCATCGACACCCTCGGAACCGCGTCTGACAGTTCAACCGGCACTGGTACAGACAGCATCGGCATAGACATCGGTGTCTGCTTTGCCGGCACCCAGTCATATGATGCCTTCCGGTACCGATTCACCGGTACCGCCTTCGGTCGGTACGGGTATCGGGTTCTTCAAGAGCATCCGGACAGAAGGTACTTTGAATTCTCGGAGGACTCCGAGGATTCTGACAGCCTTCCTCTCCTAAACGTAGGATATCTCCTTTCAGGATTTCATCAGGGAGGTTTTCTCGAGGTCTGTCCATTACTGTGACTCCTGAAACAGAGCCCAAAGCTAAGGAGTTGGAGATTTTACAATATCCCAAAGCTCCTAAGGAGGCAGCTACTTTGCCTATCCATGAGATCTTACATAATCTCATGTTGAGAATGTGGGAGACACCTCTTACCACCTCTCTTCACTCTCGCAGACTGGATACCATGTATCACGTTCCTCCTTGTCCTGATTTCCAGAAAACTCAGCTTCCTCGCCACTCTATTGTAGTGGAATCAGCTATGAGAAGGATCAGGAGTGCAAAGAGGCATGCCTCTAATCCTCCAGGACGTGAGTGTAGAACTTTGGATGCCTTTGGACGTCGTACTTTCCAGGCTTCCATGCTTTCTGCCAGGATCAGTTCCTATATTTTATATATGGGAATGTTCCTTAAAGAAGTCACAGGAGACTTGGAGGTTTTAAGCCCTCTCCTTCCTGATGACAAGAGGCAGGATTTTCTCACACTGGTTAAACATGCCCAGGATGTTTCAAAGTTTGTCAATCATGCAGCTTTTGACTGTTTTGAGTGCATAAACAGAACCTCTGCCATTGCCATAGGTGCACGTAGAATTGCCTGGCTCCAGGCATCCGATTTGGAGCTCTGGGTGCAGGACAAACTGGGCAATATCCATTGTACAGGTGAGAATTTATTCGGCAAAAATTGGCAAGAGAAAGCCAATGAGTTGGATGCTGACAACTCCACTTTGGATAGGTTATCCAAAGCCATAGCTGATCCTGCAAGAAAGAAATATTTCAAGAAACCATTCTTCTCAAAAAAGAAGAGGTTTTATCCCTCTTATTCCCAGCAGGGACGTTCTGCAGGTCAGCCTGCCCGAAAGAGTCAGCATCCACCTAAACAAAGGAAATCAAAGACTGCTAAGCCTCAACCGTCTCAGCAGTCTCAGCCTCCACAAGGCCTTTGACTTTCATCTAGAGAACTTAGCCTTCCTGCCCCTCAATGGACCAGAGCCTTCCACCATTCCAGGAAGGTTGTGTCACTTTGCCCCCAGATGGGGGCAGATAACAGCAGAACATTGGACACACTCCATTATAAAAGAGGAGTACAAGCTTCACTTTCTGTGCATGCCCTCTCCCACAATGGTAAGACAGTTCAATTCTCAGACCTCTCTCATCAACCTGTTAGATCAAGAGGTCACTATGCTCCTTGCCCAAGGGGCAATAGAAGAAGTACTCATTCATCAACAGGGTACCGGGTTTTACTCCCCCTATTTCCTTATCCCAAAGAAAACAGGGGGACACAGACCTATTTTAGACCTCAGAGAATTGAACAAATTCCTGTTCAAAGAGAAATTCAAGATGATTTCTCTGGGAACTCTGCTGCCATACCTTCAGAGTCAGGATTGGCTTTGTTCTCTAGATCTCAAGGATGCGTACACTTATGTTCTCATCCATCCAACTCACCGGACGTTCCTTCGGTTCCTTTTTCAAGGAAAGCACTACCAATACAGGGTGCTTCCCTTTGGCCTGGCCTCAGCACCAAGGGTGTTCACGAAATGCATGGCTGTGGTAGCAGCATTTCTTCGCACTCTAGGAATATTCGTCTTCCCCTACTTAGACGACTGGCTCATTCGAGCCCCATCAGAGTCAGAGGCCAGGACTTCTCTATCTTGCACAATGCGTATCCTTCAGTATTTGGGTCTGGTCATAAACATCCCAAAATCCAGTCTAACTCCCACTCAGTCTCTAGAGTTCATAGGAGCTTTGCTGGATACCAAAAAGGCAAGGGCCTATCTCCCCCAGGCCCGTTGCCGTCGCATGGTGCAGTTAGCTTCTCAAGCAGTGCTAAGACCTCATCTCACTGCTCGAGAAATGCTACAACTACTAGGCCACATGGCATCTACCGTGCATGTGGTTCCTTATGTTCGCTTCCATATGAGAGCAGCCCAGTGGACTTTGTCCACTCAATGGACCCAGGCATCAGGGTGCCTGTCAGAAAAAATAGCAAACACAAATCGCCTTATTTTGTCCCTCAAATGGTGGCAGTCCACTCAAAACCTGTTGCTGGGGTCCCCATTTCAACAACCTTTACCCCAACCAACTTTCACAACAGATGCTTCTCCAGTGGGTTGGGGAGCTGATCTGCAAGACCTCTCCACCCAAGGCACTTGGACTCCACAGGAGTCTCATCTACACATCAATCTCTTGGAACTCAGAGCAATCTTCCTTGCTCTGCGAGTGTTCCACACCCTGCTCAGCTACAAGACAGTCCTCATCCATACGGACAATCAAGTAGCCATGTTCTACTTGAACAAGCAGGGAGGAACAGGCTCTCTGTCACTTTGCAATGAAGCTTTGCGACTATGGGCCCTCGCCAGAGAGCATCAGATTCATCTCCTGGCAGTGTATCTTCCAGGTATCCAAAACTCTTGGGCAGACAGACTCAGTCGAGTTCTGCTTCCACACGAATGGTCTCTACATGCAGACCAAGTGGCCAAGATTTTTCAAATTTGGGGAACCCCGGACATAGACCTCTTTGCAAGTCCATTGAATGCCAAACTTCCCCGGTTCTGTTCCAGAATTCCGGCTCAGGGCTCTCAGGCCGGGGATGCTTTCCTCCATTGGGGTCAAGACTTCCTGTATGCCTTTCCACCCATTCCCCTGATTCCCAAAACCCTGTTCAAGCTTCAGAGAGACAGAGGCCATATGATTCTCATAGCTCCACATTGGCCACGGCAAGTGTGGTACCCTCTGCTTCTACATCTCTCTCAAGCTCCCTCTCTGGAGTTAGGGTCTGCTCCAGATCTTCTGTCTCAGGAGGACGGAATGTTATGGCATTCCAATCCCCAGTCTCTGCATCTCAGGGCTTGGTTGCTGAAGGCCTAGATCTTCAGGATCTTAACTTTCCTCAGCAAGTAAAGGATATCCTTTATGCTTCTAGAAAACCTTCCACAAGACGTTCTTATGGTTTCAAGTGGAAAAGGTTTACCATATGGTGCTCACAGAGGGTCTTAACCCTCTTGTGATACCTCTGGAATCATTACTGGAGTATCTCCTTCATTTATCCAATGCAGGACTTAAAACTAACTCAGTAAGAGTCCATTTGAGTGCTATTACAGCCTCTAAATGGACAACCTATTTCCTCCCATCCTCTTATAGCAAGATTTATGAGAGGCCTTCTTCTAACTAAGCCTCCCATTAGGCCACCACCGGTGGCATGGGACTTAAACCTGGTTCTTGGTCAGCTCACGAAGCCACCTTTTGAACCTTTAGCTACTACCTCATTGAAATTCCTTTCTTGGAAAGTTATCTTTCTCATTGCAATCACATCAGCACGTCGCTTCAGTGAGTTGCAGGCACTAGTGGCTGATCCACCTTATACAAGGTTCCATCACGACAAGGTAGTCCTTAGGACTCATCCACACTTTATGCCAAAGGTGGTCTCGCCTTTTCATCTTAACCAAGCGGTCTACCTGCCTGTGTTTTTTCCAAGGCCTCGTGCATCAAATGCAGAAAGGAATCTTCATACTTTGGTCTGTAAAAGAGCTTTAGCCTTTTACTTGCAAAGAACACAGCAACATAGAAAGTCCTCTCAACTCTTTGTTGCTTTTGATCCTTCTCATTTGGGACTTCCAGTCTCCAAGATAACACTGTCCAGCTGGATTGCACAGTGTATTTTCTTTGCCTATCAGAGTAAGAATCTTCCTCTGGAGGGCCATGTCACAGCTCACAATGTGAGAGCCATGGCAGCTTCAATGGCTCATCTAAACTCTGTGTCTATCGACGACATCTATCGAGCAGCCACTTGGGCCTCGGTTCATACTTTCACAGCCCATTACTGCTTGGACAAGGACTCCCGCCGGGATGCCTTGTTTGGTCAGGCTGTTCTCCAACACCTGTTCCATATCTAATCAACTCCTACCCGCCATCCCTGGTTGGATGCCAGAGATCCATGGAGGGAAGTGGAGCCCTTTCACAGGGACACACAACTTCTGGGGTCTCTCCCTGGCATCTAAAGCTAGGGAGTCCCCATATGTGAAGACTACATTCCTGCTTGTTCCTGGAGATAGCATAGTTACTCACCTGTAACAGGTGATCTCCGGGAACAGCAGGAATTTAGTCTTCACAACCCACCCAACTCCCCTAGGAGTTGTATCTCTCTATCTTTCTCTTTCCCCCTCTCTCTCTTTGTCTCACCTTCAAACTCAACTGGAGAGAGGCAGTTGGGAAAGGCGGGAAGGAAGCATGCAGGCGCTGTGGGATGCTCCCAAAAGCTTTCTAATTGGATGCTGGGGAGCATTCCCGCGCAGGCTCCGTCGGTACCTACGATACCCATATGTGAAGACTAAATTCCTGCTGTTCCCAGAGATCACTTGTTACAGGTGAATAACTACACTTTTTCCTGGCTGGGCCAAGTGAGTTTGACCTGCTGGGGCTGTTTTCCCCACCATGGCCTTGCTCGGTGGCTTCAAACCATGTGACTGCTACGCACACATGTCGCACACTGACCTGTACAACTGTTGCCTTCAATGCCTCATGCCGAACCATGATCCCTTGGTCTGCAGTCTCTGCAAGCAGAGGACTCCCAAGACCTTCAAGAGCCGTCAGCAGCAGCATGAGTCCATCTTTCAGAAGATTGAGTCTGGCCCAGAGTCGTTCGTGAAACATTGCTCCAAGACTACCTCTGGGACTGGGGAATGAGCAGCCTCAGAGCCCTAAGGCCACGGAACCTCTAGCCGGAGCTCCATCGATGAGGGCTGTTGGAAGAGCCAGAAGCCCTTGAAGACTGCGTCAGGAGACAAATCAGGGAAAGTAGGTAAATACTACTGGCCCAGGACCCGCAGCCCCCAACATGAAGTTGAGGGTGAAAGTTGGGATAGACCTTCCAAGTTGCCCCGACAGGAGCCATCGCCATCAAGGCATTGGTCTTGGACCTCTCCACGTTAAGGGACTCCCCAGAATACCGGGCTTGAGAAACGCCTCAGCATTGGTCCCGATGCTCGCAGACGTGGTCTTCCCCTCTCAGTGCCCTCGGCTCTTATTGGCAGGCTGCCAGGGCCCGTTAACAGCTGAGGCCTGATCGTGGGACCCTGAGAACCTTCGACGACGCCACCGTCTCTGAGTCGGATTGGGAAATCAAGAATGATGAGTCCCTAGACACCTGCCGCCACTGGAACGTGCCCTTGGACCTGTCTGGCCCGGAGACGCAGCGTTGATCCCCACCTGAGGACATGGCTTTCCTTGACTTCATGAGGGACATCGAGATCCTCCAGTACAAGGCTCCCCCGAAGGAGGCACTTACAGTGCCTATTCCCCCTCATCCTGGAATGGCTGCTCCTTCGCATGTGGGAGACGCCCTCCTCCGTGCCCATAGTGAACAGATGGCTGAATTCAATGTACCGGGTCCTCCGGAGCCCTGCCTTCCAGAAAGCCCAGCTGCCTCATAACTCCATGATGGTAGAGTCGGCCATGCGTCTGCTCAAAAGTCAGAAGAGACACTCCTCTGTGTCCTGCGCCATGGATTTCATAGATAGAAAGTGCTTCCAGGACTCGATGCTTGTCAGCCGGATCCAGGCCTACCAGCTGTTACATGTGCATGTACTTGTGGGACCTGGCAAAAGAACTCGCCGGGTTCTCGGCTGGTCTCTTGGAAGAGCCCCTCCAATAGTTCTGGACCCTGGCCTCAGCAGTGAGAGTGCGCTCCAAGTTTATCACTTGAGCAGCCTATGATGGCTTCGCGTTGGTGGCTAGAGTAGTTGCGGCAGGCATTATTGCCTGCCGCCATTCCTGGCTACAGTTGTCTGACCTGGAGCAATGGGTGCAGGACAAGCTAGTCAATATCCCCTACCAGGGAGAGAACCTCTTTGACAAACCCAAGACTGATAAGGCCGCCGAGTTGCAGTCCAGGTTCCTGACTAGGACCAGGCTCTCCAAGAAGACCGCTGATGTTTCCTGGAGGAAGGCTTTGGGCAGAAAGTCCTCATTCCCGAAGAAGAGGAATGATTACAGAAACTACCCCCAGTACCTGGTCTTCCCAGCTCCTCAACAGGGCCAGCAGACCAAGGGACAGGGGCATGGCCCACGTAAGCCTAAGACCCGCAAGCCACAGACCGCACCCCTGGCGTAACCTGAAGGTGACTTTTGACTCCTTGGGCATAGCCTCTCTTCTCCCAGGAGGTGCAGCCCTGCAGCACACGGCAGACATCTGGTGCTCTACGCCTACAGGTGGTCCTCCATCACCACTGACGCATGGTCCCTTCAGGTGGTCAGAGAGGGGTACCTCCTCCATCTCCAGCAGACGGCCCCACCATTCTTCCAGGGCAAGCCCCCAAGGACTCCCCTTCACCAGGCCCTGCTCCAGCAGGAACTCGGAGACCTCCTAGCAAGCAAGCAGTGTAACCCGTTCCCACCCACCTCAGAGGCAAGGGGTTCTACTCCCGCTATCTCCTGGTCCCCAGAAGGACAGGAGGGTTTTTGTCCCATCCTAGACCTGCTGGACCTCAACAAGTTCCTGATGAGGGAGAAATTCAAGATGCTGTCCCTTGGAACGTTGCTGCCATTCCTTCAGCAGGGGGGGACTGGCTATGCTCCTTGGACTTAAAGGATGCATACACTCACATCCTCATTCACCCCCTCCATAGACAATATCTTTGCTTCGTGGTGGGAGGAGGTCACTATCAGTACATAGTGCTGTCCTTTGGGCTGGCTGCTGCCCCACAGGTATTCACCAAGTGCCTGGCGGTAGTCACAGCCCACATCAGGCTCCCAGGGGTGGTTCATCTTCCCCTATCTGGTAAAGGGTGGTACTGCCGCCATACTATCCTTGTCCTAGACCACTTGGGGCTTGTCGTCAACTACCCAGTCTCATCTCCAGCCGACTCAAAAGCTGGAGTTCATAGGGGCACAGCTGGACAACGTTCAGGTGGGATTTTCTTCCAAGGGACAGGGCCCTGTACCTCCAGGCGCTCGCAGAGGGCATCCAGCACCATTGCTCGACATCAGCCCACCACATGTTCCGCCTACTGGGACACATGGCGTCAGCGGTGCATGTCTCTTGCAGATGTCGACAGCCCGGTGGGCTCTCTGATTTCAGTGGTTCCAGGGCGCCTGCGAGACAGGGTAACCATCACCCATTCCCTGCCAACTCGCTTGACTGGTGGCAGTGTCTCCAGAACCTACTGGCAAGGATGCCTTTCCAGACCCCCGCACCTCAGAGGGTCCTCACGATGGATGGTTCCAAACTGGGGTGGCGAGCCCACTGCAGTGAGGTCTGCACTCAGGGTAGTTGGTCACCGGAGGCAAGCCTCCAGCAAATCAGTATCCTGGAGCACCATGCTGTGACCTTAGCCCTCCGGGTTTTTTGCCACCACCTGCAAGACCAAGCAGTACTGGTCCAGACCGACAATCAGGTGGCAATGTTTTACATCAATAAGCAAGGGGGCACAGGGTCATCCCTGCTTTGCCAGGAAGTGGTGAGCATCTGCTCTTATGCCAGCAGGAACAGGATACCTCCTGGGCACGGACCATGCCTTGACAGACCGGCTCAGCTGGGTCCTCCAGCACGAGTGGATGCTGGACTGGCATTTCAGGCTCCCACGGATGGATCCTCTTTGCCAGCCTAGCCAATGCCCAACTGCCATGCTTCTGTTCCCAGCAGCCGCACCCTGCCAGGATGGTGGTGGATGCATTCTTGATCTCATGGGCAGAGGGCCTCCTCTGTATCTTCCCGCCCACACCCCTGATTGCCAAGACCCTCTTCATGGTCCAACATGACAGGGCCACAGTGATCCTGGTAACTCCACAGTGGGCCAGGCAGCCATGGTTTCTCCTGCTTCTTCACCTGTCCATGGTACCTCCAGTTCCCTTGGGGTGCAACTCAGGCTTTCTCACGCAGGAAGAGGACGCTCTCCTGCACCTCAACCTGTGGTCCCTGACACGGCCTGGCTGCTGAACGGGTAGCCCTGGCTCCCGTCATTTTCTCTACTGAAGTGGAGGAGGTGCTTCTGGCCTCCTGTAAAACCTCCACATACTGGGCATACGCCTTCAAATGACAGAGGTTCTCCGTCTGATGTGCGGAGAGGCAGATCAACCCCTTCTGCTCTATTCAGCTAGTGCTACAGTATCTGCTTCACCCCACTCAGGCAGCTTTGAAGTCCAATTCAGTGAGGGTGCACCTTAGCACGCTGGCAGCGCACCACCATCTAATCAAGAGCAAGGCCTCTCTGCTCAACCACTAGTGGTTCGCTTCCTGAGGGGTCTCCTATCGAAGCCTCCCATCTGCCCTCCAATGGCAGAGTGGGACTTCAACATTGTATTAACAAAGCTTACTGTGCCACCCTTTGAGCCTCTTGGCTCCTGCCACCTTAAATATCTCACTTGGAAGGTGGTCCTTGTGGCGCTCACTTCTACTCACCGGGTCAGCGAGTTTCAGGCATTGGTGGCAGACCCACCATACACTAAGTTGTATAGGAGCAGGGTCGTGCTTCGCGTGCATCCCAAGTTCCTCCCCAGGGTGGTGTGTCTGTTCCACCTTAACCAGCAGGTGGTACTGCGGCGACCCTGCCCGGCTCAAGGGGTTAAAGGCAGGAGCAGCCGCTGGTGCTTCGTGAGGGAAGAGTAAAACCTTTACCCCAGGAATGCTGGGAGTTGTAGTTCCAGTTCTTCTCACTCCGAATTAAAGAAACTGTAGTTGTGGGGTTTCTTGATAATAAGTATTTTATTAAAGCAAAAGATAAATGTTCCATCACATGGCATATAATAATGCAAAACAAAGGTGCTTCAAAAGGCTAACAGAAACTCAGGATAAATGCAACTCAAAAGTATATTGCTGCTTTACACTTTTCAGCCAATTACTCTCTTTTGCCTCCAGAGGCCAGTTAGGCTCACTGCAGCCTCTTACGATCACCGTTACTCTCACAGTGTTTGGGAAAACATGTGCAGGTAATCAGAGCTTCTTTCATCAATGCAAACAGCAGCTTTGTTAACTCTCAGAACACAGACGGCAAAAGCATTTCCCTCAGCTTGACCTATCTATACAACAAATCGTACAGTCCATTTGTTCACAGCCTGATAAGTCTGTATTACTCTCTGTTACACCTTCTAGCTGTAAGGCATTACTAGCTTCTTGAGAAATTAGCTGTTGTCTAGCTTGTAACTCTAAGAATTGTTTAAAGCTTTGTAGAAGCAATTCAGCCTGTTCCTTGTGAGATAGGGTACTGTTGTCTGCTATAGAACTTCCCTTCTGCTCAAGGCTGTTTGTCTTCTCTTCTTGTAAATTAAAGGCATCAGAATAATTGCTAGTCTCTTTGGCAATTGTTTCATAGATAGGAGAATTATCTTTATATTCAGCTTGGCAACCATGTGGCAAATTACTCACTGTTTGCACAGCCCTTCTGTCTTCAGACGGCTCCAAGGTTCTCCAGCTGTTCTGTTTGTTGCTCTCCGGCACAAACGACACTTCAGAGAATGATTGCTCTTTCACCTGTGCTTGCCTTGAAGGCTTTCTCTCCCAAGGCGTTGCCTTCCAACGGCTATCCACTTCAAGGTTAAGTCCTCTCTCCGTGGGACTTCTGCTTACTTCCCTTGAATAGAATTGTGCAGGTTTTCTTCTTATGTCAGGTTCCCAAGTATCATTAAACTCTCCTCTGGCTTTCCAACCATCCTCTTGTTTCTTCCTCCTGTATTCCTTCCTGGGCTGCTTCTTCTTCAACTCATTCCCATACTCGTACTGCTTCCCCTCTCGAATCTCCTTCTCAGAGCCATGCTCTGGTTTAAAAGTACGTTCTCTCTTAGGCACGCCCCTTCCCAGGGCTGGGTGTGCCCAATCAGAACTGCAGGACTCCTCCCCTGGGCTGGTCTCCCTACTCAGCTCTGTGGAATAGAGTCTCTCTTTTTTCCTTGCCCTGTCATTTTGGTGTAAATCCTGCTGAACCTCAGGATTTTCCTCTGTCTCCATAGGCTCAGGAGGGCGCTGCTCACCACAGTACTTCCCACCTTCTTTCCACGGCCCCATGCCAGCAGGGCAGAGGCTGTTCTCCAACACTGGACTGTAAGCAAGCACTATCCTTCTACCTGCAACGCACCCAGGGCCACCATCTCAGCTGTCTCCTTTGACCTAAGTCGGTTGGGGACAGTGGTCTTTAAATGCACTCTATCCACCTGGGTAGCGGACTGCATTGCCTTTGTCTACGAGCAGGCCGGTCTCTCACTGGAGCACCGTGTCACAGTGCACAGTGTCCAGGCTAAGGTGGCCTCTGTGGCAAACCTGCGTTCCATTCCCTTGTTGGAAATCTGCTGGGCTGCCACCTGGTTCTCAGTCCATACCTTCGCAGCTCATTACTGCCTGGAGAGGGAGTCCTGCCAGGACAGTGCCTTAGCTTCTTTGGCCATACTTTTGAACGATGAGGGTTAGCTCAATCAGCAATTCAGTCGTTCAATATAACTTGCAAGTGACTTAGAGTATATATCTGATTATTTTAAACTATTTCTCAAATCTTTAAATCATAAATACTATAGAAATTCCAGCACAATATGCAATGTAGAGAAGGTCTCAGACTTAATTCGGTACTTAACTCAATGGCATATGCCTACGAGTAATCATGTGCCTTATCTCGCATCAACGACCTTCAAGTTATGAACGAAGAACAATAACTCTGGGGATCTTATAGCTTAAATGTATATAACATATCACTATATATATATCTCTTATCATTCAGCTGAAGATTCCCTTCTGAGTAATCCTGTACTCCACAACTCTTCGTTCAATGTTGATCCCAACGCTTGCTTAAAGTACCATGTGTGCGTTTCACAGTCACTGTTTCCTCAGGGGATTTATCATTGCTTTTTCATGTGCTGCATAAAAACAAAAATAACCCGTATAAATCTTATCTTCTACCCAACAAAACACACTCTACACCAACCTATTTATTAAAATTCAAAAACTACCTAAAAACATCTCACACCTTACCTTTAATGCTGCCCACGTCCTTCAAAATACCTCCGGCATACTTTCGTACTAAAACACTACTACCGGTCCAAGGTCTCAGACGCCGCGCATGCAGACTATGACTGTCCTCTCATCTTTTAAAAGAGACCACCTCTTATTCTCACCTGGAACCTATCCAGCACGCCATTCTCATCAACCTTCAACGGACTACGCCCCACGAACAACCTCCAGTCAATCACCAGAACCACCTACTATTCAAGCCACCCCTATCTACATGCCACCCCCATTGATCTTCCCAAAACGTCAACATTAATGTCTCCAAAAATAACATTCCATATCCACCAGACCATTGGTTCACCGTACACATGCCGACCATTCTATGGTGACATTTAAGCCTAACGGCTCTACAGTTTGTAGCCTATGTATCCAACGCTGCTCCCTAACTATCAAGGTATGATCTACAGACCTCATATTACTTCCCGCATTAACTTTATCTAAGCACAGACAACGAAGCTGTTCAAACACATGCCCTTGATTGACACAATGTCGTACAATCGGAGCTTCCATTACTTTACGTTGCAAGCGACTCCTATGTTCTCTCCTACAGGTCCTAAACGACCGGATTGTTTTCCCAACATAAGCTAACCCACATGGGCAAACAATGACATAAACCACCGCATTTGAATCACAGGTGGTACTTTGGCGTAAAGAAAACTTCTGCCCTCTATATTCAAACTGTGTGGCATCTACCGACACATCACACATATCACATATTCCACACTTATGATGTCCTCTATCTATTCTAGGGTATATAGAATCATTTAGTGGCTTAACTGTCACTTGACTCAACCATTCCTTCAAATTACGATCCCTCTGCCACACACAGCGAATCGATTTGTCAGATAAGCCAGGTACCACCGCTAGCACATTCTGATGACTTCTAATCGCCCGTTGAATGCCTGAGCTTAACGGGGAATACCCGGTAACCAAATTTACCCGCGTACTCTCATACTGCTGCTCAGTGCGGTTAGGTTGTATTGTCAGCAATACCCCCCCTATGATTATTTAAAGCCCTAAGATATGCTTGTCTAACCACTTTCCAGGGATACCCTCTTTGGAGAAAATCATTAAATAATTGTTTTGACTTGCTCTTATAATCTTGTCGAACAATTTCTCCTAAATCGCAGGAACTGTGAAAAGGGAAGGCTTTCCTTTAGCCGTCTGGGGTGTACACTTGTGAAATGCAAAAAAGTATTTCTATCGGTGGTCTTTTTATAGACTGATGTTTCCCACTCTCCTATGCCTCTCATAACTTGGACATCCAAATAATGAAGTGTGTCTGTATGGTACGTATATGTAAAAGATATGTTATCGTCTAAATGGTTTAGCCATTGCAAGAAGCCCAATAGAGCTTCCTCGGTACCCTTCCAGAGCAGGAAGACATTGTCTATAAAATGCTTCCATACTAAAATATTAGATGAATACTTAGATGTAGTTAACCACCGATGTTCAAACTGACCCATATAGAAGTTAGCAATGGATGGGGCGCACGTAGCTCCCATGGCCACACCTGCCACTTGATGGTATATAACCCCTTGGAAAACAAAATAGTTTTGATAAATTGTCAAGCGGGCCAATTCCTGTAGTACTGCTAATAGATCCTCTGACAAATCCCCCCTTTGATGTAACACCTGGGTTACCACCTCCATAGCTGAATCCTGGGGGATATTAGTATATAGCGATACTACGTCCAGTGTGACTAAAATAACCTCCTTTTGCCGAGCCCACTCACCAGCTTCTCTCAAAACATTTAAAAAATGCGTGGTATCTTTTAAATATGAGGGAATGTGACTCAACAAAGGGCGTAGAAAGGAATCCAAACCTCTCTATGGTTGAGGTTTTTAGATGATATTTCTCCAGGACCAAGCAGGAAGTCAGTCCTCACATATGGGTGACATCGGCGCCGATGGAGCCCTCGCGGAGCAATTTCCCCAGCTTTCAAAGAAAGCCTTTGGGAATTGCAGCGCGCATGCGCGGTCCCTTTCCCGCCCAAGGGTGCCATCTTGCTCAGTCTTCTTTTTTCCGCGGAGCCCTACAGACGCTGTTTGTGATTGCCGCTGAAAAAGTTGATTTTATTTACTATTCTTTTCTCGGTTCGACGCCAGATCCTTTTCCCGCCCGGACCCGATACGCCGGTATCGAGTCCGTTCTTTATTTTTTCGGTTTTTGTCCTTCGTGACTAGTGTTCGCGCCATTTTTCTTTTTTCACTGGCAGCCCTGTCTTTTGACCTCGCAGGGGCCCTTTTTCCCCCGATGGCTGCCAGCGGGTTTAAAAAGTGTGATCGGTGTAAGAAACTTATGTCTCTTACCGACTCACACGACTGCTGCCTCCGCTGCCTCGGACCCGATCATGACCCGATGATCTGTGGCCCATGTGGCAAAATGTCCTCAAAAGCGTTGAGGAGTCGGCAGCATCAAAAAGAACGAATCTTCTCTGACTCCACGTCCGGCCGGGCCCGGACCTCGTCAGAGGCTTCGACGTCCCGGGACTCCGGTCCTGAGCATCATCAGAGTTCCTCTGAGCGGGGGTCTCCTGCCCGGGAACATCATAGGAAGAAGAAACCCGCGAGGGCGGTGTCGGTGGACGCTCCTGGTTCCTCGAGGGCCAGGTTGAATAGCCCCGATAGCCGTCCCGGGTCCTCGGAGTCGGAGAGGCCTTCAAAACATCCTTGTCTCGAGATGGAGTCTTCTGGACACGTGAGGAGCCACAGAGAGCAAGAGTCGCAAGACGTAAGGATAAGTTCAATTGCAGGGGACCATTCCAATAAAGCAATTTGAACTTATCCTTACATCTTTCGACTCTTGCTCTCTGTGACTCCTGTTGGTAATTGCAAGAGCGGTGCTCCTTTTTTTGTTCGGTCTCCTGGACACGTGAGTACTGTAGTCCTCGTGGACTCGCCTCCGAAGGAGCCGACGTTGGGCCCGACGCCGTCGGGGCCCGAGTCGGGGGCTGCTGGGTCTCCTGAGCTCAGACTCAGGTTGACGGCCTTGGAGAGCAGTTTCGCTGCCTTCATGGACCAGCAGCGGGCATTGATCGCTGGCCTCTCCGGTGCATCTGCCCCGACCACCGGGATGTCGACGTCCAAGTCGACCCCGGAGACCGAGCCGATCCTCGAGTCCATGCGAGCTCGAGTCGATCCTCGGTCACGGTCTCCCTCTGCCTCCCGTTCGGGACCGAGGTCTTCGACGCCGGCCTTGGCGTCGGGGCGGAGGGCATCGGCGCCCGCCCGACCGGAGCCACTCGATTCCTCCTCCGAGGAGTCGGGCTGGGAGACGGAGGACGAAGAGTCACCAGGTACTTTTCGGACTCGGTGCATCCCATCGGACTCGCCCGAGTCCGAGCCTCGGAGACGGTCCCCCCCGGAGGACACCCGGTTCTCGGACTTTGTGCGGGATATGGCCAAGGCCTTGGCATTCCCCACGGATCCCGAGGAGGAGCCTCGAGCCGAAGAGCTCGATGCCCTCCAGTATGACTCTCCCCCGAAGGAGGCCTTTACTGTACCGGTTCCTCCGATGCTGGAGCGACTTCTCTTCCACATGTGGGAGAGCCCGGTGTCGGTGCCGATGTTAAGCAAGCGGGTCGATTCCATTTATCGAGTCCGCAAGAGCCCCGGGTTCCAAAAGGCACAACTACCGCACCATTCCATGGTGGTGGAATCGGCCATGCATCGACTCAAGAGTCAGAAGATGCACTCCTTGGTGCCTCCCGGACGGGAGGCCCAGAACCTGGATGCCCTCGGTAGGAAGTGCTTCCAGGGCTCTATGCTTGCTTGTCGAGTCCAGATCTACCAGCTCTACATGGGCATGTATCTCCGAGACCTGGCAAAGGAGATTGCCGGGTTCTCTTCTGGTCTCTCCGAGGAACCTTTGCAGAGGTTCCAGGCCTTGTCCACTGGTATTCGGGAGTGCTCGAAGTTTATCTCGAGCAGCCTACGATGGCTCAGAAGCATAGGCTCGGGTAGCCGGAGCCGGCATCGGTGCCCACCGACGGGCTTGGCTTCAGTCATCCGACCTCGAGCCATGGGTACAGGACAAGTTGGTCGATGTCCCCTGCAGAGGTGAAAACCTCTTTGGCAAGCCCATGGCTGAAAAGGCTGCACAGATCGAGACCGAGACTCTGACCAGGACTCGGCTGTCCAGGAAAACCTCTGCCCCTTCTCAGAAGAAGAAGGGCTCGGGGAAAAAGCCCTTTTACCCGAGGAAGGCGGCTGCCTATAAACACTACCCTCATTATCAGGCCTCAGCAGCTCCCCAACAGGGTCAGCAGGCCAAGGGACGGGGTAATGGGTCCCGTAGGCAGCAGGCCCCCAAGCCCACAACACCGGCCCCTGCTCAGCAGGGTGGGGGTTTTTGACTCCGTCAGCATAGCCTCTTCCCCTCCGCTGGTTTCTCTCAGCACAGGAGGCCGGCTGGTCCACTTTGCCCACCGGTGGTCAGCTATCACATCAGATACCTGGGTGCTTCATATAGTTCAAAAAGGCTATCTTCTACACTTTCACCAGGTACCTCCCTCCTACTTTCCAGGGGAGCCTCCAAGACTCCCTCTGCACAGGGACTTACTCCTTCAGGAGTTGGCAAGTCTTCTTCAGGAAGAGGCTGTGGAACCGGTGCCCCACCACCTGAGAGGTCACGGCTTTTATTCCAGGTACTTCCTGATACCAAAAAGAACAGGAGGCCTCAGACCCATCCTGGACTTGCGAAACCTCAACAAGTTCCTGGCAAGGGAAAAGTTCAAGATGCTTACCCTTGGAATCCTGCTGCCCTACCTCCAGCAGGGAGACTGGCTATGCTCCTTGGATCTAAAGGATGCCTATACTCACATCCTTATTCATCCAGGCCACAGACAATATCTCCGGTTTGTTGTGGGAGGAAATCATTACCAGTACAGAGTACTGCCCTTTGGCCTCCGCCCCCAGGGTGTTCACCAAATGCCTAGCAGTGGTGGCGGCCTATCTAAGACTTCAAGGCCTTTTTATGTTTCCATACGTGGACGACTGGCTCATCAGAGCCCAGTCTTCCCAAGAGGCCACTCAGGCCACTCATCGCACTGTGACTCTACTCCAGCACTTGGGATTTGTCATAAACTTCGCAAAGTCCACTTTGCTCCCCTCTCATAATCTCAAATTCATAGGCGCCAGGTTGAACACACTTCAGGCGTGGGCCTTCCTGCCTCTGGACAGGGCCCACAGGCTCATGGATCTCGCCAGCCACTTTCACAGCAATTCCCTGGTCTCTGCCAGGCAATTTCTGAGACTGCTCGCCATATGGCTTCCACGGTCCATGTGACCCCCAATGCCCGCCTGAACATGCGACCTGCTCAGTGGTGCCTTCGCACTCAATGGCATCAGGCCACGGGGAGCCTGGTGGACTCAGTACAGATATCCGACCTGCTGGTCTCTTCTCTGCGGTGGTGGCTTCATCTGCCAAACTTGGTGCTGGGGGTTGATTTTCAATCTCCTCCCCCTTCTCAGGTACTGACAACCGATGCTTCTCTCCTGGGTTGGGGAGCACATTGCCAGTGGACATGTACTCAAGGCCTCTGGACTCCTTGGGAGTCTGCTCAGCAGATAAACTTCCTGGAGCTCAGAGCCATCCGCTTAGCTCTGAGAGCCTTCTCCCACCTCACTTCTCACCAGTCCAGACAGACAATCAAGTCGCAGTGTTCTACGTGAACAAACAAGGAGGCACAGGCTCCTTCCTTCTCTGTCAGGAGGCACAAAAACTGTGCTCTTGGGCCGTCCTTCACGGCATCCTCCTCAAAGCTGTCTATCTCCCAGGTCAAGAAAATTACCTGGCAGACAAGCTGAGCAGGATCCTCCAACCACACGAGTGGAGATTGGATCCGTTGGTGGTTCAGCGGATCTTTCTCAAGTGGGGCCTCCCCACCATGGATCTATTTGCCAGTCCTCTGAACCGGCAACTTCCCAGATTCTGCTCTCGACAACCGCATCCTCTCAGAGTAGCGGCGGATGCTTTTCTGATTCCATGGTCCACAGGCCTCTTGTATGCCTTTCCTCCCATGCCACTGGTGTCTTGGACACTCTTCAAGGTTCTCAGAGACAGAGCCTCCATGATCCTAGTGGCTCCCTGGTGGCCGAGACAGCCCTGGTTCCCGCTTCTGATGCAGCTGGCGGTGGACACTCCTCTTCCTCTGAGGTTTCAACCCGATCTCCTGTCACAGGATCAGGGGACTCTCCTACACCCCAACCTCCAGTCCCTTCATCTGATGGCCTGGCTGCTGAAAGTGTAGTCCTTGCTCCCCTCCTACTGCCCCGGGAGGTGGAAGAGGTCGTCTTGGCCTCCAGGCGGCCCTCCACCCGGAAGTCCTACGCTCTTAAGTGGCGTCGGTTCTCCATGTGGTGTGCTCAACAGTCTGAGAATCCCTTCTCCTGCTTGGTGGCAGTGGTCTTACAATATTTCTCCAGGACCAAGCAGGAAGTCAGTCCTCACATATGGGTGACGTCGGCGCCGACGGAGCCCTCGCGGAGCAATTTTCCCCAGCTTTCAAAGAAAGCCTTTGGGAATTGCAGCGCGCATGCGCGGTCCTCTTCCCGCCCAAGGGTGCCATCTTGCTCAGTCTTCTTTTTTCCGCGGAGCCCTACAGACGTTGCCTGTGAATCCCCGCAGAAAAGTTGATTTTTCTCTATTTTTCTCTGTTTTTTCTTCGGTTCGACGCCGCTTCTTTTCCCGCCCGGACTCGCGACGCCGGTTGCGAGTCCGTCCTTTATTTTCGGTTTTTTGTCCTTCGTGACAGCTTTCGCGCTTTTTTTCCTTTTTCCCTGGCTGCCCGGTCATTCGACCTTGCAGGGGCCCTTTTTCCCCGATGGCGGCCAGTGGTTTCAAAAAGTGTGACCTCTGTAAGAAACTTATGTCTCTTACAGACACTCATGACTTCTGCCTCCGCTGCCTCGGCCCAGATCATGACCCCATGATCTGCGCGCCATGCGGCAAAATGTCCTCAAAAGCATTGAGGAGTCGGCAGCACCAGCGGGAGCGTATCTTCTCAGACTCCAGCCGGGCTCGGACCTCGTCAGAGGCTTCGACGTCTCGGGACTCTGGTCCTGAGCATCGTCGGAGTTCCTCTGAAAGGGGGTCTCCTACCCTGGAGCATCATCGGAAGAAGAAACCCGCGAGGGCGGGATCGGTGGACGCTCCTGGTTCCTCGAGGGCCAGGTCGCATAGTCCCGATTCCCGTCCCGGGTCCTTGGAGTCGGAAAGGCCGTCAAAACATCGTCGACTCGAGGTGGACTTGCCCGCTCACGTAAGTACTATTGTCCTCGTGGACTCGCCTCCGAAGGACCCGACGTCGGGCCTGACACCGTCGGGGCCCGAGTCGGGGCTGCTGGGTCTCCTGAGCTCAGACTCAGGTTGACGGCCTTGGAGTGCAGTTTGTCTGCCTTCTTGGACCAGCAGCGGGCATTGATCGCTGGCCTCGCTGGCGCTTCTGCCCTCGCTGGCGCTTCTGCCCTGACCGCTGGGACGTCGACCTCCAAGTCGACCCCGGAGACCGAGCCGATCATGAGGGCTCGAGTCGATCCTCGGTCGAGGTCTCCTTCGGCCTCCCGTTTGGGACCGAGGTCGTCGACGCCGACTCCGACTCCCTCGGCGTCTGGGCGGATGGCATCTGTGCCCACCCGACCGGAGCCGGTCGACTCCTCCTCCGAGGAGTCGGCCTGGGAATCTGAGGACGAAGAGTCACCTGGTTCCTTTCGGACTCGGTGTGTCCCTTCGGACTCCCCCGAGTCCGAACCTCGGAGACGGTCCCCCCCCGGAGGATACCCGGTTCTCGGACTTCGTGAGGGATATGGCCAAAGCCTTGGCCTTCCCTGCGGATCCCGAGGAGGAGCCTCGAGTCGAAGAACTTGATGCCCTCCAATATGACTCTCCCCCGAAGGAGGCTTTTATTGTACCGGTTCCTCCCATGCTGGAACGGCTTCTCTTCCGCATGTGGGAGAGCCCGGCGGCGTCGCCGGTGTTAAGCAAGCGGGTCGATTCCATTTATCGAGTCCGCAAGAGCCCCGGGTTCCAAAAGGCACAACTACCGCACCATTCCATGGTGGTGGAATCGGCCATGCATAGACCGAAGAGTCAGAAAATGCACTCCTCGGTGCCCCCTGGTAGGGAAGCCCGAAGCCTGGATGCCCTCGGTAGGAAGTGCTTCCAGGGCTCTATGCTTGCTTGTCGAGTCCAGACATACCAGCTCTACATGGGCATGTATCTCCGAGACCTGGCTAAGGAAATAGCCGGGTTCTCTGCTGGTCTCTCCGACGAACCTTTGCAGAGGTTCCAATCCTTGTCTACTGGTATTCGGGAGTGCTCCAAGTTTATCTCTCGAGCAGCCTATGATGGTTTTGAGGCTTCGGCTCGAGTAGCCGCGGCCGGCATCGGTGGACGCCGCCAGGCTTGGCTTCAGACGTCCGACCTCGAGCCCTGGGTGTACAGGACAAGTTGGTCGATGTCCCCTGCCGAGGTGATAACCTCTTTGGCAAGCCCATGGATGAGAAGGCTGCACAAATCGAGACGGAGACTCTCACCAGGACTCGTCTCTCAAGGAAGATCTCTGCCCCTTCTCAAAAGAAGAAGGCCTCAGGGAAAAAGCCCTTTTACCCGAGGAAAGGTGCTGCCTATAAATACTAC
Source organism: Ichthyophis bannanicus (assembly GCA_033557465.1). Classification (NCBI taxonomy): domain Eukaryota; kingdom Metazoa; phylum Chordata; class Amphibia; order Gymnophiona; family Ichthyophiidae; genus Ichthyophis; species Ichthyophis bannanicus. Next base: position 1,500,144,200 of record CM066032.1, on the reverse strand, counting down.
CCTCAGTATCAGGCCTCACCAGCTCCCCCACAGGGAAAGCAGGCCAAGGGACGGGGTAATGGGTCCCGTAGGCAGCAAGCCCCCAAGCCTGCACCACCGGCCCCTGCTCAGCAGGGTGGGGGTTTTTGACTTTCTCAGCATAGCCTCTCCCCCTCAGCTGGTTTCTCTCAGCACAGGAGGCCGGCTGGTCCACTTTGCCCACAGGTGGTCCAACATCACCACAGATACCTGGGTGCTTCAGATAGTTCAAAAGGGCTATCTTCTTCATTTTCACCAGGTACCTCCCTCCTACTTTCCAGGGGAGCCTTCCAGACTCCCTCTGCACAGGGACTTACTCCTTCAGGAGTTAGCAAGTCTTGTTCAGGAACAAGCCGTGGAACCGGTGCCCCACCACCTGAAGGGTCAAGGGTTTTATTCCCGATACTTCCTGATTCCGAAAAGAACAGGAGGCCTCAGACCCATCCTAGACTTGCGAAACCTCAACAAGTTCCTTGCAAAGGAGAAGTTCAAAATGCTTACCCTTGGAATCCTGCTGCCCTACCTCCAGCAGGGAGACTGGCTATGCTCCTTAGATCTGAAGGATGCGTATACTCATATCCTTATTCATCCAGACCACAGACAATACCTCAGGTTTGTTGTGGGCGGACACCATTACCAGTACAGAGTACTGCCCTTCGGCCTATCCTCCGCCCCCAGAGTGTTCACCAAATGCCTGCCAGTGGTGGCTGCCTATCTGAGACTTCAGGGTCTCTTTGTGTTCCCATACCTGGACGACTGGCTCATCAGGGCCCAGTCTGCCCAAGAAGCCACTCAGGCTACTTATCGCACTGTGGCTCTGCTCCAGCACTTGGGTTTTGTCATAAACTTCGCAAAGTCCACTTTGCTCCCCTCTCAAGATCTAGAATTCATCGGCGCCAGGTTGGACACTCTTCAGGCGCGGGCCTTCCTGCCTCTGGACAGGGCCCAAAGGCTCATGGATCTCGCCAGCCGCTTTCACAGCACTTCCCTGGTCTCGGCCAGGCACTTTCTGAGACTGCTCGGCCATATGGCTTCCACGGTCCATGTAACCCCCAATGCCCGCCTGAACATGCGACCTGCTCAATGGTGCCTTCGCCAACAATGGCATCAGGCCACTGGGAGCCTAGCGGACTCCGTACAGATCTCAGACCAGCTGGTCTCCTCTCTGCGATGGTGGCTTCATCTACCAAACCTAGTGCTGGGGGTGTCTTTTCAGCCCCCTACACATTCTCGGGTCCTGACGTCCGATGCTTCTCTCCAGGGTTGGGGAGCACATTGCCAGGGGACTTGTACTCAGGGTCTCTGGACTCCTTGGGAGTCCGCTCAGCAGATCAACTTCCTGGAGCTCAGAGCCATCCGCCTAGCGCTCAAAGCCTTCTCTCACCTGATTTCTCACCAGTCGGTACTTGTCCAGACAGACAATCAGGTTGCCATGTTCTACGTGAACAAACAAGGCGGAACAGGCTCCTTCCTTCTCTGTCAGGAAGCACAGAAGCTCTGCTCTTGGGCCGTTCATCGCAAAATCGTCCTCAAAGCTGTCTATCTCCCAGGTCAAGAAAACTACCTGGCAGACAAGCTGAGCAGGATCCTCCAACCGCACGAGTGGAGATTGGATCCGCTCGTGGTTCAGCGGATCTTTCTCCGGTGGGGCCTCCCCACCATGGATCTGTTCGCCAGTCCTCTGAACTGGCAGCTTCCCAGATTCTGCTCTCGACAGCCGCATCCTCTCCGGGTAGCGGTGGATGCTTTTCTGATTCCATGGTCCACAGGCCTCTTGTATGCCTTTCCACCCATGCCTCTGGTGTCTCGGACGCTCTTCAAGGTTCTCAGAGACAAGGCGTCGGTGATCCTAGTGGCTCCCCGGTGGCCGAGACAACCTTGGTTCCCGCTTCTGCTGCTGCTGGCGGTGGACACCCCTCTTCCTCTGGGGTTTCAGCCCGACCTCCTCTCGCAGGATCAGGGGACGCTCCTGCACCCCAACCTTCGGTCCCTTCATCTGATGGCCTGGCTGCTGAAAGGGTAGTCCTTGCTCCTCTCCAGCTACCTCCAGATGTGGAAGAGGTCGTCTTGGCCTCCAGGAGGCCTTCCACCCGGAAGTCCTACGCTCTCAAGTGGCGTCGGTTCTCCGTCTGGTGTACTCAGCAGTCGCAAGACCCCTTCTCCTGTTCAGCATCAGTGGTCTTGCAGTACTTGCTTTCCCTTTCCAATCTTGGACAAGTCAAACTCTGTCAAGGTCCACCTCAGTGCTATTTCTGCGCACCACCTACCGGTGGAGGGTAGACCTCTTTCCAGCCACTCTCTGGTGGCTCGTTTTCTCCGGGGCCTCCTACTCCTTAAGCCACCTTTGCGTCCGCCAGCCCCGAACTGGGATCTCAATGTGGTTTTACAGCGGCTTACCTGTCCGCCTTTTGAGCCTATGGCTACCTGTCCTCTTCGTTTTCTTTCCTGGAAAACCTTGTTCTTGGTGGCCCTCAATTCTGCTAGACGCGTTAGTGAGCTGCAGGCCCTGGTATCTGATCCTCCTTACACTAGGTTCTACAAGAACCGGGTAGTCCTACGGACTCACCCTAGTTTCTTCCTAAAGTGGTTTCCCCTTTTCACATCAACCAGGAGGTGGTACTTCCGACCTACTTTCCCAGGCCACACTCCAGCCGAGCTGAAATGGTCCTGCATACCCTGGACTGTAGAAGGGCGCTGAACTTCTACCTTGACCGTACGCGGGAGCACCGAAGGGCTGTTCAGCTCTTCGTGTCTTATGACCCCAACAAGTTGGGGCTCCCTGTCTCCAAGCGTACTCTGTCCATCTGGATTGCGGACTGCATCGCTTGGGCTTACGAGGCTGCGGGCCTCGTGCTGGAAGGTAGAGTCACCGCTCATCGTGTTCGGGCGAAGGCTACGTCAGTGGCTTACCTCCGCTCTGTTCCGTTGGCAGACATCTGCCGGGCCGCTACTTGGTCTTCAAGCCAGACTTTTACAGCCCATTACTGCCTGGAGAGGGAGTCCCGCAGGGACAGTGCTTTCGGACAGGCAGTCCTCCGTAACCTCTTCGAGGTATAGGCAACTCCTACCCTCCATCCCGGATGTTGGGCTACCGGTTGGAGACGTATTCAGAGAAGATTCCTTCCTTCTGTGCTGCTGAGCTAGAGGGAGCTCATTTTTGTGCTTAGGGTCTCCGGTAGCCTTAAGCTTGGGAGTCCCATATGTGAGGACTGACTTCCTGCTTGGTCCTGGAGAAAGCGTAGTTACTCACCTGTAACAGGTGTTCTCCAGGAGCAGCAGGAATCAGTTCTCACAACCCTCCCTCCTCCCCTTGGAGTTGCAATCCTATCATTTCGTTTTTGCTAATTTTTTTACTGTCTTTTAGCTATGTCATCTGACTGAGCAAGATGGCACCCTTGGGCGGGAAGAGGACCGCGCATGCGCGCTGCAATTCCCAAAGGCTTTCTTTGAAAGCTGGGGAAAATTGCTCCGCGAGGGCTCCGTCTGCGCCGACGTCACCCATATGTGAGGACTGATTCCTGCTGCTTCTGGAGAACACCTGTTACAGGTGAGTAACTACGCTTTTCTTTACCTCTCCAATCTGGGCCTTAAGTCCAACTCTGTCAGGGTCCACCTCAGTGCTCTCTCTGCGCATCACGCACCGGTGGATGGCAGGCCTCTTTCCAACCACCCTTTGGTGGCTCGTTTTCTCCGAGGCCTCCTTCTCCTTAAGCATCCTTTGCGCCCACCAGCCCCTGAATGGGATCTGAATGTTGTCTTGCAGCGGATTACCTGTCCGCCCTTTGAACCTATGGCTACCTGCCCTCTTCGTTTTCTTTCCTGGAAAACCTTGTTTTTGGTAGCCCTTACCTCTGCTAGGCGCGTTAGTGAACTGCAGGCCCTAGTTTCTGATCCTCCTTACACTAGGTTCTACAGGACTAGGGTAGTCTTACGGACTCACCCTAAGTTTCTTCCAAAGGTGGTTTCTCCTTTTCATCTCAACCAGGAGGTGGTTCTTCCGACCTTCTTTCCCAGGCCGCATTCCAGCCGGGCTGAAATGGTCCTGCATACCCTGGACTGTAGGAGGGCCTTGTCCTTCTACTTTGACTGTACGCGGGAGCATAGGAGGGCTGTTCAGCTCTTAGTTTCTTTTGACCCCAATAAGTTGGGGCTACCTGTCTCCAAGCGTACTTTGTCCATATGGGTTGCTGACTGTATTGCTTGGGCTTATGGGGCAACCGGCCTCTCATTGGAGGGTCGTGTCACGGCTCATTGTGTTAGGGCGAAGGCTGCGTCAGTGGCTCATCTCCACTCTGTTCCGTTGGCCGACATCTGCCGGGCCGCTACTTGGTCTTCAAGCCAAACTTTTGCGGCCCATTACTGCCTGGAGAGGGAGTCCCGCAGGGACAGAGCTTTCGGTCAGGCAGTCCTCCATAATCTCTTTGAGGTTTAGGCAACTCCTACCCTCCGACCCTGGTGTTGGGCTACCAGTCGGGGGCGTTTTCAGAGCAGATTCCTTCTGTGCTACTGAGCTAGAGGGAGCTCATTTTTCCGCTTGAGGTCTCCGGTAGCCTTAAACTAGGGAGTCCCATATGTGAGGACTGATTCCTGCTGCTCCTGGAGAACACCTGTTACAGGTGAGTAACTACTCTTTTGTTCATCTGGACATCCGCCTTAGGGGATTTACAGGTCTTTGTTCAGTGGTTGAACACCATAATCCAACATACAGTTTACGGCCAACATATAAACCCATGCGATTGAGTTTTTGGATGTTTTAGTAAAGAAACAGGGTGATCTGTTAACAATGACCCTATTTCGAAAATCCAGCCAGCGTAATAGCTCATTACATTATCATAGTCATCACCCTCTCCCTCTTCGCAAGGGCTTACCGTTCGGCCAGTTCTTGAGGTTTCACCAAATCTGTTCTACTCTGGCAGATTTTAAACACCAGTCCGGTCTTTTAAAGGCTCGACTTTCCGCACGAGGTTACCCAGGGACTATTATTAGGAGGGCTTATACTAGAGCCCAGTATTCACACAGAGAATGGCTTTTGGGGAACCCTTCCAGGAGAGTTGAGGAACCTTCAGAGGATCATATCCTGAGGGTTCTATCATTTGAGTAACACGTCTGTTATCACTCGATTTTTGAAAAAACATTGGCATGTTCTACGTTTACACCCTTGTTTCCAAAAACCTTTAATTTTGGCTTACTCTAGGGGCATGAATTTGAGAGACTGACTGGTCCATTCGATGCTGCCATCAGACGGTTCACAAAATTCTTTACAGCATTTGGGCCATCGGGCTTGTAATCGTTGCAAATATTGCACGAACACTTTGGAGAGCACATCATGGACAAACGCTTGTATGGGACGGCAGTATCGGTTTTTAGGGTCCACCAACTGCACGTCCAGTTTTGTGGTCTATGTCCTCCAATGTCCGTGCCCATTGCTGTATATAGGGCACACTATTCGTCCAGTGAAAATTCGATTGGGTGAGCATGCCTCCCACATAAGATCTGAAAATCTTTCGGCACCGGTTGTGCAACATTGTGTAGCGGCGGGACACTCCTTTTGGGACCTTCAGTGGCGGATCATTGATAGTGTGATTTTAGACCCCCGAGGTGGAAACTGCTTAGCCCGTCTGCAATGGTTGGAGCAAAAATGGATCTTCGATCTTCACACCATATCTCCAAATGGCATGAACTTAGAACATGAGTGATTGAGCCTTTTATGAGCGGGTGGCACATACTCTTCTGACTTTTCAATGACTGGTCGATGATCGATTTCTGATCCTGCTCGCTGGTTGTAATTGCCTGTATTGAAGTTTGATCTCAACAATTTTGACTGAAGTGGTGTTTCTTCTGGTCCGAATCCGATTAGTTCACAATGATGTCATCTTGGCAGCCAATAGTTGTCTGAGATTGCCATATAAAAACTGTTTGTTCTCCAGGACCAAGCAGGAAGTCAGTCCTCACATATGGGTGACGTCGGCGCCGACGGAGCCCTCGCGGAGCAATTTTCCCCAGCTTTCAAAGAAAGCCTTTGGGAATTGCAGCGCGCATGCGCGGTCCCCTTCCCGCCCAAGGGTGCCATCTTAGCCAGTCTTCTTTTTTCCGCGGAGCCCTACAGACGTACCCGTCGTGTCCCCGCGAAAAAGTTGATATTTACTCATAATTTACTCTTTTTTCCTTCGGTTCGACACCGGTCTTTTTCCCGCCTGGACTCGCGACGCCGGTCACGAGTCCTCTTCTTCTTTTTCGGTTTTTCTGACTTAGTCAGTTTCGTTTTCGGTTTTTCCCTGGCAGCCCGGTCCTTTGACCTCGCCGGGGCCCTTTTTCCCCCGATGGCTGCCAGTGGTTTTAAGCGGTGTGGTCAGTGTGACTGAAATATGTCACTAACTGACACACACGACAATTGCCTCCGCTGCCTGGGCCCGGATCATGAAGAAATGATCTGTGGGCCCTGCGGCAAAATGTCCTCCAAAGGGTTGAGAAGTCGGCGGCATCAGCGGGATAGGATCTTCGCTGACCCCAGCCGTACCCGGACCTCGTCGGAGGCCTCCGCGTCCAGAGGTTCCAGCTCGGACCGTCGCCGGAGTTCCTCCGATAGGGGTTCTCCCTCCGGGGACCATCGTCGGAAGGTGAAACCCGCGAGGGCGACGTCGGTGGACGCTCCTGGCTCCGCGAGGGCCAGGTCGCATAGCCCCGATAGCCGTCCCGGGTCCTTGGAGAAGGAGCACCTCTCGAAGCGACCTCGCCTGGAGTCGGAGCTGCCTGCTCGGGTAAGTCCTGTGGTCCTCCTGGACTCGCCTCCGAGACCGCCGACGTCGGGCCCGACGCCGTCGGGGCCCAAGTCGGGGACTGCTGGGTCACCTGAGCTCGGACTCAGGTTGACGGCCTTGGAGAGCAGACTGTCTGCCTTCATGGACCAGCAGCGGGCACTGCTCGCCGGCCTCGCTGGCGCCGCTGCCCCGACCGCCGGGACGTCGACGTCTAAGTCGACCCCGGAGACCGAGCCGATCCTCGAGTCCATGCAAACTCGAGTCGATCCTCGGTCGAGGTCACCCTCGGCCTCCCGTTCAGGACCGAGGTCGCCGACGCCGACTCCCTCGGCGTCGGGGCGGCAGGCGCCGCGCCCTGCCCGGGCCAACCCCACCGAGTCCTCGTCGGAGTCGGTCTGGGAGTCTGAAGAGGAAGAGTCGCCTGATTCTTTTCGGACTCGGTGTGTCCCCTCGGACTCACCTGAGTCCGAACCTCGGAAGCAGTCCCCCCCGGAGGATGCCCGGTTCTCGGACTTCGTCAGGGATATGGCCAAGGCTTTGGCCTTCCCTGCGGATTCCGAGGAGGAGCCTCGAGCCGAAGAGCTCGACGCCCTCCAGTATGACTCTCCCGCCAGGGAACACTTTACTGTACCGGTTCCTCCCATGCTGGAACGACTACTCTTCCGCATGTGGGAGAGTCCGGCCTCCTCGCCGGTCCTGAGCAAGCGGGTCGATTCTATCTATCGAGTCCGCAAGAGCCCTGGCTTCCAAAAAGCACAGCTACCACACCATTCCATGGTAGTGGAATCGGCCATGCATCGTCTTAAGAGCCAGAAGATGCACTCCTCGGTGCCTCCTGGCAGGGAGGCCCGTAATCTGGATGGCCTTGGTAAGAAGTGTTTCCAGGGCTCTATGCTTGCGTGTCGTGTCCAGACCTACCAGCTATACATGGGCATGTATCTCCGAGACCTGGCTAAAGAGCTAGCCGGATTCTCCGCTGTTTGTCCGAGGAACCCTTGCGGAGGTTCCTGGCCTTGTCCTCTGGCATTCGGGAATGCTCAAAATTCATATCCCGAGCAGCCTATGATGGCTTTGAAGCATCGGCTCGAGTGGCCGCAGCCGGCATCGGTGCCCACCGACAGGCTTGGCTTCAGTCGTCTGACCTTGAGCCCTGGGTGCAGGACAAGTTGGTCGATGTCCCCTGCCGAGGCGAGAACCTCTTTGGCAAGCCCATGGCTGAAAAGGCTGCACAAATTGAGACGGAGACTCTCACTAGGACTAGGCTTTCTAGGAAGACCTCCGCCCCTTCCCAGAAAAAGAAGGGCTCGGGAAAGAAGTCCTTTTACCCGAGAAAGGCGGCTGCCTACAAACAATACCCCCAATATCAGGCCCCTGCAGCTCCCCAACAGGGCCAGCAGGCCAAGGGACGGGGTAACGGGTCCCGTAGGCAGCAAGCCCCCAAGCCTGCACCACCAGCCCCTGCTCAGCAGGGTGGGGGTTTTTGACTCCTTAAGCATAGCCTCTCCCCCTCCGCTGGCTCCTCCCAGCACCGGAGGCCGGCTGGTTCACTTCGCCCACAGGTGGTCCAGCATCACCTCAGATGCCTGGGTGCTTCAAGTCGTGAGAGAAGGCTACCTTCTCCACTTCCAACAGGTCCCTCCCTCCTATTTTCCGGGAGAACCTCCACGACTCCCTCTGCACAGGGAATTACTCCTTCAGGAGTTAGCAGGTCTTCTACAGGAACAGGCGGTGGAACCGGTGCCCCACCACCTGAGAGGTCAAGGCTTTTATTCCAGGTATTTTCTAGTACCAAAAAGGACAGGAGGCCTCAGACCCATCCTGGACCTGCGCAACCTCAACAGATTCCTCGTGCGGGAAAAGTTCAAGATGCTTACCCTTGGAATCCTTCTGCCCTACCTCCAGCAGGGAGATTGGCTATGCTCCTTGGATCTAAAAGATGCCTACACGCACATCCTCATCCACCCAAGCCACCGCCAATACCTAAGGTTTGTGGTGGCAGGAAATCATTACCAGTACAGAGTACTGCCCTTTGGCCTGTCCTCCGCACCGCGGGTCTTCACAAAATGCCTCGCGGTGGTGGCGGCCCATCTCCGGCTTCACGGCCTCTATGTCTTTCCGTACCTCGACGACTGGCTCATCCGAGCAGCGTCCGCTCCGGAGGTCACCAACGCCACACGCCGCACGGTGACTCTTCTGCAGTACTTGGGCTTTGTTATAAACTTCGCAAAGTCCACTTTGCTCCCCTCACAAGATCTCGAGTTCATCGGCGCAAGGCTGCACACTCCTCAGGCACGAGCGTTCCTACCGCTCGACAGGGCTCAACGGCTCATGGACCTAGCCGACCATTTTCGCAGCCAGCCCCTGGTCTCCGCCAGGCGCTTCCTGAGACTACTCGGCCATATGGCTTCCACCGTCCATGTGACCCCCAATGCCCGCCTGAATATGCGGCCTGCTCAATGGTGTCTCCGCAAGCAGTGGCAACAAGCCACAGGCGGCCTAGCAGACCTAGTGCGCGTCTCCGAGCCGCTGATCTCGTCTCTCCGGTGGTGGCTTCATCGGCCGAACCTGGTACTCGGCATGCCTTTTCAGTCACCTCAGCCGGCCCAGGTGCTGACGACAGATGCATCCCTCCTGGGCTGGGGAGCACATTGCCAAGGGGCACGTACTCAGGGCCTCTGGACCACGTGGGAGTCTGCTCAGCAGATCAACTTCCTGGAGCTCAGAGCGATCCGCTTGGCTCTCAAGGCCTTCTCCCACCTGACCTCTCGCCAGTCCGTCCTTGTCCAGACGGACAATCAAGTTGCCATGTTCTACGTGAACAAGCAGGGGGGCACGGGCTCCTTCCTTCTCTGTCGGGAAGCACAGAAGCTCTGCTCTTGGGCCGTCAGTCACGGCGTTCATCTCAAGGCAGTTTATCTCCCAGGCCAAGAAAATTGCCTGGCGGACAAATTCAGCAGGATCCTCCAGCCGCACGAGTGGCGCCTGGATCCCTTGGTAGTTCAGAAGCTCTTTCTAAAGTGGGGCCTCCCCACGATGGATCTCTTTGCCAGCCCTCTCAACCGGCAACTTCCTCGCTTCTGCTCTCGTCAGCCACATCACCTTCGAGTTGCGGCAGACGCTTTTCTACTCTCATGGTCGGAGAGCCTTCTGTACGCTTTCCCTCCCATCCCGCTAGTCTCTCGAACTCTTTTCAAGGTTCTCCGAGACAAAGCCTTCATGATCCTGGTGGCCCCTCGCTGGCCCCGACAGCCGTGGTTTCCACTCCTGCTGCAATTAGCGGTGGAGGATCCATTCCCTCTGGGGTTACAACCGGATCTCCTCACTCAGGATCAGGGGTCTCTGCTACACCCCATCCTCAGATCTCTCAATCTAATGGCCTGGCTGCTGAGAGGGTAGTCCTTGCTCCCCTTCTTCTGCCGACAGAGGTGGAAGAGGTCGTCCTAGCTTCTCGGCGACCTTCTACCCGCAAATGCTACGCCCTTAAATGGCGTCGCTTTTCCGTTTGGTGTACCCAACAGTCTCAGGATCCCTTCTCCTGCCCGGTGTCGGTGATTCTGCAGTACTTGCTATACCTCTCTAATCTGGGACTTAAGTCCAATTCCGTCAAAGTTCACCTCAGTGCTCTTTCAGCACATCATGTGCCGGTGGACGGCAGACCTCTTTCCAGCGACCCTCTCGTAGCGAGGTTTCTCTGAGGTCTCCTTCTACTTAAACCACCTCTGCGCCCGCCAGCACCTGACTGGGATCTGAATGTGGTGTTACAGCGGATCACCTGTCCGCATTTTGAACCTATGGCTACCTGTTCTCTCCGTTTTCTTTCTTGGAAAACATTGTTATTGATAGCCCTCACTTCCGCTAGACGCGTAAGTGAATTGCAGGCCCTCGTGTCTGATCCCCCTTACACTCGGTTCTACAAAAATAGGGTAGTCCTACGGACTCACCCAAAATTTCTTCCAAAAGTGGTCTCCCCTTTTCACATCAATCAGGAGGTGGTACTTCCGACTTTCTTTCCCAGACCACACTCCAGCCGAGCTGAAACGGTCCTCCATACCCTGGACTGTAGAAGGGCATTGAACTTCTACCTTGACCGTACGCGGGAGCACCGTAAAGCTGCTCAGCTTTTTGTGTCTTTTGACCCCAATAAATTGGGGCTCCCGGTCTCCAAGCGTACTCTGTCCATCTGGGTTGCGGACTGTATCACTTGGGCTTATGGGGCAGCCGGACTCTCCTTGGAAGGTCGAGTCACGGCTCATTGCGTTCGGGCAAAGGCTACGTCAGTGGCTTACCTCCGCTCTGTTCCGCTGGCAGACATCTGCCGGGCCGCTACTTGGTCTTCGAGCCAGACTTTTGCGGTCCATTACTGTCTCGAGAGGGAGTCCCGCAGGGACAGTGCTTTCGGACAGGCAGTCCTCCGTAATCTCTTTGAGGTCTGAGCAACTCCTACCCTCCATCCCGGATGTGGGCTACCGGTGGGTAATAATTCAGCGAAGATTCCTTCCTTCTGTGCTGCTGAGCTAGAGGGAGCTCATTTTTGTGCTTAGGGTCTCCGGTAGCCTTAAGCTTGGGAGTCCCATATGTGAGGACTGACTTCCTGCTTGGTCCTGGAGAAAGCGTAGTTACTCACCTGTAACAGGTGTTCTCCAGGAGCAGCAGGAATCAGTCCTCACAACCCTCCCTCCTCCCCTTGGAGTTGCAATCATCTGCTTTAGTTTTTTTGCAAATTTTTATGCTGTCTTTTTTAGCTATGTCATCTGACTGGCTAAGATGGCACCCTTGGGCGGGAAGGGGACCGCGCATGCGCGCTGCAATTCCCAAAGGCTTTCTTTGAAAGCTGGGGAAAATTGCTCCGCGAGGGCTCCGTCGGCGCCGACATCACCCATATGTGAGGACTGATTCCTGCTGCTCCTGGAGAACACCTGTTACAGGTGAGTAACTACGCTGTTTGGCAGTTTGGTTCCCGGCATTTACTACTTCCATGTTACAGAGGCAGAACACTTGATACAGGGTCTCTTGGGACCCGAAACATGCATGACTTCATACTATTGAGCAGGGAGTTATTACTCTTGCTGTTCCAGTCCGTTTAGTCCGGCATTCTAATGTTGATTTGGTGGTATGGACAATATTACTGATGGCTTGTTTGATTTTCTATATGTATAGTGTCATCAGTTACTTTGAGGTTTCTTTTTTGGATGATATCATACTGAGGCAAGATGGCACCCTTAGGCAGGAAGGGGACCACACATGCGTGGTACATCTCCCAAAGGCTTTCTTTGAAAGCTGGGTAGAGGTTACCGCGCAGGCTCCGTCGGCACCAATGTCACTCATATGTGAGGACTGATTCCTGTTGTTGCCAGAGAACATCTGTTACAGGTGTGTAACTACATGTTCTCCTTGGTGGAATGACACCTCCTAACTTGCTCAGCGCAATATATTATGGACATAGTGTGGAAGTAGATTTCTGGTTGCCATGTTCTTGATCCCAGTGAGTGGGAGTTGGGCAGTCGGCGTTTCAACAGATTCTGGCCTTTGGACATCGTCCCAAGATGGCTTTGATGGTGACCAGACCTGATGCCAAAGTGCACAGATCATTCAGTCGCCACAAGTAGCAGGTTCCAAGGGCATCAACACTCTTGTTCAGCCCTGACCAATCAGGGTTTGCTGTATGTTTCCCCTCTGTGGCTGCTTTGTAGGGTGTGTGATTCGCCACTTAGAGTGACATCAAGGCTGGGTTGTCATGGTGCTGGATTGGCACAAGAGGCCTTGCTCTGGGAACCAGATGCAGCTCCTGCAGGAGCCTTCTCTACGACTTCTCACAGCCTCAGGGGCTGTCGTGGCAGGGGCTGGTCCTTCTGGTTGACCTGGTTGCCTTCTTGCTTATGGTTTGGCTCTTGAGAAATGACATCTGGCATGAAAGGGCTGTTCTCCTGCCATAGTTTCCATGCTCCTGAAAGTGAGGAGAGTTTCTCCCAACCTTACATATGTGTGTATCTGAGCACAGGTGACATGAGCACCAAATTGGTCCTAGTACAGCAAACTTCCTTGCTCACTTTTCTTCAGGATGGCCTTGTCAAAGGGCCTCTCTCTTAGTTCCCTGAAGTTTCAGGTGGCAGCATTGTCCTGCTTTTGGGGCCGATGGCAGAGCGGTCTGTGACCTCGCACCCAGATGTCTTGTTTCCTTCAGGGAGTATTACATTTGTGTCCTCCCATGTGTTCAGTCATTCCTTTTTGGGATCTCTGCTTGATATCCCAGCTCTTTTAGCTCCTGATGCAGGCCACTCTTAAAGATCTTTCCTTTAAGACAGTCTTCTTGGTCACATTCAGCTCATTGAGATGTGTTTCTGAGCTGCAAGGATAGTCCTTGCTTGTTCTTTTCGGAGGAAGCTGTGTGCATTCAACCGTGCCCTCCTTTTCTAAAGAATGGTTCCAAGGGAAGGATAAGGACCTTGTTTTGATGGAGGTCAGACTGTAGGCCCGTGTATGGGATGACATGGCCTCTAAGTCTATCTTGGGCCGCTGGATCAAGAAGACCGTTGCCTCTGCATTTCTGTTGCAGAACTGACCAGTTTTGTAGGGTTTGCATACGCACTCCTCTCAGGCACAGGCATCCTTTTGGGCAAAGTGTAGCGCGGTCACCCTTTTGAGACATTGGTTGGGTGGCAACATGGGCATCACCTTTACACCTTTTGTTAAGCACTGCCACTTGGGTGTCCACACACAGGCAGAGACAGCCTTTGGCTCCAAGGTCTTGAAATCTGCTGTGTCGTCTTCTTGCCCAGTGGTGGCATAGCTTTGGTACATCCCACTTGTCTGGACTGGTCTAGCAGGAAGATATGGAAAGTGACATTTTACTCACCAGATAATGTCCGTTTCTTGTATCCTGCTTTATCTGTCCAGGATCCGCCCCTGTGACCTGGTATGGGCTACTGTGGGGGGGGTTTCTGTGGTTGCCCCTGAGGTCCCTTACCCTCTTGGCAGACCTTCTGCCTAAGGATGATTCTGTGCATAGTTATGGTTCCTAGTGTGGTGGACCTTGTTACTGTCACTGAGGTGTGCAGTCAGGAATTCTTAACCATCTGCTTGGTTGCGTACACTGAAGTGTGCCCCTAGCTGCATATGTGGTTGTGGCAGGATGAGGTCATAAGAAACCCCTGGAAGATTTTCTTTTGTCTCTACCTCTGCTGGTAGGGGGTGTGGTGAGGAGAGTGAGCAGGAGAAAGTGGAAGTAGAAGAAAAAGACACTTGTACCTTTAAAACTACTGACAGCTCAGCTCTACACAGAGGTAGGAAAGCTACTATGAAAAAAAGCCAAGCCAAGCCATGCCCTAGCTCTAATGAGGAGGCAGGCTTAGCTACTAATTATGAACACACGTGCTCAGAGGAAGCTCTGATAGTAAGGAAACAGGTTTTTAAACCCGTCTTCAAACAGAAGAAGGGAGTTCACAGCTCTAGTTTGAGTTCAGCTTGGAGGAACAGGAGTGCAAGTTCCAGGAGTTCGTCTGGCTCAAAGAGTTCCGGCAGTGGGAGAGAAGGTTCCAGTTTGAGTCCAGGTCCTAGGAGTTCATGGATACCTGAGAGACGTGAGTGTGCTGATTTCCAGCTGCTGAAAGCTAAGAGCAGAGAAGGAAACACTCCACGTCTGGGAAAGGTTCCTAAACCAAAAGCCAGCCAACGTTCTGTGAGAAAGGCTGCAAACTCGTGGGAACAAATACCTTTATCCTGTATTCAGAATCCTAAGCTGAAAACTTCAACTGACAAAAGATGGGTGGATTCATTTCACTGTGGAAAGAACCAGGACCCAACCGTCAGCAGGGAAGTTAACTTGAACTCAGTAAAAGCTTTGAAGCAAGCATTTCAGGGAGGAGAAGCTTACTCTCCTTATGTAAATGTTTATGACCAAAAGGAGAAATTATGGAATGAATTTTGGGAATTCTTACAAGCCAGAAAGCCTGAAGAAAGTGCTGAGGCCTGGAGTAGAGATAAACCAGCCGCAGTACCGGAGCCCATGCAGATAGAATTACCTGAGTCACAATCTTCCCCAGAAGATTGCCAGATGGATTGCTCTCTTTGTCTTAGGGAAGCATAAGTTCCTGTGTGCAAGGCTAAGGAAGCTTTTGTAGAAGAAAGAAGGTATTTTTGCTAGAAGGAGCTCATAAGGCTGTGTTATGTTTATTGTCATGAAGACAGTTGCTTGTGTTTGAAGAGACTTGTGCTGCATTTACTTCAAGTACAATTTCCTTTTGTTTACTCTTCTGTTACTGGAGAAGTTATCCATTTTTGTGTTCGTGTACAGAACTTTAATGCGTGTGGAAATCCACAATAATAAAAATATTCTTGTTTGCCTCAACCTCCGGTTGCACAGCTACAGTTTGTCTTTTTGAACACAATTTTCTCAACTACAAGTCCCAGAGTGCATTGCTGGTGGCAAAGGGAAAATATAGTTCATTTAAGGACAGATAAGGCAGCCCATAGCTGTAAGCCTCTGGCCCAGGCTTGGGTACCACAGGGGACACATCCCACTTGTCTAGACTGGTCTAGTAGTACTCAAGGAAAGGACATTATTTGGTAAGTACAATGTCACCTTTTGCTTCTTGCCCTTGATTGATTGGTAGGTGTTTTTGGATAGGGCAAAGTAAATATCTTTGCGTCTCCTTTTTGAGTACAATTTATATATTTACATACTCTGCACACCTTGCTCTTTTTTCTGCACATTAAAAGAAATCTCTAGGTAGATTCTCTGAATGTACAGTGTATTTCTGAGAAATTGTGGGACAGATTGGATTTGCATAGACTAGTACTTCCCTTTTCTTTCCATAGCTACATGTAAATGATATTGTAAAAGCACAAGACCTCCTAACTTAGGTTAAACTTAAGTGGTAAGGTGGGGAGTATTGGCAGACAACAAGATAAGATATATATTATGATATACTCTGTTATGCCTTGGGGAACGTCTGCCTTTTGGCCCTCTACTGCAGGTTCTGTGAAACCTTCTGGTAATGAGCCAGAAGAAAGACAAGTTAAATATATTAGATTTGTTATGGGTAGAAAAATAGAGAACATAAGACTAACACTATAAAATGAGGTAATTAGGTTTTAGTAGCAACAGTATAATTATGCAGCAGCAATAAATCACTAATTAGCAGCCAGAGGTCACAAGCTCACTCTTTACTAAAGAAAAGTACATGAAAGAGCTACCTAACTAATCCCCACACCTGGGTGAAGACAGAAGACCGGTACCTTAGCTCTGTCAGATGAACAAATTCAGCTGGGATCCAAGGGTGTCTCCAGAACAACATGAGGTCCAAAGAGGCCAATAAGCAAGCTACACTGTCTCTAGCTGTGGGAAGCGAGCTGTGTGGATACACAACACAGATGGTGACTGTAGGAATCTGTTTGTCTCACAAGGTGTTAGAGGAACAGCCTTGGGATGATAGTGTCTTTGTGCTTATACAAGCAGCAAGGAAGGAAAAGGCAAAATGGCCCCTGTTTTTTCTGTGCGTATTATTCCTTGTGATGTCCTTATTACATTTTGGTGAGTGGTTGGTATGAGATACTGCAAGATGCCTAAGAGAATCGGGAGGCACTCGTCAGTCAGTCATCTTGTGCACAGTAGGGTCCAATGTAGTAGAAGGTGGTATGTAGTCTCATACATTGTTGCAAGTGTCCTACGCAAGTAGAACTGTGACTGAGAAAGAACTAAGAAGCAGTTTCTCTTACATGTAGGCACAGTAGGAAACATTTAGTCTTCTGTATACAGACACACAAACACTTGGCAGGCATTTGCTTGGAGGTCAGCAGGTCTGAAGTTTGGAACGCATCAGAGTCCTTTGCAGCAAGGAAGCCATATTGTTCGTTTCAGGCTTTTGGTTCAGAGCAAGCCGCCGTGTACCAGTCCTACAGTAACTGTGAGACTTTTTGCAGTAAATGAAAGATTAATAAGATTTCAGTATCTATGTTCCAGGTGGTGAGGGATTATTGTTCTGAAAAGTTATGCTTGTTTTTCCCATCATCCTCTAAAATGTTGCTTTAGCACTGATGAGGATAAAATTAGTTGATGCTAAGACGACCCTCTCATAAAAGCTCTGAGGCTAGACTGGAAATTGGTGATACAGTTTAGAGTAAATTTAAGTTTGCCAGAGCTCTAGCATGGCAAGTAACAAGCCATATAATCTATAAAAATGGTTTATCATGTTTTGAAGATTTGGGTGCCAGTATATAGAATGGATGTTTTTTGTATGCACATCAAGTTTTGGCAAGACCCCACTTGTGGAAACTGTGTGAGTTGTCCCAGAAATTTAGAGCTGAATATTTTTAACTAACATGACATTATTTCTTCGGAAGTCTGTTAAGAAAAGGTATAGTTTGCCTGTACACATGATTCCATATTTTTTTTTTATTATCAGGGAACTCGTTTCGGAAGTTTCAGAGACTGGAGTCAGTGAAAACGATGAGAATCCTGTGAGGATTATTTCAATTCCTTCAGCTAAGATTGAGGTGGTGAAAAACAAGGTAAACCTCCGATTATGAACATAAGAGCATCTTTGCATACTTTGGCTTGTTATTGCTTGGGTAGTACACTAATGCTTTTATTTATTTATTTGCGTGTCTTAAATACCATCCTATCATATAATCAGGGCGGTTTACATTATAGCATTTTAACAATTACAAAACAGGTATGTATATATGATACAATCACTAGCTCCCCCTACCACACCGGATTCAGTACAAACTTCTCACTGTAATTCATAAGATCCTTAACTCCAGTACCCCTGCTTATCTTTTCCCTCATATAATTCCATACGCACTACCGTTCACTCTGTTCTGTACATGCACACCGATTTTATTTGCCATCCTCATCAAATGCTCATCTGGATAGTATTCACAACTCTGCTTTCTTCTTTTTTAGGTCCTTCACTATGGAACTTTCTTCCAGCACCCCTTCATCTTGAATCTTCCTTTACTAAATTTAAAACAGCCCTTAAAACATATCTTTTTCAATAAGCCTTTAATTTAATCCCTGATACCACCTAGTACATGATGAATCCAGGTACTAACGAATTATACATCTGGAGCATTTGGAAGCTGTGTATTCCCCTTCCCCTTTATTCCCCCTCCTAAAAATACCTGACTTTTATGCAATTTTTAATTGACGTTTTTTCCTGTTGCTAATGTTTTTATTGTAAACTGCCCTGATGCACTGTCAAAGAACAGTATATCAAGTCTTTTAATAAACTATACTGAGGGTACATACAGTAACCTCTCAGCAGCAGGATATGCTTCTCCAGGAACTCTTCCCTTCAGGCCATAAATGCAGTCTTGCCCATTCCACCAGGGCAGGGAGAGTGTGGATTTTACTCAAGGTATTTCCTGGTGATCAGAAGGTTTGGGGGATATCATCCCATCTTGGACCTGAGGGATCTGACCATCTATATAGTTCGTGAGAAATTCAGATTGCTTTCCCTAGGTACCCTGCTTCTTTTTCTTCAAAAAGGGGACTGGCTGTGTTTTCTAGGTCTGAAGGATGCCTGCACCCATATACAGATACATCCCAGCCACACAAAGTATTTGCAATTCAACGTTGAGAAATACCACTTCCAGTACCACATATTATCTTTTGGATTAATGTCCGCTCCTTGTATATTTACAGAATGTCTTGCGGTAGACACAACATTTCTCCAGGAACAAGCAGGAAGTCAGTCCTCACTGTATGCTGACGGCACCCGCATGGATCAATTCCCCAGTTTTCAAAGAAAGCCTTTGGGATTGCTGCCACGCATACGTGGTCCTCTTCCCGTCCAAGGGTGCCATCTTGTCCAGTCTCCCTTTTTCCGCGGAGCCCTTTGGACGAACGTCCTCGTCCCTTGGAAAACATATTTAGTTTCTGGCCTACTGACTTTCTATTTTCCAGTTGCACCGGTCCTCTACCCGTCCTTCCCCTGCTCTGCCTTTTTAAAGTTGTTAGGGGATGGTTTTCTTTGCCTTTTTGCCTCAGTTGGCTTTGCACCCTTTTTTTGCTCTAACCGTATGGGTCTGGGGGCCATTTTTCCCCCTATGGCCACCGGATTCAAAAATGTGATAGATTCTCTAAGAATATGTCGCTTATGGACACCCCACGACTGTTGTCTGCGGTGTCTCGGGGCTGATCATGATCCGTAGTTCTTTTCGCTCTGTAAGAAAATATCCTCTAAAACCCTGCTTAGTTGTAAGCAGAAGTCCGAAGACATTTTCAGAAAGGCCACCTCGGAATCCCCAGTGGCGCCCTCAGTCATCTTTCCTCCGGTGGGATCCCAAACCTCGGCTCCGCGCTTTTGGCGGCATTCCAACCAGGGGTCTCCTGAAGTTGAGTGGCACAAGAAGAAGAGGGCCTTGAAGTAGCTGTCGGGGGCTCCCGACAAGTGCGAGCGCTCCCGCGCTCGAACACTTAGCCCCCTTCGGTGTTCCCGAGAGTCGGACAAGGAGCGGCCCCGCAAGGTACCCCGCACAGATACGGAGACCTCCGGCGAAGGCACCTGGTCTCCTGAGGGCTGTCCCGGTAAGGACCCCCTCTCCTCCTCTATGCCCGACCTGGTGACCCTGGGGTCGGCGTCACAGGGCCCCACGTCCGCATGGGAGTCCTGCATGCTGGCGCTGGAATGCATAATTTCTGCGTTCATCGCTTCCCAGCCAGGCGCTCACAGCCAGCTTCACTGACTCGCACCCAGAGACCATGGGTCCCTCGCGTGGGACACCCAAATCCACCCTGGAAACCCCTGAGAGCCGTGGGCCTCATGAGGGTCCTCGGCATCGGTCTCGCTCGCCCTCTCGTTCCTCGGGGGCGAGGTTTTCCAGGGCCTCCAGCTCCAAGCGGGCCTCGGTCGCTGGACAGGGTGATCTGCCCAGTTCGGATTCCTCAACTGAGTTGTCGTACTGGGAGTCTGATGGGGACACCTCCCAGGAAGCCCATACCCACTGGGACCTTCTGTTGGACCCCTCCCTGCCTGCGTTTCAGCAGCACTCGCCATCCAAGGACACCTCCTTCCTGGTGTTCGTTCAGGATATGGCACAGGCTCTTAATCTGGCCACCCAGGCTGAGGAGGACCCTTGTTCTGAAGAGCTCGACATCCTTCAGTATGAGTCCCTGCCTAGGGAGTCTCTCACTGTTCCGGTCCCTCCCATCCTGTCCCGGCTGCTGCTCCGCATGTGGGAGGCACCCACCTCGGTCCCCATCATGAGTAAGCGCCTCGACACTATGTACAAGGTACAACGCAGCCCTGGGTTCAGAAAGACCCAACTTCCCCACTCTTTTGTGGTGGTGGAATCTTCCATGAGAAAACAGAAGAGCCCGAAATCACACTCGTCAGTCCCCTTGGGCCGAGAATCGAGAGCCCTCGATGCCCTGGACCTAAAGGCTTACCAAGGCTCCATGCTCTCTTGTTGCATTCAAGCGTACCAACTATACATGGGCCTGTTCTTGCGTGACTTGGCCAAGGAGCTCGGAGATTTCTCTGCGGGCCTCAAGGGCGAACCTTTCAATAGGTTCAGTATCCTGTTGAAGTCCGTCGCAGGTTGCTCAAAATACCTCTCCCGAGCCGCCTATGATGGATTAGAGTCCTCGGCTCGGGTGGTGGCCGCGGGTATCGGGGCCCGCCGCCAGGCATGGCCCTAATCGTTAGATCTGGAGCAGTGGGTACAGGAGAAGCTCCTGGATGTCCCCTGCCTCGGCGAGCAGCTCTTCGGCAAGCTGATGGAAGATAAGGCCATGGAGATAGAGACGGAGTTTGTCACCAGAACCCGTGTCTCGCGAAAAACCTCTACCCTCCCCCAGAAAAAGCAACCGGCCAAAAAGCCTTTCTTTCCGAGGAAGGGCCTTCCGTACCGTGGCTACCTGCCATACCCGACCACCCCCACGCCGACCACTCCGGCGCAGGGTAAGTACGGCCAGGGTCATCGCAACCCGAAAGGGCCCAAAGCCCAAACCCTGGCTCCACCACAACCCGCACAGGGGTTTTGATGCCATTCGCATAGCTTCTCACCCTCTGGCGACTCAGCAGCCAGTGCGGGGGGGGGGGTGCCTGTCCTCTTTCGCCCCTCTCCTCTTTCGCCCCTCTGTGGGCTTCCATCACCTCGAACACCTGGGTCCTCCAGGTCATCCGAGACTGCTATCGCCTTCGCTTCAACAGGCTTCCACCTCCCTTCTCCTCAGTGGAGCCTCCTCGTCTCCCTGCGCACCAGGTTTTCCTGCAGCAGGAACTAGTCTCTCTCCTTGCCCAACGGGCGGTCGAGAAGATCCCTCCGCACCTTTGATGTCGGGGCTTTTATTCCCGGTACTTCCTCATCCCAAAGAAGATGGGGGGGTCTGCGGCCCATCCCCGACCTCCAAAGGCTAAGCAAGTTTTTGGTGCGGGAGAAGTTCAAGATGCTATCTCTTGGCATCCTACTGCCCTTCCTCCGGCAGGGCGACTGGCTATGCTCCTTGGATCTAAAACAGGGGTCTCAAACTCCAGTCCTGGAGGGCCGCAAACCAGTCAGGTTTTCAGGGCATCCCTAATGAATATGCATGAGATATATTTGCATACAATGGGGACAGTGCATGCAAATTTATCTCACGCATATTCATTAGGGATACCCTGAAAACCTGACTGGTTTGTGGCCCTCCAGGACTGGAGTTTGAGACCCCTGATCTAAAAGATGCTTACACCCACATTTTAATCCACCCCCAGTACAGGCAGTACCTGCGCTTCAGGATGCGGGGAGAGCACTTCCAGTACAGGGTGCTCCCCTTCGGCCTCGCGTCCGCCCCGTGGGTCTTCACAAAATGCCTCTCCGCAGTCGCCTCCTGTCTCAGGCATCAGGGCGTACCGGTCTTCCCCTACCTCGACGACTGGCTCGTCACAGGATCCTCGGTCGAGGAAACCCGGTGAGCAGTGTCACGCACAGTCCTTCTGCTAGAAGGCGTGGGGTTCTTGGTCAACTACCCCAAGTCCCATCTCGAACCGGTGCAGGCTTTAGAGTTCATCGGGGCACACCTCCATACTCAGCGGGCAACTGCATTCTTGCCAGCGGATCACACCTCCTGCCTCCGAGCCCTTGCAGCTCAGGTCCAGAACACCCTTCGAGTCACAGCTCGGACTATGCTGCGCCTCTTGGGCCACATGGCCTCTACCATCCATGTGGTTCCCCACACCCACTTGCACATGCAGACAGCTCAGTGGTGCCTCAGCACCCAGTGGAGCCAGTCCGTCGGTCACCTCAGGGATCCCGTCAGGGTCTCCCACGACCTTCGCCTGTCCCTGAGCTGGTGGCAAAACCCCCACAATCTCCTCTGGGGGTTGCCCTTCCAGGCACCACAGCATGACATGGTGCTGACAACGGAAGCTTCCCTGTTAGGGAGGGGAGCACACTGCGGTGCGTTGTACACGCAGGGGTAGTGGTCGCCAGAGGAGTCTCAACAGCAGATAAACTTGCTCGAGCTCTGGTCGATTCGGTGGGCCCTGAAGGCATTTGAGGACCACCTCAAGGGGCGATCGGTACTCGTGCAGACCGACAACCGCATGGCGATGTTCTACATCAATAAGGAGGGGGGTACCGGATTGCATTCCCTCTGCTGGGAAGCGGTCCTCCTCTGCTCCTTCGCCGTCCGTCAGGGGATGTCCCTCAGGGCGGCCTGCCTCCAGGCCAGGAGAATGTCCTTGCAGACACAGCAGGTTCCTTCGCCCTCACAAATGGTGGCTGGATCCAGGGGTGGTGGGCTGGCTGTTTCTTCGGTGGGGGACTTCAGCAATAGACCTATTCGCCAGTCCTCAGAACGCACAGCTGCCCCGCTTCTGCGGGCCGGTACCGCTCCCGAGCATGGAGAGCCCGGATGCGTTCCTTCTAAGCTGGTCCTCCAGCCTGCTCTATGCGTTCCCCCCATCCCTCTCATTGCGAGGACCCTCCTCAAGGCTCAGTGGGACCATGCATCGGTGATCCTCGTGGCCTCAGCAGCCTTGGTTCCCGCTTCTGCTCCGACTGTTGATGGAGCCTCCTGTCCCCCTGGGCTCTGCCTCGGGACTGCTAATGCAGGAAGATGGACAGGTACAGCACCCAATCCTAACCTCCTTATCCCTCATGGCCTGGCGGCTGAACGGGTCTCCCCCTAGCTTTGCTGGGTCTCCCCCTAGCTTTGCTGGGTCTCCCGGAGGAGGTCGAGGAAGTCCTCAACTAGACGAGGCTATGCCTTCAAGTGGCGGCGCGTCTCTATCTGGTGCTTTGGGCTCCAGATCGACCCATTCTCATGTCCCACTCGATGGGTCCTTCAGTACTTCCTCCACCTTTCGAGGGAAAGTCTGAAGTCGAACTCAGTCAGGGTACATTTGAGCACCATCTAGGCGAACCACCTCCCCGTTGAGGGGAAAGTCCCTCTCGGGGCAGCCTTTGATCTCCCGCTTTATGCGGGGTCTTGTGCTGTCCAAGCCGCCCATCTGGCCTCCCCCAGCGGAATGGGATCTGGACGTGGTGCTCATGCAGCTTAAACATCCACCCTTCAAGCTGATGGCGACGTGCTCGCCTCGGCATCTATCCTGGAAGGTGGCCTTCCTGGTGGCACTGACCTCGGCCCGCTGAGTTAGTGAGCTCAAGGCTCTCATGGCTGATGCTCCTTACACCAGGTTCTGTAGGAATAGGGTGGTCATCCATACCCATCCCAAATTCCTGCCTAAAGTTGTCTCGGATTTCCATTTCAACTAGGAGATAGTCTTACCGACTTTCTTCCCGAGACCTCATGCCGACCAGGCGTCGGCAGCTCTCCACACACTCGACTGCAAAAGGCCTCTTGCCTTCTATCTGAAGCACACCCAGGCTCATTGCAAGTCTGGCTGACTCTTTGTGACCTACGATCCCAATCGACTGGGGCAGGCAGTCACCAAACGCACCCTATCTATTTGGGTGGCAGATTGCATTGCCTTTGCTCACATGAAGGCGAGTGCCCCGTTAGATCGTCGAGTCACCGCGCACGGGGTTCGGGCCAAAACGGCTCGGTGGCCTCACTGTGCTCCATGCCCCTGATGGACATCTGCCGGGTGGCAACCTGGTCTTCAGCGAACACCTTCACTGCACACTACTGCCTGGAGAGGGAGTCCCGTCGGGACAGCACCTTCGGCCAGGTTGTACTCCCTGGTTGGGGTATAAGCAACTCCTGCCCTCCGACCCTTCTTCATGGCTACTGAGGGCTTTGCCCCGAGGACCTGAGGACTCGGGCTCCTTCGGGCATCGGCTTTTGCTCACGACCTCGCAGAGGCATTTTTTGATTACAGGTTCGGTAGCCTGTAACTGAAGAGTCCCATAAGTGAGGACTGACTTCCTGCTTGTTCCTGGAGAAAGTGTAGTTCCTCACCTGTAGCAGGTGTTCTCCAGGGACAGCTGGAATTAGTCGTCACTACCCTCCCGCCTCCTGTGATGAGGTGCTGGATTTTTATTCTTCCCTTGCCATCTGCTTGGTGTAGGGCTCGAGCTAAGTGACCTGACTGAGCAAGATGGCACCCTTGGGCGGGAAGAGGACCAAGCATGCCTGGCAGCAATCCCAAAGGCTTTCTTTAAAAGCTGGGGAATTGTTCCATTGGTGCCGACATCACCATAAGTGAGGACTGATTCCTGCTGTCCCTGGAGAAAACCTGTTACAGGTGAGTAACTACGCTTTTGATGCAGACTGAGTGTATATGTGTATCTCCAGGAACAAGCAGGAATGTAGTCTGCACATATGGGTATCGTCGGTACTGACGGAGCCTGCGTGGGAACGCTCCCCAGCGTCTAATTAGAAAGCTTTTATTTATTTATTTATTTATTTTATTTATTTATTTACATTCTCTTATATACCATGCTATTCTGCATCAGTGTGGTTTGCATTGAACAAACTGAAATTACATTGAACAGGGCATTATAACTTGGCGATAACTATTTTACAGGGAACATGGGCTATGGAGGGTTAAGTGGCTTGCTCAAGACCACAAGAAGCACCTGTGGGACTAGAAACCCCAGTCCTTCCGGCCCAAGGTTGCTGTCCTCTAGTGGGATTTGAACCCCCGACCTTCCGGCCTGAAGTACCTTGCCCCAACCACTAGGCCACTCCTCCACTCTTTTTGGGAGCATCCCACAGCGCCTGCATGCTGCCTTCCCGCCTTTCCCAACTGTCTCTCTCCAGTTCTTCGTTTTCCGCGGAGCCAGCAGGTCGTTTTCCTGTCACCGCAGAAATTATCCCATATTTTCATTCTTTTTTTGTGGTAGCGTCTGCCTTCCTCGACGCTATACCGGTACCGCCGGTTCTTTCTTTCTTTCTTCAAAAAAAAAAAAAATTGTAATCTTTTTTTCTGGACTTTCCAGCCTTTTTTCTCTCAGGTGCCATGCGCCATTTTGGGCACTAGGCCCAATTTTTCCTCAACATGGAAAAATCCGCTTCGGGTTTTAAAAAGTGTTCCAAGTGTGGCGGTACCATCTCCGTCACTGACACTAACCAGTGGTGCCTCAAATGTTTAGGTCCTGACCACTCCATCTTGGAGTGTGTTGCCTGTGGGATGATGTCGAAGAGGGGTCGGCAAAACCGAGCTGCTAAGCTTAGCACCCTTTTTCCCTCCGATGCAGCATCCGTGGCATCGACGTCTTCCAGGGCTTCGTTTTCCTCCCGTGGATCTCAGGTAACCAAACATAAATCTGGCCAGTCCTCAAAGGGGGTAGATCTCCTTCCAAGCATTGAGATGCCTCTGGCATTTGCCCTTGAGGGACTTCTACCGGCAAAATTGCCCCGGCGGGAGGCTTCGGCTTCCAAAGCACTATCGGGGCTCCAGGATGTTCTCGAGGCCTCAACCTCAGCAGAACTACTGGTGACGTGCTCTGGGGTACTGGCCGCTTCGTCCGGTACCAACACCCAGGCATCAGCAGTGTCAATAGACCAGAGATTCTTGGCTATTGAGCGCAGTCTGGCAGCTCTCCTTGCGGCATCGGTGCCTTCGGGACTGCTTCAAACAGTTCAACTGGTATCGACACCGGTTCCAGCACCGATACTGGTACCGACATAATCGACATCGGCGAGTGTGTTACCAACACAGTCATGCTATTTCCTCCGGTATCGACAGGCCGGTACCAGACCCCTCCGGTACCGACTTCGATCGGTACCGGTATCGTGCTTTACAAGAGCACCCGGACAGAAGATATTTTGAATCCTCTGATGACTCTGACAGCTCTGTCGATGCCGGAGTACTTCTCTCTGAGGAGCCTTCTTCTCCTAAACGTAGGATGTCCCCTCCAGAGGATATATCCTTTCAGGATTTCATCCGGGAGGTGGCTAAAGGTCTTTCCATCACAGTGGCTCCTGAAACAGAGCCCCAGAGCAAAGGAGTTGGAGATTTTACAATATCCTAAAGCTCCCAAGGAGGCAGCTTCTTTGCCTGAGATCTTGCATGATCTCATGTTAAGAATGTGGGAAACACCTCTTACCACCTCTCCTCATTCCCGTAGGCTGGATACCATGTACCGAGTACCTCCTTGTCCTGGATTTCAGAAAACTCGGTTGCCACACCACTCCATAGTGGTGGAGTCTGCTATGAAAAGGATCAAGAGTGCAAAAAGACATGCATCTAATCCTCCAGGACATGAATGTAGGACTCTTGATGCCTTTGGGTGTCGAACCTTCCAGGACTCTATGCTTTCTGCCAGGATTAGTTCCTACATCTTATACATGGGAATGTTCCTTAAGGAGGTTACAGGAGATCTAGAGCTTATGAGCCCTCTCCTTGCTGATAAGAGGCAGGATTATCTTACACTTGTCAAACATGCCCAGGATGTTTCCAAGTTTGTTAATCGTGCAGCTTTTGACTGCTTTGAGTGCATAAGCAGAACCTCTGCCATTGCCATAGGTGCTCGTAGGATTGCCTGGCTCCAGGCATCTGACTTAGAACTCTGGATACAGGACAAACTAGGGAATATCCTTTGCGCAGGCGAAAATCTCTTTGGCAAAAATTGGCAAGAGAAAGCTAATGAGCTGGATGCTGATAACACCACTTTGGATAGACTATCCAAGGCTACAGCTGATCCTGCAAGGAGAAAATCCTACAAGAAACCATTCTTCTCTAAAAAGAAGAGGTTTTACCCCTCCTATACCCAGCAGGTGCATTCTGCAGGTCAGTCTGCCCGAAAGTGACAGCAGCCCCCAAAGCAAAGGAAAACAAAGACTGCTAAGCTTCAATCGGCCCAGCAGACTCCGCCTCCACAGGGGCTTTGACTCCCATCTAGAGAACTTGGCCTTCCTGGCCCTCAATGGGCCAGAACCTACCACCATCCCAGGAAAGTTGTGTCATTTTGCCCCCAGATGGGGGCAGATAACAGCAGAAGAATGGACTCTTTCCATTGTAAGAGAGGGGTACAAGCTTCATTTCTTTAACATGCCCCATCCTACGATGGTAAGACAGTTCAATTCTCAGACTTCACTCAACACTCAGTTGGCTCAAGGCGTCAGTTTACTTCTTGCCCATGGGGCAATAGAAGACGTACCCATTTCCCAACAGGGTACAGGGTTTTACTCCCCCTATTTCCTTATTCCCATGAAAATAGGGGGGGACAGACCCATTTTAGACCTCAGAGAATTGAACAAATTAAAGAGAAATTCAAGATGATTTCTCTGGTAACTCTGCTGTCATACCTTCAGAGTCAGGATTGACTTTGTTCTTTAGATCTCAAGGATGCATAACACTCATGTTCTCATCCATCCAACTCACTGAAGATTCCTTCGTTTTCTTTTTCAAGGAAAGCATTACCAATGCAGGGTGCTTCCTTTTGGCCTGGCCTCAGCACCAAGGGTGTTTACGAAATGCATGGCTGTGGTAGCAGCATTTCTTCGCACTCTAGGAATATTCATCTTCCCCTACTTAGACGACTGGCTCATTTGAGCCCCATCAGAGTCAGAGGCCAGAATTTCTCTATCTTGCACAATGCGTATCCTTCAGTATTTGGGCCTGGTCATAAACATCCCAAAATCCAGTCTAACTCCCACTCAGTCTCTAGAGTTTATAGGAGCTTTGCTGGATACCAGAAAAGCAAGGGCCTATCTTTCACAGCCCTGCTGCCTTCGCATTGTGTAGTTAGCCTCCCAGGCAGTGTTAAAAACTCATCTCACTGCTCGGGAAATGTTACAATTACTAGGCCACATGGCATCTACCGTGCATGTGGTTCCCTATGTTCGCCTCCATATGAGAGCAGCCCAATGGACTCTATCCACTCAGTGGACTCAGGCATCAGGCTGCCTATCAGACAAAATAGCAAACACAAATCGCCTTATTTTGTCTCTACAATGGTGGCAGTCAACCCAAAACCTGTTGGTGGGGTCCCCTTTCCAGCAACCCCTCCCCCAGGTCACTGTAACAGACGCCTCACAGGTGGGTTGGGGAGCTCACCTACAAGATCTCTGTACCCAAGGCACCTGGACTCCACAGGAGACCCACTTACATATCAATCTCCTAGAACTCAGAGCAATCTTCCTTGCTCTTCGAGTGTTCCACACCCAGCTGAGCTACAAGACAGTCCTAATTCAGACGGACAATTAAGTGGCTATGTTCTATCTGAAGAAGCAGGGAGGAACAGGCTCTCTGTCGCTTTGCAACAAAGATTGCGACTATGGGCCCTCGCCAGAGAGCATCAGATTCATCTCCTTGCGGTGTATCTGCCAGGCATTCAAAACTCTTGGGCAGACAGACTCAGTCGAGTTCTGCTTCCACACGAATGGTCTCTCCATGCAGACCAGGTAGGAAAAATTTTTCAAATTTGGGGAACTCCGGACATAGACCTCTTTGCAAGTCGGTTGAATGCCAAACTTCCCCGGTTCTGTTCCAGAATTCCGGCTCAGGGTTCTCAGGCCAGGGATGCTTTCCTCCTCCATTGGGGTCAGGACTTCCTATATGCCTTTCCACCCATTCCCCTAATTCCCAAAACCCTATTCAAGCTTCAGAGAGACAAAGGCCATATGATTCTCATAGCTCCACATTGGCCACGGCAGGTGTGGTACCCTCTGCTCCTACATCTCTCTCAAGCTCCATCTCTGGAGTTAGGATCTGCTCCAGATCTCCTGTCTCAGGAGGACGGGATGTTGTGGCATCCCAATCCCCACTCTCTGCATCTCAGGGTCAGTAAGAGTCCATTTAAGTGCTATTTCAGCTTCTTTAAAGCCTTTAAATGGGCAGTCTATTTCCTCTCATCCTCTCATAGCGAGATTTATGAGGGGCCTTCTTCTAACTAAGCCTCCCATTAGGCCACCTCCAGTGGCATGGGACCTGAATCTGGTTCTTGGGCAGCTCATGAAGCCGCCTTTTGAACCTTTAGCTACTACCTCCTTGAAATTTCTTTCCTGGAAATTTATCTTTCTCATTGCAATCACATCAGCATGTCGCATCAGTGACTTGCAAGCATTAGTTGCTGATCCTCCTTACACGAGGTTCCATCATGATAAGGTAGTCCTTAGGACTCATCCACACTTTATGCCAAAGATGGTCTCACCTTTTCATCTAAACCAGGCGGTTTACCTGCCTGTATTTTTTCCAAGGCCTCATGCTTCAAATGCAGAAAGGAATCTTCATACTTTGGACTGTAAAAGAGCACTTGCCTTTTACTTAAAAAGGACACAGCAACATAGAAAGTCCTCCCAACTCTTTGTTGCTTTCGATCCTTCTCATTTGGGACTTCCAGTCTCGAAGAGAACATTGTCCAACTGGATTGCACAGTGTATTTCTTTTACCTATCAGAGTAAGAACCTTTCTCTGGAAGGCCATGTCACAGCTCACAATGTGAGAGCCATGGCAGCCTCAATGGCTCATCTACACTCTGTGTCTATTGACGACATCTGTCAAGCAGTTACTTGGGCCTCAGTTTTTTTATTTATTTATTTAACATTTTTTATATACCGCACTATTCATCATCAGTGCGGTTTACATTGAACATCATACCTTCACAGCCCATTACTGCTTGGACAAGGACTCCCGCCAGGATGCCTTGTTTGGTCAGGCTGTTCTACAACACTTGTTCCATACTTAATCAACTCCTACCCACCTTTCCCGGTAGGATGCCAGAGATCCATGGGGGGAAGTGGAGCCCTTTCACAGGGGCACACAACTTCTGGGGTCTCTCCCTAGCATCTGTAGCTAGGGAGTCCCCCATATGTGAAGACTACATTCCTGCTTGTTCTTGGAGATAGCATAGATCTCCAGGAACAAGCAGGAATGAGTCTTCACATATGGGTATCGTCGGTACCGACGGAGCCTGCGCGGGAACGCTCCACAGCATCCAGAAAGAAAGCTTTTGGGAGCATCCCACAGCGCCTGCGCGCTGCCTTCCCGCCTTTCCTAACCGCCTCTCTCCAGTTCTTCTTTTCCGCAGAGCCAGCAGGTCGTGTTCCTGTCACCGCTGATGAAGTTCTTTATTTTTCTTTATTTCTTTGGTCGCGCGTCTGCCTTCTTCGACGTCGGACCGGTACCGCCGGTCTTTTCTTCTTTTAAAAAAAAAAACTACCGTTTCCCACTTCTGTGCATTTTTTCTTTTTGGGCCTTAGGCCTAGAAAAATTTTCCTCATGGAAAAGCCCGCTTCCGGGTTTAAAAAGTGCACGAAGTGCAGCGGTACTCTTTCTATTACCGACACCCATGACTGGTGTCTCAAATGTTTGGATCCTGACCACTCCATCACCGATTGTGAGTCCTGTTCTATGATGTCTAAAAGAGGTCGACAGAATCGAGCGGCCAAGCTCAGTACTCTGTTTCCCTCTGATGCAGCTTCCGTGGCATCGACATCTTCCAGGGCTGCTGCTTCTTCCCATGGATCTCAGGTAACCAAACATAAGTCCAGCCGGTCCTCGAAGGGTAGATCTCCCTCTAAGTATCAAGATGCCTCCGGGCTTGCTCGCGAGGATCCTGCACCGGCAAAATTACCCCGGCGGGAAGCTCCGGCTTCCAAAGCTTCATCTATGGGGTCACAGGTTGACATCGATGCCGTGGCCTCGACCGATCGCCTGTTGCCATGTTCTGGGGTACCGGTGGTTTCCACTGGTACCGACATCCAGACATTGGTTGCTTCGATGGATCAGAATATTCTGACCATGCAGCGTGCCATTACAGCATTCATACAAGCTGCGACGCCTCCGGTACCACAACAAACGCCGTTGTCGATACCGGTTCCGGCACCGATATCGGTTCCAGTGCCGGTACCGATTGCATCGACATCGGCTTCGGTGTCGACTGTAGCGGTACCCTGTTCTGTGATGCCCATCGGTACTGAATCGGTACCGATCACTCCCGATGTCGATACCACTCGGTACGCGTATCGGGCTCTGCAAGAGCATCCAGACAGGCGATACTTCGATTCCTCCGAAGACTCTGATGAATCAGAGGCTTCTGTCGAAGCATCGGTACTCCTTCCTCAGTAGCCCTCTTCTCCAAAAAGAAGAATGTCTCCTCCAGAAGACTTGTCTTTTCAAGACTTCATTAGGGAAGTGGCCAGGGGCCTCTCTATTTCAGTGGCCCCTGAACCAGAGCCTAGAGCCAAGAAATTGGATATTTTACAATATCCTAAGACTCCTAAAGAGGCAGCTACTTTACCAATTCATGAGATCCTTTATGATCACATGTTGGGCATATGGGAGACACCTTTTACTACCTCCCCTCATTCTCGCAGGTTGGACACCATGTACCGTTTTCCTCCTTGTCCTGCCTTTCATAAGACTCAGCTTCCTCACCACTCTATTGTGGTGGAGTCTGCTATGAAGAAGATAAAGAGTGCAAAAAGTCACTCATCTAATCCTCCAGGAAGAGAATGCAGAACCTTGGATGCTTTTGGCCGGAGAATTTTCCAGGCCAATATGCTTACTGCCAGAATCAACTCCTATAGTCTCTATATGGGGATGTTTCTAAAGGAAGTTACAGATCATCTGCAAACTTTATCTCCTTTTATCTCAGAAGATAAAAGGGAGGAGTTTCTCAACTGGCTTAAATATGCCCAGGATGTTTCCAGATTTTCCAACCGTGCAGCCTTTGACTCTTTTGAGTGTGCCAGCAGAGCCTCGGCTATTGCCATAGGTGCACGCAGACTTGCTTGGTTACAAGCTTCTGATTTGGAACCCTGGGTCCAGGATGGATTAGGAAATCTTCCTTGTACAGGTGAAAACCTTTTTGGCAAGGATTGGCAAGCAAAGGCCACTCAGATGGATGCTGAGAATTCTGCCTTAGATAGACTTTCAAAGTCTACTTCTGCTCCTGTTAGAAAAAGGTTATTCAAAAAGGCTTTCTTTCCCAAAAAAGGGAAATATTATCCTGTTTATGGTCAGCAGGCATCTTCTGCAGGTCGTTTTGCTGCAAAGCGTCAGCAACAACCTAAACAAGCCAAGCCTAAGGCTGCAAGGACTGCTACGGCCCAACAGCCTCAGCCTCCTCAGGGCCTTTGACTTACAACTAGAGAACTTAGCCTTTCTGGCTCTAGAAGAACCAGAGCCTCTCACAATTCCAGGAAGGTTAGCTCACTTTGCTCCCAGATGGGAACAAATCACAGCAGAGCAATGGACCCTCTCCATTATAAGGGAGAGGGGTACAAGCTTCATTTCTTAAACCTTCCTCCTCACACCATGGTGAGACAGTTCAATTCTCCAACATCTCTCCTCGACCTTCTGGGTCAGGAGATTGCTACCCTTCTTGCCCAAAGGGCAGTAGAAGAAGTACCCCTTCTTCAACAGGGTTCAGGGTTCTACTCCCCCTATTTTCTTATCCCAGAGAAAACAGGGGGCTACAGACCCATATTAGATCTCAGAGAATTGAACAAGTTTCTATGCAAGGAGAAATTCAAGATGATTTCTCTCGGTGCTCTCCTTCCATACCTTCAGAGTCAGGATTGGCTTTGTTCTCTAGATCTCAAGGATGAGTACACCCATGTCCTCATCCATCCAACACACAGAAGGTTCCTTTGGTTCCTTTATCAAGGAAAGCACTACCAATACAGAGTGCTTCCTTTCGGTCTGGCCTCTGCTCCAAGAGTGTTCACAAAATGCATGGCAGTAGTAGCTGCATTTCTACGCACTCTAGGAATATTTGTATTCCCATATCTGGACGACTGGCTCATCCGAGCTCCATCCCAGACAGAGGCCCAGGCTTCCCTAGCCTGCACAAGGCGTGTTCTTCAGTATCTGGGACTTGTAATAAACATCCCAAAATCGCATCTCACCCCTACTCAGTCATTAGAGTTCATAGGGGCCTTGCTGGATACCAAAATTGCAAGGGCCTATCTTCCCCAAACCCGTTGCCTACTATTGGTGCAGTTAGCCTCACAAGTTCAGTTAAAGTCCCATTTAACTGCTCGAGAGATGTTACAACTGTTAGGCCACATGGCATCCACCGTGCATGTGGTTCCTTACGCTCGCCTTCACATGCGAGCAGCTCAGTGGACTCTGTCCACCCAATGGACCCAGGCATCAGGGTGCCTGTCAGACAAAATAGCAACCTCCAGTCGCCTCTTTTGGTCTCTCCAGTGGTGGAAGTCCACTCAGAATCTGTTGCTGGGGTCCCCCTTTCAACAGTTGCTACCCCAAGCAACCCTTACAACAGATGCCTCTCCAAGGGGTTGGGGAGCTCATCTACAAGATCGCTCCACCCAGGGCATCTGGTCTCCACAGGAGACATCTCTACATATCAACCTCTTGGAGCTCAGAACAATCTTTCTAGCTCTCAGAGTCTTCCACACCCTGCTCAGCTACAAGACAGTCCTCATCCACACGGACAACCAAGTAGCCATGTTCTACATGAACAAGCAGGGCGGGACTGGCTCTCTGTCGCTTTGCAGCGAAGCTTTGAGATTGTGGGCCTTCGCCAGAGAGCATCAAATTCATCTCATGGCAGTGTATCTTCCAGGGGTTCAAAACTCTTGGGCAGACAGACTCAGTCGAGTTCTGCTTCCACACAAATGGTCCCTCCATGGGGACCAGATAGCCAGGATCTTTCGAATTTGGGGAACCCCGGACATAGACCTGTTTGCAAGTCCATGAAATGCCAAACTTCCCCGGTTCTGTTCCAGGATTCCGTGTCAGGGAGTTCAGGCCAGGGATGCCTTCCTCCTCCATTGGGGGCAAGACTTCCTCTATGCCTTTCCACCCATTCCCCTAATTTCCAAAACACTGTTCAAGCTTCAGAGAGACAAGGGGTCTATGATCCTCATAGCACCACGTTGGCCACGCCAAGTGTGGTACCCTCTACTTCTGCATCTCTCTCAAGCTCCCCCCCTGGACTTGGGATCTGCTCCAGACCTCCTGTCCCAGGAGGAGGGAACGTTGTGGCACCCAAATCCCCAGTCTCTTCATCTCAGGGCCAGGTTGCTGAAGGCCTAGACCGTCAAGATTTGCATCTTTCTCAGCATGTGAAGGATATCCTTCATGCTTCCAGAAAGCCTTCCACTAGACGTTGCTATGCTTTTAAATGGAAAAAGTTTACCATTTGGTGTGCAGAGAAGGGTCTTAACCCTCTTTCAATACCTCTGAATTCTTTACTAGAGTATTTGCTGCATTTATCCCATGCAGGCCTTAAAACGAATTCAGTAAGAGTCCATTTGAGTGCTATTGCAGCATCCCTTAAGCCTATCAATGGACAGCCTATTTCCTCTCATCCTCTTATTGCAAGATTCATGAGAGGCCTTATTTTAACTAAACCTCCATTAGACCACCTCCAGTGGCATGGGATTTGAATTTGGTTCTTGGCCAGTTTATGAAGCCACCCTTTGAACCCTTAGCCACTACCTCCTTGAAATTCCTTTCCTGGAAGGTTATTTTTCTCATTGCAGTCACCTCAGCTCGCCGTATCAGTGAGCTGCAAGCGTTGGTGGCTAATCCTCCTTATACAAGGTTCCATCATGACAAGGTAGTCCTCAGGACTAATCCACACTTTATGCCTAAAGTGGTCTCACCTTTTCATCTGAACCAGGAGGTGTATTTACCTGTCTTTTTTCCAGGACCTCATGCATCAAGTGCAGAGAGGAATCTTCATACCCTGGATTGTAAGAGAGCACTTGCTTTTTACTTACAAAGGACACAGGAACATAGAAAGTCCTCTCAACTATTTGTTGCTTTTGATCCCTCTCATTTAGGATTTCCAGTCTCTAAGAGAACTCTGTCCAGTTGGATTGCTCAGTGTATTTCTTTCGCCTACCAGAGTAAGAACCTTTCTCTGGAGGGCCATGTCACAGCTCACAATGTGAGGGCCATGGCAACCTCTATGGCTCATCTAAACTCTGTGTCCATCGACCAAATCTGTCGAGCGGCCACCTGGGCCTCGGTTCATACCTTTACAGCCCATTACTGCTTGGACAAGGACTCCCGCCGGGATGCCTTGTTTGGTCAGGCTGTTCTCAAACACTTGTTCCATACCTAATCAACTCCTACCCCCCATCCCTGGTTGGATGCCCGAGATCCATGGGGGGAGGTAGAGCCCTTCTCAGGGTCTCACAACCTTGGAGATCTCCCTAGCATCTCTAGCTGGGGAGTCCCCATATGTGAAGACTCATTCCTGCTTGTTCCTGGAGATAGCACAGTTACTTACCTGTAACAGGTGATCTCTGGGAACAGCAGGAATAAGTCTTCACAACCCACCCACCTCCCCTAGGAGTTGTATCTCTCTATCTCTCTTTCCTTTCCTCTCTCTCTCTCTTTGTCTCAGCTTAAAACTCGAACTGGAGAGAGGCGATTAGGAAAGGCGGGAAGGCAGCGCGCAGGCGCTGTGGGATGCTCCCAAAAGCTTTCTTTCTGGACGCTGAGGAGCGTTCCCGCGCAGGCTCCTTCGGTACCGACGATACCCATATGTGAAGACTTATTCCTGCTGTTCCCAGAGATCACCTGTTACAGGTAAGTAACTGTGCTTTACTCACCTGTAACAGGTGATCTCCGGCAACAGCAGGAATTTCGTTTTCACAACCCACCCACCTCCCCTAGGAGTTGTATCTCTCTTTTCTTTTCTTTCCCTCTCTCTCTCTTTGTCTCAGCTTTAAATCTCAACTGGAGAGAGGCAGTTGGGAAAGAGCGGGAAGGCAGCACGCAGGCGTTGTGGGATGCTCCCAAAAGCTTTCTAATTGGACGCTGGGGAGCGTTCCCGCGCAGGCTCCGTCAGTACCGACGATACCCATATGTGAAGACTAAATTCCTGCTGTTCCCGGAGATCACCTGTTACAGGTGAGTAACTATGCTTTCTCTACTTGAATGATTGACTGGTCAAGAGCACCACACAAGATGGAGTTCAAGAATCATGTGCACATCACTGGGTGCTGGAGCTTCTAGGATTTGTCATCAGTTACCCCAAATCAAACTTGAGCCCATCACACCAATTGGAATTCATTGGAGTTCTGCTGGACACAATTCAGGTGAATGCCTTTCTTCTGGCGATCTACCTACTGGGCCACAATAATCTGCTCACAGATCCTCAGCAGAGTTCTTCAGCCCCACGAGTGGTGCCTCATCCCAGAGGAGCCAACCGGATCTCTTTGTCAGCCCCGAGAACATGCAGTTGCTACACTTTTGCTTCTGGAGGCCAGATCCAGAACGTGTGAAGGCAGATGCTTTTCTCCTAACTTGCTCATGGAGTCTTTTGTACACATACCCAGATACTCGTCTGGTTCCCAAGACTTTGCTGAAAGTTCATTCGGATAGGGCCTCCATAATCCTCATTGCCCCCCCCCCCCCCTCTGGCCCAGGCAACCTTGATTCCCTTTGCTCCTGCAGCTCTCTCGACCAGCCCCGATGCATCTGGGCCAGAACCTGGACTTGCTCTCACAGGAGAGTGGGACCTTTCTCCATCCCAATCTCCAATCCCTCACCCTGACAGCATGGATGCTGAGCGGCTAGCCATATCACACCTCCACTCTTCCCGAGAAGTGGAGGACGTCCTGCTTTCGTCATGCAAAGAGTCGATACTGTGCACATATGCCTTCAAATGGCTTAGATTCTCTGCTTGGTGTGCCAACAGGGATATAAACCCTTTCTCTTGATAGGTTCAGAACATACTTCTGTAACGTTTGCACCTGTCCCTGGCTGGTCTAAAGATTGTCAGGGTGCACTTCTGTGCCTTAGTGGCACATCACCACCTTGTTAACGGCTTCTCCTCTCTCAGCCCCATATCTGCCCACTATCGGTGGCGAGGGACCTGAAAGTTGTCCTTGGGAGGCTCATGGCTCCTCCCTTTGAGCAACTGGCTTTGTGCCATCTCAAGTTCTTGTCATGGAAAGTAGTGTTCTTGGTAGTGCTCACTTCGCTAAGAGGGTTAGTGAGCTGCAGGCGTTGGTGGCCTACGCCCAGTTGCACAGAAACAGAGTCGTCCTTTGGACCTATCCCAAGCTTCTGCCAAAGATGGTCTTTCCACCTTCTTCCCTAGGCTGCACTCGGCCAGAGTAGAGACCTCGCTACACGCCATGGATTGCAAAAGGGTGCTGTCCTTCTACCTTCAGAAAACACAGTCCCATCGCCGCTCGTCGCAACTGTTTGTCTCCTATGACCCGAACATGCTCGGGGTTGTGGTCTCTAAGCATACCCTATCTACCTGGGTGGCAGACTGCATCTTGTTTACCTGCGAGCAGGTTGGGCTATCTCTGGAGCGTCATGTTACCATGCATAATTTGTGCGCCAAGGCGGCCCTGGTGGCTCACCTGCTTTTGGGCCCTCCGCTGGACATCTGCCTGTCACCACCCAGTCTTCAGTCCATACCTTCACAGCGCATTACTGCTTGGAGGAGAGTTTATAGTGTGAATAGCGCCTTCGGCCAGGCAGTACCTCATCACCTCTTTAGGGAATAGTGCAACTCCTTCCCTCTGGCCCTTTGTGTCCAAGCTACCGTAGAGGTGATTCTATCATCCATGTTGCGGCTGCATCACTGGACTTAAAACCACTCAGCATTCCTTGCTGCCCTTCATGGTTCGCCTTTTGGGTCGATCGTGGCTCCTATAAGTTTTTTCGGTAGCCTGTAACTTGGGAGGTCCCATATGTGAGGACTGACTTCCTGCTTGTTCCCGGAAAAAGCGTAGTTACTCACCTGTAACAGGTGTTCTCTGGGGACAGCAAGAATCAGTCCTCCCTGTGGAGTTGTTTTTTCTGTTTTTATGCTTGATTAAACTATGTCATCTTATGAGATAAGATGGCATCCTTAGGTGGGAAGGTGACCACGCGTGTACGGTCTAACTCCCAAAGGCTTTCTTTGAAAGCTGGGGAGTGAGTCCGCATGTGCTTCATCAACGCCGATGTCACTGATACTTGAGGACTGATTCCTGCTGTCCCCGGAGAACACCTGTTACAGCTGAGTAACTATGCTTTACCATTCCTCAGAACAATTGCCTCAGTTCTGTTCCATGGTAGGGACACATGGAAAAGTAGCCTCTGATGCCTCCCCCCTCCATTGTGGAGAGGGTCTTCTACATCCTCCTATTCCTCTGATAACAAAAACTCTTCTGAAACTCAAGAAAGACAAGGGCACAGTGGTTCTCATTGTGCTTTATTGCTCTGGTAGCCATGGTTTCCTCCTCTTTTCAAACATTCTTTCAGGGATCCGGTTCTTTTAGGCAGCTCACAAACCCTGACAATGCAAAATCAAGGGATGCTGTTGCACCCAACATGAAATCCCTTGCCCTCACAGCTTGTATGTTAAGAGGATAACAATGTCCTCTTTAAGCTTGCTAGTTGGTGTTACTAGCGTCATCTTGATTTCCCACATGGGCGTCCTATAATTTGAAGTGGAGGAGGTTTGCCATCTGGTATGAGGGACAGGACCTAGACACTTTCTTGTGTCTCACACAAAAACTGCTTGAATACCTTCTACTTTTGACGGAGTTTGACTTAAAGACTATTTTCTTAAGAGTTCTCCTTAGTGCAGTGGGTGCTTACCACCATCATGTTGTAGAAGGTAAACCCATCTCTCCACAGTCTTTAGGTGTTAGATTCATACAGGGCTTGCTTCATACAAAGCCTTGCCTTAAGCCTCCTGCAGTGTCTTGGAACCTCATTGTGATTTTAACTCAGCTGATGAAAACTCCCTTCTAAGTGCTAGATACCTGTGCTCAGAAGGTATCTTTTTTTGTGGCAGTAACTTCAACATGCATAGTTAGAGAACTCCAGGTTCTAGTAGCAGAATTGCCCTCTACAAAATTTTTCAGCAATAGGATGGTGTTTTGTACTCATCCTAAGTTCCTTCCTAAAGTGATGTTAGACTTCAGCCTTAATCAATCAATAGCCCTTCCAGTATTTTTTGCAAGATCTCAAGCTCGCAAAGGGAAGCGCATATTACACATATTGTACTGCAAGAGAGCCTTGGTCTTGTAGTTGGAATAGACTAAAGCTCATAGAGAGTCCATCCAGCTTTAGTTTCTTTAGACACCCAATAGGCTGGGGGCTGCTGTCAACAAATGCACTCTTTAGATTTGACTGGCAGATTGCATCTCTTGCTAATGCCCCCAGTAAGTCTGACATTTGAGTATCAGGTCATAACTCATAACATCCGAACCATGGCTGCATCAGTGGCCTACTTGAGCTCAAGAGATTTGCACAGCTGAAACTTGGACTTTTGTCCAAATATTCACTTCCCACTACTGTTTGGAAAGACACACTCATTGTGACAGCAGATTTGGACAATCCATTCTTCAGAATCTATTCAAGGATTTGAATCCAAACCCTTCTAGGCCCTGTTCTTTTCTGTTCTGTGCTGCCTTGTTATAGGTAGTATAACTTCCGTAAAGGGTTTTTGAAAAAAAAATGTCCCATTTTGTTGTGTCTGCTTGTTACACTTGTTTCCTCTTTTTCTTTGTGAGGTAACCTGTAGCTGGTGACTCCCATATTTGAGCATCTATCTTGCTTGTCCACTGAGAAACAGGGCCGACCCAAGGGTTTCTGCCACCCTAGGCAAACCTTCCATGCTGCCCCTAAAGATTGTGGCTCTACTGGGGAGAGGGGGGGGGTGGCACGGTGATGCCTCCACTGCGCCACGCTTTAAAGTGCCTGCGTTAGTGCACTCATGGCTTGCCGCTCTTGTCCCCCTCCGATGCAACTTCCTGTTGGAGGTAGCAGGAAGTGCACTAGTGCAGCACTTTAAAGCCCGACACATCAAAGGCATTGCTGTGCTACTCCCCTCCACCAGGTAAGAAGGTGGGTGCCGGGAGGGGGAGGTGGCATGGCGGGCCAGGCGGCAATGAACTGCTGCTTCGCTGGGAGGAGGGGAGGACTACTGTTGCCCACCGGGCCTGTCACCCTAGGCGACCGCCTAGTTCGCCTAGTGGACCAGGCCATTCCTGCTGAGAAAACATACTTACCTGTAGCTTGTATTCTCCATAGACAGCAGGATAGGTCCTCCCATCCCTTCCTCCCACCCCACCCTTTGGTGTTGTAGTCTGACATTAGCTAGTCATTGCACTGAGGAGATGAAGCACAGCAGCGGCAGTTGAGAATTCACATGCACAATAGAACCAATTCATAAGTTTCTAGAAGGAACTCGCAGAGGTTCCTATGTGGTGGTTCCATCGATAATGTCACCCATATGTAAGGACTTATCCTGTTATCCACAGTTTTTCTTTGATGCATATTTTTGGGCTTTTTCTTATTTTATATTTTTTGTTCTTTTCTCTATCATTTCATCCCCTGTCTAGTATTTCTCCCCTACTTTCACCCTTTTCTTGCAACCCTAAGGCCAAACTGTTCTTTTGGGTTAGTCTTCTGCTATTTCTCACCTCCCCAATGGCTGTTCTTTCAAGTCCTGGTCCTGGTGGTGGTTGCTGCTCCTCTCACTGGTTCCTCTGCCTGGTGCCAAGATGTGAAATACAAGCTAGCGTGTTTGTTAAAATATCTATCTAAAGCAGATTGTAAACCATTTTGCATGAGCTTGTTTCACAAAAATGGTATATAAATTATAAATAAATAAAATGATTTAGTTGATATTTAAAATCATCAAGGGGTCCCTCTTACTATTTTTTCTTTCATTCCCAAGTAGATAATATTTTTAAAGTTTCTGAAGATCACTCCTGCTAAGCAGTTTAGTTCTGTAGCTAAGTGAATTGGGGCACTGCAGCACTCCTATATAGGTGTTAAGCTGATAAATGTAAAGCATGAATGCAGCAAAAAAAGGGAGGCAAGGGCAGCATCAGGAGAAAAGTTGCACAATTTTTATTTTTACAAAATGTGAAAACAAGAAGAAAATACCTTATTGCCCCCTCACTCACCCAAAAGTCCTTCAAGCCTTGAATGTAATGGAAAGAAGGAGCAACAGGCAGGTTGCTATTCTGAATTGCTATGTTAGCACACTGGATGCACAGGTGGCAGGAGAGCATTCAGATAGGATCTGCATTGGAGACTACAGTTAGCTAGAGATTATCAATCGCTGCAGGAGTTTTGAGGGAGAGGGCTGCTTAAAAATAATAATGACAAAAACAAGAAACAAAGCATTGTTGATTCTCTCTTTCTCTATGGCCTCTGCATCTGTAGTGTTTGATGTTCACTAATAGTATTCAATTTCATAGCAACAGTAGATGACTGCGGAAAATGACTGACTGATCCATCCAGTCTGTTCCGTTATTCATGTCCACAGTGCTATGGATACTTTGTATTTACTTTATTTATCATAGATCTCCAGGAACAAGCAGGAAATCAATGTTCCCCCTAATTTTCTGTAGGCTGTGTGCACATAAAATATC
Organism: Ichthyophis bannanicus; assembly: GCA_033557465.1. Taxonomy (NCBI): domain Eukaryota; kingdom Metazoa; phylum Chordata; class Amphibia; order Gymnophiona; family Ichthyophiidae; genus Ichthyophis; species Ichthyophis bannanicus. The sequence continues at coordinate 1,500,102,764 of CM066032.1, read as the reverse complement.
AGCTGTGCAGCTTTTGAAGGAAGGTTAAATCTTTGTGCGCCACATAACGACACTCGGAGTTATATACTTTAAAATTTGACTACACGTCAGAATACAGTATGTACACCACATTGATTTTAATCAAATTAAATGAAAATAGATGATTACTAAATGAAGTGGAAAATTTCTAGTAATTACAATCACAACTTTTAAATTTTAAGACATCTGTGTTGTTTTCTATCAGAATCAGAACCGTTATTTTTGTGCGCTCTGTTGTAAAGTATGTGCGCTTGCTCGGCGAGCTGTGTGCGCGCGCACACACGCACAGCTTAGAGGGAACAGTGGCAGGAATGTATTCTTCACATATGGGTGATGTAGGTACCGACGGAGCCCGCACTGGAACGCTCCCCAGCATCCAATTGGAAAGCCTTTGGGAGCACCAGCGTGACTGCCTTCCCAACTCAGTGGAGGAGTGGCCTAGTGGTTGGGGCAAGGTACTTCAGACCGGAGGGTTGGGGTTTCAAATCCCACTAGAAGACAGCAACCTTGGGCCGGAAGGACTGGGGTTTCTAGTCCCACAGGTGCTCCTTGTGGTCTTGGGCAAGCCACTTAACCCTCCATAGCCCATGTTCCCTGTAAAATAGTTATCTCCAAGTTATAATGCCCTGTTCCTTTTCGTCCCTCTAGTCCAGTCCCGGAACCATAGAGTTTAGAATCTCCTCCAGCAGCCTTGGAGACTGAATGACATCACAGCTCTTCTCTCTCTGGTATAAATAGGCAAGGACCGCCCCCTTCCACCAGTACTTCAGTCTCCAAGCAGCTGAGGAGATTCTGGGCCTAGGGATAGGCCCAGCACAAATAGGCAGAGCTAGGAATTTTTTCTTTGTTTTCCTTTTCTAATTCTTGATGATTTTATTTGGTTGCCTTTCTAAAATAAATAGCCACTTTTTTCTTCCCTCTGGCTCCAGTCCTGCTTCCTCCTTTCTCCCTCAATTTTCCCTCTCGTGGGGGGGGGGCTGCCCCTTGGTGAGAAGGAGCAGCTTTACAGAGCAGAAGAAGTAGCCTCCCTGCTCCCAAACCCGCAAGCAAGGGTGAGGAGCAGGTGGAAGGCTGAGCCCCAGCCATCTCTAAGGGACAGTGAGATTGGTGGTGGGAGCACCGTCAGAGCCGAAGCCACGAACAGGCTGAGCTCTGGCGCGTGTCTGCCTCATTGCAGCACCTCAGGTTGAAGCAGGGAACTGTAAGTAGGTCTCACCGACTTTAACGGCGTTTTTTCTTCCTTTTTGAATTTTCTTTTACTTGTTTCTTGGAGGGGAGTTGAGAGGGAAGTCCCTGCCTCAGCGGGGGATCTCATAAAGGAGTTCTTTGCCCTCCGAACACGTTTTTGCTGCCCGGGAAAAGTCCCAGCGGCCATTTTGAAAATCACGGGTTTTTTTATAGTGGCTTTTTGGAAGCGTTTTAAGCCTCGTTTGCTGCAGACCTGCTATAGGCTCATCAGGCGCTTACAGAGCGTTGGCCTGTTGAAAAAAAAAAAAAAGAGAAATTCAAAGGGAAATGAGCTATGCTGTACTTTTCCCTTATTGAAATATTGAGCAGGTGTATCTAGGCTGTTTTTTGCAGGGCTCCAACCCGGAGAGAGCCCTTCCTTCCGGGGCTGGCGGTCAGGGCCAGTGGGGAGGAGGGGGAGTTCCCGGGGTGGTTTAGAGCAGTTCTTTGAGGCGGCTGCTATGCCTGCAATTCCACGCTGTCTAGTGTGCGGCAGGAGGAAAGGTTCAGTGCTGGAATCAGGAGTCTGTGTCCCTTGCTCCCTAGAGGCGCAGCATATGGACGGAGAGCCGGGACAGCCCCTAGCAGGCCGGAAGGCTATTCGTACAGGCGCTGAGGCACTGTTATCTCCGTCTCTAGATCCTGAGGAGCCAGTGCCGGGCCCTCCTTGGGCAGCGGCTCCGCCGGGTCACAGGAACAGGGACAGGCGGGGGAGGCGACCGGGATTCCGCCGAACTTCGTTGCCTTGATGCAGCAGGCTTTTGCCTTCCTTCAGCCCGCGATGTCGGCTCTTCTTCACGGACCCCAGAGTCAGAAGCGCTCGTCCTTTCTGGTCGGTTCGGGGAACAGTGCTCTGGTGGCTAAAAGGTGTAGGGCCACTTCGGAGGGTCCCACGCCTTACCTCGCTGATGACTTGAGCGAGGGGAATGCCAAAGAGGGAAGAGTTCTCGGAAGATGAGCTGGAAGACGGAGATTTGCCTGACTCGGAGCAGCAGTGCTGGGTAGTCAGAGTCTTTCGGTGTGAAGGGCTTCCAGCCCTGGTTTCGGAGACACTAAAGACACTAATTCTGCCTTCCAGCGAGGAAGCAGCGGAAGAGACATTAGAAGATCCGCTGTTTCAGGCGGTGCGGACATCCCAGAGAGTGTTTCCCCTCCATAGGGTATTTCGGAATATGATACAGGAAGAATGGGATTTGCCAGAGGCGGCCCTGAAAGGGGCTAGAGCGTTGGCTCGCCTTTATCTGCTCGCGAACCCGCGATAGGGAGCTGTTTCGTTCTCCAAAGGTAGTTGCGGCGGTATCGGCGGTCACTCAGAAAGCCACAGTTCCCGTGGAGGGGGACCGCAGCGCTGAAGGATGTTCAGGACAGGAGGTTAGACACTCTGTTGAAGCAGGTGTTCGATGTTTGCGCGCTGTCCATGCAGACCGGCTTCGGTGGCACTTGGCTGTTTGAGGTGGTCCCAGAGGTTGCAGGAGACCATCTGGAAGGGCAGCTTGAAGATGCCACGCGACTGGAGTCGGGAACCGCGTACTTGGTGGATTTTCATTCTGATCTCTTCCGCGGCTTGGCTAAGGGGATGGTCTCCGTGGTAGCAGCTCGGAGGTATCTCTGGTTGAGAACATGGTCGGCGGACAGTTCGTCTAAGGCTCGGCTTAGCAAGATACCCTTTGGGGGTACGCTTTATTTGGGGAGGATTTAGATAAGTTGGTCCAGGACCTCGGGGAGTCCCAGGGAGGACATCTCCCAGAGGACAAGCCGAAGCAGGGCCGCAGTTCTGCGGGATTCAGGGAGGTCCCGAGAGACTTTCGTAGTTTTCGTTCTCCCCGTTATGGACAGTCCCAGCGGGGGAAGTTCCCGCTTAGGGGTCAGGGATTTCGAGGATTCAGGGGAGCAGGCCGGGGGTTCGCTCCTTTCCGCTCCTCGGCCACAAAACAGACACAATGAGATAAGGCGGGCTCAGGAGAGGGTAGTTCCCAGGGGAGGTAGGTTGTGGGAGTTTTACCCTGCCTGGGTCCGAATTAAGTCAGATTAGTAGGTCCTGGAGGTCATGCGAGAGGGGTACGTATTAGAACTTCATCGACCCGTCGTAGGTTCCTTTGTCCGTTCTCCCTGCTCAGCCCTGGGCACAGGCAGGTGGTCCAGGAGACGCTACAGCAGCTGCTGCAGCTTGAGGCGGCGGTGCTGCCGGTGCCCGCAGAGCAGTGCAGTTCCGGTCGCTACTCCATCTATTTCGTAGTGCCAAAGAAGGAGGGCCCATTTCGCCCGATCCTGGCTCTGACAAGGGTGAACCGTTGTCTCCGGATTACCCATTTTTGGATGGAGACCTTGCGTTCCGTGCTGGCAGCGGTCCAGACCGGGGAGTTCCTGATGTCGTTAGATCTCACGGATGCTTACCTGCACATCCCGATTCGGCAAGAGCATCAGAAGTGGCTGAGATTTGCGGTACCCATGGGACATTTCCAATTTCAAGCGCTGCCCTTTGGGCTGGCAACGGCGCCACGGACGTTTCCCAAGGTCATGGTGGTGGTGGCGGCGGCGGCGCTCCGCAAAGAGGGAGTACTGGTGCACCCATATTTGGACGATTGGTTGAACCGAGCGAAGTCGAGAGAGGACAGCTCAGCAGCGACGGCCCGGGTGGTCCAGATGTTCGAAGGCCTGGGCTGGGTAGTCAACTTTGCAAAGAGCAGGTTGGTACCATCGCAATCCCTGCAGTACCTTGCGGCGCGCTTCGAAACAAAGCAGGGGAAGGTGTTCTTGCCCAGGGCCTGGCACTAGGTCTGCGACAACTCGTCAGGCGTTTCTTTTCGAGTCCGGCTCCAACAGCATGGCAGTACCTGCAGTTGTTGGGAATAATGGCAGCCATGATAGAAGTGGTTCCGTGGGCCCGAGCGCACGTGCGGCCGTTACAGGCGGCGCTTCTCTGTCGTTGGTCGCATCAGTCGGATGTCCTATCGCAGAGGTTAGTTTGCCCTCAGAATGTGCGTCACGAGCTGCGATGGTGGTTGAGAACGGAGAATATGGAAGCCAGCATGCCACTGGACCGCCGTCCTGGGGACAGCTCACGACAGACGCGAGCCTCCTGGGTTGGGGGGGGCTCACTGCGAAGGCAGATTTGCCCAGGGTCGTTGGTCTCAGGAGGAGACGTCTCGGTCCATCAACAGGTTGGAGATGAGAGCGGTGTTTCTGGCGCTACCGGAGTTTCAGGACACTCTCGGTCGGGAGGCGGTCCGAGTCTTGTCAGACAATGCGACAACAGTGGCCTACATCAATCGGCAGGGGGGCACAGGAAGTGCTATACTGGAAGCCGAAGCGGGTCAGCTGTGGGTGTGGGCCGAACACAATCTCCAGGCTCTCGCGGCTCATCATGTGGCCAGCGTAGACAATCTCGAAGCGGATTTCCTCAGTCGTCGCAGAGTAGACCCCGAGGAGTGGGTGCTACATCCGGGGGTGTTTGCTCTTCTGGTGAAGCGCTGGGGAGTTCCAGTAATGGCTCTCATGGCGAGCTTTGAGTCAGCGCAGGTAGCAAGGTTTTTCAGCAGGCGCTGGGAACGGATGTCAGAGGGGCTAGATGCATTAGTGAAAAGGTGGCCAGAGGGAGTTCTCCTTTGTTTTTTCCACCTTCGACCCTCATGGGCAGGGTGGTGCAGCGCGTTGGGAGACATCGCGGTCGGGTGATTCTGATCGCACCCGATTGGCCCTGAAGGCCGTGGTATGCAGATTTGGTACGGCTGTTAGTGGACGATCCGTGGTAGTTACTGCAGCGAGAGGAGCTCCTACGGCAGGGTTCGTTGCGTTGAGTCGGTTCTCGCTTACGGCTTGGCTCTTGAACGGGCTAGGATGACAGCTAAGGGTAATTCGGCGGCGGTCATTTCTACCTTGCTAAAGGCACGCAGGCGTTCCACCTCACTGGCGTATGTCCGGGTCTGGAGGATCTTTGCAGCTTCGTGTGTGGAGCATAATATTCAGCCGTTGAGGGCTTCGATTTCGCAGGTCCTTTCCTTTTTGCAGGATGGAGTGCGGAAGGGATTGGCGGCCGGTTCCTTGCGAGTGCAGTGGGTGGCGATTTCCTGTTATAGGAGGAAAGTGCTCGGTCAGCCGGTAGGATCTCACAGTGACATTAGGCTTTTTCTGAGAGCTGTCTTGCTTCTTCGTCCGTTGGTATGCTGTTCAGTGCTGACATGGAAGCTGAATCTGGTATTGGAGGCTTTGCATGAGCTACCGTTTGAGCCGCCAAGCATCGCCACCCTGAAGGATCTCGCGTTAAGGAAGGTATTTCTGGTAGCTATTTGTTCCTCAAGGAGGATTTCGGAGTTACAGGCTTTATCCTGTAGGGCACCTTATTTGTCTTTCTTCCATGATAAGGTCGTGCTACGCTCAGTGCCGGACTTTCAGCCGAAGGTGGTCTCGGCCTTTCATGTCAATCACGTGGTGTCGCTTCCAGTATTCTCTAAGCAGCAAAAGGAGAAATCGGAAGGCAGGTTACATCCCCTAGATGTTCGTCGGGTTCTTCGGAAGTATCTTCGGCGGACGCAGCCGTTTCGGAAGACTGACAGATTGTTTGTGGCTTTCGGGGGGTCGCGGAAGGGTGAAGCGGCTTTCGGGGGGCCACGGAAGGGTGAAGCGGCAGCGAAAGCGTCCATTTCTAGATGGTTAAAGGCGGCTATTGCGTCAGCTTACCCTTTTGAAAGGTAGGGTAGTTCCAGAAGGTCTCGGAGCGCACTCGACCAGGGCGTAAGCGGCGTCGTGGGCGAAGTACAGTTCGGTTTCGGTCGCGGACATTTGTAGAGTGGCGACTTCATCATCGTTGCATTCATTCTCGAAGCACTATCGGTTAGATGTGCAGGTGGCGGAGGACTTCGTTTTGGCTCAGTGGTGCTTCAGGCTGGGTTTTCTGGTCCCTCCCGTTGATGTGCACTGCTCTGTTACATCCTCTATGGTTCTGGGACTGGACTAGAGGGACGAAAAGGAAGAATTAATTAGACTTACCTGCTAATTGTTGTTCCTTAAGGAACTCTAGTCCAGTCCCGGACCCCTCCCAGGGTATGCAGCCTGAAGCTGTTGTCCGTTGTATCTTAGTAAAAGGGGTCAAATTGGAGAGGATGTCTCCGGAAGAGGAGTTGGGGTTCCGGAGGACGTGGAGTGGAGCCACAATGGGAACCCCGCAGAAGCGCGGTTTTGCTTCTGCGTTTTTGGCATTTCTACAAGGTCCTTCGTCGAAGAGAAGGTTAGAATATGCACAGGTTTTTAGATTCTAGCCAAAGTTTATTTAGTTGTTGTTGTTTATCTACTTATTTGTTGCTCTACTGAGTTGCTTTGTCAATAGGTACTGGTGGAAGGGGGCGGTCCTTGCCTATTTATACCAGAGAGAGAAGAGCTGTGATGTCATTCAGTCTCCAAGGCTGCTGGAGGAGATTCTAAACTCTATGGTTCCAGGACTGGACTAGAGTTCCTTAAGGAACAACAATTAGCAGGTAAGTCTAATTCTTCAATGTAATTTTAGTTCAATGTAAACTGCCTTGATATCATGAAAGGCGGTATATAAGAAATGTTAAATAAATAAATAAAATAAATAACTCACTCTCTTCAGTTCTTCATTTTCCATGGAGCCAGCAGGAAGCAAATCCTGTCACCACAGAAAAATACTCTTTGTGGATAGCATCTGCCTTCCCATCGACATCGTTTCCGACATCGCGGGTTTCCTTATTCTTTTTCTTTCTGATTTCTTACAAAAAAAAATCTACTACTTGGATGTTGACCCCTTTCTAGGCCTTAAGCCTTCCATACTTCCCTAAGGGTATGGAGAAACCAACTAGTAGTTTCAAAAAATGCACTAAGTGTGCCAGCACCATTTCGGCAACTGACATACTCAACAGGTGTCTAAAATGTCTTGGCCCAGACCAAGACCACCAGCCAAAGGACTGTCCCCTTTGTCAGATGACCTGGAGAGGCCTACTGAACCAGGCTTCTAAATTAGGTGCGCTCTTCACCTTGAACGCGGTATCATTGGTGTCCACTTCGTCGAGGTTATCCTCTCCTGGATCTCAGGTATCCTTGAAGTCCAAGCATAAGGCCGCATCGAATCTGCGGGCACCTCCAGTGAAAGATTTCGCTCTAAACATCAAGATTCCACAGAGTTGCTTCAGAGGCGGATCGGCCTGCTAAACAGCTCCGGCCAGAGGCCCTGCCCTCCAAAGCAATCAAGGGGACCCAGGATGCTCCCAAAGCCCTTGACATCTGGAGAGCTACTGGTGTCATGCTCTGGGATGGTGGCACAAATATCCGGCACCGATACCCAAGCATCTGCAACCTCAGTAGACAAGCGCATCCTGGCCATTGAGCGTATCTCTTATATCTGAACAAATAGGGGTGACCTACATGGATCGGTGGGTACACCCCTAAACAAAGGCATGGGGAGAGGTGACCTGCACGGAGCGGCAAGTGCACCTGCTCTTGCCGTCTTGCTGGACAGACTAGATGGACCATACTGGTCTTTATCTGCTGTCATATACTATGTTACTTGCAGCCTCGGTTCCCATAGAACCCTTGGCTACAGGTACCGAGCAAGTGCAACATCGCTTCCACCCATGCCCTCCCTGGAATCCCTTACCGATACTATTGCGAGGCCCAAACAGCTCACAGAGGCTGATACGTCTGAATATCGGTACCGGCAACTATCTTCTGTTGCACACTGCACCCATCGATACTTCGAGTCCTCGAATTCTGAATCCCAAGATTCGGATGCGGAGTCTCTTGATTCACGGGGGCCCCAGGACCTTCCTTCAAACTCTTCCCCACCTCAGCAGTGGCGCATGTCGCCATCAGAAAACATGTCCATTCAGGAATTTATTAGAGACCTATCCAAGGGTCTCTCCATTGCAGTCACATCAGAGGAGGAGTCGAGGGCAGAGAAACTGGAGATGCTCCAGTACCCAGTGGCACCCAGGGAAGCAGCCACCCTTCCGATGCACTGCATCCTTCATGATCTTATGCTCCGCATGTGGGAGATGCCTCTCATGGTCTCACCCCAAAGTAGATGTCTTGATACCATGTATGTACTGGAATGTCCCGGCTTCCAAAAAGCTCAGCTTCCCTGCCAATCCATGGTGGTTGAATCAGCTATGTGCAAAATCAAAAGCAATAAGACTCATTCCTCTAACACACCCAGTAGGGAATCGAGAACCCTCGGTGCCTTTGGGTGACGATGCTTTCAGGCCTCCATGCTCTCGGCTAGGATCAATTCCTATATCCTTTATATGGGAATGTCCCTGAAGGAGATCTCCAGGGATCTCGAAGCATTTGCTCCTCTTCTCCCAGATGACAAACGGGCTGACTATCTTGCCCTAGTCAAATATAGCCAAAATGTATCTAAGTTTTGTCAACAGAGCTACCTTTGATGCTTTTTGAGTGCACCAGCAGGGCTTCAGTTATTTGCATCGGTGCACATCACATTGTATAGTTCCAGGCCTCAGATCTTGGGCAGTGGGTTTGAGATAAACTGGGCAACATACCTTGCACAGGGGAGAATCTCTTTGGCAAGAGCTGGCAGGATAAAGCCTCTCAGTTAGAATCTGAAAATACTATTCTAAAGAGACTGTCCAGAGTGACAGCTGATCCTGCTAGCTAAAAGACTTTTGCAAAGAAGTCTTTCTACAATAAGAAGACAACATTCTTCTCTGCCTATCCCCCTGCTTCTCAGTATCAGGGCCCAACCCCACAGAAGAGGCAACAGCCTCCTAAGCAACAGAAAAAGCCACAGGCGGATAAATCTCAGCCAGCCTTGCAGCCTCAAGCTGTGCCTGGTTTTTTACTCCTTTCTTAAGAACATTGCCATCCTGCCGCTGGAGGATCCCAACCTCTCCATATCGCAGGCAGGCTGTGTCACTACGCTCACAGATGGCACCTCGTCACCTTAGAGCAGTGGACACTCACCATAGTTCGGGAGGGGTATGGACTTCACCTGCAAACGCCTCCCCCCTCCACATTCAAGGGATATTATGCAACACAACACCCTGTCGCTGCCCTCCTGCAAGATGAGGTGTCCTCTCTTCTGTCTCAGGGGCCATAGAAGAGATCCCAGCAGGGAGTGGATTTCTACTCTCCCTACTTTCTCATTCCAAAGAAAACCAATGGTACAGGCCGATTCTGGACCTCAGAAACTTCAACAAGTTTCTAGTCCACGAAAAGTTCAAGATGATCTCTCTCGGGCTCTTCTTCCCTACCTCCAGTCAGGATTGGCTCTGTTCTCTAGATCTAAAAGAAGCGTACACACATACCCTCATCCATCCAGGGGACAGGAGGTATCTACACTTCATCTTTCAGGAAAAACAATATCAATACAGAGTCCTCCCCTTCAGACTCGCCTTGGCCCCAAGAGTCTTCACAAAGTGCATGGCGGTCATAGCTGCATATCTAAAAACTCTGGGGATATTCGCCTTCTCCTACTTAGACAACTGACTAATAAAGCCAGACACCTCTCAAGAGGTGTTTCTGTCCTTGCATCGTACCATAACAATACTACAATACTTGGGATTTGTCATAAACTTCCCAAAATCCCATCTCACTCCAACTCAGAGTAGAGTTCATCGGAGATCTGCTAAGCATTTTTGCCCCTGATCCGTTGCACTCGTCTAGGAGACCTAGCATCCCAGATGCTCCTAAGAGACCATCTGACAGCCCGAGAGATGCAGCAGCTCCTCGGGCACATGGCCTCTACAGTGCATGTCATCCCACATGCTCGCCTACATATGAGGATAGCCCAGTAGACTCTGGCCTCCCAGTGGAAATAGGCTTCAGGGACAGGATCCAGGTCACTGCCCGCGTAACCACATTCCTCCAGTGGTGGTACTCTTCAGAAAGTCTGCTCGTAGGGTCACCTTTTCAGATGCCTTCATGTCAGTGCACCCTGACAACAGATGCCTCCAAGCTGGGTTGGGGAGCCCCTCTGGGCAACCTTGACCACACAGGGACTCTGGACAGCGCAGGAGTAACAACTCCAGATCAATCTCCGGGAACTCTGAGCTATCGTCAATGCCCTCCAGGCATTCCAACATCACCTCACAGCGCAACAGGTCCTTGTCAGGACGGATAATCAGGTTGCCCTGTTCTTTGTGAACAAGCAGGGTAGAACAGACTCTTGGGCCCTCTGCGAGGAGGTGTTCCATCTCTGGTCCTTTGCCATTGTGCATCAGATACACCTCCAAGCGGTGTCCCTACCAGGAGAATCCAATGTCTTGGCAGACAGACTGAGTCACATCCTTCTTCTCCACGAATGGTCTCTGCATACGGGCATAGTGTCCTACATCTTCCAGACCTGGGGAACTTTAGACATAGATCTGTTTGCAACTCCACAGAATGCCAAGCTTCCTCGGTTCTGCACAAAGACTCGGACATCCACCAACCAACAAGTGGATGCCTTCCACCTGCATTGGGGTCAGGGTCTGCTTTATGCCCTCCCTCCCATACCCCTCATTCCCAAGACGCTTTTCAAGCTTCAGTCTGACAGGGGCTCCATGATTCTCATAGCCCCTCACTGACCGCAGCAACCGTGGTTTCTGCTGCTACTACATCTGAATCAGACTTAACCTCTGCAGTTGGGACATGCGCTGGATCTCCTCTCTCAGGACAATGGCTCACTGCTCCATCCCAACCCACAGTCTCTTCACCTCACAGCTTGACTGCTGAAAGCGTAGCTCTACAAGGTTTTGATATTCCTCAGGAGGTTAAGGAAATCCTTTTGGCTTCTAGAAAGCCCTCCAACAGATGGTCATACGCATTTAAGTGGCATAGATTTTCTGTCTGGTGTTCTCAAATGGATCTCAATCCTTTCTCTGCTCCAGTGGAGTCACTCCTTCAGTACCTCCTCCACCTGTCCTCGCAGGTCTAAAAACAAATTCAGTGAGAGTCCATCTTAATGCCATTGCGGCCTCTCATCATCTGTTTGATGGACAGCCCATCTGCTCACAGCCGCTAGTGACGCATTTCATGTGAGGTCTCCTGCTGTCCAAACCTTCCATTAAGCCACCTCCGGTAGCTTGGTACCTTAATGTTGTTCTAGCGCAGCTCCTCAAGCCACCCTTTGAACCATTAGCCATGACCTCACCTAAGTTCCTCACATGGAAAATGATTTTCCGGATTGCCTTCACTTCAGCTAGATGCATTAGCGAGCTTCAGGCTTTAGTGGCGGATTCTCCCTATCCCCGCTTCCACCATGACAAAGTAGTCCTTCGGACTCACCAGCACTTTGTCAAGGGTGGTATCTCCCTTCCATCTAAATCAGGCAATTTACCTTCCAGTTTTCTTTCCTAAACTGCATGCATCTAGAGTGGAAGCAACTCTGCACACTCTTGACTGCAAACGTGCGTTGGCTTTTTATCTTCAAGGGGTCATCGTAAAGCCTCGCAGTTGTTTATCTCTTTTGACCTCAGTCACCTGGGATAACCTGTTTCTAAGCGCACGCTCTCCAGATAGATAGTGGACTGCATTTCATTTGCTTATGACAAAGCAGGGCTCTCCCTGGAAGGGCATGTCACTGCTCACAATGTTCACACCATGGCCACCTCTATAGCAAATCTATGTTCAGTAGCTATCGATGAAATTTGCAAAGCTGCAACTTGGTCTTCTGTCCATACCTTTGCTGCCCATTATTGTCTGGACAAGATCTCCCATCAGGATGCCATGTTTGGTCAGGCTGTACTCCAGCACCTATTTCAGACTTAGATGCCGCTTCTACCCTCCGTCTTTGAAGATACCAGAAATCCATGTGGGATCCATGACCTCATCGTGCCTACTCTGAGGCGAACCTCCGCCGGTTCGGAGGTAACTTTATCTGGGAGCTCGGGAATCCCATATGTGAAGACTACATTTCTGCTTGTTCCTGGAGATAGCGTAGTTGCTCACCTGAAACAGGTGATCTCCGGGAGCAGCAGGAATTTAGTTGTCACAACCCACCCTCCTCCCCTAGGAGTTGTAGGTTTTCATTTACTCTCTTTTCTCAGCTACAAACTCAACTGAAGAGAGGGAGTTTGGAAGGCGGGAAGGCAGTCGCGCAGGCACAATGGAGTGCTCCCAAAGGCTTTCCAATTGGACACTGGGGAGCGTTCCCATGCAGGCTGTGTCGGTAATGACATCACCCATTATGTGATGACTAAATTCCTGCTTTTCCCGGAGATCACCTGTAACAGATGAGTAACTACACTTTATAGCCCACCAACAGGGCTGCTTCAACCCTTAAGGTGCTCTGGGCAGAGGTTTTTGGCAGGTCCCCCATCGTTCTTGGGCCTCCCCATCTTCTGCCACTACTGCTGCTCCTCTCTGGGACATGCAGCAGCAGCAGCAATAGAATTAAAAAGGCACCACAGTGCCAGGGTTACCTTTTGTTCCAGCACCACATGCTTCTACACCTCTCCGATTCTGCTTCCTGTAAAAGTGGACTCAGAGGGGGTGGAAGCACAAACTGCACCTTAGTGTCAGAAGAGAAGGTAACTCTGGCACCGCAATGCCTTTTTAAATGTATTCCCATTGCTGCACATCCTGGATAGGGGCAGCAATGTTGGCAATGGGTGCAGGAGCAGGGTCGCTTTAATTATGGGCAGCTGGGCTCCTGTTGTGTAGGGGTCCGGGGCAGCTGCCCCTTTTGTCCATAGGTAAAATGGCCCTACCCACCAAACCAGGAACAAATATCTTTCCCTATGCTGCTAACAACCCACACAATCTCAGTTGCCGGCTGCAAAGAGTGACTGCTTGTTAGATGTCACTCATTATCCAAGGTAGTTCTTGTCTTTTGTACCCCACTATTTTGTGAAAATGAGTTTGCAAAATTCCCTCTCTAGGTCACACCCAGCACTCCTCTATTTTTATAGCTACTCATTATATTCTAAACGCTTGAACACATGATCTCTTAATTAGCTGTGGACTCTCCAGATGGTATTCCTCTACTGCCAACCTGTTGAACTGAGCTGGCCAGTTTCTGGGGAATTGTAGCTTTATTTGCATTACTGATAATTGCAGTTTTCTGTTGAAAAGCAGAATTGAGTCAGGCACACAAGGGGCGATATTCAGTGGTGCTTGGATGTAACAGCTGTCTCAGAGCTCAGTATAAAGTTTGGAGCTCTGAGCACTTGCAGCCCTTGACATGCACAGCAGTCCTCTTATCTTGTCAGTTTTGTTTCTCCACTGTGCCGATGAACACAAAGCAAAGCTCTTCCAACAAACGATATAAAAATTTTTCACCTCAAAGTATTCCATTGTTGTTGTTCACACACTTCTTGTGTTTATTTTAATTTAATTTGCTTTAAATTAATTGAAAAAAGTTATCCAAAATCTAACTTCAGAACTTGCTCAAAATGCAGCTGGAATTTTCAGAATTTTGACACCCCCTCTCTGCTTGGGTGTGTTAAATGACCATAAGGACTGAAAACATTGTGCTCGGATGTTTCCTAGAGCATGAAAAGAGAGTCTTAATCACCACCTTGATCAATCAGTATGAGGCAGAAAATAAACTGCCGCAGAAGGAGGAGGATCCAAAGAAGGTCTCTGTGCAGAAACCTGTAAGCTGTACATGTATGAGTTGGGAATCTTCCATGGAATGATCCTCAACCTCTCAAGGCAGTGATTTCAGAAGTCCAGTTGCTCAAGGAACCTCCAGATGAAGCTGGAGTGGGTAACCCTAAAGGATTCCAAGCCTACAGCATAGCTGCCTATCGCGTGCCTGCCTGCGCCTGAAGATAAGGTATCCTAGACCCCTTCCAAAGTGCTGGAGAAACAAAAACATATCAGCACTGTCTCACCTCAGGCTAACATAGAAAGCCTGGAATCATCTTCTGTGCCGCAGCTTCAATGAAGCTCTGATACAGTTTGCACAGATGTCACAAACATAGCGCAAGAGTGTTTTAGCACAGTCACCACTGCTCCCATACAAGCCTCTGTGCAACAGCCCATTTCTTCTACTCTGGTACTAATCACAGTAGCAGATGATAACGATTCATCAATGTTGCTACCTCTTCTTGAACAACCACACTCATTCCTGCAAAAGATATTCAATAAGTTCATTAAGGGCTATTGCAAAGATTTGCCTAATATCCATTATCAGCAACCTTCTGAAGCACCTCATTCCACAGGCATTAACCCAGCACAGAAAAAGAGATAATCCTTTCAGGATGCTATATTTTTCTTCCTCTATACTTAAGACCCACAGCAGGAGCCAGTGTATTCATCATATTCATTACTTCTGTGCTCTCCAGAATTCAGCATTTCTCAAGTAAGAGGGCCTTTCAGATCCCTTTGATATCTACCAATCTTCACTGAAGTCTATGAGGAAGGACTTTTTGGGAAACATTTTGATTATTCTCTCCCCCCACCCCCAAAAATAAGAAATGAATCTCCATATAAGGGTAGATTATTAGATTATTTTAGAAAATGGCTAAAGTGCCTTTTTCACTACAGCAAGATGCAGCCCTTCCATATCAACTACAATAGTCCTCTTTTTACCTTTAGAGATCCTCTGTGTTTGTCCCATGCTTTTTTGAATTCAGATACTGTCCTCGTATCCACCACCTCCACTGGGAGACTATTCCACGCATCTACCACTCTTTCCGTAAAGAAATATTACTCCAGAGCCTATCCCCTTTCACACTCATGCTACTGTATGTCCCCTCGTAGCTGAGCTTGCCTTCAATTGAAAGAGACCCTCCTGTGCAGTTACACCACAGAGGTATTTAAATATCTCAATCATATTGCCCTATCCCGCCTTTCATCTAAAGTATACATATTAAGATCTTTAAGTCTTCATATGCTTCATAGTGAAGACCATTAACCATTTTAGTAGCCATCCTCTGCACCAACTCCAACCTGCTTATATCCTTTTGAAGGGCCGGTCTGTAGAGTTGCACACAATACTCCAAATGAGATGATACTATCCAAATGAAGGATACTACCAAAAGCAGAGAGGTTCCAAAAAAGAGTAAAGTAGCCCAAATGTCCTCGAGTATGGAGCAGACAGAACTTAAAGATCCCAAATTACCCATGTCTACCAATAGCCAAATTAATATGAATAAAATACAGTCTCTAAAATGCTTGTATGCAAATGCTAGAAGTCTAAAAAATAAGATGGGAGAGTTATAATATATAGCACTAAATGAAAGGTTAGATATGATTGGAATATCAGAGACATGGTGGAAGGAGGACAACCAGTGTGACACTGTGATACCTGGGTAAAAACTATATCATAATGATAGAGCTGATCAAATTGGTGGAGGGGTTGCGCTCTATGTTAGAGAGGGCATTGAGTCAGAAAGGATTACAGTTTTGCAGGAAACAAAATTTGCTGTAGAATCTCTATGCATTGAAATTCCATGTAAATAAGGGAAGGCGATGGCAGTGGGGGTGTACTATTGACCACCTGGCCAGAATGAACAAATGGATGATGAAATGCTCAACGAAATCAAGGAAGCTAACAAAAGTTACAGCACAGTAATAATAATGGGTGATTTCAATTACCCTGGTATCAACTGGGTCAGTGTCACGGCAGGACATGCTAGGGAGATAAAGTTCTTAGATGAAATAAATGACTGCATCTTGGAGCAGCTGGTTCATGAACCGACCAGAGGGGAAGCCATATTAGACCTAGTCCTTAGTGGAACACCAGATCTAGTGCAAGAGATAAGGTTGTTGGGGCCACTTGGCAACAGTGATCATAGCATGATCACCTTTGATTTAATTAGTGGAGGAGGGATAGTAAGGAAATCCACAGTACTACCTTTTAACTTTCGAAAAGGAGACTATGATAAAATGAGGAAAATAGTTAAGAAAAAACTAAAAGGAGCAGTTGCAAAGGTTAAAGACTTAAATCAAGCTTGGGTGTTGTTGAAAAATACTATCTTGGAAGCCCGGACCAGCTGTATTCCACGCTTTAAGAAAAGTGGAAGGAAGTCCAAAAAACTTCCAGCATGGTTTAAAGGTGAGGTCAGAGAGGCTGTTGCCAAAAAAGCATCTTTCAGGAAATGGAAAAAGGGGCCAAATGACAAAAACTGGAAACAACATAAGTACTGACAAGTTAGATGCAAGGCATTGAAAAGGCAGGCAAAGGGAGAATTTGAGAAGAAGCTTGCTGCGGAAGCAAAAACGCGAGATAAAGACTTTTTTCAAGTACATTCGTAGCAAAAAACCTGTGAGAGAGTCAGTTGGTCCATTAGATGATAGAGGGGTTAAAGGGGCACTAAGAGGCGACAAGGCGAGAGCGGAGAGACTGAATGAATTCTTTGCTTCGGTCTTTACTGAGGAAGATGTAGCGATGTTACCCATGACTGAAGTGGTATTTAAGGGTGAGGAAGAATTGAAGAAAATATTGATACATCGGGAAGATGTATTACAACTATTAGATAAACTGAAGAGTAGCAAATCACCTGGGCCGGATGGTATACATCCAAGGGTGTTGAAAGAACCGAAATATGAGATTGCAGACCTACTATTAGTAATCTGTGAACTATCATTAAAATCATCTCTAATACCTGAAGATTGGAGGATTGCCAGTGTAACACCAATTTTTAAAAAGGGTTCCAGGGGTGATCCGGGAAACTACAGACCGTTGAGCCTGACGTCAGTACTGGGAAAAATGGTAGAAACCATCATAAAGAATAAAATTACTAAGCATGTAGATAGTCATGGCCTAATGGGAGACAGCCAACATGGCTTTAAACAAGGAAGAGCTTGTCTTACTAATCTGTTATGTTTTTTTGAAGGTGTGAATAAACAGGTGGACAAAGGTGAGTCGGTTGATATAGTGTATCTGGACTTTCAGAAAGCCTTTGACAAGGTCCTTCATCAGAGACGTTTGGCAAAACTAAAGAGTCATGGGATAGGAGGCAGTGTACTACTGTGGATCAGGAACTGGTTAAAAGATAGAAAGCAGAGGGTAGTGCTAAATGGCAAATTTTCCCAATGGAGAAAGGTGAATAGTGGTGTACCCCAGGGATCTGTGCTGGGTCCGCTGCTTTTTGACATATTCATAAATGACCTGGAAAGTGGAATAACGAGTGAGGTTATCAGATTTGCAGATGACACAAAACTATTGCGACACCCACCGGCTGGGCCAAGAGGCTGACAGCTGATAGGCGGCCTTACTGTCCTTTAGAATAAAAGTTCTTTACTCTGTAGGAATGAATTGTAGTTGAGGCAGGTGGTAAGGCTTTGCAAGATTTTTATTATTTATACAATGGGGATTTTCAAAGGCACGCGGAGGTTCAAAACACAACAAATGCACTAGGATAACTTCTCCAAATGAAAGGATGAACACAGGAAAAACCAGGAGAAATGAAAAACAAAACTTTTCTTCTCTGCTGTTCTCTGCACTGCTCCGTGTGGTCACACACTATTTTACAGCAGAACTAAACACAGCTGGTTTCACTTTCACCAAACAACATCTTCCCAAACTCCGTTACTCTCAACAATGAATACAGCACAGCAATGCTTTCTTCTGAGTCACAGGTAAAAGCTACCTTATTAAAAGACTTTTAAAACTCTCTCCTGTTTCACTTTCTTACTGTGGTATTCTTGTGAGTTAAACAACAGTCCATTGGTATAGGAAAATCATCACATTCAGGCACAGTGGTTTCTATCTGCATTTCCTCAATGCCATTAGAATTACCAAAGTCTTTCTCATATGTGGGGACTTCTTTTAGCTTCTTTCTCTTTAGAAACTGGTGGAAGTGATCCCACAGCAAGTCAGCCTTTTCAGGTATTTTGGTACTAGGGGTTTGAATCCTTTCACTAGAGAATAGTCTCTGCAGTGCCCCTAATTTAGCAGCTTCACAAACGTCAGAATTATCTGGTCTGGAGTTTGCAGCAGGTACTAGGCTTTCAATCCAACGTTTCAGAGTAGAGGGGGAGGGTTCCAGCTCCTGCTCATTAAAACTAGCCTTTATCTCTTTTGCCAGTTTATCAGATATAAAATGGTCAGTTTTACCTTGAGGCTGTTTCTCTGTGTCAGCACTGGTGCTCTTTCCACCTCTCCAATCCTCCCAGCTGTAGCAAATGTTTGACTGGCCTGCACGGCTTCTCCAATTGTCTGTGCTTTTACCTTTGAAGGCTGGCTTTGTCTGAGTGCGTGCCTTTCCCTTGGCACCTTCTCTCACACAGGCTGTTCTGCCTGGACTCTCTGGTCTCAGACTCTGGTCTTGGCTTTCTCTTGCCTTCCAACTGGCTCTCTGGATATTTTCCTGACCAGCTTCTTTGTGGGTTCTCCAATCGGTTCTGTCTTCGGGTCTCTCTTTGGGTCTGTCTTCCTTCCCTCTGCACATGGTTTTTAACCCTGGCTTCCTGCTTCCTTGTGACCAATCAGAACGGGGGTTAGTCTCCACCCTTGCACTAGGGCGTGGTTTGCTTCCTACAGGGAACTGCCTTTTTCTCTGACGTAGGCTGAGTTTTCCTTGTAGCTGTGCATTGTCATCCGTTTCCATGGGGATTTCTGGATTCTCTTCTGTGTCCATGCTTTCCACCAGGCTTTCACCATCACACTATTTAAAGTTGTTAAAACCCAAGAGGATTGTGGAAAATTGCAAGAGGATCTTGATAAATTGGAAGACTGGGCATCAAAATGGCAGATGAAATTTAATGTGGACAAGTGCAAAGTTATGCACCTAGGGAAGAACAACCCAAACTATGGTTACACGATGCAAGATTCCACATTAGGAACCACCACCCAGGAAAAAGATTTAGGTGCCAATGTGGATACCATGTTAAAACCTTCGGCCCAGTGTGCAGCGGCGGCCAAGAGAGCAAATAGAATGCTAGGTATCATAAGGAAAGGAAAGGAAAATAAAACAAAAGATAGTATAATGCCTCTATATCGTTCCATGGTGAGACCGCACCTTGAATATTGTGTGCAATTCTGGTCACCGTATCTTAAAAAGGATATAGCGATTTTAGAAAAGGTTCAGAGAAGAGCCACCAAAATGGAAAGGGGATAGAAGGATACTCCTATGAAGAAAGACTAAAAAGGTTAGGGCTCTTTAACCCGGAAAAGAGACAGCTGAGGGGAGATATGATAGAAGTCTATAAATTGATGAATGGAGTGGAACGGGTAAACATAGATCGATTGTTTACATTATCAGAATATAGAAAGACTAGGGGACATGCAATGAAGCTACAGGGTAAACTATTTAAGACTAGTAAAAGAAAATATTTTTTCACTCAACGTGTAATCAAACTCTGGAATTTGTTACCGGAGGATGTAGTAAAGGCTGTTAGTGTAGCTTGGTTTAAAAAAGGTTTGGACAAGTTCCTGGAGGAAAGGTCCATAAACTATTATTAAGAAGGGACCCAGGATATCAATGCTTGACCCAATAAAAGCATTGTGGAACCTGTGTCTTTTGAGGAAACTGCTAGGTACGTATGACCTAGATTGGCCACTGTTGGAAACAGGATACTGGGCTTGATGGACCTTGATCTGACCCAGTATGGCATATCTTATGTTCTTATGAGGTCGCACCAGAGACTTATACAGAAGCATTATCACCTCCTTTTTTCTACTGGCCATTCCTCTCCCTATACACCCAAGCATCCTTCTGACTTTCACAGTCATCTTTTCTACGTGTTTAGTTAGTTTAAGATCGTCAGACATAATTTCACCCCGGTCCCGCTCCTCTTTTGTGGACAGAAGTACCTACACTGTACTGCTCCTTTGGATTTTTGCAGACCAAATGCATGACCCTGCATTTTTTAACATTAAATTTCAGCTGCCAAATTCTAGACCATTCTTCAAGCTTAGCTAGATCCCTCCTCATGTTATCTACTCCTTCCTGGGTGTCTACACTATTACAGATTTTGTTATCATCTGCAAACAAGCAAACCTTACCTGACAGCCCTTCTGCAATATTACTAACAAAGATATTAAAAAGAATTGGACCAAGGACAGATCCTTGCGCCACACCACTGGTAACTTCTTCCTTCTCAAAGTGAAGTATAAAATCCATCTGACTTAGAAGTTTGCTTGAGGACTGGAGGTGGGCTGTGATCAGGTTGCCTCACTGAATACTGTTTTAACTAGATCACACTATAATAAACAGTGGTTTTCCAGGTTCCCTGAGATATTTAAAACAGAAATTGCATCAGCTTGAGTTACGGGAGGCAATCTGGCTTAGAGTCAGACAGAAAAATCTAGAGAAAAGAGGCAAATTATTTAAGTGAACTTTAGAAAGTTAAGAATCTTAAATATACTAAGATTATTAAAGGAGCCAAAAAAAACCAACAACCCTAAAGAAATGTTTAAAGTGATTTAAAAAAAAATTTGGATCAAGGAAATTAGCTGAATGGCTGTTTAAGCTGTTGGCTCAGAAGACCCTAGTGTTAGCCCTGGAATTTTACCGCAGTTGAACTCCGGGAGGGACTGTGATGCTTGAGACTGTGTAGAGCAATCGGGGTTGACTGCTGAGAAGAAAACAGTTCATCTGCAGGAATTCTCACACTCTGGCTCCCCACAGCAGAAGTAAGAGCAGTCTACCATGGTGGCTTCAATCCCTACATGGTCAGTGGGAGAGGTGCATGAGCATGGCACTGTGGACATGCTCAGAGGTAATGACATCAGGTTGCTACCATTGCTGAACTGCATGAATGGTTGAAAGGCCTTAAAAGTGACATTGTTGTGATTCGCTGTGAGATAGCGGTAACCAGGACTAATCTGCATGCAGATAAGGTGGAATTAAGCCAGTGTGTTAAGGCAGTAGAGCAGAAAACTGATGATCATGGGATAGGAGGTAATGTACTATTGTGGATCAGGAGCTGGTTAAAAGATAGAAAGCAGAGGGTAGGGCTAAATGGCCAATTTTCCCAATGGAAAAAGGTGAATAGTGGAGTACCCCAGGGATCTGTGCAGGGTGTGCTGATTTTTGACATATTCATAAATGACCTTGAATGAGTGAGGTTATCAAATTTGCAGATGACACAAAACTATTTAAAGTTGTTAAAACCCAAGAGTATTGTGGAAAATTGCAAGAGGATCTTGATAAATTGGAAGACTGGGCATCCAAATGACAGATGAAATTTAATGTGGACAAGTGCAAAGTTCTGCACCTAGGAAAGAACAACCCAAGCTACGTGTCACGATGCAAGGTTCCACATTGGGAACCACCACCCAGAAAAAAAGATTGATAACATGTTAAAACCCTCCACCCAGTGTGCAGCGGCGTCCAAGAGAGCAAATAGAATGCTAGATATCATAAGGAAAGGAATGGAAATTAAAACAAAAGATATTATAATGCCTCTGTATCGTTCCATAGTGCGACCGCACCTTGAATTTTGTGTGCAATTCTGGTCACCGTATCTTAAGGAAAATCATTTTTATTGGTATTATTGTTATTCATAGTCGTATCAACATCCAAACTAGTATCAATATAATTCTCAATATAGTCATCATCAAAGCTATCATCATCATCACGATTAGGATTCCTTACAACATCGAGTATAGCAAATAGACCCCCAAACCCAATATATAACAACGTTTTTATATATACTGTGCATTACTTCATCAATGATTAACCTGCTTTTCAATCTACTAAAACGCATATTATCTTAATATTGTTACTGTCACTATCTGCCCCTTCCATATCCCATTCTCCGTCCCCCACTAACACACAAGCCTGATACCTCAAACTATAATACATAGTGGGTTATAAACTTTGCTACATCCCAGGGCTATCAATACTTAATACCAACCCCTTCTTCCCTCCCCTTCCCCTTTCCCTTCCCTTCTACCCCCTCCCTCCCTCCCTGCATTCACCCAATCCCCCAGCCATCCAACCTCATCCATCCATCTATCCATTCACTACTAACCGATGCCCCTAATTATTCTGGATACCCGTCTCTACGATGCGAAACCCTACACACCCTCTTCAAACCCTCTTCTTCTCATCATAAGATACTGCATGTCAACATAACAACTAACGTGTACTCCACCCCACTTCACCCTACTTAGAGGGGGTGATCTCTGTCAATAACGGCTCCCAAATTTTCCCAAAGATTTCCAATTTGTGCCTCCCTAATAATTTAGCTGTTCTCCTCTCCATATCCATTAACTCTAACATGAGGTATTCCCACTCTTTAACTCCTGGGGAATCCCCTGACACCCAGTGTTGTAATATGCACTGTTTGCCTACCACAATGCCTTTATTTAACAATTTTCCTTGACTCCCTCCTCCGGGTCAGGTTCCTACCTCTATCCCAAACAAACAGCATTCCGGGGTATAGACCAAGCGCTGTGACATCCAACCTGAAAGTTTAGCCCAGACCCCCCTCCAAAAGACATGTATACATGCACAGGACCAGAATCGGTGCATGAAGGTTCCCTTCTCCAAGGCACATAGCTTACAGACATCTGTCAGGACCACACCAGCCCTAGCCGCCCATACATCATGTACATAAGCTCTCCAGAGGAATTTAAATTGTATTTCTCGCAGTCGCATTGCCTCAGAAATGTTTTTAATAGCTCCAAACGCTATTTCTAAGATCTGCACCGTTATCCGCGATGCTCCATCTTGTTGCCATTTCTTTGCCAAGCGCTCTAAAGCTCCCTCCCCTCCTACCGGTTGTAATTCCCTCCTTAGGGTTTGCACTGTTATTTTCCCTTCTAACCCCCTACAGAAATTCACCATACCTCCGTGATCTAGCAATGCACAGACATCCTTTTGGACCCTCCGCACATAGTGTCTCGCCTGAAAGTAAAAATAAAAGTTTTTAGAGTCTAGATGGAGCCTTTGCCGTAGCGATTGGAAAGAGTCCAACTCCAAAAAGGAAGCCATCCTCAAGTGTCCTATGGGCCACACTCCCGCTTTCTCCCAATGCCTGGTCACCGGGCCCTGATAACCTGGCGGGAAATCGCTATTCTCCAGGACCAAGCAGGAAGTCAGTCCTCACTTATGGGTGACATCGGCGCCGATGGAGCCCCCATGCGGAGCATTTCCCCAGCTTTCTATGAAAGCCTTTGGGAATACTACACGCATGCATGGTCCCCTTCCTGCCTAAAGGTGCCATCTTGCCCAGTCTCTTTTTTTCCGTGGAGCCCTTCGGACGTTCGTCCTGGTCACCCGGGAAAAGTTGACTTTTTTCTAAGATCTCGTCACTTTTTTCTCCGAGTTCGACGCCGGTTCCCCTTCGTTTCGGTACACCGTTATCGAGCCTGTTCTCTATTTTTCGGTTTTTGCCCTTCGTGGCTGGCGTTCGCGCCCTTTTTTCAGTTTTTCCCTGGAAGGCCAGTCTTTTGACCTCACGGGGGCCCTTTTTTCCCCGATGGCTTCCAGTGGTTTCAAGAAGTGTGATCGGTGCAAGAAACTAATGTCTCTCACCGACACACACGACTGCTGCCTTCGGTGCCTCGGCCCAGATCATGATCCAATGATCTGTGGCCCATGTGGCAAAATGTCCACCAAGGCACTTCGAAGCCGTCAGCACCAGAAGGAAAGGATTTTTTCGGATTCTGCCTCCGGCCAGGCCCGGACTTCGTCTGAGGCCTCGACGTCTCGGGAGTCTGATCCCGAGCATCGCCGGGGTTCCTCGGATAGGGGGTCCCCCGACCGGGAACGCAAGAGGAAGAAACAGCTCGCAAGGGCGGCGTTGGAAGAGGTCCCTGGTTCCTCGAGGGCCAGGTCTAAGACCCCCGACCGCCGTCCCGGGCCTTTGGAGCAGGAGAAGCCATCCAAAGTACCTCGTGTAGAGCCAGAGACCGTTGGACACGTAAGTCCTGTAGTCCTCGTGGGACTCTCCTCTGCTAGGAACCGAGGGCGTCGACGTCTACGCCGGTGCCTTCGGCGTCGGGGCGGGTGCCACCTCGACCCGCGCGGTCGGAGCCCCTCGACAACTCTTCGGATGAGTCAGCCTGGGAGATGGATGATGAGGAGTCCCCCGATACGTCCGGACTTCGTGTGTCCCGTCGGACTCACCGCAGTCCGAGCCCTGGAGTAGGTTCCTTCCGGAGGATACCCGGTTCTCGGAGTTCGTGCGGGATATGGCCAAGGCCTTGGCGATTCCCGCGGACCCCGAGGAGGAGCCTCGAGCCGAGGAGCTCGAAGCCCTCCAGTATGACTCTCCTCCGAAGGAGGCCTTTACTGTGCCGGTTCCTCCGATGCTGGAACGGCTCCTCTTCCGGATGTGGGAGGCACCGGCCTCGGCGCCAGTCTTGAGCAAGTGAGTCAATTCCATATATCGACTCTGTAAGAGCCCTGGCTTCCAAAAGGCGCAGCTGCTGCACCATTATCCAAGTTTATACCCCCTGTTATCCAAGTTATCCCCCTGTTATCCAAGTTATACCCCCTGTTACCCCCTGTTATCCAAGTTTATACCCCTGTTCGATGTAAAAACCAAACAAAATGTGTGTTTTGGTCAATTTTGTTATACTGTAAACCGCGCTGATGCCGAATAGTGCGGTATATAAGCAACTGTAATAAATAAATAAATAATAATAAATAATTCCATGGTGGTGGAATCGGCCATGCATCAACTGAAGAGCCAGAAGATGCACTCCGCGGTGCTCCCCAGCAGGGAGGCCCGAAACCTGGATGCTTTCAGCAGAAAGTGCTTCCAGGGCTCGATGCTTGCTTGCCGTGTCCAATCATACCAGCTGTACATGGGCATGTTTTTCCGAGACCTGGCAAAGGAGCTTTCCAGGTTCTCTGCTGGCCTCTCCGGGGAACCTTTGCAGAGGTTCCAGTCTTTGTCTTCAGGAATCCGGGACTGTTCCAAATTCATGTCCCGAGTGGCCTACGATGGCTTCGAGGCTTCGGCTCGTGTGGCGGCTGCCAGCATCGCAGCCCGACGCCAGGCATGGCTGCAGTCATCGGACCTCGAACCTTGGGTACAGGACAAGTTGGTTGAAGTCCCTTGCCGAGGTGAGAACCTTTTTGGCAAACCCATGGCCAAGAAGGCGGCTGAGCTCGAAACCGAGCTCCTGACCAGGACTAGGCTGTCCAGAAAGACTTCTGCCCCTTCTCACAAAAAGAAGGGCTCGGGTAAAAAGTCCTTCTACCCAAGAAAGGTGTCTGCCTACAAACCTTTCCCTCAATACCAGGCCTCCCCAGCTCCCCCTCAGGGGCAGCAGGCCAAGGGGCAGGGACATGGGCCCCGTAGACAGAAGACCCCCAAGCCTCCGGCTCCTGCTCCTGCCCAGCAGGGAGGGGGTTTTTGACTCCCAAGGTATAGCCTCTCCATCCCTGCTGTCCCATCCCTGCACAGGAGGTCGCTTAGCCCTCTTTGCCCACCGGTGGCCACCCATTACAGGGGATGCTTGGGTCTTAAGCATCATTCACCAAGGCTATATGCTTCATTTCCAACAGCTACCTCCTGTCTACTTTCCAGGAGAGCCTCTGAGGCCTCTCCTGCACACCACCCTCCTCCTCCAAGAACTTCAGGGTCTGCTTCTGGACAAGGCGGTGGAGCCGGTACCTCCTCGCCTACAAGGACACGGGTTCTACTCCAGGTATTTTCTGGTGCCAAAGAGAACAGGAGGCCTAAGGCCTATCCTAGACCTCAGAAACCTCAACAAGTTCTTGGAGAAAGAGAAGTTCAAGATGCTTACTCTTGGAACACTTCTGCCCTACCTCCAGCAGGGAGATTGGCTATGCTCCTTAGATCTAAAGGATGCGTACACTCACATCCTCATTCATCCAGACCACAGAAAGTACCTCAGGTTTGTGGTGGGAGGAAACCATTACCAGTACAGGGTGCTGTCTTTTGGCCTAACTTCCGCCCCATGGGTTTTTACAAAGTGCCTAGCTGTGGTGGCGGCCTACTTGTAGACTCAAGGGATATTTGTCTTCCCCTATCTGGATGACTGGTTCATCAGGGGTCAGACCTACTAGGAGGCCAGGCAGGCCACCTTCAGGACTGTCACACTCCTTCAAGACCTAGGCTTTGTCATAAACTTCGCAAAGTCCACTTTGCTCCCCTCCCAGAACCTCGAGTTCATAGGAGCACGGCTGGACTCTCTGCAAGCAAGGGCTTACTTGCCAGAGGACAGAGCTCAAAGGCTCATGGAGTTGGCATCCCGGTTTCTCAGTCTGCCGAGGGTTCCTGCCAGGCTCTGTCTACAGCTCCTGGGACACATGGCATCGACTGTGCATGTGACCTCCAATGCCCGCCTCCACATGAGGCCTGCACAGTGCTGCCTCAGAACTCAGTGGAAGCAGGCCACAGGGAGCCTAGCAGACAAAGTAAGGGTATCCAAACCTTTCCTGGATTCTCTTCAGTGGTGGCTACACCCCCCCAACTTGCTGCAGGGGGTGCCTTTTCAGGTAGCTGCCCCCACAGTGGTGTTGACAACCGATGCCTCCTTGCAGGGCTGGGGTGCACACTATCAAGGAAGCTGTACCCAAGGCCTCTGGTCCCCATGGGAAGCCCTGCAACAGATCAACCTACTGGAACTTGTCAGACGGCTGCCTAGGGTGAGAACTTACACAATCTTGACGATGCATATATTCATATGATTCTTGCAAGGTATTGTGGGTAATGTAGTTCTTTCACTCCCAAACACAGCTGAAGACAATAATTGAGTTGTGATACCAGTGGTAAGGCCAATAAAATACTTCTTTTATTGATGGGGTTTAATTCACCCAGCACAAATATGCTTGGTAGCAATATAAATGAGGTTACTTGCTTGCAGTGTTTAAATGGATAACATAAAGTCTCAAAGCAAACCAGAAAACAACCTTCAGCTTGTCAGGCAATTAGCTAATGTTTTCTTAGCAAATAATTACCAAATAAAAAGGCACAAAGAAATGAATAAACTTTGCTTGTTAGGTTAACTTCTGCTTATTTTCCACGCAGATCCCAGCAGTGATTCTCCCTTGCTCACACACACAATCAGGTGCAGCTTTAATTACTATCAATTGACCAGCTGAAACCCTTTAGCTGGCTGGCTGCTACTGTGTGAACCCAAATCCTGCTTTAAGAGCTGTTTGCAGTGGAAATAAAGAACAAAGTTAGGTTTCTTTGTGATGGCTGAGGTGTTTGCTCACAGAAAGCTAGCAATAGCATTTAGATAGAGAACAGTCCATGTAATGAATAGTTTCATCTGCTGTATCTCCCCCTTCATCAATCAGCATAGGGTCACTATCATACATTGGCACAGACGAGTCTTTCCATAAGGCACTATCATGAGAATGCTTATTCCCTTGCTGCCATTCACTATTATAGATAGGGTCTGGATCAGTGTTCATACCTGAGCCTCTCCTGCTATCATAATTCCTCTCTGTATAGCCTGGCCAGTATGTAATCCAATTCTGATGTCCAGCCTTCCAATCTTGATCCCTGGACACTGGATCCCCTCTCACATACCTTCTGGCCTTGGTCTGAAAGTCCCTTCCACGTGCAGTCTTCTCTCTTCCAGGTAGCCACTGGTGATTCCTATCTCTGCCATGCCATTCCTCTGGCTGACTCCAGTCCAATGGACTCTGCTGGCACTTGGAATACCTCCCAGTATGGGTACTGCCTTGGATTCTCCCAGACCCTCCAATGGCCTTTCTTCTCTTCCTTCCAGAGAGTTTCCTTCTTCTCTATCCGCTTGGCTTGGCTTCTGCTTCTCCAGGTGATGCTTAAACCTGTAGCTGGACTGGAGCTTGTAGCCGTTGCTGTCTCTGTCTTTGAAGCTCTTTCTGTAGCTGTTCTTGAAGCTGTTATCTGAAGAATAAGCTCTATTCTTATTCTGTTCTAATGTGTGCTCCTCCCTAACACAGCGCAGCTGTGTTGAATCAGGCTCTGCCCTTTGAGTTGAGTGCTTAGGGATTACCTCATAGCTCTCTTGATTGCACACACATTTTCTCACTTCAGCCCCTCTCATGGCTGCTGGAAACCTGGTGCATTCTGGGACTGGTAGTCTTTTATGTGAAAACTCTGTTTTCTTGCTTCTACCAGAACTGACAGGTTGCTTGTTCAGAGTCACATCATCTTTTCTATAGCTCCTACCTGAGCTATGATAAGCTTCCTTATCACAAACTGCGGGCTGTTCGCTTAGCCCACAAGGCTTTTTCTCACTCCTTGGCCCACCAGTCTGTTCTAGTTCAGACGGACAACCAAGTAGCCATGTTCTATGTGAACAAACAGGGCGGCACTGGGTCCAGGCCTCTATGCCTGGAAGCACTGGCCCTTTGCTCTTTTGCCCTCAGGCACCAGATGTTGCTGAGGTCTGTGTATCTTCCTGGCCAGGAGAAATTTCTGGCAGACCACTTAAGCAGAATTCTGCAGCCCCACGAGTGGAAGCTGCACCCTTTGGTGGTTCAACAGATATTCCTGAAATGGGGACTTCCATCCATGGATCTCTTTGCCAGTCCCCTGAATCACCAACTGCCCAGGTTTTGTTCCAAGCAACCGCATCCCCCTAAGGGTGGCGGCGGATGCCTTCCTGATTTCTTGGTCCCAGGGCCTGCTCTATGTGTTACTTCCCACGCCTCTGGTGGCCCGAACCTTGTTCAAGATTCTCAGGGACAAGGCCTCAGTACTTCTGGTTGCTCCCAGGTGGCCGAGGCAGCCCTGGTTCCCCCTGCTAGTTCAACTGGCAGTGGAGACACCCATGCCTCTGGGGTTCCAACCCAACCTTCTATCTCAGGATCCGGGTTCCCTTCTGCATCCCAATCTCAAATCTCTCCATCTGATGGCATGGAGGCTGCAAGGGTAGTCTTGGCTCCCTGGGGCCTACCTCAGGAAGTAGAAGAGGTGATCTTGACCTCTAGAAAGCAATCCACCAGGAAAACATATGCCCTGAAGTGGAGAAGGTTCTCCTTGTGGTGTCAACAACGCAAGGAAGATCCTTTCACCTGCACTGTGCCAGTAGTGCTCCAGTACCTATTGCACTTGTCCAATCAGGGCCTTAAGTCCAATTCTGTTCGGGTCCACCTCTCTGCTCTGGCAGCTCATCACTCTCTGGTGGAGGGACACTCTTTGTCAGTTCACTCCTTGGTGTCCAGATTTCTCAGAGGCTTACTATTGCTCAAGCCTCCTATCCGTCCACCGGCCCCTGAGTGGGAGTTGAATGTGGTCTTGCAGCAACTTACTCGCCCACCTTTTGAACCAATGGCTACATGTCCTTTATGCTTCCTATCCTGGAAGACTCTATTCCTAGTGGCCTTGACCTCGGCCAGGCGAGTGAGTGAACTTCAAGCCCTGGTCTGTGACAGGCCATACACTCGCTTCTATAGGAACAGGGTAGTCCTTAGGACTCATCCTAAGTTCCTCCCCAAGGTTGTCTCGTCTTTCCATCTCAACCAGGAGTTGGTTCTTCCAACATTCTTCCCTAGGCCCCATGCCAGCCGGGCTGAGACAGTCCTACATACCCTGGACTGTAGGAGGGCCTTATCCTTCTACTTTGAGCGTACGCAGGAGCATAGGAGGGCTACTCAGCTCTTCATATCTTTTGACCCCAATAACTTGGGGGTACCTGTGTCCAAGCGTACTTTGTCCACCTGGGTGGCTGACTGTATCACCTGGGCTTACAGGACAGCTGACCTTCCTTTGCAGGGTCGGGTCACGGCCCACCATGTCAGGGCAATGGCTGCCTCAGTAGCTCATCTCTGCTCTATACCATTGGCAGACATCTGCAGGGCTGCAACTTGGTCCTCAAGCCAGACTTGTGCGGCCCATTACTGCCTGGAGAGGGAGTCCCGCAGGGACAGTGCTTTCGGTCAGGCAGTGCTCCGGAATCTCTTTGAGGTTTAGGCAACTCCTATCCTCCAGCCCTCTGGTTGGCTACTGGTGGAAGTATGTTTCAGTGAAATCCTTTCTTTGATGCTGAGGCTAGAGGGAGCTCATTTTTCAACTTTGGGTCCCCGGTAGCCTGAAGCTGGGGAGTCTCATAAGTGAGGACTGACTTCCTGCTTGGTCCTGGAGAAAGAGTAGTTACTCACCTGTAACAGGTGTTCTCCAGGAGCAGCAGGAATCAGTCCTCAGAACCCTCCCTCCTCCCCTGGGAGTTGCAGTTGTACATAGTTAATTTTTTCATTTTTGTGTGCTGTTTTTTAGCTATGTCATTTGACTGAGCAAGATGGCACCTTTAGGCGGGAAGGGGACCGCGCATGCGTGTAGTATTCCCAAAGACTTTCATAGAAAGCTGGGGAAATGCTCCGCACGGGGGCTCCATCGGCGCCGATGTCACCCATAAGTGAGGATTGATTCCTGCTGCTCCTAGAGAACACCTGTTACAGGTGAGTAACTACTCTTTCCCTACCAGAGGAAGAAAATCCGTCCCTTTCCAAGATATTTTCTTTTTTTGATACACTATCTTCCACACTTGTCTCAAAGAAGTCATGTAACCCAAAGCCTGCCACGCGCTAGGCAGATCCCTTTTTGCCCGATGTAGCAGAAAAGGCCCCGACATCTGTTCTGTCAGTGTAATAGGTAGTGTCTCTGCAGTGCCCAATAGTACATCTCTTAGGGGGCGCAAAAGACTCACTAAATTATAATCTCTCAATGATACAAGACCCCCCCCCTCCTCCAGGGGTCTCATCAAGCTCGATATGGCAATCCGAGATCTGCGGCCCCTCCACAAGAATTTACTTAAATGACTCTGCAATACCAAGATATCTTTTCTTGCAGTCCAGATTGCAACATGATGCAAAAGATATAGCCATCTCGGGAGCTCTATCATCTTAAACAGGGCAATACGACCCATCAGGGATAAGGGCAACTCCCTCCATTTTTTTAGAGTTGCTATTTATTTATTTATTTAGCTGTATTTATATTCCGCTTTTCACCGGGTCAAAGCGGTCAATTGGGGGATACATTTAACACGAGGGGATATGACACACATACGTTAATACTTACAGGGAACATGAGCAATGGAGGGTTAAGTGGCTTGCCCAAGACCACAAGGAGTGCCTATAGGACTAGAAATACCAGTCCCTCCGGCCTGAGATTGCTGTCCTCAGGTGGGACTTGAACCCCTGGCCCTCCGGCCTGAAGTACCTTGTCCTAACCACTAGACCACTCCTCCCTCAATAGACCTTGCCAACATTGGATCCACATTTATTCTATACAGCTGTGACATTTTCTCTGGAATTTGAATCCCCAAGTATTGAATCTGGCCCTCTACCCACATAAGTGGAAAGATTCCCTTCCATTTCAGCCTAGCTCTCCCACCCACATCCAATACTACGGATTTAGATCTATTAATACTCAGCCCCGAAAAGATGCCAAACCACTCAATTTGCTTCAGAGCTACCTCTAAGGATGCCCGAGGGTCTCTTAAGCATAAAAGCATGTTGTCTGCGAACGCACTCACCTTTATTCCCCCTTCCCTCCATTCTATACCCTTCATCTTTTCCATATGTATAAGCTATAATAACAGGGGCTCCAGTTGCAAGACAAACAAAAGCGGGGATAAGGGACAACCCTACCTGGTACCTCTCTGGAGGGAGAAAGATAAAGAGAATTCTCCTCCCATTGTTATACATGCCAGTGGGTCCGCATAGAGCACTTTGACCCAATTCAGAAAAGCTCCCTCAAATCCAAGTCTGTGCAATACTTCGAACATATAAGGCCAAGATACTCTGTCAAAAGCCTTCTCGGCGTCCAAACTGACCAACAATAACGGAGTTTCTTGTAATTGACACATTTCCATCGCCTGTTTTTTTACTAAAGAAGATCCTGGAGATGGACCAGCTGTGACTGCCAAATATAAAAATGGGAATGAAGTAGATACCACACCATTCACAGAAGATGAGGTGTTAGAATAACTTGCTAAACTGAAAGTGGACAAAGCCATGGGACCGGATGGGATACATCCCAGGATACTGAAAGAGCTCAGAGAGGTTCTTGCAGGACCGTTAAAGGATGTCTTCAACAGATCCTTGGAAACAGGAGAGGTTCCTCAGGACTGGAGAATGGCTGATGTTGCACCTCTACACAAAAGTGGTGACAGGGAAGAAGTGTCAAACTACAGGCCCATGAGCCTTACCTCGGTGGTGGGAAAAGTAATGGAGGCGCTTCTGAAAGAGCGAATAGTGAACTTTCTCAAAACCAGCAGGTTGCAAGATCTGAGGCAACATGGTTTTACCGAAGGACGGTCTTGCCAAACAAATCTGATTGAGTTCTTTGACTGGGTGACTAAGGAACTAGATCCAGGGACATGCAATGGATGTCATCTACCTGGATTTCAGAAAAGCCTTTGATACTGTTCCTCATAGGAGGCTTGTCAATAAACTCAGTAGCTTGGGTATGGGTCCCAAGATGGTAAACTGGATCAGAAATTGGTTGACTGACAGACGACAGAAGGTGATGGTACATGGAGCTCACTCGGCTGAGAGGAAGGTGATTAGCAGGGTGCCCCAGGGTTCGGTCCTGGGCCCGGCACTGTTCAATTTATTTGTGAGTGATATTGCTGAAGGACTGAATGGAAAAGTCTGTCTTTTTGCAGATGACACAAAAATTTGCAACAGAGTGGACTCCCCCGAGGGAGTGGTTAACATGAGGAAAGATCTACAAAAGCTGGAAGACTGGTCTAATGCTTTGCAACTACGATTTAATGCGAAAAAATGCAGTATCATGCACTTGAGTAGCAGAAATTCAAGGGAAATGTACACGATAGGGGGCGAGAGGTTCAGCAGAAAGACCTTGGTGTGATTCTCTGATGATCTCAAGCTGGCAAAACAGTGTGACAAGGCAGTGGCGACAGCCAGGAGGATGTTGAGCTGCATACAAAGAGGGATTACCAGCAGCAAGGAAAAGGTACTTATGCCACTGTACAAGTCACTGGTGAGGCCTCACTTGGAATACTATGTTCAGTTTTGGAGACCATATCTTGAAAAAGATGGAAAAAGACTGGAAACCGTTCAGAGGAAGGCAGCCAAAATGATTTGGAGCCTGCATGAGAAGCTTTATGAGAAGAGACTTGAAGACCTAAATATGTACACTTTGGAGGCGAGGAGGGACAGGGGAGATATGATTCAGACCTTTAAATACTTAAAGAGAAATGATGAACAAACAAACCTCTTCCAAAGACGTGGAAGCTGTAAAACTAGAGGGCATAACATGAAGCTGCAAGGTGGTAAATTGAAAGGCAACGTCAGGAAATATTTCTTCACTGAAAGGGTGGTGGATGCTTGGAATTGCCCTCCTGATGGAAGTGGTGGGGGCAAACACGGTGACGGAATTCAAAACAGCATGGGACAAACACATTGGATCCCTTTACAGCAACAGGATAAAAACAAAATGAACGGTACCATCTAACATCTCAAATAGGGGTGTCCTACGTGGAGTGGTGGGTTCACCCCTAAACAAAGACATGGGGAGAGTTGGCCTGCACAGAGCGACAGGTGCAGTCTTGCTGGGCAGACTAGATGGACCATGCTGGTCTTTATCTGCCGTCATTTACTATGTTACTATGACCTCTCATTACTGCTTTCCCTGCTTCCCAAAATACTGCCACCGTCTTTACTTGGTCTTCATTAAATTTTACATACTCATCCCAATGATTCCTTAAATATCTACAAAACTCCTCATTCTTCCATAGATGTCTCGGGAAGAACCACTTATTACTAAAATCTTGCTTCCCTCTCCAGTCCATCCGGACCATCGCATGATCAGAGATTACCATTGGTTCAATCTCCACTTGCAGTTGGTTCAGTCTCCATTTGCAGTACTTTCTCAAAACAATTTTTTGAGACCAAGATGTAATCAATTCGGAACCATGACTGGTGAGCCCGTGACAGATGCGTGTAATCTCTTTCACCCTCATGCAACATTCTCCATGTATCTATCAACTCCCCCATTCTACAGAGATAGCTGACACCTTTCCTACTCCACCCTCCTCTGAGACCTCAACTGCAACTCCTGCCAATATAACCAGTATTTTCCGGACCCTCCCCACCCTTTTTAAAATATTCTTAAAAAATTGATGGTCATAAATGTTTGGCACATAAATATTTCCCAATATCACTTCCTCCCCCTGCAGCTTGACATGCATAAACACAAATCTACCCTGGGGATCCATTTCCTCATTCAATATTTCCAATTGTAAGCCTTTTCTAAATAGAATCGCTACCCCCTTCCCTCCCCCCCCCCCCCCGAGGAAGCTGCATACACCTGCCCCACCCAGTCGTCCTGCAATTTTTCATGTTCTCTCGAATTCAAGTGCATCTCTTGTACAAATGCCACCTGGGCCTTTCCCCTTTTCAGGGCTTGTAAAATTTTTGTACGCTTAATAGGAGTGCTCACCCCCCCCCCCCCCCAAAATTCCATGTTACAAAGCGTATATCATGCATACCTCTGCCCAACTTTGATTCTTATTTCCCAAAGCATTAACCTATCCTCCTCCCAAGGTTGCCCAGCCTCAACCCCAGGATCTTTAAGACAGAGTGAAATACACCAAACTACTTGATATTGTTGTCGCAGTTTATGATGAGTACCCTCTATACTATTCAACTGCAGATCAGTGTGACTCTTCCCCTCCCTAGACCATTCATCAAATAACCGTTTCTCGATCTCCCATTCATACCCCATTCTCACCTTCCCCATCCAACCCCCCCTCCCCATCCCCTTCCCCTCCTCCCCATAGCTCATCTTGATATCTATCCCCAGTTCCCTCTACTGGGGTCTCAACCCTCTTAGACGCGGCAGGGCTGCCTCGCACTCTTGGCGCTATCCCCTCCATTCTTTCCATTTTCCCATTGATTCTTCCACCTAACTATTCTCACTAAGATAACGCTGTCACTGCATTCAACTGTACAGATAAACAAATTAACATTTCCCAATTACCATCCCACCCATAATCGAAGCCGTAAAGGCCTCTACACATCCCGGTATTAGCCATATTGGCCTCCATCTTCACTATAGCCTATTTAAAAGAGGCGTCAGTTCTCCATGTCTTCCAGTTTTGTAACACAATCCTTCATGAGATTGCAATTTCTGCCTCAGATCGCTCTCTTTCCAACTCATCCAAAAATCTTTTTGCCGCCAATGCAGTCTCGAAGATGTGATCCTGTCCCTGACTGGTGACTCCCAAGACTGCCAGGAACGCCAAGGTGAAACGCAGCTTCTTTTTGAACAGGGCAGCACAAACAGGCGAAAACTCCTTCCTCTTTGCCGCCACTGCTGCATTGTAATCTTGAAAAATGAGATTCTGGTTGTCCAATTTCAAATCTCCTTTTCTCCGATACGCTTTGAGCAGTTGTGTTTTATGTTGAAAATTAAGAATAGTGTAGTTACTACTTGTGGCCTATGCCGTCCCTCGGATCTCATTCCAATACGATGCGCACGCTCCACTCTCATTTTTCCAACTAAGATCTCCAGTCCCAATTCCTTTGGCAGCCACTCTTCGATCATAGGTATTAATATTGAATCCATCGTTGTTTCTGGCACCCCTACTATTCTCAGGTTGTTTTGGCGCGACCTGTTCTCTAAATCCTCAACCTTCAATTGCAAGGCCTCAATCTGCTTCCACTGTGCTGAGGTCTCCCGAGCTTGACGCCCCTCCTGGTCTTCTATGGTCGCCACACGATGTTCTAGTTCTTCCACTCATCTGCCAAACTCGACCAATGATTCGCCCACAACCTCCAGTTTTTTCAATACCTGGTCAAACTTGGGGTCTAATAGCTTGACGACTTCCTTTGCCACTTCCTCTGTTGCAGATTCTGCACTGTCAGTTCCGGGAGAGGTCGGCTGCAATATCGTGGCTGCAGAGGCCCCCGGCCTGAGGCTTCTTTCCTGGTCTTTTTTTGCTGTTATCGGCATGATATCCGTCCCAGTTTTTACCACCTCAGTGACAGCTCTTCTGCTTGTATTCTGCAGTATCATTTAGTACCGTTTCACTCTTCAGGTAGCGATAATTTTAAGGTTAACGCTTGAGGCAGCCCCGAAGCGAGCAAAGACGCCTCTTCACACTCGCATGCGTCACTTGGTCTCCCGGTCGCCGTATCTTAAAAAGGATATAGCAATATTAGAAAAGGTACGGAGAAGAACCACCAAAATGGTAAAGGGGATGGAAGGCTACCCCTATGAAGAGAGGCTAAAAAGGTTAGGGCTCTTCAACCTGGAAAAGAAATGGCTGAGGGGAGATATGATAGAGGTCTATAAATTAATGAATGGAGTGGAACGGGTAAACGTAGATCGATTGTTTACGTCATCAGAATATAAAAAGACTAGGGGACATGCAATGAAGCTACAGGGTAACCTATTTAAAACTAATAAGAGAAAATATTTTTTCACTCAACGTGTAATCAAGCTCTGGAATTTGTTACCGGAGGATGTAGTAAGAGCTGTTAGTGTAGCTGGGTTTAAAAAAGGTTTGGACAAGTTCCTGGAGGAAAGGTCCATAAATCATTATTAAAAGGGTCCTGGGATATCACTGCTTGATCCAATACAAGCATTGAGGAACCTGTGTCTTTTGGGGAAACTGCTAGGTACTTGTGACCTGGATTGGCCACTGTTGAAAACAGGATACTGGGCTTGATGGACCTTGGTCTGACCCAGTATGGCATATCTTAATGTTCTTATGATCAAGCCATTGTCCTCTCAGTGCTCAAGAAACAGGTGGATGAACTGAAGCCAACTAACAGCAAAGTTCTCTGAGAAATTAGAGGACCTTGAAAATAGAAGTGGAGGAGTATCCTAGTGGTTAGAGCAGCAGCCTGGTGATCAAGAGACCAGGGTTTGATTCCCACTGCCATTCCTTATGGCCTTCAGCAAGTCACTTTGCCCTTCATTGCCTCGGAAGAAAGGCCTGGCAACCTATTTTTGGTCACACCTTGCCATGAAAACACAGGAGCTGCTGGGTCGCCAGGAGTTAGCACCGACTTGATGGCACACATTGCATTGTTTGAAAATAGAAGCCGGAGCTGTAATCTTCAGTTTCGTGATATACCATAACTTCCTGTATATTTGGACACTAAAACTTTATGGTACTCTCTGGGGGAATAGAAACGACTGCAAGGAAAACCCAGTGATAAGGTTCAAGCAGAGGGCATTGGGCGTTGAATCCTCGCGCTGATATCCCCAGTGACATTATAGCTTATTTTCTTAGTTAAAATGATAGAGCGGATTTTGGCCAGAGTGCAAAATAAGAATACATTGATGTAGGACAGATAGCAAATTGCTATTTTTCAAGACCTTTCTGCAGTGCTTTAAGGTTGTCATGATCAAGCTCTGCAGGGAAAAGATCAGATATAGATGGCTCCATTCTTTTGTATTGATGTTTACTCACCAAGGGAAAACTTACCACCTTCACATGGAGGAGAATGTAGCTAAGCTTTGAGGATCTGGGCTTTGAGGCATTTGAGCTGCCGTGTCCTAAGATGGCTATGAATAAAGATCTCCCTTGCTGACAGTGAGTCTTCAAAGGCCACAGACGTCTTAAGAGGCAGTCTCTAGATTGCTCTCAGGATGTTCCTGCGATCACTTGATTTTGAGTTCCATGATTGGACCCAGTCTGTACTCAGTTTAAGAATTTAATGTTTGGTGACTTTTCTTTGAAGCTTTGGCCTTTCTCTGGCAGCTCTCTTATGGGATAATGTTCTATCTCCAGGAACAAGCAGGAATGAGTCTTCACATATGGGTATGTCGGCGCCGATGGAGCCCACACGGAAATGCTCCCCAGCATCCAATCAGAAAGCCTTTGGGAGCATCCCTCGCGCCTGCGCGGTGACTTCCTGCCTTTCCCACTGCCTCTCCCCAGTTTTCGTTTTTCCGCGGAGCCAACAGGACGTACCTCCTGTCACCGCAGAAACCTTTTTCTTTAAAATCCTTAATTTCTTGTTTTCCTGGGGCCGTGGCTGTCTTTCCCGCCGATACCGGTACCGCCAGTGCCTTATTCTTTTCTTTTCCAACTTGGAGAAATAACTTCTCCTCGGTTTTTCTTTTATCTTTTTGAGGCCTAACAGGCCTTTCCAACATGGAGCCGCCTTCCCCTAAGAAGTGCCTTCACTGCGGAAACTTAGTTTTCTTTTTAGACTCCAGTGCCTGGTGTCTATCCTGTTTGGGTCCTGACCCCTTTTCCCCTGGTCCATCGGGCTTTAGTATCGGGAGAAGACCTTCCCTTTTTCGGGTATCTCTCGATGCCGTTTTTCCTCCTGAGGTGAGGACGCGGGTTTATTCTTCTCTCCAGGATCAGGTAACCCACAAACAGTCTGTTAAGGCCACTCGACACCGGCGCCGATGTCGGGGTATCGGTACCGCTCGAAGCCGGTACCCCCCCCCAAGCATGGCGTAGATAGAGGAAAGCCCATCCGGGGCGCATCGGTCGGCCCCAAAGGTACCCAGGGCACCAGATGACGATCCCCGGTGAAGAGTGGAACACTCGACACCGATGCCGACGCCGGGGCATCGGTACCACTCGACGCCGGTATCAACCCCGCGGTTGGCTGGGATACAGGAAATCTAGACCGGGTCGTAGCGATCGGCCCCGAAGGCACCGAGGACTCCCGACGACGATCCCTGGTGAAGAGTGGAGCACTCGACACCGGTGCTGATGCCGGGGGATCGGCACCGCTCGAAGCCGGCACCAACCCCGCGCATGGCTGGGAAGTCTGGGTCGGGTCGATCGGTCCCAAAGGTACCGAAGACACCAGACCGACGACCCTGGTGAAGAGTGGAGCACTCGATACCGGTGCCGATGCCGTGGGAGTGGTACTGCTCGAAACCGGTACCTACCCCGCGCATGGCGGGGACGCAGGAAAGCCAGGCTGGGTCGAGTCGATCGGCCTCGAAGGTACCGAGGACACCAGCTGACGATCCTCGGTGAAGAGTGGCGCACTCGACACCGGTGCCGATGCCGGGGGATCGGTACCGCTCGAAGCGGATACCACCCCCGAGCATGGCTCAGGTATGTTCTGTGAGGAGTGAACCCCAGGAACAACCTGAAACCCCGTAAATGCTTTGGAACCCGAAGACTCCCGCCGGGGTCTTATTGCCAATGGGGTCTTGAGGGCAAGGCTGGAGCTGTCATGCTGGGCATGAGACCTACCCATCAAGAATTGGCTATTCCTCTCTTCACCGGGCGTCGTCCTCGGTGCCTTCGGTACCGATCGATACGATTCCGATTGACCCTCAGGTAGCGGCATCGCCGATTCCACCGACGCTCGGTTCGATGCCCAGTCTGGAATCCATATCCAGTCTAGATGACTTGGTCTCGACGCGTTTTGGAGCCGATCCATGTCGCCTCCGACTACGCAGTACCGGGGATAATCACCAAAGCTCTCTGGTTACCTCGGTACCGCTTCGGCAACCTCCGATACCTGCTACGATGGCATTACCGTCCCCGATGCCGGTACCGGTGTCGACGTCGTTTCCTGCAGTTCCATCGGTGCCATCGATCCTTTCTATGCCTAGCTTGGAATCGATACCGGGAACCGACGACACAGTACTAACTGCCTCGAATCAGAACTGTCAGTATCGTTCTCCATCTAGCAGGATTCTTTTTATGCACCAGTCCAGTAGGTCTTCTGGTGTTCACGCTGCTCATTCAACCTCAGCCTAC
This sequence comes from Ichthyophis bannanicus, assembly GCA_033557465.1. Lineage (NCBI taxonomy): Eukaryota > Metazoa > Chordata > Amphibia > Gymnophiona > Ichthyophiidae > Ichthyophis > Ichthyophis bannanicus. The sequence continues at coordinate 1,500,063,088 of CM066032.1, read as the reverse complement.
CCAGGAATAGTTCCTCTGGGAGATCCTTCTTTTCAGAAATTTCTCCTTGACATGGCAGCCTTTCTTGCCATTCCTATTCCTGGTCCTACTCTTGACCAAGATCCTGCAGAAAAGGAAACCATAATGCTTCCTTTGCATCAGTCTTTGCAGGACCTCCTTCTGAGGATTTGGGAATCACCTTTAAAGGTTCCTGCGCCTTCTACAGCCATGAATGTTCTGTATCAGGTGCCTCCCTCTCCGGGGTTTCAGAAGAGCCAACTTCCGCATCATTCCATTGTAGTGGAATCAGCAATGAGGAAGGTCAGAAGCAAGAAGAAGCATTCTTCTTTCCCACCAGGTCGTGCATCTAAAGCACTTGATGCCTTTGGACGTCAAACCTTCCAAACTTCTATGTTGGCTTCGAGAATTATTTCATATATTTTTTATATGAGTCTCACACTTCAGGAGGTCACAGAGAAGTTATCTCTTTTGTCTCCTTTTTTGTCAGAACCCAAGGCCTCTGACTATTCCTTGCTTCTTAATCATAGCAGGAATATCTCTTGGTTCCTTTCTCGTGCTTCTCTAGACTCTTTTGAGTCTGTTAGCAGATCCTCTGCTATTGCCATTGGAGCGCGTCGTACAGCGTGGCTGCAGGCTTCAGACTTGAGCAGATGGGCAAAACATACACTAGGGTAATTCTCCTTGTACTGGAGACAATCTTTTCAATAGAGAAACTTTACGTCAGGTTGCTCATTACTCCACTGACTTTCCTAGTTCTGGAAACCATCCTAAGCCTTCTTTTTCCCCAGGACGTGGGAAATGTCCTACCAAACCTTCTTTCCCGAAGAAGAGAAAGTTTCATCCTTCTTCTGCCCATCCTCCCGGTGTACCCAAGCAAGGGACATCTCATCCTAGTCTGAAGTCTCCAGACTCTACCCAGTCTGCTCGTAACCAGCAACCATAGGTTCCTGTGTATTGCAATCTACAGTTAACTTCCCCTTAGCAGAAGTTTATTCTTCAAACTCTACACTGGTTTCTTTTCCAGTATGCTATGCTCTCGGATACTTTTGTCCATGGGTTGCAGAATTCTCCCATTCTTACTACCACGAAGGGAGGTCACAACTATCCCATGATAGTTTCTGTCCCCATATGGACATCTTTTCCTTCAGCTGCCTTACCCTATGGTCAGTCACTTTCCAACCCCCTCTCTTCCAGGGTTTCCCCTGCTTGAGTTGGTGCCATGCTGAAACACTTTTTTTCTTCCAGTGTAGCCTGTTGTTTTTCCTTCACTGCGTGCTCTGAACAACTCATCGAACAGGGACGGAGATTCTCTCCGCTACCTTTGTCTGTTTTCTCTCTGTTTTATACAGGAGAATCCCCTCTGTTGTTTTGTTCAGTTGCTGTATATGCAGGAGTTCCAGTGATTACTTTAATGCTCCTTGCAAGCTGCTTGCAACTATCTTGCATAATACTATTCACTGCAGCTTATCTTCTTCTAGCCATATCCTTTCCTCGGATGTGGCAACACGCCTGACTTCTGTCAGTTTTATCTTGTAATTCTCCTGCACAATGCTCTCGTCAACCTTCAGAGAAGCTTCTACTCTGGACCCTTACTGCCGAGCATTGACCTTTGTCTCTGAGGTTCTTTCATATACAGCAGACAAGCTTTTCTGCGGGAATGTCCACGGAGTTCCCAATCTGACCGGAATATGCTCCTGTTCCTTACAGCTTGGCATTATGTTTTCTACTCCACTTGGACAACGCATACTCCTTTATCGTACATGATACCCCTGTACCCCTTGGCTGGGTCACTCTGGTATCTTCGCCTATGCGTTCTTCTTGTCCTTTGGACGTATCAGAGTCCTAAAGTACTGCTGACGTACTCTTGCCAGACTGCTGTTATCCTCTGTTTTTCACGCAACCATACTGGTTCTTCCACTGACCTACATGCCTGCTCCACAGAAATCGATTCTCTATATTTCTTCAGGTGGGTTTCACCCCCTATTATTGGGTGAATTTTTTCCCATCACATTCCCCATGTGAATGTTTTTTTTTGTGGCTCAGTTGCAGGCATGTATTCTGAAAAATTATTTTTATGTATGTGGGCATACATGTTTTTGTACTTAGCACCCTATGTCTACCTATCTCCCTGACTGTCGGTGCTTAGGTTTTTATTTTCTTATGGGGTCCGGACAGTCAACTTGCCTATTATCATACGGCTCAGTGACTGGGACGGGTTATACTAACCATTACTGCTGTGACGTCAACAGCTTCTATTTTTGTTATACATTTCCCTATCTGTGCAGTCTCAAACTTCAATGTCTTCCTATCGCTTAACAGCTAGGAAGGACAGTGTACATCTTCAGTGTTCCTGAGTACACTTCTGTTCTCCTTGGGAATAGGGGCTTTTTTACATACCCTCTCTTCCCTTCCGGACTGGGCTAATTTTCCAGATCGGTCAGTCTTCTTCTTTTAGTCCTCAATGTTTATGACTCTGTACCTAAATGAGTTCTCAGCTTTTCCCATAAAGCTTTTCATTGGAGACCGGCCGATCTTCTCCTGCCCCGGTTGACACCTGGGTCACCTGCCCATTCCAGATTGGAACTTCTTCCTCACTGATGTGGAGTCACCTTGAAGATTCCGCTACTGCATCTACAGTCTACTTCCTACAATCCAGTAGGTAAGCTCTATATTGTGCTAGTTCATTAAATATTTTGATGATACTTGACACACCTTCTAAAGACTTTTTCCCTGTAGTCTTTAGATTCGCTGTTCCTCTACAGCTCTGCTCTATTCAACTCCTACCCTCCATCCCCCAGGGGATGCCGGAGATCCAGGTGTGGGAAATGCCGTCCTGTTCCAGCGATACGCATTTTATGGGATCTCCCCTGGCACCCACAGCTAGGGAGTCCCCATATGTGAAGACTCATTCCTGCTTGTTCCTGGAGATAGCACAGTTACTTACCTGTAACAGGTGATCTCCGGAACAGCAGGAATTAGTCTTCACAACCCACCCACCACCCCTAGGAGTTGTATCTATATATTTCCTTTCCTCTTTCTCTCCTTCTGTCTCAGCTATGAAGCTCAACTAGGGAGAGGCAGTGGGAAAGGCGGGAAGTCACCGCGCAGGCGCGAGGGATGCTCCCAAAGGCTTTCTGATTGGATGCTGGGGAGCATTTCCGTGCAGGCTCTGTCGGCGCCGACGTACCCATATGTGAAGACTAATTCCTGCTGTTCCGGAGATCACCTGTTACAGGTAAGTAACTGTGCTTTAGGAAAGTTTTTTCTATTTAGCTTCTGGTCTATAATATCTTTTTAAGATGTGGATGGCTTTGGGGTTTATGTGTGAGGTGTAGAGTGATTGGGGGTCGTGTTTTATATGAAAGGTTCTTCCAACTTGAGATGGCCTGTGGGGGGCTAAAGGTTGGGTGTTGGGATATAGGGTCAGTGTAATATGGTAAGTAAGGTAAGCACATGGCAGGGAGGCACCAAAATGCTGAAAAAAATTAGGAAATAAAAAATGAGAAAAAGAAAAACAGCAAAAAGTGAAAGAAACTTTAAAAACTAAGGTGTGTTCAAAAATAGCATTATGGGTTTAGCCACGAGTCATCAGCTAATGAGTTAGGAGGGCACTAGTTTATAGGTTGCATGGAGGTGCCAGACCCCTAGCACCAGCCCTGTTGTGATCATTTTTATGTGGCATTCAACCTTATTGTATTATTGATATCAGGGGAGAGTGCCTGCCTGTACAGTTGACTTTTTTCTGTTTTTGTGGATCCCATATCTATCTCCAGGAACAAGCAGGAATAAGTCCTCACATATGGGTACGTCGGTACCGACGGAGCCCGTGCGGGAAAGCTCCCCAGCTTCTTAGAATAGAAGCTTTTGGGACCTCCCACTGCACATGCGCACTGCCTTCCCGCCTTCCTGAACAGCTCTCCTCAGTTTCTCTTTTTCCGCGGAGCCAGCAGGTCGTGTTCCTGTCACCGCTGAAGAAATTGTTATTTTATTTGTTTCTTTAGACCGCGTACCTGCCTTCCCCATACCGATACCGGTATCGCCGGTCTTTTCTTTCTTTCTTTAAAAAATTATAATTCTTTTTTCTTATTTTTTAGCTTTTTGGTCACTTCAGAGAGGCCTCTCGGCCTACTCCATTTCTCCTCATGGAGAAGCCAGCCCCTGGATTTAAGAAGTGTACCAAATGTAATGCTGTTATTTCAGTCACAGACAGCCATGAATGGTGTCTGAAATGTTTGGGGCCTGACCATTCCATACCGGACTGCCCATCTTGCTCCCACATGTCTAAACGTGGGCTGCAGAACCGGGCCAACAAATTCCATGTGCTGTTTGCTTCAGAGAATACAGCATCACAGTCATCCAGGTCTTCTTCTCCGGATGGATCTCAGGTAACCAAACCTTCTGTGGGCAAGTCCTCAAAGAGCAAATCTCCTTCAAAGCATCGAGAGGCTCTTAGCTTAGAACTTGAGGACCCTGCCCCAGCCAAACAACCCCGGCGGGAAGTCCAACTTCCAAAAACGCCAATTCAGGGGTCTCAGGTTGATATCGATGCTACGGCCTCGACAGATCACCTGTTAGCCTGCTCTGGGGTACCGGGTCACTCCGGTACCGACATCCAGGCAGCTATGGCGTCCATGGGCGATACTGTACAGTCCATGCAGCAGGCCGTCATGGCTTTCATTAAAGCTGCAACGCCATCGGTTCCGCTTTCAGCGGTTCCGGGCCCGATACCGGTATCGTCCGCCATGCCGGTATCGAGGCCGTCCACCTCTAAACGCAAGTCGGTACCGTATGGGCTTTCGCTCCATACCGGTTCCATACCCGATACGCCCGATATCGATACCGATCGGTACGCGTATCGTGCGTTAGAGGAAAGCACCGATTCCTCTGAGGATTTTCACTCCTCTGATGATTCTGCTGAGTTTTCACTCAACTTACCTGAGGAGCCCTCTTCTCCTAAAAGGAGAATGTCCCCTCCAGAGGATTTGTCCTTCCAGGACTTTGTTTTAGATATGGCTACAGCCCTTTCTATTACCACATCCTCTGAAAAGGAACCCAGATCCAAAAAACTGGATATTTTGGGATACTCAAAGGCCCCTAAGGAGGCAGTTACCCTGCCTATCCATGAAATCCTTCAAGAACAACTGATGGATTTCTGGGAAAATCCTTTGACTTTGTCTCCTTATTCCCGTAGGTTGGACACCATGTATAGGGTCCCTCCTTCTCCTGGTTTCCAAAAGACTCAATTGCCCCACCACTCTATTGTGGTGAAGTCTGCAATGAAGAAGATCAGGAGTACCAAAAGGCACTCTTCCACCCCTCCAGGACGGGAATGTAAGACTTTGGACTCTTTTGGTAGGAAAATTTTCCAGGCTAGTATGCTTATAGCCAGGATTAATTCCTACAGTCTCTATATGGGCATGTTCCTGGAGGAACTTGCCAAAAAGGTGCGGCATTTTGCCCCCTTTATCCCTGAGGATAAAAAGCAGGGATTCCTTTCCCTAGTGAAACAACTCTTAGAGGTTTCTAAGTTCTCTAATAGGGCAGCATATGATTCCTTTGAGGGAGCCAGTAGGGCTTCGGGCATTGCTATTGCAGCCCGACGTCTTGCTTGGCTCCAGGCCTCTGATCTGGAACCTTGGGTTCTAGATGGCTTACGGAATCTGCCCTGTACAGGTGAGAACTTATTTGGGGAAGAGTGGCAAATCAAAGCCACCCAGATGGATGCTGAAAATGCCACCTTGGAAAGACTTTCAAAGTCCACTTCAATTCCTACTAAGAAAAAGTCTTTTAAAAGGCCTTACTATAAGAAGGCCAGAGTTGCTTCAAATACTGGCCAGCAGTCTTCTCAACCTCGCTATACTGCTAAGCGTCAGCAATCCAAACTAGCACGAGCTAAGCCTGCAGCAGCTACTGTAGCTCAGCAGGCTCCAACCCCTCAGGGGTTTTGACTTGCTCCTAGGGAACTTGCCACTTCTGGTTCTAACACAACCAGAACCTCTCACCATACCCGGAAGGTTGGTTCACTTTGCTCCCAGATGGGAACAAATCACAACAGAACAATGGACCCTCTCTATCATTCGAGAGGGTTACAAACTTCATTTCTCCAGCCTTCCTCCCCATCATATGGTGAGACCATTCAATTCTCCCCCATCTCTCCTAACCCTGTTGGGTCAAGAGGTTTCCTCTCTTCTTGCCCAAGGGGCCATAGAAGAGGTTCCTCTTCCTCAACAAGGGTCCGGTTTCTACTCCCCTTATTTTCTCATTCCAAAGAAGACAGGGGGATTCAGACCAATCCTAGATCTGAGAGAATTGAACAAATTTCTCTTCAAGGAGAAATTCAAAATGCTGTCTCTCGGCATTCTCCTTCCTTACCTCCAGGGTCAGGACTGGCTTTGTTCTCTAGACCTACAGGATGCGTATACACATATACTCATCCATCCATCCCACAGAAAGTATCTTCGCTTTCTGTTTCAGGGAAAACATTTCCAATACAGAGTACTCCCCTTCGGTCTAGCCTCTGCTCCAAGAGTATTCACAAAATGCATGGCAGTCGTAGCCGCATTTCTAAGAGGCATGGGAATCTTTGTCTTCCCATATCTGGACGACTGGCTCATCCGAGCTCCAACTCAGTCACAGGCCCAGATTTCCCTGGACCACACAAGGAGCCTTTTGCAGTATCTGGGACTGGTAGTAAACCTTCCCAAGTCCCAACTCATCCCTACTCAATCTCTAGAATTCATAGGGGCCCAGTTGGACACCATCACTGCAAGGGCCTACCTTCCACATGTTCGAGGCCAGCGCCTCCTGAGTTTGGCCTCCCAAGCTCAGTCCAGCACTCACTTGACAGCCAGGGAAATGCTACGCCTACTGGGTCATATGGCCTCCACAGTGCATGTGGTGCCCTATGCTCGTCTTCATATGAGAGCAGCTCAATGGACCCTGGCCACTCAGTGGACTCAGGCGTCAGGAGCGCTCTCAGACCAAATACAAACCTCCGATCGTCTGTTTTGGTCCCTCCACTGGTGGACTTCCACCAAGAATCTGTTGTTGGGGGCTCCATTTCAACCATTGCTACCCCAAGCAACCCTCACAACAGATGCCTCCCAAACAGGGTGGGGAGCCCATCTGCAAACTCTCTCCACTCAGGGCACTTGGTCTCTACAGGAGACCACCCTTCATATCAATCTTCTGGAACTGCGAGCAATTTACCTTGCCCTCAAGGTCTTCCACTCCCTCCTAGCCAACCTCACTGTCCTAGTTCAGACGGACAATCAGGTGGCCATGTTTTACATAAACAAACAAGGAGGGACGGGCTCTCTGTCGCTTTGCAACGAAGCTCTAAGACTATGGGCCTTCGCCAGAGAGCATCAGATTCACCTGCTAGCAGTGTATCTCCCAGGAGTTCAAAACTCTCGGGCAGACAGGCTCAGTCGAGTTCTGCTGCCACACGAATGGTCCCTACATTTGGACCAAATAAACCGAATCTTTCAGGAATGGGGGACCCCGGACATAGACCTCTTTGCAAGTCCGTGGAATGCCAAACTTCCCCGGTTCTGTTCCAGAACTCCGTGTCAGGGAGCTCAGGCTACAGACGCCTTTCTCCTGAATTGGAATCAGGCATTCCTATATGCCTTTCCACCCATTCCTTTGATTCCCAAGACTCTGTTCAAACTCCAGAGGGATCATGGAACTATGATCCTCATAGCTCCACGCTGGCCACGCCAAGTGTGGTTCCCTCTACTTCTACAGCTCTCCCAGGGATCCTACTTGGATCTGGGAGCTGCGCCAGACCTCCTGTCTCAGGAGGAGGGGACTTTGTGGCACCCAAACCCCAAATCCCTTCACCTCAGTGCTTGGTTACTGAAGGCTTAAGCCTTCAAGACTTTCATCTTTCCCAACCAGTGAAAGATATCCTTTCTGCCTCTAGGAAACCCTCTACCAGGCGTTCCTATGCTTTCAAATGGAAACGTTTTTCCATTTGGTGTGCTCAGCAGGGTCTTGACCCTCTGGCACTTCCTTTGAATTCTCTTCTTGATTATCTCCTGCATCTATCCAATGCAGGCCTCAAGACGAATTCAGTAAGAGTCCATTTAAGTGCTATTGCAGCATCCTTGAAACATATAAATGGACAACCTATCTCCTCTCATCCTCTTGTTGCAAGATTCATGAGAGGCCTGACTCTCACTAAACCTCCCATCAGACCACCCCCGGTCGCATGGGATTTGAATCTAGTGCTCGGTCAACTTATGAAGCCACCTTTTGAGCCAATGTTTTCCACCTCCTTGAAATTTCTTTCCTGGAAGGTCATCTTCCTCATTGCAGTCACTTCGGCTCGCCGCATCAGTGAGCTGCAGGCTTTAGTGGCTAATCCACCTTACACAAGATTTCATCATGATAAGGTGGTCCTTAGGACGAATCCCCACTTTATGCCTAAAGTGGTCTCGCCTTTTCATCTTAATCAAGAGGTATATCTACCTGTCTTTTTTCCAGCTCCTCATGCATCCAATGCAGAGAGGAACCTTCATACTCTGGATTGTAAAAGAGCTCTCGCTTTTTACCTTAATAGGACTCAGCCACATCGAAAGTCTTCTCAACTTTTTGTGGCCTTTGATCCTTCCCATTTGGGACTTCCAGTCTCCAAGCGTACACTTTCCAATTGGATTGCTCAGTGTATTTCTTTTGCTTACCAGAGCAAAAACATTTCTCTGGAAGGCCATGTCACTGCTCACAATGTGAGGGCCATGGCAACTTCTATGGCTCATCTGCACTCTGTTTCCATAGATCAGATCTGTCGAGCCGCTACCTGGGCCTCGGTTCATACCTTCACAGCCCATTACTGTTTGGACAAGGACTCCCGCCGGGATGCCTTGTTTGGCCAGGCTGTCCTCAAGCACCTGTTCCATTCCTAAACAACTCCTGCCCACCTTCCCAGAATGGATGCCTGAGATCCATACGAAGATGGCGAACCTTTACAGGGGATCCCATGCATCTAAGCTAGGGAGTCCCCATATGTGAGGACTTATTCCTGCTTGTTCCTGGAGATAGCACAGTTACTTACCTGTAACAGGTGATCTCTGGGAACAGCAGGAATTAGTCCTCACAACCCACCCACCTCCCCTAGGAGTTGTATCTTTTATCTATCTATCTTCCTGTCCTCTCTCTGTTGACTCAGCTATAAACTCGAAACTGAGGAGAGCTGTTCAGGAAGGCGGGAAGGCAGTGCGCATGTGCAGTGGGAGGTCCCAAAAGCTTCTATTCTAAGAAGCTGGGGAGCTTTCCCGCACGGGCTCCGTCGGTACCGACGTACCCATATGTGAGGACTAATTCCTGCTGTTCCCAGAGATCACCTGTTACAGGTAAGTAACTGTGCTATACCATGGTTAAACGTTATCTCTATAAATGTGAAGGTTCTTAATTCATCCTTTAAGAGACAGTCTTTGTTGAAGGAGGCCTCTAAGCTTCAGCCCTCAATCCTGATTTTTTTTTCAAGAAACTAATTTCTTGAAAAAAGATCAATACCTGTTCAGATCTCCCAAGTTTACAACATTTTTTTTTTGCTTCCAACCAATTCAAAAAGAAAAGGGAGATTGGGAGTATTGTGTTTTCTAGTGCTCTTTTGGCCTGATATTTCACAACCGATTGTGGACCTGGATGGTTGATTTCTTCGGGACCAAGCAGGAAGTCAGTACTCACATATGGGTGATGTTGACATCAACAGAGCCCATGCGGATTCACTCCCCAGCTTTCAAAGAAAGCCTTTGGGAGTTAGACTGCGCATGCATGGTCACCTTCCCGTCCAAGAGTGCCATCTTACCTCAGTCTTCTTTTTCCGTGGAGCCCTGCAGACTTCCTGTCTGTCGTCCCTAGTAAAGTGAATTTTTTTCTTTCTTCTTACTGTATTTTTGCGCTGTTTTTTTCCTACCAGTCGGTTCCCAATCACCACCTCACCGCCTGAGTCTGCCCTCACCTCAGCAAAGCATTTTTCTTGGGTACTCTTTTTCTTTTGTTTTTTTCGGTGCACAGGTCTCTTCTCGCACCCTCCCTGGCCGAGACATTTGAATTTGAACTCACGGGTGCCATCTTTCCCTCTATGTCTTCCCCACTATGTCTTCTGTCAGTGGTTTCATGCAATGTGGCAAATGCCCCCATACCATGTCCATTACGGACTGCCACAGTTGTTGCATTAAGTGCCTCGATGCAGATCACAACGACTCCACTTGCCCTCACTGCCTGCAGATGTCGAGCAAGAGCCAGAGGAATCGTGAAAAGCAGTGGCAGGAGCTGTTTGGCTTGAAGGCCTCTGCTGTAGGGCCAGCATCGGGCATGAAATCACTGCCCTTGGAGCTTCATCCGACGACTCAGCATCCCGTGCACTTGCTCAATCCAAGCCCTGAGGTTGCGGAGCCTTAAATGAGGATCGTCTTCCGAGGACCTCCCCCATGGGTTCAGGGTTTTGTCCAAGTCTTCATCGAAGTCACATCTCGGTGCTGAGCATAAGACCTCAGGCACCAGGGCTCGGAGTCCTCAACGCGACGCCAAGGGCGATGGCCAGGAGTGGCCTTCGAAACTGGCCTGGTGGGAGGAGATTCCCACCATGTCGGGGATCCGCCCAGTCCCCTGCCGCAATCACCATCGCTGATTCCCCTTCGAGGGAGTTAGCTTTGGGCTCGATCCCATCAAGGTCCGAATTAGCCACTGCGGAGTTTACTGGCATTGAAGCCAGGATGGCGATCTTGGAGTGCAGCCTGGCTGCCTTCATCGAAGCACAGCAGGGCCTGATGCCGACAACCTCTGGGTCTTCTGTGCCAACTACATGTCCCTCTTCCACGAGGACCTCCCTGGAGGATGTCCAGCCAGTGCTAAAGTAGTTTTCCCATTCGGAGCTGTGTCGGTCAGCCTCCCACACGAGGCACGACTCGACCCCAAGCATCTGAGGGGCGATGCATCAGGGAAATCGCTCTCCCTTGGCACCAGCAGTTCATCAAACCAATGACTGCCCAGGACTCGAGGTCTTGTCCAGCTCCAAGTCGGGCTTGGAGACTGACGACAAGTTGCTCAATGCCATGCTGCATAGGGATGTTCCCTCCAAGCCATCTCCTCCCCCCACCAGGAGCGCTGGAGGTTCCTGCCTAAGAACCTCATGTTCCTCGACTTTGTCTGGGGAATGTTGCAGGCTCTGTATTCATGGCACAGCCAGAGGATGAGTCTCTTGCCAAGGACCTGGAGATTCTCTAGTACGAGTACCCTCCGAAGGAGGTACTAACGGTGCTATATTCCCCACATCCTAGAACGCTTACTGTTCAGGATGTGAGAAAGCTCAGTAACTGTGCCAATAGTGAGCCGGTGACTCAATTTCCAGTATCAAGTCTGCTTCCAGAAAACACAGCTGCCTCACAACTCCATGGTAGCAGAGTCAACCATGCCTCTAATCAAGAGCCAGAAGCAGCATTCCTCGGTGCCCCCTGGTAGGGATGCCCACACCATGGATGGCTTTGGCAGAAAGTGTTTCCAGGACTCAATGCTCGCGGCCTGCATCCAGGCTTACCAGCTGTATATGGGCATGTACCTGAGCAATCTGTCGAAGGAGCTCGCCAGGTTCTCGGCAAGACTGGTGGGTGAACCTTGTGAGCGCTTCCGGACCCTTGATGCTCCAAAATTCAGACTCGTGCTGACTTTGACAGCTTCGAGGCTGTGGCTCTTGTAGCTGCAGTGGGCATTAGTGCCTGCTGCCTGGTTTGGTTACAGTCCTCGGACTTGGAGCAATGGGTACAGGACAAACTGTCTGATGGTCCCTGCCAAGGAGAGAACCTCTTTGGCAAACCCATGGCCGACAAGATGGCCAAGTTGGAGACAGAGTTCTTGACTAGGACTAGGCTGTCGTGAAAGATGACTGACCCTTCCCATCGGAAGTCTTTGGGGGAAAAAGCCCTTCCGCTCGAAGACCAAGAAAGCTTATGGAAAATTTCCCCAATTTCCAGCCTCCCCAACAGGGTCAGCAGGCCAAGAGCCAGGGGTACAGCCCCCCATAAGCAGAAAGCCCTCAAGTCCCAAACAGCTCCCTTGCCGCAGCCTGTGGGGAGGGGTTTGATTCCTTGTGCATAGCTTGTCTTCCTCCAGCAGGCAAAGGCCCAGGGCACACAGAAGGATGTCTGGTTCACTTCACTGACCTCTGGCCATGCATCACTACTAACATCTGGGTTCTGCAGATGTTGCACGAGGATTACCTTCTGCACTTCATCCAGATGCCATTTCCCTTCTTTCTAGGGGAACGTCCCATCACCTTTCTGCACAGAGAGCTCCTGCAGAAGGAACTCGAGTCTCTATTTGAGGACTGGGCAGTGGAGCCAGTACCTCCTCCCCTCGTGGGCACGGTGTTCTACTCCCGGTACTTCCTCATCCCAAAAAAGACAGACTGCTTTCGGCCCATCCTGGATCTGTAGGACCTGAACTGCTTTCTGGTAAAGGAGAAGTTCAAGATGCTATACCTTGGTACACTGCTGCCCTATATTCTGAAGGGAGATTGGCTATGCTCCTTGGATCTCAAAGATGCCTATGCCCATATCCTGATCCATCCCTGGCACTGTCAGTAGCTCTACTTTGTCATTGGAGGATTCCATTACCAGTACAGGGTGTTCTCCTTCAGCCTCTTCTCGGCCCCCAGGGTATTCACCAAGTGCCTGGCAGTGGTTGCTGCTCACCTCCGCTTACTGTGGGAGGGGGGGGCTTCATCTTTCTTTATCTGGACAGAATTACACACAATATTCAAGGTGCGGTCGCACCATGGAACGATACAGAGGCATTATAGTATCCTTGGTTTTATTCTCCATTTCTTTCCTTATGATTCCTTGCATTCTACTTCCTGTTCTTTTTTAAAGAATCTACATATGTCTGCTTTGCCATTTTTTTCTATGCTTGCTGTGGACCATCTTGTCCCTAATCTACTGTCCTGGGCTGCAGCTATCAATCTCTCATCCTTCGGTTTCAGCTCATCTCTCCTTAGCCATTCATGTGTCCAGTCTTGATCGACAAATGGTTTCTGGAGTAACACTTTGTATTTCCCATTGTATTTGTTTATTTGCCACTTGTTTTTCCTTGTCTGCTGACCTTGATTGGTCACTTTTGGAAGCAGGATACTGGGCTTGATGAACCCAGTATGACGTTTCTTATGATGTTTATTTTTTGAAGAGTTTTTTGTCTTGTTCTGCAAATTCTGTTGTTTCCTTCACTGTGTGTGTTGGTGGATTCTCACCCATCCCTTCTACTCTTCAGAATTTTTGTGCGCTTACCCTAGGGATGAGAAGTGGGAGAGAGGGAAACATGTTCTTGCTCCAACAGCACATTCAAATGCATTTGTCATAAGAACATAAAATATGCCATACTGGGTCAGACCAAGGTCCATCAAGACCAGTATCGTGTTTCCAACAGTGGCCAGTCTACAGTAGGTCACAAGTACCGAGAAGTTTCCCCAAAAAAAAACACAGGTTCCACAATGCTTGTATTGGGGCAAGCAGTGAATATTCTGGGTCCATTTTAATAATGGTTATGGACCTTTCCTCCAGACCCATAGTGTCTCCCCATTATAATGTAATATCCTACCAGAGCCTGTAGAGTCAACACTCCAACTCCATCATCCCTTGATTTGAAGAACCAGTATGCAGTCCTGGAAGTGAAGGGGACAAGAACATCCCAAGAACAGGAGCTCAAAACACCGATGTTGCCAAATCGGTGTCCACAAGCAAGTGAAGGATTGTGATGGTTGATTACTCTCTTCTGAGAGGTACTGAAGTGTGCCTCTACCATCCAGGCTTTATGTCCTGGGAGGTGTGCTGTCTGCCAGATGCCAAAATCCGAGATGTTACAGATAGTTTGCCAAAACTCATCAAATCTGCTGTCTATTATCTGATGATGCTTATCCTTGTTGGCACAAATGATACTGCTAGGTATCCCTCTGAGCGTTTCAAACGTGGCTTCATGGTTCTGGGGGAGAGAGTGAAGCAGACAGGTGCTCAGGTAGTGTTCTCCTCAGTTCTTTTCTGTTGAGGGTAAAGGCCAAGGCAGAGAGGCTCGCATCCTAGAGATGAACGCATGGCTGCATGAATGGTTTCATCAAGAGCATTTTGGTTTCCTAGACCATAGAATTGATTTTCCAAGGGCTGCTGAGCAGAGATGGTATCAATCTATTCAAGAAGGATCAAAGTGTCTACCGCCTCTAACTAGCAAACCTACTGAAAAGGTTTTAAATTAGATTCATTGGGAATGGGTGAAGAAAGCCCTCAAATAAGTAAAACATTTAATAGCTCTGTAGAAATGGGAAAAAGGGGCAACATCTGGAAAGTAATCTGTATTAATGCCAGTAGTATGGAAATAAGATTCTGGTTCTTAAGGCTTTAATGGAAGAGGCTGACTTTGATTTAGTGGTGGTCATGGAGATTATGGTTCACAGAGAGATATGATTGAGATGCAATTATATCAGGCTATAATTCATTCAGGAAGGACAGGTTAGAAAAAAAGGGAGGAGGAATAGCACTATATCTAAAAAATAATATTAAAACAGAGCTTATGAGGGAAGGAGGAGGCACTGTAAGTTACAGTGGAAAGAGAGAATGGAGCATCCATTTGCATTGATATGATATACAGACCTCCTTCATAGTTAGAAGTAATGGACAGAGACTTAATTGAAGACATTTGCAGTATTGCTATGAAAGGAGACATGCTACTGATAAGTGATCTCAGTATGCCGGATAATGATTGGGACACCTCTTCTACAGTGTCATCTAGATGTAAGGAGAACTCTTCTGGAAAACTGGTAACAGAACCCACACAGGAGGGGTCCATATTGGATTTGGTGCTTACAAACAAGGATAGTGTTTCTAATGTTATAGTGGGTGATCATCTCACATCAAGTGATTACCAGAGTGTATAGTTCAATATTAGGATAAGGATTGAGATAGTTCATTCAAAAGTGTGAGGGTCCTAGAGGAAAACTAACTTGTCAAGTTGGGACAATACCTCAAGTAGTCATTAGCAGGATGGGAACAACTGGCTGTAGAAAAGCAGTGGACAAAACTGAAGGGAGATATTTTAAGGGCAACAAACCTTTTTGTTAGAAAAGTAAATAAATTTAAAAGGAAAAGGATGTCACTGTGGTTCTCAAACAAAGAAGCTGAAAATGTGAGGAAAAAGAGTCTGGCCTTCATAAAACATAAGAGATCACAGAAAGAGGAAGATAAGCATCAATATTTGGAAAAACTAAGGGAATCTAGGAAAGTAGTCAGGAAGACAAAGATACAAGTGGAAGAGAAAATAGCTAATGCAGTAAAGTGGGAGGACAAAATATTTTTCAGATATGTTAGTGAGAGAAGATAGTGCAAAAGTGGTATTGTCAGATTCAAGTGTGAAGGAGGGGGGGGGATATGTAGAACCTGATAAGGATAAATAGGAATTGTTTAACAAATATTTTTGTTCTATGTTCACAGATGAAGGACCAAGAGCAGGATCTCGGAAAACACCCACAAATAGGAACAGAAGTGAGGTTGATCTTGAATGATTTTCAGAAGAATGATTGTGAGGACCTAGCTAAACTAAAAGAAGATGAATTAATGGGCCAGAAGGGATACACCAGTAGTAGTAGTAACTTAGAGAAATTCTGACGGCTGCACTGTGATCTTTACAGTACTAATTTAGAGTCTGTAGTGGTCCCAGAGGACTGGAGCAGGGTGCATATTGTCGCTCCACACAAAAGCAGAAGTAGGGTTGAGGTTGGGAGCTACAGATTGGTTAGTCTAACCTCTGATGAGTAAATTAATGGAAATGCTGTTAAAATGGAGGATATTTAGATTTCTGGAATCCAAGGCAGCATAGTTTTACTAGAGGCAGGTCTTGTGAAACAGATCTGATTAATTTCTTTGATTGGGTGACTGGAGTTGGACTGAGGGAAAGTGCTATATGTGGTGTACTTAGATTTCAAGTAAAGCCTTTGACACTGTTCCACACAGGTGACTTATAAATTGACCACCCTAGGGATGGGACCCTAAGGTTATTGACTGGGTTAGACACTGGTTGAGTGGGAAGTGACAAAGGGTATAGGTAAATGAATCTGACTCTAAGATGGACGTTATCAGTGGTGTGCTGCAGAAGGAATCTTTCCTTGGTTCAGTTCTTTTTAACATTTTTGTAAGTGGTATTGTAGAAGAGATGTTGGGTAAGTTTTGTCTCTTTGTGGATGATATGAAAATCTGCAATATTGTAGGCACTCAGGAAAGTGTATATAACATGAAGAAGGGATCTAGCAAAGCTTTGAGGAATGGTTGAAGCTACAGTGTAACCCATTTAGGATTAATAAGAGAAAATATTTTTTCATTCAACAAGTAATCAAACTTTGGAATTAGTTACCAGAGAGTGTAGTAAAAGCTGTTAATGTGGTTGGTCCATAAACCATTATTAAAGAAGACCAGGGAAATCCTCTGCTTACCCCTGGATAAGCATTGTGCAATCTATGTACCTTTTTGGGAACCTGACAAGTACTTGTGACATGGATTGGCCACTGTTGGAAACAGGATACTGGGCTTGATGGACCTTGGTCTGACTTTGGCATTTATTTAGACGGATTTAGTATACCGCTTTATCATTAAATCAAAGCGGTTTAGCACATCAAACAATCGAGATAATTGTGTGGTTAGTAGCATGCAGTGGGAGATTAAGAAGAGTGATGTGGAGTGCAGAGTGCTAGATTTTACCAGTGAGCTATATACAAAGTGAGCAATATATACATATATACAAGATTAGAGCCATGTACAAAGGTGATCTAAGATCAAGACCTACAGAGAGTTGTAGGTACTGCACCTAGGAATCAGTTCAGGTGACGTCCTTGTAGCGTTCTGTAAATAGAGTTGTTTTAAGCTGCTTTCTGAAATCCTTGAGGTCTTTGGTTGATCTTAGATGGTCGGGGAGAGAGTTCCATAGGGCGGGCGCTGCCAGGGAAAGTGCCCTTCTTGATGTGGCCTGTTTTATTTATTTTATGTATTTATTTATTTTATTTTATTTATATTCTCTTATATACCGCGCTATTCTGCATCAGTGCGGTTTACATTGAACAAACTGAAATTACATTGAACAGGGCATTATAACTTGTTTTGTTTTGGCAAATTCCTTTAGTGGGCTGATGGTGTCCGAGGTTCCTTTTCTTCTTGGTCTTATGCTGCGGTCGGTTTTAATGAGTGGTTGTAGGCTGTTAGCTGAGAGGTTGTTTATTATTTTGAAAATGTTTATAAGTACTTTGAAGCGGATTCGAGAGCTGATTGGGAGCCAGTGCAGGTGGTGCAGGATGGGAGTAATGTGGTCGTGTCCTGAGCAATCTGTTATGATGCGTGCGGTGGTGTTCTGTGCTAGCTGTAGAGGTCTGAATTTTTTATGTTCTTATGTTGAGAATTTGATAGCTGAGATTTAATGCAAAAAAAAATGCAGGGTCAGGCATTTGGCCTGCAAAAATCCAAGGGAGAGGTACAGTATGGGGGATGAAGTACTTCTGTCCACGAAAGAAGAGTGGGACCTGGGGTGATTGTTTCTGATGTCTAGGCAGGTTGAGAAGGAGACGGCAAAAGTCGGAAAAATACTTGGGTGCATAGGGAGAGAGGAATGGCCAGCAGGACAAGGGACACAATAGTGCCTCTGTATAAGCCTTTGGTGAAACCTCATTTGGAGTTGTTGTTGTTGTTAAGTGCCATCGAGTCTGAGTCAACTCATGGCGACCCTCTGGATAGCTATCCTAAATTGTGTTTGGTCTTCAGTCAGGCGGCTCATTGTTGACAGACTGGTACCCGTAGCTGCTGTTACTGTATCGATCCATCTCATTGCTGGCCTTCCTCTTTTGCGTTGACCTTCTATCTTGCCAAGCATGATGTCTTTCTCTAATGATCTCTCTCTTTGCATGATGTGTCCAAAGTATGAAAGTCGAAGTCTTGTCATCTGAGCTTCTAAAGAAAGCTTAGGTTTGCTCTCCTCTAGTACCGACTGGTTTGTTCTTCGGGCAGTCCATGGTATACACAGTATTCGCCGCCAGCACCATAATTCAAAGGCATCAATTTTCTTCCTGTCTGTCTTTTTCACTGTCCAGCTTTCACATCCATATGATGTTATTGAAAATACCATGGCTTGAACAAGTCGAATCTTTGTATGGAGAGAGACATCTCTGCTCTTGAGAATCTTATCTAGGTCTTTCATAGCCATTCTGCCAAGAGCAATGCGTCGTTTGATTTCTTGACTGCTTGTTGCTTCTTTATTGATAGTTGATCCAAGTAGGCTAAAGTTGTTCACAATTTCAATTTCTTCTCCTTCAATGATGAACCTGTTCATTATGCCAGTTGTCATGATCTTTATCTTCTTTACATTAAGGTGCAGGCCCATTTTGAGACTATGTTCTTTGATTGTGAGAAGCAAATATTTCAGATCATCTTCACTTTCAGCCAGTAATGTAGTATCATCAGCATAGCGAAGGTTGTTGATGAGTCTTCCACCAATCTTCACACCTCTGTTGTCTTCATACAATCCTGCTTCTCTGATGATTTGTTCTGCATATAAATTAAACAGGTAGGGGGAAAGTATGCAGCCTTGTCTTACACCTTTGCTTATTTTAAACCATTCTGTTTCTCCTTGTTCCGTTCGAACTGTTGCTTCTTGATCAATGTACAGATTGTGCAAGAGAACGATCAGGTGTTCTGGTATCCCATGCTTCTTAATGTGGCCCAGAGTTTCTCATGGTTTACACAGTCAAAAGCCTTGCTATAGTCAATAAAGCACAAATAGATATCCTTTTGGTATTCTTTAGTCTTTTCAAGGATCCATCTCACATCTGCAATGATGTCTCTCGTTCCTCGCCCTTTCCTGAACCCTGCTTGCACTTCAGGTAGTTCTTGTTCCAGGTATGGCTGTAGCCTCTTTTGAATAATCTTCAGTAGAATCTTGCTGGCATGTGGGATCAGAGCGATTGTTCGATAATTTCCACAGTCAGTTGGATCACCTTTCTTTAGTATTGGTATAAACACAAATCTTTTCCAGTCAGTTGGCCATGATGTTGTCTTCCATATTTCTTGGCAGAGCCTTGTAAGTATGGTAACAGCTGCATCAGATTGCTGCAATACTTCTATATGAATGCCATCAATGCCTGGTGCTTTGTTCTTTGATAAGGCTTTCAATGCTGCTTCAACTTCTTCCTTCATCACCAATGGTTCCTGATCATAAGGTACAGGTTGAAACGGCTGTTGGTCCACTTGATCTTTATCATATAAAAACGCTGTATATTCCTTCCACCTTTTCTTGATCTTCTCAGCATCATTCAACATAGAACCTTGAGCATCTTGTAACATTCCAATTTGAGGCTGGAACTTTTTCTTTAATTCTCGTAGCTTTAGGAAAGCCAATCTTGTTCTTCCTCTAATAGTTTCTGCTTCTATTTCCTTACATGCGTCGTCATAGTACTTTTCCTTGTCCTGTCTTGCTGCACATTGGAAATCTCTGTTGAGTTCTTCAATTGTCTTTCTTTCTCCTCTGGCTTTAGCTTCTCTGCGTTTCTGGGCAATTTTCAGAGTTTCTTCCGTCATCCATTTTGGCCGTTTTTGCTTTTTCACCTTTTGTAGAGACTTCTCGCTTTCTTCCAACACAACCTTCTTGATGTCATTCAATAACTCTCTTCCGGAGCTCTGTCATTTGTATCTAAAGCAGCAAATCGATTTTGCAGGCAGTCTTTAAATTCCAGTGGTATATTCTCAAGGTCATATTTTGCTGCATTCATGAGTGGTTTGCTCTTTTCCAACTTTAGCTTGAGTTTGCATACTAGTAGTTGATCTGTACCACAGTCAGCTCCAGGTTTCGTCTTTGTTGATGTTATAGAGCTTTTCCATCGTTGACTTCCACAGATGTAGTCAATTTGATTTTTATACAATCCATTGGGTGAAGTCCATGTGTACAGTCGTCGCTTGTGTTGCTGGAAGAAGGTGTTTGAGATGAATAGATCATTGGTCTTGCAGAATTCTATCAGTCTTTCTCCAGCTTCATTTCTGTTGCCAAGTCCATATTTTCCAACTACTTTGCCTTCTTCTTTGTTGCCAACATTTGCATTGCAGTCACCCATGACTATCAGGATATCCTGTTTGCATGTTCTGTCAATTTCAGCTTGTACTTGTTCATAGAACTCTTCAATTTCATTCTCTTCTGCAGCTGTTGTTGGGGCATGTACTTGAATTATAGTTGTGTTGATAGGCAGTCCTCGTAGACAAATAGAGATTAAGCGTTCGCTGACTTCATTGTATTTCATTACAGTTCTTGCAAGTTTCTTCTTTATTATAAATGCAACACCATTCCTTCTTTGTCTTTCATTTCCAGCATAGTAGACCATGTGATCATCTGATGCAAAGTGCCCGATGCCAGTCCATTTCAGTTCGCTGACACCCAACAGATCAAGTTGTACACGTTCCATTTCATTCTTGACCACCTCCAACTTCCCTTGGTTCATACTTCGTACGTTCCATGTTCCAATGTGTAAGACATCTTTACAGCTTCTGACTCTCATTTCATGCGCAGCTACATCAGCAGTCAGACTTCCCGAGGGCTTTGATCCAACCACATCATAAATGCTGGCTTTACTCTGAAAAGTCTTCAGCTCTTCCCCAGTAGCTAGTTGAGTGCCTTCCGACCTGGGGGTCTCATCTTCCAGCACCATAGCACAATTTGTTTTGTTGTAAACTATCCATTGGGTTTTCATGGCAAGATACAGAAGTAGATTGCCGGGCCTTTCTTCCGCGCAGTTTAAGTTTGGTGGTGTTGCCGTTGTCACAAAAATGTGATCCTCCGCCATCAACACTATCCCATTCTGCTGCTGCCCAGATGGGTGGTTTGTCTTGGTCTGGCACCTCAGCTGAGATCTGTCCATCTTGGGAGACCCTGCCAGTAGTTAAACTACCGATAGTTTACCTCTCAGCATCACTGATGCACTCAAGCCCTCACAGCATGACAAGCTGCCTTTCTTCCAAAGTATACATATTGAGATCTTTAAGTCTGTCCTCATATTCCTTATGAAGAAGACCATTTGGTAGCCATCCTCTGTATTGACTCCATCCTCTTTATATCCTTTTGGAGACCACACCTTCAAAAGGATATAAAGAGGATGGAGTCAATACAGAGGATGGCTACCAAATGGTCTTCTTCATAAGGAATATGAGGACAGACTTAAAGATCTCAATATGTATACTTTGGAAGAAAGGCAGGAGAAGAGAGATATGATAGAAACATTCAAATAATTCTCTGGCATAAATGCACAGGAGGAGAGCCTCTTCAATTGAAAGAAAACTCTGCAATGAAGAGGCGTAGAATGAAGGTGTAAGGGGATAGACTCAAGAGTAATTTGAGGAAATGCATCTTTACGGAAAGTGTGATAGATGCTTGGAATAGTTTCCCAATAGGAGGTGGTAGAGATGAGGACTGTATCTAAATTCAAGAAAACATAGGACAAACACAGAGGATCTTTAAGGGAAAAGAAAGGACTGTAAAGCCTAGTAGAAGTGTGGGATCAAGGCAGGCAGGACCCTGTTTCGGGAGTTCTGTGGCAATTGCATTGGCTCCCTGTCCAGCAGAGGTGTGTTTTCAAAATTCAGATTCTAGTCTTTAAGGTGTTAAGAAGTTTGGGACCCTGTATCTACAGGAGATGGTGTCTTGGTATTGGCCCAGGCAGATTCTCCGCTCCACACAGGCGCAGCTGTTGGCTTTGCCTGGGTTCGTTCAAGTCCATCTGCAGGGTTGGCGAGCACGGGTGTTTTCAATGGTGGCCCCCAACTCCCTGGAATGCCCTGCCTGAGGCACTACATAAGGAAATAGACCTGTTGGTATTTCGGAAGGCTTTGAAGATGTTTCTCTTTCCCTCTTAAGTGGCAGGTTGTAGGCAGTAAGGCAGCTGATAGTATTTTTTAGGGGGGTCCTTTCGATACAGGGGGGGGCCTGAGAGGAGGATTGGGTCACTTGTGTTTTGTGCTTTGATGTACACTGCCTTGAATGCTGCTGCATATGGCGTTTAATAAATGTTTTTTAAAAAAATAAATAAATAGTTGGTATGAAAGGGCAGATTGGATAGGCCATATGGTCTTTATCTGCCGTCATTTTCTCTTATTCTACTTTTTCTTTTATCTAGTTCTAAGAGTAAATTTTTGTATATCAGAATTGCTCCCTGCCTGCCCTTTGACTTGAATATGAAGAAACTCACAGTGCCTCACCCAGATATGCTAGAGCATGTTCATCATCCATTAGATGTGTCTCCTGCAAAAAAAATTCCTACTTGGGGAAGGCTCATTAGCAGTTGTATGGTTTCTGTGTACCAAAACAAGAACCTACAAGTAAAAGGGCAAAGACACTGAGCAGGCAGTATAGAAAGTGTACAACGTTTCGTGGTTTGGAGAAGCAACATCACCAAGACCACAGTGTCTTATTTGTGGAGAGAAACTAGCAAAAAAGCGATGGTGCAAAGCAAGTTAAAATGTCGCCTTTCTACTAAAAACCCTACTTACTTTTATAAGGATATCCACCACTTGGCGGTTACAGGACCAGAATTTGAAGCAAAAAATCTTCATGAAATCCTGTGTGAAAGTTTCCATCAGTGTGCAAGAAGCCAGTTATCATGTTGCAAGATTGATTGCCAAAACAAAACAAAAAAACACATTCTTTTGAAACGTTCATATTGCAAGCATGCCAAGAAACTGTACATGCTATGATCAGACTTCAGGCAGTGAAGGAGGTAATAAAGTGCCATTTTCAGATGACACCATCAGAAGATGTTTTTTGGTGACCTAGAAGTAACGCTGATAAAAAAGAAATTGCAAGTAGCAGGAAAATTTTCACTTCAAGTTGACGAGTCAACAGACATAGACAGCTGTGCACAACTCATTGCTATTGCACATCTTGTTGATGAGGATTCCACAAAAAAGCATTATCTTTCCGCAAAGATCATTATCTGTTCCTCAGTGTACAACAGGTGATGAAATATTCCATATTACAGATGAGTATTTAAAAAGTAACAGTATCTAATGGAAAAACTCCGTATTTGCACTGATGGAGCTGCTGCAATTACAGGAAATGTCAAAGGTTTTATATCGAAAATGCAAAATATAAACCCTCATGTTCAAGTAACACATGGTTTCTTCCATTGTGAAACTCTTACAGCAAATAGCCAGATGAGTTGAAGACGGTCTTGGCTGATACTGTAAAAATAGTAAATTTCATCAAATCAAGGCACCCATCTCTTCTGTTCTGCCTTTAACCTTCCTTTCCCGGCCCCATCTTCCCCCCCCCCCCCTCTAGGCCTACGACAGCATACCCCTTACCCCTGTCTTATATTATTTTCTATGTTGTTGCCGTCCCCTTCTCTTTTCCCTTTTGTTACCCATCTTTACCCCCCAATCTGTTTCTATCCCTTTTTTCTTTGATTTTATGGCGTTCCTTTTCTGGCTCTCTTTCGTAGCTCTCTCTCTTTTTAACATTTTTTTTAAATTGATCTTATGTATTGTGAACCGCCCAGATGCTAACTGTATTGGGCGGTATATAAAGTTTTAATAAACATAAACATAAACACTTAAGTCTCATCTTTTCTCCATACTTTCTGTGGAGAAGGGGTTAGATAATCAATCTTTTTCTTCACATGGAGGTACGCTGGCTTTCACACGGCAAAGTCCTGGCAAGACTCCATGAGCTAAGGGAGGAGGTTGCCAGTTTGTTATAACACAATTACTGGTTGGAAAACTTAACATGCATGACTAACATCTTTGAGCATCTTGATGAAATGAATTGGAAAATGTAAGGATGCACTGGGAACGTTCTTACTTGTACAGACAAGATAAATTGATTCAAATGAAAACTAAAGCTGTAGCAGGAAGAAATAGGATGGGGCTCATTTGAGATGTTCAAATGGACCTACTACTACTAATCATTTGTATATCTCTACAAGGTGTACGCAGTGCTGTACAGAGACATATAACAGTCGGTCCCTGCTCATCAGAGCTTACAGTCTATTCAAGACAGACAACACAGCAACTGAGGATATGTCTAGGGGAGTGGTAAGGAAACACATAGTTGGAGAGCAGGAGACTTAAATGGATCAGGATCCAAAAGTAGCTTCGAAGAGGGGAGCTTTTAGCCTGGATGTGAAAAGGGGCAGAGAAGGAGCTTGACATACCAACTCAATTAGTTTGTTCCAGGCATAAGAAGCAGCAAGGTGAAAAGATCAGAGTCTGGAGTTGGCGATAGAAGAGAAGGGCACAGGTAGAAGCGATATGCCAGAAGAGAAAAGTTCCTGAGAAGGGGTGTAGGGAGAGATGAGAAAGGAAAGGTAGTCCGGAGCAGCAGAATGAATGCATTTTTATAGGTTAGTAGGAGACGTTTGAACTGGATACGAAAATGGATAGGGAGCCAATGAAGCGAGTTGAGGGTTTATATGGGTATAGGGCGACTGGCAGATGATTAGCCACACAGCTGAATTTTGTTCAGATTGAAGGAGAGAGAGATGATTCAGAGGGAGACCAGCTAGGAGGAGGTTGAAATAATCTAGACAAGAGGTGACTAAAGAGTGTATAAGGGTCTTAGCAGTGTGTTCAGTGAAGAAGGGGTGAATTTTGCTGCTGATACAGAAAAATAAATGACAGGTTTTGGCTATCAGTTGGTTCTCCAGGAAGTCAGTCCTCACTTATGGGTGACATCGGCACTGATGGAACCCGTGCGGAGCAATTCCCCAGCTTTCACAGAAAGCCTTTGGGATTGCTGCCACGCATGCATGGTCCTCTTCCCGTCCAAAAGTGTCATCTTGCTCAGTCTCCCTTTTTCCACAGAGCCCTTCAGACGCACGTCCTCGTCCCTTGGAAAAAGTGTTTTGTTTTCGGCTTCTGGCCTGTGTTTTTTCCAGAAGCACCGGTCCTCTATCCGTCCTTCCCCTGCTCTCCTTTTCCCTTGAGTGAGGGGACGTCCTTTCGTGTGAATTTTTCCTTTTGCGGGCTTCGCGCCCTTTTTTCTCTCAACCACTGGCCACAAAGGTCTTCGACCAAGCGGGGTCCCTTTTTGCCCCAATGGCCACCGGTTTTAAAAAATGTGACAAATGCTCCAAGAACATGTCGCTCACGGACACCCATGACTGCTTTCTTCGGTGTCTTGGGGCCGACCATGACCCGGAGCTCTGCTCTCTTTACAAGAAAATGTCCTCCAAAGCCCTGCTAAGTCGTAAGCAGAAGTCCGATGACATTTTCCGGAAGGTAGCCCTGGAATCCCCGGCGGCACCCTCAGTCATCCCTCTGTTGGTGGGATCCCCCACTTCGGCCCCATGTTCAAGGCGTCACTCCGATCAGGGGTCCCCTGAAGTGGAGAGGCATAAGAAGAAGACGACCTCGAAGTCGCTTTCGGGGGCTCCAGACAAGTGTAAGCGCTCCCGCACTCAGTCGCTCAGTGCCCCCCTCCCCCCCGGCATTCCCGAGAGTCAGACAAGGAGCAATCTCGAATGGTACCTCGTACAGACACGGAGGCCCCCGGCGATGATGCCCGGTCTCCTGAGGGTCATCTGGGTGAGGAACCCCTCTCCTCCTCCACGCCAGACCTGGTAACCTCGGTGTCAGTGTCACAGGGACCCACATCTGCGTGGGAGTCCCGAATGCCGGCACTAGATCGCAGCATTTCTGCCTTCTTAGCTGCCCATCAGGCGCTCATGCCCAGCATGACTGACCCACGCTTTGAGACGGGTTCTTGCAAGAGGGACACCCAAATCTGCCCTGGAAACCTCCAAGAGCCGTGGGCCTCATGAGGGTCCTCGCCGTCGGTCTTGCTCGCCTTCCCGTTCCTCGGGGCGAGATCCTCCAAGGCCTCTGGCTCCAAGCGGGCCTCGGCCTCTGGATGGGGCAACCAGCCCGAGTTGGACTCCTTCTCAGATCTCTCGGGCTGGGAGTCGGATGGGGATACCTCCCCGGAGACCCGTGCCACAGGGACATCCCTTCAGATCTGTCCCCGCCCACCTTTCAGAGGCGTTTGCCGCTCGAGGACACATCCTTTCTAGTGTTTGTGCGGGACATTGCACGGGCTCTCAACCTGGCTACGCAGGCTGAAGAGGAGCCGCGAGCTGAGGATGTCGACATCTTACAGTATGAGTCCCCACTTTGGGAGTCTCTTACTGTCCCAGTTTCTCCCATTTTGTCCAGGCTGCTCCTCCACTTGTGGGAGACACCTGCTTCGGTCCCCATTGTGAGCAAGCGCCTCGACGCCATGTACAGGGTAAAACGTGGCCCGGGTCTCCAGAAGACCCAGCTTCCACACACCTCCATGGTAGTGGAATTGGCGATGCGGAAGCAAAAGAGCCCGAAGTCACACTCTGGTCCCCCCGGGCAGGGAGTCTAGAGCTCTCGATGCCCTTGGGCGCAAAGCCTATCAGGAGTCCATGCTCACATGCCGCATCCAGGCATACCAATTGTATATGGGCATATTCCTGCTCGACCTCGCCATGAGCTCAGTGGGTTCTCCGCAGGTCTCGGGGGTGAACCCCTTCTGAGGTTCCAAACCCTCCTGAGGTCTGTCACGGAGTGCTCGAAGTACCTCTCCCGTGCAGCGTATGACGGATTTGAGTCCTTTGCGGGAGTGGCGGCAGCCAGCATCAGGGCCTGACGCCAGGCGTGACTCCAGTCCTCGGACCTGGAGCAGTGGGTCCAGGAGAAGCTCCAGGACGTCCCCTGCCTCAGCAACAACTGTTTGGTAAGCCATGGAGGATAAGGCCGCTGAGAAAGAAATGGAGTTTGTGACTCGGACCTGCCTCTCGCGTAAGACCTCTTCTCTCCTTCAGAAGAAGCAGCCAACCAAGAAGCCATTCTTCCAAAGAAAGGGGCTCCCCTACCGGGGTTACCCGCCCTTCCCGCCCACCCCTGCGACGGCTCCTGGCATGCAAGGAGGAACACATGGCACCGCAAGCCTAAGGGGCCCAAGGCCCAACCACCGGCGCCACCCCAACCCGCTCAGGGTTTTTGATGCCGACAGCATAGCCTCTCGCCCCCTGGCAGCAAGTCCACCAGTGGGCGGACCCCTGTCCCTTTTCACCCCACAGTGGGCATCGATTACATCGGACACTTGGGTCCTCCAGGTGGTCCGAGACGGATAATCATCTTCACCTGGACAGGCTCCCCTCCTCCCTTCTTCCTAGCAGAGCCTACTCTGCTTCCCTCGCACCAAACTTACTTGCAGCGGGAGCTGTCCAACCTCCTCGCCCAGCAAGCAGTAGAGAAGGTACCACTGCACCTTCGAGGCCGTAGGTTCTACTCCCGCTACTTCCTCGTTCCGAAAAAGACGGAGGCCTACGCCCCATACTTGACCTCTGGAACCCTAAACAAGTTTCTGGTGCGGGAGAAGTTCAAAATGTTAGCGCTTGGCGTCCTGCTGCCCTTCCTTGGCTGTGCTCCTTGAATCGCACAGATGCTTACGCCCACATCCTAGTCCACCCCCAGCACAGGCATTACCTGTGCTTCAGGGTGCAGGGGGGAGCACTACCAATACAGTGTGCTCCCTTTCGGGCTTGCGTCTGTGCTGTGGGTTTTCACGAAGTGTCTCTCCGCGGCCACCGTCTTCCTCAGGCGACAGGGCATACCCGTCTTCCCCTACCTCGACGACTGTCTCATCACGGGGAGCTTGACCGGCGGCCTCGCGCACACAATCCTTTTCCGCGAATGCCTTAGCTTCTTGGTCAACTACCCCAAGTCCCATCTAGAACCTTTGCAGATCTTGGAGTTCATCGGCACATGCCTCGACACAGAGCGAGCGACCACCTTCCTGCCCGCGGACCGTGCAGACCGCCTCCGAGCCATGGCGGCCCAGGTCCAGAACAGAGCTCGGATTAGGGCAGGGGCCATGCTGCACCTCCTAGGACACATTGTCTCCACCGTCCATGTGGTCCCCCACGCACGCATGCCCCCATGCCGCACATGTGGGTAGCTCAGTGGTGCATCAGGATGCATTGGAGCCAGGACTCCAGACACCTCAGAGACCCTATCTGGGTCTCCCACAGTCTCCACAACTCCCTAGATTGGTGGCGGGACCCCCTAAGCCTCCTTTGGGGAATGCCCTTCCAGACTCCACAGCACGAGCTTGTCCTGACGACGGATGCTTCCCTGCTGTTTTGGGGAGCCCACTGTGGTACATTGTGAACCCAGGGGCAGTGGTCGCCCGAAGAGTCTCTCAGCAGCAGATTAACCTGCTCAAGCTTCAGGCGGTCCGGTGGGCCCTGAGGGCGAAGTTGGTGCTCGTGCAGACCGACAGCCGGGTAGCCATGTTCTACATAAACAAGGAAGGAGGAACAGGATCCTACCTCCTCTGCCGGGAAGTGATCCTCCTTTGCGTTTTGCTGGGGGATGACCCTACGAGCGGTCTATCTCCCAGGCCAGGAGAATGTCCTCGTGGACAAACTCAGCAGGATCCTCCGCCCACACAAGTGGTGCCTGGATCCGGAGGTCGCCGACCTCTTGTTCCATCGGTGGGGGACTCCATCCATGGACCTGTTTGCCAGCCTGGTGAACGCGCAGCTTCCCCGCTTCTGTGGCCCGGTTCCGCACCCGAGCAGGGTGGCCCCAAATGCGTTCCTCTTAAGCTGGACCTCCGGGCTTCTTTACGCTTTCCCTCCCACTCCTCTCATTGCAAGGACCCTCCACATGGTTCAGCGGGAACGAGCTTCAGTAATCCTCGTGGCCCCTTCGTGGCCTCGACAGCCTTGGTTCCTGCTGCTGCTCCGGCTCTTGTCTGAGCCTCCAGTCCCCCTGGGTTGTGCCCCGGACCCATTAACGCAGGAGGAGGATCAGGTTCTCCACCCGAACCTGGCCTCGCTGTCCCTTACAGCCTGGCAGCTGAACGGGTCTCCTTAGCTTCACTGCAACTCCCAGAGGAGGTCAAGGAGGGACTTGAGACGGGCATATCCCTGTAAGTGTTGACGCTTCTCGGTCTGTTGCTCCGAGCTCCAGATCGACTCATTCTCCTGCTCTAACCGGGTTCTCCAGTACCACCTCCATCTCTCGAAGGCAGGGTTGAAATCCAACTCAGTCAGGGTACACCTGAGTGCCATTTCGGCGAACCACCTCCCCGTCGGGGGAAAACCCCTCTCAGGACAGCCCTTGGTCTCCTGCTTCATGCGAGGCCTCTTAATTTCCAAGCCTCCCATCCGGCCGCCTCCGGCAAAGTGGGACCTCAACATGGTACTTATGCAGCTTACATGATCACCCTTCGAACCGATTGCGACGTGCTCGCTTCGGCACCTCTCCTGGAAGGTGATCTTCCGGGTGTCTTTGACTTCGGCTCGCTGAGGCAGCAAACTTCAGGCCCTCATGACTGAGGCTTCCTACACCAGGTTCTACAGGAACAGGGTGGTCCTCCGCACCCATCCCAAGTTCCTACCGAAAGTGGTCTCAGACTTTCATCTCAATCAGGAGATAGTCTTACCGACCTTCTTCCCGAGACTGCATGCTGACCAAGCATCAGCTGTGTTACATACACTCGACTGGAAGAGGGCTCTTGCCTTCTACCTGCAGTGTACTCAGGTTCATTGCAGGTCCAACCGGCTCTTTGTCACCTACGATCCCAATCGCCTGGAGCAGGCAGTCACCAAATGCACCATCTCTGTCTTAGTGGCAGACTGCATTGCCTTCGCCCAAGCAAAGGCGGGTACCCCACTGGATCGAAGGGCCAACGCGCACGGCGTCCGGACCAAGGTGGCTTTGGTGACCTCGCTGCACTCAGTGCCTCTTAACCAACATCTGCCAGGCTGCACTCAGTGCCTCTTAAACGACATCTGCCAGGCTGGTCTTCAGCTAACACTTTCGCTTCGCACTACTGCCTGGAGATGGAGTCTCGCCAGGACAGCACCTTCGGCCAGGCTGTACTCCTTAACCTCTTCAGGGTATAAGCAACTCCTGCCCTCTGACCCTTCTTCGCTACTGAGAGCTTCGCCCCGGGGACCCGAAGACTTGGAGGCATTTTGGGTTACAGGCTTGGTAGCCTTTAGCATGGGAGTCCCATAAGTGAAGACTGACTTCCTGCTTGTTCCTGGAGAAAGTGTAGTTACTCACCTGTAACAGGTGTTCTCCAGGGATAGCAGGAATCTGTCCTCGCTACCCTCCCACCTCCCCTGAAGAGTTGCTATTTTTGTCCTTCCCTTGCCAGCTGCTGCTTAGGGCTCTAGCTATGGGACCTGACTGAGCAAGGTGGCACCTTTGGGTGGGAAGAGGACAATGCATGCGTGGCAGCAATCCCAAAGGCTTTCTTTGAAAGCTGGGGAATTGCTCCGTGCTGGCTCCGTCGGTGCCAACGTCACCCATAAGTGAGGACTGATTCCTGCTGTCCCTGGAGAACACCTATTACAGGTGAGTAACTATGCTACATGTGTGGAGAAGGCGAAGGAGGAGTTAAAGATGATCTCAAGGTTGTGAGCTGAGGAAACAGAGGAGTACATAAGAACATAAGAAATGCCATACTGGGTCTGACCAAGGTCTATCAATCCCAGTATCCTGTTTCCAACAGTGGCCAATCCAGGTCACAAGTACCTGGCAGGTTCTCAAAAAGGTACACAGGTTCCACAGTGTTTGTCCCAGGGTAAGCAGCGGCTTTGCCAAGTCCTCTTTAATAATGGTTTATGGACCTTTCCTCCAAGAACTTGTCCAAATCTTTTTTAAATCCAGCTACACTAACAACCTTTACTAGATCCTCCGGTAACTAATTCCAGAGTTTGACTACATGTTGAATGGAAAACTATTTCTCCAGGAACAAGCAGGAAGTCAGTCCTCACATATGGGTAACGGCGCCGACAGAGCCCCAAGTGGACCACGCATGCATGCTTCCCTTCCCACCCAAGGGTGCCATCTTGCTCAATCTCCTTTTTTCCACAGAGCCCAACGGAGGTTTGTCCCATTTCCCCAGAAAAATCCTCTAAAAATTATCCTTAAAAGTTGTTTTTTTCCCGGTTTGCTTGCCGGTTCCTCTTCCCGCCTCGAGCAGACCACCATCTCCAGCGTTGTCTCAGCTCTTTCCTTCTTTTTTGACGAGGCTTGCCTCGACTGGCGTTCGCACCCTTTTTCACCTGGGGGTAATCGACCCCGTCCAGGTGTCTTCCACCATGTCTCCCGGTGGGTTCAAAAAGTGTGACCGCTGCAGTCAAACCATGTCTGTTACAGACACCCACGATTGCTGCTTGCTCTGACTCGGCCCAGACCACGACAGTACCACCTGTGCAGGCCATGACTCCAAAAACCAACAAGAAAAGGTCGGAGTTGCAGGAGAGGATATTCCCGCGGTCCAACTCAGCCCCGACTTCCCCGACACTGAGCCTCAAGCTGAGCACATCCCACGAAGTCCGGGCAACTTCAGGGTCCCGCAGCGGCAGCTCCTCAGTAAAAACACTGGACCCTGGGAAGAAAAAGAATAAAGCCTCAAGACCAGTCAAGGTTCTACCAATGGTGGAGGAGTAGCCTAGTGGTTGGGGCAAGGTACTTCAGGCCGGAAGGTCGGGGGTTCAAATCCCACTAGAGGACAGCAACCTTGGGGCCGGAAGGACTGGGGTTTCTAGTCCCACAGATGCTCCTTGTGGTCTTGGGCAAGCCACTTAACCCTCCATTGCCCATGTTCCCTGTAAGTATTAGTGTATGTGTCTCATATCCCCGTGTGTTAAATGTATCCCCCAATTGTGTTGTGAGCGCTTTGATTGAAGGATAAGGCAGTATACAAAACTGTCTAAATAAATAAATAAACAATGAAACCTGTTAAGGTCCCATGGCGGGACTCGGGTGACTCTGAGCAGCGCCCCTCTTAAGGTCTCTAAGAAGGAGTCCTCGGCCGGCAGTGACCGTGCGAGGGTCCCTGAGGCCGTGATCCTCATAGAGGATGTACTCACAAGAGTACTCACAACAGTGCTCAGCTGCAGAGCCCTCTGGCATAGAGTCCAGAATGGCCCTGTAGCAGAATATCTCTGCCATCATGGCCTTTCAGCAGGCAATGATGTCTGGTTCGTCCGCATCATCTGCCCCAACAACCTGGCCCTCAACTGCAGGGGAGTCCCCGGGTGTCGAGCCAGGCCCCGAGTGCTATCAGTCTTGGGCGAGCCCTTGGCACCGATCAAGGTCCCGGTCTCAATCCTCAGGTGTCCAGCCATCTCTGGCCATTTTCTGGGAGTCTGATCCGAGATCCACCGGGGGACTCGGTTCCTCAGGGCCGGCCTCGAGGCATGGGAGTCCAGAGCCTCTGAGTCCTCGATGCCCTCTGGCTCTGACTGGGAAACAGGTGTCGAAGCCTTCCCCGAGATCTCTCGACACTGAGATGTCCCTTTGGAGCAGTCTTCCCCGGAACCCCGGTGCCATTCCCCACCCGAGGATGTGGTCTTCCATGACTTTGTCTGGGACGTGGCCCTCTCGGTCCTGACTGAATCAGAGGAGGACCCACACACCAAAGAACTGAAGATTCTCCAGTATGAGTCCTCACCAAAGGAGACTCTCACAGTGCCAGTACAGCCCATCCTTGAGTGGCTGCTCCTGCAGTTGTGGGAAACCCCGGCCTTGGTGCCAGTGGTCAGTCGATGCCTCATCGCCATCTGTCTCATCAAGAAGGGCCCAGGCTTCCAAAAGTCCCAACTCCCGCATAACTCCATGGTCATGGAATAATCTATGCAAAAGCTTAAAAGACAGAAGAATTACTCTTCTGTTCCCCTGGGCAGAGAGGCTTGAGCCTCGACGCCCTCAGATGCAAGTGCTTCCAGGTATCCATGCTGGGCTGTCTGATACAGGCCTATGAGTTGTACATCCAAGAACTGGTGGGCTTCAACGACTAAAATGTAGCCCATTTAGGACTAATAAGAGAAAATATCTTTTCACTCAATGAGTAATCAAACTCTGGAATTCTGTACCAGAGGATGTAGTAAAAGCTGTTAGTGTAACTGTGTTTAAAAAAAGTTTGGAGAAGTTCCTGAAGGGCAAGTCTATAAACCATTATTAAAAAGGACCAGGGAAATCCACGACTTACCACGGAATAAGCAACGTGGAATCTATACATTTTTGGGATCCCAATGGGTACTTGTGACCTGGATTGGTAACTGTTGGAAACAGGATACTGGACTTGATGGACCTTAGTCTGACCCAGTATGGCATTTCTTATGTTCTTAAGTTTTAGCTATCAGTTGGATGTGTATGGAGAAGGAGAGGGAGGAGTCAAAAATGACCCAAGGCTGCAAGCCGAAGAAACCGGGAGGAGTAGAGTGTTATCCGCAGAGATAGAGGAAGGGGGGAGGTGGATTTAGGGGAAAAGATAAGAAGCTCGGTTTTGGCCATGTTCAATTTCAAATGACGGAGAGGCATCAATGGCAGATAGGCAGGCAGAGATCCGGGCCTGGATTGCTGGAGAGATTTCAGGTGTAGAGAGGTAGATCTGAGAGTCATCAGCGTAAAGATGGTACTGAAAACTATGGGAGAAGATGAGTTCACCAAGGGACTGGATAGAGCGAGAAAAAAGTAGTGGACCCGACAGACCCTTGGCAGGGCCAGCCTGTCCACTGTGTGGGATAGGCAGCTCCCTAGGGTGGCAGACCTCCATGGGTGGCACAGCACACATGGCCTGCTGCCCCCTCGTGCTGAGCCACATTGCACCCCAGCCCCCCTGCTGCCGGTGATTCCAGAAGCGGGGTCTGCATGGTGGCAGTCCCGCACCTCTGGATAGTCAACCTCCACCAGCAGCTTGGAGACTGATCATATCCTCTTTTTGATGACCTCACTGTACTTAGGCTGCTGGCACCTCCTACCCAGCCCCCCCAGTAAGCTCAGTCTTCAAGCAGCTGGAGCAGGTAATCCCAGGGACTGGACTCGCTTTAGGGACAACTAAGGAGATTTGTTGTTTTAGTTTTTCTTTCTTTTTCCCATCTTGGGGCTTCCTTTTGGGGGCTTGCTCTGCTGGGGCAGTTTGGTGTACCAGAAAGAGCATATGAGCACTATAAGGGCTATTTATTTAAACTGATTTCTATCCCGCCTTATCCTTCGATCAAGGCGGCCTGCACAGCAAACAATCGACAGACAATGTGTTAAGTGTGGGCATGCAGTGGGCGGTGCGTGTCTGTAGTTGTGGTGTGTCATTGATTCTTGTGTGGCTATTTACAGTGTGTGCTATATACAATACTATGTACAACATAAGCTTGCTTTCATATGTGTGTGGTTTGGGGGGGATGGGGTTTGACTCTTGCTGTCCATTGGGTTGCTTAGGTGACATCCTCGTAGTACTCCCTGAAGAGGGTAGTCTTGAGGAGCTTCCTAAAGTCCTTAATGTCCGTTGTTGAGCGAAGTTCATCAGAGAGTGAGTTCCAGATTGCTGCTGGTGCCGTTGATATGGCTCGTTTCTCAGTATCTTTGTGTATCTTGTTTATGTCTTTTGGTGTGTTAACGCGGTTGGCTGTGCCCCTCCTCCTCAGTCTTGCGCTGTTGTCTGGTTGTATGAGTGGATGTAGGCTGAATGCTGATAATTGTTGTTTGATTTTGAATATGTTAATGACTGTTTTGTATTTGATGCGTGCGCTGATTGGTAATCAGTGGAGATCTTTTAGAGTTGGTGTGATGTGTTCATTTTTTGTAGTGCCAGCTATTATGCGTGCTGCTGTGTTTTGTGCGAGCTGTAGTGGTCTTAGGGTCTGCTTTGTTAGGCCGAGGTATATTGGGTTGCAGAAGTCGAGTATTGGAGTTACTAGAGCCTGGCATACTGTGCGGAAGTGCTCCTGGGATAGTAAGGGCTTGAGACGTCTTACTAGGCTCATCCTGTGATATATGTTTTTGGTGGTTCTGTTGGGTCTCTAGAGCATTAAAACTCATTAAAAAAAAGTGACAAGAACCAGGAACCCTACGGCTGAAAGTGGCAGTATTTCCCTGATCGGGCCTTGGGCTCTCTGGCAGAGAAAGGGTGCTTTCGGGGTCCGTTGAAACGGTGGCAGTGGCTCCCAAACCCTGAGTAGATGAGAAGCCGCAAGCACAGATCGCAGACCACTTGCTGAGGGCAGGCAGTTCTTCCCACCTCAAGCACCCGAAACCAGTAGTGGAAGCTGAATGTGGTGTTGTTAAGTGCCGTCGAGTCGGAGTCGACTCATGGCGACCCTCTGGATAGCTATCCTAAATTGTGTTCGGTCTTCAGTCAGGAGGCTCATTGTTGACAGACTGGTACCCGTAGCTGCTGTTATTGTATCGATCCATCTCATTGCTGGCCTTCCTCTTTTGCGTTGACCTTCTATCTTGCCAAGCATAATGTCTTTCTCTAATGATTTCTCTCTTCGCTTGATGTGTCCAAAGTATGAAAGTCGAAGTCTTGTCATCTGAGCTTCTAAAGAAAGCTTAGGTTTGATCTCCTCTAGTACCGACTGGTTTGTTCTTCGGGCAGTCCATGGTATACACAGTATTCGCCGCCAACACCATAATTCAAAGGCATCAATTTTCTTCCTATCTGTCTTTTTCACTGTCCAGCTTTCACATCCATATGATGTTATTGAAAATAACATGGCTTGAACAAGTCGAATCTTTGTATGGAGAGAGACATCTCTGCTCTTGAGAATCTTATCTAGGTCTTTCATAGCCATTCTGCCAAAAGCAATGCGTCGTCTGATTTCTTGACTGCTTGTTGCTTCTTTATTGATAGTTGATCCAAGTAGGTTAAAGTTGTTTCACAATTTCAATTTCTTCTCCTTCAACAATGAACCTGTTGATTATGCCAGTTGTCATGATCTTTGTCTTCTTTACATTAAGGTGCAGGCCCATTTTGAGACTATGTTCTTTGATTGTGAGAAGCAAATGTTTCAGATCATCTTCACTTTCAGCCAGTAATGTGGTATCATCAGCATAGCGAAGGTTGTTGATGAGTCTTCCACCAATCTTCACACCTCTGTTGTCTTCATACAATCCTGCTTCTCTGATGATTTGTTCTGCATATAAATTAAACAGGTAGGGGGATAGTATGCAACCTTGTCTTACACCTTTGCTTATTTTAAACCATTCTGTTTCTCCTTGTTCCGTTTGAACTGCTGCTTCTTGATCAATGTACAGATTGCGCAAGAGAACGATCAGGTGTTCTGGTATACCCATGCTTCTTAATGTGGTCCAGAGTTTCTCATGGTTTACACAGTCAAAGGCCTTGCTATAGTCGATAAAGCACAAATAGATATCCTTTTGGTATTCTTTAGTCTTTTCAAGGATCCATCTCACATCTGCAATGATGTCTCTCGTTCCTCGCCCTTTCCTGAACCCTGCTTGCACTTCAGGTAGTTCTTGTTCCAGGTATGGTTGTAGTCTCTTTTGAATAATCTTCAGTAGAATCTTGCTGGCATGTGGGATCAGAGCGATTGTGCGATAATTTCCACAGTCAGTTGGATCACCTTTCTTTAGTATTGGTATAAACACAGATCTTTTCCAGTCATTTGGCCATGATGATGTCTTCCATATTTCTTGGCAGAGCCTTGTGAGTACGGTAATAGCTGCATCAGATTGCTGCAATACCTCTATGGGAATGCTATCAATGCCTGGTGCTTTGTTCTTTGATAAAGCTTTCAATGCTGCTTCAACTTCTTCTTTCATCACCAATGGTTCCCGATCATAAGGTACAGGTTGAAACGGCTGTTGGTCCACTTGATCTTTATCATAAAAACTCTGTATATTCCTTCCACCTTTTCTTGATCTTCTCAGCATCATTCAACATAGAACCTTGAGCATCTTGTAACATTCCAATTCGAGGCTGGAACTTTTTCTTTAACTCTCTTAGCTTTAGGAAAGCCGATCTTGTTCTCCCTCTAATAGTTTCTGCTTCTATTTCCTTGCAAGTGTCATTGTAGTACTTTTCCTTATCCTGTCTTGCAGCACGTTGGAAATCTCTGTTGAGTTCTGCGATTGTCTTTCTTTCTCCTCTGGCTTTAGCTTCTCTGCGTTTCTGGGCAATTTTCAGAGTTTCTTCCGTCATCCATTTTGGCCGTTTTTGCTTTTTCACCTTTTGTAGAGACTTCTCGCTTTCTTCCAACACAACTTTCTTGATGTCATTCCATAACTCTTCCGGAGCTCGGTCATTTGTATCTAAAGCAGCAAATCGATTTTGCAGGCAGTCTTTAAATTCCAGTGGTATATTCTCAAGGTCATATTTTGCTGCATTCATGAGTGGTTTGCTCTTTTTCAACTTTAGCTTGAGTTTGCATACTAGTAGTTGATGATCTGTACCACAGTCAGCTCCAGGTTTTGTCTTTGTTGACGTTACAGAGCTTTTCCATCGTTGACTTCCACAGATGTAGTCAATTTGATTTTTATACAATCCATTGGGTGAAGTCCATGTGTACAGTCGCCGCTTGTGTTGCTGGAAGAAGGTGTTTGAGATGAATAGATCATTGGTCTTGCAGAATTCTATCAGTCTTTCTCCAGCTTCATTTCTGTTGCCAAGTCCATATTTTCCAACTACTTTGCCTTCTTCTTTGTTGCCAACTTTTGCATTCCAGTCACCCATGACTATCAGGATATCCTGTTTGCATGTTCTGTCAATTTCAGCTTGTACTTGTTCATAGAACTCTTCAATTTCATTCTCTTCTGCTGCTGTTGTTGGGGCATATACTTGAATTATAGTTGTGTTGATAGGCAATCCTCGTAGACGAATAGAGATTAAGCGTTCGCTGACTGCATTGTATTTCATTTCAGTTCTTGCAAGTTTCTTCTTTATTATAAATGCAACACCATTTCTTCTTTGTCTTTCATTTCCAGCATAGTAGACCATTTGATCATCTGATGCAAAGTGCCCCATGCCAGTCCATTTCAGTTCGCTGACACCCAACAGATCAAGTTGTACACGTTCCATTTCATTCTTGACCACCTCCAACTTCCCTTGGTTCATGCTTCGTATGTTCCATGTTCCAATGTGTAAGACATCTTTACAGCTTCTGACTCTCATTTCATGCGCAGCTACATCAGCAGTCAGACTTCCCGATGGCTTTGATCCAACCACATCATAAATGCCGGCTTTACTCTGAAAAGTCTTCAGCTCTTCCCCAGTAGCTAGTTGAGTGCCTTCTGACCTGGGGGTCTCACCTTCCAGCACCATAGCACAATTTGTTTTGTTGTAACTATCCATTGGGTTTTCTTGGCAAGATACAGAAGTAGATTGCCGGGCCTTTCTTCCGCGCAATTTAAGTTTGGTGGTGTTGCCGTTGTCACAAAAATGTGATCCTCCACCGTCAACACTTTCCCATTCTGCTGCTGCCCAGATGGGTGGTTTGTCTTGGTCTGGCACCTCAGCTGAGACCTGTCCATCTTGGGAGACCCTGCCAGTAGTTAAACTACCGATAGTTTAGCTCTCAGCATCACTGATGCACGCAAGCCCTCACAGCACGACAAGCTGCAAACCAAGTGAGGCGGGTGCAAAGAGGAATGAAACGGAGCACTGATACGTTTTATTTGACAGCAGCGACAGCTCCTCTCTCACTTGGGTGGCAGCGGGGAGTCCGTGTACTGCATGGCACCCTCGCGGTAGGCTGTGTGGCAGCACGGAAAACCATGCAATCATAAGAAATCAGTGCCTCCGCCTTGGATGGGTGAGCATAATGGGGGGAGGGGGTTGCCTCTTCAGACGCGTGTTTTAACCTTCCTCGCACTTTGTTGTTTTACTTTTCCTTCACATCACTGTTACTTTCACTTTCAAGAGCTGCGATTTGGATAATAAAAGGGACTTCTCAATACATCTGAGGAGGCAACAGTTGGCAGGGGGGTTTGGAAGGGGCATCTGTACCTTCTTGCTCCATTAGCCAAGTTATGCTGGGTAAGCCTCAGTGTATGACCAGTGGGGCCCGGCGGAGTATACTCTCTCCATCTGGTCTCTGCCGTGGATGCGAGGGGAGACAAGGTCTGCAGCATTCACTGAAAAGTCAGGAGCCAACATGCAGGATACAGTGACTCAGAATTTTCCCATAGCCTTAGCAGAGACAGCAGCCTGGTGAAGGAAGGAGAAGTTAGAAACCGGACCACCAGTGTTGGAGCCCTACAGCAGTAAGTCCACAGCCCTGGTCCCCTGTGGTTCTCACAGTCTAGAAGAGGAGGCTGCTCGGGGGGGGTTCCCCTGAGTTCGTGCTCCTAATGCACTAAGCCTTCTACATGAAGCAGTGGGGGGCTGCTGGGTCTCCGGCGTGGCTCCGTGGCAGGAAGCTGTCGGCAACAGAGCTTGCGGGGCGAGCGGCGGATGCCAAGCCCACCACCAGTAAGCCTAGGCTCGATGCCAATTTGCTGGAAGAAACAGAGTCTCTGCACTCGAAGGATCAGGGTGATTGGAACCTGGAAGCCGAGTTGGATGTGGAACCGGAAGAGTTGGAAGAAGGTGAAGTCCCACAGGAGGAGGAATCACGCATTGTCCGTGTTGTCTTCTGTGAGGAATTGGGGGCGCTCATCATGGAGTCCCTGAAAATGCTAAACATGCCCACAGGGAGCACTTCAGTGGTGGAGGCACTGGAGGACCCACTGTTCCAGGCAGTGCGACAGCCATAAAGGTTGTTTCCCTTGCACTGAGTGATTAAGCAGATGATACAGGAGGAGTGGGTCCTCCTCGAGTATGCCCTTAGGGGAACTCTGATCATGGTATGCCTTTACCCGCTGCCAGAGCATGAGCGGGAGTTGCTGCAGCTGCTTAAAGTGGTGGCTTGGGGGATTTCTGCCTATGGGGCCCATGTCCCTGCCCCTTGGCCTGCTGACCCTGTTGGGGAGCTACAGAGGCCTGAAAATGAGGATACTGTTTAATAGGCAGATGACTTCCTCAGGTAAAAGGTCTTTTTCCCCGAGCCCCCCTTCTTCTGAGAAGGGGCAGAGGTTTTCCTGGACAGCCGTGTCCGGGTAAGAGTCTCGGTCTCGAGTTCTGCAGCCTTTTCAGCCATGGGCTTGCCAAAGAGGTTTTCACCTCGGCAAGGGACATCGACCAACTTGTCCTGTACCCATGGCTCGAGGTCCAGTGACTGTAGCCAGGCCTGACGGCATGCACCGATGCCGACCGCGGCTACCCGGGCCGAAATCTCGAAGCCATCATAGGGTGCTTGAGAGATAAACTTTGAGCACTCATGAATACCTGATGACAGAGCATTGAACCTCTGCAAAGGTTCCCTCGGAGAGACCAGCAGAGAACCCGGCAATCTCCTTTACCAGGTCTTGAAGGTACATGCCCATGTACAGCTGGTAGGTCTGGACACGGCAAGCAAGCATAGAGTCCTGGAAGCACTTCTTACCGAGGGCATCCAGGTTTCGGGCCTCCTGGCTGGGAGGCACCAGGGAGTGCATCTTCTGACTCTTCAGATGATGCATGGCCGATTTCACAACCATGGAGTGATGCGGTAATTGTGCCTTTTGGAACCCGGTGCTCTTGTGGACTCGATAGATGGAATCGACCCGCTTGCTCAAAACCAGCGTTGAGGCCGGCACCTCCCACATGCAGAAGAGCAACCGTTCCAGCATCGGAGGAACCGGTACAGTAAAGGCCTCCTTGGGAGGAGAGTCATACTGTAGGGCCTCAAGCTCCTCGGCTCGAGGCTCCTCTTCGGGATCCGCGGGGAATGCCAAGGCCTTGGCCATATCCCGCACGAAGTCCGAGAACCGGGTATCCTCCAGTGGGGACCGTCTCCGAGGCTCGGACTCCGGTGAGTCCGATGGGACACACCGAGTCCGAAAGGTGTCAGGTGACTCCTCATCCTCCGTTTCCCAGCCAGACCCCTCGGAGGAGGAATCAAGCGGCTCCGGTCGGGCAGGCACTAATGCCATCCGCCCCGACGCCAAGGGTACCGGCGTCGATGACCTCGGTCCCGGGTGGGAGGCCGAGAGAGACCTTGGCCGAGGATCGACTCGAGTGCGCATGGACTCGAGGGTCGGCTCGGCCTCCGGGGTCGACTTGGACGTCGATGTCCCGGTGGTTGGGGCAGATGCACCGGTGAGACCAGCGATCAGTGCCCGCTGCTGTTCCATGAAGGCAGCCAAGCTGCACTCCAAGGCCGTCAACCTGAGTTCGAGCTCAGGAGACTCAGCAGCCCCCGATGGCGGCTCCCCTGGAGGAGAGTCCACGAGGACTACAGTACTCACGTGACCCGGGGACTCCATCTCCACACAAGGTTGTTTTGCAGGCCTCTCCGACTCCGAAGACCCGGGACGGTGCTTGGGGCTGTGCGACTTGGCCCTCGAGGAGCCAAGTGCGTCCACCGACGCCGCCCTCGAGGGTTTTTTCTTCTTGCTATGCTCCCGTGAGGGAAGACCCCCTCTCAGAGGAGCCTCGGTGCTGCTCGGGGCCAGAGTCCCGAGACGTCGAGGCCTCTGACGAAGTCCGGGCCCGTCCGGATGCGGAGTCAGAGAAGATTCTTTCCTTTTGGTGCTGCCGACTCCTCAACGTCTTTGAGGACATTTTCCCACACGGACCACAGATCATCGGGTCATGATCGGGTCCGAGGCACCGGAGGCAGCAGTCATGTGTGTCG
The DNA here is from genome assembly GCA_033557465.1 of Ichthyophis bannanicus. NCBI lineage: Eukaryota > Metazoa > Chordata > Amphibia > Gymnophiona > Ichthyophiidae > Ichthyophis > Ichthyophis bannanicus. Next base: position 1,500,021,585 of record CM066032.1, on the reverse strand, counting down.
GTGAGAGACATAAGTTTCTTACACCTATCACACTTTTTAAACCCGCTGGCAGCCATCGGGGGAAAAAGGGCCCCTGCGAGATCAAAAGACAGGGCTGCTAGTGAAAAATGAAAAAATGGCGCGTACGCTAGTCACTAAGGACAAAAACCGAAAAAAGAAGTCCGGACTCGATACTGATGTATTGGGCCCAGGCGGGAAAGGGAAACCGGCGTCGAACCGAAGAAAACAGGTCCACGCAGGACAAAATCAACTTTTTCCTCGGGTGAAAACGAAACACGTCCGTCGGGCTTCGCGGAAAAAAAGACTGAGCAAGATGGCACCTTTGGGCGGGAAGGGGACCGCAAATGCGCGCTGCATTCACAAAGGCTTTCTTTGAAAGCTGGGGAAATGCTCCGCACGGGGGCTCCGTCGGCGCCGACGTCAACCATATATGAGGACTGACTGACTTCTTGGTCCTGGAGAATGGACTTATACTCGGGCTTTGAATCTGAATGGGAGACCAATGACGAATACTCCCCAGGCACGAGGTGACAACGAGTCGTGCCCTTGGATGCCCCTACATCATTCCCTACCCGAGGATATCGCCTTCCTCGATTTTGTGTGGGACATGACCAAGGCTCTCACTATCGAGACCAAGACCGAGGCTGAGGAGAACCGACACACCAAGGAATTGGAGATATTCCAATACAAGGCACCCCCTAAGGAGACCCTTATATTACCAGTGCCCTCGATCATTGACCGCCTACTCCTCCAGATGTGGGAAACACTGACATCAGTAATAATTGTCAGGCGCCTCAACGTCATGTACCGGGTACGCTGAAGCCCTGGGGTCCATAAGACTCAACTTCCCCACAACTCGATGGTTATGAAATCGGCTATGTGCCAGCTCAAAAGCCAAAAAAACTCTTTGGTTGGTGCCACCTGGCAGGGAGGCCCAAACCCTCAACACCCTCAGCCGGAAGGCCTTTCAGGACTCGATGCTATCTTGCCGGATCCAGTCCTATCAGCTCTATATTTTCATGTACCTGAAGAAACTGTCGAAGGAGCTCAGGGGATTTTTGGCAGGCCTCAATGGGGAACCCCCTTCAGAGGTTTAAGACCCTGACCTCGGCAGTAAAAGAGTGCTTGAAGTTTTTTTTCTCAAGCAGCCTACAATGGCTTTGAGTCTTCGGCCAAGGTGGCTGCTGCAGGCATCTGGGCACGATGCCAAGCATGGCTGCAGTTGCCTAACCTAGAGCAGTGAGTGCATGACAAACTGATTGATGTCCTCTGCATACGAGGAAACCTATTCAGGAAGCCCATGACTGACAAAGCTGCCGAGATAGAAACCGATTTCCTGATGAGAACCAGGCTCTCGAAGAAGACCTCTGTACAACCCTAGAAGAAAGCCCCGAGGAAGAAGAGAGGCTTTGGCGGGACACTGCATTTGCAGGCCTTCTTGGCCCCTCAACAGGGCCAGCAACAAAAAGGCCAGGGTTATGATTCCCGAAAGCAAAAGGCCCCGAAGTCCTAGGCACCGGCCCCAGCCCCAGCCCGGGCTGGGGGGAGCTTTTGACTGCCTGGGTGCAACCTCCTCCCCCCTCAGGTGGTCCTCTGCAGCCCACAGGGGGGGTGCCTAGCCCTGTTTGCCTACAGGTGGACAGCCATCACCACCGAAGCCTGATGTTACAAGTGGTCACGGAGGGCTACCACCTCCACCTACAGCATGCGTTACCCTCGTACTTCCCAGGAAAATCCACCAGACCTCTCCTTCACCAGATCCTGCTCCTCACTGAGCTAGTAGGCCTAATCCTGTACAAGGCAGTGGAGCCAGTGTCGAAACATCTCTGTGGCATAGACTTCTATTCCAGGTATTGCCTTGTCATCAAGAGGACAGAGGGGCCTCAGATAGCAACAGCTCAACAGGTTTCTGGTCAGGGAGACGTTCAAGATGCTTCCCCTTGGGGACATTGCTGCCATTCTTCCAACAGGGAGACTGGCTATGCTCCTTAGACCTAAAGGATGCCTACATACACATTCTAATTCATCCCAGCCACAGAAAATACCTCTGGTTCGTGGCGGGGGGACAGCACTACCAATACAGGGTCCTGCCCTTTGGTCTGGCCTCGTCACCACAAAGTGCCTCACGGTGGTCGCAGTCCACCTCCGACTTCAAGGGACCCTTTATCTTCCCTTATCTGGATGACTGTCTTTTAAAGGGGGACACAGCTACAGAGGCACAATGCGCCACCAGGCGCACCATAAATGCCCTGCAGCTCCTAGGGTTTATCATGAACTACCCCAAGTCCCATCTCACTCCAGCCCAGCACCTAGGTCAGGACATCTCAGGGAGTTAGCCACAGAGGTGCACTGACACCGGACGCTACCTACTCTGCTCCTACTCCGCCTGTTGGGACACATGGCCCCAAAGTTTATGTGCCCCCATATGCCTGCCTGCACATGAGGGCAGCACAGTGGTGCCTCTGCTCTTAGTGGACACAAGCCACAGGCAGGCTCAGGAACAGAGTGAAAGTGACTTTTCAGTTGGCAGACTCCCTTGGATGGTCACAGAGTCCACTTCACCTTCAGGCCAGGATGCCCTTCCAGGCATCCACCCCCCAGAGGGTTCTCATCACGGCTGCTTCTCTACTGGGCTGGGGAGCGCATTGCAAGGGCCTCCAAGTGCAAAGCGGCTGGTCCCAGGAGGAATCCCAGTTGCAAATCAATCTGCTAGAGCTTGGGCAATATTCCTGGCTCTGAGCTTTCCGCCACCAGCTGCAGCACCACCCGGTGCTGATCCAGACCAACAAACAAACAAGGGGGAAGCCCTCTGTTCCTATGCAGGGGAATGCTCCTAAGGGCTGTTTACCTCCTGGGCCAGGACAGTGCCCTGGCAGACAAACTGAGCAGAGTCCTCCAACCGCACGATTGATGCCTGGATCCAGCAGTGGTCTCCTGGCTGTTTCATCTCTGGGGCATTCCCTCGATGGACCTATTCACCAGTCCGGACAACACACAGTTGCCATGGACGGAAGGCCTTCTGTACGCATTCCCACAGACACCCGCTGATCGCCAAGACCCTATTCAAGGCCCAGCATGGCACAACATCAATCCCTATCGGCGGTGGCGCTGATTCTCCTGGGCTGAGCCCCAGGGCTACTATCACAGGAATAGGGCTCTCTCTTATACCTGAACCTGAGGTCCCTGTTCCTCAACAGCTTGACTGCTCAAAAGGTAGCGTTAGCTCTCTTCAATCTCCCACGGGACGTGGAGGAGGTTCTTATGGCCTCGCATAGGGCCTCCACAACATGAGCGTATGCCTTCAATTACGCTGTTTCTTGGTATGGTTTGCATAAATACAGGCAAACCGTTCTCTTGCTTGGTACAAGTGGTACTCCAGTGCCTGCTCCATCTGTCGCAGGTGGGACTAAAATCCAATTCAGTCAGAGTACACATGAGCGTCATCACAGCACTTCACCATCCCATTGAGGGAAAGTCTGTCTTGGCGAAGCCCTTGCGTCCCTTTTTCTGTGGGGTCTCATCTTATCCAACACCCTGTCCGCCCTCCAACGGCAAAGTGGGATCTGAATGTAGTGCTCTTGCAGCTCACTAAGCCTCCGTTTGAGCCTCTGGCTACCTGCCACCTGCAGTACCTCTCCTGGGAGGTCATCTTCCTTGTAGCACTCACATCTTCATATCTCAAGAAATAGGGGTGACCTACACAGATCGGTGTGTACACCCCTAAACAAAGGCATGGGGAGGGGCGACCTGCACGGAGCAGTAGGTGCACTTACTCTTGCCACCTTGCTGAGCAGACTAAATGGACCATGCTGGCCTTTATCTGCTGTAATATACTATATTACTATGTATCAGCTCACAGAGTCAGTGAACTCCAGGCTCTGATGGCAGAGCACCCCCCTACACTAGGTTCTACAAGAACAGGGTGGTGCTCCGCACACACCCCAAGTTTCTGCCGAAGGTGGTGTCGCCATTCCTTCTCAATCAGGAGGTGGTGCTCTCCACCTTCTTTTCAAGGCCTCACGCCGGTAGGGCAGAGACCATTCTCCATACTCTGGATTGTAAAAGGGCTCTGTTCTCCTTCCTGCAACAGATGCAGGGCCACCACAAAGCACATAAGCTTTTTGTATCCTGTGGCCCCAGTCAGCTGGGGCTCCCAGTGACTAAGCGAACTCTGTCTGCTTGGGTGGAGGACTGCATTACCCTTGCCTACAAGCAGGCAGGGATTTCACTGGACCAGAAGGTCAGGGCGAACTGCATCAGGGCCATGGCTACTTCCTTGCAAATTTCCGTTTCGTCCCCGTGACTAAATCTGCCGGGCTGCCACCTGGTCTTTGGTCCAGAGGAAGTCCCAATGGGACAGCACCTTCGGCCAGGCCATACTCTACTCCGTAATCTCTTTGGGGTGAAGGCAAATCCTGCCCTCCAACACTTCTGTGTTCAGGCTACTAGAGTGCTGGTTCTCTGCCGGACACTTGGGTCTTACGAGAGTCTCTCAGTAGGAACTCAGCTACTGCTGATCACGGCTCACCCTTTGCAGGTCGCCGTGGCATTTTTACAGGTTCACTGTAGCCTGCAGCTGGGGAGTCCTACATGTGAGGACTGACTTCCTGCTTGTTCCCAGAGAAAGCATAGTTACTCACCTATAACAGGTGTTCTCCGGGGCCAGCAGGAATCAGTCCTCACAACCCTTCCTCCTCCCCTTTGAGTTGCTTCTTTATGGTATTTTTTTTTATTTTTTCCTTGGCCATCTTAGCTATATCGTTTGAGGCAGGATGGAGACCATGCATGCGTGGTGCATCTCCTAAAGGCTTTCTTTGAAAGCTGGGGAGATGCTTCCACACAGGGCTCCTTCAATGTCACCCATATGTTAGGACTGAATCCTGCTGTCCCTGGAGAACACCTGTTGCAGGTGAGTAACTGCGCTTTTTGCCCAAAACTGACAACAGGCTCACCAGTCTATAGTTTCCTGGATTACCCCTCAAGTACCATCTTTTCAATAAGTACCTCATAGAACCCAACCTCACCCACCGAGACAGAGATGCAACCCACTAAGCAAATATATGGTTTCCCAACAACATCCCAAGAAAGATTCTCTAACCCTTAGTGGTGCATTTGTTTCTATAGAATTCATGATCATACAACCTTATGTAGCAATATTTGTAAATAGTTTACAAGCTTATGTAGCAAGTTTTTGTAAATAGTTTACCCCTGTTATCTAAGTTACTTGCCCTGTTATCTGTAAACTCATACATGTTAACTGTACTGAGCGTTTCTGTTCCATGTAAACCGCGCTGATGCCGAATAGTGCGGTATATAAGAGAATGTAAATAAATAAATAAATAAATAAACACTCTTTTAAAATTGGCATTACATTGGCTATTCTCCAATTTCATGCACTACAGATGATTTTAATTATAGTTCACAGATTGCTTACTAGGTCTGCAATCTCATATTTCATTTCTTTCAATATCCTGGTATGTATATCATCCGGTCCTGATGATTCGCTACTCTTCAGTTTATCAAATAGTTGTAGTACATCTACCTGATTTATCGATATTTGTTTCAATTCTTCCGCTACATCACCTTTAAGTGCCATTTCAGGCATGGTAACTTCCCTTCATCTTCAGTAAAGACCAAAACAAAGAATTCATTCAGTCTCTCTGCTATGGCCATTTCCTCCTTTAACGCCTCTATTTCTCCTCTATCATCTAATGGTCCAATTGGCTCAGGTTTTTTGCTACAAATGTAATTTTCTGTCCCCGGAGAGCTTAAAAACTAACAGGCATGTTTACAAAGCCTGTGCTGGTAGAATAGGTATGAGCTGCGTTACTAGCGCAGAGCTTGTCCCCTTGCAGTTACCGGGGGTTGCTGCAGTAAACTCTCTATGAGAGCAACTAACGCCACCCATTGAGATGGCATTAGTTGCATCTGCACTACCTGTGCCAAGTGCAGGAAGCTCAGACTTCAAACGCCTATGCCAGCAGCATTGCAGTGGAAATGCCCCATCCCACCCATTCGCCACCCAGACACACACTGCAAGGGTAGTGTGAGGGTTTTTAGCACGGGCAACATACTACTTTTTAGTGCAGCATCAGTACCGCATGCTGACCCTATGCTATCCGAGTAGCACATGTTCGTACATATAGCCTTAAATTTGTACCTAAGGAAGTGGAGGATTAGGGGATTCTTCCAGAATATTTTTAAATTTTTGATTTGAATCTGTGCTCCTATTCACAGATAACATAGTTCAAATTGCATTGAAAGCATTTCTTCTACATATTCTAGTGCCAAGTGACTTCACCTTTCCCAGTTGCCACTATAACATTCATGTATCCTGGGGAAGAACTTTTATACTGCCTCCATTTCAGCTTTGCAAATGGCAGCTTTTTCAAATTAAAACGATGCCATGATTTGTGATCAACTAATGCAAAAATCTCTATAGAGGTGCAAAAAAGTCCAAATGGTTATGAGCAGCAGAGGTTCTTAAGAACTCTTATTTACCTGCTTTCTCTAGGCCATTGGCCCCGGTGGCCTTCATTAAGTAGGATAGGGAAGGAATGAAGTGATTTATTTTATTTCCTTTTTATTTATTGACTAGTTTTTATTTGATTTGAACTTGTACATCGCTCTGTATATTTAAAAAAAAGGCGATATATCAAATGCAATAAATAATATTGTAACTGGGGTAAAACAGCCAGAGGCTCATGGGATTATCTGCATTTCAGGCAGCCAATGCACCTGCATATTCTTTGTAGTTTGATGCCCTCTGCACCACAACAGACCATTTTTATAGTGTTGTTTATTTTATTTTATTTTTTTCAAAAACATGTCTATCCCGCTCAGTCTTGTTACTGATCTTTAACAGGTCTGCAGTTAGTGCCCATTTGTTAATGCAAACCTTCCTTTGAAATAGACTGTGGTGTCTGACGTCTGTGTGTGTTTAGAGCTGCTTGAAAATTTTTCTGTTTTGGAATCACTCAGTTCTGTTTTTCTCATACTAGGAGCTGAATGCTGATCAGGTTGCACCCAGCAACATTGTCACGGAGCGAGGGAAAAAGAAAACAGCAGCAGCAGGGACTGAGAACATCCATCAGAAGCCAGACGAGAAGAAAGCTGATGAGACGGGGTCCACAGCCCCACCTAAGCCTCGGAGAGGTCGCCCCCCCAAGTCTGAATCTCAGGGCAGCACTGCAAAAAATGACAATGCAGGCAAATCTACAGGCAGGGGCAAAAAGAGGGCAGCTATGAACCAAGAGTGTCCAGCAGGGTTGGAAGCAGGCAATGCCAAAATACCAAAACAGCAAGATTTAGTAGCAAAGAAAGCAGCATCAGCACAGAGGCAAATGGATCTACAAAGGTAAGAATGGAAAAGACCTGCACTTAGATATTTCCTGGTACGGAAACATGTCAAGAGTTCAGGATTGGCAATAGATGAGGTGAGAGCAATGGCAAGAGACAAATTCAAATGTTATCCTTCATAGACATTAAAACTTATATATTCATGCAGTAGGTTTGGAGAGCCATAGTGAGGGCTCTGAGGAGCCATATGTTAGGTTTTCACAGGATTAATGGAAGAATAGTAACACTGCTGAAAGCAGAATAAGGTGGTTATTTTGTTACTTCAATGAGCAAATTGAAATGTTTATCCCTTTTAGTTTGAATCTGATCTTTTTATAACAGAGATTGGGCATACACTGAAGTCTTTTGTGGATGCGTGATGCTTAGTTAGATTTTCTGCAGCTTTCTTTCATGGGCACAGACTAAGCCTCCAAACCAGATCTCACCCCTGAAAGGGTCTGCTATTACTCAGATTGTTCTCTGGCACATTTTTAGCCTGATGATTCCATCCAATTACTACTGCAAAGTAGCTTTTATTTTATATTTTGTTTTAACTTATCTCCAGGAACAAGCAGGAATGAGTCCTCACATATGGGGTACGTCGGTACCGACGGAGCCTGCGCGGGAACGTTCCCCAGCTTCCCAAAAAGGAAAGCTTTTGGGAGCATCCCACAGCGCCTGCGCGCTGCCTTCCCGCCTTTCCTAACCACCTCTCCTCAGTTCTTCTTTGCCGCGGAGCCAGCAGGTCGAGCCCTGTCACCGCTGAAGAAGTTCTTTATTTTATTTTCTTTCTTTGGTCGCGTGTCTGCCTTCCCCAACTCCGGACCGGTACCGCCGGTCTTTTCTTTCTTTTCTTTAAAAAAAAAAAAAAAACCTATATATTTTTCCCTCACTTAGTGTATTTTTCTTTTTGGGCCTTAGGCCTCACAAGAAATTTTCCTCATGGAAAAACCAGCCTCCGGGTTTAAGAAATGCACTAAGTGCAGCAGTACTATTTCTGTTACAGACACCCATGAATGGTGTCTTAAATGTTTGGGTCCTGAACACTCCATTTCAGATTGTCCGTCCTGCTCTCTGATGTCTAAACGGGGTTTACAGAACCGAGCAGCTAAGCTCCATGTGCTGTTTCCCACTGATGCAGCTTCGGTGGCATCGACGACTTCCAGGGCTGCTTCTGCCCCCAATGGATCTCAGGTAACCAAACATAAATCCAGCCAGTCCTCGAAGGGTAGATCTCCCTCTAAGCATCGAGATGCCTCCGGGCTTGCCCTCGAGGATCCTGCACCGGCAAAACAACCCCGGCGGGAAGCTCCGGCTTCCAAAGCTCCACCTATGGGGTTACAGGTTGACATCGATGGCACGGCCTCGACCGATCACCTGTTAGAATGCTCTGGGGTACTGGCACAACCTTCTGGTACCGAGTTCCAGGCATTCATGGCGTCGATGGATCAGAATGTTCTGTCCATGCAGCAGGCTATCAGTGCCTTCATCCAAGCTGCGACGCCATTGATACCACAACAAACTCTGTTGTCGGTATCGACTCGGGTACCGGCACCAGCGCCGATACCGGTACCGACTGCATCGGCATCGACCAGGATACCGACTGCAGCGGTTCCTTGTCCAGGGCCGCTCATCGGTACCGATCCTGTTCCAATGACGCCCGATGTCCATACTGCTCGATACGCGTACCGAGCGTTAGAAGAGCACCCTGACAGACGGTACTTTGATTCCTCTGGTGATTCTGATACATCAGAGGAGTCGGCTGAAGTATCTATAACCCTTCCTGAAGAGCCTTCTTCTCCAAAAAGAAGAATGTCTCCTCCAGAGGACTCGTCCTTTCAAGACTTCATAAGAGAAGTTGCTAAAGGTCTTTCTATTTCAGTATCCTCTGAATCAGAGCCTAGAGCAAAAAATTTAGATATTTTGGGTTATTCTAAGGCTCCTAAAGAGGCAGTCACCTTACCAATTTGTGAGATTCTTTATGAACACATGATTGATTTATGGGAGACTCCTCTCACTATCTCTCCTCATTCTCGCAGATTGGACACTATGTATCGTGTTCCTCCCTGTCCTGGTTTTCATAAAACACAGCTTCCTCACCATTCCATTGTGGTGCAGTCAGCTATGAAGAGGATAAAGAGTACAAAGAGACACTCTTCTACTCCTCCAGGAAGAGAATGCAGGACCTTGGATGCTTTTGGTAGAAAAATCTTCCAAGCCAGTATGCTTATTGCCAGAATCAACTCCTATAGTCTTTACATGGGTATGTTTCTAAAGGAGGTTGCAGATAAACTGCACACTTTCCTCCCTTTTCTACCAGAAGATAAAAGGGATGAATTCCTCATTTGGCTTAAGCATACTCAAGACATTTCAAAGTTTTCCAACAGGGCAGCCTTTGATTCCTTTGAAGGTGCCAGCAGAGCTTCTGGCATTGCCATAGCTGCTCGCAGAATTGCTTGGCTCCAAGCTTCTGATTTAGAACCCTGGGTCCAAGATGGATTAGGAAATCTTCCCTGTACAGGTGAAAACCTCTTTGGCAAAGAATGGCAAATAAAAGCCACTCAAATGGATGCAGAAAATTCTGCTCTGGATAGACTTTCAAAGTCAACCTCCATTCCTGCCAAGAAAAAACCCTTCAAGAAGTCTTTTTTCAAAAAGGGCAGATTCCCTTCTACTTCTGGCAAACAATCCTCTACAGGTCGCTTAGCTACTAAGCGTCAGCAACCTAAACAGGCCAGGCCTAAGACTAACAGGGGCTGCTGCAACTCAGCAGACCCAACCTCCTCTGGGTTTTTGACTTGATGCTAGAGAACTTAGCCTTTCTGGCTTTAAAACAGTCAGACCCTCTCACCATTCCAGGAAGGTTAGCTCATTTTGCTCCCAGATGGGAGCAGATTACATCAGAGCAGTGGACCCTCTCCATCATAAGAGAGGGCTACAAACTTCATTTCTCAGACCTTCCTCCCCACACCATGGTGAGACATTTCAATTCTCCCACATCTCTTCTCGACCTTCTCGGTCAAGAAGTGGCTACCCTTCTTGCCCAAGGGGCAATAGAAGAAGTTCCCCTTCTTCAACAAGGGTCAGGGTTTTACTCCCCCTATTTTCTCATTCCAAAGAAGACAGGGGGATACAGACCCATATTAGATCTCAGGGAATTGAACAAATTTCTATGCAAGGAGAAGTTCAAGATGCTTTCTCTGGGCATTCTCCTTCCATACCTTCAAAGTCAGGATTGGCTTTGTTCTCTAGATCTCAAGGATGCGTACACACATGTCCTCATCCATCCATCTCACAGAAGATTCCTCCGTTTTCTTTTCCAAGGAAAACATTATCAATACAGGGTGCTTCCGTTTGGTCTGGCCTCTGCTCCAAGAGTGTTCACCAAATGCATGGCAACAGTAGCTGCATTTCTACGCACTCTGGGAATATTTGTATTCCCATACCTGGACGACTGGCTTATCCGAGCTCCATCTCAGTCAGAGGCCCAGACTTCCCTGGACTGCACAAGGCGCATTCTACAGTATCTGGGACTTGTGGTAAACCTCCCAAAGTCCCAGCTCACCCCTACTCAGTCCCTAGAGTTCATAGGGGCCTGGCTAGATACTACCACTGCAAGGGCCTGTCTTCCTCAGGCCCGTTGCCTATGCCTAGTGCAGTTAGCCTCTCAGGTTCAGTCAAAGAGCCACTTCACTGCCTGGGAGATGCTACAACTGCTAGGCCACATGGCTTCCACAGTGCATGTGGTACCCTATGCTCGCCTACATATGAGAGCAGCCCAATGGACTTTGTCCACCCAGTGGACTCAAGCATCAGGAGCTCTCTCAGACCAAATAGCAACCTCCAAACATCTCTTTTGGTCTCTCCAGTGGTGGATGTCCACTCAAAATCTGTTGCTGGGGTCCCCCTTCCAACAATTGTTGCCCCAAGCAACTCTCACAACAGATGCCTCCCAAACAGGTTGGGGAGCTCATCTACAAGACCTCTCCACCCAAGGCACTTGGTCCCCACAGGAGACCTTTCTTCATGTCAATCTCTTGGAGCTTCGAGCAGTCTTTCTAGCTCTCAAGGTCTTTCATACCCTGCTCAGCTACAAGACAGTCCTCATTCATACGGACAATCAAGTAGCCATGTTTTACATAAACAAGCAAGGAGGAACTGTCTCTCTGTCGCTTTGCAACGAAGCTTTAAGATTGTGGGCCTTCGCCAGAGAGCATCAAATCCATCTCCTGGCAGTATACCTCCCAGGAATCCAAAACTCTTGGGCAGACAGACTCAGTCGAGTTCTGCTCCCACACGAATGGTCCCAGCACATGGATCAGGTACTCAGAATCTTCCAAGAATGGGGAACCCCAGTCATAGACCTCTTTGCAAGTCCGTGGAATGCCAAACTTCCCCGGTTCTGTTCCAGAATTCCGTGTCAGGGAGTTCAGGCCAAGGATGCCTTCCTCCTTCACTGGGGTCAGGGTTTCCTGTATGCCTTTCCACCCATTCCCTTGATTCCCAAGACTCTGTTCAAACTCCAGAGGGATCAAGGATCTATGATCATAGCTCCACGCTGGCCACGCCAAGTGTGGTACCCTCTACTTCTGCATCTCTCCCAAGCCCCCTCTCTGGACTTGGGAGCTGCTCCAGACCTTCTGTCCCAGGAGGAGGGGACTTTGTGGCACCCAAACCCCAAGTCCCTTCACCTCAGAGCTTGGTTACTGAAGGCCTAGACCTTCAAAGCTGGAATCTTTCTCAACAAGTGAAGGATATCCTCCATGCTTCCAGAAAACCTTCCACTAGACGTTCCTATGCTTTTAAATGGAAAAGATTTTCCATTTGGTGTGCTGAAAGGAGTCTCGACCCTCTAGCACTACCTGTGAATTCTCTATTGGAATACCTCCTGCATCTTTCCGATGCAGGCCTTAAGACGAATTCAGTAAGGGTCCATTTAAGTGCTATTGCAGCATCCCTTAAGCCTATCAATGGACAACCTGTTTCCTCTCATCCTCTTATTGCAAGATTCATGAGAGGCCTAACTTTAACTAGACCTCCCATTAGGCCTCCTCCGGTGGCATGGGATTTAAATCTGGTTCTTGGTCAGCTTATGAAGCCTCCTTTTGAACCCTTAGCCACCACCTCCTTGAAATTTCTTTCCTGGAAGGTTATTTTCCTCATTGCAGTCACCTCAGCTCGCCGCATCAGTGAGCTGCAGGCCTTAGTGGCTAATCCACCTTATACAAGGTTCCATCATGATAAGGGAGTTCTTAGGACCAATCCACACTTTATGCCTAAAGTGGTCTCACCTTTTCATCTTAATCAAGAGGTATATTTACGTGTCTTTTTTTCCAGCTCCTCATGCATCAAGTGCAGAGAAGAATCTTCATACCCTGGATTGTAAAAGAGCTCTTGCCTTTTACTTAAAAGAACACAGCAACATAGAAAGTCTTCCCAGCTCTTTGTTGCTTTTTATCCCTCTCATTTGGGACTTCCAGTCTCTAAGAGGACACTATCCAATTGGATTGCTCAGTGTATTTCTTTCGCCTACCAGAGTAAGAACCTTTCTCTGGAGAGCCATGTCACAGCTCATAATGTGGGGGCCATGGTTGCCTTTATGGCTCATCTAAATTCTGTGTCCATCGACCAGATCTGTCAAGCAGCCACCTGGGCCTCGGTTCATACCTTCACAGCCCATTACTGCTTGGACAAGGACTCCCGCCGGGATGCCTTGTTTGGTCAGGCTGTTCTCAAACACCTGTTCCATTCTTAATCAACTCCTACCCTCCATCCCTGGATAGATGCCTGAGATCCATAGGAGGAGGTAGAACCCTTCCCAGGGTCTCATATCCTTGGGGTTCTCTCAGGCATCTTAGCTAGGGAGTCCCCATATGTGAGGACTCATTCCTGCTTGTTCCTGGAGATAGCACAGTTACTTACCTGTAACAGGTGATCTCTGGGAACAGCAGGAATAAGTCTTCACAACCCTCCCACCTCCCCTAGGAGTTGTATCTCTCTATCTGTCTTTCCTTTCCTCTCTCTCTCTTTTGTCTCAGCTTTAAAACTCGAACTGAGGAGAGGCGGTTAGGAAAGGCGGGAAGGCAGCGCGCAGGCGCTGTGGGATGCTCCCAAAAGCTTTCCGATGTACCCCATATGTGAAGACTTATTCCTGCTGTTCCCAGAGATCACCTGTTACAGGTAAGTAACTGTGCTTTATTATATGATGCACACATACAAATGTTATGGTAATTGAGTTGTACGTTTGATGGCGAATTTTAGCAGCATTTCATAGGCCATATACAGGGGGAGGTTGCAAAAGGTATTCAGCTGTGGAGACTGAGAATGCTGTCTCAGCACTGGTACTGACCAGAAGAGCAGTGTGCTTCCTGCAGAGAGCCATGCTAATCTGGCATCTTCTCTTCCTTTACTTCCATATCTAAACTGCAATGTAGGAAGCATGTAGGGAAATTGGAGGTGGTCAAGAATGAAATGGAATGTGTACAACTCAATCTGTTGGATGTCAGCGAACTAAAATGGACTGGCTTTGGGCACTTTGCATCTAATGATGATTATGGTTTACTATGCTGGAAACAAAAGACAAAGAAGAAATAGTGTTGCATTTATAGTTAAGAAACTTGCAAGAACTGTAATGAAATACAATGCAGTCAGTGAACGCTTAATTTCTGTTTGTCTATAAGGAAAGCCCATCAGCACAACTATAATTCAGATATATGTCCCAACAACAGCTGCAGAAGAGGAAGATGTTGATGACTTCTATGAATAAGTACATGCTGAAATTGACAGAACATGCAAAGAGGATATCCTGATAGTCATGGGTGACTGGAACGCAAAAGTTGGCAACAAAGAAGAAAGTAAAGTGGTTGGAAAATATGGACTTGGCAACAGAAACGAAGCTGGAGAAAGACTGATAGAATTCTGCAAAACCAATGATCTATTCATCTCAAACACCTTCTTCCAGCAACACAAGCGTCGACTGTACAAGTGGAGTTCAGCCAATGGATTGTACAGAAATCAAATTGACTACATCTGTGGAAGACAACGATGGAAAAAACTAGATAACATCAACAAAGACAAAACCTGGAGCTGACTGTGGTACAGATCGCCAACTACTAGTATGCAAACTCAGTTAAAGTTGAAAAAGAGCAAGCCATTCATGAATGTAGCAAAATATGACCTTGAGAATATACCACTGGAATTTAAAGACTGCCTGAAAAATCGATTTGCTGCTTTAGATACAAAATGACAGAGTTCCAGAGGAATTACGGGATGACATCAAGAAGGTTGTATTGGAAGAAAGCGGTAAGTCTCTACATAAGGTAAAAAAACAAAAACAGCCAAAATGGATGACTGAAGAAACTCTGAAAATTGTCCAGAAACGCAGAGAAGCTAAAGCCAGAGGAGAAAGAGGCAATCACAGAACTCAACAGAGATTTCCAGCGTGCAGCAAAACAGGACAAGGAAAAGTAGTACAGTGACACATGCAAGGAAATAGAATCAGAAGTTATTAGAGGAAGAACAAGATCGGCCTTTCTAAAGCTACGAGAGTTAAAGAAAAAATTCCAGCCTCGAATTGGAATGCTACAAGATGCTCAAGGATCCATGTTGAATGATGCTGAGAAGATCAAGAAAAGGTGGAAAGAATATACAGTCATTATACCATAAAGATCAAGTGGACCAACAGCTGTTTCAACCTATACCTTATGATCAGGAACCATTGGTGATGAATGAAGAAGTCGAAGCAGCATTGAAAGCCTTATCAAAGAACAAAGCACAAAGCACCAGGCATTGATGGCATTCCCATTGAGTTATTACAGCAATCAGATGAAGCTGTTACCATACTTAGAAGGCGCTGCCAGGAAATTTGGAAGACAAATATCAATACTGATGAAAGGTGACCCGACTGACTGGGGAAATTATCGCACAGTCGCTCTGATCCCACATACCAGCAAGATTCTACTCAAGATCATTCATCAGAGACTACAACCATACCTGCAACGAGAACTGCCTGAAGTAAAAGCAGGGTTCCGGAAAGGGAGATGAACGAGACACATTATCGCAGATATGAGATGGATCCTTGAAAAGACAAAAGAATACCAAAAGGATATCTAAATGTGTTTTATTGATTACAGCAAGGCTTTTTTTTTTGACTGTGTAAACCATGAGAACTTCTGGGCCACATTAAGAAGCATGGGTATACCAGAACACCTGATCGTTCTCTTGCACAACGTTTAAACTGATCAAGAAGCAACAGTTTGAACAGAAATAGGAGAAATAGAATGGTTTAAAATCAGCAAAGGTGTACGACAAGGTTGCGTACTTCCCCCTACCTCTTTAATTTATATACAGAACAAATCATCAGAGAAGCAGGACTGTATGAAGACAACAGAGGTGTGAAGACTGGTGGAAGACTCATCAACAACCTTTGCTATGCTGATAATACCACCTTACTGGCAGAAGGTGAAGATGATTGAAACATTTGCTTTTCAAGATCAAGGAATATAATCTTAAAATGGGTCTGCACCTTAATGTTAAGAAGACAAAGATCCTGACAACTGGCAAAATGAATAAGTTCACTGTTGATGGAGAAGAAATTGAAATAGTTGGCAACTTTAACCTATTTGGATCAACTATCAATAAAGAAGCAACAAGCAGTCAAGAAATCAGACGATGCATTGCTCTTGACAGAATGGCTATGAAGGACCTAGACAAGATTCTCAAGAGCAGAGATGTCTCTCTCCATACAAAGATTCAACTTGTTCAAGCCATGGCATTTTCAATAACATCATATGGATGTGAAAGTTGGACAGTGAAAAAGAAAGACAGGAAGAAAATTGATGCCTTTGAATTATGGTGCTGACGACGAATACTGTGGACTGCCCGAAGAACAAACCAGTCAGTACTAGAGGAGATCAAACCTAAGCTTTCTTTAGAAGCTCAGATGACAAGACTTCAACTTTCATACTTTGGACACATCATGCGAAGAGAGAGATCATTAGAGAAAGACATCATGCTTGGCAAGGTAGAAAGTCAACACAAAAAAGGAAGGTCAGCAATGAGATGGATCAATACAATAACAGCAGCAGCTACGGGTGCCAGTCTGTTAACAATGAGCCGCCTGACTGAAAACCGAACACAATTTAGGACAACTATCCAGAGGGTTGCTATGATTCGACACTGACTTGACGGCACTTAACAACAACAACTAAACTGTAGAGTAATCTCTGAATACACTAACCAGGAGCAAGAAACTAGTTCCATCCCTTATGTGCTGAAACATCCAATTTTCAGCATACCTAAAATGTGCTTGTTAGTATGAGCTGGAGTTGTTCTACAGATATATCTTCTAGGTATATAAAACCAGAGCTAGAAAAGTATTGGCTACCTAAAATTCAGGGTCTGGCACCTATTGTAAGAGAAGTAGCTTAGGGGTGCAGTAGAGAGTGGGAGATGCAGTTGGCTGCCTCTGATGGGGTTTGAAAGAGGATGCTGAAGTGGCAACTGTCAGTGGAACCCCATTGCTGTACCACAGAGAAGAAGAATGTGAGGATAATATCTGGAAGGAGACGAAGCAGGTGGGAAGGAGGTGAGGTTGGGATAAAAGTACTTGGAGTAGGTGGGAAGAAGGGTCCTTAGAAGGAGAAGAGGGAAAGGGAAAGCAAAGAAAAAATGGAAAAGAAACACAAAAAGGGGCGAAATAGCCTGAAGAAAAGGGTAAAAAGCATAAAAAGTGAAAAATATTTTCCTAGTTCCTGATATTTTTGATTGATCCGTATGTTTGAGTATTCTTCCTTCTCTTCACCGATACTGATAACCAGGCCTGTGTATAAATGCTTATTCCCTCAAGCTGTTGGTACTATTTCACAACCCTGCTTATATGGATGAGAATCTGAGTTTTTCCTGGTCTGCTCTGTGGATGGGGGAGAGGCTTCCTTGTCTCTTCTGTTGACTCTTCCCTTCATCTTATTTTCTTTTGGTGTTCTATGCCACCTTCTGTCTTTTCATCATTGGTTCTGGTCTTTCTCTCTCCATTCTTTTGAAGTTGTCCTCCTTTCTCTGTCTGTTGCTGCAAGGTGCCTGAGCCAAAATGTCTTGTCTCTTGTATTTGACAGTGTGTCAGGATCCCAGGTTTTATAGAAGACGTCTTCCATAAGTGTAATTGCCCACCTTGCTTTGAGGGGACACAAAGACTAAGCAAGACATGTTAAGGCAAATTTAAGAAAGGAAATCTGGGTAAAAACATCCCAAATACCACATGAGTGGCAGCATTGAAGGTGGTCACATGTACGTGCCTTCCAAAATTGCCCCATGTCACCGCCCTGAAAAATACATATCTCTGCAACCATTGAAACCAGCAGACTCATACATATCAATAGGCTTGACGTGCACGTTTCGAAATACTTTCACAAGCATGAACTTGCCTGAGATTGATGACTTTAGATATGGGTACATTGACATCCCCAAGACATTATGCAGAGTGGGGACGTCTGTCCCATCCTACCATTTTGTAAGTGGGGATGTACAGCAGAGTGGCAGCCACAAGTGTCTGCCTTTACCTGCATGTTTCTTTGCCATTGCAAAAAGTATTGAGGATATGAAGGTGCTGCCTTCTCTCTTCCCTACATGTGTTTGGGTACCAAAATGATCATTTTTCAGAGGCCTCTGTGGAGCAGGTGTAGACATGGATGTCACTTCCTATTGGTAGAAACATGCAGGCCATTTTTGAAATCAGACATGCATGTGTATTGCTTCGGTACTACCTTGGACACCCCTCCGCCATGTCCCCATACAACATGGACATGGTCATGCCGGAGGCATCTATATACCTGGCTTTCTAAAATGGCTCTGGAGACATCTTTGAGATTTGTGTGTCTGAATGCCCATTTTCAGGTGTAAAAATCATTAATAGAGCTTTCTAAAATGACCACAATATTGGCGGTAGTAGGATAGGGACCAATTTAGCATTAGCGCTTGCAACATTTGGGGGGGGGGCAGAGCCCCACCCATGCCCACCCCAAACCATGCCTGTGCTTTCCCAGAGTTTTTTTCCATGCTTGGACTTGCTGACTTAAATGTTAAGGGTTCATAGGAGCATGGAGTTAAAAAGAAAATGTTGATTAGATGTTAAAAGATTCTGTGACTATGTTGTCATTTTGAAACCACGTTTATGAAGATGCATTGAGGGTGTTCCACATGGTTTTAAGAATTTGTGGCATTGTGCATCCTTGACAACAGAAGGAAAGGCAGTGAAACAGACAATTTGAATCATTATGTTCTATCAACTTTCTCATACAGTTATGGCATTAAAACAAGAACTTCCAATTTATGTATAGCAAAATATTAAGCATTTTGCTTTCCACAATGCTATATTGCGTACACCTCATAGGTTTCTATATATAACTGTGTACAAGGCAAAGTACAATAAATTCAATAAAAACAATCAAAAATAAATCTTACAAGTACATCTTATTTGTTTTAATTGCCTGTGTTTCAGCAGATGCAGTCTGCTCTTGTGCAGGTGGAATACACCCCCCCCCCCGCCACTCTTATCTGTGCAGTATCCCCCTGTCTTGTAGCTATCAAAAGCTGCTGTTAAATAATTGCTGTCATACAAGTGTTCCCATTCTCTCAGCAGCCAGATTCTGGGCAGTGATGGAGACTCCGTGTGGGAGATAGAATCAAGTCCAGGAAATTTTCCAGCAGATCTGGATGAATGTAAAGCATGCGAGAGCAGCCAGGAGACAGAGCAGCTAGCAGAGAGAGGCATCCTTCAGGTGCAACAGGCAGATCACTTGAACTTATTTTACACTGTTGTGAAGAGCTTAAAACATGCAACCGACTTTATCTGGAAATTTAAAATAAAACAGGGAAGTCCTACAATATTAGAAATAATAAGAGCTCTTTCAGAATATTAGCTTTGTGGTGTATGTGTATATATATATATATAGAGAGAGAGAGAGAGAGTGTGTGTGTGTGTGTGTATATATATATATATATATATATATATATATATATATATATATATATATATATATATATATATAAAGTCTCCATGAACAAGCAGGAAATAAGTCCTCACATATGGCTGACATCACCGACGGAGCATATACGAAATGCTCACCAGCTTCCATTGGAAGCTTTTGGGAGCTGCACCGCGCATGCGCACCTGCCTTCCCACCTACCACGACACCATCTTCTCAGTCTCCTTTTTTCTGCAAAGCCTACAGGACATGTCCTGCACTAGTGGAAAAGTTCTTCTCTGTTACCTCTTGTGGTATGTACATTTTTTGGAGTATTTTTTATCGCCTATCGTTGGTTAGTTGACTTACAGCTGATATTTTTTTCTTTTTCCTTTTCTTTTGCCTTTTTTTGCGCTTTTCCCTTGTTTGGTGCTTTTTCCCGCCATTACAGTCGAGACCTTCAACTCACCGAAGCAATCTTCCAGGACATATCCAAGGCCACAAATTGTGGCCGCACTATTTCGGTCACAGGCAGGCACAACTAGTGTCTGCCGTGCCTTGGGCTGGACTACCAGCCTTTGTCCTGCAATCTTTGCCTGCAGATGACAAAGAGGGGCCTGAAGGGCAGGGAAAAGCAGGAGTCCCTCTTTGGAATGTCAGATTCAGCATCCTTGGCTCCAGCGTCAACCCCTTCAGAACCGAGGGGCCCGGGACATTGAGTGATAGCTTGACGTCCAATCAGAAATTAGGAGGGACTCAATGCTCATCCTGTCAGTGTCGAAAGGCCCTGAGCACCTGGACAAGCCCTAGGTGCATCAGCACTGCAGCTGTTCTCAGCACAACAAAGACACATAGGGCTGAGAATGCCCTGCCAAGCTTCCCCGGTGGGACAAGTTGATTCCCAGATGGAAGGAATCAACCCCCATAGCACTGGAGGTCTGCTGGATGTCTCCCAATGAGCCTGTCATCGTGGAGTTCCCGTCGGAGCTATCAACACCGGTGGCTGAAGCTCCTATTCTGGCCCCATTCCCCCTCCGAGACAGTGGTACTGGAGGAACGCCACAGGGCCCTCGAGGTTCAGATGATGGTGGTTCTGGCCTTGCGCTGCGATGGCTTCGGTGGCATCACCACATTCCATCTAGCCCATTTTGGAGACCTACGAGCTGCCGGCAGAGGAGGGCACATCGGAGGGGATCAGAATCGACGCCAGTTCCCACGGTGATCCCCTTGGGTCTGATGTTCCAGGACATCTCCAAGCACATGCGGGGCATCATGAGCCCCACCGCCACTCACCCTCTCTGCATGACTAGAACAGGCAGCAGGAGGAAACACGGTGTTACTTTGATTTCCTCTGGGAGTCCAAGTCGGAGAACTGGGAAAACGAGGAGGGCTTGGCCATCTCGGACAGGTGGTTTCCTTACCTGCCTTCGAACCCATTTCCTCTATCGTTTCCACAAGTCGCCCCCAGAGGACATTGCCTTTTAGGCTTTTGTGTGGGATATGGCGAAGGCCATACTCTCCCACGAGGCTGAGGGTGAGTTGAGGGGGGAGGAGCTTGAGCTCTTACAGTCCCCTTCAGCACCAAGGAGGTAGTGATGGTGCCAGTGCACCATGTCTTGCAGAGACTATTGCTCTAGCTGTGAGAGTGTCCCCTCATGGTCCCTACTTTCAGCCGATGGCTGGACTCAGTGTACCATGTCCAGAAGGCACCGGGCTTTGAGAATCTTCAACTGCCGCATAACTCCGTAGTGGTTGAGTCCGCCCTCAAGTGCGTAAAGAGCACCAAGACTCACTCCTTGGTGCCCCCAGGGCAGGAGACCTAGACCTTCAGGAGGAGGTGCTTTCAGAACTCCATGCTGGTGGCTTGGATCCTGTCCTACTAGCTTTATATGGCCATGTTTCTGCAAGACGACATGCTTGACTTGGCAGAGTTTGCTGCCCATGCCCCTCCTGACTGCCTCAATTCCTTCTGTGCCCTGATAGGCCATATTAAGGATTGCTCCAAATATGCCCTGCGAGCCACATAATATGCCTTCGAGTCTGCCTGCAGAGTGGTGGCAGTGGGCATCCAGCGTCAAGGAGAAAGTAGGCAAGCTCGAGAAGGAGCACATGATGCTCTCCAGGCTCTTGAGGAAAACCACTGATCCTTCGCGTAAAATATACCAGAGTAAGAAGGCTTTCTCCCCTCAGCCATGCTGATACAATCTCGCGCCCAGCCAAAGACGCAGGCCCCTTGCCAGCAGCGGTGGGAGAAGCCTCAAAAAACCCCAACTGGTCTTGTAGCCCAAGCCAGGGGTGGGCTTTTAACAGGTTCTTCAGGAGCATAGACAATCGTCTCGTACCTGCCAGAGTTCCCCTCAAGTAGGGGGGCAACTCATCCAACTCGTGCATAAGTGGCTTCTCATCACCTCGGACATCTGGGTTCTGCAGCTCGCCCAGCAAGGCTACCAGCTGCGCTGTGCTCAGCTGCCGCCTCACTTTGCCCAGGGGGAGTATCCCATGGACCCCCTGCACTAAAGCATGTTGCAGGAGGAGGTCACCACTCTACTGACCGACCTTGCCATCGAGCCAGTTCCGTCGGCTCAGGTTGGCAAGGGGTTTTACTCCAGGTACTTCCTCCTCCCCAAAAAGACAGGGGAGTTTCGACCCATTCTAGACCTCTGCAACCTCAAGCGGTTTCTCATGTGTGAGCCGTTCAAGATGATCTCTCTGGGACCTTTGCTCCCACACCTTCTAAAAGATGACTGGGCTATGCTCCTTGGATCTCAAGGATGCATACAAACACATCCTGATCCATCCAAGTCACAGAAAATACCTCAGATTCATGCTGGGAAATCAGCACTACCAGTACCAGGTGCTCCCCTTTAGGCTGCATCAGCACCTCGAGTCTTCACTAAGTACCTCACAGTCGTAGCTGCCTACCTGCATACCATGGTAGTCTTTGTCTTCCTCTATTTAGATGACTTGCCGTCTGCTCACCTCACCATACAGGTCCTCAAGTGGTTGGGATTCATCATCATCTACCCCAAGTCCCATCTCCAGCCCACATAGCAGCTGGAATTCATCGGGGCCCTCCTTGATACCACTCAAGCCAGGGCATTTCTATTGCTAGATCGCATGCAGCAGCTGACGGAGGTGGTTGGCAGCGTGCAGCGTCGACACCACATCACAGCCAGGGGGATGCTGAAGGTGCTCCTCCACAGTGCTTGTCACCCTCTTGGCCCACCCCTTTATGTATTACGAAAAATACTGACTACTCCTCCAAAATACTCAAGGCTGTTAACTCAACCAGTAGTGTAATTTTCACAACACTTCATCATACTTCGTTTTTTTTGAACTGGGTCTCAGACTTATATCGGTACAACTTACGGGATTGACTCCCCGTGGTACCTCTCTTGCATCAACGACCACAGTTCATATGAATTTTCTTACAGTTCTTTGTAAAAGATCTTGTTAGCGTTTGTTTCTTGATATGCCCCTCTTACAGTAGCATTCAATGACCCGATAACTATCTTTTCTGGTATCAATCACAATAGGCCATAAACGAATGCAGTAAGTAGGAAAAAACGTATCTTATAAAAGATCTTGTTGTTAGCGTTTGTTTCTTGATATGTCCCGACGCCAACTTTCGGCACCGCATTTGCGTTTCACATAAGCTTCATCAGGGGTTTAAGAGAGTGCTGTAAAGAAACACAATTTCCATGTAATGCCCAAATACTCAAAAAAAGTGACTTAAAACATTGTCAGTGTACTTACAAATCACTTATTTTGTAGAGACAACTTCCATTGCAAATCTGTTCATGGCGTTATATGAGCAAAGATGGTTAACCCATTTTCCTTATGAAGCCAATGTGGTTGTTTGGAAGCGATACATTGACGACATTTTCATGATATGGAATGGCTCAGCTGATATGTTACTACAGTTTCTCACTTGGCTAAACGGTTTGGATCCAGCGATACAATTCACCTGCATATATGATCGATATAGTATTAGTTTTTTAGATGTCACCGTGGGAAAAGGATGTAACGGGTTGTCAACGTCATTATTTAGGAAAGCAACAGATAGGAATACGTTTCTCCACTAGAGTAGTGGACACCCGAAACAACTACGAGATAGTTTACCAATCTCACAGTTTTTCCGTTACAGACAGAACTGTTCCCATTCTACCGAATATAAAATACAAGCCCGCAGGTTGATTAAGGATTTTTAGTGTCGCGGATATCCTATTGATGTCACCACTGCATACAAAAGAGCGTTGTATAATAATTGGGCTCTGCTGTTAACCACCAGTAGAGTGAAGCAATTTGATGATAACACTGTTAATTTTATTACCAAATATTCTCCCTATAGCAAACAGATTTAAAAAATCCTTAAGAGTCATCTTAATGTTCTCAGCACGGTACCTGGGTTGGAAAATAAGAAAATTAGATGCGTCTGGACCAGACACCAGAATTTTAAGGAGAAACTCAGCCCCACCGTGCTTCGATCCTTATCTTCTAGTTCATTGAGTGAGGCTACAGGACAATATTCTTGCGGAGAATGTAATATCTGTATTATCTCGCTAGACATTTTTGAGTTTGAATATAATAGTGCCACATACCGATTGCGTCATCATACGTCTTACAATTCCAGTTTTGTTGTTTATGGCATTAAGTGCCCTTGTCAGTTGTTATATATTGGCAAGACAACTAGAACACTGAAGATACGTATGAATGAACACCGAAGTCGTCTCCGCTGTAGAGTGCAGGAAGCTCCAATAGTGACACATTGTTTGCAGCATCACCACACATTTGAAGATCTTAGATGTTTTTGTATAGATCGAGTTTTGACAGGACAGAATGGCAAAACCTGGGAACAATCATTGATCATCCGAGAGCAACGTTGAATATACCGTCTGGGGACGGTGTTCCCCAGAGGACTTAATAATGCTATCGAATGGGGGCCTTGTTTTTGAATTTTGCATTTTAAGTCGGGTTCGGTGATTGACAGCAGGGATTATTTAAAAGGCTAAGGTTGAATCACCCCGCATGCGCGGCGTTTTTTGGGGAAGCCAGTGAGCTCTGTGATATACACGCCAGATAAGCGCTAGTAGGAGTTGCCTCTACAATGATTTGTAAGTACACTGACAATGTTTTAAGTCAATTTTTTTGAGTATTTGGGCATTACATGGAAATTGTGTTTCTTTACAGCACTCTCTTAAACCCCTGATGAAGCTTATGTGAAACGCAAATGTGGTGCCGAAAGTTGGCGTCGGGACATATCAAGAAACAAACGCTAACAACAAGATCTTTTACAAAGAACTGTAAGAAAATTCATATGAACTGTGGTCGTTGATGCAAGAGAGGTACCACGGGGAGTCAATCCCGTAAGTTGTACCGATATAAGTCTGAGACCCAGTTCAAAAAAATGAAGTATGATGAAGTGTTGTGAAAATTACACTACTGGTTGAGTTAATAGCCTTGATATTTTGGAGGAGTAGTCAGTATTTTTCGTAATAGTTGAATCCTCTGTGAATTAGACCTATAACTTTTGTGTTGGACCACCCCTTTATGTGGCAGATGCAGTGAACCTTCTGCACACCATGGAAACAGGCCACAGGTCGCCTCTAGGACAGGGTAGTGGTCACCACTCCGCTGGTGCAGTCCTTCAGCTGGTGGTTGGAGCCACCAAACCTACTTCAGAGCCTTCCATTCCAGACAGAGTCCCCCTGCCAGATGCTGACAACCGACACATCCAAGCTTGGGTGAGGGCCCGTCTGGACAGCCAGATAAACTTCTTTGAGTTTGGGCCATAGCAAATGCCCTCCAGGCCTTCCAAGCATACCTGGCGAATCAGGTCATCCTGATCCAGACAGACAACAAGGTGACAGTTTTCTATAACAACGAACAGGGAAGTACGGGTTCGTACCACCTCTTCTGGGAAGTGCTCCGGCTATGGAAGTTTGCGCTGGATCACAGGATGGAATTCCTGGTAAATTATCTGCACAGCGAGTTCAGCATCCTGGTGGAACAGCTGAGCAGAGTCCTCCAGCCACACGAGTGGACCCTCCACAGAGGAGTGGTAGAGTGAATCTTCTGGGAGTGGGGCACCCCCATGATCAATCTCTTTGTCACGTCACAGAACACCCAAGTGGGCTGATTTTGCTCCAGGAGGTCAGCCAGTGACTGGGTGGCCTTGAATGTCTTTCTCCTCCACTGGGGGGTGGTGGGTCTGCTTTACGCCTTTCCTCCAATCCACTCATGGCAAAAACTCTGAAACTGAAGGCCGAAAAGGGCACCATGATCCTCACCGCACCATACTGGCTCTAGCAGCCGTGGTTCCCCCTACTGCTGCAGCTCGCTCAGAGGGAGCTTCTCTGTCTGGGCTATGCCCTGGATCTCATCTCCCAAGTTGGGGGGACCCTGTTGCCACCCCATTGTCTGCTCCATGGCCCTCATGGCCTGAATGCTGACTATATAATCTTATCGGAGCTTAATCTTACCTGATGGCATCACGGATGTTCTTCTAGTGTCGTGTAAGGACTTAATGCGCCGGGCTTATACGTTCAAGTGGTGGAGGTTCACCACTTGGTGTGCATGTAGGGCACTGGATCCCTTCTCCTACACAGTGGATCATTGCTGGAGTACCTTCTGTACCCTTCAAACCCAGGCCTGAAGTCCAACTCTGTTCAGGTCCACCTCAGCGTAATCGGCGCCTTCCATCGTGGCTCGGGGGCCAGGCCATCTCGGTTCACCTACTGGTGGCTTGATTCATGCGTGGTTTGCTTCTCTCAAAGCTTCCCTTCAAGCCCCCTATGGTGGCTTGGGATCTTAATGTGGTCCTTGCATAGCTCATGCAAGCTTCTTTTGATCCGCTGGACTCTTGCCCTCTTAAGTACTTGAAAGTTCTGTTCCTAGTGATGGTCACATCGGCCCGCTGTATCAGTGAGCTCCAGGCTCTGGTGGCCCATCTGCCTTACACAAGGTTCTACCATAATCGGGTGGTCTTGAGGACGCATCTGCGATTTCTGCCGAAGATAGACTCTGAGTTACACTTCAACCAGTTGATTGTCCTGCCGACTTTCTTCCCGAGGCTGCATGCCATCTGGGGGGAAACAGGGTTGAACATGCTGGACTGTAAGAGTGCCTTGGTCTTTTACATAGACTGCACCAAGGTCTACCAGCAGTCCACAACTGTTCGTCTCGTTTGACCCTAGTAAGTTGGGGTCTGCTGTCTCTAAGCACATGCTGTCCCTGTGGTTGGCAGATTGCATCGCCTTGGTGTATTCACAACCGGACTGAGCCTCAAAGGTCATGTTACGGCTCATAACTTTCGAGCCATGGCTGCTTCTATTGCTAACCTGTGCTGTGTTTCCATGGAAGAAATCTGCAAGGCTGCCACGTGGTCTTCAGTCCACATGTCCACAGCCCACTGTTGTCTGGATGGGGATTCCTGATGAGACAGTAACTTCAGCTAGGCAGTGCTCCCACACCTCTTTGGATATTATGTCCAACTCCTGCCCACCGGCCTTTATGTCCGTTCAGGCTGCCCACAAATGTTGACTAGCCTTGGTGCTGCTGTACGCTGAGGATGCTGAATCGGTGTAGTCCCTAGAGGGACTATCTTCCTTTTCTTCCTGTTTCTCCAGTTTTGTCATCCCTGTTGAGCTTGCATCTCCTCTATTTTCGGTAGCCTATAGCTTGGTAGTCCCATAGGTGAGCACTTATTTCCTGCTTGTTCCACGGAGAAAGTGTAGTTACTCATCTGTAGCAGGTGTTCTCTGTGAACAGCAGAAATAAGGCCTCACAACCCTCCCACCTCCTTGAGGAATTGTTTTTCTTGACTACTGTTTTGAAATTTGACTAGAGAAAATGGCGCCGCAGCAGGCAGGAAGGCATGCATGGTGCAGCACCCAAAAGCTTCCATTGGAAGTTGGGGAGCATTCTGTGTAGGCTCTGTCGGTGAGGTCACCCATAGATGAGGACTTATTTCTGCTATTCACAGAGAACATCCCCTACAGGTGAGTAACCACGCTATATATACATATATATATATATATATATATATATATATATATATATATTACTGTAGCATTGGGTGTACCAAAGGTGGGATGCCGGCTGGGAGGGGCTGCACCCACAGCTGGGTCCACGGGACAGCGCAGCAAATTAACTTACCTTAAAAGTTGACTTGCTGTGCTCTCTTCGCTCCGTGGGCCCGCCACTCTCTTTTCCCAGCTGAAGTCTCGCAATTCGCAAGACTTCGGCCGGAAGAGGAGACTGTCGGGCTCACCGAGCAGAGACAGCATGGCAAGCCAACTTTAAGATAAGTTCTTTTGCCACACTGTCTCTGTGGGCGGGGGTGGGGGGCAAGGACAACACTGCGCTGTAGTCTGTGGGTCCTTGGGTTCTTTCCTGCCAGCCTCATTTCCTACACAAAATTCAGCAAGTCACATTCTGGGGTCTTATTCTGCTCTATATGGTTTGATTCCAAGATCCTGTTCTCCTCCAGTTCTGGGCAGTCAGCCCTTGGATTCTCAGTTTGCTCCACAAGGTTTGGGTGGTGCAGCTCTGGGGCCTCTGTGCATGCAACCCAAACCCATGCTGTGGCTCTGAGGCAGTAGTAGCCTGTTTCCATATGTTAAGAGTTTGTGTGCCTTTCTGCTAGTCCCTATCTATGAGGTCATCTGTTGCAGACGGACAAAAAGCAAGTATGTTTTTGATCATGACTAAAAATTTTAGTCATGAGAGTTACAGGTGAGCAGAATCAGGATAAATCTTACACTGAGCTCATTAGGGAATTTCCCAGCTATTATTCTGAAACTTAAAACTAAACACACAAGTTTGTGTCACATTCAGAACATGACCCTGAACCTTACAAGTTCCCTGTGTACAGTGTGACTAGATTTTGGAACATGGTGCATGTTAAATGGAAGGGAGATGGGCAAGTATGTGATATTTTGATACCTCTAATTCTAACTTGTTTCTTTAGATCTGGCTACCCTTAGTTGTCCTAACCTTCACATTCTCTTCCCACTAATGTAAATAGCTAGTTGTATAACCCTCTAAATTAACCTGATCACTGCAGTGTTATATAAATTCATATTAATTGTAATGCATTCAACATAATTGAATGTAAATAGCTAGTTGGCTGTTTAACTTCTTAAGTTAACCTGTTCTCTGTAACATTCTACAAATTCACGTTCGCTGTAAACCGCTTTGACTTCCAGACTTCCAGATAAAGAGGTATAAATAAATAAATCTCTGAATGGGCTGCAGGATTTTAGGCAGGAAACCTGAGAATTAGCAAACTTAATTATCAAGTGGGGAGTGAGCACTGCCATTTAAGGAATCCTATGGTTGCTGAGCTCAGCTTTCCATCCTTCCTGGAGCTGTACAGCAGGGGCCAGTTAATTAAATAGTGTGAATTTCTTTGGCCGGCATTTCATTTTAGGGAGAAATTCCAAGTGAAAGTAGAACCTAATTTGTTAAAACTCTGCAGTACTAAGGTGGCATAACAGGTAAGGATTATTTTGCCATGAAAAAAATAATTTCAGAATGTTTTGTGTGTTGTTTTTTTTTTCCTTTATAAGGTAAAACGAAAATGTGCTCGTAAAGGAAGGAAATGAAGGCCAAAAATTATCCGCAAAAAAAACAAAACAAAAAAACTAACAAAAGGCATGTTCCAAGCTTCTTCAGAAATTAGGATTCAGATATCCTGTGTACAGAAATCAAACCTACTTCCAAACAGCTACTTCAGCCTGGAAAACCGAAGGAAAAACCACCCAGCAGCCTCGGCATAAACTCCACAAGCAGAAGCAGAAAGCACCCGTGCATTACAACACTTTCTCAGAGATGAGAGAGAATTGATTTTTGTTTAATAATAGAAGGTCAATTAAGCAAATTGCTTAACATATGGCTCCACGTCATATATTTACGAAGGGTTCCCCCCCCCCCCCCCCCCCCCCCCCGTTTGTCATACCACCCATCAACTTTCACAGTGAATTATTTGTTAGGTAAAGTCAGAGCAGGAGGAGACCCATAAACCACCCGCATTTTTAGAATTTATAAGGGCAGAGCCCAGACTGTGTACCCATATGAGGAAATATTCCACAGAACACTATAATATGAATTTGTAAAGAAGCTGGGAGGATACTGATGAACCCCTCTCTCTGCTCCTGCCCTTAAAAGACTTCTGTATAATTTTTCACCTGCCCTAACTTTTCAGCAAGAAGAAGGGGCAAAAAAAAAAAGATGTACAGTTTTTTGGTCCCTGCTACGAAAAGTCAAGTGGTGGCAATTTTTTATAAATGTTGCTTTCTGATTTTTTATCAGAGTGGGAAAATAATCAATTGTTAATTTACAAGTATACATTTCAATTTTTTTAAAAATTTCCCCCTTTTATTTTAGTTTTAATATAATTTGCAATAAATGTACATATTGATGTTTTGTTTTATAGAACACCTATCAATTTTGTTTTAACACCCAGAGGGTTATGTTGAACTACGAAAGGAGTAAAGCAGTCCTGCATTTGGTTTTATAATATCCATCTTCAGATTTTTATTAATGACGTGTGTGTAAAAATAAAGTCAGTTTTTAAAAAATTGAACTTTGGCAGCTTTGTAAGGAAAGTTGGATCTGTGTGCCCCTCAGTTTTATGCATTGTACTAATTGCAGTTAGGTCTGGTTTTAGCATTTTTGTCTCCTTATAAGTTCATTTTTACTGTTTATTTGAAAGAGCATCATTTTCCTGGCATTGTTTGGCATAGATACCAGTGCACACTTTTTCTGTGCACATGATCATATTTAATTTTTTTTTTTTTGTTGTTGCATAAAATAAAACGCTTTTAGATGTTATGTGGATATCATTTCTGTCACTTACTTCTTTTCCCCCTGTCTGTTGTCACATTTGAAAAAGAATTAATGGTTGTATTAGAGTTCATTAGATATAATCAGTAGAAGTGGGCAAGAAAGTGACATTTTATCACTGTTAAATAATTTTGCTTCTAATTCACAGTATTTCCTGTCAGGTACAGGGTGACTAGATTACAATTTCACTTCATTATTTGTCTGGTGTAGATGGTACTGCCAAAGGGCTGTGCCCTGGCTTGATGTGTCTCAGCCTTATGGTGTTAGATGGAATAGTCATGCCCATACCACTGTAGTGGGGGGGAGGCTGTCCCAGGAACCTCTGATACATTAGCATGTGCATCCAAGAGGGGTGCACATAAGCAGCACCTTGAGCAGCGTAACTTGTGCAAGCACTTTGTAGCTCCCTCATTGACATTGCAGATCTAAGGAATGCTTGCCCTATAATACTTCCCTAGCAACAGTAAAGCACAGTTACTTACCTGTAACAGGTGATCTCTGGGAACAGCAGGAATAAGTCTTCACATATGGGTACGTCGGTACCGACGGAGCCTGCGCGGGAACGCTCCCCAGCATCCAATCAGAAAGCTATTGGGAGCATCCCACAGCGCGCCTGTGTGCTGCCTTCCCGCCTTTCCAACTGTCTCTCCTCAGTTGAGATTTATAGCTGAGACAAAGAGGGAGAGAGACAACTCCTAGGGGAGGTGGGTGGGTTGTGAAGACTTATTCCTGCTGTTCCCAGAGATCACCTGTTACAGGTAAGTAACTGTGCTATCTCCAGGAACAAGCAGGAATGAGTCTTCACATATGGGGACTCCCTAGCTTTAGATGCCAGGGAGAGAGCCCATAAGTTGTGTTTCTCCAGGACCAAGCAGGAAGTCAGTCCTCACATATATGGGTGACGTCGGCGCCGACGGAGCCCTCACGGAGCAATTTTCCCCAGCTTTCAAAGAAAGCCTTTGGGAATTGCAGCGCGCATACGCGGTCTCCTTCCCGCCCAAGGGTGCCATCTTAGCCAGTCTTCTTTTTTCCGCGGAGCCCTACAGACGTACCCGTCGTGTCCCCGCTGAACAAGTTGATTTTCGTGATTTATTTCTCTTTTTTCCTTCGGTTCGATGCCGGTCTTTTTCCTGCCCGGACTCGCGACGCCGTTGCGAGTCCTTCTCTTATTTTTCGGTTTTTCTGATTTTGGTCAGTTTCGTTTTCGGTTTTTTCGCTGGCAGCCCGGTCCTTTGACCTTGCAGGGGCCCTTTTTCCCCCGATGGCTGCCAGTGGTTTCAAGCGGTGTGTTCAGTGTGACAGAAATATGTCACTCACTGACACACACGATAATTGCCTCCGCTGCCTGGGCCCGGATCACGAAGAACTGATCTGTGGGGCCTGTGGCAAAATGTCCTCCAAAGCGTTAAGGAGTCGGCGGCACCAGCGGGAAAGAATCTTCGCTGACCCCGGCCGTACCCGGACCTCGTCGGAGGCCTCGGCATCCAGAGGTTCCAGCTCTGACCACCGCCGAAGCTCCTCCGACAGGGGTTCTCCCTCCGGGGACCATCGACGGAAGGTAAAACCCGCGAGGGCGGCGTCGGTGGACGCTCCTGGCTCCGCGAGGGCCAGGTCGCATAGCCCCGATAGCCGTCCCGGGTCTTTGGAGAACCTCCCGAAGCGACCTCGCCTGGAGTCGGAGTTGCCTGCTCGGGTAAGTCCTGTAGTCCTTCTGGACTCGCCTCCGAGATGTCCGACGTCGGGCCCGACGCCGTCGGGGCCCGAGTCGGGGGCTGCTGGGTCACCTGAGGTCGGACTCAGGTTGACGGCCTTGGAGAGCAGACTGTCTGTCTTCATGGACCAGCAGCGGGCACTGCTCGCTAGCCTCGCTGGCGCCACTGCCCCGACCGCCGGGACGTCGACGTCTAAGTCGACCCCGGAGACCGAGCCGATCCTCGAGTCCATGCGAACTCGAGTCGATCCTCGGTCGAGGTCACCCTCGGCCTCCCGTTCGGGACCGAGGT
The DNA here is from genome assembly GCA_033557465.1 of Ichthyophis bannanicus. Classification (NCBI taxonomy): domain Eukaryota; kingdom Metazoa; phylum Chordata; class Amphibia; order Gymnophiona; family Ichthyophiidae; genus Ichthyophis; species Ichthyophis bannanicus. Next base: position 1,499,989,436 of record CM066032.1, on the reverse strand, counting down.
CGTCGACGCCGACTCCCTCGGTGTCGGGGCGGCCGATGCCTCCGCCTGCCCGAGCCGACCCCACCGATTCCTCCTCGGAGTCGGCCTGGGAGTCTGAAGAGGAAGAGTCACCTGATTCGTTTCGGACTCGGTGTGTCCCCTCGGACTCGCCTGAGTCCGAACCTCGGAAGCAGTCCCCTCCGGAGGATGCCCGGTTCTCGGACTTCGTCAGGGATATGGCCAAGGCTTTGGCCTTCCCTGCGGATCCCGAGGAGGAGCCTCGAGCCGAAGAGCTCGACGCCCTTCAGTACGACTCTCCCGCCAGGGAGCACTTTACTGTACCGGTTCCTCCCATGCTGGAACGACTACTCTTCCGCATGTGGGAGAGTCCGGCCTCGTCGCCGGTATTGAGCAAGCGGGTCGATTCCATCTATCGAGTCCGCAAGAGTCCTGGCTTCCAAAAAGCACAGCTGCCACACCATTCCATGGTAGTGGAATCGGCCATGCATAGGCTTAAGAGCCAAAAGATGCACTCCTCGGTGCCTCCTGGCAGGGAGGCCCGTAACCTGGATGGCCTTGGTAAGAAGTGTTTCCAGGGCTCTATGCTTGCTTGTCGTGTCCAGACCTACCAGCTATACATGGGCATGTATCTCCGAGACCTGGCTAAAGAGATAGCCGGATTCTCCGCTGGACTGTCCGAGGAACCTTTGCGGAGGTTCCTGGCCTTGACAACTGGTATTCGGGAATGCTCCAAATTCATGTCCCGAGCAGCCTATGATGGCTTTGAAGCATCGGCTCGAGTGGCCGCAGCTGGCATCGGTGCCCGCCGACAGGCTTGGCTTCAGTCGTCTGACCTTGAACCCTGGGTGCAGGACAAGTTGGTCGATGTCCCCTGCCGAGGTGAGAACCTCTTTGGGCAAGCCCATGGCTGAAAAGGCTGCACAAATCGAGACGGAGACTCTCACCAGGACTAGGCTTTCTAGGAAGACCTCCGCCCCTTCCCAGAAAAAGAAGGGCTCGGGAAAGAAGTCCTTTTACCCGAGAAAGGCGGCTGCCTATAAACACTACCCTCAATATCAGGCCTCCGCAGCTCCCCAACAGGGCCAGCAGGCCAAGGGACAGGGTAACGGGTCCCATAGGCAGCAAGCCCCCAAGCCTGCACCACCAGCCCCTGCTCAGCAGGGTGGGGGTTTTTGACTTCCTCAGCATAGCCTCTCCCCCTCAGCTGGCTCCTCCCAGTACCGGAGGCCGGCTGGTTCACTTCGCCCACAGGTGGTCCAACATCACTTCAGATGCCTGGGTGCTTCAAGTCGTAAGAGAAGGATATCTTCTCCACTTCCATCAGGTCCCTCCCTCTTATTTCCCAGGAGAACCTCCACGACTCCCTCTGCACAGGGACTTACTCCTTCAGGAGTTAGCAAGTCTTCTTCAGGAACAGGCTGTGGAACCGGTGCCCCACCACCTGAGATGTCAAGGCTTTTATTCCAGGTATTTCCTAATACCAAAAAGGACAGGAGGCCTCAGACCCATCCTGGACTTGCGCAACCTCAACAAGTTCCTCGTGCGGGAAAAGTTCAAGATGCTTACCCTTGGAATCCTTCTGCCCTACCTCCAGCAGGGAGATTGGCTATGCTCCTTGGATCTAAAGGATGCCTACACGCACATCCTCATCCACCCAAGCCACCGCCAATACCTAAGGTTTGTGGTGGCAGGAAATCATTACCAGTACAGAGTACTGCCCTTTGGCCTATCCTCCGCACCGCGAGTCTTCACAAAATGTCTCACGGTGGTGGCGGCCTATCTCCGGCTTCACGGCCTCTATGTCTTTCCGTACCTCGACGACTGGCTCAACAGAGCATCGTCCTCTCCGGCAGTCACCAATGCCACACACCGCACGGTGACTCTTCTGCAGTACTTGGGCTTTGTCATAAACTTCGCAAAGTCCACTTTGCTCCCCTCACAGGATCTCGAGTTCATCGGCGCAAGACTGCACACTCCTCAGGCACGAGCTTTCCTGCCTCTCGACAGGGCTCAACGGCTCATGGACCTAGCCGGCCGTTTTCGCAGCCAGTCCCTGGTCTCCGCCAGGCGCTTCCTGAGACTACTCGGCCATATGACTTCCACCGTCCACGTGACCCCCAATGCCCGCCTGAATATGCGGCCTGCTCAATGGTGCCTGCGCAAGCAGTGGCAACAAGCCACCGGCGGACTAGCCGACTTAGTGCGCATCTCCGGGCCGCTGGCTTCTTCTCTACAGTGGTGGCTTCATCGGCCGAACCTGGTGCTCGGAATGCCTTTTCAGTCGCCACAGCCGGCTCAAGTGCTGACGACCGATGCTTCCCTCCTGGGTTGGGGAGCACATTGCCAAGGGGCATGTACTCAAGGTCTCTGGACCGCGTGGGAGTCTGCTCAGCAGATCAACTTCCTGGAGCTCAGAGCAATCCATCTGGCGCTCAAGGCTTTCTCCCACCTGACTTCTCACCAGTCCGTCCTTGTCCAGACGGACAATCAAGTTGCCATGTTCTACGTGAACAAACAGGGGGGCACGGGCTCCTTCCTTCTCTGCCGAGAAGCTCAGAGGCTCTGCTCTTGGGCCGTCAGTCACGGCATTCTTCTCAAGGCAGTTTATCTCCCAGGCCAAGAAAATTGCCTGGCGGACAAACTCAGCAGGATACTCCAGCCGCACGAGTGGCGTCTGGATCCCTTGGTTGTTCAGAAACTTTTTCTGAAGTGGGGCCTCCCCACGATGGATCTCTTTGCCAGTCCTCTCAACCGGCAACTTCCTCGCTTCTGCTCTCGTCAGCCACATCCCCTTCGAGTAGCGGCAGATGCTTTTCTACTCTCATGGTCGGAGAGCCTTCTCTATGCTTTTCCTCCCATCCCGCTAGTCTCTCGAACTCTTTTCAAGGTTCTTCGAGACAAAGCTTCCATGATCCTGGTGGCTCCTCGCTGGCCCAGACAGCCGTGGTTTCCACTCCTGTTGCAATTAGCGGTAGAGGATCCGTTCCCTCTGGGGTTCCAACCGGATCTCCTAACACAGGATCAGGGGTCCCTGCTACACCCCAACCTCAGATCTCTCAATCTAATGGCCTGGCTGCTGAAAGGGTAGTCCTTGCTCCCGTTCTCCTGCCGGCAGAGGTGGAAGAGGTCGTCCTAGCTTCTCGGCGACCTTCTACCCGCAAATGCTACGCCCTTAAATGGCGTCGCTTTTCCGTTTGGTGTGCCCAGCAGTCTCAGGATCCCTTCTCCTGCTCGGTGTCGGTGATCTTGCAGTACTTGCTCTACCTCTCTAATCTGGGACTTAAGTCCAACTCCGTCAAAGTTCACCTCAGTGCTCTTTCAGCACATCATGTGCCGGTGGACGGCAGACCTCTTTCCAGCGACCCTCTCGTAGCGAGGTTTCTCCGAGGTCTCCTTCTACTTAAACCACCTCTGCGCCCACCAGCACCTGACTGGGATCTGAATGTGGTGTTACAGTGGATCACCTGTCCGCCTTTTGAACCTATGGCTACCTGTTCTCTCCGTTTTCTTTCTTGGAAAACCTTATTCCTGATAGCCCTCACTTCCGCCAGACGCGTAAGTGAATTGCAGGCCCTCGTGTCTGATCCCCCTTACACTCGGTTCTACAAAAATAGGGTAGTCCTACGGACTCACCCTAAATTTCTTCCAAAGGTGGTCTCCCCTTTTCATATCAATCAGGAGGTGGTACTTCCGACCTTCTTTCCCAGGCCACACTCCTGCCGAGCTGAAATGGTCCTGCATACCCTGGACTGTAGAAGGGCGTTGAACTTCTACCTTGACCGTACGCGGGAGCACCGCAAAGCTGCTCAGCTCTTTGTGTCTTTTGACCCCAATAAATTGGGGCTCCCTGTCTCCAAGCGTACTCTGTCCATCTGGGTTGCTGACTGTATCGCTTGGGCTTATGGGGCAGCCGGACTCTCGTTAGAAAGTCGAGTCACGGCTCATTGTGTTCGGGCGAAGGCTACGTCAGTGGCTTACCTCCGCTCTGTTCCGCTGGCAGACATCTGCCGGGCTGCTACTTGGTCTTCGAGCCAGACTTTTGCGGTCCATTACTGCCTCGAGAGGGAGTCCCGCAGGGACAGTGCTTTCGGACAGGCAGTCCTCCGAAATCTCTTCGAGGTTTGAGCAACTCCTACCCTCCATCCCGGATGGGGGCTACCGGTGGGTAATAATTCAGTGAAGATTCCTTCCTTCTGTGCTGCTGAGCTAGAGGGAGCTCATTTTTGTGCTTAGGGTCTCCGGTAGCCTTAAGCTTGGGAGTCCCATATGTGAGGACTGATTCCTGCTGCTCCTGGAGAACACCTGTTACAGGTGAGTAACTGCGCTGTCCCTGGAACAGGGCTGCACTTCCCCACCTGGATCTCTGGCATCCCATGAGGGATGGTGGGTAGGAGTTGATTAAGTATGGAACAGGTGTTTAAGAACAGCCTGACCAAACAAGGCATCCTGGCGGGAGTCCTTGTCCAAGCAGTAATGGGCTGTGAAGGAATGAACCGAGGCCCAAGTGGCTGCTCGACAGATATCATCAATAGATACAGAGTTCAGATGAGCCATTGAGGTTGCCATGGCTCTCACATTGTGAGCTGTGACATGGCCCTCCAGAGAAAGGTTCTTGCTCTGATAAGCGAAAGAAATACACTGGGCAATCCAATTAGAAAGTGTTCTCTTGGAGACTGGTTGTCCCAAATGAGAAGGATCAAAGGCAACAAAGAGTTGGGAAGACTTTCTGTGTTGCTGAGTCCTCTGTAAGTAAAAAGCCAGAGCTCTCTTACAGTCCAGGGTATGAAGATTCCTCTCTGCACTTGATGCATGAGGTCCTGGAAAAAAGACAGGTAGGTAGACCTGGTTGATGTGAAAAGGCGAGACCACTTTAGGCATAAAGTGTGGATTAGTCCTAAGGACCACCTTGTCATGATGGAACCTTGTATAAAGTGGATTAGCTACTAGTGCTTGCAATTCACTGATGCGGCGTGCAGATGTGATAGCAATGAGAAAGATAACTTTCCAAGAAAGGTATTTCAAGGAGGTGGTAGCTAAAAGTTCGAAAGGTGGCTTCATAAGCTGACCAAGAACCAAATTTAAGTACCATGCCACCGGGGGTTGTCTAATGGGAGGCTTTGTTAAAAGGAGGCCTCTCATGAATCTTGCTACAAGAGGATGAGAGGAAATAGGTTGTCCATTTAGAAGCTTAAGGGAAGCTGCAATAGCACTCAAATGGACTCTTACTGAATTTGTCTTAAGGCCTGCATTAGACAGATGAAGGAGATACTCCAGCAACGATTCCAGAGGTATGGCACGGGGGTTAAGACCCTTCTCAGAACACCAGATGGTAAACCTCCTCCACTTGAAAGCGTACGAACGTCTAGTGGAAGGTTTTCTGGAAGCATAAAGAACATCTTTCACTTGCTGAGAAAGATGAAGATCCTGGAGATCTAGGCCTTCAGCAACCAAGCCCTGAGATGCAGAGACTGGGGATTGGGATGCCATAACTTTCCGTCCTCCTGAGAGAGGAGGTCTGGAGCAGACCCTAACTTTAGGGAGGGAGCTTGAGAGAAATGTAGAAGCAGAGGGTACCACACTTGCCGTGGCCAATGTGGAGCTATGAGAATCATGTGGCCTCTGTCTCTCTGAAGCTTGAACAGGGTTTTGGGAATCAGGGGAATGGGTGGAAAGGCATACAGGAAGTCTTGACCCCAGTGAAAGAGGAAAGCATCCCTTGCCTGAGCCCCCTGAGCCGGAGTTCTGGAACAGAACCGGGGAAGTTTGGCATTCCACGGACTTGCAAAGAGGTCTGTGTCCGGGGTTCCCCAAATTCGAAAAATCTTGAATACTTGGTCCATATGTAGGGACCACTCGTGTGGAAGCAGAACTCGACTGAGTCTGTCTGCCCAAGAGTTTTGAACCCCTGGAAAATAAACTGCCAGAAGATGAATGTGATGCTCTCTGGCGAGGGCCCACAGTCGCAAAGCTTTGTTGCAAAGCGACAGAGAGCCAGTTCCTCCCTGCTTGTTTACATAGAACATGGCTACCTGATTGTCCGTGTGGATAAGGACTGTCTTGTGGCTGAGAAGGGTGTGGAAAACTCGCAGAGCAAGGAAGATTGCTCTGAGTTCCAAGAGATTGATATGTAGACCAGTCTCTTGTGGGGCCCAGATGCCCTGGGTGGAGAGGTCTTGAAGATGAGCTCCCCACCCCATTGGAGAAGCATCTGTTGTAAGAGTTGCCTGGGGCAGAGGCTGTTGAAAAGGGGACCCAAGCAACAGGTTTTGAGGGGACTTCCACCACTGGAGGAACAAAATGAGGCGACTTCTGTTTGCTATTTTGTCTGACAGGCAGCCTGATGCCTGGGTCCATTGGGTTGATAAGGTCCACTGAGCTGCCCTCATGTGAAGGCGAGCATATGGTACCACGTGTACAGTGGATGCCATGTGGCCTAGCAACTGTAACATCTCTTGAGCAGTTAGCAGGGGCTTTAACTCTGCTTGAGAAGCTAACTGCACCAAGCAAAGGCAACGGGCCTGGGGAAGATAGGCCCTTGCCCTTGTGGTATCCAGCAACGCCCCTATAAACTCCAGGGACTGAGTAGGGATCAGATTGGATTTTGGGATGTTTATTACCAGCCCTAAATACTGAAGGATACGCATTGTGCAGGTTAGAGAAGCCTTGGCCTCTGAGTGGGAGATCGAATGAGCCAGTCGTCCAGGTAAGGGAAGACGAATATTCTCAGGGTGCGCAGAAAAGCAGCTACTACTGTCATGCATTTCGTGAACACCCTTGGTGCAGAGGCCAGACCAAAAGGGAGCACTCTGTATTGATAGTGCTTCTCCTGAAAAAGGAACCTTCTGTGAGTTGGATGGATGAGAACATGTGTGTACGCATCCTTGAGATCTAGAGAACAAAGCCAATCCTGACTCTGAAGGTATGGCAGCAGAGTTCCTAGAGAAACCATCTTGAATTTTTCCTTGACTAAGAATCTGTTCAATTCTCTGAGATCTAAGATGGGTCTGAAGCCCCCTGTTTTCTTTGGAATAAGAAAATGGGGGGAGTAGAACCCTGTGCCCTGTTGTTGAAGAGGCACTTCCTCTATTGCCCCTGGGCAAGAAGAGTGGTAACCTCCTGTTCCAACAGGTTGAGGAGGGAGGTTGGAGAATTGAACTGGTGCACTCTGGTGAGAGGGGGCCAACTTGAGAAATGAAGTTTGTACCCCTCTCTTATGATGGAGAGTGTCCAATGCTCTGCTGTAATTTGCTCCCAACTGGGAGCAAAGTGACATAACCTTCCTGGAATGGTGGAGGGCTCTGGTCCTTCTAGAGCCAGGAAGGCTAGGTTCTCTAGCAGAAAGTCAAAGGCCCTGAGGGGGCTGAGGCTGCTGGGCTGGAGCAGGCCTTGCAGCCTTTGCTTTACTCTGTTTGGAGGATTGCTGACGTTTGGAAGCTGCAGAAGATGCCCGCTGCCCATAAGCAGGATCCAATCTTCCCTTTTTAGAAAAAGGTGTTTTCTTGAACAACCTTTTCTTAGCAGGAACAGCTGTGGATTTGGATAATCTATCCAAAGCAGAATTTTCAGCATCCATCTGATTGGCCTTTGCTTGCCAATCCTTACCAAACAGGTTCTCACCTGTACAAGGGATATTACCCAATTCATCTTGAACCCATGTCTCCAGATCGAATGCTTGAAGCCAAGCAATCCTACGTGCACCTATGGCAATAGATGAGGCTCTGCTCACACATTCAAAGGAGTCGAAAGCTGCACGGTTGGAGAATTTGGAGATATCCTGGGCATGTTTGAGCCCAGTGAGAAATTCTTGCCTTTTATCATTAGATATAAAAGGACTTAAAGTCTGCAAATGGTCAGTGACTTCTTTTAAGAACATGCCCATGTAGAGACTATAAGAATTAATTCTCGCAGCAAGCATGGAAGCTTGGAAGACTCTTCTTCCAAAAGTATCCAGGGTTCTACATTCACGTCCTGGAGGATTAGAGGCATGTCTTTTAGCACTCTTAATCTTTCTCATTGCAGACTCAACCACAATAGAGTGGTGAGAAAGTTGAGTTTTATGGAAACCAGTACAAGGAGGGACACGATACATGGTGTCCAACCTGCGAGAATGAGGAGAAGGTGGTTAGAGGTGCTTCCCACATCCTTAACATGAGATCATACAGAATCTCATGAATAGGTAAGGTAGCTGCCTCCTTAGGAGTTTTAGGATATTGCAAAATATCTAACTCCTTGGCTCTAGGTTCTGACTCTGGGGCCACTGTAATAGAGAGGCCCTGAGCCACCTCTCTGATAAAGTCTTGAAAAGACAAGTCCTCTGGAGGAGACATCCTTTGTTTAGGAGAGGAGGACTCCTGTGGAAGAAGCATCACTGCATCAACAGAATCCTCAGAGTCGTCAGAGGAATCGAAGTATCATCTGTCTGGATGCTCTTGCAACGCCCGATACCCGTATTGACCAGGATCGGTATTGGGAATCACTGGTACCGGGGTATCGGTACCAGAGGGCTTCAGAGGACAAAGTACCGGCATAGTGGACACCGATGCCACCGGTACCGGGATCGGTACCGATGGCGATGCTAGTGCCGGTACCGGCGGAGTAGTCTCTTGCGGTACCACGGGCGTCGATGCCACAAGGAAAGCCACCAGACTGCGTTCCATGGACAGAATTCTCTGATCCATCGACGCCGCCAATGCCTGGAAGTCGGTACCGGTGGAAGCCACTGGTACCCCAGAGCATGGCACCAAGAGATCTGTCGAGGCCACGCCATCGAGATCATCTTGGAACCCCGATGATGATGCTTTAGAGGCCGAAGCCTCCCGCCAGGGTAATTTTGCCGATGCAGAATCCTCGGGGGCAAGGCCAGAGGCATCTCGATGCTTAGAAGGAGATCTACCCTTCGAGGACCGGCTGGATTTATGTTTAGTTACCTGAGATCCATGTAAGGAAGAAGAAGCCCTGGAAGACGTTGATGCCACCGAAGCCACATCAGAGGGAAACAGGGTACTGAGCTCGGCAGCTCGGTTCTGACGACCCCTCTTAGACATCATGGAACAGGACACACAATCTGTTATGGAATGGTCAGGACCTAAACATTTTAGACACCAGTCATGGGTGTCGGTGACGGAGATAGTACCGCCACATTTTGTGCACTTCTTAAAACCTGAGGCAGGCTTTTCCATAGTTAAGGAAAAAAGTTCTGGGCCTAAGGCCCAAAACTGAAGTGCACCTGAAGTGGAAAAAAGGTCTTTTTTTTTTTTTTTTTTTTTTTTTAAAGAAAAGAACAAGGATCGGCGGTACCGGTACAGCGTCGAAGAAGGCAGACGCAACAGAAAAGAATAAAGAAAAAAATAAGGAAATTCTTCTGCGGTGACAGGAACACGACCTGCTGGCTCCGCGGAAAAAGAACAACTGAGGAGAGACAATTGGAAAGGCGGGAAGGCAGCACGCAGGCGCTGTGGGATGCTCCCAAAAGCTTTCTGATTGGACGCTGGGGAGTGTTACCGCGCAGGCTCTGTCGGTACCGACGTACCCATATGTGAAGACTCATTCCTGCTTGTTCCTGGAGATAATTAGTTCTTTGAGCACAACACTGGTTATTTACATAGTCCTGCACATGCTCTGAATCCTTTGTTGAGAGCAAGAACAATTGCTACCTTAAAAGAAGACATGTGGAAGTAAACTGCATGAGACTAAATTGGCAACCCAAACCACCTTACCGGGCAGGCTAAATGGGCTATCCTAATTCTACTGACACTCCTTGTGGCCTTGGCCAAGTCACTTAACCCTCCATTGCCTCAGGTACAAATTTAGATTGTAAGCCCTCTGGGGATAGGTAAATAGCTACTATACCTGAATGTAACTTGCCTTGAATTACTATTGGATAAAGGCATGAGCTACATACTAATAATAAACTTATAAAAGACCCTGAGATAAGGTGAAAGGCGTTATCCATAAATACAAAAATAGATGAAGACTGTTAGCTAATGGATATTAACATGTATTCCTATCAGAAGGATACAATTATAAAGTATCTTTGTAAACATCAAACATTATCCCTTGTGGTAAGTGTAAGTGAGGCTCTACCAAAATATGAACACAGCTGCAAATTAGCTAGATCATCAGTGGTTCTGAAGCATGTCCTGGGGGAGCACCAGTCCGTTATATTTTCAAGGTATCTGCAGTGAATATGTATGCAATACTTTTGCAAGATGTTTCATAGTAACATGCACATTTATTATGGATATCCTGAAAACCTCTTCTCCTAACATTCTGCCTAGAGAGTGTTTTGAACAATTTAATTTTAATTAAACAAAATTAATTTATAACCCGCTTTTTCTAACAAGTAGAGTCAAGGTGGATTACAAGGAACATATTAAAAACGTACATTAAATCAATCATAAGGATCTTTCTAATACAGCAAAATTCTTAATTCCCTAGGTATTACTTCATTTAACAAACCACACTTGATAACATCCTTGATTGAATAACCATGTTTTTAACAGTTTTCTGAAGATCTTATAATCCCTTTGCTGCTGAATAGATTTTGGAAGATTATTCCATTCCAAAGGAGCACTTTCAGTTAAGGTATTTTTTCCTGTACTTGCTGATCAATAAAAATATCCATATAAGAAATAATATAGAACTTCAGTTTCTGATCTAGTTTAATAAAACGTATAAGATATGCTATACTGGGTCAGACCAAGGGTCCATACAACTACTACTACTACTACTGATCATTTGTATAGCACTACAAGGCGTATGCAGGGCTGTACAGACATATGTAAAAGATGGTCCCTGCTCATCAGAGCTTACAATCTAGTCAAGATAGACAACAGAACAGCTGAGGATAAGGATATATCTAGGGCAGAGGTTCCCAACTCCAATCCTGGAGGGCCAAACACCATTCAGGTTTTCAGGCTGTCCCTAATGAATATGCATGAGATACATTTGAATACAATGAGGGCAGTGCATGCAAATGTATCTCATGCATATTCATTAGGGACAGCCTGAAAACCTGAATGGTGTTTGGCCCTCCAGGACTGGAGTTGGGAACCTCTGATCTAGGGGAATGGTAAGGAAACACATAGGAGACTAAGCAGATGAGGATCCAAAAGCAGCCGAAAAGAGATGAGTTTTCAGCCTGGATTGGAAAAGGGCCAGAGATGAAGCCCGATGCATAGACTCAGGTAGTTTGTTCCAGGCATAAAGAGCAGCAAGATGGAAGGATCGAAGTCTGGAGTTGGCAGTAGAAGAGAAGGGCACAGATAGAAGGGATCTGCCAGAAAAGTGGATTTCCTAAGGAGGGGTGTAGGGAGAGATAAGAGAGGGAAGGTAGTGAGGAGCAGCAGAATGAGTGCACTTATAGAGGAGAAGTTTGAACTGGATACGGAAACAGATAGGGAGAAGAAGGGTTATATGAGCATATCGATGCTGGCGGAAGCTGCACAACTGAGTTTTGAAGGGGAGAGAGATGATTCAGAAGGAAACCAGCAAAGAAGAGGTTGCAATAGTCTAGACGAGAGGTGACTAAAGAGTGGATAAGTGTCTTAGTAGTGTATGTAGAAAGGAAGGGACAAATTTTGCCAATGTTATAGAGAAAGAAGCGAAACGTTTTAGCTATCCTTCGGATGTTTGCAGAGAAAGGGAGCGTAGAGTCAAAGATGACCCCAAGGTTGCAAGCTGAGGAAATGGAAGAGTATAGTGTTATCCACAGAAATAGAGAAAGGGGGGAGGTGGGTTTAGGGGAAAAGATAAGGAGCTCAGTTTTGGCCATGTTCAGTTTCAGCCCAGTATCCTGTTTCCAGAAGTGGCCAATCCAGATCACAAGTAGCTGTCAGGTTCCCAAAAGGTACACAGATTCCATGCTGCTTGTCCAGTGAATATGGAAAGCAGTGGTTGTCCCCAGTTCTCTTTAATAGTGATTTATGGACTTTTCCTGCAGAAACATGTCCAAACTTATTTTAAATCCAGCTACACTAACAGCTTTTACTACACCCTCTGGTAACAAATTCCAGAGTTTGATTACGCACTGAGTGAAAAAAATATTTTCTCCAATTAGTCTTAAATGTGCTATATTGTAACTTCATTGCATATCTCTTAGGGGTATGTTTACTAAACTGCGGTAATGTCACTCGCGTTAGGTTAGTTATTTATTTATTTATTAACAATTCTTATATACCGCACTATTAGCCATCAGCGCGGTTTACATTGAACAGAAACATCCGACAATTCACATATGTCTGGTCATTACATTTAACAGGAAGTATAACTCGGAGAAAAAGGGGTAACTATATACAATGGTGGTTCATCTGATAAGGGACATGGTCAACTATATACATAGGTGGTACAACAGTACAGGAAACTGCTTGTTATTTACATTGTGGGGTAAGCCTGTTGCGAGGGTCTGCCTGTTTGACCACTTCTGCTATTTGCTTGGGGGTTATGTTCGGAGCTGTCATTGAGATATTTAAGGAAGAGGAAATGTTTTAGCGCCTTTCTGAACTGGCTCAAGTTGGGGATAGCTCTGATTTGTGCTGGTAGGGTGTTCCATAAAGTTGGGGTGCAGAGTCGGTAAAGGTGGTAAAGGTACAGATGCCCATATAAAGGCATGGGCGGTGCATTGTTACAGCAAGCCATATCAGCTAATGCATGTTACAAGGTGCCTTAGACTAACGCGCGTTACAAGGCACCTTACAAGGTGCCCCATAAGGCGCCCTATAGGGCTCCTTAGGTTAAGCACCGTATTAGGCACCCCTGGACAAGGCACTGTAGAAGGCACCCTTGGCTATGGAACCATAGATTAAGGTGGCCTAACAAGGTTACGGTGCCCTAGGTTAGTGTGCCCTAAGGGCTGCAAGGTGCCGCAGGATGACATGCATGACCCTAACACTAGATAGAGCACTCAGGAAAGGCAATGAACAGGTGAGTGAAGGAGGGAGAGCTGGGAGCTGCTGGACCCGCCATATCTGCGGGCATCCCATGTGGCTGCCAGTACTGATGACAAACATGGGGGGGGGGGGGCAACTGTACCACAGCACAGGGTGTTGGCAATGTAAAGTACTGGAAAGACAGTTGGTGGCAGACGATGGGAATACGTGTCGTCCCCGAGGTGGAGGTGGCAGGGTAGTTACAATGATGGGTGGACAGAGGAGTGGTGGTGCCATGCAGATCAGGCACAGGTGAGGCAAGCACGATGAGGCACAATGCAGGAAAGGGTAGCAGTACAGGACATGGGGTGTCAGCCTGCACAGGCAGACAGGACTCTACACAGCTGACAGATGCAGATAGACGGACCGAGCGAATATTGGCAATTGTGGCGAGGGTATTATGGGCTGGCAGTACAGATCTGCAAAAATATGACTGTTACAGGCATGCACACTATTTGAGTGAGACAGGCATGAGAGGAGGGAACAATGAGGAATTGAACCCATGAACACTGCCAAGAATGGCATTGTATTAACCAGTATGCTATACCTCCATGGTGTATGTCACAGCAATGGCTGGGTACAGAAGGACTGCAGGTCACCGCACAAACTGTCTGCTCTGAGTTCCAGGATAGGGTAACCCCACCAGTACCCATGATGCAATGCACATGCTGAATAGCTGTCTACAGCTGATCACCAAATGGGGTCTGCACATCTCCGGTACCTCAGCTTGGAAAGACAAACTGACAGTGCGTGATACTGGCACAGTGTAGCTACAGACTATGCCATTGTGCAGGTTCTGTGTTCACCCTGAGGGATAGGATGGGTGCCCAGCACTAGGTCCGCAGTACATGTGGTGCTAGAGATAGGTCCTGCTGTACATCCCCATCACTACCAGTGTGTGACAGGTGTTCCTTGCAGTGCAGCCGAAGGTAATTCGGTATCCATCTGTATCCTGCAGTCACATGTGGCTCTCTGGGATCAGACACCACCCAGAATAGTGTGTACCCCGTGTTAGGGTCTGGCTGACAAGGGCACCTGTTTTCAGGGCAGAGGGGTTTCTAGACTTGCATGAGGTTTGTGTAGCAGTGCCTTTATAGGTCACAGTGGTATACATTACATACCCCAAAGGGCCCACATCACCCTTTTTGTAGGTAAGGGACAGGTGCCCCAGCCCCGGTGAAGCAACCTCCATCCTGCTGGTATAAGACAGCCCTCCAGGGTTTGTGGGCCAGAGCCATACCTGTGACTGGGGCAGTGGCAGACCAGCAGCAATGTTGGGGTTAGGTCTAGAAAACCCCAACTGTCTCACCCCACTGTCTGCCAGTCACCAGCAGACAGCACAGTTAGACTGCACCTTATAGGTGTTCCAACCATGCACAGTCTAACTGCAGACAGTCCACTAGCCAGTCCATAGTGCATAATCACAGAGAAACTACATGCCCCAGCACTGGGAACACAAAAGTATCACTGGAGGCAGATAGTGTAGAGCGCTATGTGGGAACCTAGACATGCCATGGTCACTGCTCGATTAGAGTGAGTGCCCTCCCAGCATGACATGCTGTGGCCACCCTGTCCATGCAGGCAGTGGTTGGGCACTACAGTGTCCCAGCCATTGCCCCACACCCTGTGAAGATGCATCCTGGCCAATCCGCCCTGTCCGGGCCATACCCACAACACCTTGCTCCTCATTATACACATAGTCAGGCTAACGCTGGTAACAGTGGGACATTTTGGGCCCAGAGAGGGGTGGGCAGCCACAGAACAATGGATAGACATACACATACTCCTATTGCAGCATTGTGCAAAGATAGGGGTGGTTGGCAACCCTGCCCGCCACACTGGTCCTGATCACAGTGATGACATTGCTAAACTGTGCAGGAGGTAGTAGTAGTGCTCTGGTAATAACTGCAGCTCAATGCTGGGGCCAACAGCCTGACTTTCCATGCATCTTTGGATTGTGGAGCTTGTGTGAGTGGGTGTTTGTACCCCTGTTTGCCGCTGCTTTGGGCTTTGCACATGTTGCTGTTGTATCTGCATTGTAGGGTAAAATATAGGGACATGCTCTGCAGGAACCACAGCTGGGACTTGAACCTGTGACCCTCTGCTTCTGGACACACTGGCTGTGTGTACTGCACCACACTGCTGCCACAGATGCATGGTAGTCCCTGGGGCTACCTGTACGTTTCCTCAGCCAGATATTTTATGTTGCACTGCACACCACGTACTGGTACAGGGCATGGCCTAGGTCCACTGAAGGCAGGTGCCACTGCCCCCTCCAGCACAGGCATACACCCCCCTGCCATGCTGACATGACCATATGCTGTCGGTGCTCGTAGTGCGCAGTCCCAGGCCATCCACTGTGTGGGTAGATGGTCGCCTAGGGAGCGGGGTCTGGGGCAGGGGACATACATGAGCATCCTCACATCACCGCCTACCAATAGTATGTCCCTTCTGCTTGGGGGAGGGTTGGCTGGGGGGATGTTAGGTCAGTGCCCTGAAAACTGTTAGCTCGGGTGGACCACGTAGATGTATGTGGATTGTGTTTGGCCTTTGTCAGCTGCTGTCATGCTGATTTCTGGTTTCTATGTTCCTAGGCGCCCACCTAGTCCACCCTGTGCCCAGCCGCCCCCGCTACATATCCCGCCTGCAGCCCCTTATGCCCCATTTGCACCATCGCCATAGTGGCCTTTCATACTTGGGCACTATGCTGTTGCTGAAAATGTAGCACTAATATCACGTTCCTTGGGCTCCCTGCCTATGCTGTACATTGCTGACACTGAAATGGTTTCTCTCTCCTGCTAATGTGCATCTAACGGCAGGTTTTCATTCGCGGTAGGATTCATCCCTTCAGTTCAGCGCGTTAGTGTGCAGGGAGCCTCTCCCCACCCATTGACCCCTTCTCTCTGTCCTCTTTCCACCCTCTGCGGTGTTTACCGCGGCCGGGAACGTTAACGATCGTTAGTTAACGTTACATACCGCGCGTTAACGTTACCTAACGAGCGTTAACATTACCGCGCGGTCCGTAACATTACCGCAGTTTAGTAAACATACCCCTTAGTCTTTCTACTTTTTGAAGATGTAAACAACTGACCTACATTTACCCATTCTACTCCATTCATTATAATTATTTTTTAGATCTCTATCATATCTCCCCTCAGCTGTCTCTTTTCCAAGTTGAAGAGCCCTAACCTTTTAAGCCTTTCCTTATAGGGAAATCCTTCCATCCCCTTTACCATTTTTGTTGCTCTTCTCTATACCCTTTCTAATTCCACTATATCCTTTTTTAAGTTATGTTGACCAGAATTGCATACAGTATTCAAGGTGTGGTCGCACCATAGAGCGATAAAGAGGCATTATAATATCCTTTGTTTTATTCTCCATTCCTTTCTTTATGATTCCTAGTTTTCTATTTGCTTTCTTGGCTGCCACTGCACACTGAGCATAGGGTTTCAACGTATTCTTCAGGAAGAAGCAGGAAGTCAGTCCTCGCATATGGGTGATGGCGCCAACGGAGCCCTCGCGGAAGCATCTCCTTGTGGCCTTGGGCAAGCCACTTAACTCTCCATTGCCCACCACTTTGATTGAAGGATAAGGCAGTATAGAAAACTGGATAAATAAATAAATCTCCCCAGCTTTCAAAGAAAGCCTTTGGGAGATGCCACCATGCCCAAAGGTACCACCTTACTCAGTCTCACTTTTTCTGTGAGCCCTAACGACGTTCGTCTTTTCTCCCTGGAAAAAAGTTGTTGTTCTCATGCATTTCTCTGCCTTTTACCGCTAGCGTTGGTTCCTTTCCTGTTTCCAAGCCCCAGAATCTGTTAGGTTCTTTTTCATCCAGCGCCTTTTTCAACCGCTGGCCGCATTGAGGGTCTTCGACCTCGCTGGGGCCCTTTTTTGCCTGAATGGCCGCCAGGTTCAAGAAGTGTGATCGGTGCTCCAAAACATGTCCTTCACCAATACTCCCGATTGTTGCCTCTGGTGTCAGAGTGCCAACCACAACCCGGAGGTGTGCTCCCTGTGCAAAAAAGATGTCCGCTAAGGCCATCCAGAGTCACCGGCAAAACTAGGATAACATCTTTCACAGGACAGACCCAACCCAGGTATCCCCGGTAGTCTCGCGCTCTAAGGCCCCACTCGGGTCCTCAGAGTCATGTAAAGCCCTTGTGGTTCCCGAGGGGCATGCAGACACTCCGATCAAGGTTTCCCGGAGCAAGAGCGTAATAAGAAGAAATCCTCAAGGGCCTTGTCCTGGGAAGCAGACAAGCATGGCAAGTCCCGTGCGCAGTCCCTCAGCCCCCTGCGAACATCCGAGGAGTCGGAGCGGCCGGCAAAGGCACCCAGGACATACGTCGAGGCCTCCAGCGATGGATCTTGGACCCCAAGGCCCGTCCCGTTGAGTACTCTCTCCCCCAACGCCGAAGGCAGTCACCCAGGCGTCTGTGTTGAAGGCTGCAACCCCCGAGTGGGAAGCTAGGATGCTGGTGCTGGAATGCAGCATTTCTGTGTTCCTTGCCTTGCAGCAAGCGTCTACCCGACCCCGCTGGTGCACTTGTCAAGACCGCAGGGATTTTGATGCCGAGGACTCGCCGGGCTGCTGAAGTGATCCTCGAGAGCCACTTGGGAGCGAGGTCTTCTCACTCTAGCCAAGCCTCAGCCATGATTCATCGAAGATCGGATCTGTTGACACCTTTAAATTTAGAGCCTTCGGGCCTCAAGTCCTTCTCAGACTGGGAGTCCAATGTTGAGACTTCCCCAGAGAGACAGGCACACAGTGACCACTCCTCAGACCCATCTCTGCCAGCATCGAAGCATCAAGTTTGTCCAGGACATGGCGAAGGCACTCTCCCTCGCCACGGATTCAGAAAAGGACCCTCGTACAAAGAAACTCGAAATCCTCCATTACTAGGCCCCAACCAAGGAGGCCCTCACAGTCTCCATCTCTTCCATCCTCGGTCGACTCATCCTCAGGATATGGGAGACACTGGCATCGGTGCCAATCGTTAGCTGACGCCTGGACGCCGTGTACCAGGTCCAGCGAGGACCCGGCGTCAGAAAAGTGCAACTCCCTCCCACCTCCATGGTGGTCGAGTCGGCCATGCGTCAACAAAAAAGCCCGAAGATGCCCTTATCGGTGCCCCCAGACAGGGAGTCCCACGCCCTCAATGCCCTCAGGCATAAATGTTACCAGGGCTTGATGCTGGCATGCCGCATACAGATGTATATTGGCATGTACCTCCAAGACCTAACTAAAGAACTCGGGGGGTTCGCAGCAGGCCTCTATGGAGACCACCTCCAACACTTCCAGACCCTCATGAAGTCCGTTGGTGAATGCTCGAAATTCTTGTCTCGAGCAGCCTACGACTGCTTCAAGTCCAACGCAAAGGTAGCCGCCACAAGCAATGGTGCCAGACACCAGGCCTCGCTCCAGGCAATGGGTCTAGGAAAACCTCGATGCCCCTTGCCTCAGGGAAAACCACTTCGGCAAGCTGATGGAGGACAAGGCATCCAAGATTGAGACAGAGTATGTCACCAGCACTCGGTTCTCGAGAAAGACCTCCACTCTTCCTAGGAAGAAACCATCGGGAAAAGTCCTCCCTTCCACAGGAAGTGCCAGCCTTATTGAGGCTATCCCCCATACCTGGCCACCCAGACTTTTCCTGCTTGTTCCTGGAAAAAGCGTAGTTACTCACCTGTAACAGGTGTTCTCCAGGGGCAGCAGGAATCTGTCCTCACAACCCTCTCTCCTCCCCTTGGAGTTGCTGTACATTTTGGCCATCTTTTTTTGTCGGTTCTAGCTATGTCATCTGACTGAGCAAGATGGCACCCTTGGGCAAGAAGGGGACCATGCATGCTGGGTGCAACTCCCAAAGGCTTTCTTTGAAAGTTGGGAAGATGCTTCCATGAGGACTGATTCCTGTTGGTGTCATCTGCAAATTTGATCACCTCATTCATTATTCCCATTTCCAGGTCATTTCAGAATATGTTAAAAAGCAGCAGGCCCAGCATTGATCCCTGGGGTACTCCACTATTCACCTTTTTCCATTAAGCAAATTGGTCATTTAGCCATGCTCTCTGTTTTCTGTCTTTCAACCAGTTCCTAATCCACAATAGTACATTGCCTCCTATCCCATGGCTTTTTAATTTCGTCAAGAGCCTCTCATGAGGGACTTTGTCAAAGACTTTCTGAAAATTGAGATACACTGAGATACACTGTATCAACCGGCTCACCTTTATCTACCTGTTTATTCACATCTTCAAAAAAATTAAGAGATTGGTGAGACAAAACTTTCTTTGGCTAAATCCATATTGACTTTCTGCCATTAAATCATGACTTATCTACCTGTTCAGTAATTTTTATAATGGTTTTTACCATTTTGCCTGGTACTGTCGCTCACTGGTCTGTAGTTTCCCGGGTCACCCCTGGAACCCGGTTTAAACATTGCTGTTACATTTGCCACTCTCCAATCTTTGGGTACTATAGATGATTTTAATGATAGCAGATTACCAATAGAAGTTCTACAATCTCATATTTCAGTTCTTTCAGCACCTTGGGATGCATGCTGTCTGGTCCAAGTGATTTGCTACTCTTTAGTTTATCAATTAGCTTTATTACATCTTTGCGATTTATCAAAATTTGTTTCAATTCCTCTGTTACATCACCTTTAAATATAATTTCTGGCATGGGTAAGTTTCCTACATCTTAGGTAAAGACTGAAGCAAAAAATTCATTCAGTCTCTCCACTATGGCACTGTCCTCTCTCAGTGCACGTTTTACCCCTCCATCATCTAATGGTCCAACTGACTCCCTCAGAGGTGTTTTGCTATGAATATATTTGAAAAAGTTTTTAAATATGCGCTTTTGCTTCCATGACAAGCTTCTCTTCAAATTTTATCTTTGCCTGCCTTATCAGTGCCTTCCATTTAACTTGCCAGTATTTGTTGTTTCCTATTTCGTCATTTGGCTCTTTATTTCTATTTCCTGAAAGATTCTGTCTTAGCTATAATCCCTTCTCTGACCTCATCTTTAAGCCATGCTGGCTATTTGGCCTTCCACCATTTTTTAAGCATGGAATGCATCTGGTCTGGGCTTCTAAGATAGAATTTTTAAGTAACGGCCAGGCCTGATGTAGACCTGCCCCTTTTAGATTTTTCATTTTATTATAATCTTTTTGAAAGTTAAATGCTATCCTCTCTTCATTTATCAAATTAAATTTGTTCATGTTATGATCACTATTGTCATGCAGACCCAAAATAGCTACCTCTTGCACTAGATCCTGTGTACCACTGAGAACTAAGTCTAAAATAGCAACCCCACCTCTCTGTTCCTGAACCAGTCATTTGCTTTATCTAGAAACTTTATCTCCCTAGCATGTCCTGATGTGACTGACCCAGTCAATACTGGGGTAATTGAAATATCCCATTATTACTGTAAACTTTGCTAGCTTCCCTAATTTCTGTTAGCATTTCATCATCTGTCTCTTCATTCTGTCCAGGCGGACAGTAATATACCCCCATTGCCATTCCCTTCCCTTTTTACATAGAATTTCTATCCATAGAGATTCTACAGTGTATTTTTTTCCTGCAAAACCTTTATCCTGTTTGACTTGATGCCCTCTTTAACATATAGAGCCACCCCTCCACCAATGTGATGTACCCTATCACTGTGATATAATTTGTAGCCTGGTATCAGTGTCTCATTGGTTATTCTCCTCCTGCCAGGTCTCTACAATGCCAATTATATCTAACCTTTCATTCACTGCTATATATTCTCTCTCTCCCATCTTATTTTTTAGATGTCTAGAATTTGCATACAGGCATTTCAAAATTTGTTTTTTGCTAATATTAAAAGTCTGGCTATTTGATGGCAAGGTTAATTTGGAATCTTTCAACTCTGATTTTTACTTAAAGGCACACGGGTTGCTTTTACCTGACTTCCCTGTTTTGCTAGTATACTTCAAGGATACATCATTCCGAACTATGCGCTCTTGGGCAACTATTTGCTTTCCCCCATTATCTAGCTTAAAACCTGTATTAACTTTCAACTGCAATAGGAGAACCATATACCGTATTTCTTAGATTATAAGTCGCCCCTGTGTATAAGGCGCAGTGGCAAAATTAGTATTTTCACTGGTAAAATCATAGTATAAGTTGCCCCTGTGTATAAGTCATTGGTACAAAAAATAAAGCAAGGCAACACTGCTGTTTCTTAAAAACAGATTCATTCCATTTCACTTTCACTTTACAATAATAATCTTCAATAAAGTGCATAACAAAGCAGCTCATTCCACATCAGATTTTTTCTGTATCACTTTCGGGAAAGCCGTTGAAGTCCTCATTTTTGGTGTCACTGTGAAATAGTTCTGCAATTTCAGGTATCATAGTATATGACGGCAGATAAAGACCAGCATAGTCCATCTAGTCTGCCCAGAAAGGTGGCAAGGCAGTTCATGTTTGTTGTTGTCATCTTCACGGTTATTGGGGCTCTTTAGTATCTCAGCCTTCACAAAACCTGATTTGATTATTTTACCACTCTCACACCCCCCACCATGCTGTCGCAACCCACCCGGTGACTTCTGCAAGTGGCATGGTACATACAGCCAGTAGCCTTGAAACTGTGTTTTCTATGGCACATCCAGTTTTCCCATAGGTGATGCAACACATTTTTGAATCTTCTGTTGACAGAAATGTCAAGCAGTTGAAACATTTTTGTCAGACCATCAGGTATAATAACCGGGACAGTGTTCAGATATTTTCTTTTCTTTGTCTTTAGTGAAATGGGCTCTCATGCTATTCTTGACAAGTAGCGCTTTCTGTCTCTTGAAAAATCCATCCAGCAGCTTACTAAAACAGCACTGCAGCCATTTCAACATCATGCTCTTTATCTTTATTATTGCATTTGATTGACCGCCCAGACCAGGGCATCAGAGCAGTGTACAATAAAACAAAAGCTGCATAACAGAGAGAAAAGAACACCAAAGTTATAATAGGACAGAGGAGAGGACAGGGCACATAGAAAAGATAGAAAGTACGGCTATGCAGGCATTGGAGGGAGAAGGGGAAGGAAAGAGGGGCATGCTGTATGGACCTAGGTGGGGGGGGGGGGGGATCAAAGGCAATGCTGAAGAAGTGGGTCTTCAGCATTGCCTTGAATCAGGGGAAAGACTGCTCAGCACGGAGGGCAGATGGTAATGAGTTCCAGAGAGCTGGACCAAGAAAGAAAAATGCAGAATGGCATGTAGTTTTCAGTCTGACGTGTGCTGATGAGAGAAGAGACAGGCAGTGATTGTGAATGGACTGAAGGGCACGGGAGGGGGAGGGGTGGAGATATGCGTGTGTAGCAGATAAGCCAAATATTGTGGTGTACTAGAGTGAAGTGCCCGATGCTCGGTGATAAGGATTTTATACTGAAACCGGTATTGAAGGGGGAGCCAATGCAAATTACAGAGAAGGGGGAAGACAGATGATCAGTACAGGAGGCATGGGCAATAAGTTGGGCGGCCATGTTCTGTAATAACTGTAGACGGTAGAGTTGGTTCTGGGGGAGGCCGGCCAAGACAGACTTGCAATAGTCGAGTCTGGACAGAAGAAGGGATACTGTGAGAGTAATCAAGGAAGACCGCGGGAGGACAGCACATACTGCCCTCAGTTGGCGCAACATGAGAAAAGACCGGCACACAACAAGAAATATGTTGGTAGAAAGAGAGGGAGAAGTCAAGTATAATGCCCAAATATCAAAGGGTCGACATCAGGGGTACAGAAGCACCAGCGAAAGTGGGGGCCAACGTAGGGAGGGGCACCAAAAATGAACCAAATGGCTGCTGATTTGGTAGGGTTCAAATATAAGAAATTAGATGATAGCCAAGAAGAGATGCGAGCCAGACAAGCGTTCAGGGGGCCAAGATCCGGGGAAAGAGAACTGATACGACAGAGAAGAATATCATCAGCATAATAATATGCCGAGAGCCCAGATTGCTGAATAAGTAGGGTGAAAGGTGCGAGAAATAAATTGAAGAGCAGAGGTGACAACACAGAACCTTGAGGAACATCGAATGGAAGTGGTGTAGTGGGTGCGGAAGAAGAACCAACACGAACCACGAAGGAGCGGGAGGATGGGAAAGACCAAAACCATCGATGGACAGTGCTATGAATCCCAAAATCATGGAGACAGGATGAAAAGAAGTCCAGGTATGTACACAGCCAGTGTTGGCAGGTGAAGAAGTATCGTGGGAAGGGGACCACGCATGTGTGGTAGCAACTCCCAAAGGCTTTCTTTGAAAGCTGGGGATTTGCTATGTGCGGGCTCCGTCTCCGTTGACATCGGGGTGGGGGGCCAGGGTTGGGTTTGATATTACCTGATGAGATGAGGAGTAGGAGAGAGCGGGGTAAAGCAGAGGCAGTACGGTGGAAGCGAGGGTGGGGTTGCCTTAAAGAGAGAGGGGCTGGTTGAATGAGAGGGAGGGCATGATGAAGCTCAAGGGCAGATGCTAGGTTAGAAGACAGAATGGAGGGAGAAGTGAGGAAGGTAGAGGGAGAGTAGGGTGGAGAGGAGTGAGGGTGCTGGTAGGACGGGAGGCAGTTGGGGAGTATGAGGAAGAGGACAATGTGATGTGGGGCAATGGAAGAGGAGTAGTGGGGCTATGCAGCGTGTCTTATCTTACAAGCAATGAGGTGGGTAAGGATTCTACACACTATGCAGTATATGTTGATTTACAAGTGGGGACTACACACTATGCAATATAGTTTAAAATACAAGCAATGGGTAGTGGGGAGACTATAGCCTGTGCAATAAAGTTCAATGTGGCAATGGGTAGCAAGGTTCAGTGCATGCATTGGGTAGCAAGGTAAATGTAGCAATGGGTAGCAAGTTCAATGCAGCAATGGGTAGCAAGGTTCAGTGCATGCAATGGGTGGCAAGGTCAATGTAGCAATGGGCAGAAGATTGGTGCAATACATGCTATGCAGTAAATGTTAAGTTGCGAGCAATGAGGTAGCAATGGAGTCTAGCATGTGCAGCAAGGTTAAGTTGCGAGCAATGAGGTAGCAATGGAGTCTATAGGCTGTGCAGCAAGGTTAATTGCAGGCAGTGAGGTAGCAATGATGAGGAATCGATGGTGTAGCAATGGAGTTACCAGGCTGTGAGTAGCAGTAGATTGGTGGGTGCTTACGTCGTGCAGGTGCTGGTTGGGCTTCAGGAGTTGAGTTGGGGAGGAGTGCTTGTTCCCACTCTACTCCTCGATGATGCAGTGGTTCCTGGGTGTTTTAAGGTGCTGGTGAGGTGGCCTGATTGGCCTCGGCTTGTGGATGGTGGAGGAGCCTTTTTTTCCTGCTCCACTCCCTGACATCGATCGGGTGACGGTACCGATTGAAGTTTAAAGGTGATGGTGAGGTGGCCTGATTGGCACGAACGATGGCGCTTTTTGGTTAAAAGTCTGGCAGCTTCTGAATGGGCTGGGAATGGTGAGTAGAGATTGCTGGCTCTATTGCGATTGGGGAGTGGAGTGGTGAACGCCGCGCCGATCTTATCACCCGATGGCTATTTGATGTAAACGTTTGTAGCTTTGTTGTTGTCCGGCTTTGTTGGAGTCTCCCCATGGGCTATCGCCTAAGGGCCCTTTGGTGTGGCCCTTTGGCGTGGCCCTTAGGCATGGGCCCGCCAGGCGTGGACAAGCCTAAGTGGACAGGAAGGTAAGGTGTTAGGCGATTGGCGGACTCGTGGTAGTGGGGAGGAGCTTACCTCCCTGCTCTCTGCTGTGCTCCCGATCGGTCCAGCATGCTGGAGAGGGCCGGTGAGCAGCATGGCTGAGTTTTTAAAGCAGTTCTAGCATGCTGTAGTTACACCTCTTCTCAAGAAACCTTCACTTGATCCTACCTGTCCTTCTAACTATCGACCCATCTCCCTTCTCTTCTAAACTATTTGAACATGAGATTCATCATTGCCTTGACTTTCTCCTCTCAAGCCCTCCTGGTTCCTTTACAAACTGACTTTTGTCCTTTACATTCTACTGAAACAGCTCTTGCCGAAGTCTCCTGTGACTTGTTCCTGGCAAAATCCAAGGGCCTTTACTCAGTCCTCATCCTTCTTGACCTCTCTGCTGCTTTTGACACTGTTGACCACAATCATCTTCTTGATACCCTGTCCTCACTTGGTTTTAAGGGCTCTGTACTATTCTGGTTCTCCTATTGTGTGTTCTGGTGGATCCTCCTCTGCTACTATCACGCTCTCAGTTGGTGTACCCCAAAGAACTGTCTTGGGTCTATTCCTTTTCCCTCTCTATACCCAGTCCCTTGTGCACTCATCTCTTCCCATGGCTTTCAGTACCATCTTTATGCTGATGACTTCCAGATCTACTTCTCTACACCTGAAATCTCTCCCACAATTCAGACCTGGTTCTCTGCCTGCGTTTCTGACATTGCTGCTTGGATGTCTCACAGCCACTTGAAATTGAACATGGCCAAAACTAAGTTTCTTATTTTACTGCTAAAACCTCTCTTCCTCCTTTCTCAGTCTCTGTGGATAACTCTCTACTCCTCCCTGTTTCCTCGGCTCGCAACCCTGGGGGTCATCTTTGACTTCTCTCTCCTCCACCCACATCCATCTGATAGCTAAGACCTGCCATTTCTTCCTCTATAACATCAACAAAATCTGCCCATTCCTTTCTGAACACACTACTAAGAGACTTATCCACTACTTAATCACCTCCTGTCTTGACTATTGTAACCTACTCCTTGTTGGTCTCCCGCTGAATCATCTCTCTCCCCTTCAATCTGTTCAACACTTTGCTGCTCAACTAATCTTCCACCAGCCTTGTCATGCTCATATTACCCCTCTTCTCAAGTCTTTTCATTGGCTTCCTATCCGTTTCCACATCCAGTTCAAACATCTCCTGCTGACCTATAAGTGTGTTCACTCTGCAACTCCTCACTGTCTTTCAAAAGAACATAAGAATTGCCATACTTTGTCAGACCAAGGTCCATCAAGCCCAGTATCCTGTTTCCAGCAGTGGCCAATCTAGGTCACAAGTACCTAGCAGTTTTCCCAAAAGACACAGGTTCCACACAAAGCTTGTATTGGGTCAAGCAGTGATATCCTGGGTCCCTGTTAATAATAGTTTATGGAACTTGTCCAAAAACCTTTTTAAACCCAGCTACAGAAACAGCCTTTACTACATCCTCCGGTAACAAATTCCAGAGTTTGATTACACATTGAGTGAAAAAATATTGAAGCTACAGGGTAAACTATTTAAGACTAATAAAAGAAAATATTTTTTCACTCAACGTGTAATCAAACTCTGGAATTTGTTACCGGAGGATGTAGTAAAGGCTGTTAGTGTAGCTGGGTTTAAAAAAGGTTTGGACAAGTTCCTGAAGGAAAGGTCCATAAGCCATTATTAAGAAGGGACCCAGGATATCAATGCTTGAACCAATACAAGCATTGTGGAACCTGTGTCCCTTGGGGAAACTGCTAGGTACATATGACCTAGATTGGCCACTGTTGGAAACAGAATACTGGGCTTGATGGACCTTGGTCTGACCCAGTATGGCATATCTTATGTTCTTATGTAGTCTTAAATAGTTTACCCTGTAGCTTCATTGCATGTCCCCTAGTCTTTCTATATTCTGATGATATAAACAATTGATCTACGTTTACCCATTCCACTTCATTCATTAATTTATAGATCTCTTATCATATCTCCCCTCAGCCGCCTCTTTTCCAGGTTGAAGAGCCCTAACCTTTTTAGCCTCTCTTCATAGGGGTATCCTTCCATCCCCTATACCATTTTGGTGGCTCTTCTCTGAACCTTTTCTAATAACGCTATATCCTTTTTAAGATATGGCAACCAGAATTGCACACAATATTCAAGGTGCAGGCTCACCATGGAACGATACAGAGGCATTATAATATTCTTTGTTTTATTTTCCATTCCTTTCCTTATGATACCTAGCATTCTATTTGCTCTCTTGGCCGCCGCTGCACACTGGGTAGAGGGTTTAACATGTTATCCACAATGACGCCTAAATCTTTTTTTGGGTAGTGGTTCCCAATGTGGAACCTTGCATTGTGTAACCATAGTTTGTGGTCTTCCCTAGGTGCATAACTTTGCACTTGTCCACATTAAATTTCATCTGTCATTTGGATGCCCAGTCTTCCAATTTATCAAGATCTTCTTGCAATTTTCCACAATCCTCATGGGTTTTAACAACTTTAAATAGTTTAGTGTCATCTGCAAATTTCATAAACCCACTCGTTGTTCCCTTTTCCAGGTCATCTATGAATATGTCAAAAAGCAGCAGACCCAGCACAGATCCCTGGGGTACTCCACTATTCACCTTTCTCCATTCCTCTCTTCTCTCCCCCTACACCCCTTCTTGGGAACTCCGCTCTTCTGGCAAATTGCTTCTATGTGTGCCCTTCTCTTCTATTGCTAACTCCAGATTTCGCTCCTTTCACCTTGCTGCTCTTTATGCCTGGAACAGACTACCTGAATCTGTACATGAGTCGCCTTCTCTAGCCCTTTTCAAATCCACGCTAAAAACTCATCTCTTTGCTGCCGCTTTTGGATCTTCACTCACCTGATCTCCTTTGTGTTTTCTTACCAATCCCCTTAGATGTATCCCATGTCTATAACCTACTGTGTTGTCTGGACTAGAAACATAGAAATATGATGACAGAAAAAGACCACATGGCCTATCTAGTCTGTCCTTCCATATCAACAACTACAACAGTTCCCTTTTTACCTTTAGAGATCCTGTGTTTGTCCCATGCTTTTTTTAATTCAATTAATGTCCTCATCTCTACCACCTCCACTGGGAGACTATTCCACGGATCCACTACTCTTTCCATAAAGAAATATTTCCGCATATCACTCCTGAATCTATCTCCCTTCACCCTCATCCCATGTCCCCTCGTAGCAGAACTTGCGTTCAATTGAAAGAGGCTCTCTCCCTGAACATTTATGCCACGGAGGTATTTAAACATCTCAATCATATCAACTCAATCCCGCCTTTCCTCTAAGGTGTAAATATTAAGATCTTTAAGTCTGTCCTCATATGCTTTATAATGAAGACCACTAATCATTTTAGTAGCCACCCTCTACACCGACTCCATCTTGTTCAAATCCTTTTGAAGGTGCGGTCTCCAGAATTGCACACTATACTCCAAATGAAGTCGCACCAAAGACTTATACAGAAGCATTATCACCTCTTTTTTTCTGCTAGCCATTCCTCTCCGTATGCACCCAAGCATCCTTCTAGCTTTTGTCGTCGCCTTTTCTACCTGTTTAGCTACTTTAAGATCATCAGACACAACCACGCCTAGGTCCCGCTCTTCTTTAGTGGACAAAAGTACTTCACCCCCTATACTATATTGCTCCCTTGGATTGCTGCAGCCCAAATGCATGACCTTACATTTTTTAACATTAAATCCCAGCTGCCAAATTCTAGACCATTCTTCAAGCTTAGCTAGATCACTCCTAATGTTATCTACACCTTCCTGGGTGTCTATTGCAGATTTTGGTATCATCCGCAAAGAGGCAAACCTTACCTGACAGCCCTTCCGCTATATCACTAACAAAGATGTTAAAAAGAATCGGACCAAGGATAGATCCCTAGGACACACCACTGGTAACATCCTTCTCCTCAGTGAACTCCATTTACCTGTACTCTTTGTCGCCTCCCACCCAACCAATTTCTAACCCAAGCAGTAACTTTAGGGTCCATCCCTAGGGTGCTCAGTTTGTTTATGTCGCCTGTCAGGAACAGTGTCAAAGGCTTTACTGAAATCTAAATACACCACATCTAGGGCTCTCCCTCGGTCCAACTTCCTGGTCACCCAGTTAAAGAAATCAATCATTTGTCTGACAAGACCTGCTTCTGGTGAATCCATGCTGCCTCGGATCCTGTAATCCGCTGGACTCCAGAAACCTCACTGTTTTCTCTTTCAGCAGAGTTTCCAATAATTTACTCACCACCAAAGTTAAACTAACCGGCCTGTAGTTTTCAACCACATCCTTACTTCTGCTTTTGTGTAAAGGCACCACATGAGCCTCTCTCCAGTCCTTTGGCACCACTTCTGACTCCAACAAGGCATTGAAAAGGTCAGTCAGTGGAGCTGCTAGAACGTCCCCAAGTTCCCTCAGTATTCTAGGGTGTATCCCATCCGGTCCCATCGCTTTGTCTGCTTTAAGTTGAGCTAGTTTCTCATGAACGCAGTCTTCTGAAAATTGTTCAAGATGTCCCTCGCTTCTGTTCCTGTTTGTGGGTGTTTTCTGAGGTCCTGCTCCTGGTTCTTCATCTGTGAACACAGAACAGAAATATTTGTTAAGAAATTCCGCTTTATCCTTACCAGCTTCTACATATTCCTCCCCTGCACCCTTGAGTCTGACAATACCACTTTTGCCCTTCCTCTTCTCACTAACATATCTGAAAAATGTCTTATCCCCCCCCCCCCCCCCATTTTATTGCATTGGCTTTTTCCTCCTCCTTTTGAATCTTTGCCTTCCTGACTACTTTGCTAGCTTCTCTACGTTTTTCCAAATATAGATGCCTGTCTTCCTCTCTCTGTGATCTCTTGTATTTCATGAAGGCCCCCCTCTTTTTCTTCACTTTTTCAGCTACTTCTTTCGAAAATCATAGTGGTCTCCTTTTCCTTTTACCTTTATTTACCATTTTAACAAAAAGGTTGGTTGCCCTTAAAATATCCCCTTTCAGTTTTGCCCACTGTTTTTTTACATCCCCCAGCTGTTCCCATCCCACTAACGACTCCCTGAGGTATTGGTCCATCTTGGCAAAGTTAATCTTCCTAAAGTCTAAGATCCTCACCTTTAAATTTATTCTAACAGCCCTAGTCCTAATACTGAACCACACCATCTGGTGATCACTGCATGCAAAGTGATCTCCCACTACAACATCAGAAACACTTTCACCATTGGTAAGCACCAAGTCCAGTATGGCCCCTTCACGTGTGGGGTCTGTTACCAATTGCCTGAATAGTTTTCCCTGTAGAGAATCTAGGATCTCCTTACTTCTAGATGATACTACAGCAGGAATGTGCCAATCAAAATCTAGCATATTGAAATCTATCAGTAGCACTTCCCCTTTCCTAGCAATGCTGTGTATGTCTTCAATTAACTCTCTGCCCACCTCTTCCTCTTGTGAGTGTGGTCTGTATATCACACCAATGCAAATAGATTTCTCTTTCCCTCTTTCTAGTTTAACACACAATGCCTCCTCTCTCCCTTTTAAGCTCTGTAATTCCAAACCTTTAATAGTAGTTTCTACATATAGTGCCACTCCTCCTCCCCTTCTTCCTACCCTGTCCTTTCTGAATAGCCAGATATAGTTACATCCCAATCATAGTTTCTGTAGACCATGTTTCTGTAACTGCCACTAAATCCAAGTCAGCCACTCCCACCAAAGCTTCAACATCAAGGATCTTATTTCCCTTGCTACGGGCATTTATACACACTGCTTTCCATATGTTATCCCTGTTACCCATTTCCATAAAGGCATTTAATGTATCACCTAGATTGTAAGCTCTGATGAGCAGGGACTGTCTCTTACATGTCTGTGTAGCACTGCATACATCTTGTAGCGCTATACAAATGCTCAGTAATAGTAGTAGTAGTAATCTAATATTTATTATTCTAATCCCCTTTTGACTGACCATTCTTCCTACTAGGATGTCGAAGGTTAAGGGAACCTTGTCCATGTTGATTATGAAGTCCATTGTCACTGTGAATGTGATGATTTGTTTACGAATTTCCTGAAATTCCGTACTTTATCCACATAGTTGTTGTTTGTCTAATGCTTAATTTATTTCTTATCATAAATCTGTAGCATCACAAATGATCAGCCTTGAATCCCTCGATATTCATTTCCGTAGCGATATGAACTGCTTTGAATCACACCTGCACAGTGGACAGTCCACAGCCCTTAGCTCTCTGCTCTGCAATGAACTGATGCAGATGTGCTTCTAATTCAGGTCAACATGCTTTGTGGCTGTGGTTTGCTTTCTTGCTGCATTTCATCGATTAATTTTCCCTGCATCTTCCTCCAGTCTCTAACTAATTTCTCAATGATCCCAAAAGTTCGCTCTACGTCTCTGTTACCAAGTTCTTCTGTGTAATGAATAACTTTCAATTTGAATTCCGCGGTGCGAGTTCCATGACTTTGGTGTCACAATTTTCTGTGGTGTTAAAAATAACATTTGTGTTGTAGCTGAAATTCATTCGGTATGCTGTTTGTGAGTATAGTACTAGTACGTACCAGTCTGCTGATCGGTGGGTCTGCTTGCAAGCATTGGGTGTAGAGTGGAGGGCCCAGGGAGAAAGACCATCCACTGTGCAGGTACGAGTATTTATTTGTGGTTTGAGGGGTATGGTCCACTACGTAAATTTATTTAATAGATTGTTCCGTTGTATAGGTCGCACCATCATGTCCTGATGTAAAAGTCTGCAACTTATAATCCGGGAAATGCGGTATTTATAACACAATATCATAACTGCAAGTAAACTTTAGGCAATAATATATAATTAAAATACTTATATTCTGCCTTTTCACTCACCAATAGGTTGGAATATAGTGCTAAACAGGAAACATACAGTCATAAGTAGTAGTGATTGTGATGGAATAAAACATGGCTTTCAAGGAGAGAGAGCAAGAAGAAAGACATAAATCTACCAGTATTTGGGAGTTGGGACAAGGAAAAGACTTGTCTAAGCTGCTAGATGAAGTAACGAGTTCAAAGAAAAGGACAGTTTTCCTTTTTGGATCTGAAAATCATGTTTATAGGTTGTATATTCTCAAGGTCCTCCAAATAGCACCAGTACTAGGTTATGGTTATGTTAAAATAATACTAATCTCCTAAGTATAGGAGATAATCACAGCACACCACACTGCTGCTATGTGAACACTAGGGGCTTTTTTAAAATTCAGACCAGGTGTGGAGAACCTCTAGCCCATGGGCCAGATCTCGCTTGCAGCTGTAGACTATTTATCCTACCAGAAAACCCCTGAAATAGCTGCTCACATTCCAGTCTTTTGCTATGTCCTCAATTCATTTCTCATTTCTTCTCTACTCCCCAACCCTGAAAAGGGAATCATGGAGCAGGGGCAGAGCAAGCATGCTCTGTGCATCTTTCACTCCTCCTTGCTCCCCTAAAAGGAACTAGCATCAAAAGCAGAGCAAGCTCTCCTGCCTTCTCTCACACCACATCCTGCATCCATGAATGCATTCTTTGTGATATACGTTCTTCCTCTGTTCCCACCAGGTCTCTGGTAACTTAAAAAGATGAAAGATCACCTGTCGTGCCACACATTGGTTAAACTCTTATCTGAAGGACATAACACAATCTAATACTGCACCATACAGGCCTAACCACCTGCAAGCACACAGACAGCAGTTTTTGGTAAATGGTGTTGAAGGCTGCTGGGAGGTCTAACTAGATCAATAGTGTAAGCCCTGAACCATATGAGATTTGACACCATCCACCATTGTTAGCAGCACTGGTTCCTTGCTATGGCCAGTAGAGTAGTCTGACTGGGCCGAATGAAATAGTTCAATTCCATTTAAAATGAAGTTTAATTGAGAGAGAACAATTTTCTCTATTTCATTGGAAGTAGCAAATTATGAGTCTCAGTCCGCAGTTTTTATTTTTTGCTAATTGTGGCCGTTAAAAAATAAATACATATTTGTTGCCTCCTAAGTTTATGGGTTGTATCTATTCTTCAGGTGCTGCTATCCAGATAAAGTGTTTCTGAATATTTACCCCTTCGAATCAAACCTAGAACAGAAATATCATCCCTAGGGGTGTAACAACTACATGCTTAAACAGACTTGGCACCTCTCTCATGAAAAGACTGGTTTATTATATGTGTGAAGAAAGAGGTTAGTTGCTCTACAAATAACCCCAGGGTATGAACTGGAACCTGATCCAACCGGTAAGCAGACGTTTGCATCTGGAGTAGCACTTATAACCTCTAAGGAGCCCACCTATTTTAAAGGACTTTGCATTGGAGCAAAATGCTTCTGACTTCCTCTCTCTCCTTCTAGGGTCTCTTCAGCATGAAGTTATTTAACACCCCCCACCGCCAGATAATCCTGACTAGCTTCCTTCCATCTTGCTTTTGAAAAGAGCCAAAAGGCTCACTAGTCATGGCACTAAAATGATTATTCCATATCAACATAAGATATGCCATACTGGGTTAGACCATCAAGCCCAGTATCCTGTTTCCAACAGTGGCCAATCTAGGTCACAAGTACCTAGCAGTTTCCCCAAAAGACACAGGTTCCAAAATGCTTGTATTGGGGCAAGCAGTGGGTTTCCTGGGTCCCCTTTAATAACGGTTTATGGACCTTTCCTCCAGGAACTTGTCCAAACCTTTTTTAAACCCAGCTACATTAACAGCTTTTATTATATCCTCCGTAATGAATTCTAGAGTTAGATTACATGTTGAATGAAAAAATATTTTCTCTTATTTGCCTTAAATAGGTTACCCTGTAGCTTCATTGCTGGTCCCCTAGTCTTTCTATATTTTGAAGGCATTAACAATCGATCTACGTTTACCTGTTCCACTCCATTAATTTACAGACCTCTATCATCTCTCCCCTCAGCTGTCTCTCTTCCAGATAGAACAGCCTTAACCTTTTGTAGCCTCTCTTAATAGGGGTATCCTTCCATACCCTTTACCATTTTGGTGGCTCTTCTCTGTACCTTTTCTAATAACGCTATATCCTTTTTAAGATAGGGTGACCAGAATTGCACAAAATATTCAAAGTGCGGTTGCACCATGGAATGATACAGAGGCATTATAATAGCCTTTGTTTTATTCTTCATTCCTTTCCTAATGATACCTAGCATTCTGTTTGCTCTCTTGGCTGCCGCTGCACACTGGGTGGAGGGTTTCAACATGTTATCCACGATGACGCCTAAATAGTTTTCCTTGGTGGTTCCTAATGTGGAACCTTGCATCATGTAACCATAGTTTCCTAGGAACATAACTTTGCACTTCTTCACATTAAATTTCATCTGCCATTTGGACGCCCAGTCTTCCAATTTATCAAGGTCCTCATGCAATTTTTCACAATCCTCTTGGGTTTTAACAACTTTAAATAATTTTGTGTCATCTGCAAATTTTTTTACCTCGCTCATTGTTCCCATTTCCAGGTCATTTATGAATATGTTAAAAGCAGCGGACTCAGCATAGATCCCTGGGGTACTCCACTATTCACCTTCCTCCATTGGGAAAATTGGTCATTTAGCCCTAGCCTCTGTTTTCTATCTTTTAACCAGTTCCTGAACCACAATAAAACACTGCCTCCTATCCCATGACTTTTTAACTTCGCCAAGAGTCTTTCATGAGGGACCTTGTCAAAGGCTTTCTGAAAATCCAGATATACTTTATCAACCGATTCACCTTTTTCTACCTGTTTGTTCACACCTTCAAAAAGACATAACATATTAGTAAGACAAGACCTTCCTTGGCTAAAGCCATGTTGGCTGTCTCTCATTAAGTCATGGTTATCTACATGTTCAGTAATTTTGTTCTTTATAATGATTTCTACCATTTTTCCCGGTAATGATGTCAGGCTCACTTATCTGTAGTTTCCTGGATCACCCCTAGAACCCTTTTTAAAAATTGGCGTTACATTGCCCATCCTCCAGTCTTCAGGTATTACAGATGATTTTAATGATAGTTCACAAATTACTAATAGTAGGTCTACAATCTCATATTTCAGTTCTTTCAACACTCTTGGATGTATACCATCTGGTCCAGGTGGTTTGCTACTCTTCAGTTTAGCAGATATTTGTAATACATCTTCCCGGTGTATCGATATTTCTTTCAATTCTTCTACCGCATCACCTTTAAATACCATTTCAGTCATGGGCAACATCCCTACATCTTCCTCAGCAAAGAATTCATTCAATCTCTTCGCTATGGCCTTGTCGGCTT
Source organism: Ichthyophis bannanicus (assembly GCA_033557465.1). Classification (NCBI taxonomy): domain Eukaryota; kingdom Metazoa; phylum Chordata; class Amphibia; order Gymnophiona; family Ichthyophiidae; genus Ichthyophis; species Ichthyophis bannanicus. Next base: position 1,499,954,559 of record CM066032.1, on the reverse strand, counting down.
TTAGTGCCCCTTTTACCCCTCTATCATCTAATGGTCCAACCAACACTCTCACAGGTTTTTTGCTATGAATGTTCTTGAAAAAGTCTTTATTATGTGTTTTTGCTTCCACAGCAAATTTCTTCTCAAAATCTCTCTTTGCCTGCCTTATCAATGCCTTGCATATAACTTGTCAGTACTTATGTTGTTTCCAGTTTTTGTCATTTGGCCCATTTTTCCATTTCCTGAAAGATGTTTTTTTGGCAACAACAGCCTCTCTGACCTCACCTTTAAACCATGCTTGCAGTTTTTTGGACTTCCTTCCACTTTTCTTAAAGCATAGAATACAACTGGTCTGGGCTTCCAATATAGTATTTTTAAACACCACCTATGCTTGATGTAAATCTTTAACCTTTGCAACTGGTTCTTTTAGTTTTTTCTTAACTATTTTCCTCATTTTATCATAGTCTTCCTTTTGAAAGTTAAAAGGTAGTACTGTGGATTTCCCTGCCATCCTCCCTCCATTTATTAAATCAAATGTGATCGTGCCATGATCACTATTGCCAAGTGGCCCCAACACCCTTATCTCTTGCACCAGACAAGTCCTGGTCCTGCTAGACCAGTCCAGACAAGTAGATTGTGTTCCCCTACCAGCAGATCAGTGGAGACACAGAACCAATGGAAAGCCTGGGTTTCAATGACATCACTCCTATGTCTTTAATTGCCTCAGCCAGCAGAGGTCTCTTCAGTATTTCTTTGTCTCCAGCAAATGGTGGATGGATTTTCTCCTCTCTGAAGAAAATCTGAAGATTGAGAGGAAAAGATTGATTAAACGCTCCTGAATGACCACTTTGAGGGTGACACACTCACTAGAACACGACGTGGGAGACTCTACTAGACTTGCGGCCTTTTCAGTAGCCATAGGAGGAGTGGAAATTGGTTCAGCTCCATGTGCTTATCATATTAAGAGCCTGTTGAGCAGCCAAAAATTGGAAGGATCTGGAAGAGTGCAGCAGGAATGGGCCCGGGGTACCATGTATCACTGGATGCTAGACATCATTTAGTTTAGCTATGTCCCTGAATGCAGTAGACCGATTCCAGATGCCTTTGTTATCTCTCCTTGTGGGTCTGCAATCAGAAGTGCTGCTGTGCGGGACACATTGGACAAGTTGCTGTGCCCAAAGGCGGTGGTGCCCTTCCCCCCACCCCCGACAAGCAAAGCAAAAGCAGAAACTCCATCTATTTTGTGGTGCCCAAAAGGGATGGTTCCTTCTGACCCCACGGCATGTGGCCTTTGTAAGAAGATGTCCACCAAGGCCCTCAAGAGCCACCAGCAGCAGCACGATAAGTTTTCCCCGGAGTCCCTGGTACCTCCGAAGGCCATGGCCTCCTCTGAAACCATGGAATCCCAGGGTAGCCTTACAGACCCCGACTGACGCCGTGGTTCCTTGGAAAGGGGGTCTCCCTTGAGGGAACTCAAGAAGAAGATGATGGCCTCAAAGGTGGCGTCCCTGCACGGCTCAGATGGGCCGGGTAAGTCCTGAGCCAGGTCCCGCAGTCCTAGATGCTCATCTGAGGGATCAGAGAAAGAGCGATCTGCGAAGGTCCCCTGAAAAGACTCATCCTCGGGTTGGCCTTGGTCACCTGACACTATCTTTGTTGAGGACTCCCCCTCGGGGAACCGGCGGCGAGCCCGATTCCCTCAGTGCTTGCGCCGATTGCTGCAGAGCCTTCTGGTCTGGAGTCCAGAATGGCAGCTCTGGAGCACAGCTTGTCTGCCTTCATGAACCAGCAGTGGGCGCTGTTGTCTGGTACCACCGGTTCCTCCGCCAGACCACCAGGCCCTCGAAATCGAGGATGTCCCTGGAGGCCAAGCCAATCCTCGAGGTCCTTTGGCCTCGAGTCGATACTTGGCTGAGGTCTCAATCCGACTCCTGTTTCATGGGGCCAAGATCTTCCCCTGCCAGTGTGCTTGGCACTGGCCACGGGTCCTCCAAGGGCTGTGGGCGGGGATCAGCCCCAGAGCCCGCGAGACATCCTTTCCTCAAGTCCTCGATTGACTATTTTGACTGGGAAACGGAGGATGAGTAGTTGCTGGACACCCGTCGCCATCGCAATATCCCCTCAGACTTCCCTCCCTCAGAGCCCCCGGCTCCAGTTCCCACCCGAGGACATGGTGTCCTCAATTTTGTCAGGGACATGTCCAAGGCCCTAGCGTTCCCGATGGAATCGGAGGAGGACCCTCGGACGGAGAAGCTAGAAGTTTTCCAATATGAGGCCCCTTGGAGGGAATCGCTTACGGTGCCCATCCCTCCCATCCTGGAACGGCTAATGCTCCATATGTGGGAGACATCGTCATTGGTGCCGGTGGTGAGCAAGCAGCTCAACTCAATGTATTGAGTCCGCAGAAGTCACAACTGCCACACAACTCCATGGTGGTGGAGTCAGCCTTTCGTCACCTGAAGAGTCAGAAGATGCCCTCCTCTGTGCCCACCAGCAGGGAGGCATGCACCCTGGATGCCCTCGTCAGAAAGTGCTACCAGGGCTTGATGCTCATCGGCCGGATCCAGGCATACCAGCTGTACATGGGCATGTACCTGAGAGACCTGGTGAAGGAACTCACCAGGTTCTCAGCTGGTCTTTTGAGGAAACCCCTGCAGTGGTTCAAGAACCTGGCCAAAGTTGTCCGTGAGTTCTCCAAGTTTATGTCTTGAGCAGTCTATGACAGCTTTGAGTCGTTGGCTCGAGTAGCGGCGGCGGGCATTGGTGCCCAATGCCAGGCTTGGCTATAGTCATCTGACCTCGAGCAATGGGTTCAGGACAAAGTGGTCAATGTTCCATGCCAAGGAGAGAACCTCTTTGGCAAACCCATGACCAACAAGGCTGCCGAGCTGGAAACCAATTTCATGACGAGGACCAGCCTCTCTAAAAAGACCGCTGTCCCTCCCTGATGGAAGGGCTCTGGTAAAAAGCCCTTCTACCTGAGGAAAGGGGCTGCTTACATAAACTACCCACCCTTTCAGGCCTCCCAAGCTCCCCAACAGGGTCAGCAAGCCAAGGGGCATGGCCCTCATAAGCAGAAGGCTCCCTAGCCCCAGGCGTCGGACCTGGCCCAGCCAGGGGGGAGCTTTTCACTTCTTGGGCATAGCCTCTTTACCTCAAGGAGATCAACAGCCCACAGGGGGATGTCTCATTCATTATGCCCAAAGATGGCCAGCCATCACCACCAATTCTTGGGCACTCCAAGTGGTCAAGAAGGGCTACTTCCTCCACCTGGCCCAGACACCTCCCCGGTCTCCTCTTCACCAGGACCTTCTGCTGAAGGAACTGGCAAGTCTTCTTGAGTACAGGGTGGTAGAACCAGTTACCCACCATCTCAAGGGCAAGGGGTTCTACTCCAGGTACTTCCTTGTACTAAAAAGAACAGGGGGCCTAAGACCCATCCTCGACCTGTGCAATCTGAACAGATTCCTGGTGAGGAAGAAGTTCAAGATGCTCTCCCTTGGAACATTGCTGCCTTACCTCCAGCAGCGAGACTGGCTATGCTCCTTAGATCTGAAGGATGCCTACACACACATCCTCATTTACCCCAACCATAGGCAGTACTCGAGGTTCATGGTAGGGGGCAGCCATTACCAGTACAAGGTGCTGCCTTTCGGCTTGGCCTCCGCCCCAAGGGTTTTCACCAAGTGCCTGGCAGTTGTTACCGCCTTCCTTCGCCTCTAGTGTGTGTTTGTCTTCCCCTACCAAGACGATTGGCTCATAAAGGGAGGCACAGCCTCAGAAGTGCAGCAGGCAACCGCACATACCATCCAGGTCCTGCAAAATCTGGGGTTTGTAATAAACTACCGCAAGTCCCATCTCCTCCCGACACAGTGTCTGGAGTTCATAGGGGCAAGACTAGACACCCTCCAGACAAGTGCCTTCCTTTCAGGGAACCAAGCCGCCTGGCTCAGGGCTCTGGCCCTGGACATACAGCACCATCCCTCGGTGTCCACTTGGCTCCTGCTGCGCCTACTCAGGCACATGGCCTCCAAGGTCCATGTCACCCCAAATGCCTGCCTCCACATGAGGGCCGCACAATGGTGCTTTTGGGACCAGTGGACGCAGGCTACAGGTAGTCTCTGCGACAGAATTATAGTGACTCTCCAGTTGGCGGAATACCTGACCTGATGGCAAAATCCCCAGTACCTCAAGGCAGGGAGGCCCTTCCAGACTCCGTGCCCCTTAAGGGTTCTGACGATGGACGCCTCCCTGCTAGGATGGTGAGCCCACTGTGAGGAATTCCGCACCCAGGGCAGCTGGTCGCAGGGTGAGAGCAACCAGCAGATCAACCTTCTAGAAATACGGGCTATACACCTAGCTCTCCGAGCCTTTTGCCTCCACCTACGGCGCCAACCAGCGCTGTTCCAAACAGACAACCAGATGGCTATGTTCTCTGTGAACAAGCATGGGGGCATGGGGTCCCATGTCCTCTGCAGCAAGGCAATGGCCCTCTGCTCCTACGCAGTCCGACAGGGCATACTTTTATGGGAAGTATAACTGCTGGGCCAGGACAACGCACTGGCCGACAGATTAAGCAGGGTCCTCCAGCCGCACGAGTGGCATCTAGACCACAGAGTGGCCAGCCAGCTTTTCCACCTCTGGTGGGAACCATGGATAGACCGGTTTGCCAGCTCAGACAACTACCAGTTGCCCTTCTGCTCTCGGAAAGTCCACCCTTCCCAGGTGGCAGCAGATGCTTTCTCATCTCATGATCAAAAGGTCTCATGTACGCCTTCCCACCCACACCACTAATTACCAATACATTATTCAGGACCCTCCGCAACAAGGCCTCACTGATCCTGATAGCTCCTCGATGGCCCAGGCAGCCATGGTTCCCTTATTCCTCTGGCTGTCGGAGGAGACTCCCATCCCATTGGAGAGCTCACCAGGGCTCTTGTCGCAGGAGGGGGGACTCTCTTTTGCACCCCAATCTGGGGTCCCTGTCACTGACAGCGTGGCTGCTGAAAGGGTGACCCTAGCCCCTTTCAATCTCTCAAAGGAAGTGGAGGAGATCCTGCTGGCTTCCCATAAGTCCTCCACCAGGAAAGCATACGCCTTCAAGTGGCGCAGATTTTCAGTCTGGTGCACAGAGTAGGGGATTAGTCCATTCTCCTGTCCAGTGCAGCTAGTCCTGCAGTACCTTCTCTATCTCTCACACTCTGGACTCAAATCGAACTGCGTTAGAGTGCACCTCAGTGCCCTGGTGGCACATCACCATCCGGTGAATGGCAAATCCCTCTTGGCCCAGCCGTTGGTGACCCACTTCATGAAGGGACTCCTTTTATTGAAACCCCCAGTACGCCCTCCGATGACCTAGTGGGACCTCAGTGTTGTACTGGTGCAGCTTACTCACCCACCTTTTGAGCCTCTGGCTACCTGCCACCTGCGATACCTTTCATGGATGGTGGTGTTCCTGGTTGGGCACCTCTGCTCGCAGGGTCAGCGAGCTCCAGGGCTTGGTGGCGGAGGCACACTAGGTTCTATAAGAACAGGGTTGTGCTCTGCATACACCCCAAATTCCTTCTGAAGGTGGTATTGCCTTTTCACCTCAACCAGGAGATGGTGCTTCCCACCTTCTTCCCGAGGCCTCAAGCCAGTAGAGCGGAGACTGTCCTCCACACCTTGGACTGTAAGGGGGCCCTGTCCTTCTACATTCAACATACCCACGGCCACCATAAAGCTTCTCAGCTTTTTGTCTCATATGACCCCAGTATGACCCCACTGGAGGAAGCGGTGACCAAGCGTACGCTATCTACCTGGGTGGTGGACTGTATCCCCTTGCCTATGAGAAGGCAGAGCTTTCGCTGGACAGCCGGGTCATGGCAGCAAACCTGTGCTCTGTCCTGATGATGGACATCTGCCGGGCTGCCACCTGGTCTTATGTCAATACTTTTGTAGCTCACTCTTGCCTGGAGAGGGAGTCTGACGGGACAGTGCCTTCAGCCAGGCCATGCTCCATAATCTTTTCGGTATCTGGGCAACTCCTACCCTCTGGCCCTTCTGTGTTCAGGCTAACAGAGTGCTGGTTTCCTTCGGGGACACGGGTTTTCCTGCATTCTGCACCTGCAGACTCAATTGCTGCTGCTCACGGCTTCCGCTGAGGGTAACTGTGTTTTTTTCACTATGGGCTTTCGGTAGCCAGTAGCTAGGGAGTCCCATATGTGAGGACTGACTTCCTGTTTGTTCCTGGAGAAAGCATAGTTACTCACCTGTAACAGGTGCTCTCCAGGGACAGCAGGAATCAGTCCTCACAACCCTCCCTCCTCCCCTTGGAGTTGTTTCTTTACCATATTTTATTTTTTAACTATGTCATCTGACTGAGCAAGATGGTACCCTTGGGTGGGAAGGGGATCACGCATGTGTGGTGGCATCTCCCAAAGGCTTTCTTTGAAAGCTGGGGGGGGGATGATTCTGCAATGGCTCTGTTGGCGCCGTCACCCATATGTGAGGACTGATTCCTGCTGTCCCTGGAGAACACCTGTTACAGGTGAGTAACTATGCTTTTTCTCCAGGGGGTTCAGTGTCTGTGTTCCCTTCCTGGGATCTGTGTCGAGTGCTTAGTGCCCTGATGTCTGCACCTTTTGAGCCATTGAAGCATGCTGCTTTGAAGATTTGATGCTTAAGACGGCGATCTTCATATTGGTTCCACAAGGTGGATTTCCGAGCTGCAGACTCTGTCTTGCTGAGATTCTTATCTGTCTTTTTTGAAGGAGGCTGTTTCCATTCAGCCTGTGCCTGCCTTCTTGCCTAGGGTGATTACTCCCTTTCATGTGAACCAGGCCGGAGGGTGCTTCTCTGATACTTGGAGGTTACAAATTCTTTGTGTAAATTCAACCATCTTTTTGTACTGTTTGTTGGCCCACACAAGAGTGACACAGCGGTGAAATCGACTTTGGGGTGCTGGATTAAAGAGGCCATTGCCTTGATGTATCTGTTATTGAACCAGTTGGTTCCGGAGGGTTTGCATGCCCATTCAACCCTAGCACAAGCATTCTCATTAGCAAAGCAGAACTCAGTAGCCCCTGTGTACATTTGTCAGGTGGCAACATGGGCTTCACTTTCCACTTTTGTCAAGCATTACCATTTGGATATCCATATGCAGGCGGACATGGCCTTGGGCTCAAGGGTTTTATGAGCTTAGGTGTCTTCTTCCCGTCCTCTGGAGTCTTAGCTTTGGTATGTCCCACTTGTCTGGGCTGGTCTAACAGGATGATATGGAAAGTGACATTTTACTTACCATTTAATGTCCTTTCCTTGAGTCCCACTAGACCAGTCCAGGGTTTGCCCCTGTAACTGTATTTGCTCTGTTCTTCTGCTCTGGTGCCCTTGGGTCTGCTTTGATTTTTATTCTTGGCTCTGCAGGTTCATCTTCTATTAACATAGTAACATAGTATATGATGGCAGATAAAGACCAGCATAGTCCATCTAGTCTGCCCAGAAAGTTGGCAAGGGTAGGTGCACTTGCCGCTCTGTGCAGGTCACCTCTCCTCATGCCTTTGTTTAGGGGTGTACCTACCGCTCCGTGTAGGTCACCCCTATAAGAGATAGTTATGCTTATTTTGATTTTATCCTGTTGCTCTAAAGGGATCCACTATGTCTGTCCCATGCCATTTTGAATTCTGTCACTGCATTTGCCCCCACCACTTCCATCAGGAGGGTATGCCAAGCATCCACCACCCTTTCAGTGAAAAAGTATTTCCTGACATTGCCTGTCAGTTTACTCCCTTGCAGCTTCATATTATGCCCTCTAGTTTTACAGTTTCCTTGTCTTTGGAAGAGATTTGTTTGTCCGTTAATATTTTTTAAGTATTTAAAGGTTTGAATCATATCTCCTGTCCCTCCTCTCCTCCCCTCCAGAGTGTACGTCTCTTCTCATAAGTCTTTTGACGCAGGCTCCAAATCATTTTGGTCACCTTCCTCAACTGTTTCCAGCCTTTTTATATTCTTTGCGAGAGAGTCTCCAAAACGGAACACAATTTTCCAAGTGAGGCCTCACCAGTGACTTGTACAGTGGCATGAGCACCTCTTCCTTTCTGCTGGTATTTCCTCTCTGTATGTAACCCAGCATCCTTCTGGATTTTGCTGCCACCTTGAGATCATCAGAAACAATCACACTGAGATCTTTCTCCTGGTCCGTGCACATCAATTGCTTGCCCCCTATTGCATACAATGCCCTTGGATTTCTGCTTCCCAAGTGCATGACACTGCACTTCTTCACATTAAATCTTAACTGCCAAGCATTAGACCATTCTTCCAGCTTTTGTAGATCTTTCCTCATGTTCTCCACTCCCTGAGGGGAGTCCACTCTGTTACAAATTTTGGTGTCATCTGCAAAAAGACAGACTTTTCCATTCAGCAATATCACTTACGAATATATTGAACAGTACTGGTCCCAAGACCGAACCCTGGGGCATACCGCTAATCACCTGCCTTTCATCCGAGTGGGTTCCATTTACCATCACCAGCTGTTTGTCAGTCAACAAATTTCTGATCCAGTTCACCATCTTGGGACCCATCCCCAAGCTTGTTGAGTTTATTGATAAGCCTCCTATGATGAACAGTATCAAAGGCTTTGCTGAAATCTAGGCAGATCACATCCATTGCATGCCCTTGATCTAGTTCTCTGGTCACCTAGTCAAAGAACTCAATCAGATTTGTTTGGCAAGATCACCCTTTCGTAAAACTATATTGCCTCAGATCATGCAACGTGTTGGTTTTGAGGAAGCCCACTATTTGCTCTTTCAGGAGCTCCTCCATTTACTTTTCCTGCCACAGTGGTAAGGCTTACTGTAGCCTTCACACTAGGGCTAATGATAGTGGTAGCAATAGAGCGGACGCTGCAGATATTGGCACCATCCCTACCATGGATAAAGGCCATGGTGAGCGTGTTCATGGGTCTGCTGTGACAGGAGATAAACCACAAAACTAATGAAAGTGTTGAGACTAACTATGGTTAAGTGGATGTCTGCAGATAAAGGGGAGAAAATGTACTGTTACTTTTATTCTACAAAACCAATATTTAAACTGAGAGGGTATATGAAGAGAATCTGCCAAAAACTGTAAGAATGAGGAAAATTGCCATAAGAAAAACTGCATAAGAACATAAGATACTATACTGGGTCAGACCAAGGTCCATCAAGCTCAGTGTTCTGTTTCCAACAGTGGCCAATCTAGGTCACAAGTTCCTAGCAGTTTTCCTAAAAGACACAAGTTCTACAGTGCTTGTATTGGGGCAAGCAGTGGATAGCCCGAGTTCCCTTTTAATAATGGTTTAGTGACCTTTCCTCCAGGAATTTGTCCAAACCTTTTTTTAAACCTGGCTACACTAACAGCTTTTACTACATCCTCCGGTAATGAATTCCAGAGTTTGGATTACATGTTGAGTGAAAAAATATTTTCTCTTATTTGTTTAAATAGGTTACCCTGTAGCTTCTTGCATGTCCCCTAGTTGTCATATTTTGATGATGTAAACAATTGATGTACATTTACACATTCCACTCATTTTATTAATTTATAGACCTCTATCATATCTCCCCTCAGCTGTCTCCTTTCCAGGTTGAAGAGCCCTAACCTTTTTAACCCCTCTTCATAGGGATATCCTTCCATTCCCTTTACCGTTTTGGTGGCTCTTCTCTGTACCTTTTCTAATAATGCTATTTCGTTTTTAAGATATGGTGACCAGTACTGCACACAATACACTGGTCAACAAATTTTTACAAAAGTCATGTTACTGAAATAAAAAGTCATATAATAGGTCAAAGTAAATATAATAGGCCTTTGGTTAATACCTGTAAAAAAAAAAAAAACCAAGTCACAGATGACAACTTAGATTTTTTTTGCCTGTCTCTTGTACAGCTGTTCGGGAGCTTCTCTGGGGAGTGTCCAGCAGTAGTTAGCCAGCATCGTAGTGGACCATTTTCCCTGGTATCTTTGCTCCATCATTGCGATATCCTGGTGAAAATGTCCGCCCTGTTCATCACTAACCATACCACAGTTGTCAGGAAAGAAATCGAGATGGGAATCAAGGAAATGGATCTTTAGAGACATATTGCAGCCAAGTTTCTAATACTGCATCAGCATGTCTTTTACTAGTTCCTTGTAGTTTTCTGCCCTAACATTCCCAAGAAAGTTTGTTGACACTAGATGAAAAGCATTCCATGCTTGTTTTGCATCACCCTGCAGCAAGTTGTTGAACTGGTCATCTTTGAAGAGCTCTTGAATCTGATGACCCACAAAAACTCCCTCTTTAATCTTTGCTGAGTCGAGGGAATTTTTCATGCAGGTATTGGAATTCTGGTGAAGTGTGGTCCATGGCTTTCAAGAAGTTTTTCATCAAACCTAGTCTGATGTGAAGGGGTGGTAGCAGGATTTTGTGAGCCTCAACCAGAGCTGGGTGCTGGATATTCTTCTCTCCAACTGTTACGTTTTGTTTGTGATTCCATTCCTTCTGCAAGTAGTGCCAATCCCTTGCTCGGCTATCCCACTCACATAAGAAACACATGTATTTTATATATCCCTGCTGCAGTCCCATTAAAAGGGCAACTACCTTCAAGTCACCACAGAGGTGCCAGCTGTACTTGTTATAGTTAACTTAAAGCATCTACTGCCTTCCATTATCGCATGTCTCTTTCATGTGGACGGCATCCGCTCCTGGAATAGATGGAAGACGGTTTCCATTGTTCAAAAGCACAGCCTTCAGATTCAGTTTTGAAGAGTCTATAAATAGTCTCCAGTCTTGTGGGTCATGAGTGATTTTTAAGGCATTCATGAGGCTTTCAATATTGGAAAAGAATACCAGATTACTTTCCTTTCCGACTGCGTATAGTACACTGCTGATGTCAGATGGCTTCAGCAGCCGTCTGGCAGTAGTATTGCATTGCATCAGAAAATGATGGAATCAACTCTGGATGATGTGTGCATGCTGGTATTATGCAATGTGATGCAATATTACATCATTCAAGGCTTATTTGGGATGTTGTTGATGTCCTACTGGATAAATTCACATGGTGAAATGTCAAAAATGAACTACATGCAATATCTTCAAAACGAGCCAATAAAAAGTTTTTAATGTTATATTCGTGTTCAGCTCACCAAGATACTACAGATTAGGGCCTTTTAAAGTCAGTAACGATTTCAGTGTTGACCAGTGTTTCAAGGGGAGGTTGCACCATGGAATGATACAAAGGCATTATAATATCCTTTGTTTTATTTTCCATTCCATTCCTTTCCTTATGATACCTAGCATTCTCTTTTCTCTCTTGGCTGCTGCTGCACACTGGGTGGAGGATTTCAACATGTTACCCATGATGCTTCCTATTTTTCCTGGTGGTGGTTCCTAATATGGAACATTGCATCGTATATAATCATAGTTTGGGTTTTTCCCTAGGTGCATAACTTTGCACTTGTCCAAAAAGCAACAGAAACAAATTTAAGATCTTTGCTGTATGAAAGATCTGGAAACAGTGCCTCACCTCACAGCTGGCTGTGAAGTTCTGGCAGAAAATGTCTATACAGAAAGGCACAACAAAGTAGCACACCTCATCCATTATAAACTCTGTAAACACTACATCACTGTGCCTGAAAAGCACTGGGATCATGACCCTAAGAGAATAAAGAGGTTATGATCACCTGAAACATTCCCATTCCAACAGATAAGAAACTGTATGAGAGGAAACCCAACATAGTGGTAAAATAGAAAATCACCAGAACAGCACTGATAACACAGGTACACTAAAAAAAATTTTTTTTAAACTGCCTCTGTTTCGATTGATTTTTACGTTTTTTGGTGCGCTGAATCCAAATCTGGTAACCAATTTGCTCCATCACGTACAGATTTTTTGCTACATTGGGTTAGCAGTTTGAGGTGAACGTTTCAGATTGAGTGCGATCGAGATAAAAGTTTCTTGGATGAATTCTTTATACTAATTGTTTAGTAGTTATTCAAATAAGAATAAAGAAAATTGTAACAAGGCAGCACATAAGAATAGAGTAATGTCAACAAAACACACTGTGATGGTAGCAAAATTGTCTGCACTTAAAACAGCCACATACATGTGCACAAACATTGAGCATATAAGAGCGAGGTTAGACGCAAAGCAAAGAAATGTGCAAAAAATGTTGTACAGGTATGTATGTAAGAATAGAAAACGCAAACCGCACCATTGCAATACATGAAGACAAACACCCGATGGTGTGAAAATAAAATTCTAATAAATGAGATCCGACACTGTGGTAATAACTAGCAAATATTTATTTCAAAGTTTAGTAAAAACACGATATTTGTCAACACAGTTTAGATTTTAAAGTCATTCTTGGGTCAATCAATCTCCTGGTGGGCCCGTTTCTTCTTCCCCCGAATGCTTCTCTTGGTGCGCTGCTTGGCGTATTTTTCATCTGGGGTTTCCCGCAGCAGCAACCAGCAGAAATCAGCCATCATAGTGGTGTTCCATCTTCCTTGGTACCTTCTCTCTGCGTCCTTGATGTCCTGGTGAAACCTTTCACCTTGTTCTTCACTGTACGCCCCCAAGTTTTCGGGAAAGTAGTTCACATGGGAGTGCAAGAAATGGACTTTCAGGCTCATGTTACAGCCTTGTTCTTTGAAGGCATTGAGCATCCTGGCAACAATATCTTTATAGTTCTCATCCCGCCTGTTCCCCAAGAATTTGAGAACAACATCCTTGAAGGAATCCCAGGCTTCTTTTTCCTTCTCAGACATCGTTTCAGCGAATGCTCCATCTGAAATGAGTTTCCTTATATCAGGGCCAACAAACACTCCTTCCTTTAGCTTTGCTTCAGAAAGTCGGGGGAACTTTGAGCAAAGGTACCGAAAGCACTCACCATCTTTTGGAAGGGACTTGATGAATTGCTTAATGAGACCCAACTTAATGTGGAGAGGTGGTAATAGAATTTTATCACGAGGTACCAAGCTCTCATGAAGAACATTTTTCTCACCGGGTCTCAAATGCTCCCGAATTGGCCAGTCTTTTTTCCCCCAGTGTAGGTCGCGGGCCCTGCTATCCCACAAGCAAAGGAAGCAGGGATATTTGGTGAAACCGGATTGCTGCCCTAATAGCATGGATAGAATTTTAAAGTCTCCACAAATCATCCACTTATGCTCATCATAACGAATCTTCTGAAGAATCAGGGCCAAATTCTCGTATTTTTCTTGGAGAATAACAGAGTGAGCAATAGGAACTGAAGCGAATGTATTGCCATTATGAAGAAGAACACCTTTTATGCTGTCTTTTGACGAATCAATGAACAGCCGCCATTCAGCAGGATCATACTTGAGTTTAAACTTTTCCATCACTCCGTATATATCGTTGCAAAATACCAAATCTTCCTCTTTGCTGAAATACTTCAAAAATTGTGTCTTGCGGTTGCGGTACCAATAAAAAGTTGTTCCTGGTGACAATAGATTTTTCTGTTTAAGCCGAGAACCTAGCAGTTGGACAGCATCTTTTGGGAGTCCTAAATCCCGGACTAAATCATTCAATTCAGCTTGAGAGAAAAGTTCAGGTTTCGGATCTGGTTCAGTTTCAAACTCGGAAGTACTGGACTCATCGGGAAAAGCCATCTGATGAGTCTCATCATGATCAGAACCGTCCACACAAATATGATCCAAAGATTTTGGTGGTTCAGGCACAGGTACTTCGTTGCTATGAGGCATAGGCCTAATTGCTGAGGGAAGGTTGGGGTAACTTATTACGTTCTTATTTTTTTAAGTTGTATCCCTTCACAATGCAAGAGCAAAAATAGCAGTCACTGCTGTGGTCTCTTTGTTCACGCCACATCATAGGTATTCCGAAACGAAATGCTTGTTTTTTACCTTTCATCCATAAGCGTAGATCTTCCTCACATGTCTTGCACACTTTGTGAGGAGCCCACGGTTTGTCTTGATCGCCTAACTTCAAACCGAAATAGGCGAAATATACTTTTTTAATAAATGCAGAAATGTTCCTCTGCCGCTTTTTCACGGTATATTCCCCACAAATAAAACAAAAACTGTCCGGAGAGTTGACGCAACCTCTGGCTCTGTGAGCCATCACAAATACACAGCACTGCAAACTACAACTGTAGTGAACCACTTCGGAATAAAGCTGGATTACGACTGAGCAAACAAAAGGTAATAATGAACTTGCAAGAAACTGAAATTTGACAGGAACGTTCATGTCGCAACCACCGTGTTTGAGCGAGCGAACGAGGCGAGGCGAACAGGAAAGAACATGCGCCAGCGCGAGTACTGGATTTAGCCCCCCGCCTCCCAATTGTCCTGTTAATGTATAAAATGAATACAAAACACTCTAAAATATCATGAGGGAGTGTTTCTAGTTAGTTAACCATTACAACCTCTATTTTGGGCCAAGAAAATAAACTGCAGTCGGCTAAAAAGAAATTATGTGAACATTCCTTATATGGGTAAGAAATCTAATTTTGCAAGAAAACGTGACGTGATGGAACATTTTGGCTATTTTTCCTGGATTCAGCACCCCAAAATCTATAGGAATCAGTTGCAAAACTGGAGGCAGTTTTTTGGTAGTGTACCTGTGTAATTAGAGGTATCTGTTTCAAGTGATTATTCTGTGAATCACTGGAGAGACAGAAGATCCTGAAGTACCAAGAAACACAGTCAGAGAGCAAGAAAGATACAGAAATATTTTCCATTGTACTGGGAGGCTTGATAAGAAAAACTTCCAAGTACATCTTGACAAACTACCTATACATGTTACATCTTACAAACTCCAAAAGGACGCTCTCTTTGGTATGATGCAAGTACTGTGCCAAACATTAGCAATGAATTTGAGAGACTGAGATCATACTCCACATGCCCTGGCTAAGAAGTGAGGTTCGTGGTATGCACAAAACTAACCCATTTGGAGAAACTGCCCCTCAGCAGTAGAGAACTATATACAGGAAAGCATAAACAGAAGACTGTCGAGAGGCTGCTGAGAGGGGTGGAGCTATCTCAAGATGGCGGCTTGAGCTTCTTCGGGTTTGCTATGCCTAAACATAAGGGCAAGTACAAGGCTCCCCCCGCGGAACCTGTTCCTGCTGTTTCCTCAGGTCCTATGGACCGCTTTGTGCATATGTCGGAGCAAAAGAAAGGGGAGATACAAGCAGGCGTTGTGGTGCCGGTGGAGGTAGACCTGGTGTTGGCTGCCCTGGAAGTGTCTCTCTCCCCAGACAATCGATTGCCTCCTCAGCGTCTGACCCCTCCAGAGGCTCTTCTCGCGAGTGGTGCTTCAGCCTACTCGGATGCTGGTATAGCTGTCTCACGGGAGCGGGCCTCGCTTGAAAAAGGTACCGGAGCGTCTCCCTTGCCATCGGGAGGAGTGGATATCGTCGGACGGCAGTTAGTGGAGTCGGAGGCAATTTTCCATCGAGAGGGAGTGTCAGCGGTTGGGAGTTCCTCTGTTTTGACTGATTTACCTCAATTCCTCCCTTTGAAGCGCCCGAAAGTGTTCTCTCTGGAGTCTATCTGGGATGCAATCTCACAGTTATCGGTTGTGGTCTATCAACAGATGACATTTTCTTCCCAGCGGTTGGAGAAGGTGGAGAGTTCAATGGTTGAAATTCAGGGAGACTTGACTTTGATCGACACGAGGATTAAGGATGGTGAACAAAAGGTTTCTCAAGTATCTGCATTGTCTGATTTAAATGTAAAAGATAACTTGGCAATTAGAGGAAAATTGGAAAGTTTGGAAAATGCTGTTAGAGCGTCAAATATTCGTTTGTTTAATTTTACAATGTTAAGTGGGGTTTCTCCGGTGGATTTGTTTAAAAGGTATTTGCATGAATCTTTATTAGTACCTTCTGATTTAACTCCACCGGTTGTGAAGGCATATTTTTTGCCCTCTGGTAAACGTGGGGCTCAAACGGAATTGGGGCATTTAACAGTAGACACCCTTGAGGTGTCTGCTTTACTAGTCTCCTAAAGAAGCTGATATAAAAGTTTCCACCTTGTTAGTTACATTCACAATTTCCTCTTGACAGAGATTGGCTATTAAAGTTGTACTTTAAGAAACATACAGCATTATTTATGGGGAAGAAAATTGTTATGTACCCCAATGTTTCCAGAGAGACGCAAAAGAGGCAGAAAGCCTTTTTACTTTTGAAACCTGGGGTAGTTCGTATTGGTGCTACAATGTTGCTTCGATTTCCTTGTAAATGTTTAATGTATTTTAGAGAGCATAAATATGTTGGGGTTTTTTTTCAGCCAGAGGATTTATCCCTGTTTATTTCATCTCATTTGCTGACTTCATCACCTTAATGATACTGATCATTGTTTTGTAAATGTGCTCTGGCCCGCGCCTCCCTCTTGATATACTGATAATTTTTGTTTCCTTCTTTTGGAGCGAGGTTGTACCTAGCCTCGTGTGTCTTGTTTCTTTACACCCCTCTGGTTAGTGGGCTAACATACTTCTGTGGTAAAAAAAAAAATTTTTTTTGTTGTTTGTATTTTCTGTTTCATACGCAGTGGTATTTCTGTACAAGCTTTGCTTGATTTTGTTTGTAAAATTGCATAAATATTAAAAAAAAAACAGAAGACTGTCACTATATTTTTTCACACAACATGTAATCGAACTCTGGAATTCATTACCGGAGGATGTAGTAAAAGCTGTTTAGTGCAGCCAGGTTTAAAAAATGTTTGGAAAAAGTTCCTGGAGGAAAGGTCAATAAACCATTTAAAGGGGACCTAGGCTATTCACTGCTTGCTCCAATACATGCATTGTGGAACCTATGTCTTTTAGGGAAACTGCTAGGAACTTGTGACCTAGGTTGGCCACTATTGGAAACAGGCCACTGAGCTTGATAGACCTTGGCATGACCCAGTATGGTATATCTTATGTTCTTATGCAGTTTTTCTTATGGCAATTTTCCTCATTCTTACAGTTTTGGGCAGATTCTCTTTGTATACCCTTTTGATTTAAATATTGGGTTTGTAGCATAAAAGTAACAGTACATTTTCTCCCCTTTAGCTGCAGAAGTCCACTTAACCATAGTTAGTCCTCTTACCGTTTGCATTAATTTCTGTGGTTTATCTCCTGTCACAGTGCACGTGTCTGGTTTTGTAAGAAAAAAGTACCTCCCAAGGCCAGGACATGAGGTTTCAAAACCAAAAACACCTTATGGCGCTTCTAGGTGAGCCTGCCTACATCAGGATAAACTTTTATATAGGACTGCCACAAAAATCAATACTCTCCTTAGGAAAATAAAGTTTCAGTATTAAATTCTTATCAGCTAACACAAGAAGAGACAAGCAGTGGCACAAGAGGAAATATAATCAGTTGAAGACTCTAAGAAGTCTGAGACATCCAGAGTCTCAGACTCTAGCTGGGTCAACTGGATAGAATCAACGTCAAGTGAGCCTCATGTCCTAGTCCTTAGTGGAATATAAGTAACTGCAGAAAATGTAATAGTATCAACATCCTGTACCAACACAACCTCTTTAAAATATTTCTGTAATATAATAGGGGAAAGATAATGGGTACAAGGAAAATTAACAACATGCAGATTTTTAGCCCTAGCTGTATTTTCCAAGGATTCAATCTGATGGTGAATTACAGAACTATCTCTAATTGTAGATGAAAGAGCAGCCTGAGTGACGGAAATCTGACCCTAAAGTTTACGTATAGAGGAATTACAACTAGGAATGCAAGTGTCATGTTAATTTAACTTATCAACTATCTCAACTGAAAACTCTGACACCTGTGAGACAGAGGAGCAAAGAGAAACCTCCATGCACACCACTAACTCCCATATATGAGAGTCACATCGGCCAGAGCAGTCATACTATCCGAGGCAGTAAATTTCAATGGAACAGGTACGTTAAGAACATCAGAAATGACAGTTCCATTATCCAGTTGTGGGGAACTTATTGGGTTCAAAAGAGACTGACCTTCCTCCTGGCCTATTTCTGCCAGAGAGGCACCAGCCTCAGTTATAACTCCCTGATTGGGCAGGATAAGACCCATTGCAGTGGGAAAGATGACCAACACAGTACTTACAGTACTTGTAGAAACATCTAAAGCAGGAAGAGGTACCCCAGCAGCAGCCCCCTGTAAATGATAGTCTATCAGTCTGAACACCTTTACAGTCTTCATGGCAGCGACATTCTTGCACTTACCCATACACACGAGTCGCTTGCTCCAAAGGGGCAAGACATGCCCCTTTGAGCTCAGGTTTTACAGCCAGGAGGGAGGTGATATCAGGCACTCTGCTCTTCCTGCCACCTATCACAAAAGATCCGCCAATGCACGATACAGCACCAACAGCAACCCTATAACTCTGTGGCGGGCTCAGGTTTTAAAGCTAGGGGAGGTGCCATTGGGTGCTCTGCTCCTCCTGCCGCATATCACAGAAGATCCAGCCAATGCACAATACAGTACCAACAGCAACCAATCATGATTCCTTTAATACATTCCAAGCCTTCAGTTCCTGAGGCAGCCAACAGCCCCACAACATTATGGAACCTCCACCATCTTTAACTGTAAGAAGGGTGTTTTTTCCCCCTTATAAGCTTCATTCTCCAGGAACAAGCAGGAAGTCAGTCCTCGCATATTGGTGACATCAGCACTGATGGAGCCCACGTGGAGCATTTCCCCAGCTTTCAAAGAAAGCCTTTGGGAATGCCACAGACATTACTCATATGTGAGGGCTGACTTCCTGCTTGTTCCCCGAGAAAATGTAGTTACTCACCTGTAGCAGGAGTTCTCCCTGATTAGCAGGAATAGGTCTTCACATATAGATGACATCACCGACAGAGCCCTGCACCAAACACACACAAGCTTCCAAAAAAAGCTTTTCAGGAGGTATGCAGTGCATGCGTGTCTGTCTTCGGCAGCTGCTTCAGTATAACATCATAGCAGGAGCCACATTTCAACTCCCCAGGGAGGCAAGTGGGTTTGTGAGGACATATTCCTGCTATTCATGGAGAATACCAGCTACAGGTGAGTAACTACACTTTCTCTATGAACAAGCTGGAAATAGGTCCTCATGTATGGAACTCCCAAGCTCCAGGCTATCAAAACCCAAGGAAAAAGAATAGCCCAACTGGGCATCAAGAACTGGAGAAGCCAGGAAGATTAGCGAGATAGTCCCATCCAGCAACTCAACTGATGCAGTATCCAGTCGACAGCAACCAAGGGAATTTTGAGCAGGTAGCCTGGACAGACAGAAGGGGCAATGGGCAGGAGTTGACACAAGACCCAATGATATGCCGGCCAAAATTGCTGTACCGTCAGGAATCCCCATCTAGACTGTAGTAGGCTGCAATGGTATGGACCGAAGACCATGTCGCAGCCCTGCAGATCTCTTCTGCAGAGACAGAGTGGAGGTTGGTTACCACTGTAACCATAACAGACATTGTGAGTTATGACATGACCCTCAAAGCTCAGACCAGCCCAGCCCAGGAATACACATGGGTGATGCAATTAATGAGCCAGAGGGATAGCGTATGCTTTGAAACAGCGACCCCCAGCCTATTGGTGTCAAAGGAGATGAACAATTGGGAGGATCGACAGTGCACCTTCATGCATTCCAGGTAGAAGGCCAACTTGCACTTGCGATCCAGCATGTGCAATGCTACTTCACCGCAACTGACGTGAGGCTGGGGAAAGGATGTTGTAAGGACAATAGACTGGTTGAGATAAAAAGCAGAGATCACTTTGGCAGAAAACATGGGTGGGTGGGTGCATGCGGAGCACCACCCGGTTCTGATGGAATCTGGTATATGGAGGGTTGGAGCCAGAGCTTGGTTACATGCTGGGCTGATGTGATGGCCACCAGGAAGAGGACCTTCCAGGTCAAGAACTTCAGCAGGCATGCGTTCAGCAGTTCAAAGGGAGTCCCCGTATGAGCTGGCTGAGGACCATGTTCAGGTCCCACACAACTGTAGGGGGCTTAACTGTCAGCTTTGAAAGAAGTCTCAAATGAATTGGCATACCACTGGCTGAGCCAAGATAGAAGCTTTCCATCATGGCTGCGATGGGAAGCCTATCACGCAGAGATGCATATGCATCAAGTTGGACTTGAACTCAGACTGAGAAAGCTCAAAAGGTACTCCAACAGTTGGTCACAGAGCAGACAAAAGGGTCCAATGTTCAACCAGCGCATCAGAAGGTGAACCGCCACCATATGAATGTGTAGGCTTTATGTGTTGACTCCTTGCGAGATGCTAGCAGGATCTCGGTGACACCCTTGAGAAGGGCAAGCTCCGCAAGGGCTACCCACTCAGCATCTATGCTGTGAGTGCTAGGGAGCGGATGTTGGGATGTAACGGGGAGCCGCTCTCCTACAAGATGAGGTCTGAGTCAGAGCCCAGATGAAGAGGTTCCTTCTGTGAGAGCTGTAGCAGCAACGGGAAGCACGGCTC
Organism: Ichthyophis bannanicus; assembly: GCA_033557465.1. NCBI lineage: Eukaryota > Metazoa > Chordata > Amphibia > Gymnophiona > Ichthyophiidae > Ichthyophis > Ichthyophis bannanicus. The sequence continues at coordinate 1,499,934,164 of CM066032.1, read as the reverse complement.
TCGAGCCCAGTAAGGAGCAATGAGAATCATGGATTCTCTTTCAGTCTGTAGCTTCAAGAGCATCTTCATGATGAGCGGAATCAGCAGTAGGCATAGAGTAGGCCTCTCCCCCAGTGGATCAGGAAGGCATCCGGAGCCAAGTGATCACTAGCTGGCCTCTGGGAGCAGAACCGAGCTACCTGGACACTCTGTGCTGTAGCAATGAGATCAACGTTGGGAGTGCCCAACTCCCAAAAGATCTGGTCCACCACCTCCCTCTTAAGGGACCACTTGTGTGGCTGAAGAACCCGGCTGAGTTGATCCGCTAGACGACTCCTTTTGCCCGGTAAATACATCACATTGAGATCCATTCCATTGAGCAGGGCAAACTTCCAGAGATGAACCATCTCCCAATACAGGAGGTATGAGCCCATGCCCCCCTGCTTGTTTACCTAGAACATGGCGACTTGGTTGTCCATATGGATCAGGACCACCTGATAGGCACAGAGAGCATTCGCGGAGGCCTGAAGCTCGAGGAAGTTGATCTGATGGAGACTTGCTTTTGGACCACAGGCCCTGGGTGCGGAAACCATCCAGATGTGCACCCCAGCCAACCTTGGAGGTATTTGTCATGAGCATCCTGCAGAGCACTGCTGGTTGGAACAGGAGGCCCCAACAAAGGTTTTCGGGCACGAGCCACATCAAGGACTGTGCGAGAGGTGAAGTGACCACTACCTTGTCCCACAGGCTGCATGGTGAGGCGGCCTAAGGGATGACATGCACTGTGGTTGCCATGTGTCTGGGGGCTTTCAGCAGCCCATCGGCTGTGGTGTGGTGTTCACGCTGTAATGCACCCACCACCTTGATGAGATGCTGCAGGCGGTCTGCTGGCAGGAAAACTCTCACCCAAGTGGTATCGAGGAGGGCCCTGATGAACTCCAGTTGTTGTACTTGCAGGAGGTGAGACTTCGGATAATTGATCGCAAAGCAGAGGCCTTCGAACACCTGAATGGTGAGCTCTGTGGACTGCCATACACTGGTTGGCATGGGACCCTTTATGAGCTAGTTGTCCAGGTATGTGAAGACAAAGACCCCCTGGGTCCTGAGGAAAGTGGCTTTGACCGCCAGGCACTTCATAAAGACCGTGGGGGCTAGGGCTAGCCTGAAGGGTAGTACCTAGTAATGATAGTGTTGGCCACCCAACAGGAACAGAAGGTACTGTATGTGATGCGAGTGGATCGGAATATGCACGTATGCATCCTTAAGATCCAAGGAGCAAAGCCAGGCATCATGTAAAGGGAATGGGAGCAACGTCCTCAAGACCATCTTGAAACTGGCTCAATGGAGGTTGGCCAGCAGGGTCATGACCTTGGTCTGCAGGAGGCTCCAGTGCGCGGGGTCCATGGGGTATTCTCCAGGATTGTAAGGAAGCAGCAGCCGCTTTGGACGACTTGTAGCACACAGGCATCTGAGGTGACCAGAGGCCATTGATTGGCAAAGTAGATGAGCCGCCACCCCCCCCCCCCCCAACCACCTATGGGGGAACATCAGCAGACAAGAGTAGACCGGCTAAACTTCTGAAGACTGTATCAAAAACCCACATCCAGCTTGGGGGGGGGGGGAGGGGGGCTGCACCTTGGGGTTTTCTCCCTCCACTGAAAGCAGCTAGACCGGGCCTTGGGCTGCAATTGCAGTTGGGATGGAATGTACCTCTGCGGGCAAGAGAGGAAAGCCTTTCTGTTTGGTGCTTTCTTCCTCATGGGTTCTGCAATCTTTCTGGAGAGCCTGGTGAGGGACACCTGCTCCTTTTCCAGCTCTTCTGCCTTTTTCTCCATGTGTTTGCAGAAGAGGTTTCCACCCCAACATCAGACGTTGGTGATCTTGTCCTGGACCCACTGCTCCAGGTCAGAGGACTGCAACCAGGCCATTTGCTGCACTGTGATTCTTACAGCCACCGACTTACCAGCAGATTCGAAGGCTTCGTAAGCACCTTGGACCACAAACTTCAAGCAATCCTTGCCATGAGCTACAGGACCTCAAAAGGAGTTGCAGTGATCTTTGGGAAGCAAAGTCCTCGATGTCCAGCATGACATCCTTGAGGAACATGGCCATGTAAGTTTGCTAGGCCAGAATCCAGGCTATCAGCATGGAACCCTGGAAGCACCTCCTCCCAGAGAAGTCCAGGATCCATGCTTCCCACATGAGTGGCACCGAAGAATGCGTTTTGGCACTTTTGCCCACTTCAAGGCAGACTCGACCACAATGGAATTGTTGGGCACTTGAGACTTCTCAAACCTCGGGGCCTTCTGGACCCAGTACAGGGAATCAAGATGGCGGCTGGTAGCTTGAGCAGCGCCTTCCATAGTGGCAGTAGCAGCCTCTGCAGGACATGGTGGACGGGAACAGTCATCGCATCATAAGGGGACGAGGGGTATTTGAGGAGTTCCATTTCCTCTGCCCTCCATTCCTCTTCCGATTCCAGAGAAAAGGGGATGGCCTTGGCCATGTCATGAACAAAATCCTGGAAAGACATGTATTGTGGAGGCGACAGGTCGGACAGAGATCCTGGGCCCGAAGATCTGACAGTCAATTCTGCCTCAGTTTCCCATTCAGAAACTGAGGAAGTCAAAGTAATGCAGAGTCTCCTCCAAGCGCACACTGCACAGATCCAGAGGTGGACATCAATGGTCCCCCTTGCACCCAGCATACCAATGGCAATGCACCAGTGCCGCTGATTCTGATACACTGGTTTCCAGGACTGGCCAGACGTTGTGTGGTAATGAAGCACTCTGTGAAACCTGCTTTCAACAGGGCTTTCACTGTCACCAGTTAAGCTTCTAAGGCTCGTAGGCGTTCTTCCAGAACCATCACTGATAAAGATGTCGATGCCATGGCTGTGGACATAGTCTGTGAACCCTTAGGTGGGGACGCAACGATAATAGGAGCATCAGGAGACATCCTTTCTTTATCTTTATTCAAACACTTGATAAACTGCCCAGGCCGAAGCATCAGGGCGGTGTACAATACAAAAATGTCAGCTGCTGGAAACAAAAGATGGAGAGGAACGCCAAAATACGATAGGACAGAGAGAGACAGTTAAATAGGATAGAGGACAGAAAAGGCCCAAAGAGGGACAGGGAGGAGGGGGAGAAGGGAAGGGAGGAGAGGGAAACAGGAAAGAATCATGGAGGATGGAGGGCACGACTAGGGGATGAGGCACCATCAGCAGGGGGAGGAAGATCGAAGGCCTGACAGAAAAGGTGGGTTTTGAGGAGGGCTTTGAAGCAGGTATAGGACAGTTCAGTGCGGAGAGGAAGGGGAAGGGAGTTCCATAGGGCGGGTCCTAGGAAAAAAAATGCGGAACGGCGGGTAGATTCCAGGTGGGCCTGAGTAGGAGAAGGAAGGGACGGTTGCCGTGGGTCGAACGAAGAAGGCGGGGAGAGGGCTGAAGATGAATGATGTTGGCCAGGTACTGGGGGGTGTCGGTGTAAAGAACCTTATGTGCGATGAGCAACTTAAAGACAAACCTGAACTTGATCGGAAGCCAGTGCAAAGTGAGGAGACACGGGGACACATGGGAACGTGCAGGGGAGGAGGTGACAAGACGGGCGGCGGCATTCTGAGCAAGTTGGAGACGGCAAAGCTGGGAAGAAGGGAGGCCTGCATAGATAACATTACAGTAATCCAAACGGGAGATTACCAAAGATAGGACGAGAGTGACAACAGAAGGTGGAGGAAGAAGTGATCGGACGGCCTTGATACGACGCAGGTGGAAAAAGGAGGTACGAATAACAGAGGAGATATGTTCGTGAAAGGAAAGGGATGGGTCTAAGGTAATGCCCAGGTAACGAAGGGTTGGTACCAGGGGGATAGAATGAGAGCCCATAACGGGTGACAAACTGGGAGGTGGGAGCCCAAAGGAAAACCAGATTGCGGAGGACTTAGCGGGATTAGCATGTAGAAAATTGGACTCAAACCAGGAGGCAACGGAGGAAAGACAGCGGTTGAGTAGGCCAAGATCCGGGGAGGAGGAAGAAGTGTGGTGAACTAGGATGTCATTGGCATATATGTAAAAGGAGATGGCGGACTGTTGAATAAGCAGGGCTAAAGGAGCAAGGAAAACATTGAAAAGTAGGGGGGCGAGAATAGAACCCTGGGGAACGCCACAGATTGAGGGGGACGGGGGAGAGACGGAGGTACCAGAATGGACCGAGAAGGTACGGCAAGACAGAAAGGAATGAAACCACCGTAGAACGGTGCCATGAACACCGAAATCAGACAGACGAGACAGGAGAGTGCGGTGATCGACTACATCAAAAGCAGAAGACAAATCCAAAGATACCACAAGAGAGAAATCACCGTGGTCGTGTGAGCGGTGGAGTTCAGAGAGTAGTGCTGTAAGGACGGTTTCGGTACTGTGGCCGGCGCGGAAACTGGACTGGCGGGGGTGGAGGGCACAGGTGGAGTCGAGATGTGAGGCTAGTTGGGAGAAGACAAGTTTCTCGAGGACTTTAGAGAGGAAGGAGAGGTTGGAGACTGGCCGCCAGTTTGTGGGGGAGGTGGGATCAAGGGTAGGTTTCTTCAGAAGGGGGCGGACAATAGCGTGTTTCCAGCTGGAGGGGAAGAGACCGGAAGAAAGACTATAGTTAAAGATGGAGAGAATAAAGGGCACAAGAGAGATATCGGGATTGAGTAGCCAAGAGGAGGGCAAGGGGTCGAGGGGGCAGGTAGGTTGATGAGCAGACGATATGGCCTTAATAAGTTCAGGGGGGGGAGATGGGAGAAAAGGAGCGCCAGATGTGGGTAAACGTACGGGAGGGGGATGGGGAGAAGGCAACCGGGGAGGTAGAGGGGGAATCAGGGGGAGGGGAGAGGGCAGGCAGGGAAGGAGGAGCGAAGGGAGAGAACCTTGCCAGTAAAAAAGGAGGCAAGGGTGGAAGGGGGTTTGGAGGGGGCGGAGGGAAGAGTGGAGGTAGAGGAAATGGATTTAAGGACGTGGAAAAGGCATCTAGAGGAGTTCGATGAGGTGGCTATAAGGCATGAGTAATAGGAATGCTTGGCTGAGGTAATCGTGGAACGGTAGGAGAGGTGAGCTTGCCGGAAAGCTGAGTAGGAGGCAGGGGAACGGAGTTTTCTCCAGCAGCCCTCCTGGGCACTGGGAATGGCCTCTATCGTTTGGGCAGGTCCTCCCACCAGGGAAGCTTGGTTGGTTGTTCCTGGCCCTTGCTATCCATCTCATGTCTAGAGGGGTTGTGATGGTACTGCACGTGGATTTTCTCCTCTGCTCCCCTTCTGATGTAGATGGTATCTCTGTGGAGGGACACCCCTCTGTGCTCGAACCCTGTTGCTCTGACTGAGCCCTTTGCTCTTTCCCTTTGGCCACCTTGGGCATAGACGAGGGGGTTGGGACTGAAGATACTGAATCATATGAGCCAAAGAGGGCCTCCTTTTGCTTTTCCCAACCCTTCAGCCCTTGACACATCATCTGCAAGCAGAGTTCGCAGGCTGATGGTTGGGTTCAAGGCACTGCAAACACCAATGGCTGTTAGTGGCAGAAATGGTCTTGGCACATTTGGTGCATTTTTTTTTAAAGCCAATAACCGGTTTAGAAATGCCAAAAAACACCACCTCAGCAAAATCAAATTGAAAAACAGCCTTAGGCGGGAAAACCTCCCATAGGAGAAAAACACAAAAAAATGACAGAAAAAAAGCTGGGTGAAAAAATATGCAAAAGCTCAGCCACAAGGGCAAGAAATTCAAACTTTTTTCCAGACTGCAGGAACATGTCCTAGGGGCTCTGCAGAAAAAAGATTGAATATGGCACCATGGCAGGCAAGGAAGGCAGGCACGCATGCGTGGCATATGTCCCAAAAGCTTCCTTTGGAAGCTAGGGAGCATTCCATGCAGGGCACAGTCAGTGACATCATCCATACGTGAGGACTTGTTTCCTGCTTGTTCACGGAGAACCACGTCTCAGCTGTCCTTTTCTGGTAGTACTGGGAAATTTTAATTTTCCTAAAATTAGATGACTCTCGAGGGAGGACCTTATTTTTTTTTTCACTTTTCTGAAGAACATTAGTTTTTATCAAGTACAGTAATTGATTTCTCCATACATAAAAAATGAAATGTTTTAGATCTCTTATTTCAAAGAATTAGTAAAACAAGAAAAGAAAAACTAAAGATTTTTAACATTTATTCTGCCTATGTGCTGGGTCTGATCATTTTCTTGTTAATTTTACACTAAAGAAAGATTAATATTCTCCTCCTCTCAACCTAAAATTGAACAGAAAATGTAATGACTTTTCTCTATGCTATGTGATACACAAGTTGTATTTGACCATATATGTTCCATGGGATACAGAGAAGCTCTGCATCTGGAAAAGAGACATGCGTAAAGTGAAAAAAACCTGGAGGAGGAGTTGTCAAGAGCAGATTTATTATAAATCTGAACTCTCGCTTACCCAACAGCATAAGGATGAAATTATGCTCGTAAAACAAACTTACTACAAATGCTTATTTGATTCTCACAAGAAATCTAAGGAAAATTTTTAGATTTCTCCAAGTTTCTTCAAAGCTTCTCAATCATCTAGGGAAAGGGTAGTTACTCACCTGTAACAGGTGTTCTCCAGGGACATCAGGAATCAGTCCTCACATATGGGTGATGTCGGCATCGAAGGAGCCCGTGCGGAGCAAATCCCCAACTTTCAAAGAAAGCCTTTGGGATTTGGACCACGCATGCATAGTCCCCTTCATGCCCAAGGGTGCCCTCTTGCTCAGTCAGATGACATAGCTAACAGACGGCAAACACTAAATAAAAGATGGTACAGCTGCAACTCCAAGGGGAGGAGGGAGGGTTTTGAGGACTGATTCCTGCTGTCCCCGGAGAACACCTGTTACAGGTGAGTAACTACGCTTTCTCCAGGAACAAGCAGGAAGTCAGTCCTCACAAATGGGACTCCCCAGCTACAAGCTACCAAAAACACATAGCAAAAACAGGGCTCCCTCATGGAGAGCCACAAGCAGCAGCAATTGCGTCCGTATAGATAGACCAACAGGACCCCTGTGTCTGATGAAACCAGCACTCCAGTAGCCTGAACACAGAAGGATCGGAGGACAGGAGTTGCCTAGACCCTGAAAAGGTTATGAAGCAGGGCCTGGCCAAAGGCACTGTCCCACTGGGACTCTCTTTCCAGGCAGTAATGAGCTGCAGAGGTATGGACTGAAGACCAGGTGGTGGCCCGGTAGATGTCTGCTAGTGGGACCGAATGCAGGTTAGCCACTGAGGTCGCCATAGCCCTGACCCGGTTCGCTGTGACCAGGCCTTCCAATGGAAACCTCGCTTCCTTGTAGGCAAGGGCAATACAATCTGCCACTCATGTGGACAGCGTATGCTTGGTCACCACCTCCCCCAACTTACTGGAGTCGTAGGAAACGAAAAGATGACAGACTTTTCGGTGGCCTTGAGTGCGTTGTATATAGAAGGACAAGGCCTTCAGTCCAAGATAAGGAGGACAGTCTCTCCCCGACTGGCATGTGGTCTGGGAAAGAAGGTAGGGAGGACCACCTCTTGGTTGAGGTGGAAGGACCACCACCTTCGGAAGCAATTTAGGGTGCGTGCAAAGCACCATCCTATTCATGTAAAACCTGGTGTAAGGCACTTCAGCCACTAGGGCCTGGAGCTCGCTTACCCTGCGGGCAGAAATGAGTGCAGCCAGAAAGACCAACTTCCAGGAGAGGTAGTGAAGGTGGCAAGTAGCCAAGAGCTCGAATGGTGGTCAAGTAAGCTGCCCCAACACAACATTGAGATCCCATTTGGTCGCCAGAGGACGAACCGGGGGCTTAGTCAGGAGCAGGCCCCGTAGGAAACAGGACACCACTGGATGGGCCGAAAGGGGCTTCCCGTCCACCTGGTAGTGGTTCGCTGCTAGGGCACTAAGGTGTACCCTAACAGAATTAGACTGGAGCCCTGAACGAGAGAGGTGGAGCAGGTACTGCAATACCGTTACCACTGGGCAAGAGAAGAGATCGGCCCCACCACTCAGTGCACCAAAGTAAGAATCTGCGCCACTTAAAGGCTAAGGCGTCTGGTAGACGCTTTGCGCGAGGACAGCAAAACATCCTCCACCTCTCTGGGGAGGTGGAGTGGGGCTAGAATTACCATCTCAGCAGCCAAGCTGTCAGCGAAAGAGATCCCAGGTTGGGATGCAGGAGAGAGCCCCCCTCCTGGGAAAGGAGTCGAGCAGACCCCAGGGGTGTGGGGTCGTCCTCCACCACCAACTACAGAAGCATCGGAAACCACGGCTGCCTGGGCCACCGTGGAGCTACCAAGATGACCAAGGCCCTGTCGCAGAGGGTTTTGAATAGAGTCTTCGCAAACAGTGGCGTCAGAGGGAAGGCGTACAGAAGTCCCTCTGACCATGAGACCAGGAAGGCATCAGCGACTACCCTGGTGAGGTGAGGCTGCCGGGAACAGAAGCAGGGCAACTGGTGATTGTCCGGGCTTTCAAACAGGTCCATCATTGGTTCCCCCCAGGTTTGGAAAAGCCTGCTGGCTACTCTGGGGTCCAGCTGCCACTCGTGCGGCTGGAGAATCCTGCTGAGTCTGTCGGCCAGCAAGTTGTCTTGGCCTGGCAGGTACACCGCTCTGAGGAGGATGCCCTGGTTGGATCGCCAAAGAGCAGAGGTCTAGCGCCTTTTCACAGAGCACGGGATCCCGTGCCTCCCTGTTTGTTCACAGAGAACATGGCCACCTGGTTGTCAGTCTGGATTTGGACTGACCAGTGGCATAGGTGATGAAGAAAGGTCTTCAGGGAGAGATGAATGGCTCGCAGTTCCAGGAGGTTGATCTGCTGAGCACTCTCGTCCAGGGACCAAATGCCCTGGGTGCAGAAGCCCCTGCAATGGGCTCCTCAGCCCAGCAGGGAGGCATCCGTGGTGAGGACCCTCGAGTGGTTGGGGGTCTGGAAGGGCATGCCCGCCTCTAGGTGTCGGGGCGACTGCCACTAGACCAGAGACTCTGCCAGCTGGCAGCTCACTCGGATCCTGTCCTGGAGATGGACCGAGCCTTGGGATCATTGGTCCCAGAGGCACCACTGTGCTGTCTGCATGTGGAGACAGGCATCTGGAGTGACGTGGACCGTGGAGGCCATGTGCCCGAGAAGGCGCAGAAGACACCTGGAAGACACTGAGGTATGGTGCTGCATGTCCCAGGCCATAGACCTGAGTCAGGCTGTCCAGTCCGCGGGCAAAAAGGCTTTCACCCAAAGCGTGTAGAGTCTTGCCCCAATGAACTCCAGCCCCTGTGTCGGACGAACATTAGACTTGGTGTAGTTTATAAAGAAACACAAGTGTTGCAGAATCTGGCTGGTGCGTGCTGTTGCCTGCTGCACCTCAGGGGCCATGGAGCCCCTGATGAGCCAGTCGTCGAGGTAGGGGAAGACAAAGACCCCCCCTGGAGCCTGAGAAAGGTGGAGACAACTGCCAGACACTAAATACCCTGGGGGCCGAGGCTAGGCCGAAGGGTAGCACCCTGTATTGGAAATGATTGCCTCCTACCACAAAGCATAGGTATTGCCTGTGGTTTGGGTGGATTAGGATGTGTGTATAGGCATCCTTTAGGTCTAAGGAGCATAGCCAGTCTCCCTGCTGGAGGTAGGGCACAAATGTTCCAAGGGGAGAGCATCTTGAACTTTTCCCTCACCAGGAATTTGTTGAGGTAGTGCAGGTCGAGGATGGGTCTTAGGCCCCCTGTCCTCTTTGGCACGAGGAAGTACCTGGAGTAGAACCCCTTGCCCTTGAGGTGGTGGGGCACCGGTTCCACCGCTCTGTCCTTGAGAAGCCCTGTCAACTCCTTCAGAAGAAGGTTCCGGTGGAGGGGAGACCTGAGGGGCTCTCCTGGGAAGAAGGGGGAGGTGTTTGGCTCAGATGGAGGAGGTAACCCTCCCTGACCACCCTTAGTGCCCAGGAGTCAGTGGTTATAGCCTCACACCTGTGGGCATAAAGGGTGAGGCGACACCCTGTAGGCTGCTGATCCCCGTGAGGGGGAGGGGCTAGGCTGTAGGAGTCAAAAACTCCCTCCTGGCTGGGCCGGAGCCTGGGGCTTGGGAGCCTTCTGCTTATGCGGGCCGTGCCCTTGTCCCTTGGCCTGCTGCCCTTGCTGGGGAGCCGGGGAGGCCTGGTAAGGTGGGTAGTTTTGGTAAACAGATGATTTCCTCAGGTAATTTTCTAAAAGGAATTATTTGTATTAAAGCTAATTAATCTCTGAACCCACTATTTTTGTTAAATCAGTCAGGGCCTAGTAGCAGCAGTTTAAGTTTAAATTTAAAACACAGAGGAGAACTTTCTGGTTACATTTCATACCCAGCAGAGAGCTTATAGTTTAAATTTTAATAGTCACTCAGGTCCTAGTAACAGCAAAGTACTTTTAGTTTAAATTTAAAACACAGAAGAGAGCTTTCTGGTTAAATTTAGAACCCAGCAGAGAGCTTGTAGTTTAAATTTCATAAGAAGTTAGAGCCTAGCAGCAGCTAAGAGCTATAATTTAAATCAAATCAGAATATAGCTTACCTCAGCAGCACAAGACAGGGTACTGTGTAGCAGCCCTATGGTTACACGATGCAAGGTTCCACATTAGGAACCACCACCCAGGAAAAAGATTTAGGCGTCATTGTGGATACCATGTTAAAACCCTCGGCCCAGTGTGCAGCGGCGGCCAAGAGAGCAAATAGAACGCTAGGTATGATAAGGAAAGGAATGGAAAATAAAACAAAAGATATTATAATGCCTCTATATCGTTCCATGGTGAGACCGCACCTTGAATATTGTGTGCAATTCTGGTCGCCGTATCTTAAAAAGGATATAGCGATTTTAGAAAAGGTTCAGAGAAGAGCCACCAAAATGGTAAAGGGGATGGAAGGATACTCCTATGAAGAAAGGCTAAAAAGGTTAGGGCTTTTTAACCTGGAAAAGAGGTGGCTGAGGGGAGATATGATAGAAGTCTATAAATTAATGAACAGAGTGGAACGGGTAAACGTAGATCGATTGTTTACCTTATCAGAATATAGAAAGGCTAGGGGACATGCAATGAAGCTGCAGGGTAAACTATTTAAGACTAATAAAATAAAATATTTTTTCACTCGTGTAATCAAACTCTGGAATTTGTTACCGGAGGATGTAGTAAAGGCTGTTAGTGTAGCTGGGTTTAAAAAAAGGTTTGGACAAGTTCCTGGAGGAAAGGTCTATAAACCATTATTAAGAAGGGACCCAGGATATCAATGCTTGAACCAATACAAGCATTGTGGAACCTGTGTCCCTTGGGGAAACTGCTAGGTACATATGACCTAGATTGGCCACTGTTGGAAACAGAATACTGGGCTTGATGGACCTTGGTCTGACCCAGTATGGCATATCTTATGTTCTTATGCCCTTCCGTTGGGAAGGGGTAGTGGTCTTCTTGGAGGGCCTAGTCCTCATCATGAACCCAGTCTCCAGCTCTGCGGCTCTGTCAGTCATGGGTTTGCCGAAGAGGTTCTCCCACTGGCAAGGGACATCGACCAACTTGTCCTGTACCCATTACTCGAGGTCGGGCAACTGAAGCTAAGCCTGGTGGCGTGCTGAATGCCCGCCGTAGCTACCCTGGCCGCCAACTCGAAACCATCATAGGTTTCCCGAGACATAAATTTGGAGCACTCACGGATGACTTTGGACAGGCTCTTGAAGCACTGCAAAGGCGGAGAGGCCAGCTGAGTACTCGGCCAGTTCCTTCGGCAGGTCCCTCAGGTACATGCCCATGTACAGCTGGTAAGCTTGGATCCGGCAATTCAGCATCGAGCCCTGGTAGCACTTCCTGCTGAGGGCATCCAAGGCACGGGCCTCCCTGCCAGGGAGCACTGAGGAGTGCATCTTCTGGCTTTTCAGCCGACGCATGGCCGACTACACCACCATGGAGTTGTGCAGCAGCTGTGACTTTTGAAAGCCAGGGTTCTGGCGACTTGGTACATCGAGTCGAGCCACTTGTTGACCACCAGCACAGATGCCGGTGTCTCCCACATACGGAACATGAGCCTCTCCAGGATGGGAGGAATGGGCACCGTGAGCGATTCCTAAGGGGGAGCCTTGTATTGGAGGATCTCGAGCTCGTCGGTCCGAGGATCCTCTTCGGACTCAGTTGGGAATGCCAAAGCCTTGGACATGTCTTTGACAAAGTCCAAGAAGCCCATGTTTTCCTGTGGGGACCTTCTCCGAGGTTCAGAGACTGGGGAATCTGAGGGGACATCTCGATGCCGATGGGTGTCTGGGGACTCCTCGTCCTTGGTCTCCCAGTTGGAATACTCCAATGAGGACTCGAGGGGATGCTGTTCCTCGGGTCTCGAGGGGCCCGGCGCGCCAGGCAACCCAACCCCGGAGGGTTCGTCGGAGATGACCTCAGCCCCGACGAGCGGGAGATTGAGCGCGACCTCGTCCGAGGATCTACTTGGGCCCACATGGCCTCGAGGATCGGCTCAGCCTCTGGGGACATCTTTGACGTTGAACGCCCGGTGGTCGGGGCTTAGGAACCAGACGTGCCAGACATCAGCACCCGCTGCTGGTCCAAGAAGGCAGTACACTGCGCTCCAAGGCCACCATCCTGAACTCCAGCCCAGATGGCTCCGCAGCCTTTGGCATGGGCACCGAGGGATTCGGGCCCGATGCCAGCTCCCCTGGAGGGGAATCCTCAACCACGACTGCTCTTCTACAATTGCAGATTTTACAGATGAACGATTTGCTTCATCCTTGCTAGTATAAATGAAATGTTAGTATACACATTGCTGATGACTATTAAGGTGACAATTTACTTACCAGATGGTGTCCTTTCTTGGAGTCCTGCTAGACCAGTCCAGACAAGTGGGTTATGTCACCCTATTAGCAGATGTGGAGACAGAGCAAAAACTTTCAGAGGCTTATGACTTCACCATGCTATTATCAGCCTCAGGCACTAGGGGCAAAGCCAGTATTTATACCAAAGCACAGGGCAAGGAATCAACTGCCTCACACAACCTTAGTGAACATAATGTGGAGCAGAACGGGAAGCATAAATATGAACCAGATGAGCTTCCATAGGTGGCTTGTCAGAAGGGTAAGAGCATGTCATTCTGGCATAGTGAATCAGGCACAGATGCATCTGTGTCCTCTTGATCTCTTCCTGCTTGCTTAGGAGCAGGGTGGACTGTGAATGATAGCATTTTTTTGGTTGTGCGTTTGTAAGCTTCACTTTTGATTGGATGATTGTATGCTGCAATCTTAGAGGAGGCAGTCACTGCTGGACCCATTCGTGAAGGAGAACAGCCAGAAGCACAAAACACCTGAGCTCAAACCACACTGATCCTTTTGATATGGTGCTGCCTACCGCCTCCTGTGGCAAAACCAACAAAGCTGGGTCACCAGAGTCCCTTTCCTTGGACAGGGTCCTCTAAACTCACATCTGAAACTTCCATACAAGAGGTGCAGATTATCAGAATCCAGCAATGAGGCTCTCTGCTTCTCAGCAGCTGGCATAGGTGCTACTCAGAACAGGTCGAGTGCAAGGTGCACCCAAATTGGCACAGTAAGGCAAGACAACACTTGTACACACTCAGGCTGCACAGGTAGAGAAGTACACCTCGATACCACCTGTTTTGGATTGGTTTTGTTCTTATTTACAGGATTGTACATTTTGGGTTTCTTGGTCGTCTTCACTTTCTGCTCCTCAATCTATTCACAGTTATGTTCCTCAAGGGATCTGTGCTGGGCCCTATTTTTAACATTTTTCTTGCTCCTCTGACTTTTCTAATTCAATCTTTTGACATTACTTTTTTCAGTTATGCAGATGAACAACTTTTTTTCATCTTCCAGTTCATTCTTCTGTAATGATTTCTAATATATCTCAAACTTGACTGTATTGCCAATTGGTTAGCATCTCATGGCCTAAAAGATAACACTACAAAAACAGCAGCTGTGCTTTTCTCAAATGATATCTTTTTCTCACTTTCTGTTTTTCCATCAATACATGGTACTCCTATTCCATTTCAAGACTCTATTAAAATTCTTGGTGTACTTTTTAATAGTCAACTTTCTTTCTCATTGCATATCTTTTGTAGTATTCAAAAATGTTTTTTTTTCATTCTCTGCCAGATCTGTTCTATTAGAAAATATCTTGATCTCAAATCCTCCCATCTGCTATTACTTTCATTTGTAATAACTCTTCTCAATTACACCAAGTCTCTTCTCTCTGAACTTCCCCAATATCAGATACAATGCTTACGGTTAATCCAGAATATGGTCATTAAACTTTTATATGAGGCTAAAAGATTTGATAATGCCACTCCCTTCTTCATCACTGAATACTCACTTCCTATTGCTTGTGATATTAAGTTTAAATTTCTTATTCTTACCTTTCAGGTTCTTCACTCTGGCAATCCTTTTTTACATAAATTACACAGGTACACTACCAAAAAACTGCCTCCAGTTTTGCAACTGATTCCTATAGATTTTGGGGTGCTGAATCCAGGAAAAATAGCCAAAATGTTCCATCACGTCACGTTTTCTTGCAAAATTAGATTTCTTACCCATATAAGGAATGTTCACATAATTTCTTTTTAGCCGACTGCAGTTTATTTTCTTGGCCCAAAATAGAGGTTGTAATGGTTAACTAACTAGAAACACTCCCTCATGATATTTTAGAGTGTTTTGTATTCATTTTATACATTAACAGGACAATTGGGAGGCGGGGGGCTAAATCCAGTACTCGCGCTGGCGCATGTTCTTTCCTGTTCGCCTCGCCTCGTTCGCTCGCTCGCTCAAACACGGTGGTTGCGACATGAACGTTCCTGTCAAATTTCAGTTTCTTGCAAGTTCATTATTACCTTTTGTTTGCTCAGTCGTAATCCAGCTTTATTCCGAAGTGGTCCACTACAGTTGTAGTTTGCAGTGCTGTGTATTTGTGATGGCTCACAGAGCCAGAGGTTGCGTCAACTCTCCGGACAGTTTTTGTTTTATTTGTGGGGAATATACCGTGAAAAAGCGGCAGAGGAACATTTCTGCATTTATTAAAAAAGTATATTTCGCCTATTTCGGTTTGAAGTTAGGCGATCAAGACAAACCATGGGCTCCTCACAAAGTGTGCAAGACATGTGAGGAAGATCTACACTTATGGATGAAAGGTAAAAAACAAGCATTTCGTTTCGGAATACCTATGATGTGGCGTGAACAAAGAGACCACAGCAGTGACTGCTATTTTTGCTCTTGCATTGTGAAGGGATACAACTTAAAAAATAAGAACGTAATAAGTTACCCCAACCTTCCCTCAGCAATTAGGCCTATGCCTCATAGCAACGAAGTACCTGTGCCTGAACCACCAAAATCTTTGGATCATATTTGTGTGGACGGTTCTGATCGTGATGAGACTCATCAGATGGCTTTTCCCGATGAGTCCAGTACTTCCGAGTTTGAAACTGAACCAGATCCGAAACCTGAACTTTTCTCTCAAGCTGAATTGAATGATTTAGTCCGGGATTTAGGACTCCCAAAAGATGCTGCCCAACTGCTAGGTTCTCGGCTTAAACAGAAAAATCTATTGTCACCAGGAACAACTTTTTATTGGTACCGCAACCGCGAGACACAATTTTTGAAGTATTTCAGCAAAGAGGAAGATTTGGTATTTTGCAATGATATATACGGAGTGATGGAAAAGTTTAAACTCAAGTATGATCCTGCTGAATGGCGGCTGTTCATTGATTCGTCAAAAGACAGCATAAAAGGTGTTCTTCTTCATAATGGCAACACATTCGCTTCAGTTCCTATTGCTCACTCTGTTATTCTCCAAGAAAAATACGAGAATTTGGCCCTGATTCTTCAGAAGATTCGTTATGATGAGCATAAGTGGATGATTTGTGGAGACTTTAAAATTCTATCCATGCTATTAGGGCAGCAATCCGGTTTCACCAAATATCCCTGCTTCCTTTGCTTGTGGGATAGCCGGGCTCACGACCTACACTGGGGGGAAAAAGACTGGCCAATTCGGGAGTATTTGAGACCCGGTGAGAAAAATGTTCTTCATGAGAGCTTGGTACCTCGTGATAAAATTCTATTACCACCTCTCCACATTAAGTTGGGTCTCATTAAGCAATTCATCAAGTCCCTTCCAAAAGATGGTGAGTGCTTTCGGTACCTTTGCTCAAAATTCCCCCAACTTTCTGAAGCAAAGCTAAAGGAAGGAGTGTTTGTTGGCCCTGATATAAGGAAACTTATTTCAGATGGAGCATTCGCTGAAACGATGTCTGAGAAGGAAAATGAAGCCTGGGATTCCTTCAAGGATGTTGTTCTCAAATTCTTGGGGAACAGGCGGGATGAGAACTATAAGGATATTGTTGCCAGGATGCTCAATGCCTTCAAAGAACAAGGCTGTAACATGAGCCTGAAAGTCCATTTCTTGCACTCCCATGTGAACTACTTTCCCGAAAACTTGGGGGCGTACAGTGAAGAACAAGGTGAAAGGTTTCACCAGGACATCAAGGACGCAGAGAGAAGGTACCAAGAAAGATGGAACACCACTATGATGGCTGATTTCTGCTGGTTGCTGCTGCGGGAAACCCCAGATGAAAAATACGCCAAGCAGCGTACCAAGAGAAGCATTCGGGGGAAGAAGAAACGGGCCCACCAGGAGATTGATTGACCCAAGAATGACTTTAAAATCTAAACTGTGTTGACAAATATCGTGTTTTTACTAAACTTTGAAATAAAAATTTGCTAGTTATTACCACAGTGTCGGATCTCATTTATTAGAATTTTATTTTCACACCATCGGGTGTTTGTCTTCATGTATTGCAATGGTGCGGTTTGCGTTTTCTATTCTTACATACATACCTGTACAACATTTTTTGCACATTTCTTTGCTTTGCTTTGTGTCTAACCTCGCTCTTATATGCTCAATGTTTGTGCACATGTATGTGGCTGTTTTAAGTGCAGACAATTTTGCTACCATCACAGTGTGTTTTGTTGACATTACTCTATTCTTACGTGCTGCCTTGTTACAATTTCTTTATTCTTATTTGAATAACTACTAAACAATTAGTATAAAGAATTCATCCAAGAAACTTTTATCTCGATCGCACTCAATCTGAAACGTTCACCTCAAACTGCTAACCCAATGTAGCAAAAAATCTGTACGTGATGGAGCAAATTGGTTACCAGATTTGGATTCAGCGCACCAAAAAACGTAAAAATCAATCGAAACATTAGAGGCAGTTTAAAAAAAAATTTTTTTTAGTGTACCTGTGTTATTGATTCCCTATGTGCCTTCGTGTGTTCTCCAATCAGCTACACATCATCTTTTGCTCATTCCTACTTTGTCAGGTTCATTCTTCTTCAGCCTGCTCTGTACCGGGTTATTGCTTCTGTTCTGTGGAATTCTCTTCCTTTTGAGCTTCATTCTCAACTTTCTTTTATTTGCTTTAAGTTCCTTCTTCAAACTTATTTTGTTCAAGCTTTTCCATCTGCAGCTTCTGCATGATCATTGACTTATCCCTACTCCCCACCCTAGGCCGCATCTCAGCAACTTGACTGGGCAGCTCTCGATACTCACTTTTGTCTTGTTTATTCACTTTTATTTCACATCCTTTTGTGAATATTGCTTATTGTCATGATGCTGAATTTGTAATCTAGTTACTTGAAACATTTCTTCCATACTGCCCTTAAATATTAATACTAAAAGCTGAAAAATAAGAGCTATTTATCATGAAAGGAATCTACTGGGAACACGAGTACACTTGAACCAAAAATTTAAATGGAACCAACCAGTGTATACAAAAACAAGAATCACCAGTTTTTAACTAAGAAAGCTAGGAGAATGCTGGGTATTATAAGGAAAGGAATGGAAAATAAAACAAAGGATATTATAATGCCTCTGTATCGTTCCATGGTACGACCGCACCTTGAATATTGTGTGCAATTCTGGTTGCCGTATCTTAAAAAGGATATAGCGTTATTAGAAAAGGTACAGAGAAGAGCCACCAAAATGGTAAAGGGGGATGGAAGGCTACTCCTATGAAGAGAGGCTACAAAGGTTAGGGCTCTTCAACCTGGAAAAGAGACAGCTGAGGGGAGATATGATAGAGGTCTGTAAATTAATGAATGGAGTGGAACAGGTAAATGTAGATCGATTGTTTACGCTATCAGAATATAGAAAGACTAGGGGACATACAATGAAGCTACAGGGTAAACTATTTAAGACAAATAAGAGAAAATATTTTTTCACTCAACGTGTAATCAAACTCTGGAATTTGTTACCAGAGGATGTAGTAAGAGCTGTTAATGTAGCTGGGTTTAAAAAAAGGTTTGGACAAGTTCCTGGAGGAAAGGTCCATAAACCATTATTAAAAAAGGACCCAGGATATCAATGCTTGACCCAATACAAGCAATGTGGAACCTGTGTCTTTTGGGGATACTGCTAGGTACGTATGACCTAGATTGGCCACTGTTGGAAACACGATACTGGGCTTGATGGACCTCGGTCTGACCCAGTATGGCTTATCTTATGTTCTTATGTTCTTAACTGCGCTAAAGAGATTTAAAGAAATAGAAAAGAGCCTCAGTTACTGGGAAGATGTGTGAAAACAGAAGTGTGATTCAACGCACCTTCAAAAACAATTCCTTCCCCTTTTGTATCATTCATAGGCTCATAAGTTCATTTTGACAATTTTCTAAATGCATTTAAAACTTTGAAAACACGTAGCTTGTGATGAAAATACTCTCAGAAATCATTAAGAAATTGAAGCTGAGGATACAATAACCGACTCGAGGTTCACGCGATACAATTAAACAGGCTACTTCAGGATTTGTCACACAACACTCGAAGCTCCACTGTGATATCTCAAACATCACTAATGGTTATTTAAGGAGGGCAAACATGCATTCAAACAGATCTGACCAATCAAACTTAGAGGACTATCATCCAATCTAAAGACTCATTAAGCCCCCCAGGTTGAACTGAGTTAAGTGAAAAAAAATCCACCTTTGCTCCAAACGCACCAGCTGTTGCAAACGATCACCCCCAGACCTATCATTGACATAATCAACCATCACAGCTGTTGCCAAATAATGATTTTGCTCAATACAATGTTGCACCATGGGAGTAGTGATCGTGCCTGTCGCAAGGCACGATTTGTGGTTTTTTTAATTGATTTTCATAATTCAAATACTTTACAAAGAAGTAGACAAGAAAATTGAATAGCAATTTACCATATAATGAAAAATAATAATATCCAACCAATAATAAAGTCTCATCCTTTAGCCCACATATAGGGGAGAACAACAAATGAAGAAACAAAAGAGAAAGAAAACAACAACAAAAAAAGCATCGCTCAAACATGCAGCCTACAAAGTTATATCACTCCTTTACACCTCACCCAAATTAATCTTGCATTTCCCTAGTAGCTAAGAACACCTCCAGCTGAGAAGAATCCACAAAGATAAACCTATCACCATGCAATGTAATAACACACTTACAAGGATAACAAAGAAATAAAGAACACCCCAAGAGCCAACACTCTCAGTTTCAGGGCCAAAAAGGCCCTTCTCTGGAGTTGTGTAGCTCTGGAGACATCTGGGAACAAATGCAACTTTGCCCCACAAAACATTGCATTCTTATTTTTAAAGTAAGCCTTAAAAACAGATGCCTTATCCTGCTCAGAAACAAAAGTAACTAATAAAGTTGCCCTGGAGGCAATGGAATCCTGTGAATCTTCCAGAAAAGTAGTCAAATTTATATCAGAAGAAACTTGTAAAACATCAAACCCCTCTGGAGACTCTTGAGAAAACTCTCCTTCCAGTTAAATAATTTGGAAAAACCCATAGTTGACCCCAGGAAGAGCCAGGACCTCTCGAAGGTATTTTCGTAGAAATATTAAAGGTGAAAGTAACCGACAAAGGAAAATTAAGAAAATGAACATTTTTTACCCTAAAGAAATTTCCATATAATTTCAATTTATGATGAACAAACTGTTACACTAGAGGCATGCATTGCCTGTAGAGAGCTGCACTGATTTTCACATTTAGAAATCTGAGTAGTCAAGGATTCAACCTTCTCCTCCAACTTATTCAGATTTGTGGCTATCCCCTGAGAGAAGACACAAAGCTGAGACACCATGGTAACCTCAGTCTGAGTAACAACCCACCATATATCCATCAAGGACACCTCTGATTCAGAGACCACCTTGGCTTCAAACATGGGGGGAGACCAAAAAACAAGCATCAGCATTTCACCTTGTTGAAAAGAGGTACTCTGCTGAGAACGTTCTTCCACGGCCGTTGAAGTGGATGGAATACATGTGAATGGGGGAGGAGGTGAGGTGAGGTGGTGTGCGAGCCAGAGAGCATAGCACCCGGGACCGTAAAGTAAGAAAGTCTGGATCCAAAGACACATTTTACCCTGCAGTTACCTTCACATGCCGGTCCATTGGTCCTATAACAGGCTCAACAGGCAGCAGCTTCTTTTTTTGCTTACCCATAGGGAATCAGCATTCAGTCACCAGCACAATACCTTCACCTCTTGCGATCCCCCAAGGGGTAGATAAGCCCCTTGTATCACACCCCTTAGATCACGCCTACGGCTGAAGCAAATATATACACAAGTCCCCCAATGACAGGGCATCCCGAAGCTCAGCCTGTGTCCTCAAACTGCTCCTGGCTACCCGGTAGTGCTCCCAGCAAGAAAGCAAAAGCGGCAAGGTTTTAAACAGCCCCCCATGGTGTTTCTTGGTTTTGTGTACACTGGTTTGTTCCATTTTAATTTTTGGTTCAAGTGTACACGTGTTCCTAGTAGATTCCTTTCATGATAAATAGCTCTTATTTTTCAGCTTTTAGAATTTGTAATCTAGGTTTTCCTTCCCTTTCCTTCCATTTGTTGTCTTGTCTTTTTATTATTTTACTTTTGTTCTTTTTAGTTATTTATATTGTCATTATTTTGTTAACTGCCTAGACATCCTGTATAATAGGCAGTATATCAAATAAAGTTAACTGTAACTGTAGAGTGTGCACCAGTTCAACAAGGGCTGACACCGTGTGCTTAGAACACATGGAGTATAACACAGCAAAGGGTTGAAAGCTCTAGCAATGCATGCCAGCAGTTAGGCACGATGGGGAAAAACACTGAAGCTGCCGCAACAGACCCCTAGACCAATGCAATCCCCAAACCCATAGGAGGTTGGGAGCCCCAAAAAAAATATAGATAAAACAGACATACTCCCCCTGGCTCTCCTCTGAAGATTTATGAAATCTCTACAATGGTATGTGACTGCAGATTCCGCATCAGAGGAGTAGAATAGAGCCTTGCATGGTTTTCCTTCCTGGGAAGGAAGGGAAAAACATACTAGGTTCAATGCTACTCCCTGATACAGAATCTGTAGTCATATACCTCTGTAGAGCCTTCATTAATCTTCAGGGGAGAGCCAGGACAAAAATGAGAAGGGAAGGGGGAGTGAGGTTCCTTTCCAATATCTGGCTCCTTAACAGGATAAGGGCATGGAAAAAGAACCAACTACCCCCCACGCATGGCTACCAAAAAGCCACAGTCTAGTGGACCCTCCCACATCCCATTCAGTGAGGAGAGTCAGCCACAGGTAATCATTCATGAGCAAAATTCTTCTTCAATTTTCAGTAATTTTCCTTGCTTGTTCGTATTTTCACTAGAGCTGAAAACATACAATAGCCATCTGCTGCAGACAAAGAAATACTAGCTTTGCTCCTAGGGGTTCAGGCTAATAGTGCACAGTGATGTCATAAGAAGCCTCTGAAGTACTTTGCCCTGTCTCCACCTCTGCTGGTAGGGAGACATAACCCACATGTCTGGACAGGTCTAGCAGGATGATCTAGAAAAAAGTATAGCTACTCACCTGGAACAGGTGTTCTCCAGGGACAGCAGGAATTAGTCCTCACTTATGGGTGACGTTAGCACTGACGGAGCCCACACTGAGCAATTCCCCAGCTTTCAAAGAAAGCCTTTGAGATTGCTGCCACACATGTGTGGTCCTCTTCCATCTGAAAGGTGCCATCTTGCTCAGTCAGGTCCCCTTAGCTTGAGCCCTACTGAGCAGATGGCAAGGGAAGGATAAAAATCCAGCAACTCATCAGGGGAGATGGGAGGGTAGTGAGGACTGATTCCTGCTGTCCCTGGAGAACACCTGTTACAGATGAGTAAGATGAAATTAGACTTACCTGCTAATTGTAGTTCCTGGAGTGGACCCAGTCTAGTCCCGAAACCTCTGGGTTCCCTATCTCATACAGCAGCTTGGAGACGGAAAAACTCCTCTTTTTGTGACATCACTGGTATATCCATCCCAGATCCGCCTCCTGTCACCAGTTACATATTGACAAAGCATACTCACCGGAGCAACAAGTAAGAATGAATTAAGAACCAGCATAAACGAACTAGCACTAACTAGAGACCTATAGAAAAGGTAATTTAACGTGTAACTTTAAAACTGACCAGACCACACTTCCGTCCAGGGGAAAGGTAAAGACACATTGAAATAGGAGAAAACAGATGCATTCGAGCTTTGAAAAACCTCCTACAGGGTATCCGAGCCCTGTAAATAACCCCTGGACTTACCTGTGAACCGCCTTCAACGCTTCAGGTTTTGCAGACAACGTAAGCACTAGGGCGGGATACGGGACTAGACTGGGTCCACTCCAGGGGCTACAATTAGCAGGTAAGTCTAATTTCATCTTCCTGATCATGTCCCCAGTCTAGTCCCGAAACCTCTGGGTTAGTACCAGAGCAGTGAATAAAAATATCAAGCACGGGAGGGACCCTGAAGCCCAGCCTGAATCACAGCCGTCCTTTGCCCTTAGCACATCCAACCTGTAGTGTTTCACAAAGGGATTCAAGGATGACCAGGTCGCCGCCTTGCAAATTTCTTCTGGAGACACCAACCGCCGCTCCGCCCATGAGGCGGCCTGTGCTCTGTTAGAATGAGCTCGCAGTCCTTCTGGTACCAACTTACCTTTCAAGATATATGCAGTAGCAATTGCTTCTTTAAACCACCTGGCAATAGACGCCTTTGACGCCACTTCTCCCTTCTTCTGACCTGCAAAAAGGACAAAACGTCTGTCCGACCTCCGAAAGGACTCCGTCCACCAGAGATACGTCTTCAATGCCCTGCCAACGTCCAAGAGATGTAGCCTCTTTGCCGCTGCCCCTGGGACATCCCGAGGGAACACCGGTAAGGACACATCCTGACTCACATGGAACGGTGAAACCACCTTTGGCAGAAAAGCCGGCACAGTTCTCAACACTACTTTAGAATCAAAGAAGGAGAGGTAAGGCTCCCTACAGGAGAACGCCTGCAGCTCAGAGACTCTACGAGCTGAACAGACCGCCACTAGAAAAATCACCTTCAACGTGAGATCCTAGAGCGTTGCCCGAGACAGGGGCTCAAAGGGTTCGCGTTCCAGCGCTTCTAACACGAACGGGAGATGCCGCTTAGGGATGATCTGTCTGCATGGAGGCCGCAGAAGAGACACCGCTCTTAAAAAATGCTTGACATCTCGCTGACCCCCAATCGTCTGACCATGCACTCTGCCCCTGTAACAAGATATCGCTGCTACCTGTACCCTCAGCGATGCGGGTGCTAACCCCTTATCAAAGCCATCCTGGAAGAACTCCAATATCTGAGGGATGGAGACCTTCAATGCCGAGAATTTTCTATCCGCACACCATGCCTCGAAAATTCTCCAGATGCGAACATAAGCCATCGAGGTCGACCTACATCTGGCCCTCAATAAGGTAGAAACGACCGCTCCCGAGTATCCGCGAGACGTCAGCCATGCCCTCTCAAGAGCCAGGCCATAAGCAAGAACCGATCCACATGGGGCATGAAAAGGGGTCCCTGAGACAGCAGATCCACTCGAACCGGAAGGCGCCAAGGCTTTGCCACCAACAGCCGCACTAGGTCCCCATACCAGGGACGACGTGGCCAATCCGGGGCAATCAGAATCACCTGCCCCCTGAACCTTTCTATCTGCTGAAGCACTCTGCCGACCAGGACCCACGGAGGAAACACATAGAGCAGCTGTCCCACCGGCCAGTGAAAAGCGGGATACAAATACAGCTAAATAAATAAACAGTCCTGAACAAGCGCATCAAAGCCTTCCGACATTCTTTCCCTTCTTCTGCTGTAAAAGCGACTTGCCTTTGCCGAGTTGAAGGTCACCATGAGGTCCATGACAGGCGCGCCCCACCTGCGGACGATCATTTGGAATACTTCGGGATGTAGGACCCATTCCCCCGGGTCCACCCGCACCCGGCTGAGGAAGTCGGCCTGTACATTGTCTACTCCGGCCACGTGCGCCGCCGAGAGGTCCAGGAGATTCGCTTCCGCCCAGCCGCATAACACTCCTGCCTCCGCCTCTAGAGCTATGCTGCTGGTTCCCCCTTGCTTGTTGACATAGGCCACCGCCGTCGCATTGTCGGAAAACACACGGACCGCCTTCCCATGGAGGATCAAGCGAAAGCCCTGTAAGGCGAAAGTCACCGCTCTCAACTCCAACCTGTTGATGGACCACAACTGCTCCTGAGAAGTCCACTGCCCTTGAGTGAACCTGCCCTGACAGTGCGCTCCCCAGCCCAGGAGACAGGCGTCTGTCATCAGGGATATCCAGACTGGAGATTCCAGCGACATCCCGTGTTCCAACGACTCTGGAGCCAGCCACCACTCCAGCGACTGCCGGACGTCCTCTGAGCAGGGCAGCCTTCAGGACAGCGGGTGCTGCTGATGCAACCATCGGCGAAGAAGCGCTCCCTGCAACGGCCTCATGTGCGCCCTCGCCCACGGCACTGTCTCTATGGTCGCTGCCAGGGTACCTAGCAATTGAAGGTAATGCCACGCCGAAGGTGCCCTGAACGCTAGAAACTTTCTGACTAGGTGCCGCAGACTCCGTGCCCGCTGATCTGTCAGGAAGAGCTTCCCTGCACGTGTTTCGAAGCGAGCCCCAAGGTACTCCAGATTTTGCGAAGGAACTAAGCGGCTCTTGGACACATTGACTATCCACCCGAGGCCTTCTAGAAAGGCTACTACTCGGGCTGTAGCCGACACGCTCTCCGTCTGGGATTTTGCCCTGATCAACCAATCGTCTAGGTAGGGGTGCACCAGAATTCCCTCTTTCCTCAAGGCTGCTGCCACCACTACCATGACCTTTGTGAATACTCTCGGGGCCGTCGCTAGTCCGAAGGGTAAAGCTCGAAACTGAAAATGTCTGCAAGAAACTGCAAAGCGGAGGAACCTGTAATGATCCGGCCATATGGGAATGTGAAGGTAAGCTTCCGAGAGATCCAGGGAAGTAAGGAACTCTCCTTTCTGCACCGCCACCGACACGGAGCTCAAGGTTTCCATGTGAAAGTGAGACACCCGAAGACAACGATTTACTCCCTTGAGATCGAGAATCGGACGGACCCCGCCATCCTTTTTGGGAACGACGAAGTAGATGGAGTACCAACCGCTGCCCCATTGGTCTGGAGGAACTGGGACAATCGCCCCGAGGTCCAACAGTCTTTCTACGATCTCCCGGAGGGCCTTGCGCTTGGCTACCGACCTGCCGGGGGACTGCACGAAGGAGTCTCTGACGGGACGCAGAAATTCCAATGCATACCCCTCTCAGATGACTTCTAGAACCCACTGATCGGAAGTGATTTGGGCCCAGGCAGAATAAAACTCCTGCAAGCGCCCCCCCCCCCCATGGGGACTACGGGCGCCTGGGCCCCCCTCATCTCATTGTGGCTTTTTGGGAGCGAAAGAGGAGGCGGAGGAGGCCCCGAAGCCCTTTCCTGCACCCCGAAACCCACGGAAACTTTGACTCCGACCGGGAAATCGCCCTCTTTGAAAGGAATTGAATCTCTAGGACCGGAACCGACGAAAATCCCGCTGCTGCCCTCTGCCGGCTGGGATCGTATGTCCTGCCTTAGGCTTGTCCTCCAGCAACCTGCCTCCTTTGGACTCTCCAAGGTCCTTAACCAACTTCTCTAAATCTTCCCCGAATAGCAGGCGTCCCTTAAAGGGGAGCTTACTCAACCGAGCTTTGGAGGAGGAATCCGCCACCCAATTGCGCAGCCACAAATAACGCCTCGCTGCTACTGCTGAAGCCATGCTTTTGGACAATCCTCGCATGAGATCATAATGAATATCCGCTAGGTAAGCCGTCCCCGACTCTAATCTGGCCACCTCATCCGCTACTTCACTCTCCTGCCCCGCGCGAACCCGCTGAGACCAGCGGAGGCAGGCTCTGGCTACCCAGGCTCCGCAAATAGCTGCTTGGAGTGACAGGGCATTAACATCAAACACTTGCCTTAACACCACATCCAACGTTTTGTCTTGAGAGTCCTTAAGGGCCGCACCACCCTCTACCGAGATGGTAGTCTTCTTGGTGACGGCCGAGACGGCGGTGTCCACTTTGGAGGACCGGAAGACTTCCTTGTCCCGGTCCGACAAGGGATACAGGCGACCCATCACTCGCACCCCTTTTAGTGGAGCCTCTGGGGTATTCCACTCCTCCTGTATCCTCTCGTGAAATACCCTATGAACCGGAAAAACCCTTTGAGACTTTCTGAAAACCTGCAACAAAGGATCCTCCAGAGCGTCCACCTCCGAAGCTCCGGGGGCCAACATATTTAGAACTTTCAATGCCTCCGCGATGAGGGCCGGTAACTCCTCCCTTCTGAAGACCCTCACCACTCTGGCCTGGTCTTCTTCCTCGGGGAGCTCGCCTTCCTCAAGCTCCTCTTCGCAATCCAGGCTGAGGCCCTCCTCATCTGAGAAAGGTCCCTCAGAGGAGAAATATTGCTCTCCACAGTCCGCTTCAACCCGCGCCCTCTTGGAGCCATGGGCGGCGACGTCCACCTGAGGTTGGGATGCGGGTCGCTTTAAAGCGCCCCCGCCTGAAATACCTTTCATCTGCGGAGCGCTACCCGTCACCGATTGCTGCAACAACGAAATAAATTCCTGAGAGAAAATGGAGGCGAGATGATGAGGCCAAGCCATCAGGGAAGGAGGAATGTCTGATGCGGAGGAGGGCCCTGCCACCAGCTCCTCCTGCGCACTCCCAGAGGCTGCCAAGGCCAAGACCTCTGGATCTAGAAGGGAAGGACCCTCTCTAACCTGCTCCGAGGCAGAGGGATCCCTCACGCAGGCCTTACAGACCCCCAAGTCTGTAGCCCTCTTGGCCCCACACACAACACACTGGGGGGCTTGGAGGGCATTGCAGGGCTTCCACGGCACAACGAACACTGCCCGGATGCACTAATTACACTCCCACAGGCACGGCAGGAAAAGCTGCTCAGCACCGCGTGCCGCGCTAACAGACACAGAGGCTCGGTGGTAATAACTAAGTTTAATCTATTCCAGGAAAAAACCAAAATAAGCCCGAGGGTCGCTGCGCTGACATGAAACCCCCCTTGAAGGACTCTGCTTCCCCCCTCCCCCCCCCCCCCCCGGTACTTGTTTGTTGCCGGCACGGGCCCCTATGCCTGCTCGTGCTTGCCGCACGCGTTCGGGCCTAAAGGCGCGTTCACGCCAAAAACCACGCTGCAGTTATCAGAGCTGTCGCATGCGGCCTTACCTCCTTCGGCGGGAGAACAAACAGTCAGCGTCCTTGAGGGCTAACTCACCCAACGCCGACTCCGGCAATGCCACACTGCCAGGAAACAGGACCGCTCACACTGTTACAGGGAGACAAGACTTGTGACTCCGTGCGATTGCTGAGAGCCGACCGGATCGCGTTGGCAGGCAACTCTTCTGCACGGCGCCGGTCCGACTCAGGGGAACAGTGCTTTGAAAGTACGTTTAAAACTGCTCTTAAAAGAAAATACTTCTGCTTTCCCGCTCTAAGACCCACTGCCTAGGCCCAAAAGAAAGAGGAGGAAAGGGACGGGAGGGAAACCCGGACAAAAGATAAGGTCTGAGAGCCTTAAAGACACAGACCCACAGCAAATAAAGCCTCTTAGTTAAGTTTGTTTTTTGTTTTGTTTTTTTAATCAGTAAACCCTAGCTAACAGCTATCCCTAATTGTTTCTCCAGTGAGCCCGGAGCCCCGAGCTCACCCTCTATCCAGCTGCTTGGAGACTGAGGTAACTGGTGAAAGGAGGCGGATCCGGGATGGATATACCAGTGATGTCACAAAAAGAGGAGTTTCTCAGTCTCCAAGCTGCTGTATGAGATAGGGAACCCAGAGGTTTCGGGACTAGACTGGGGACACGATCAGGAACTACGCTTTCTCCAGGAACAAGCAGGAAGTCAGTCCTCACGTATGGGACTTCCCAGCTACAGGCTACCAAACCTGTAACCAAAAATCACCTCAGCGAGGCCGTGAGCCGAAGCCCGAAGGAGCCCAAGTCCTCAGGGCAAAGCCCTCAGTAGCCATGAAGAAGGGTCGGAGGGCAGGAGTTGATTATACCCCGAACAGATTACAGAGTACAGCCTGGCCGAAGGCGCTCCCTCTCCAGGCAGTAGTGAGCAGCAAAGGTATTCGTGGACGACTAGGTCAGCACCCGGCAGATGTCTATCAGGGGCACAGAGCTTAGCGAAGCCACCGAGGCCACCTTGGCCCAAACTCCATTGCGGTGACTTGACAATCCAGCCTGGCACCCACCTTCATGTGAGTGAAAGCAATGCAGTCCGCTATGCAAACTGAGAGGGTGCGTTTGGTAACTGCTTGACCCGGTCTATTGGGATCATAGGTCAAAGAGCGGGACAGACTTGCGATGAGATTGAGTGTGCTGCAAGTAGAAGGCGAGAGCCCGTCTGCAGTCAAGGGTATGGAAAGCCACCAATGCCTGGTCAGCATGGGGCCTCGGGAAGAAAGTCAACAGGACTATCTCCTGATTAAGATGGAAGTCCGAGACGACTTTAGGCAGGAATTTAGGGTGGGTACAGAGGACCACCCTATTCCGATAGAACCTGGTGTAAGGGGCATTAGCTATGAGAGCCTGGAGCTCACTGACTCAGCAGGCCGAGGTCAGCGCCACCAGGAAGGTCACCTTCCAGGACAGGTGCCGGAGCGAGCACATCACCATCTGCTCGAAGGGTGGACAGGTGAGCTACATGAGCACCACCTTCAGGTCCCACTCTGCCAGAGGAGGACAGATGGGTGGCTTGGAAAGTAGGAGACCCCACATAAAGCAGGAGACTAACTGCTGCCCCAAGAGGGGCTTTCCCCCGATGGGGAGGTAGTTCGCCGAGATAGCACTCAAGTGTACCCTGACAGAGTTCGACTTTAGCCCTTCCTTCAAGATGGAGGAAGTACTGGAGGATCCACCAAATGGCGCACGAGAACGGGTCGATCTGGAGCCCCGAGCACCAGACTGAGAAGCACCGCCACTCAAAGGCGTAGACCCATCTAGTGGAATCCATTCGTGAAACGAGGAGGACTTCTTCGACCTCCTCCAGAAGAGCCAGAGAGGCTAGGGAAACCCGTTTAGCCACCAGGCCGTGAGGGACAAGGAGGCTAGGTTTGGGTGCTGCACCTGCCCCCCTCCTCCTGTGTTAGCAGGCCCGGGGCAGAGCTCAGGGGAACAGGAGGTTCTGTCAATAGCCGGAGCAGAAGCGGGAACCAAGGCTGCTGTGGCCACAAGGGGGCTACGAGGATCAACGATGCCTGATCCCGTTGGGGCTTGAAGAGAGTTCTTGCAATGAGAGGGAAGGGAGGGAATGCATAGAGCAGGCTGGATGATCAGTCCAGGAGAAATGCATCTGGACTCTCTGCTTGGGTGTGGTACCGGGCCACAAAAGCAGGGAAGCTGTACGTTCTGGGGACTCGCGAAAAGGTCTATCACCAGCATCCCCAAGCAAACAAACAGCCAGCCCTGGATCCAACAGCCATTTGTGGGGGCAAAGGATTCTGCTGAGTCTGTCTGCCAGAACATTCTCCTGACCCAGAAGGTAGGTCACCTTGAGGGATATCTTCCGGACAGCAAAGGAGCAGATGAGGACCGCTTCCCGGCAGAGGGAGTGCAATCCTGTGCCTCCCTCCTTGACAACGTAGAACATCGCCATGCGGTTGTTGGTCTGCACAAGAACTGACCTCCCCTTAAGGTGATCCTCGAAAGCCCTCAGGGCCACCGAATCGCCCGGTAGTTCAAGCAAGTTTATCTGCTGCTGAGACTCCTTGGGCGACCACTGCCCCTGCGTGCACAGCGGCTCGCAGTGGGCTCCCCACCCTAACAGGGAAGCGTCTGTCATCAGCACCGGATCATGCCACGGGGCCTAGAATGGCAATCCCCCGAGGAGGTTGCGGAGGTTTTGCCACCAGCTCAGGGACAAGCAGAGGCCGGGAAGGACCCTGACAGGGTCCCTGAGGTGACCGAGGGATGGGCTCCATTGAGCGCTGAGGCACCACTAAGCTGTCCGCATGTGCAGGCGGGTGTGAGGGCCCACATGCACAGTAGAGGCCAAGTGGCCCAGGAGGCATAGCATGGTCCAAGCAGTGACCTGGGAAGTGCTTTGGACCTGGGCCGCCAGAGCTTGGAGGCGGTCAGTGCGATCCGCTGCTAAGAAGGCTTCTGAGTATTGAGGCGCGCCCCCATGAACTCGAGTGCCTGCACCGACTCAAGGTGAGACTTTGGGTAGTTGACCAAGAACCCCAAGACCTCCAACAGAAGGATTGTGCACGACATTGCTCGCTGGGTTTCCTCGACCGAGGAGCTCGTGACGAGCCAGTCGTCGAGGTAGGGAAAGATCAGCATGTGCTGATGCTGGAGATGGGTGGCGACTATGACAAGGCATTTCATAAAGACTCGTGGGGCGGACGCAAGGCCGAAGGGGAGCACCCTGTACTGGAAGTACTTTCCCTGCACCCAGAAGCGCAGATACTGCCTGTGCTGAGGGCGGATTAAGATATGGGCGTAAGTGTCCTTTAGATCCAAGGAGCATAGCCAGTTGCCCTGCTGGAGGAAGGGCAGCAAAACGCCAAGGGATAATATCTTGAACTTCTCCCTCACCAAGAACTTGTTCAACTTTCTGAGGTCGAGGATGGGCCACAGACCCCCCCCCCCCATCTTTTTCGAGATGAGGCAGTACCGGGAATAGAAGCCCTGACCTCAAAGGTGCAGAGGGACCTTCTCGACTGCCCGTTGGGCAAGGAGAGAAAGAAGTTACTGCTGCAGTAAAACCTGGTGCACGGGGAGTCGAGGAGGCTCTGCCGGGGCGAAGGGAGGTGGAAGCCTGTTGAAGCAAATGCGATAGCCGTCTCGGACGACCTGGAGAACCCAGGTGTCTGAGGTGATGGAAGCACAAAAAGGGGCAAAATAAGACATGCGTCCTCCCACTGGCTGCTGCATCGTCGGAGGGTGAGGGGCTATGCTGATGGCATCAAAACCCCTGTGCAGGTTGTGGAGGAGCTGGAGTTTGGGCTTTCGACCCTTTTGGCTTGTGATATCCTTGGCCGGATTTACCCTGCGCCAGGGTGGTTGGCATGGGGGTAGCCGGGTATGGCAGGTAGCCCCGGTACTGGAGGCCCTTCCTAGGAAGGGAGGGCTTTTTGGCTGGCTGCTTTTTCCGGGGCAGAATGAAGGTCTTGCATGAGAGACAGGCTCTAGTGATAAACTCCGTCTCTATTTCCGCGGCTTTATCTTCCATCGGCTTGCCGAAGAGCTGCTTGCCGAGGCAGGGAATTCAAGCTTTTCTTGCACCCACTGCTCCAAATCTGAGGATTGGAGCCATGCCTGGTGGCAGGCCCTGATGACTGCAGCCGCCACCTGAGCTGATGTCTCGAATCCATCGTAGGCGGCTCGGGAGAGGTATTTTGAGTAGGCTGCGACGGACTTCAACAGAGTGCCGAATCTACTAAGGGGGCTCACCCTCAAGGCCCGCAGAGAACCCTCCAAGCTCCTTGGTTAAATCGTGCAAGAACATACCCATGTATAGTTGGTATGCTTGAATGCGACAAGAGACCATGGAGCCTTGGTAGGACTAGCGGCCCAGGGCATCCAAGGGCTCTCAACGTTCGGCCGGGCAGTACAGACAAGTGCGATTTTGGGCTATTTTGCTTCCTCATGGCCGACTCCACCACCATAGAGGTGTGGGGAAGTTGGTTCTTCCTGAACCCCCATCCACATTGTACCTTGTACACAGTATCAAGCTGCCTGCTCATGATGGGGACCGAGGCAGGGGCCTCCCACATGCGAAGCAGCAGCAGCCGAGACAGGATAGGAGGAACCGGCGCAGTGAGAGATTCCCTAGGTGGGGACTCATACTGAAGAATATCAAGTTCTTCAGAATGAGGGTCCTACTCAGCCTGAGTGGCCAGGTTAAGGGCCCATGCCATGTCCTGAACGAACACCAGGAAGGAGGTGTCCTCGGGTGGCGAGCACAACTGGAACGCGGGCGGGGAGGGGTCTGACGGAAGATCCCGGTAGGTACGGGTTTCCGGGGAGGTGTCCCCATTGGACTCCCACTCCGAGAAATCGGTCGAGGAGTCCAAGTCGGGCAGATCGCGCTGTCCAATGGCCGATGCTCGCTTGGAGCTGGAGGCCCTGGAAGATCTAGCCTCTGAGGAACGAGAGGGCGAGCGAGACAGATGACAAGGACCCTCATGAGGCCCGTGGCTCTCGGGGGTTTCCTGGACAGATTTTGGTGTTCCACATGAGGGACCCATGGTCTCTGGGCGCAAGTCAGCAAAGCTGGCTGTGAGTGCTTGCTGTGAAGCGATGAACACAAACACTGCGTTCTAGCGCCAGCATGCGGGTCTCCCACGCGGGCATGAGGCCCTGCGATGCCGACTCTGGGGTCACCGGGTCAGGCGTCGAGGAGGAGAGGGGGGACGGCCCTCAGGAGACCGGGCGCCTTCTCAGGCGGCCTCCGTATCCGTACGGGGTACCTTGCGGGGCCACTCCTTATCCGACTTTTGGGAACGCCGAAGAGGGCTGAGTGCGGGAGCGCTTGCGCTTA
The DNA here is from genome assembly GCA_033557465.1 of Ichthyophis bannanicus. Lineage (NCBI taxonomy): Eukaryota > Metazoa > Chordata > Amphibia > Gymnophiona > Ichthyophiidae > Ichthyophis > Ichthyophis bannanicus. Next base: position 1,499,901,243 of record CM066032.1, on the reverse strand, counting down.
TCGGGAGGCCCCAACAGCGACTTCAAGGCCGCTTTCTTTTTGCGCCGCTCCACCTCAGGGGATCCCTGGTCGGAGTGCCGCCGAGAGCACAAGGCCATAGAGGTGGACCCCACTGGGGGAGAGACGACCGAGGGCACCACCGGGGATTCAGAGGCAGCCTTCTGAAAAATGCCTTCGGACTTCTGCTTACGACTGAGCAGGGCGTTAGAGGACATTTTCTTGCAGAGCGAACAGAGCTCCGGATCATGGTCAGCTCCGAGGCACCGCAGAGAACAGTCGTGAGTATCCATAAGCGACATATTCCTAGAGCATCTATCGCATTTTTTGAAGCCAGTGGCCATGGGGGCAAAAATGGCCCCCGCAAGGTCAAAGACCCATGCAGCCAGCGCTTAGGGAAGGAAAATAGGGCACGAAGCCCATGACAAAAAATGAAGGAAAAAGCTATCCCCAACAGCTCTAAGAAGACAGAGCAGGGGAAGGACGGGTAGAGGACCAGTGCAACTGGAAAACAAAAGGCCTGTAGGTCAAAAACGAAAACTTTTTTCCGAGGGACGAGGACATGCGTCCGAAGGGCTCCACGGAAAAAGGGAAACTGAGCAAGATGGCACCTTTGGGTGGGAAGAGGACCACACATGCGTGGCAGTAATCCCAAAGGCTTTCTTTGAAAGCTAGGGAATTGCTCCGCGCAGGCTCAGTCAGTGCTGTTGTCACCCATAAGTGAGGACCGACTTCCTGCTTGTTCCTGGAGAATGATTTATAGACTTCACTGGATAAAGGACAAGATTCTCTTTCAGTCTTGTTAGATCTTAGTGTTGCTTCTGATACCACTGACCACCAAATTCTCTTAGAATACTTTCAGTTTTTGAAATAAGAGAAAGTGTAGTTACTCATCTGTAACAGGTGTGCTCCAGGGATAGCAGGAATCAGTCCTCACATATGGAGTGACAGTGGCACTGACGGAGCCCACATGGAGCATTTCCCCAGCTTTGAAAGAAAGCTCTGGGACATGCCACCATACATGCATGGTCCCCTTCCCACCCAAAGGTGCCATCTTGCTCAGTCAGATGACATAGCTAAGATGGTAATAGAAAATAAAACAAGGTAGAGAGGCAACTCCCAGGGGAGGAGAGGGTTGTGAGGACTGATTTCTGCAGTCCCTGGAGAACACCTGTTACAGGTGAGTAATTAAGCTTTCTCCAGGAACAAGCAGCAAGTCCATCCTTACATATGGGATTCCCTAGCTCCAGGCTACCGAGGACCGAACCATGACAACACCAACAGCAACTAACTGGGGAGCCGTGAGTTGCAGAAGGTGAGTCCCCACTGAATGACTCTGCAAGACCCTGGTGTCACTCCAATAGCCTGAACACAGCAGGGTCAGAGGGCAGGAGTTGCCTACACCCTCAGAATATTACAGAGTACCGCTTGGCCAAAAGCACTGTCCCTGCAGGACTCACTCTCCAGGCAGTAGTGAGCTGCGAACATATGAATTGAAGACCATATGGCAGCCTTGAAAGTCACCAGCACTGAGAGGAGGTTGTCCACCGACGTGGCCACCACCCTCATGCGATGAGCTGTGATCCGGTGCTTGAGGGAGAGGGCAATACAGTCTACCACCCAAATGGACAGAGTTCGTTTAGTCACAGGGAACTCCAGTCTGGTGGTGTCATAAGACACGAAAAGCTGAGGAGCTTTGCGATGCTTCTGGGTCCGCTGTAAGTAGACAGACAGGGCCCATTTGCAATCCAGTGTATGAAGTATGATGCATCAGAAAGAAGGTAGGGAGGACCACCTCTTGGTTGAGGTGGAAAGGAGATGATACCTTTGGGAGGAATTTGGGGTGTGTGCGGAGCACTACCCTATTCTTATACAAGGTTCTATATGGTGGATCCACCACCAGAGACTGGAGTTTACTCACTCTTCAAACGGATGTGAAGACCACCAAAAAAGGCCACTTTCCAAGTGGCCAGGGACTCAAATGGCAGTCTAGTGAGCAGTGAGAGCACCACACTGAGGTCCCATTCTGCTGCTGGAGGGCAGAGAAGGGGCTTGGATAACAGGCAGGCCAAGGGAATCTGTAGACCAGGGACTGGCCTGAGAGAGGTTTTCCCTATCATGCTCAGATCCACCCTCTCTGAGTTAGACTTCAGCCCGGTATGGGATAGATGTAGTAGGTAGTGGAGTACTAATTGCACATGGTAGGAGAAGGGGTTCTTCCTTCTTTCTGCACACCAGGAGAACTTTCTCTACTTAAAGGCATATGCCCGTCTGGTGCAGAGCTTTCAGGAGGCTAGTAGAATCTCCTTGACTTCTCTCAGAAGATTGAAAGGGGCCAATGCCACGCTTTCAGCAGCCATGCTGTTAGCGTTAGGGACCCTAAATTGGGGTGCAGGAAGGAGCCCCCCTCCTGAGACAGGAGGTCCGAGGCTTGGCTCAGTGGGACTAGGAATGCCACAGACAGGGAGAGCAGCAGAGGAAACCAGGGCTGCCTGGGGGCAATTAGTATAACTGACACCCTCTTGCTCTGGACCTTGAAGAGGGTCCTGGCGACCGGGAGGGGGGAGGTCAATGGGAGTACATAGAGTAGGCCCTCGGACTACAACATCAGGAAGACATCTGCTGCTATTCTCTCCATGTGCAGTAGGCACGAGCAAAAGCGAGGCAGCTATGTATTATACAAAGAGGCAAATAGATCCGTCACTGGCCTGCCCCAGAGGTGGAAGAGCCTCTTGGGCACGCTGGAGTTCAGACACTACTCGTGCGGCCAAAGGATTCTGTTTAGCCTGTCTACTAGGCAGTTGTCCTGACCCAGGAGGGAGACTGCTCACAAGAGCATATTGTTGCGAGCTGCAAAGGAGAGGTGATCCACCGCCTCCTGGCAGAGGGAGTACCACCCCCGTGCCCCCTGCTTGTTGATATAGAACATGGTGACTTTATTGTCCGTCTGGATCAATATGGACCAGCATCGCAGGTGGTGGCGAAAAGCTCATAGGGCTAGGAAGGTCACCCTGAGCTCCAGGAGATTGATCTGTAGGAGGGACTCCTCCTGGGACCAGTTGCCTTGTGTGCGTCAGTCCCCACAATGTGCCCTCCAACCTAGGAGGGAGGCATCTGTGGGCAGGCTTCTCTGAGATGCGGATGCTTGAAGGGCATTCCTGCCCAGAGATGGCAGAGGTTTTGCTATCAGTTGGCAGGCAACCCTGACCCATAGCCTGCCCATGGCTTGGGTCCACTGTGAGTAGAGGTACCACTGAGCTGTTTGCATGTGTAAGCGGGCTGAGGGCATTATGAGGAGAGTAGAGGCCATATGGCCCAGTAGGCAGGGGAGCTGGCACGGACCGGTGACATTGTACCTCTCTTGCCAGTTGTCTGAGGTGTTTTGCCCTTTCTTTGGGGATGACTGCCTTAATCTGCAGCATCTTGAGCTGAGCACCTATGCACTCTAGATTTTGGGCTGGAGAGAGGAACAAGCAGCAAGTCCATCCTCACATATGAGACTCCCTAGCTCCAGGCTACCGAGGACCGAACCATGACAACAACAACGGCAACTAATTGGGGAGCCGTGAGTTGCAGAAGGTGAGTCCTCACTGAGAGACTCTGCAAGACCCTGGCATCACTCCGGTAGCCTGAACACAGAAGGGTCAGCAGAAAGAGGGATGCACGCTACGCTGCCAGACTGGTCTTGGAGATTGTGCCGCCCCTGATTAGCCAGTCATCTAGGTAAGGGAAGACGAAGGCCCCTTGCAGACGCAGATGGGGGGCCACCATAGCCAGGCATTTGGTGAAGACCCTTGGCGAGGAGGCCAGGCCTAAGGGTAGTATCCTGAACTGGTCATGCCCTCCCCTCCAACCATGAACCTTAGGTACTGCCTGTGGCAGGGGTGGATTAGGATGTGTGTATGCATCCTTTAGATCCAAGGAGCACAGCCAATCTCCCCAGTAGAGGTAAGGTAGCAGTGTTTCAAGATAGAGCAGCTTAACCTCTCCCTCACCAGAGACTTGTTTAAGTTTTGCAGGTCTAGTATGGGTCTGAGGCCCCCAGTTCTCTTTGGGACAAGGAAATACTTGGAGTAGAAGCCCTTTCCCTATAGCCATTTGGGTACAGGCTCTACTGTGTTATCCCTCATCAGACCTGCAAGCTCTGTGAGCAGAAGAGTCTAGTGGAGGGCTCATACCGGCTCTGCTGGGAAGAACCTGGATGATAGCTGCTGTAAGTGGAAGAGGGATCCTTCCCTTTCCACTTGCAGTACCCACTGGTCCGAGGTGATGTTTGCCTCCCTGTTGGTTGGTGAAGGTCTCCTGGGGGAGGGGAGGTCCTGCCCTGGGAGTCAAAAGCTGCCCGCAGATTGGGTGGGAGCTGGGGCATTGGTGTTTTCGCCTTGTGAGCCCCATGGTCTTGCCCCTTAGGGTGAGAACCTTGTTGCTGGCCCAAGAAGGGTTGGTAGTAGTGACTCTGTGGAAAAGGACCCTTTTTCCTCAGGAATAGGGGTCTTTTCCCCGCTGATTTCCTGCAGGGAAGGGATGAAGTCTTTTTAGAGAGCCTCTGGCATGTCACCACATCGGTCTAGATCTCAGCCACCTTGCCAGCCATAGGTTTTATTTATTTATTTATTTAACATTTCTTATATACCGTGCTCTTTGTCATCAGTGGGGTTTACATTGAAACAATATAACACTTGGTCAAGTAAATTTGGTCATCGTTTACATAGAACAGGGATTTAACATAGAGGTAAACTTGGGGAAACTATATACATTCTAGTACATTAGATATTAGAAATAAATTCGCTGTAGGTTTTTGCAATCATATGGCAGTGGTTTGAGATTGAGAGGGTGAAGGGGGGGAGATATCTAGATGTGTAAAGTACATGAGAAAAAGGTGGTGTTTGAGGGCTTTTCTGAATAGCTTAAGGTCCCTGATTGCTCTAATGCTGGGAGAGAGTTTGTTCCAACACCTAGGAGCATAGTTCGAGAATGCCGAATAGGTTCTCCCTGGTGCAGGGGATGTCGAGCAGCTTGTCTTGAACCCATTGCTCAAGGTCAGAAGACTTAAACCAGGCTTGGTGTTAGGCGCCAATGCCAGCTGCTGTGACTTAAGCCGCTGACTCAAAGCTGTCATAGGCTGCTTGGGAGAGGAACTTGGAGCAGTCCTTGATCCCCAAGGTCAGGGACTGATACAGTTGGAGGGGTTCCCCAACAAGGCCAACCAAAAACCCTGACAACTCCTGCACTAAAGCCTTTAGGTACATACCTATGTATAATTCACAGGCTTGGATCCAGCGCCTCAGTATTGAGCCCTGGTAACACGCCCGAGGGCATCGAAGGCTTTGGGTCTCCCTTCCAGGGGGGTGGGGAGAGAACAGAGGAGTGGGTATTTTGGCTCTTATGTTTCTGCATGGTTGACTCGACAACCATGGAGTTATGTGGCAGCTGGTGTTTGTGGAACCCTGGGCCCTTCCAGACATGGTACATGGTGTCGAGGTACTGGCTCACTACTGGTACCGACGCCAGTATCTCCCACATTCTGAGCAGTAGCCACTTGAGGATTGGCTGCACAGGCACTGTGAGGGTTTCCTTGGGTGGAGATTTGTATTGGAGGATCTCCAACTTCTTGGTGCACGAGTCCTCCCCCACCTTGATCTGCACTGGAAGGGCTCTGGCCATGTCCTTGACAAAGTCATGGAAGGCTACATCCTCCGGAGGGGAATGGTGCTGGGGGATACTGGTCCAAAGGGATGTCTCGGTGCCGTTTAGTTTGTTTAGTCTCCGGGGATGCCTCATCATCAAATCTCCCATTCGGAATAGAGTGGTAACGGCAAATCTGATGCCTTGCAACTCATGGCCTCAAGGCCGATGCGCCTGTGGACTCCGAGACCTGGGGTCCCAATCACGGAAACTAGCCATGGAGGACCGGATGCCTGAGGACCAGGACCTCGACCGGTGCAGAGAGCTTACCAGAGGTCGGTGGCGCTTGGAGCTCAGCTCAGTGACCAGGGACTCCTCCGCAGTCAGGGGCCCAGTCATCGGGGCAGATGATGCAGATGAACCAGCCATCATTGCCCACTGCAGGGCCAGGATAGCATTGATATTATTCTCCAGGGTCACCATTCTGGTTTCCAAGCAAGAAGGCTCCGCAGCTTTTGGTGCAGGCACAGAGGATCTTGGGCCCGGTTCCGGCACATTCATGAGTACATCCTCTATGAGGTCTACGGCCTCGAGGAACCTCGCATGGTCTCCACTGGCCTAGGAATCCTTCTTGAGGACCTTGGTAGGGCACTTCTCAGAGCTGCCAGTCCCTCCTGGTGGTTTTACCAGGTTTCTCAGGTGCAACCTCTGTGGACTGAGGACTTTTTTTTGGAGTCTGAGGTCTTCTTGGAGGAACCGCCACCGTGGGACTCAGAGGATGCCCAGGCCTCATGGTAAGTGCTGGGCTTGGAGCTCGGCATTGGGGAGGCCGAGGCGGACCTGGGGAACAGTTTTTCCTGCAACTCCAACCTCTTCTTGTTGGTCTTAGGTGTCATGGCCTGGCACAGGTTGCAGGAGGTGATGTCATGGTCTATTCCCCAGCAGCATAGGCAGCAATCATGGGTGTCTGTCACTGACATAGTTTGACTACAGCAGTCACATTTTTTGAACACACAGGGGGAGGGGGACAGGGTGGGGAGCACCTGGGCAGGGTAGACAACCCCTGGGCAAAAAAAAGGCACGAATGCTGGTCAAGGCAAGCCTTGATCAAAAAAGAAAGAAGGAGCAGAGAAAAGTGCTGGGTTCGGCGCCAGCTTGAGGTAGGAAGAGGAACTGGTATGCAAACAGGGAAAAGCTAACTTAAAGGATATTTAGCAAGGAGTTTTTCCAGGGAAACAGGACAGATGTCCATTGGGCTCCACAGAAAGAAGGAGACCGAGCAAGATGGCACCCTTGGTCAGGAAGGGGACCATGCATGCCTGGTAGCATGTCCAAAAGGCTTTCTTTGAAAGATGAGGAAATACTCTGCATGGGCTCCATTGGCACAGGCGTCACCCCATATGTGAGGGCTGATTTTCTGCTTGTTCCTGGAGAAAGGGTACTAAGCTGGATCCATTTATTTTTGGAGGATTAGTCCTAAATCTTACACTCCTTGTGCCATACCATTTGTAATTCCGGAGAATAGCATTACTCCTCTTCTTTTCAATCTATACATATGACCCCCTGCAACTTTAATTGATTAGTAGGGCATTCATTTTCAAACTTCTTGACAACATTCAGCTGTATGTTCCTTTGGGAGAAGCATGAGAAACACAGTTGAAGGAACTATCATCTTGCCTGTGTGCTGTATCAGAATGGATGCATAATAATGAGTTATTTTTAAATTTCCAAACAAGTCCTTTGGGTTCTTCATCAGTCCTGTATGAGATCTTATTCACGCCAACACTGGAGTGGTATACAATTGATACTAATGATCAAGTATACACTTTGGGAGTATCCCTAGACAGTAGTTTAAACTTTCACTGGTCAGCTTTCTTATGAAATTAAAACTATTATATTCACCAGCTGAGGAAAATGCAATCATTATTTACATTCCAAGACATGCCAACTATAATCTATGCCTATTTATTATCATGGCTAGATTACTGTAATGCATTGTATGTACGACTGTCAAAGAGCAAGTTAAAATGCTTATAAAACACCCATAATGCAGCAGCTAAATTAGAAAATCAGGCCGCTCCCAGTTAGGCTGCCCTTCACTGGTTGTCCATAGTTGAACATTCTCAGTTCAAGATATTGACTCTTGTATTAAAAGCATATTATCAAATAGGTAACTGACCACAAAAATACAGTACAAAACACATATTAGATTCCTAAGATAATAGGCTCATGGTACTCCTCACTATTAAAGGCTTAAAGTCATCTAAAGAAGGTCTTGACATTTTCTTTGAATCTAGGAGCCAGTCTAAGAATCTATGGGCTCGCCACAAAAAACTAGGTCACAGTGCATATCTCCATCCACTCAAAAAAGTATATTGGTTACTTTTTAGGTCCTGATTTACTAAGACTGTTTTCCCCATTTTCTATGGAAAAAAAGCACTAAAAAAAAATAATTAAAAAAAAAAAAAACAGGCCCCACTCCTCCCTCTCCCACCACCTCCACTGATCCTTTAAGCTACACCTGTGTATGTGGTGTGGAGGTGGGATACCTGTGTGTGTGTGTGGTGCTGGAATGGGGTGCTTCACCCGCCAACCACTGTCACTCTTCCCTCCCCCCTCCCACTCACTCCCAAACCCTCTATTCCCCCTCATCATTAAGAATCAAATCTATGGCCTCTTTAAATTTCTTCAGGCTCTGGGCAGCTGCAGCATTTCTACCTACAGGAGATGGGACCCCATGAGTAGAAGTGCCTCAAAGGGCTGATCTCACAGTCGAGACTGGCAGTGCCTGCCTGCAGGGTTCACATCAACCACAGGCAGACTCCACTGCTCTCAGCCACAATTGGTCTTTTGCAGTACTTCAGTTTACAGTCTTGTCTGGACTTCTTATTTTATGATTGTACTTACTGGACCCTGCCATGAGATTTTTGTAAAAACAGGTTAAATACCATATCATCCTTGCTGATTTCAGACAGCAGTTACAGCATAGTTACTCATCTGTAACAGGTGATCTCCAGGCACAGCAGGAATTTAATCTTCACATATGGGTGACAACGGTACTGAAGGAGCCCACACAGGAACGGCTCCCCAGCATCTAATAGGAAGGCTTTTGGGAGCATCCCACTGCACCTGCGTTGCTGCCTTCCCAACTCTCCCTCTTCAGTTGAGTTTGTAGCTGAGAGAAAAGACAACCTAGAACTTCTAGGGGAGGAGACTAAACTTCTGCTGTTCCCAGAAATCATCTGTTACAGGTGAGTAACTACGCTATCTCCAGGAACAAACAGGAATGTAGTCTTCACAAATAGGACTCCGTAGCTCCCAGATGCCAGAGAGAATGACCTCAGAACCGGTAGGTTTTTGCCTCAAACCAGAGTAGAAGAGGTCATGAATCCTTCATGGATATCTGATATCGTTATGTTCCAGAATGGAGGGTAGGCGTTGTCCTTAAGTCTGAAAAAGGTGCTGGAGGACCGCTTGACTAAACATGGTATCCTAGTGGGAGTCCTTGTCCAGACAGTAGTAAGAAGCAAAGTTATGTACTGAAGACCAGGTTGCTGCTTTGCAGATTTTATCAGTGGCTACAGAGCATAATTTGCCATCAAGGTAGCCATGGCACAGATTGCATTCTATCTTCAAAGAAATGCAGAACAAAGGCACAGTTGCAGTCAAGGGTATGGAGGGTTTCCTCTGCCTTAGATGAATGTGGTCTAGGAAAAAAAAAGACAGGAAGGTAGACTGACTGATTCAAATGGAAAGGAGACACCACTTCAGCATGTAGTGGGGGCGAGTCCTTAGGACAATCTTGTCATGGTGGAACCATGTGGAAGTTAGGTCTGCCACCAAAGCTTGAAGCTCACTACTGCATCTAGCTGAAGTGAAGGCAGTAAAGATGACCTTCCTTCCATGTTAGAAACTTTAGTGAGGTAGTGGCTAAAGGTTCAAAGGGCAGCTTAAGAAGTTGCCCCAGAACAACATTGAGATCCCATGCCACTAGTGGTGGTCTGATGGGAGTTTTGGTGAGAAAGAGGCCTCTCAAGCATCACGTTATAAGCAGCTGTGAGGAAATGGGCTGTCCATCCAAGGGATGATGAGAGGCTGCAATTGCACCGAGATGAACTCAAACCGAATTGATCTTGAAACTGGATGAGGATAAGTGAAGGAGATACTGTAGGAGTGCCTCCACTGGAGCCTAGAAGGAAATGCGATCCTTCTGGGTGCACCAGAGAAAAAACCTAAGCCACTTCTCAGCCCCAGCCCTCTGGAACCCCCTCCCAGATGAACTGAGAGCGCTAAGTGACACTAAGGACTTCCGCAAGGCTCTCAAAACACTCCTGTTCACAGAACACTTTCACACCTAACACAGGACACCACTGGCACACACAGAAGAAAAGTACCACCAAATGCCCAAAAGTCTGCATGTACATCATGTTGCCCCACCCCTCTCGTTCAATGTAGACCCTGTGTGTTGTCGACCACTTTGATTGAAGGATAAAGTGGTATATATAAGAGGTTAAATAAATAAAGTATGAAAGTCTGATGGATGGCTTTCTAGAGGCTAACAATCTCCTTTACATCCTGGATAAGGTTAAGATCCTGCAATACTATGCTTTCAGCAGCCATGCCATGAGGTGGAGAGACTGTGGACTGGGATGGAGCAGCATCCCCTCCTCTTGAGAAAGGCGATCTGGAGCAGATCCAAGATCTAGAGGTCACGTCTGAGACAGACTTAGTTTGAGAGGAAACCACGGTTGACATGACCAACACGGGGCTATGAGTATCATGAAACCCTTGTCCACTTGAAGCATCTTGGGGATGGGAGGAAAGGCATCTAGGAACTCCCAACCCCAGTGGAGGTGAAAAGCATCCACCTCCTGATTGCCCGAGATAGGACTCCTGCAGCAGAAGCAAGGAAATCTGGCATTCTGCAGAGTGGCAAGGAGGTCTATCTCTGGAGTTCCCCAGCTCTGCAAGATGAAGGATGTGGTCTCCGTGTGGAGAGACCATTCGTGGGGAAGAAGGATTAGACTCAATCTGTCTGCTAAGACATTTTGCTCCCCTGGGAGATATAGCACTTGGAGGTGTATCTGATGAGTAATGGCAAATGTCCAGAGGTGGAGGGTCTCTCTGCAGAGAGGCCAAGATCCTATTCCTCCCTATTTGTTCACATAGAACATAGCTACTTGATTGTCCATTTGAACCAGGACCCTCTGGGATCTTAGATGCGTCTGAAAGACCTTGAGGGCACTGAAGACTGCCCGATGTTCCAGTAAGTTTATTTGGAGCTTGGACTCCTCCTCCTGTCCAGAGGCCCTGAGTGGAGAGGGTCCCTAGATGGGCTCCCCACCCCAGTTTGGAGGCATCTGTCATCAGGGTACATTGATGTGGAGGCATCTGAAAAGATGACCCAATGAGGAGATTCTCTGGTGAACACCATCATAAGAGAGATGTGGCCAGAGGGGCAGACATTCAAATTGTGTCTGTGAGACAGTCTGGCGCCTGTTTCTACTGGGAGGCTAAAGCCCACTGGGCTGTGCACATATGCAGGCAGGCATATGGCACTACATGTACTGTGGAGGCCATATGACCTAGAAGCTGCAGCATTTCTCAGGCAGTCAGGTGGTCTTTGAGACATACCTGCGATGCTAGCTGATTGAGAGGAGAACAGTGGGGCTGAGGTAGAAATGCCCTTGACTGTTAAGTGTTTAAGAGAGCTCCTATGAACTCCAGTGTTTGAGTAGGAACAAGATAGGACTTTGGTAGATTTATCCCAAATGTTGACATACCTGCATGGTATGGGAGAGACACAGGTGGACCTCTTGGGAGGTGCCTGCCTTTATGAGCCAGTCGTCTAAATAAGGGAAGACAAATATTCCTAGAGGTCTTAGAAATGCAGCCATGACCACCATGCACTTAATGAAGACTTGGGGCAGAGGAGAGTCCGAAGGGCAGGACACTGTACTGATAATGTCTTCCCTGAAACATGAAGTGTAGATATTTCCTGTATTCTGGATAAATGAGGATATGTCTATATGCTTCTTTTAGATCAGAGCCAGTCCTGTTTCTGGAGATAGGGTAGGAGGGTCCCCAGAGAGACCATTTTGAACTTCTCACAGATGAGAAACTTGTTGAGGTTTCTGAGGTCCAGAATGGGTCTGTATCTTCCAGTTCTCTTTGGTATGAGAAAGTACAGAGAATAGAAACCCCTTCCTTGTTGAGATGTTGGGACATCCTCTATGGTGCTTTCAGATAGAAGAGAAGTCACTGTTTGTAGCAGAAGGAGGCTGAGGATAGTCCCCTACCAGTGTGGAGGGGGGGCAGTGTTTCTAGGTGAAGCCTGTAATCTTCTGTCACTATGTTCAGAGTCCAGAGCTCTGAAGTGATAGCACCTGTGGGCGTAACGACAGTCTGCCAGCAGTGTGGGGGGGGGGGGGGGTGTGTGTCTCCAGAGGCAGAATGGCTATGTTCTCTAGGAAAAAGTAAATAACCAGGAGAAGACTGAGTCTGTGGAGCTGGTTGGTTCTTAGGAGCCTGTGGCTTCTTCTGCTGTTTGGGAAGCTGTTGCCTCTTCTGAGCACCCCGAGGTTGGTATTGCAAAGCAGGGGTGTAAAAAGGGTAAAACATTTTTCTATTGAAGAAAGTTTTCTATGCAGCTGCTTTCTTCTTAGCTGGGTTGACAGTGGTTCTAGAAAGCCTATTCAGGGTAGTATTCTCATATTCTGAGAAGCCTTATCCTGCCAGTCCTTGCTTAAAACATTTTCATCTGTGCAAGGATTATCATCCAGTTTATCTTGAACCCATTGTTCAAGATCTAATGCTTGAAGCCAAGCAATCCTGCATGCTCCAATGCAGATTGAGGTAGCCCATACTGGTGCATTCAAAGCAATCAAAAGTTGTCCCATTTACAAACTTTGAAACGTTCTGGGCATGCTTGACCAATGTGAGGTAGTCAGCCCTCTTATCATCAGGGAGAAGGGGGGGGGGGCATTGACTCAAGATCTCTAGTAACCTCTTTGAGAAACATACCCATGTAGAGCATGTATGAACTTATTCTGGCTGATTCTCTACCCAGAGGATTAGAAGAATGGGTCTTGGAACTTTTAATTCAACCCAGTGCTGATTCCACAACCATTGAGTGATGTGGCAATTGTGTCTTTTAGAAACTGGGAGACTCTGGTACTCGATACATGGTATGGAGTCTTCAAGTATGCAGAGATATGGTGAGGAGCATCTCCCACATCCAGAGCATGAGATCCTGGAGAATGTGATGAACTGGAAGAGTGGCTACCTCCTTAGGAGATGTAGGATATCGGAGGATCTCCAATTCCTCCGCTCTGGGCTCTTTTTCAGATATTATCATTATGGACCAGCCTCTGGCCAGGTCCCAAAGAAGTAATTAGATCTTACCTGCTAATTAGTGTTCCTGAAGGAATGACAGTCCAGTCCCTTTACTTCTGGGTTGCGCAACCCTTCCAGCAGCTTGGAGGCTGAGCCCAACCTTTTTGGAAGTGGGGCGGTATAAATACCACTGGGACCACCCACCAACTCCAGTAATCGAATGAAAAAGCAGACCTGAAGTAATTCCATTAATAACTTATATAACACCACAAACAAACTATAGAACATAACACAGTCCAACAATACATAAAAAACTTTTTTTTTTTTTTTCATATAGACAATAGAGAGCATGAGGGGAGAAATGGAGACGGAGGGAGGGTATGTCTGAGGCTGCCAAATCCAATTTTTCTCTCCCCGCCCTTCACCCTGAACTGGCCCCACGCTCGGTCCAAAGCTTCCTTCTGGCTGATAGGTCCTAACCGGGTGGGATCAGGGACTGGACTGTCGTTCCTTCAGGAACACTAATTAGCAGGTAAGATCTAATTACTTCTTCCTTATCGCCAGTCCAGTCCCTTTACTTCTGGGATGTAAAAGAGCAGTTCATTCCTGGGTGGGATCCAGCATACTGGACTAAAGGACAGCCAGCCCAAACCGAGCATCCGCCGCACTCTGGATGTCCAGACTGTAGTGCTTGGTGAAGGTATGCAGCGAAGACCAAGTCGCTGCCCTACAGCTATCTAGCGGAGGGACTAGACTGAACTCTGCCCAGGAGGTAGCCTGAGCTCGGGTGGAGTGCGCCCGGAGACCCGCTGGTACCTGCTTCCCCTTCAGTATGTAGGCGGAAGCGATCGCTTCTCTGATCCATCTGGAGATGGAGGCCTTGGCCGCTGCCTCTCCCTTGTGTGGACCCCCAAACTGAACGAATAGTTGCTCAGACTTCCAGAAGGGGGCTGTGCGGGAGAGGTAGCGTTTCAAGGTCCTCCAGCCATCCAAGAGCCGCAGTTTGCTATCCCTGCCTTCAGGCCCCTCGGCGGAGAGGACCAGAAGGATAACTACCTGATTGACATGGAAAGGAGAGATGACCTTGGGCAAGAAGGAAGGGACCGTTCGTAGAACTACCTTGTCCTTGAGAAATAGTAGGAAGGGGGGCTGAAAGGACAACGCTTGCAATTCGGAAACGCGCCTTGCCGAGCAGATAGCGACCAGGAAAACTGTCTTCAGGGTTAGGTCCTTTAAGGAGGCCCTCTTCATTGGCTCAAAGGGTTCCCTGATCAGGGCGTTAAGCACTAGGTTGAGATCCCAAGAGGGGACAACTGACCTCCGTTGAGGACGCATGCGTCTCACCGCTGTTAAGAAACTGGAGACATCCGCGTGCACCCCTAGGGACTTGCCGCGGACCTTACCTCTATAGCATGCGATTGCCGCCAGCTGGACCCACAGAGAGCTGTGCGCTAGACCCTTGTCAAATCCTGCCTGTAAGAATTCGAGGACCTCAGGGATTGAGGCGGAAAGGGGTTTCCGCCGGTGCTCCGCACACCACGCTTCGAAGATACGCCAAGTCCTAACATAGGAGAGACAGGTCAAGCGCTTTTTAGCATTCAACAGGGTCGAGATAACAGCTCCTGAGTAACCTCTCTTCAGGAGCCTCGCCCTTTCAATAGCCAGGCCGTAAGCGAGAATCGATCCACGTGAGGCATACGAACCGGGCCTTGCTTCAGAAGGTCCCTCTTGCACGGTAGCCACCAAGGTTTGTCGGCGGTCAACCTCACCAGATCCGCATACCAGGGGCAACGAGGCCAATCCAGAGCTATGAGGATTACGAATCCCCGGTGAGACTCCACGCGCTGGAGAACTTTTCCGATCAGAACCCAGGGAGGAAATACATAGAGCAGACCCTCCGAGGGCCACTTCTGGGACAAGGCATCGAGGCCTTCGGACATTCTTTCCTTTCAGCGGCTGAAGAATCGGTCCACCTTGGCGGACGAGAACCTCGCCATGAGATCCATGACCGGGAGTCACCAACGGGCTACTATCTGGTCGAAGGTCTCCTGCTCCAGTTCCCACTCTCCGTGGTCTATCTTGCACCTGCTGAGATAATCTGCCGTGACGTTGTCCGTACCTGCTACGTGCTGGGCAGAAAGGGCTTCCAACCGAGTTTCCACCCACTGGAACAGAGTGCCCGCCTCCTTTTCTAAGGCAGGGCTGCTGGTGCCACCCTGATGGTTGATGTAAGCCACCGCAGTGACATTGTCGGAGAGAACGCGAATTGCTCTCTTTTGCACTCTCGAGAGCCCTGAGCGCTAGGCCGACAGCCCGCAATTCCTGTCTGTTGATGGGCCATTGTGCTTCCAACGGAGTCCAGCTGCCCTGGACGAACTGGTCCTCGCAGTGAGCTCCCCAGCCTCCCAGGCTGGCATCCGTCGTCAATAACCACCACTGAGGAGACTCGAGGGACATCCCGCAATCCAGATTCCTTGGGCACTGCCACCAGCGTAGAGCCTGTTTGGTCCACGGAGCGCAATATAACTGCCTTGACATGGAATGATGCTGGGGCAACCACCGACGCAATAGGGCCCTCTGCAAAGGCCACATGTGGGCCCGGGCCCATGGTACCACCTCTATCGCCGCTGCCATTGTCCCCAGGACCTGAAGATAATGCCATGCCGTGGGATTTCGTCTGGCCAGAAACTGTGTGACTAAGAGTCTCAGTTCTCTTGATCTTGATCGAGACAGGAACACCCTTCCTTTGTTGGTATCGAACCTTGCACCGAGGTACTCGAGTTCCTGGGAGGGAGTCATCCTGCTCTTTGCTCGATTGATGACCCAGCCCAATTCTTCTAAGACTTGAATCACTCTTGTCGTCCCGAAGTGGCTTTCCTCCTCCAACTTTGCCTGGATTAGCCAGTCGTCCAGGTAGGGGTGTACTAGTATTCCCTCTTTCCGTAGGAAGGCCGCTACCACCACCATCACTTTGGTGAACGTTCTTGGAGCCGTAGCTAGGCCGAAGGGAAGGGCCTGAAACTGAAAGTGGCCCCTTGGAACTGCGAATCTCAGGAACTGTTGATGGGATGCCCTGACCGGGATGTGCAGGTAGGCTTCTGTCAGATCGAGGGATGTTAAGAACTCCCCGCCCCTTACGGCTGCTATTACTGACCGTAGGGTCTCCATCCGGAAATGCAGAACCCTGAGGCAGCGATTGACCTGTTTTAGATCTAGGATCGGGCGAAAGGCCCCTTCTTTCTTTGGCACTACGATGTAAATCGAGTACCGACCAGAACCGCACTGGTCTGGTGGTACCGGGACCACGGCCCCGAGCGTTATTAGACGGGAAAGAGTTGTCTCTACCACCACCCTCTTTGCAGAAGAACCGCAGGGAGACTGGACAAAGGCTGGGAGTATTTGTTTTGCAAATTCGAGAGCATAGCCGTCTCTGATAACCTCTAGGACCCAACGATCGGACGTGACTCGGGACCAGGCGGGGAGAAATCACCTTAGGCGACCGCCTACCGACATTTCTTCCCCCTGGACCCCCGTCACCTCATTGTTTTCTATTACCCTGAGAGGAGAAGGAGGAGGCCGCCCCGAAGCCTTGGCCTGCTCCCCGAAGCCCTCTAAAACCTTGTCCCTTCGAGGGAAATCGACCCCTGGGAAAGGGGTTTGACCTGGCTGGACGGAACCTACGGGCGTCCCTGGGCTGGTTCCGCACTGAGGCTAGGGGTCGTCCTTGCTTCAGTCTATCTTCAGGAAGCCTGCCCCCCTTAGACTCGCCCAGGTCCTTAACCAACTTCTCCAAGTCCTCTCCGAATAACAGCTTCCCCTTAAAGGGAAGGCGGCTCAGACATGCCTTGGAGGAGGCATCCGCTGCCCAATTCCATAGCTACAGATAACACCTAGCCGCCACCACCGAGGCCATGTTCTTGGCTAGGCTTCTGATGAGGTCATACTGACTATCCGCCAGGTAGGCTGCTCCTGATTCCAGCTTAGCAGAGTTGGTCTGAGCCTCACCTGTTGACCCCTCTGCTGCCTGAAGCTGTTGTGACCACCTTAAACAGGCTCTTGCCACCCAGGCTCCTGACACCGAGGCCTGCAAGGCAAGGGCACTCACATCGAAGGCTTGTTTCAGGACGGTATCTAGTTTTCTGTCTTGAGAATCTCTTAGGGCCGAGCTGCCCTCCACTGGGATGGTGGTCTTCTTAGTAACCGCTGATACCGCCGCATCCACCCTGGGAGACTTCAGCAGCTCCTTGTCTGCCTCTGGAAGTGGGTATAGGCGAGACATGGACCGCACTCCCCTCAAGCTGGATTCAGGTTGATCCCATTCTTCCTGGATCATCTGACGCACTACTCTGTGGACAGGGAAAACTTTCTGAGATCTCCTAATGGCCTGGATTAATGGGTCCTCCAGCACCTCCTCCTCTAGCGGTGTGTCTGAGGCCACATTGAGGACTTTTAGGGACTCATTGATTAGTGCCGGGAGCTCCTCCCGACAAAAGACTCTAATTATCCGGGAATGATCTTCTTCAGGGATCTCTCCTTCTTCCAGCTCCTCCTCCTCCTCGTCCCAGTCCTTGTCAGAGCCATCTTCCTCCGGGGTGCCCTGGGAGAGGGCCGCGAGAGGTTCTTCACCGCCCAAACGGAGACATTTAGGCGGAATGTCTGGGTCTGGATTGCTTGCCCTCTTGGGCTTGGCTTCGGCCGATGGGACAGCCTCTCCTGCCCCTGAGCCTTGCTTACGCAGGCAATAGGCCTTATGGAGTAAAAGGATGAAGTCAGGAGAGAAAAAATCCCCAGCGCCCCCTACCACAGAGGGGGGGGGGCGAAGGGAGAGGAGGGAGGGAAGTTAGATCCGAGGACGTTGAGGGAGGGAACTGGGACCCCCCTTCCCCTTCTAATGGGTCCCCAGACCCCTGAGAGGGCTGGATTATGGCCAAGTTCATTTCTTGTTCCACGGAGGCAGCTACTGCAGCACAAGCCCTGCAGACTCCTGCCTCCGAGGAAGTGCCCCTGCGCGAGCCACAGGATGGACATTTAGATTTGGCCGCCATGCTCCTGATTCCAGGTATCCCAGCCTTTCCTGCTAGTAGGCTTATACCAGGGCCTAAGTCCCAGCAACTGTACAGTTAATCCGGTGTGAGTGCTCTCTGCTTCAGCGGGCCAACAATCTCCCCGAACAAGGACCTCTTTTATTTTATAATATCATCCCAAAACCAGATCCGGAGTAGACTAATGTAAACTTCAAGTAAACTTCAATTAAATTCAACAAAAATTAGATGAAACAAAAAATAAACGAAAATAACTTTTAAATTATATTAAAATGCCCCCTAAACTAGAAATAAGCTTTTTAATAGAGTACTTGCTGTTTGTAGCTTCCGTGCTGGCTGAGCCCGGCTCAGCGGTCCCTGCCCGTTGGCTCTACACGTGGTAGGCCTCACCACGTGGAGCCTGAACGGGGGGCCGCGAGTCTGTCCTCTGGACCGTCACTTGCCTATCTCGGATACCGCCGGGGGCTGGGAGTCCACCCCTAAGGCAGAATCGCCGAAATCGGCTTCCCCGCCGAGATCGGGAGGCCCTGGGTTCGCCACCGCGTCCTTTGGCTGCGGGACGGGTCCGGCGTTAAGGATTCACTTCCGGCTTCGCCTCCAGCGCTCAGCCTCCAAAAGGGCTTCGGCGCGAGGCAGGGCAGATCGGGAATGAAAGGAGTGGCTTAGGGAACCGTCGGATGGCAGCCACAGAGCTCAGAAAAAAAAAACCTCTTCGGGACTGCATGCACCGAGAACCTCCGATGCCCGGCCCGACCAGGGGGGGGGGGGAGGAGGGAGGAGAGCAGGCAGGAGCAATTAAAGGGGCAGAGACAGCTTAAACCTAAACGAAAGAGGAAAACTAAAATAAGAAATAAAAGTAATAAAGTAACCAAGTAAAGAAATCAAGTAAAATCTTTTAAAGGATTAGGAAGGACTCCAGTAAGCCCTAGGCTTACGGAACCCTCCAGCTGCTTGGAGGCTGAGAATACTGGAGTTGGTGGGTGGTCCCAGTGGTATTTATACCGCCCCACCTCCAAAAAGGTTGGGCTCAGCCTCCAAGCTGCTGGAAGGGTTGCGCAACCCTGAAGTAAAGGGACTGGACTGGAGTGACGATAAGGAATAAATTCTTGAAAAGACATATCCTCAGGAGGGGACATGCACCATTCCAGAGAGGGAGATGAATCTTTCAATATGCTTTGAAGTCTTCAGGAATATTCAAAGTATCAGCATGAGTGATGCCTGTGTTCTGCCAAGGCCCGGTACCGATCAAAATCTGCAGATCGGGGAAATTGCCTAGACAAACCACCGGTTCAAAGGATGGATTCAAGGGCGGCAGCAGATCAAACGGTACAAACCTCAATGCAGTCTGCAGATGGTGCCGACAGTACCGCTGGTAAGGATTTGACCAGAACAGACACCGCTAGTAGAGCCACTAAGTTGCACTCAATAGCCAGGATACATTGATCCATAGAACCCACCGATGCTTGGGTTTCAGTACTGGATATGCAGGCTACCGTCCCAGATCATGGCCTCGATGGCTTTGGATGAAAGGTTCTCCCAATCCACCTCTAGGGCAATGCTCAGGGCATCTTGATGCTTAGAAAAAGATCCACCCTTAGGAGAACAGCATGTCTTCGATTGAGACTTATGTTTTGATACCTGAGATATATGAGAGGAAGACACCCTCACTGCTAAAGACACTGCATCTGAGGCAAAGAGTATTCCCTGACTTAGCAGCTCAATTCTGCAGGCCTCTCTTTGTCACCTTCCTGCACAAAGGACACTCTGATGGCTGGTGGTCAGGGCCGAGACACTTGAGACATCAGTCCCAGCTGTGTGTGTCGGTAGCTGAGAGGTACCGCCCCACTTAGAATATTTCTTAAAACAACTAGATGGTTTCTCCATTGTGTCTTTAGATAAATGGTAGGCTTTAAGGCCCAAAATGGCAACGATGCACACAAGAAAGTACTACTTAGTTTTTGTTTTGTTTTTTTACTAAGAAAAGAAAAGAATCGACAGTAGTCTGTTCTGGCATCGACAGGAAGGCAGACACAAACCACAAAAAACAATTAGAAATAAAATAAACAAATTTTCTGCAGTGACAGGATTTGCTTCATGCTGGCTCCTTGGAAAACAAAGAACTGAAGAGGGAGAGTTGTGAAGGCAGCAACGCAGGAGCAGTGGGATACTCCTAAAAGTCTTCCTATTGGACGCTGGGGAGTGTTCCCGCATGGGCTCCTTCGGTACCGATGTCACCCATATGTGAAGACTACATTCCTGCTCATTCCTGGAGATCAACTGTGTCATTTCAATTTCATTTATTTAGATGTGTTTCTTACCAGCACTCCAGCAGTTTGAAAAAGCTAAGTCTATGTTTGGCATATAAGACACATAGTGGCAGACACATAATTTGGTTAATAAATAAATTTTGTACCTAAACAAAAAAACCCTTTCCATACGTATATGGGTAATTGAAATATGTCATGCAAGTATTGTCACTAAAACATGGCTTCTTTTCAAAAATTAAAAGGTCCACCTAAATTTTAACAAACAAAAATGAACATATAGCACATTATCTTTTTGTAAGATATATTCATTTTTCAATTTGTAGTAACTTCAAGTGCAATACAATTTTAAGTAGTGCACTTAACAAGTACCCTCAAAACCCTAACATCTTACTTCAGGCAACAAGTACCCTCAAAACTCTAACATCTTACTTTAGGCAAGTCAACTTTTGATAATTAAGAGTATATGCATGGGTGTGAGGAAGGACAGAATCAAGGAAGAGCTCTTGAATCATGTTTGAAAACTAAAGATATCCTTCCTAAGACAGAACATTTTTGTTAGCTGACTCAATTGGCATATACTCCCAGGAGACGACTTTTCTACAGGGTCATTACCTTCTCTAGTCATTACTGCTATGGTTGTAAAGAGTAGTTACTCACCTGAAACAGGTGTTCTCCAGGAGCAACAGGAATCAGTCCTCACATATGGGTGTCATCGGCACCGATGAAGCTCCAGCGGAGCATTTACCCGGCTTTCTATGAAAGCCTTTGGGAATGCAGGCAGGCATGCACGGTTCCCTTCCCACCTAAAGGTGCCATCTTACCTCAGTCAAATGACATAGCCAAGAACAGCACACAAAAATGAAAAATAAACTATGTACAACTGCAACTCCAAGGGGAGAAGGGTTGTGAGGACTGATTCCTGCTGCTCCTGGAGAACACCTGTTACAGGTGAGTAACTACTCTTTCTCCAGGACCAAGCAGGAAGTCAGTCCTCACATATGGGTGACACCCAAGCTCTGGGCTACCGAGGAACCCAGGCTGAACAAGAGTACTTCCTCTAGTCTCAGCAGCAAAGAAAGGCATTTCAAGGACACAACCTCCACCGGTAGCCCAACAGAGGGCAGGAGTTGCCTAAACCTCAAAGAGGTTCCGGAGTACTGCTTGGCCAAAAGCACTGTCCCTACAGGACTCCCTCTCCAGGCAGTAATGGGCCACAAAAGTCTGGCTTGAAGACCAAGTTGCAGCCCTGCAGATGTCTACCAAGGGCACAGAGCAGAGATGAGCCACTGAGGCAGCCATTGCCCTGACTCGGTGGGCCGTAACCCGACCCTGCAAAGGAAGGTCAGCCACCTTATAAGCCCAGGTGATACAGTCAGCCACCCAGATGGACAAGGTACGCTTGGACACAGCCAACCCCAACTTATTGGGGTCAAAGGAGACAAAGAGCTGAGTAGCCCTTCTATGCCCCTGCGTACGGTCAAGGTAGCAGGATAAGGCCCTCCTACAGTCCAAAGTATGCAGGACTGCTTCAGCCTGGCTTGCATGAGGCCTAGGGAAGAATGTTGGAAGAACCACCTCCTGGTTGAGGTGGAAAGAGGAGACAACCTTAGGGAGGAACTTGGGATGAGTCCTAAGGACTACCCTGTTCCTGTAAATCCTGGTGTAAGGCCTACCAAGCCCCTGAGAAAGCAGGACACCAAGGGGTGATCTGACAGAATGTCCCTCCACCAGTGAGTGGTGAGCTGCTAGAGCTGAGAGGTGGACCCGAACAGAATTCTATAGAAACATAGAAACATGATGACAGAAAAAGACCACAAGGCCCATCTAGTCTGTCCTTCCATAACAACAACTACAACAGTCCACTTTCTACTTTTAGAGATCCTATAGAAACATAGAAACATGATGACAGAAAATGACAGAATTGGATTTAAGGCCTTGATTTGACAAGTGCAGTAAGTACTGAAGGACTACTGGCACAGTACAGGAGAAAGGATCAACTGTATGTAGCTGACACCACACAGAAAACCTTTTCCATTTGAGAGCATGTGTTTTCCTAGTGGACTGTTTCCTAGAGGCTAGGACAACCTCCTCAACATCCTGAGGCAGGCCCCAGGGAGCCAAGACTACCCTTGCAGCCTCCAGGCCATCAAATTGAGAGCTTTGAGATTGGGGTGCAGAAGGGAACCCTGCTCCTGTGAGAGAAGGTCGGGTTGCAACCCCAGAGGTAGTGGAGGTTCCACCGCCAGTTGTAGCAGAAGAGGAAACCAAGGCTGTCTCGGCCACCTGGGAACCACCAGCAGGACCGAGGCCTTGTCCTGAAGAATCTTGAATAGAGTTCGGGCCACCAAGGGCGTGGGAGGAAACGCATACAAGAGGCCCTGAGACCAGGATATCAAAAAAGCATCCGCTGCAATCCACAGAGGATGCGGTTGCCTGGAGCAGAACTTTGGCAGTTGCTTGTTCATGGGGCTGGCAAAGAGATCTATCAAAGGGAGACCCCATGTCAGGAAGATCTTCTGAACTACTGAAGGATGCAGCTGCCACTCGTGGGGCTGCCGAGCATGTTGTGCTTGAGGGCAAAAGAACAAAGGTCCTGAGCCTCCCGACAAAGGATCCTGGACCCAGTTCCGCCCTGTCTGTTCACATAAAACATGGCAACTTGGTTGTCTGTCTGAATCAGGACAGACGGGTGAGCCAGGGTAGGAGTGAAAGCTTTGAGTGCTAATCGAATAGCTCTGAGTTCGAGGAGACTGATCTGCTGTGCAGCTTCCCAGGGAGACCACAGGCCCTGGGTGCATTTGCCCAGACAATGAGCCCCCCAGCCTTGCAGGGAGGCGTCTGTGGTCACCACTACTGTGTACCCTGGAATCTGAAAAGGCACCCCCCTCAGAAGATTGGGTAGGTGAAGCCACCAGGAGAGGGAGTGCAGAAATGGTCTGGACACCCTTATCCTGTCTCTGAGGCTGCCTGTGGCCTGTGACCACTGAGCCCGAAGGCACCACTGTGCAGGCCTCATATGGAGCCTGGCATTGGGGGTCACATGTACTGTCGAAGCCATGTGGCCTAGAAGCCTCAGGCAGAGCCTGGCGGAAACCAGGGACCTGCTGAGAAACTGATTTGCCAAGGCCATCAACCTTTGGGCCCTGTCTACTGGCAAGAAAGCCTTTGCCAGCAGAGAGTCCAGCCTTGCCCCTATGAACTCCAAGTTTTGGGAGGGGAGCAAAGTGGACTTTGCAAAGATTATGACAAACCCCAGGCTTTGTAGAAGAGCAATAGTCCTGAGGGTGGCTTGTTTGGCCTCCTGGCAAGTCTGACCCCTGATGAGCCAGTCGTCTAGATAGGGGAAGACAAAGATTCCCTGATTTCTCAGGTAGGCCGCCACCACTGCTAGGCACTTTGTAAAGACTCTGGGGGCGGAGGTGAAGGCAGTACCCTGTACTGATAATGGTTTCCTCCCACAATGAACCTGAGGTACTTTCTGTGGTCTGGATGAATGAGGATGCGAGTGTACGCATCCTTTAGATCTAAGGAGCATAGCCAATCTCCCTGCTGGAGGTAGGGCAGAAGTGTTCCAAGAGTAAGCATCTTGAACTACTCCTTCACTAGGAACTTGAGGTTCCTGAGGTCCAGAATGGGTCGAAGGCCACCGGTTCTTTTGGGCACCAGGAAATACCTGGAGTAGAAACCGTGGCCTTGCAAGTGGGGAGGCACAGGCTCCACCGCCCTGTCCAACAACAGACCATGAAGCTCTTTCAGGAGAAGGTCTGTGTGCAAGGGAGGCCTTAGAGGCTCCCCTGGAAAATATGGCGGAGGCAGTTGGTGAAAATGGAGGGCTTAGCCCTTGTGGACTATCTCCAGCACCCAACTGTCCCCGGTGATAAAGGGGCACTGGTGGGCAAAGAGGGCGAGGCGAACTCCTGTGCAGGGTTGGGAGAGCAGTGGAGGAGAGGCTATGCTCAAGGAGTCAAAACCCCCACCCTGCTGAGTGGGAGCAGGGAACTGAGGCTTGGAGGTCCTCTGCCTACGGGGCCCATTACCCTGGCCCTTGGCTTGCTGACCCAGGGGGCAGCTTGGGCAGCCTGATATTGCGGGTACTGTTTGTAGGCAGTGCCCTTCCTCGGGTAAAAGGGCTTTTTACCCGAGCCCTTCTTTTTATGAGAAGGGGCAGAGGTCTTCGACAGCCTTGTCCATGTGAGGTGCTCAGTTTCGAGCTGAGCAGCCTTCTCGGTCATGGGCTTGCCAAAAAAGTTTTCACCTCGGCAAGGGACATCGACCAACTTGTCCTGAACCCATGGCTCAAGGTCCGATGATTGCAGCCATGCCTGGCGTCGAGCCGCGATGCCGGCTGCCGCAACTCGGGCCAGGGACCTCCTCCAACGACGCCCTCGCGAGCCGCTTCTTCCTCTTGCGTTCCCGGTCGGGGGACCCCCTGTCCGAGGAGCTTCGACGGCGCTCGGGATTGGAATCCCGAGATGTCGAGGCCTCAGACGAGGTCCGGGCCCGGCCGGAGGCTGAGTCCGAGAAAAGCCTTTCTTTTTGCTGCTGGCAACTTCGGAGTGCCTTGGAAGACATCTTTCCACATGGCCCGCATGACTTAAGGTCGTGGTCGGGGCCGAGGCACCGAAGGCAGCAGTCGTGTGTGTCGGTGAGAGACATCAGTTTCTTACACCGATGACACTTTTTAAAGCCGCTGGAAGCCATCGGGGGAAAAAAAAAAAGAGTCCCCGCGAGGTCAAAAGACCGGCCTTCCAGGGAAAAATGGGAAAAAGGGCACGAACGCCAGCCACGAAGGGCAAAAACCGAAAAAGAAGAAATCGGGCTCGATACCGGTGTACCGAACCCGGCGGGAGGGGAACCGACGTCGAACCGGGAGAAAAAATAGCGAAAATCGCCGAAAATATCTAATTTTAACCGGGAGAACAGGACACACGTCCGGTGGGCTTCACAGAAAAAAAGAGACTGAGGTAAGATGGCACCTTTAGGCGGGAAGGGAACCGCGCATGCATGCCTGCATTCCCAAAGGCTTTCATAGAAGGCTGGGGAAATGCTCCGCTGGGGCTTCATCGGCGCTGATGACACCCATATGTGAGGACTGACTTCCTGCTTGGTCCTGGAGAAAACTAAGTTCAAGTCTGAGCTTCAGTTGATATGTCACTAATACTGAGAGTGTTTGTGTGTGAGACACTATGTACAAGCAAGCATCACATATATAGAAAACAGAAATACACTTCTAATGCCTGCTTAACACACAAAAAGTAATCAAAACATCATCCATTCAAACAGGAAAATATGCCCAAGTGAATGTAAAAAGTACTTGATGAACAACCTCTTTGTCAAAGCTCAAGATAAAATTAAACAGTTTAACTGCTGTTCATGTTGATTGCATTGCAATGAGTAGCGTAACAAAAAAAATCCTCAAAATTCAAAACATTAAAACAAAAATCAATGAAAAAGTATCTGTGCGTATACTTCCTCTGTTCAAATAATATACTATATGAAGAAGCAGCTAACAGCTCGTTTTGACTTCTGTAATTGACTCTTGGGAGTCAAATAAAAACAGTAGCCCAATTTATTTTGTAATTTATTGTTGTTGCACTATTTGCCAACATACGAAATCTTTATAAGATGATGTGGAAAGTACCACTGTAGAACATCTTACTTCAAAATCTGTTATATAAAAATGGACAACTGGGTAACTGTGAATGACAGATCCACAAATATGGATAAGGAATCTACAGTGACACTGTCAGGGTAGGACTGAGCAGAAATACATTTTCCCTAAATGGAAGGCTGAAGTGAACAAAGACTAACACAGTTTACTTTGTTTGGTTTTTGTATGCTTTGTGCACATGTGGGTATGTGTCAAATTTGTAACACTACTTCCCATTACTGAAAACAAAATTACATGATCAAACAATACACCACTGCCCAGGCATCAGAATAAAATTAACTACTGACCAGTCAGTAGTTCACACAGCAGGCAAGAGCTGATATACCACCATCAAACCCTTTTCCTGCATCTTTTTTGGACAATACCAAAGCAAAAAAGTCTACCATCTTTACCTACTCAATGGAAAAACAGTGGTTCCTTAGGACACTGACCTCCAGAGGCAAAATTTACCTCAGCATTGGGCAATGAGGTCCTGTAGCAGTTGCTAGTTCCTTCGATAGAGTCAGTATTTTCACTACTGACCTCTTCACAACCCATCTATGCATATAAAAAAATGTATCTTCAAGGGGAAACAAATCACTTTAGGAAAGCAGACATAAAAATAGGGTACTGTTTAGCAGTTTGACCTGCTAGATCTACTGAAGTACAAGCATGCAAATCCACAGGCACACAGGATCTTTGTAAAAACGGTAAGGTAGTCAATGAGTGACAGCAACAATTTGATGGCTAAGACACACTCGGGATGTCACTTGAACCAAAACCCTAAAGTAAACTCTTGCAAGTCTTGGTCACATCGTAAACACTAAAATAGGCTTATTTCTCCATTGTTTCAACTTAGCTCATATCATTTTTACAATATTTAGTAAGAAAGAAATTAAAGTATTTCCCCTTGTTTAAATTTACAGACACGTTTAATCAGCTTTATTTACAGAGCAGTTTTTCAGTCTCCAATAGTTCCTAGATAGCATTATCAGGTGTGCTATTTTAAAAGAGTATCTATGCAGTATCTTAAAAATAACAAATGATGGTTCTCTTCAATATGGGGTAAACTGGATTACAGAAGCAGCTATTTTCTAAATCTCAGTTACTCAGAAGTAGTTCTGTTGCAGTCTCTACATCCCAAGATTTTGAAGACAAGGCCACTATTACTGCATTCTGTGGAAAATAGTAAAACATGAAAGGTTAAAAGCACAAAATAGTTTCATATTCATGCATTACTAGAAAATAAAATCATGTACCCAATGTGTAGCCTAAAATTTCTAAAGTATATTTGGCAAGTAGTAAGATGTAGCCTCTACTGATTAGAAAATAATTTGACAACTTAAGACAGTAATTTTCTGTGTGATCTTTAGTATATTTTCAAAGTGAAGACATGCACACATTTACATCTGTTCTTTAGCATTCACACATATATGTGCTATTTAAACCTGAATATTTTCAGCGGTATGCACCTAAATTAAAAAACTCCTCCCCAATTCTTTCATGGAAATTCTTCTGTTCAATCCAGGTACTTACATGTGTACAGGCTGTATGCATAACTTCACCCTCACATTGACAGCATAATTTTATAAAAGCCTATTTCTGTGCACAAAGCTCTGCTTTTATCTGCAGAAATGTTTTTGAAAATTACCCTTTTACTATTAAATGCAGGACAACATATCAAGTGGGGTTCTGCTAGGAGTTGTTTCTAATAATAGTCAATATTAAATTGTCCTGAGAGAAATGAGTACAAGTTACTTGCCTGTAGCAGATGTTCTCTCTGGACAGCAGGATACAAGTCGCCATAACATGGGCGATGTCACCAATGAGGCTTGGCAGAGGAAACAGCTCTCCAGCTTAGATCACTCTCAAAGCTTCTGAGAGGTTCACTGTGCATACACGTAACTTATAGTTACTTTATTTGATATTGCCTATCATGCACCATATCTAAGCGGTTAATAGTTCTATACAATCAGGTACATATTTTTCCCTCGTCCCCAAAGGGCTCACAATCTACATATTTGTACCTGAGGCACTGGCTGGTTAAGTGGCTTGCCAAAAGCCACAAGGAGCACCTGTGGGACCAGTAACTTCCTACATGCTGTTGTTGCATGGGACCACCTCACTCTAATACTACAGCTTAGAGTAGAATGAAAGTTTCTTGGGGAAGTGGGAGGGTAATGTGGGGGACTTATATCCTGCTGTCCACAGAGAACACCCAGCACAGTTAAGTAATTGGTTTTCTCCAAAGACAAGCAGGATAGCACATCCTGCCTTCAACAGACAAAGCAGAAAATATAAAAGGCGCTGCAATGGGCAGACAAAAACAATCTTTGGTGGCAACTAGTTTCATATTTTTATTTTTATTTTTTTTAAAGGAAGCCTGGAAATTAAAAGAAATGGGTTGGGGGGGGTGGAGCTGGATTCTATCTAAGCCTCAAAGAGAGACTCCTGATGCAACAGTAGTTTTGGCCAGTCTGTCATCCAGAATCTTTCTTGAGAGTACTAAGTAACAAAAGCATGGACCGAAGTCCATGTTCAGCTTTGCAAATTTTCTTCATGAAGGTTGATCTCAAATGAGCTACTGATGCAGCCATAGCTCTCACACTATGAGCCGTGACACGATAAGAGTCAAGCCTGCCTGAGTATAATTGAAGACGATGCAGTCTGTTAGCCAACTGGATAAAGTGTGTTTGTTGACAGCAGACCATTATTTATTAGGGGAAAAAGAAACAAGATGCCAAATGGACTTTCTAAGCCTAAGGGCTTTTAGTTTTCGTCAAATAGAAAGTTACGCTCTCTTGCCTTCAATGTCTTTTTTGTTGTCTTGTTTTGAGTCATGTGCGTGACTGGCTGGTGTGGCACATGAAGGCAGCACAAATTTCCCTGCGGCAGCCAAGGCTTTCATTACACAACAGCTGCTTCATTCCATATCCTCTGCCAGTGACACTGCCATGGCCAAAAAAATGACATCAAGCATGTTATCAGCGGGGGGCTGATGGGCACAGATTGCATAGGTTGATGATACCACAGGACACGCTATTGTGCTGGTGGACCAGTCAGATGTCCTGAGGAAGTCCAGGAAGGGGGGAGGGGGGGAAAGAGTAGTTACTCACCTGTAACAGGTGTACTCCAGGAGCAGCAGGAATCAGTCCTCATATATGGGTGACGCCGGCGCCGACGGAGCCCACATGCGGAGCATTTCCCCAGCTTTCAAAGAAAGTCTTTGGGAAATGCAGCGCGCATGCGCGGTCCCCTTCCCGCCCAAGGGTGCCATCTTGCTCAGTCTGATGACATAGCTAAAAGACAGCAAAAATAGCAAAAAATAAATCATATGACTGCAACTCCAAGGGGAGGGAGGGACTGCTTCCTGCTGCACCTGAAGAACACCTGTTACAGGTGAGTAAAGCACAGTTACTTACCTATAACAGGTGATCTCTGGGAACAGCAGGAATAAGTCTTCACATATGGGTATCGTCGGTACCGACGGAGCCTGCGTGGAACGCTCCCCAGCATCCAGAAAGCAAGCTTTTGGGAGCATCCCACAGTGCCTGCGTGTTGCCTTCCCGCCTTTCCTAACCGCCTCTCTCCAGTTTGAGTTTTAAGCTCAGACAAAGAGAGAGAGAGAGGAAAGGAAAGATAGAGAGATACAACTCCTAGGAGAGGTGGGTGGGTTGTGAAGACTTATTCCTGCTGTTCCCAGAGATCACCTGTTACAGATATGCTATCTC
The DNA here is from genome assembly GCA_033557465.1 of Ichthyophis bannanicus. Lineage (NCBI taxonomy): Eukaryota > Metazoa > Chordata > Amphibia > Gymnophiona > Ichthyophiidae > Ichthyophis > Ichthyophis bannanicus. Next base: position 1,499,871,596 of record CM066032.1, on the reverse strand, counting down.
CAGGAACAAGCAGGAATGAGTCTTCACATATGGGGACTCCCCAGCTAGAGATGCCAGGGAGATCTCAAAGGTTGTGAGAGTCCCTGAGAAGGGCTCTACCTCCCCCCATGGATCTCGGGCATCCAACCAGGGATGGGGGGGTAGGAGTTGATTAGGTATGGAACAGGTGTTTGAGAACAGCCAGACCAAACAAGGCATCCCAGCGGGAGTCCTTGTCCAAGCAGTAATGGGCTGTAAAGGTATGAACCGAGGCCCAGGTGGCCGCTCAACAGATTTGGTCGATGGACACAGAGTTTAGATGAGCCATAGAGGCTGCCATAGCCCTCACATTGTGAGCTGTGACAAGGCCCTCCAGAGAAAGGTTCTTACTCTGGTAGGCGAAGGAAATACACTGAGCAATCCAATTGGACAGAGTTCTCTTAGAGACTGGAAGTCCTAAATGAGAGGGATCAAAAGCAACAAATAGTTGAGAGGACTTTCTATGTTGCTGTGTCCTTTGTAAGTAAAAAGCAAGTGCTCTCTTCCAAAGCCAGGGTATGAAGATTCCTCTCTGCACTTGATGCATGAGGTCCTGGAAAAAAGACAAGTAAATACACCTCCTGGTTCAGATGAAAAGGTGAGACCACTTTAGGCATAAAGTGTGGATTAGTCCTGAGGACTACCTTGTCATGATGGAACCTTGTATAAGGAGGATTAGCCATCAAGGCTTGCAGCTCATTGATACGGCGAGCTGAGGTGACTGCAATGAGAAAAATAACCTTCCAGGAAAGGAATTTCAAGGAGGTAGTAGTGGCTAAGGGTTCAAAGGGTGGCTTCGTGAGCTGGCCAAGAAACAAATTCAAGTCCCATGCCACTGGAGGTGGTCTAATGGGAGGTTTAGTTAAAAGAAGGCCCCTCATGAATCTTGCAATAAGAGGATGAGAGGAAATAGAATGTCCATTGAGAGGCTTAAGGGATGCTGCAATAGCACTCAAATGGACTCTTACGGAATTTGTTTTAAGGCCTGCATGGGATAAATGCAGTAAATACTATAGTAAAGAATTTAGAGGTATTGCAAGAGGGTTAAGACCCTTCTCTGCACACCAAATGGTAAACCTTTTCCATTTAAAAGCATAAGAACGTCTAGTGGAAGGCTTTCTGGAAGCATGAAGGATATCCTTCACCTGCTGAGAAAGATGCAAATCTTGAAGGTCTAGGCCTTCAGCAACCAGGCCCTGAGATCAAGAGACACAGGATTTGGGTGCCACAACATTCCCTCCTCCTGGGACAGGAGGTCTGGAGCAGATCCCAAGTCCAGGGAGGGAGCTTGAGAGAGATGAAGAAGTAGAGGGTACCACACTTGGCGTGGCCAACGTGGAGCTATGAGGATCATAGACCCCTTGTCTCTCTGAAGCTTGAACAGTCTCTTGGAAATTAGGGGAATGGGTGGAAAGGCATAGAGGAAGTCTTGCCCCCAATGGAGGAGGAAGGCATCTGACATGGAATCCTGTAACAGAACCGGGGAAGTTTGGCATTCCACGGACTTGCAAACAGGTCTATGTCTGGGGTTCCCCAAATTTAAAAGATCCTGGCTATGTGGTCCCCATGGAGGGATCACTCGTGTGGAAGCAGAACTCGACTGAGTCTGTCTGCCCAAGAGTTTTGAACCACTGGAAGATACACTGCCATGAGATGAATTTGATGCTCTCTGGCGAAGGCCCACAATCTCAAAGCTTCGTTGCAAAGCGACAGAGAGCCAGTCCCCCCCTGCTTGTTCACGTAGAACATGGCTACTTGTTTGTCCGTGTGGATGAGGACTGTCTTGTAGCTGAGCAGGGTGTGGAAGACTCAGAGCTAGAAAAATTGCTCTGAGCTCCAAGAGGTTGATATGTAGAGATGTATCCTGTGGAGACCAGATGACCTGGGTGGAGCGATCTTGTAGATGAGCTCCCCAACCCCTTGGAGAGGCATCTGTTGTAAGGGTTGCTTGGGGTAGCAACTGTTGAAAGGGGGACCCCAGCAACAGATTCTGAGTGGACTTCCACCACTGGAGAGACCAAAAGAGGTGACTGGAGGTTGCTATTTTGTCTGACAGGCACCCTGATGCCTGGGTCCATTGGGTGGACAGAGTCCACTGAGCTGCTCGCATGTGAAGGCGAGCGTAAGGAACCACATGCACAGTGGATGCCATGTGGCCTAACAGTTGTAACATCTCTCGAGCAGTTAAATGGGACTTTACCTGAACTTGTGAGGCTAACTGCACCAATCGGAGGCAACGGGCTTGGGGAAGATAGGCCCTTGCAGTTGTCGTATCCAGCAAGGCCCCTATGAACTCTAATGACTGAGTAGGGGTGAGATGTGATTTTAGGATGTTTATTACCAGTCCCAGATACTGAAGAACACGCCTTGTGCAGGCTAGGGAAGCCTGGGCCTCTGTCTGGGAAGGAGCTCGGATGAGCCAGTCGTCCAGATATGGGAATACAAATATTCCTAGAGTGCGTAGAAATGCAGCTACCACTGCCATGCATTTTGTGAACACTCTTGGAGCAGAGGCCAGACCGAAAGGAAGCACTCTGTATTGGTAGTGCTTTCCCTGATAAAGGAACCGAAGGAACCTTCTGTGTGTTGGATGGATGAGGACATGGGTGTACGCATCCTTGAGATCTAGAGAACAAAGCCAATCCTGACTCTGAAGGTATGGAAGGAGAGCACCGAGAGAAATCATCTTGAATTTCTCCTTGCATAGAAACTTGTTCAATTCTCTGAGATCTAAGATGGGTCTGTAGCCCCCTGTTTTCTTTGGGAAAAGAAAATAGGGGGAGTAGAACCCTGAACCCTGTTGAAGAAGGGGTACTTCTTCTATTGCCCTTTGGGTAAGAAGGGTAGCAATCTACTGGCCCAGAAGGTCGAGGAGAGATGTTGGAGAATTGAACTGTCACCATGGTGTGAGGAGGAAGGTTTAAGAAATGAAGCTTGTACTCCTCCCTTATGATGGAGAGGGTCCATTGCTCTGCTGTGATTTGTTCCCATCTGGGAGCAAAGTGAGCTAACCTTCCTGGAATTGTGAGAGGCTCTGGTTCTTCTAGAGCCAGAAAGGCTAAGTTCTCTAGTTGTAAGTCAAAGGCCCTGAGGAGGCTGAGGTTGTTGGGCCGTAGCAGTCCTTGCAGCCTTAGGCTTGGCTTGTTTAGGTTGTTGCTGATGCTTTGCAGCAAAACGACCTGCAGAAGATGCCTGCTGACCATAAACCGGATAATATTTCCCTTTTTTGGGAAAGAAAGCCTTTTTGAATAACCTTTTTCTAACAGGAGCAGAAGTAGACTTTGAAAGTCTATCTAAGGCAGAATTCTCAGCATCCATCTGAGTGGCCTTTGCTTGCCAATCCTTGCCAAAAAGGTCTTCACCTGTACAAGGAAGATTTCCTAATCCATCCTGGACCCAGGGTTCCAAATCAGAAGCTTGTAACCAAGCAACTCTGCGTGCACCTATGGCAATAGCCGAGGTTCTGCTAGCACACTCAAAAAAGTCAAAGGCTGCACAGTTGGAAAATTTGGAAACATCCTGAGCATGTTTAAGCCAGGTGAGAAACTCCTCCCTTTTATCTTCTGAGACAAAAGGAGATAAAGTTTGCAGATGATCTGTAACTTCCTTTAGAAACATCCCCATATAGAGACTATAGGAGTTGATTCTGGCAGTAAGCATATTGGCCTGGAAGATTCTCCGGCCAAAAGCATCCAAGGTTCTGCATTCTCTTCCTGGAGGATTACATGAGTGTATTTTTGCACTCTTTATCTTCTTTATAGCAGACTCCATCACAATAGAGTGGTGAGGAAGCTGAGTCTTATGAAAGCCAGGACAAAGAGGAACACGGTTCATGGTGTCCAACCTGCGAGAATGAGGGGAGATAGTAAGAGGTGTCTCCCATATGCCCAACATGTGATCATAAAGGATCTCACGAATTGGTAAAGTAGCTGCCTCTTTAGGAGCCTTAGGATATTGTAAAATATCCAATTTCTTGGCTCTAGGCTCTGGTTCAGGGGCCACTGAAATAGAGAGGCCCCTGGCCACTTCCCAAATGAAGTCTTGAAAAGACAAGTCTTCTGGAGGAGACATTCTTCTTTTTGGAGAAGAGGGCTCCTGAGGAAGGAGTACCGATGCTTCGACAGAAGCCTCTGATTCATCGCCTGTCTGGATGCTCTTGCACAGCACGATACACGTACCGAGTGGTATCGACATCAGGAGTGATCGGTACCGGTAGCGATGGGCATCACAGAACAGGGTACCACTGCAGTCGACACCGAAGCCGATGTAATCGGTAACGGCACCGGAACCGATATCGGTGCCGGAACCAGTACCGACAACGGAGTTTGTTGCGGTACCGGAGGCGTCGCAGCTTGTATGAATGCCGTAATGGCACGCTGCATGGTCAGAATATTCTGATCCATCGACGCAACCAATGTCTGGATGTCGGTACCAGTGGAAACCACCGATACCCCAGAACATGGCAACAGGTGATCGGTCGAGGCCACGCCATCGATGTCAACCTGTGACCCCATAGATGAAGCTTTGGAAGCCAGAGCTTCCCGCCAGGGTAATTTTGCCGGTGCGGGATCCTCGAGAGCAAGCCCGGAGGCATCTCGATACTTAGAGGGAGATCTACCCTTCGAGGACCGGCTGGACTTATGTTTGGTTACCTGAGATCCATGGGAGGAAGAAGCAGCCCTGGAAGATGTCGATGCCACCGAAGCTGCATCAGAGGGAAACAGGGTACTGAGCTTGGCCGCTCGATTCTGTCGACCTCTTTTAGACATCATGGAACAGGACTCACAATCGGTGATGGAGGGGTCAGGGCCCAAACATTTTAGACACCAGTCATGGGTGTCTGTGATAGAAAGAGTACCGCTGCACTTCGTGCACTTTTTAAACCCGGAAGCGGGCTTTTCCATGAGGAAAATTTTGCTAGGCCTAAGGCCCAAAAGGAAAAGTTGCACAGAAGTGGGAAACGGTAGGTTTTTTTTTTTTAAAGAAAGAAGAAAAGACCGGCGGTACCGGTCCAAGAGGGCAGACGCGCAACCAAAGAAATAAAGAAAAATAAAGAACTTCTTCAGCGGTGACAGGAACACGACCTGCTGGCTCCGCGGAAAAGAAGAACTGGAGAGAGGCAGTTAGGAAAGGCGGGAAGGCAGCGCGCAGGCACTGTGGGATGCTCCCAAAAGCTTTCTTTCTGGACGCTGGGGAGCATTCCCGCGCAGGCTCCGTCAGTACCGACGATACCCATATGTGAAGACTCGTTCCTGGAGATCTACTCTTTCTCCAGGACCAAGCAGGAAGTCAGTCCTCACATATGGGACTCCCCAGCTTAAGGCTACTGGAGGCCCCAAGCCGAAAAAATGAGCTCCCTCTAGCTCGTCAGTACGTAAGGAAGGAATCTTCTCTAAGAACGCCCCTGACCGGTAGCCCAACACCAGGGCCGGAGGGTAGGAGTTGCCTAAACCCCAAAGAGATTATGGAGTACTGCCTGTCTGAAAGCACTGTCCCTGCGGGACTCCCTCTCAAGGCAGTAATGGGCCGCAAAAGTCTGGCTTGAAGACCAAGTAGCGGCCCGGCAGATGTCTGCCAACGGAACAGAGCGGAGATGAGCCACTGACGCAGCCTTCGCCCTGACACGATGAGCCGTGACTCGACCCTCCAACGAGAGGCCGGCTGCCCCATAAGCCCAGGCGATACAATCAGCGACCCATATGGACAAAGTACCCTTGGAGACAGGTGGCCCCAACTTATTGGGGTCAAAAGAAACGAAGAGCTGAACAGCCCTCCGATGCTCCCGCGTACGGTCAAGGTAGAAGGATAACGCCCTCCTACAGTCCAGGGTATGCAGGACCATCTCAGCCCGGTTGGCATGCGGCCTGGGACAGAAGGTCGGTGAGTGAGGTGAAAAGGGGAGACAACCTTAGGAAGAAACGTAGGGTGAGTCCGTAAGACTACCCTATTCCTGCAGAACCTAGTGTAAGGGGGATCAGACACTAGCGCTTGAAGTTCACTTACTCGCCTAGCAGAGGTAAGAGCTACCAAAAACAAGATTTTCCAGGAGAGAAAACGGAGAGGGCAGGTAGCCATAGGTTCAAATGGCGGACAAGTAATCCGATGTAAGACCACATTCAGATCCCACTCAGGGGCTGGTGGGCGTAAAGGAGGCTTAAGCAGAAGGAGGCCTCTGAGAAAACGAGCCAAAGGGTGGTTGGAAAGAGGCCGCCCGTCCACCGGCTAGTGGTGCGCTGAGAGAGCACTGAGGTGAACCCTGACAGAGTTGGACTTAAGGCCTAGATTGGAGAGGTAAAGCAAATATTGCAATACTACCGCTACCAAGCACCAGAAGGGATTCTCGCTACATTGAGCACACCATGCGGAGAATCTACGCCACTTAAGAGCATAGGATTTCCTAGTGGATTGCCGTCTAGAGGCTAAGACTACGTCTTCCACCTCTCTAGGCAGAGGTAGGGGAGCCAGGACTACCCTTTCAGCAGCCAGGCCATCAGATGAAGGGACTGGAGGTTGGGGTGCAAGAGAGATCTCTGATCCTGAGACAGGAGATCGTGCTGAAACCCCAGAGGAAGAGGAGTGTCCACCGCCAGTTGCAGCAGAAGCGGGAACCATGGTTGCCTCGGCCACCTGGGGGCTATCAGAATCATTGAGGCCCCGTCCTTGAGGACTTTGAACAGTGTTCTGGACACTAGTGGCGTGGGAGGAAACTCATACAGTAGGCCTTTGGACCACAAGATCAGAAACGCATCCGCTGCTACTCTGAGAGGATGCGGTTGTCTGGAGCAGAATGTCGGGAGTTGCCGGTTCAGAGGACTGGCGAAAAGATCCATGGTGGGGAGGCCCCACCTGAGAAAGATCTGCTGAATCACCAATGGATTCAATCTCCATTCGTGTGGTTGCAGGATCCTGCTCAGTCTGTCCGCCAGGCAATTTTCTTGACCTGGGAGGTAGACAGCCTTGAGGAGGATTCCGTGATTGACAGCCCAAGAGCACAGCCGTTGTGCCTCCTGACACAGAAGGAAGGAGCCTGTGCCTCCTTGTTTGTTCATGTAGAACATGGCAACCTGATTGTCCGTCTGGACCAGCACAGATTGGTGAGAGGTTAGGTGGGAGAAGGCTCTCAGAGCTAGGCGTATCGCCCGTAGCTCCAGGAAGTTTATCTGCTGAGCAGCCTCCCAAGGGGTCCAGAGACCCTGAGTACATGCCCCTTGGCAATGTGCTCCCCAACCTAGAAGAGAAGCATCTGTCGTCAGCACTTGAGAATGCGGAGGGGATTGAAAAACCACCCCGAGTACCAGATTTGGAAGATGAATCCACCATTGCAGAGAGGAGACGAGCAGGGCGGATATTCTTACTGAGTCTGCAAGGTTCCCTGTGGCTTGATGCCACTGAGTGCGAAGGCTCCACTGAGCAGGCCGCATGTGCAGGCGGGCATTGGGGGTTACATGAACCGTGGAAGCCATATGGCCAAAAAGTCTCAGGAATTGCCTGGCGGAGACCAGGGAATTGCTGTGAAACTGGCTGGCTAGATCCATCAACCTGTGAGCTCTGTCCAGTGGCAGAAAAGCCTTCGCTTGAACTGTCCCCAGCCTTGCTCCTATGAATTCTAAGTTCTGGGATGGGAGCAAAGTGGACTTTGCGAAGTTTATGAAAAATCCCAAGTGCTGAAGTAGAGCCACAGTGCGAAGGGTGGCTTGACTGGCCTCCTGGGAAGACTGGCCCCTTATGAGCCAGTCGTCCAGGTATGGAAACACAAAAAATCCTTGAAGCCTCAGGTAGGCCGCCACCACCGCCAGGCACTTGGTGAACATCCTGGGAGCAGAGGTTAGGCCAAAGGGTAGTACTCTGTACTGGTAATGGTTTCCCCCCACAACAAATCTGAGATATTGTCTGTGGTCTGGATGAATAAGGATGTGAGTATAAGCATCCTTTAGATCTAAGGAGCATAGCCAATCTCCCTGCTGGAGGTAGGGCAGCAGGATCCCAAGGGTAAGCATCTTGATCTTTTCCCTCTCCAGGAACTTGTTGAGGTTGCGCAAGTCTAGGATGGGTCTGAGGCCTCCTGTTCTTTTTGGTACCAGAAAGTACCTGGAATAAAAGCCGTGACCTCTCAGGTGGTGGGGCACCGGTTCCACAGCCTGTTCCTTTAGCAGACTTGCTAACTCCTGAAGGAGTAGGTCCCTGTGCAGAGGGAGTCTTGGAGGCTCCCCTGGAAAATAGGAGGGAGGTACCTGGTGGTGAAAATGGAAAAGATATCCCTTTTGGACTATATGGAGCAACTAGGTATCTGATGTGACGGCTGACCACCTGTGGGCAAAGTGGGCCAGCCGGCCTCCTGTGCTGATGTGAGCCAGCTGAGGAGAAGAGGCTATGCCGTCTGAGTCAAAACCCGCACCCTACTGAGCAGGGGCTGGTGTTGGTGGCTTGGGGGCCTTCTGCCTACGGGGCCCATGACCCTGCCCCTTGGCCTGCTGACCCTGTTGGGGAGCTGCAGAGGCCTGATAATGAGGGTATTGTTTATAGGCAGATGACTTCCTCGGGTAAAAGGTCTTTTTTTCCCGAGCCCTTCTTTTTCGGAGAAGGGGAAGAGGTATTTCTGGACAGCCTAGTCCGGGTCAGAGTCTCGGTCTCGAGTTCTGCAGCCTTCTCAGCCATGGGCTTGCCAAAGAGGTTTTCACCTCGGCAGGGGACATCGACCAACTTGTTCTGTACCCATGGCTCGAGGTCGGATGACTGTAGCCAAGCCTGTCGGCGGGCACCGATGCCGGCCCCGGCTACTCAGGCCGAAGCCTCGAAGCCATCGTAGGCTGCTCGAGAGATAAACTTTGAGCACTCTCGAATACCAGTGGACAAGGCCTGGAACCTCTGCAAAGGTTCCTCGGAGAGACCAGCAGAGAACCCGGCAATCTCCTTTGCCAGGTCTCGGAGATACATGCCCATGTAGAGCTGGTATGTCTGGACACGGCAAGCAAGCATAGAGCCCAGGAAGCACTTCTTACCAAGGGCATTCAGGTTCGGGGCCTCCCGGCCGGGAGGCACCAAGGAGTGCATCTTTTGACTTTTCAGTCGATGCATGGCCGATTCCACAACCATGGCGTGGTGCGGTAAATTGTGCAGCCGCTCCAGCATCAGAGGAACTGGTACAGTAAAGGCCTCCTTCGGGGGAGAGTCATACTGGAGAGCCTCAAGCTCCTCAGCTCGAGGCTCCTCCTCGGGATCCGCAGGGAATGCCAAGGCCTTGGCCATATCCCGCACGAAGTCTGAGAACCGGGTATCCTCCGGTGGGGATCGTCTCCGAGGTTCGGACTCTGGCGAGTCCGATGGGACACACCGAGTCCGATAGGTGTCGGGTGACTCTTCGTCCTCCATCTCCCAGCCCGACTCCTCGGAGGAGGAATCGAGCGGCTCCGGTCAGGCGGGTACCGATGCCATCCGCCCCGACGCCGAGGGTACCGGCGTCAACGACCTCGGTCCCGAACAGGAGGCCGAGGGAGACCGTGGCCGAGGATTGACTCGAGCCCACATGGACTCGAGGATCGGCTCGGCCTCCGGGGTCGACTTGGACGTCGATGTCCCGTGGTTGGGGCAGATGCATCTGTGAGACCGGCGATCAATGCCCGCTGCTGTTCCATGAAGGCAGCAAGGCTGATCTCCAAGGCCATCAACCTGAGTCCGAGCTCAGGAGACCCAGCAGCCCCCGACTCAGGCCACGACGGCATCGGGCCCGACGTCGGCTCCCCTGGAGGAGAGTCCATGAGGACTACAGCACTCACGTGTCCAGGAGACTCCATCTCGATACGAGGATGCTTGGCAGGCCTCTCCGACTCCGAAGACCCGGGACGGCTATCGGGGCTATGCGACCTGGCCCTCGAGGAACCAGGAGCGTCCACCGACGCCGCCCTCGCGGGTTTCTTCTTCCTGCGCTGTTCCCGCGAAGGAGACCCCCGCTCAGAGATACCCCGACGCTGCTCGGGGCCGGAGTCCCGAGACGTCGAGGCCTCTGATGAGGTCCGGGCCCGTCCAGACGTGGAGTCAGAGAAGATCCTATCCTTCTGATGCTGCCGACTCCTCAAAGCCTTCGAGGACATTTTGCCACACGGACCACAGATCTTCGGGTCATGATCGGGTCCAAGGTAGCGGAGGCAGCAGTCATGTGTATCGGTAAGAGACATAAGTTTCTTACACTGATCACACTTTTTAAACCCGCTGGCAGCCATCGGGGGAAAAAGGGCCCCTGCGAGGTCAAAAGACCAGTGAAAAAAGAAAAAAGGCGTGAACGCTAGTCACAAAGGACAAAAACCGAAAGAGAGTGGGCTCGATACCGGCGTATCGGGCCCAGGCGGGAAAAGGATCCGGCGTCGAACCGAAGGAGAAGAAGAAAAAAACAGGGAAATCAACTTTTTCCTCGGCGAAAAAAAAACTACGTCCGTCGGGCTCCGTGGAAAAAAGAAGACTGAGCAAGATGGCACCCTTGGGCGGGAAGGGGATCGCGCATGCGCGCTGCAATTCCCAAAGGCTTTCTTTGAAAGCTGGGGAAATGCTCCGCACGGGGGCTCCGTCGGCGCCGATGTCACCCATATGTGAGGACTGACTTCCTGCTTGGTCCTGGAGAAATTGAAGACAGCTTGAAGCAGGTGGCAAAGAAAATGCTTGCAGACAAGTTTGAGGCTAGTTTCCAGTTCATTGAGAAGACCTTAAAGAATAGCACAGCGGTGCCATACCTAGCCCTGTGCAAGTGGTGCAGCTGCACAGGGTGCAAAGGATTAGGGGTACATTTCAGGCTGCCAGCCTTGGCTACCCCTACGCTGCCTGCGTTGACCTGCCACTGCCACTTTGTTTTCTCAGCAGTGGCGGTACCAGCAGCGGTGGAGCAGACCAGACTTGACTTCAAATTAAAAAAAAAAAAAAAAAAACTCGCAGGTCTTCCTGACTCTGCACTTGTATGCAGGTCTGGTCCCTCCCTCCTTTCTCTGATGTAGGTCACGTCAGAGAAGGGAGGGACCAGACCAGCTATTCAAGCGTGAAGTTGCAAAGACCAGCTTTGAATGTCTGGCCTTGTCCCTCCCTCCTCTGACACAAACCTACGCCAGAGCAGGGAGGGATCAGATCTGTGTACAAGTGTGGAGTTGAAGGACCCATGTGGGGTTTTTTTTCATTTGAAGTCAGGTCTGCTCCGGTGCTGCTGGCACCATCTCCGCCTCTGAGAAAACAAAATGGCAGCAGCAGGGCAAGGACAGGCAGCCGGCTGGATATGGAGGTATGGATGAGATGGGGAGCACCAGATATGCAAGTCACACAGAGCACAATTATGGCTTGATATAGCCCTGCAGCACAGTGAGCACTGATGAGGCATCTGTGGTGTATAGCAATTACCTGGATATGAAGAATGAGCTTTTCAACAGACTGGATAAGTTTGCTCCAGAGCATGCAAATATTTGCATGCAACACATCCTGGCCAATTGCAGATTGCAAACTCCACCAGCAGACAAGACCGGTTTGGTGATCATTTCTTTAACCCCGTGTCTATGACAAAGCTTGTGGAGGTTACAAAGGCACCAATGACCAGTCAGAAGACATTGATTCTGATGGATTTCAGCAAGGCCTTAGGAAAGAATCCTGTGTCCTGTCGGGTCATTTCTGGATTTGCTATAAACTGTCTCCTTGTAACATATGTTAGAAGCTATTTAGCTCTGTCAAAGAGGGCATACTTCAAAGGACAGACATTGCCATGAAGCTTGGAACGGACTGTCCCATGGGTACATCTGAGTTACTAGATTATGTTGACTTGGACATCAGTAAACACATCATTGATGGGTGGCACAAGGCAGAACCTGGCAACCCTCTGGTTGCTCCCAGCCCACTTCTGGATAAGCTGATAGAGATCTGGCAAGAAGACTGGAAAAGAATTCGACAAATATCAGTAATTGTGTCAGCAGTTCTGCTTCTTAGTGTTTGTACCTACAGGTGCTGTGAATAATTAAGCAATTTTGTAGAGTACTGGTCTTTCCAGAGACCCTCCTGAACGTCATCTAGCTGAAATAGTAGCTTGTGCTATTAAGAGAGTCATGTCAAGCAGATAGGCTGAGGTGGGACTTTGGGTAACGGATTATGAACCTCATCAGTTCCAGCACCTGGAATAGTGACTCATATTGATTCCAGAATATCCTCCAGGGTGATGTTCTTGAACGGCCACTCTTCCAAGTAGGGAAAAATGTGTACTCCCAATCTGTATATAGAAATGCTACTATTATGGCAAGACATTTTGTGAACACTCTAGGTGCTGACATGAGGCCAAAAGGCAGTACACGGCACAGGAAGTACTGCTTTCCTACCATGAATCTGAGATACTTCCCGTGAGTGGGATGTGGGTGTATACATCCTTGAGATCTAGAAAGCATAGCCAATCTCACTTTTGAAGATAGGGAAGTAGGGTGCCTATAGAAATCATTCTAAACTTCTCAAAATTTTTGTTCAGATCTCTTAGGTCTAGGATGGGATGGAATCCCCTCCCCCATTTTATTGGAAACCAGAAAATACCTCAAGTAAAATCCCTGCCTTCCTGCCCTAGTGGAATGGGCTTCATCGCATTGTGCTGTCTGAAGAGTTATGATCTAAAGTAGCAGCTCCTAGTGTTGATGGTGGAAGGATTGAGCCCTCTGTGGGCAATTTGGAGAGAGCTTGAATAGGTGAAGTCTATGGCTCTTTTGAACAATTTGTAAAACACAAGAATTGGAGATTATAAGGGGTCACACTTCTGAGCAAAGAATGAGTCTCCCTCCAACTGGTGTTTTCTTTGCAAGAGTAGAAGGCTACATTCTGTAGAAACTAGTCAAAACCCTGCCCCCTGGTTTCAGAAGGGATGCAGAGACTTCTCCTGTTTAGGACCAGCACAAGAGGTCTGCTTGGACTGGATATAGAGGGAGGTTTGGGAAATACCTATGCCTGTGAGAGTAGTAGGATGTCCTCTGACCACAAACTTTCAAACCTCCTGAGACAGGAAGGTGGGTCCAGATCTGTGTTCATAGTGTGTTGGAATGCTTCTCTCTGAGGGAAGCTGTTACTTGAACCTTATCCCCAAAGAGATAGTCTCCATGGCACAGTATGCCCGAGTTGGTCCTACAAAGATTGTTGCGTCAAGCTCAGAGTCACAAGAGTCACCAAATACCAATACTCGTGGTGGATGCTCTTGATACCATATTGGAGATGTCATATGTCGCTCAGACAATATACTTTGAGCAGTCTTTCCTATGACCCACTAGGAAATAATATTGTTAGTTTCTCTTGAAGGAGGAATACGGACATATCATCTAGGCTATGCATGATGTCCTATAAGAACAAACCCATGTAGAGCTGGTAAGAAGCTATGTGGGAAGCAAGCAAGGCACTCAAAAAAAAGAAAATCAAAATCTTCCTCCCAAAGGAGTCCAAGGTTCGAGCCTCCCTGGGGTTGCTGAGGTATGAGACTGAGATCTTGCCCTTTTTGAGAGTGGATTCAACTACCCTAGTGTGATGCAGAAGCTGGAGTGTCTAGAATCTGGAAGCCTTTTAGACTCTGTACAAAGAGTCAACCTTTCTACTGACTGGAAGCACAGAAAGGGCGCTCCGATATTTTTATTTGTAACCTCTGAAGGATGCAGTGCACATCACTATCACTGCCTCCTTGAGGGCTGTAGAATATGGGATTTCCAATTCTAATGCCCTGGTTTCTTCCTCAGTCTCCAAAGAAAAATAGTATATACTTTGCCATATCCCTCACAAAATCATGGAAAGTTAGCTTCTCAGGAGGAGACTCATCTCATGAGGGAGAGAAGAGTCAGAAGGGAGTTATGGAGACCTATACGCAGGCTCCTCATCAGTTATCCAGCCTTCTGAGTCAGAAGAAAACAAAAGACCTCAGTCTCTACCTGGATTGCTCTCCTTCCCTTTGAGGATCTGGAATTCTTTCAGGGGGTGCCGATGCACCAATGACTTTCTAGGCTTTGAGGGTGCATCGATCCCTGATGCACTAGAGCAGGGGTGGGCAATTCCGGTCCTGGACGGCCGCAGACCAGTCAGGTTTTCATGATGTCCCTAATGAATATTCATGAGATCTATTTGCATCCACTGCCTTCTATTGTATGGAAATAGGTTCATGAATATTCATTAGGGACATCATGAAAACCTGATTGGTCTGCGGCCCTCCAGGACCGGAATTGCCCACCCCTGCACTAGAGTATGGTATTAGTCGGTCAGGTATCTGTGTTGAGGTCCTGTGATGACCCCATGTCGATGCTGCTACCGCAGATGGACTGTCGGAGCACAGGCTTTATGCTTTGCTGCCCTATGCTGGGAGTCATCAAGGCTTTAAGTTGCTGCATGATGAAGAGCATCATAATTTTCCAACCCTACCATCCTCCAAAGGCACCAGGGGTGCAGCACAATCAGTCAAGGTTTCCAGAATCTGTCAGGGAGCTGGCTGGTCTCTGCTACAGGTAGGCCATTGCTGCCTGTCAGTATTGCTTCCAGGACAACTATTCCTCCCTTTGGGGCAGCTTGAAGGGGACACTCCTGTGAGCTCTCGATATCTCCCCTAGGGAACTCCAATACTGATGCATCTGGGCCTCTGTTCAATTCCTTGCTCTTCTATGCCAAAGATGTGGCCAAATCCTTCACTGTTCTCAGCGGAACACTGACGACGGATGCTTTGTAGACCTAAGAGTGCTCAGCTCCAAGTAGACTCAAGATCTTGATGCTGATGCACTTGACAGCATCCATCCAGTTCAGTCTCCAAAGCCATCAAGACTGATGCCAATGCCAATGGTCCTATCCATTGACACTGATTGCTTCGGAGGCTAAACTGGACATGCCAAAAATTCTTGTGTGCTTCTTCTTTGCCTTTAAGCCCTTATTATTGTCATCTGTAGACACAAACTACAAGAGGGCTTATGGCTAGGTCCCAAGCACTGGAGGCACCATATGTGGTGTCTGTAATGGATGTAGTGCTGGAGTACCTGGTACACTTCTTAAACTTGCTGGCAAGTTTGGGAACATGTCATCTGGAAAAATAGCTGCAGCAAAATCAAACGGCTCAATTTTGACAAAAATAATTTGGCCAGAACACCAAGTGCCTAAGGCACCGTGGAAAAAAAAAATGAAAACTGGTTGAAAAACATTCGCTAAGGAGAAAATATGGGTAGAATAAGAAAATATATGAAAGCAGTCAAGAAAAATAAGAGGCAACAGGGACACAGAAAATTTACATGCCAAAGAGGAGAATCATATCTATAAGGTGCCACAGAGAGAAAAGGACTGAGAAGATGATGATGCTGTGGCAAGCAGGTGGGAAGACCCATGCATACAGTCAAGCTTTCCAAAGGTTTTTAGCAGCTGGGAATGTTCCTGTGTGGGGCACTGTCAGATGACATCATCCATATGTGAAGACTCCTGAACATGATGTTGCAATAGTGCTTGCTGTACTGCTATGAAAGCAGTGGTCAGAATTTGAGACTTATTTCTTACTATATGCTGCTACATTTTCATTACAGGCACAAGTCTCAAATTACTTGGCTAGCATATTTTAAACCATAATGGTTTAAATGGGCCTAGCAGACTATTTTAAGGATGTTGTAAATTATCCATAACTTAGCGGTTTGATTAGGGCAGTGTTTCCAAACATTTACACCATATAACTCCAATTAGCAACTGAAAAATCACATGATCCCAGATGATGATGATGATGAAATCAAAATAGCAACTCTTCAGCCTCCTTCCCCTCCCTCATCTAAAGCAGAAAGCAGCGACAGTCAGCACAGGGTCCTTTGTGTAGATGTGCAGTGTGTGCTTACAGACCCCAGTACTCGGCATGACTTTCCAGTCTTAACAGGAAGCTTACTTAGGTAGGGGGTAAGGGCCTAGGGTTCACTGGCTCACAGGCCACATGCCGACTGGTGACTGCCACCACTTGGTGTGGGTCACAATGAAAGTCCAGAGAAATGGCAGCGATTCTGTGACTAAGCCCTGATATGACCCCATTTGGGAGCCACTGGATTAGAGGGCTGTCATTATGCTCATGTAACCTCCCGTGGCATAAATTTCACCCAAGCAGTCCCTGCAATGCAACAGGGTCCACACAGTGGCAGTAACACAGCGCGGCAAGCTTAACATGTTTGCCAAGCTGCCTCCTCTACTGTAAGTTTCCAGAGGACCTGGCAGCTGTTATCTCACAGACCAAAATCTCACAACAGCAGCATCATGAGACTTCGCACCCTCATTGTAGTGACATACTAACATGCTTGCCACACAGCCTCCTCTGCTGTAAGTTTCCAGCAGGCCCAGCAGCTGTTACTTCCCAGGCCAAAGTCTCATGAAGTGGCTGTTATTGTGAGACTTTGGCCTGGGAGGTAACAGTCCTAGGACTGCTGGAAACTTACAGGACAGGAAGCAGCGTGGCAAACATGTTAAAGTCTGTCACCGCCGCATGAGTAGGGGTTACTGTGAGGGTGCATCGCTACAACAATGGGGGGCTGGTATGGAAGGGTGCATCACTGTGACAATGGGGGGGCTCCCATTCAGAAAAGTTTGCTTTGGGGCCCAACATTGTATCTTACGCCACCGGTTACCCCTTATTTAAAGGCACTGCACTGGTGTCTACTGAGAACTGGTTGACATTTAAAGGGGTGCTACTGACGTTTCAAATTATCAATGGTGATGCATCTCTATATCTGGGTTAAAGATATATCTCAACACATCCATTGAAGTAAATCAGCTCTTGGTGATACCTCCTCCATCGGAGATGAAGTTGTCATCTTCACAGGCACAAGCCATTTCTGTTTATAGTCCTACCTTATTGAATGTGCTGCTCCAGTCCCTTTAAACTTATTTTTTGCACTAGAATATTTCTGGTTAAAATTAGGATACTTTCAGTCACATATGCTCCCTTGGACAGACGCTTCTTGATCATCTTCTCATGTTCAGTTCCTGCTACAAGAACAGCCTTACCATCTCTTCATCTTCGTGTTTAATGGGAAAAACTGGATAGTCTGCCCCTTCCCTCCCACTCACCTCTCATCTATCTCAGAATTTTGATGTTCTCTCCTTGGAGGACCAAATCACAACATGAAATTGCTCTTTAAATTCTTAGATTTTGTAACCCCACTTTGCCCTCTATGTTGCTTCCATAAGAAAACTCACACATGGTTTCATGCAGGCCTTCAATTACAATGACAGCAGACTCGCTGGGTGGAAAGACTATAGCATAAATTTCTATCTACTGCTGCTCAGACCCTTTGGTCAGAGTGCTTCCATTCATACAACGGAATGCTGCGCCAGGCCAAAAGTTCCCATTTTACCCAATTGATCAATGACAGCACCAATAAATCCGAAGCCTTTTTGTAGCTGTCATTTTAGACGACTGTCAGATTCAGTCTCATTCCAATTCAATGGGCCTAGAAAACTTTGTAAAGTATTTTACATTGAAAAAGTGTAGTTACTCACCTGTACCAGTGTTCTCCAGGAACAGCAGGAATCAGTCCTCACATGGGTGACATTGGCACCAATGGAGCCCTTGCTTTCATAAAAAGTCTTTGGAATTTCTATCACACATGCGTGATCACCTTCCTGCCCTCAGTATGACATAGCTTAAAGATGCATAAAAAGAAAAACAACTTCACAGGGGGGAGGAGGAAGAATTGTGAGGATTGATTCCTGCTGTTCCCAGAGAACACCTGGTACAGGTGAGTAACTACGCTTTCTTCACGAACAAGCAGGAGGTTAGTTCTCACATATGGGACTCCCAAGCTACAGGCTACCAAAAATCCCTGTAAAACGGTCAAACTGTGAATGCCAATAGAGCGCGTAGATTAGCCCCAAGAAGTCCAACACGATCCAAGCATTGACCAGGGAGGCAATTCTCTGGTAGCATGGACTCAGAGAAAGTCAGAGGGAAGGAGTTGCATTATTTCCCAGATGACGGAGTACCGCCTGGCCAAAGGCACTGTCACGCTGGGGGTCTTCCTCCAGGCAGTAATGCACTGTGAAGGTATGGACAGAGGATCAGGTGGCCACCCAGCAGGAGATGGCGTGCAAGTTAGCTACTGAGCCTGCCATCGCTCGCAAGTTGTGAGCAGTGTCATGCCACTCCAGGAAGAGACCAGCTGGTGCACAGATGATGGAGATGTACTCCACCGCTCAAGTGGACAGGGTGCACATAGAGACCGCGACCCCCAGCCTGTTGGGGTCAAAGGAGATGAAGGGCTGCAAGGAATGGCAAAGGGCTTTTGTCCGCTCGAGAAAGAAGGCCAACGCGTGGAGTGCGGCCTCCGCCTGACTCGCATGAGGTTGGGGAAGAAAGGTAGGAAGGAACACCTCTTGGTTCAGATGACAGGGGAAACTACCTTAAGCAGAAACCTGGGATATGTGCGCAAGACCACCTTATTCCTGTGAAATCTATTATAGGGAACATATGCCACCAATGCCCGTAGCTCACTAACCCTGCAGGAAGAGGTGAGCGCCACCAGGAAAACCACTTTCCAAGAAAGATACTTGAGGTGACATGAAGCCAATGGCTCAAAGGGCAGAACCATGAGCCTACCCAGAACCACATTCAGGTTCCAGGCTGTCACAGGAGGACGATTGGGAGACTGAATGAGCAAGACACCCTGCATAAAGCAGCCCACGAGCGGATGGAAGAAGAGGGGTTGCCAGTCCACCAAATGATGATGTGCTGTCAATGCTCTGAGGTGCACCCTCACTGAGTTGTATTTCAAGCCACTTGGGAAAGGTGCAGCAAGTACTTCAACTCTGTTGGTACTGAAAAGGAGAAGGGGTTGATACCCCATCTGTGCACAAGACTGACCATCTCTGCTATTCGAAGGCATATGCTTGCCTCATCGAATCCTTGCGAGATGCCAGGAGAACATCTTCAACATCCCTGGGCAGCTGAAATTGGCCAAGGACTACCCTTTCAGCAGCCAGATCATCAGGGCAAGGGACCAGAGGTTGGGGTCCAGGAGGGAGCCGTCCTTTTACAAAATCAGGTCCAGGGCGCAGCCCACGGCAATCGGCGGCACCCAAGATGGAGCAGCAGGGGAAACCACAGCTGCCGGGCCCACCTGGGAGCTATGAGGATCACAGAGACCTGATCCTGCTAAATCTTGAGAGGGTTTTGGAGACAAGCGGGATCAAAAGGTACGAATACAGCAGCTCCTCGCGGCAGAAGAGGAGGAGTGTGTTCGCTGCTACTCAATGCGGGGCCGGTATCCTGGAGCAAAAGCATATTTCAAACAGGCGGCATGCTCCTCAAGGGTTCAGCCTTCACTCATGCGGCTGCAGAACCTAACTGCAAGGACATTCTCCTGTCCTGGGAGGTACACTCCCTGAAGGAGCATACCCCTCTCCCAGGCGAAGTTCCAGAGAAGAAGTGCCTGTACCTCCTTGTTTGTTGAGGTAAATCACCACTTGATTGTCCATCTAAACCACAACGACCTAGTTCAATAAGTGGTGCTGGAACGCTCACTGAGCATATGCAATGGCTCAGAGTTTGAAGAAATTGATCTGACAGAGAGTCTCCTCCGCCAACTAGACTCCCTGGGTCCGTAGTCTGCCGCAGTAGGCCACCCAGCCCAGCTCGGAGGCATCTGGAATGGAGTGGAGTAGCCGCCTAATGGTTAAGAACACTGGCTTGGGAACCCAGAGACCAGGGTTCGATTCCCACTAGCACTCCTTGTGGCCTTGGGCAAGTCACTTAACCCTCCATTGCCTCAGAAAAATCCAAGTTATCAATGTCCCTGTTTAATGTACATTACCAAGTTTAAGTTTCAATGTAAACCGCTTTGATTGAAATGATAAAGCAGTATATAAAACCTGTTAAATAAAATAAAATCAATGTCGTGAGGACCGCCTGAGCGGAAGCAGCTGTAAAGGCATCCCTGCCAGGTGAGGTTGTGGCTTCTGCCACTAATCGGGGGATGCCACCAGTGAGGGGGTCATCCGGACCTCGTCATAAAGGTGGCTCATCACCTGGGCCCATTGGGAGCTTTGAATCTACTGGACCAGATGTATGTGGAGGTGGGCATCGAGCATGACATGCATGGTCAAGATCATGTGTTCCAGAAGGTGCAACATCAGGTGGGCTGGGATCGCCATGTGACCCTGAAGATCCTGCAGGAGGGCCACACAGCACCAAGCTTGATGTAAGAGAAAAAAGGCCTTGCCCTGAACTGTGTCCAGGAGGGTGATGATGAACTCCAGGCACTGAATAGGCTGTAGGTGGGACTTGGGATAGTTGATGACAAACGCCAAGTGTTCCAGGACTAGGATAGTGCGGACAAGGACAGTGATAGACCAGAGCCAACCCCTATGAGCCAGTTGCCCAGCAAAGGGAAAATGAACACCCCATGGAGGCGCAGGTGAGTGGCGACTACGGTCAAGCACTTCATGAATACCAGGGGGGGGGCATGGACATTAGTCCGAACGGCAGAACATGGTACAGGTAGTGCTGTCCTCCAATGACAAAGCGGAGGTATTGCCAGTGCGAGGGATGGATTAGATGTGGGTATAGGCATCTTTGAGATCCAAGGAACATAGCCAATCTCCCCGCAGGAGGTAAGGCAGCAGCGTTTCATGTGAAACCATTTGGAACTTCTTCTTCACCAAGAACAGATTGAGGTCCCACAGATCCAAGATGGAGCGAAACCCTCTTGTCCTTTTTCGAACCAGGAAGTGGTAGGAGTAGAACCCTGTTCTCATTTGAGCAAGGGGGGGGAGACAGGCTCCACTGCCTTGTTTGCCAGCAGAGCCACATGTTCCTGCTGCAGAAGCCCTTGGTGAAGAGGAGTCATAGGAAGTTCCCCAGGGAAGAATGGAGGTGGCGTTTGTTCAAAATAGAGGGAGGTAATCCTCCCTAACCACCTGCAGAGCTCAAGCCTCAGTGGTGATGCTGGACCACCGATGAGCAAAGACAACCAGATGACCCCGAGTCCTGTGGCTCTTGACCCCAGTGGCTATGCCCAAGGACTCAAAAGCCCCCTAGTCTGTGGCAGAGGTGCTGTCTGGGGCTTGGGGAACCTTAGGCTTACAAGGGCCATGCCCCTGGCCCTTGGCCTGCTGTCCCTGTGGGGAAGCTTGATAGAGCTGTAGAATCTCTATGGATTGAAATTCCCTGTAAAAAGGGGAAGGCGATGGCAGTGGGGGTGTACTATCGACCGCCTGGCCAGAATGAACAAATGGATGATGAAATGCTCAAAGAAATCAAGGAAGCTAACAAAAGTTACAGCGCAGTAATAATAGGTGATTTCAATTACCCCGGTATCGACTGGGTCAGTGTCACAGCAGGGCATGCTAGGGAGATAAAGTACCTAGATGACAAATGACTGCTTCTTGGAGCAGCTGGTTCATGAACCGACCAGAGGGGAAGCCATATTAGACCTAGTCCTTAGTGGAACACCAGATCTAGTGCAAGAGATAAGGGTGTTGGGGCCACTTGGCAATAGTGATCATAGCATGATCGCCTTTGATTTAATTAGTGGAGGAGGGATAGTAAGGAAATCCACAGTACTACCTTTTAACTTTTGAAAGGGAGACTATGATAAAATGAGGAAAATAGTTAAGAAAAAACTAAAAAGGAGCAGGTGCAAAGGTTAAAGACTTACATCAAGCTTCGGTGTTGTTGAAAAATACTATCTTGGAAGCCCAGACCAGCTGTATTCCACGTTTTAAGAAAAGTGGAAATCAGTCCAAAAAACTGCCAGCATGGTTTAAAGGTGAGGTCAGAGAGGCTGTTGTTGCCAAAAAGCATCTTTCAGGAAATGGAAAAAAGAGCCAAACGACGAAACCTGGAAACAGCACAAGCACTGGCAAGTCAAATGCAAGGCATTGATAAAGCAGACAAAGGGAGAATTTGAGAAGAAGCTTGCTGCGGAAGCAAAAACGCAAAATAAAGATTTTTTCAAGTACATTCGTAGCAAAAAACCTGTGAGAGAGTCAGTTGGTCCATTAGATGATAGAGGCGTTAAAGGGGCACTAAGAGGCGACCAGGCGATAATGGAGAGACTGAATGAATTCTTTGCTTCAGTCTTTACTGAGGAAGATGTAGGGATGTTACCCATGACTGAAGTGGTATTTAAAGGTGCGGAAGAATTGAAGGAAATATCGATACATCGGGAAGATGTATTACAACTATTAGATAAACTGAAGAGTAGCAAATCACCTGGGCCGGATGGTATACATCCAAGGGTGTTGAAAGAACTGAAATATGAGATTGCAGACCTGCTATTAGTAATCTGTGAACTATCATTAAAATCATCTCTAATACCTGAAGACTGGAGGATCGCCAATGTAACACCAATTTTTAAAAAGGGTTCCAGGGGTGATCCGGGAAACTACAGACCGGTGAGCCTGACGTCAGTACCGGGAAAAATGGTAGAAACCATCATAAAGAATAAAATTACTCAGCATGTAGATAGTCATGGCCTAATGGGAGACAGCCAACATGGCTTTAGACAAGGAAGATCTTGTCTTACTAATCTGTTGTGTTTTTTTGAAAGTGTGAATAAACAGGTGGACAAAGGTGAGTCGGTTGATATAGTGTTTGGACTTTCAGAAAGCCTTTGACAAGGTCCCTCATCTGAGACTTTTGGCAAAACTAAAGAGTCATGGGATAGGAGGCAGTGTACTACTGTAGATCAAGAACTGGTTGAAAGATAGAAAACAGAGGGTTGGGCTAAATTCCCAGTGGAGAAAGGTGAGTAGTGGTGTTAACCCGAGGGATCTGTACTGGGTCCGCTGCTTTTTGACATATTCATAAATGACCTGGAAAGTGGAATAACGAGTGAAGTTATCAAATTTGCAGATGACACAAAACTATTTAAAGTTGTTAAAACCCAAGAGGATTGTGGAAAATTGCAAGAGGATCTTGATAAATTGGAAGACTGGGCATCAAAATGGCAGATGAAATTTAATGTGGACAAGTGCAAAGTTATGCACCTAGGGAAGAACAACCCAAACTATGGTTACACGATGCAAGGTTCCACATTAGGAACCACCACCCAGGAAA
The DNA here is from genome assembly GCA_033557465.1 of Ichthyophis bannanicus. NCBI lineage: Eukaryota > Metazoa > Chordata > Amphibia > Gymnophiona > Ichthyophiidae > Ichthyophis > Ichthyophis bannanicus. The sequence continues at coordinate 1,499,848,549 of CM066032.1, read as the reverse complement.
AAGATTTAGGCGTCATTGTGGATAACATGTTAAAACCCTCGGCCCAGTGTGCAGCGGCAGCCAAGAGAGCAAATAGAATGCTAGATATCATAAGGAAAGGAATGGAAAATAAAACAAAAGATATTATAATGCCTCTATATCGTTCCATGGTGAGAACGCACCTTGAATATTGTGTGCAATTCTGGTCGCCGTATCTTAAAAAGGATATAGCGTTATTAGAAAAGTTTCAAAGAGCCACCAAAATGGTAAAGGGGATGGAAGGATACTCCTATGAAGAAAGGCTAAAAAGGTTAGGGCTTTTTAACCTGGAAAAGAGACGGCTGAGGGGAGATATGATAGAAGTCTATAAATTAATGAACGGAGTGGAACGGGTAAACACAGATCGATTGTTTACGTTATCAGAATATAAAAAAACTAGGGGGCATGCAATGAAGCTACAGGGTAAACTATTTAAGAATAATAAAAGAAAATATTTTTTCACTCAATGTGTAGTCAAACTCTGGAATTTGTTACCGGAGGATGTAGTAAAGGCTGTTAGTGTAGCTGGCTTTAAAAAAAGGTTTGGACAAGTTCCTGGAGGAAAGGTCCATAAACCATTATTAAGGAGGGGATCCAAGATATCAATGCTTGACCCAGTACAAGCACTGCAGAACCTGTGTCTTTTGGGGAAACTGCTAGGTACATATGACCTAGATTGGCCACTGTTGGAAGCAGGATACTGGGCTTGATGGACCTTGGTCTGACCCAGTATGGCATATCTTATGTTCTTATGAATGGCAATTTGGTTTATGTTCTGTAACCCTTCCTCTTTTTCAGGAAAAGGGGCTTTTTCCCTGAAGCCTTCCATTGGAAAAGGTCTGCAATCTTCCTGGAGAACCTGGTCCTGGTCATGAACTTGGACTCCATCTCTGCGGCCTTGTCCATCATGGGCTTGCTATAGAGGTTCTCTCCCCAGCATGAGACATCAACTAATTTATCCTGAACCCATTGCTCCAGGTCCAAGGACTATAGCCATGCCAGGCACTGGGCACAAATGCCCATTGCAGACACTTTAGCCACAGATTTGAAGCTGCCATAGGCTGCCCGAGTGATATATTTGGAGCATTCCTTGACGGTTGATACCAGGGTCTGGAACCACTGGAAAGGTTCATCAAACAGGCCAGCTGAGAACCTGGCAAGCTCCTTTGCCAGATCTCTCAAGTACATGCCCATGTACAGCTGATAGGCCTGGATATGGGCCATGAGCAACGAGCCCTTGTAACACTTCCTACCATAGGTATTCATGGTGTGGGATTCCCTGCTTGGGGGAACAGAGGGATGCATCTTTGGGCTCTTGATCCAATGCATGGCCAACTCCACCACCATGAAGTTCTGTGGTAGCTGTGTATTCTGGAAGCCAGGGCCTCTTGTGGATCTGATACATATTATTGAGCTGTTTGCTTACTATTGGCAACGTAACCGGTGTCTCCTACATCCTGAAGAGCAGTCTTTCCAGGATGGGAGGAATGGGCACTATAGGCACCTCCTTCGAGGGAGCCTCGAACTGGAGGATCTCTAGGTCCTCCATGCGAGGCTCACCAGAGGCGAAGGCCAAAGCCTTAGCCACGTCCTACATGAACTCCTGGAAGGAAAGGTCCTTGGGTGGGGACCGCTAACGCTCCTGTGGCAGGGATGGGTCAGAGGGAATGTCACGGTGCTGATGAGTATCCAGGGACTCGTCACTGGTCTCCCACTCAGAATCGGAAGATACCCCCAGGATCTGACAGCATTGTCCCAGTGCCCAGCAGGAGAAGTCACTGGAGCCTGAGGTTCCCGGCGATCTGACTCAGAGGCAGTAGGTGGGGGAGGTCCAAGCCCTTGCAGGGGAGGTGGACCAATGCCTGGAATCAGAGCCCAGTTGGAACCACCCCAGGAGAGACTGAAACTCTGTGGGAGATGCCCGGAGCAAGAGGTACCGGTCGTTGGGGTCTGCTGCAGTGCCAGGAGAGCAGTGAGGCTGTGCTCCAAGGCAGCCATCCTGACCTCCAGGCCAGTAGGGCTCCATAGGCACCGCTGTGGGCACAGAGGGAATCGGGCCCAACACCGGCTTCGAGGGAGTTTCCTCAAGGATGACTACCTCTGAGGACTGTTGCAGATCTGAGGCTTTGAGTCTCCTCCTGCAGGGGGCAGCTTGGAAAGCTGCTCCCGGTCCTCACACTTGGCTTGGCGGCTCTGATACCGGTGACCATGAGACTTACCCTTGGCACCAGAATCCATCTTTGATGCAGACCAACAGGGTCAGATCCTTCCGGGGACCGTCTTCTGAAGCCAATCCCAGGTCAGATGCCTCGCGACCTTGGAGCTCAGAGTCAGTACAGTCCGCACGTGAAGTCAAGGCCTCATCTGCAGTCCAGGAGGGCACAGATTCCCTAGATGCTGCTGGAGCCGAATGAGAAGTCTTAGAGCCAAACAGTGACTACCGCTGCCTTTCACGGTTCTTCCGGCCCTCGCTCAACATCTGGAGACAGAGAGGGCAGGAAGAGTTGTCGTGGTTGGCGCCAAGGCACCTCAGGCAACAGTTGTGATCGTCCATGCTAGACATGGTACAGCTACAATGATCGCACTGCTTAAAGCCACTGACCGAAGATATAGCAGGAAAGATGGCACCCACAAGGTCAAACTCCAATGTCTTGGTGAGGAGGGTGCAAGAAAACCCCATGCACCAAAGGAGAAGAAAAAAAGAAAAGGAGGGAATCCAAAAAACACTTAATGCCGAGGTGACAGATCTGGGAACTGAGGAGGTGAAGGTACGTGACCGGGGCAAAAAAAAAAAAAAGGAAATGAGAAAAAAAATCACAACAAAAACATCAACTTTTTCCAGGGACACAGACTACACGTTCGATAGGCTCCACGGAAAAACGAAGACTAAGGTAAGATGGCACATTTGGGTGGGAAGGTGACCACACATGTGTGATAGACCTACCAAAGGCTTTCTATGAAAGCTGGGAGTGGATATTGCATGGGCTCTGTTGCGACATCACCCATTTTTAAGGGCTGACTTCCGCTTGCTCCCGGAGAACTGATGACATTCAACAATCCTTCTCCAGCTCAATGACCTCACAGACCTGTTCTCTCAACTCCTCCATGGGAATCCAGCTCCTCTGTAACAGGCTATCCAGCTGCTTTTTCTGACAACCCTATTCTCTCTGCCTCTCTCAAACAAAGCACAGGAAAATGGGTCACATTCAACTGTTTTCTATAGACAAAATTATTTCTCATCTGAAACCTACAACATGTGCACTTGATTCAGTTCCATCCCACTGGCTGAAGAAACCAAATCTGGAAGGCATCCCTTTCATTCTCTCAATTGCGAACAGTAGCCTCACATCAGGGGAGATTCCTAGCCTACTGAAGCAGGCTATTGTTCGACCCAGCCTAGTCTGTATAACAATGTAATTGAAAACTACTGTCTGGTATCAAATCTACCATGCCTCTCTAAGGTTCTTTAGAAAGTTGTCTTCATGCAACATACAGATTACATCAACAAATAAATATTTTACATCTGTGCCAATCTGGCTTCAGAAATGCCCACAGTACAGAGACCACCATAGTATCTCGTCTTACTGAACTGCACTCCTTTCTTGATTCAGGATAGGTGACTTTACCGATCTCTCGATCTTACCATAGTATTTGACCTTTATTGAAATCTGTCTATCAGGATGCCCTAACTTGACTTTTTGGTAGTATCCTTCAAAAGATACATTTTTCTGAACCATGTGCTTCTGGGTGACTGCCTGCTTCCTCCTCCCCACCTCCCCCATCTACTTTAAAAGCTGCTCTCTCCTTTTAAATGTTGGTGCCAACAGCCTGATCCCAACTCTGGTTAAGCTGGAGCCCATTCTTCTGGAAAAGGTTCCTTCTTTTTCAGAATTTTGCCCCAGTTTGACAATTCTAAAGCCCTCTTCCCTGCAACATAGTCTCATCCATACATTCAGACTCCAGAGCTCTGCCTGCCTGGGAGGGATTTGGGACTGGACTATAGGAACTCAAGGAACATCAATTAGCAGGTAAGGTCTAAAGAGTAGTTACTCACCTGTAACAGGTGTTCTCCAGGAGCAGCAGGAATCAGTCCTCACATATGGGTGATGTCGGCGCCGACGGAGCCCCCGTGCGGAGCATTTCCCCAGCTTTCACAGAAAGCCTTTGGGAATGTAGCGTGCATGCGCGGTCCCCTTCCCGCCCAAGGGTGCCATCTTGCTCAGTCTGATGACATAGCTAAAAGACAGCAAAAATAGCAAAAAATAAATCATATGACTGCAACTCCAAGGGGAGGAGGGAGAGTTGTGAGGACTGATTCCTGCTGCTCCTGGAGAACACCTGTTACAGGTGAGTAACTACTCTTTCTCCAGGACCAAGCAGGAAGTCAGTCCTCACATATGGGACTCCCTAGCTCAGGGCTACCAGAGGCCCCAAACTGAAAAAATGAGCTCCCTCTAGAGCCTCAGCATGCAAGAACAGAATCTTCTCTGATAACCACTGTTCCCTCTAAGCTATGCGTGTGTGCGCGCGCACACACCTCGCCGAGCGAGCGCACATACTTTACAACAGATCGCACAAAAATTACGGTTCTGATTCTGATAGAAAACAGACGTCTTAAAATTTAAAGGATGTTGTGTATTTACGGTTTTCACAAGTTCTACAATATTTTCTAGTGCAATCAATGTGGTGTACATACTGTATTCTGATGTGTAGTCAAATTTTAAAGTATATAACTCCGAGTGTCGTTATGTGGCGCACAAAAATTTAACCTTCCTTCAAAAGCTGCACAGCTGATATTTTATGCGCACACAGCCTACAGAAAATTAGAGGGAACATTGCTGATAACGCCCACGACAGGTAACCCAGCACCAGGGCCGGAGGGTAGGAGTTGCCTAGACCCCAAAGAGATTATGGAGTACCCCTTGCCCGAAAGCACTGTACCTGCGGGACTCCCTCTCAAGGCAGTAGTGGGCCGCAAAAGTCTGGCTTGAAGACCAAGTAGCGGCCCGGCAGATGTCTGCCAACGGAACAGAGCGGAGATGAGCCACTGATGCAGCCTTCGCCCTGACAGGGTAAGCCGTAACTCAACCCTGCAACGAGAAGCCGGCTGCCCTGTAAGCCCAGGCGATGCAGTCAGCCACCCATATGGACAAAGTACGCTTGGAGACAGCTAACCCCAAATTATTGGGGTCATAAGAGACGAAGAGCTGAACCGCTCTACGGTGCTCCCACGTACAGTCAAGGTAGAAGGACAACGCCCTCCTACAGTCCAGGGTATGCAAGACCATCTCAGCCCGACTAGCATGAGGCCTAGGAAAGAAAGTCGGAAGAACCACCTCCTGATTGAGGTGGAAGGAGGAGACAACCTTTGGAAGGAACTTAGGGTGAGTCCGTAAGACTACCCTGTTCCTATAGAACCTAGTATATGGTGCTTCTGATACCAGGGCCTGAAGCTCACTCACTTGCCTTGCTGAGGTAAGGGCTACCAGAAATAGTGTTTTCCAGGACAGAAAATGCAAAGGGCAAGTAGCCATAGGTTCAAAGAGTGGGCAAGTAAGCCGTTGCAAGACCACATTTAAATCCCATTCAGTGGCAGGTGGACGCACTGGAGGCTTAAGCAAAAGCAGGCCTCTGAGAAAGCAAGCCAACAAAGGATGACTGGAGAGAGACTGACCCTCCACCTGTGAGTGGTGTGCTGAAAGAGCACTAAAATGAACTCTTACAGAATTGGACTTAAGGCCTAGGTTGGAGAGGTGAAGCAAATACTGCAGCACCACAGGTACCAGGCATGAGAAGGGATTCTCGTTGTGTTGAGTACACCAGGTAGAAAATCTACGCCACTTAAGGGCATAAGACTTTCTGGTGGACTGCCTCCTAGAGGCCAAGACGACGTCCTCCACTTCCCTATGCAGTAGTAAAGGCGCTAGGACTACCCTTTCAGCAGCCAGGCCATCAAATGGAGGGACTGGAGATTGGGGTGCAAGAGGGATCCCTGCTCCTGAGACAGGAGATCGGGTTGCATCCCCAGAGGAAGAGGAGTGTCCACCGCCAGTTGCAATAGTAGTGGGAACCAGGGTTGCTTTGGCCACCTGGGAGACACCAGAATCACTGAGGCCTTGTCCTGGGTCACCTTGAATAGTATCTTGGACACTAGAGGCGTGGGAGGAAACGCATATAGTAGGCCTGTAGACCATGGAATGAGAAACGCATCCGCCGCTACTCTGAGAGGATGCGGTTGTCTGGAACAGAACCTGGGTAGTTGACGGTTCAGAGGACTGGCAAAGAGATCTATGGTTGGAAGACCCCATCTCAGGAAGATCTGTTGAACCACTAAAGGGTTCAACTGCCATTCGTGAAGCTGCAGAATCCTGCTCAATCTGTCCGCCAGGTAATTCTCCTGACCTGGGAGGTAGACTGCTTTGAGAAGAATGCCATGATTGACTGCCCAGCAGCACAGTTTCTGCGCTTCTTGACAGAGAAGGCGGGACCCTGTGCCCCCCCTTGTTTGTTCACATAGAACATAGCCACTTGATTGTCCGTCTGAACCAAGACAGACTGGTGAGAGATGAGATGAGAGAAAGCTCTCAGGACTAAGTGGATAGGTCTCAGTTCTAATAGATTGATCTGCTTTGCGGCCTCCCAAGGAGTCCACAGGCCTTGAGTACATGCCCCTTGGCAATGTGCACCCCAACCTTGAAGAGAAGCATCGGTTGTCAGCACCTGAGAGTGTGGAGGTGCCTGAAAAGGCACCCCTTGCACTAGATTTGGAAGATGAAGCCACCATTGCAGAGAAGACTGTAGTAGGCTGGACACCCACACTTTGTCCGTGAGGCTTCCTGTGGCCTGGTGCCACTGAGTCCTGAGGCCCCATTGAGCTGGCCTCATGTGTAGACGGGCATTTGGAGTCACATGGACCGTAGATGCCATGTGGCCTAAGAGCCTCAGGAATTGTCTGGCGGAGACCAGAGAATTGCTGTGTAATAGCCTGGCTAAAGCCATCAATCTGTGGGCCCTGTCCACTGGTAGAAAGGCCTTTGCCTGAAAGGTGTCCAATCGAGCTCCTATGAACTCCATGTTCTGGGAGGGTTGCAAACTGGATTTTGCGAAGTTTATGACAAACTCCAGGTGCTGAAGCAGAGCGACAGTGCAAAGGGTGGCTTGATTGACCTCTTGCGGGGATTGACCCCTGATGAGCCAATCGTCCAGATATAGAAAGACAAAGAGGCCTTGAACCCTGAGGTAGGCCGCTACCACCGCCAGGCATTTGGTGAATACCCTGGGGGCGGGTGTAAGGTCAAAAGACAGTACTCTGTACTGATAATGGTTTCCTCCCACTACAAATCTGAGATATTGTCTGTGGTCTGGATGAATAAGGATGCGAGTATAAGCATCCTTTAGATCTAAGGAGCGTAGCCAATCTCCCCGCTGGAGATAGAGCAGCAGGATTCCAAGGGTAAGCATCTTGAACTTTTCCCTCTCCAGGAACTTGTTCAGGTTTCGCAAGTCTAGGATGGGTCCGAGGCCTCCTTTTCTCTTTGGTACCAGGAAGTACCTGGAATAGAAGCCGTGACCTCTCAGGTGGTGGGGCACCAGTTCCACTGCCTGTTCCTTTAGAAGACCTGCCAACTCCTGCAGGAGTAAGTCCCTGTGCAGAGGGAGTCTGGGAGGCTCCCCTGGAAAATAGGAGGGGGGTACCTGGTGGAAGTGGAGGAGATAGCACTTCTGGACTATACTGAGAACCCAGGTATCCCTTGTGAAGGCTGACCACCTGTGGGCGAAGTGGGCCAGCCTGCCTCCAGTGCTGATGGGGGCCAGCTGAGGAGGAGAGGCTATGTCAATGCAGTCAAGAACCCCCTCCCTGCTGAGCAGGAGCCGGAGTAGGAGGCTTGGGGTCTTTCTGCCTACGGGGCCCATGATCCTGCCCCTTGGCCTGCTGACCCTGTTGGGGAGCTAGAGAGACCTGATAATGAGGGGTACTGTTTTTAGGCAGATGACTTCCTCGGGAAAAAGGTCTTTTTCCCCCGAGCCCTTCTTCTTTTGAGAAGGGGCAGAGGTTTATCTGGACAGCCTTGTCAGGGTAAGAGTCTCGGTCTCGAGTTCGGCAGGCTTGTCAGCCATGGGCTTGCCAAAGAGGTTTTCACCTCGGCAGGGGACACCGACCAACTTGTCCTGCACCCATGGCTCGAGGTTCGATGACTGTAGCCAAGCCTGACGGCGTGCACCGATGCCGGCTGCAGCTACTCGGGCCGAAGCCTCAAAGCCATCATAGGCTGCTCGAGATATAAACTTCGAGCACTCAGGAATACCCGAGGACAGAGCATTGAACCTCTGCAAAGGTTCCTCGGACAGACCAGCAGAGAACCCAGCAATCTCCTTTGACAGGTCTCGAAGGTACATGCCCATGTACAGCTGGTAGGTCTGGACACGACAAGCAAGCATAGAGCCCTGGAAGCACTTCTAACCGAGGGCATCCAGGTTCCGGGCCTACTGGCTGGGAGGCACAGAGGAGTGCATCTTCTGACTCTTCAGACGATGCATGGCCAATTCCACAACCATGGAGTGGTGCGGTAATTGTGCCTTTTGGAACCTGGGGCTCTTGCGGACTCGATAGATGGAATCGACCCACTTGCTCAAAACCGGCGTCGATGCCGGCGCCTCCGACATGCGGAAGAGCAACCGTTCCAGCATCGGAGGAACTGGAACAGCAAAGGCCTCCTTCGGAGGAGAGTCATACTGTAGGGCCTCGAGCTCCTCGGCTCGAGGCTCCTCCTCGGGATCCGCGGGGAATGCCAAAGCCTTGGCCATGTCCCGCACGAAGTCCGAGAAAGCGTAGTTACTCACCTGTAACAGGTGTTCTCCAGGAGCAGCAGGAATCAGTCCTCACATATGGGTGACGTCGGCGCCGACGGAGCCCTCGCGGAGCAATTTTCCCCAGCTTTCAAAGAAAGCCTTTGGGAATTGCAGCGCGCATGCGCGGTCCCCTTCCCGCCCAAGGGTGCCATCTTAGCCAGTCAGATGACATAGCGAAAAGACAGCATAAAAATTTGCAAAAAAACTAAAGCAGATAATTGCAACTCCAAGGGGAGGAGGGAGGGTTGTGAGGACTGATTCCTGCTGCTCCTGGAGAAAACCTGTTACAGGTGAGTAACTACGCTTTCTCCAGGACCAAGCAGGAAGTCAGTCCTCACATATGGGACTCCCAAGCTTAAGGCTACCGGAGACCCTAAGCACAAAAATGAGCTCCCTCTAGCTCAGCAGTACAGAAGGAAGGAATCTTCACTGAATTATTACCCACCGGTAGCCCCCATCCGGGATGGAGGGTAGGAGTTGCTCAAACCTCGAAGAGATTTCGGAGGACTGCCTGTCCGAAAGCACTGTCCCTGCGGGACTCCCTCTCGAGGCAGTAATGGACCGCAAAAGTCTGGCTCGAAGACCAAGTAGCGGCCCGGCAGATGTCTGCCAATGGAACAGAGCGGAGGTAAGCCACTGACGTAGCCTTCGCCCGAACACAATGAGCCGTGACCCGACTTTCTAACGAGAGTCCGGCTGCCCCATAAGCCCAAGCGATACAGTCAGCAACCCAGATGGACAGAGTACGCTTGGAGACCGGGAGCCCCAATTTATTGGGGTCAAAAGACACAAAAAGCTGAGCAGCTTTACGGTGCTCCCGCGTACGGTCAAGGTAGAAGTTCAATGCCCTTCTACAGTCCAGGGTATGCAGGACCATTTCAGCTCGGCTGGAGTGTGGCCTGGGAAAGAAGGTCGGAAGTACCACCACCTGATTGATGTGAAAAGGGGAGACCACTTTTGGAAGAAATTTAGGGTGAGTCCGTAGGACTACCCTATTTTTGTAGAACCGAGTGTAAGGGGGATCAGACACGAGGGCCTGCAATTCACTTACGCGTCTAGCGGAAGTGAGGGCTATCAGGAATAAGGTTTTCCAAGAAAGAAAACGGAGAGAACAGGTAGCCATAGGTTCAAAAGGCGGACAGGTGATCCGCTGCAAAACCACATTCAGATCCCAGTCAGGTGCTGGCGGACGCAGAGGTGGTTTAAGTAGAAGGAGACCTCGGAGAAACCTTGCCACGAGAGGGTCGCTGGAAAGAGGTCTGCCGTCCACCGGCACATGATGTGCTGAAAGAGCACTGAGGTGGTGAACTTTAACAGAGTTGGACTTAAGTCCCAGATTAGAGAGGTAGAGCAAGTACTGCAAGATCACCGACACCAAGCAGGAGAAGGGATCCTGAGACTGCTGGGCACACCAAGCGGAAAAGCGACGCCATTTAAGGGCGTAGCATTTGCGGGTAGAAGGTCGCCGGGAAGCTAGGACGACCTCTTCCACCTCTGCCGGCAGTAGAAGGGGAGCAAGGACTACCCTTTCAGCAGCCAGGCCATCAGATGTAGAGATCTGAGGTTGGGGTGCAGTAGGGACCCCTGATCCTGTGTTAGGAGATCTGGTTGAAACCCCAGAGGGAACGGATCCTCCACCGCTAGTTGCAGCAGGAGTGGAAACCACGGCTGTCTGGGCCACCGAGGAGCTATCAGGATCATGGAAGCTTTGTCTCGGAGAACCTTGAAAAGAGTTCGAGAGACTAGCGGTATGGGAGGAAAGGCATAGAGAAGGCCTTTCGACCATGAGAGCAGAAAAGCATCCGCCGCTACTCGAAGGGGATGCGGCTGCCGAGAGCAGAAGTGAGGAAGTTGCCTGTTGAGAGGACTGGCAAAGAGATCCATCGTGGGGAAGCCCCACTTCAGAAAAAGTTTCTGAACTACCAAGGGATCTAGTCGCCACTCGTGCGGCTGGAGGATTCTGCTGAGTTTGTCCGCCAGGCAATTTTCTTGGCCTGGGAGATAAACTGCCTTGAGAAGAATGCCGTGGCTTACGGCCCAAGAGCAGAGTCTCTGTGCTTCTCGACAGAGAAGGAAGGAGCCCGTGCCCCCCTGTTTGTTCACGTAGAACATGGCAACTTGATTGTCCGTCTGGACAAGGACGGACCGGTGAGAAGTCAGGTGGGAGAAAGCCTTAAGAGCCAGACGGATCGCTCTGAGCTCCAGGAAGTTGATCTGCTGCGCAGACTCCCACGTGGTCCAGAGACCTTGAGTACACGCCCCTTGGCAATGCGCTCCCCATCCTAGGAGAGAAGCATCCGTCGTCAGCACTTGAGCCAGCGGAGGAGACTGAAAAGGCATTCCGAGTACCAGGTTCGGCCGATGAAGCCACCACTGTAGAGAAGAGGCCAGCGGGCTGGAGATCCGCACTAAGTCGGCTAGGCCGCCCGTGGCCTGTTGCCACTGCTTGCGAAGGCACCACTGAGCAGGCCGCATATTCAGGCGGGCATTGGGGGTCACGTGGACGGTGGAAGCCATGTGGCTGAGTAGTCTCAGGAAGCGCCTGGCCGAGACCAGGGACTGGCTGCGAAAACGGCCAGCTAGGTCCATGAGCCGTTGAGCCCTGACGAGAGGCAGGAAAGCTCGCGCCTGAAGAGTGTGCAATCTTGCGCCGATGAACTCGAGATCTTGCGAGGGGAGCAAAGTGGACTTTGCGAAGTCTATGACAAAGGCCAAGTACTGGAGAAGAGTCACAGTGCGGTGTGTGGCTTTCGTGACTTCTGGAGAGGACGATGCTCTGATGAGCCAGTCGTCTAGGTACGGAAAGACATAGAGGCCGTGAAGTCGGAGATAAGCCGCCACCACCGCGAGACATTTTGTGAAGACTCGTGGTGCGGAGGATAGGCCAAAGGGCAGTACTCTGTATTGGTAATGATTTCCTGCCACCACAAACCTTAGGTATTGGCGGTGGCTTGGGTGGATGAGGATGTGCGTGTAGGCATCCTTTAGATCCAAGGAGCATAGCCAATCTCCCTGCTGGAGGTAGGGCAGAAGGATTCCAAGGGTAAGCATCTTGAACTTCTCCCTCACGAGGAACTTGTTGAGGTTGCGCAAGTCCAGGATGGGTCGGAGGCCTCCCGTTCTTTTTGGTATTAGGAAATACCTGGAATAGAAGCCTTGACCCCTCAGGTGGTGGGGCACCGGTTCCACAGCCTGTTCCTGAAGAAGACTTGCTAACTCTTGAAGGAGTAAGTACCTGTGTAGAGGGAGTCGTGGAGGCTCTCCCGGGAAATAGGAGGGAGGGACCTGGTGGAAGTGGAGAAGATAGCCTTCTCTCACCACATGAAGCACCCAGGCATCTGAAGTGATGTTGGACCACCTGTGGGCAAAGTGGACCAGCCGGCCTCCTGTGCTGGGAGGAACCAGCTGAGGGGGAGAGGCTATGCTGAGGAAGTCAAAAACCCCCACCCTGCTGAGCAGGGGCCGGTGGTGCAGGCTTGGGGGCTTGCTGCCTACGGGACCCGTTACCCCGTCCCTTGGCCTGCTGACCCTGTTGGGGAGCTGCGGAGGCCTGATATTGAGGGTAGTGTTTATAGGCAGCCGCCTTTCTCGGGTAAAAGGACTTCTTTCCCGAGCCCTTCTTCTTCTGGGAAGGGGCAGAGGTCTTCCTAGAAAGCCTAGTTCTGGTGAGAGTCTCCGTCTCGAGTTGTGCAGCCTTCTCAGCCATGGGCTTGCCAAAGAGGTTCTCACCTCGGCAGGGGACATCGACCAACTTGTCCTGCACCCAGGGTTCAAGGTCAGACGACTGAAGCCAAGCCTGTCGGCGGGCACCGATGCCGGCTGCGGCCACTCGAGCCGATGCTTCAAAGCCATCATAGGCTGCTCGAGAAATGAATTTGGAGCATTCCCGAATACCAGTGGACAAGGCTAGGAACCTCCGCAAAGGTTCCTCGGACAGCCCAGCAGAGAATCCGGCTATCTCTTTAGCCAGGTCTCTAAGGTACATGCCCATGTAGAGCTGGTAGGTCTGGACCCGACAAGCAAGCATAGAGCCCTGGAAACACTTCTTACCGAGGCCATCCAGGTTGCGGGCCTCCCTGCCAGGAGGCACCGAGGAGTGCATCTTCTGGCTCTTAAGCCTATGCATGGCCGATTCCACCACCATGGAATGGTGCGGTAGCTGTGCTTTTGGAAGCCAGGGCTCTTGCGGACTCGATAGATGGAATCGACCCGCTTGCTTAATACCGGCGACGATGCCGGACTCTCCCACATGTGGAAGAGTAGTCGTTCCAGCATTGGAGGAACCGGTACAGTAAAGTGCTCCCTGGCGGGAGAGTCGTACTGAAGGGCGTCGAGCTCTTCGGCTCGAGGCTCCTCCTCGGGATCCGCAGGGAAGGCCAAAGCCTTGGCCATATCCCTGACGAAGTCCGAGAACCAGGCATCCTCCGGGGGGGACTGTTTCCGAGGTTCGGACTCAGGGGAGTCCGAGGGGACACACCGAGTCCGAAAAGAATCAGGTGACTCTTCCACTTCAGACTCCCAGGCCGACTCCGAGGAGGAATCGGTGGGGTCAGTTCGGGCGGGCGGAAGCGTCGGCCGCCCCGACGCCGAGGGAGTCGGCGTCGACGACCTCGGTCCCGAACGGGAGGCCGAGGGTGACCTCGACCGAGGATCGACTCGAGCCCGCATGGACTCGAGGATCGGCTCGGTCTCCGGGGTCTACTTAGACGTCGACGTCCCGGCGGTCGGGGCAGAGGCGCCAGCGAGGCTAGCGATCAGTGCCCGCTGCTGATCCATGAAGGCAGATAGTCTGCTCTCCAAGGCCGTCAACCTGAGTCCGACCTCAGGTGACCCAGCAGCCCCCGACGCGGGCCCCGATGGCGTCGGGCCCGACGTCGGACCCCTCGGAGGCGAGTCCAGGAGGACTACAGGACTTACCCGAGCAGGCATCTCCGATTCCAAATGAGGTCGCTTCGGGAGATGTTCCTTCTCCAAAGACCCGGGACGGCTATCGGGGCTATGCGACCTGGCCCTCGCGGAACCAGGAGCGTCCACCGACGCCGCCCTCGCGGGTTTCGCCTTCCGACGATGATCCCCGGAGGGAGAACCTCTGTCGGAGGAACTCCGGCGATGCTCAGAGCTGGAGCCTCTGGACGCCGAGGCCTCCGACGAGGTCCGGGTACGGGCGGGATCTGCGAAGATTCTTTCCTGCTGATGCCGCCGACTCCGTAACGCTTTGGAGGACATTTTGCTGCAGGCCCCACAGATCAGTTCCTCATGATCTGGGCCAAGGCAGCGGAGGCAATTATCGTGTGTGTCAGTGAGTGACATATTTCTGTCACACTGAACACACCTCTTGAAACCACTGGCAGCCATCGGGGGAAAAAGGGCCCCTGCAAGGTCAAAGGACCGGGCTGCCAGCGAAAAACTGAAAAACGAAACTGACAGAAAAATCAGAAAAACCGAAAAATAAGAGAAGGACCCGCAACGGCGTCGCGAGTCCGGGCAGGAAAGAGACCGGCGTCGAACCGAAGAAAAAAGATAAATAAATCACGAAAAATCAACTTTTTCAGCGGGGACAAGAAGACCACGTCTGTAGGGCTCCGCAGAAAAAAGAAGACTGGCTAAGATGGCACCCTTGGGCGGGAAGGGGACCGCGCATGCACGCTGCAATTCCCAAAGGCTTTCTTTGAAAGCTGGGGAAAATTGCTCCGCGAGGGCTCCGTCGGCGCCGACGTCACCCATATGTGAGGACTGACTTCCTGCTTGGTCCTGGAGAACCGGGTATCCTCCGGGGGGGACCTTCTCAGAGGCTCGGACTTGGGCGAATCCGAAGTAACGCACCGAGTCCGAAAGGTGTCAGGCGACTCCTCATCCTCCGTCTCCCAGCCAGACTCCTCGGAGGAGGAATCGAGCGGCTCCAGTCGGGCAGGCATCGATGCCATCCGCCCCGATGCCGAGGGTACCAGCGTTGACGACCTCGGTCCCGAACGGGAGGCCGAGGGGGACCTTGGCCGAGGATCGACTCGAGCGCGCATGGACTCGAGGATCGGCTCGGCCTCTGTGGTCGACTTGGACGTCGATGTCCCGGTGGTCGGGGCAGATGCACCGGTGAGACTGGCAATCAGTGCCCACTGCTGTTCCATGAAGGCAGCCAAGCTGCTCTCTAAGGCCGTCAACCTGAGTCCGAGCTCAGGAGACTCAGCAGCCCACGACGGTACCGGGCCCAACGTCGGCTCCCCTGGAGGTGAGCACACGAGGACTACAGTACTCACGTGACCCGGGGACTCCATCTCCACACGAGGTTGTTTTGCAGGCCTCTCAGACTCCGAATACCCGGGACGACACTCGGGACTATGCGACTTGGCCCTCGAGGAGCCAAGTGCATCCACAGATGCCGCCCTCGCGGGTTTTTTCTTCTTACGATGCTCTCGGGAGAGAGACCCCCTTTCAGAGGAGCCTCGACGCTGCTCGGGCCGGAGTCCCTAGATGACGAGGTTCGGGCCCTACCGGACGCGGAGTCAGAGAAGATTCTTTCCTTTTGGTGCTGCCGACTCCTTAACGCCTTAGAGGACATCTTTCCACACGGACCACAGATCATCGGGTCATGATCGGGTCCAAGGCACCGGAGGCAGCAGTCATGTGTGTCGGTGAGAGACAAGTTTCTTACACCGATCACACTTTTTAAACCCGCTGGCAGCCATCGGGGGAAAAAGCGCCCCGGCAAGGTCAAAAGACAGGCTGCCAGTGAAAAAAGAAAAAATGGCGCGAACGCTAGTCACTAAAGGACAAAAAACGAAAAAGAGATCCGGGCTCGATACCAACGTATTGGGCCCAGGCAGAAAAGGGAAACCGGCATCGAACCGAAGAAAAACAGGTTAACGCAGGGAAAATCAACTTCTTCCTTGGGTGAAATGAATATACATCCGTCGGGCTCTGCAGAAAAAAGAAGACTGAGCAAGATGGCACCCTTGGGCGGGAAGGGGACCGCACATGCGTGCTGCATTCCCAAAGGCTTTCTATGAAAGCTGGAGAAATGCTCCGCACGGGGGCTCCGTCGGCACCGACGTCACCCATATGTGAGGACTGACTTCCTGCTTGGTCCTGGAGAATTTCTTCTTCCATATTGTTCCTCCAGTCCAGTCTCAGTTTGTGGGATGTACTCTAGCAGTACTATTCACGGGAGAAACCCTCTAGTCTTGCTTGAAGTACCGCAATGCCAAAACATGCATCTGCCGATGCCTGTACATTTAGCCAGTAATGTTTCACAAAAGTACTCAAGGATGATCAAGTTGCCACCCTGCAGATATCCCCTGGTGATACCAAACTAAACTCTGCCCAAGACGTGGCCTGGGCATGGGTTGAATGAGCCCTCAATCCAGAGGGCACCAGTCTATGCCTCAATAGGTAGGATGAGATGACCTCCCTTATCTATCATATTGAGGCTTTGGAAGCCGCCTCCCCGTTGCACGACTTGCCAGAGTGCTCCGACTTCCGAAAAGACTGATGTTCAAATACCTCCGCAGAACACGCTACACATCCAACTGTCGCAGAAGAGGATCTGCCATTGTCCCTTCCTCTGAGAAGACCGGGAGGGACACTGTCCGATTCAGGTGAAATACTGACAGAACCTTAGAGAGAAAAGGCACTGGCTGTAAAACCACCTTCTCCTTAGATATCACCAAGTACAGTTCCCTGCAAGATAGCACCTGCAGCTCAGAGATCCTTTGAGCCGAGCAAATGGCCACTAAAAACACAGTCTTCAACGTCAAATCCTTTAGGGTGCAGCCCACCAAAGGCTCAAAAGGTTTCTCCAACACGGAGAGCACCAAGTTCAGATTCCACGGCAGGACAACCAACCGCACTGGCGGTCCCACCTGCTTCACTGCCCTAAGAAAACACAACACATCTGGGTTAATGGTCAGGGGAACTCCTCTAATTCGGCCACGATAACAGCAAAGAGCTGCCACCTGCACACATAAAGAGCTGCAGGCAAGCCTTTTATCCAAACCTGCCTGCAGGAAGGCCAGAGTGTCTGGCACTGTGGTCTTCATGGTGAAACTACCGTGTTCCACACACCGATGCTCAAAAACCCTCCACACTTCGATATACGCCACTGAAGTGGACCGTCGACGGGCCTTTAGCAACGCTGCTATCACAGCGGGCAAATAGACATGTTGTCTCAACTGTGCCCTCTCAAGAGTCAAGCTGTAAGCGAGAATCATTCCACCTACGGCATCAGTATGGGCCCTTGGACCAGCAGATCCGCCTGAACTAGCAAATCACCATGGTTGCTCGGCTGTCATACCAGGGCCATTTTGGCCAATCTGGAGCGATCAACAGAACCAGCCCCTGATGTGATTTGATCCGCTGCACTACGCAGCCAATTAGCAGCCAGGGAGGAAAGACATAAGGAGACACTCCATGGGCCATGGCTGCACTACTGCGTAGAGTCCCTCAGACAAATGCTCCCTTCTTCTGCTGTAAAACCTTGCCACTTTTTCTGACTCAAAGGTTGCCATTAGATCCATGAATGGCTGACCCCAATGTCTCACCAAATGCACAAACATGCGCTGGTTGAGTGTCCACACCGCAGGATCGATTCACACACGGCTGAGATAGTCGGCCGCTATATTCTCCCAGACCAGCCATGTGCGCCACCAACAGGGCCAACAAGTTGCTTTCTGCCCATTCCAGAAATGGCTCCACCTCCTGCTCTAGCTATGCACGGCTCATGCCTCCTTGCCGGATGACATAATTCACCAAAGTGGCATTGTCCAAGAACACTCTTACAGCTTACCCTCTCAAGAGGTTCTGAAACCCTTGCAGGGCTAGAAACACCGCCCTCAACTCTAGGTGACTGATGGGCTACGTCTGTTCTTGCTGTGACCAAAGGCCCTGCACATAATGTATTTCGTAATGTGCTTCCCTTCCCGCTAGGCTGGGATTTGTTAGCGGGGCCCAAGGAGGGTTTACTTCAAGAGAGTGTCAAGTTGTAGCCACCACCGAAGGGACTTCCGTGCCGCCTCTGTGCAAGGAAAGTGTTGTGAAAGTGAATGGATCTGCATAAACCACTGGCACAACAATGCTCGTGGCATCAGCCTAATGTGGACCTGTGCCCAGGGGACCAGGTCGATGGATGCCGTCATTGAGTCCAAGGCCTGCAAGTAGTTCGATGCAGTTGGTCTCTTCATCCTCAGAAATTGCCGAACCTGCAACTGCAGCTTGGGTATGCGCCCTGTGGGCAAAGAGATTCGATCCAGGTTGGTCTGAAACCGAGCTCAGAGATACTCCAGATCCTGGGACGGCTTTAGGTGATTCTTGGCAAAGTTGCCCACCCATCCGAGTTGCTGGAGAAACTCGATGACACTGGCCATCACTCTTTTGCTCTCCTCCATAGATTTTGCCCAGATGAGCCAATCGTTGAGGAAGGGATGCACCAGCATGCCTTTCTGATGTAGCGCCGCTGCGACCATCACTATGACCCCTGGTGAAGGTACAAGGTGCAGTAGCCAGTCTGAACTGAAGCATGCATAACTGGACGTGTCCTATTGGTACAGAGAACCTGAGGAACTGTTGGTGCTCATGCCACACCAGAATATGTATATATGCCTCGGTGCGATCAAATGATGTCAAGAACTCCCCCCCCCCCCTTCACACCACCACAATCACTGACCATAACATTTCCATGTGAAACTGCAGCACTCGGAGAGTGCGATTAATGTGCTTGAGGTCCAGAATGGGCCAAAAAAAAATCCTTCCTTTTTGGGAACCACAAAATAGATGAAGTAACAACCACAACCGCACTGGCCTTTGGGTACCTCTATCTCAGCCTCCAATGTATGTAGCTGCTGAAGGGTTTGAGGTACTGCCTGCCGCTTTCATGCTGCCCTACAGGGAGAATCGACGAAGGCCTCCCTGAGAGGGTGCCAACTCCAAGGCGTAGTCTTCTCTGATGACCTCTAGCACCCACTGGTCAGTAGTAATGAGGATCCAGGTGTTGTAAAACTCCCATAGCTGACCCTCTATGGGAACTATGCCTGCCTGGCCTGTCCTAGTTTCATTGCTACTTCTTGGGAGAAGATGAGGTGCGAGGGTAAAATCCTCTGCCCCCACCCCAGAATCCTCGAAACGAATGACCTCTTGAGGGAAAACGGCCCCTCTGAAAGGACATAAACCGCGTTGCCCGAAACCGCTGAAAATCTTTCGGTTGGCACCTTCCAAGAGCCGAGAACCTAACTGATGTCTGCTTCTCCTCCAGTAACCTGCAACTTTTGGATTCCCCACGTACTTTACAAGCTTCTCCAGAATGTCCCCAAAGAGGAGCTTGCCCCTGAACAGCAGTTTTCTTAGCTGAGATTTGGAGGAAACATCTGCTGACCAATTCCACAGCGACAAATAACACCTCACCACTATCACAAAAGCCATCCCTTTGGACAAGCAGCATATGAGGTCATAAAAGGCAACAGCCAAATGCACTGCAACAGACTCCAGTTTTGCTGCCTCCAGTGGAAGAGGCTTCTCTGCCTCTGAACCTTCTCAGATATCTTGTGCCCAATGCAGACATGCCCAGGCTACAAAGGCACCACAAATGGAAGCCTGTAACAGAGCAAAGATGTCAAAGGCTTGTTTCAGGAGGGTCTCTAATTTCCTATCCTGCATATCCTTGAGGGCTGAACTACCCTCCACTGGAATAGTGGTCTTTTTTGTTACCGCAGATACCATTGCAAAATCACTCTCCCTCGTTCTGGAAGCGAATAGAGCCGTGCCATTGTGTGAGTACCCTTGAGTGCACCCTCTGGGGCGTCCCATTCCTCCTGAATCATACGCTGGACAACCCGATGCAAGAGGAACAATCAGCACCGCCAATTCCTTCTGGGTCATTCCATGTCAAGTGGTCTAGGGCTCCCTGCATGACCATCACAGATTTTGACTAAATTTTATATTTAGAGCCCCCCATGTCTCAAATGAACTTTGGTAGAGGTTTAGGTTCTCTGGTGTTAAACCTGTTGAGATATAGCCGTTTATTTGACCCCATAGCCTGAACATGTACAATATGATTCAAAATTTCAGCAACTTTGAGACCTAATATTGTTCTTATTATTTGTTTATAAGAAATGAAACTTAACTACCCTGCACATCTTTTTGCGCTCTTTTTAATGAGACTAATAATCTTTTTTGATTGTGTCAGAAATAGACACATTGCACCAAAGTCGGGCAAAGAAATTGGCGGCCTAAAAAAATTAAAAGTTTAACATTGCATAGCTCCTGAAATAAGTAAACAACGAACATGAAATCTGAGGCATAGTATCTCGTGGTACTGTTGTTTTTGTGTTTATAATTTCACGCTCCTAGCCCTTTTCATTAATTTGCAAATTAAGTGTAAAGTTGATAATTTTTGCAAAAAGGATAAAAATAGGGTATTTTTAACTCCCTTTTACACAAAAGTATCTTCTAGAAACGTTTTCAAACTACTACCATTAGAAAGAGCATGTTTTAAACTCCCTAAAAAAGTTAATTTGATTGACTAACGCTGGCATACAGTGCTCTAAAAAGAGGACCAAAGTCAGCGGACATTGCCATGGCAACAGCGTATATTTCACCATATTATTGTTAATTTTTTGGATCATACTTGTTTTAACATTTTTATATTGAAAAATTATCAATATTGTATTGCGTTGATCCATGGTGACATTATCACTACCAGTTCAGGAACATGAACTGGCAACCCCATCGCCATAGAGGTCACGCCCGATAGCTGTGCAATACCAGCCACGGGTGGGTTTCTTAATCTAGGTTCCCAAGCCTTTAATTTGGTTTCTTATTTGAGGTTCCAAAGCCTTCATTCAGTAGGTGTCTAGCTGGTTCCCAAGCCAATGATTGGGCATCTTATCCTAGGTTCCCAAGCCTAAATTGTGTATCTTATATGGTTCCCAAGCCGAAGTACTCACTCAATTTTAATGCTAGCAATTTTTTTACATTGTTATGTTTGCAAGCCACTTCCTTCAAAATGGATTCTGGGAATTGATACTGTCGGCCAGATGATGTAACTGAAGGTGCAGGGAGCATGCTAATGAGGTGCTGCTCTGGAATCCAGCAAACATCTTGCCTTTCTGGCCAATAAAACAAATGAGCAGGACCTTGAGGATGCATAAATGTTATCAATGCATCACTTTCCTCAGCTGAAACTTCAACATTGCCAATCCATTTGTTGTCATAGATGCAAGCTACGTAGCAACCAAGGGACAACTCAGATAATTTCAAATACAAAATAGCAGTATTGGAAATTTTGGCTAAAAAACGTATTGTATCATTCGAAACTCTGCTGACACAAACCAAGTTTGAGTCAACTGGTACAAATTGGTGATGCTCTCTAGTGCCAGCTATTGTGCTGCTTTCTTTCCAC
This sequence comes from Ichthyophis bannanicus, assembly GCA_033557465.1. Classification (NCBI taxonomy): domain Eukaryota; kingdom Metazoa; phylum Chordata; class Amphibia; order Gymnophiona; family Ichthyophiidae; genus Ichthyophis; species Ichthyophis bannanicus. Next base: position 1,499,827,296 of record CM066032.1, on the reverse strand, counting down.
CTTTCTTCTTGAAACTTCCTGCTTTTTTCAATTTCATCTTTTGCGACAAATATATTTAATTCCGTGTATATTTTGGTCACAAAAGTTATACAGATCTTTTGGTGTCAATATTTGGTCAGACGAAGGTCTTTATAGACTTGCTCGGGCTGTCAAACGTTTAGTTGTGCCACCAACCCCATCACAAGGTGATTTTCCATGGCTTGTACCGAAAAAGTTCCATTCAGCCTCGATATTGAAATCATTTTTGTGGTTGCATAAATTGACGAAGTTTTTGTAGTTTTTATATTGCGCTGCTGAGCCATCACTGAAGTAGTATATTTTCGTAACATCTGCTTGGGTCAACAGAAATTCGATAAACTTCTGAATAAACACATGTACTGGCACGGTATGTTGCATATGATCGGAAATTATGCAACAATTAACAATTTGCAAGGTGCCCACTTTGCATAATAAGCAACAAATGGATGTACTGTGGCCTGTGAATTTTCCCAGTGAAAGCCCTGGGCAGCATCTTGAACAACAAATGAGTAATTTTCAGCAAAGTCCATCAAAACAATGAACTCCGTTTCTTTTAAGTCAGCTTTCAGTGACTTCAGATATTCACTTTGGTGTTTTGAAACAAAATGGACTGTCAGCTTCCAAATTTTGCTTGAAAGTTTTTCAACAAAGTTGTCCACTGTTAATATGCTTGTTTCCAGTGTTTCTTGGTCAGTGTGAATCCATTGTTTGAATTCAATTGATTCCTCTGCATCATAATCCTGGAATATTTCATCCAAATACGCTACAAGTGATTCTTCGCCAGGGCAGCTTTGGCATCTTTGTAGCATACATTCCTTGGAATTCAGGTCACACGCTGTCTTTTCCATTAGCAGCTTGTAGTCCTCTTTAATATTTGCACCTTGCAGCATGAGCTTTACATTCTGATGTATACTGCAGACGCAAACAGAATGCATGCCTGAAGCACCAACAGTCACACACCACTTTGGCCTGAGATCACAGAATTTTGAAAAAAACGATTTCTGCTCCAAATTTATTATGATATGCTACATACAACTCTAAGATTACACAACAGCAACCGTTTTTGTTTTTGAACTTTGACACCATTGAGTCGCACTGAAATGCAGTCTTTTTTGACAGGACACATTCTGCTAAATTCATCATCTTCATAGAAATCCTTGACTCTTAGCGACTTCCTCTGATAATGGTTTGCCAATTTTTGCATCAGGTAAAGCACAAATGCCTTTGTCTTTCTTGACTTTTCGGGCCATTTTGACCATACGTTCAGAAACGCCAAACTTCATTGCTGTTTCCTTTATTGACCAACATTTTGGGGCCCAAAGTCAACAATTGAACTTTTGTTGACCTATTGGATATATCAATCTTTGCTTTCATTTCTTTAATAAGCTCAGTGTAATCGCTACATAGACTGCATTCTGCAGATAGACTAGATTGTTCAACGTTGTCAGCCACTCCAGCAGCAGACAGTTTTTTTTGTTACCACGTTCTGTGCACTCTCAATCTTTTGTTTCAAATAGCCAGCTTTGTCTCTACTGCTTATTCTTCGTATTTTTAATGGAGAAGTGCCTAAAGCAGCCAAGCTTTGATCAAGGGTGTCCAAGGCATCTGGATCAAAATCATCCGAAGAGGAAGATGCTGTGGCTTCAACCACAGAAGCATATTTTGCTTTGCACCAGATGCAAATTTTCTGGCCTGGCTTTACATTCATTTTGGTCACTTTTTTCAAGCCCTCAGACACAGCTAAAGTTACTTTTGATAATTCACTTTTAGTGACGTGATTTTGCTTTTCAAACGGATTGCAACACGACTTTTGGTTCATTTCATATTTGCTGAGATACTGTGCTTGGTGATGCAAGCAGATACTGTCATTGTCTGTAAGGTCAACTTCTGATCGTCGAGTAATAAGCAATTTCTCGCTTGCTGACAAGCAGCTCACAGAGTTGAGCCCAGTTTTATTGGAATAAAATGAGCCATGGTGACATTTTGATGACAATTTTTGTCCAACGGTACATTCAGGCATAGGAGGATTGTTATCAAGTGATTCGATGTCCATTTTGAAGTAAATTAATTAGTAAATGTGTACCAACTAATGCTAATCTGAAAATCTATACGTTAAGCTCACGACATATATGCACTTAACAGTTGAGCAACTCCTATGGAAATAAATGAGTTTTAAATATAACATTTGGATAACGTTAGAACTGCAGGTTGAATTACATGCCTTTGTCAAGCATGGTAATGTCCACTATGTTTAGCCCTCTTTTCAGGATACTGTACGCCAGGATTAGTAAATTAAATCCGCTTTTCTAGAAAGCTTAAACATGCTCTTTCTAATGAAATTGGTTTCAAAACGATTTTAGAAGATACTTTTGTGTAAAAGGAGGTTAAAAATACCCTATTTTTACGTTTTTGCAAAAATTCATCAACTTTACACTTAATTTGTAAACTAATGGAGAATGCTAAGAGCATGAAATTATAAATTCAAGAACTTCAGTACATAGAGGTATTATGTGCAAAATTTAATACTTTTTACTTGATTATTTAGGAAGCTGCATAATGTCTAATTTTTAATTTTTTTAGAACGTCAATTTTTTTGGCTGACTTTGCTGCAATATATCTACTTCCGACATATTCAAAAAATATTATCATTAGTATCATTAAATAGAGCGCAAAAAGTTGTACAGGATAGTCAAGATTCATTTCTTATCATAAAATAGCAAAGAAAATATAGGGTCTCAAAGTTGCTGAAATCTCAGACTCATACTGTACAAAGTCAAGGTATGTGATCAGACAAACGACTATATCTCAGAAAGTATTCCACGAGAGAATCTAAAACTTTACCAAAGTTAGTTTGAGACACATGGTAGTGTACATACAAAATTTCAGCAAAATCCAAGATGGTCGAGCGGGGCACTTTTTATATACTAGACCACTTGAAATGGAATGACCCTTCTTACGGAAAGCATAGTTACTCACATATAACAGGTGTTCTCTGGAACAGGAATCAGTCCTCGCATATGGGTTACATAGACACCGACTGAGCCAGCACGGAGCATTTCCCCAGCTTTCACAGAAAACGTTTGGGAATTCTACCATGCATGCGTGGTTCCGTTCCCTTCCCTCCCAAGGGTGCCATCTTGCTCAGACAGATTTCATAGCGAAAAAGGACATAAAACAATGTAGGGAGGCAACTCCAAGGGGAGGAGGGAGGGTTCCGAGGACTGATTACTGTTGTTCCCGGAGAACACCTGTTACAGCTGAGTAACTACGCTTTCTTCAGGAACAAGCAGGAAGTCAGTCCTCACATATGGGGCTTTCTAGCTCCAGGCTGCTGAGGACTAAACCGGGACAGCACCAACGGAAATCAATTGGATAGCTGTGAGCTGCAGAAGGCGCGGCTCCACTGAGAGACTCTGCAAGACCCTAGCGTCCAGTGACACTATCACTCTGATCGCCTGAACACAGGGCAGGAGTTCCCTACACCCCGAAAATATTACGGAGTACTGCCTGCCCGAAGGCACTGTCCCTGCGGGACTCGCTCTCCAGGCAGTAGTGAGCTACAAACATATGAATCGAAGACCATGCGGCGGCCCTGCAGATATCCGTCACTGACACTGAGTGGAGGTTGGCTACTGACGTGGCCATAGCCCGCATGCGATGTGCAGTGATCTGGTGCTCAAGGGAGAAGCCGGCTCGCTCGTAGGTGCGGGCAATGCAGTCTGGGAGCCCCAGTCTACTGGGGTCATATGACAGAGCTGAGGAGCTTTGCAATGGGCCTGGATCTTCTGAGATAGGACAGAGCCCGTTTAGTCCACTGTATGCAATATAATCTCCTCCCTGCCAGCATGGGGCCGTGGAAAAAAGGTGGGAAGGACCACCTCCTGGTTGAGGTGGAAGGGAGATACCACCTTGGGGAGGAATTTGGAGTGTGTGCAGAGCACTACCCTATTCTTATAAAACCTTGTATATGGCGGATCCGTCACCAAGGCCTGGAGTTCACTCATTCTCAGAGTGGATGTGATGGCCACCAGAAAGACCACTTTCCAGGAGAGGTATATCAAAGGGTAGATAGCCAGAGGCTCGAACGGTGGCCTGGTGAGTTGGGAGAGCATCACCCTGGTGTGGCAAAAGGTGATTCTGTAGCTAGGACCTGTGCTCCAGGTGATCTAAAACTCTCTCGCACAGAGGAGGTTTCTCCAAGGCCATTTGCCCACAAAGGAAGGGTTAGGACAGCTGTTACAGTTGGTGATTCGATCATTAGGCATGTAGATAGCTGGGTGGCTGGTGGACGTGTGAATCGCCTGGTAATATGCCTTCCTGGTGCGAAGGTAGCGGACCTCACACACCACCTAGACAAGGTCTTAAATAGTGCTAGGAAGGAATCTGCTGTCTTGGTACATGTCAATAACAATGACATAGGAAAGTGTGGTAGGGAGGTTCTGGAGGCTAAATTTAGGCTTTTAGGTAGGAAGTTGAAATCCAGAACTTCCAGGGTAGCATTCTCCGAAATGCTTCCCGTTCCACGAGGACCCAAAAGGCAGTCTCAATGTGTGGATGAGACAATGGTGCAAGGAAGATGGTTTTGGATTTGTTAGGAACTGGGGAACATTCTGGAGAAAGGAAGGACTTTTCAAAGGGATGGACTCCACCTTAATGGGATGGAACCAGGCTGCTGACATTAACCTTTAAAAAGGAGGAGATAGAGCAGCTTTTAAACTAAATAGGGGAAAGCCGACAGTCACCCAAGAGCACATGGTTCAGAACAATGTAACCTTGAAGGATACTAACAAAAGACTGAAGTTAGAGCATATCAACAAAGAGGTTCCAATAATGACGAAAGTAACCCAAATGCCCTTGAGCACAGTGCAGACAGAGCTTAAAGGTTGCAAATTACCTCTGCCTACCGATAGCCAGATTAATAAGAATAAAATACAGCCTCTAAAATGCTTATATGCAAATTGCTAGAAGTCTAAAAAATAAGATGGGAGAATTAGAATATATAGCACTAAATGAGAGTCTAGATATGATTGGTATCTCAGACATGGTGAAAGGACAACCACCAGTGGGACATTGCGATACCTGGGTACAAACTATATCATAATGATAGAGCAGATCAAATTGGTGGAGGGGTTGCACTCTGTTAGAGAGGGCATTGAATGGGCACAAAGGATTAAAGTTTTGGAGGAAATAAAATTCACTGTAGAATCTCTATGGATTGAAATTCCTTGTAAAAAGGTAAAGGGGAAGGCGATGGCAGTAGGGGTGTACTATAAAACACACCTGGTCAGAATGAACAAATGGATGATGAAATGCTCAAAGAAATCAGGGAAGCTAACAAAAGTTACAGCACAGTAATAATAATGGGTGATTTCAATTATTCCAGTATCGACTGGGTCTGTGTCATGACAGGACATGCTAGGGCGATAAAGTTTCTAGATGAAAAATGACTGCTTCTCTGAGGAGCTGGTTCATGAACAGACCAGAGGAGACGCCATTTTGTACCTAGTCCTTAGTGGAACACAAAATCTGGTGCAAGAGATAAGGGTGTTGGGGCAACATGGCAGTAGTGATCATAGCATGATCGCGTATGATTTAATAAATGGAGGAAGGGCGGTAAGGAAATCCACAGTACTACTTTTTAACTTTCAAAAGGGAGACTATGATAAAATGAGGAAAATAGTTAAGAAAAAGCTAAAAGGAGCAGTTGCAAAGGTTAATGATTTACATCAAGCACGGGTGTTTAAAAATACAATATTGGATGCCCATAACAGCTGCATTCCACACTATGAAAAGTGGGAGGAAGTCCAAAAAACTGCCAGCATGGTTTAAAAGGTGAGGTCGGAGAGGCTGTTGCCAAAAATGCATCTTTCAGGAAATGGAAAAAGGAGCCAAATGACGAAAACTGGAAACAACTTAAGCACTGGCAAGTTAGATGCAAGGCATTCATAAGGTAGGCAAAGATGGAATTTGAGAAGCTTGTTGTGGGAGCAAAAACGCGCAATAAAGACTTTTTCAAGTACATTCGTAGCAAAAAACCTGTGATAAATGGGTAAAAGGGCCACTAAGATGGGACAGGGACATAGCTGAGAGACTGAATGAATTCTTTGCATTGGTCTTTACTGAGGAAGATATAGCATAGTTACCCACCTGTAACAGGTGTTCTCCGGGGACAGCAGGAATCAGTCCTCACATATGAGTGACTGCAGCACCAACGGAGCCCTCACAGAAGCATCGCCACAGCTTTCAAAGAAAGTCTTTAGGAGATGCCACCACGCATGTGTGGTCCCCTTTCTGCCCAAGGGTGCCATCTTGCTCAGTCAGATGACATAGCTAAAAGATGGCAAAAACAGAGTATGGTAAAGGAGCAACTCCAAGGGGAGGAGGGAGGGTTGTGAGGACTGATTCCTGCTGTCCCCGGAGATCACCTGCTACAGGTGAGCAACTATGCTTTCTCCGGGAACAAGCAGGAAGTCAATCCTCACATATGGGACTCCCCAGCTACAGGCTACCGAAAGCCCATAACAAAGATAAGACTCACCCAAGGGGAGCTGCATGCAGCAGTTAATGAGTCCATGTCCACAGACCACAGTAGGACCCCCCCCGTGTCTGATGAACCAGCACTCCGGTAGCCTAAACACAGGATTATAGGGTAGGAGTTGCCTAGACCCCGAAAAGGTTATGGAGCACAGCCTGGCCGAAGGCACTGTCCCATCGGGACTCTCTTTCCAGGAAGTAATGGGCTGCAAAGGTATGAACTGAAAATAAGGTGGCGGCCCGGCAGATGTCCACCATCGGGACAGAGCGCAAGTTTGCCACCGAAGTCACCATGGCCCCGACACGGAATACCTTCCAGCGGGAGCCTCGCCTCCTCATAAGCGAGGGCGTTACAGTCCACCACCCAGGTGGACAGTGTGCGCTTGGTCACAGCCTTCCCCAGCCTACTGGGGTCGTAGGAAAAGAAAAACTGAGAAGCCTTGCGGTGGCCCTGAGTGTGTTGGATATAGAAGGACAACGCCCTCTTACAGTCCAAGGTGTGCAGGACCATCTCCACCCGATTTGAGTGAGGTCTTGGGAAGAAGGTAGGAAGCACCACCTCCTGGTTAAGATGGAAGGGAGACACTACCTTTGGAAGAAATTTGGGGTGCGTGCGAAGCACCACTCTGTTCTTGTAGAACCTGGTATAAGGCACCTCCGCCACAAGGGCTTGGAGCTCACTAACTCTGTGAGAGGGGGTAAGCATGACCAGGAAAACCACCTTCAAAGAGAGGTAGCGAAGGAGGCAGGTAGCCGAAGGCTCAAAGGGTGGGTGAGTGAGCTGCCCCAACACTACGTTGAGGGTCCATTTGGTTGCTGGAGTGCGAACCGGGGATTTTGATAAGAGCAGTCCCTGAAGGAAACGGGTCACCAACGGTTGGACCGAGAGGGGCTTACCATCCACTGGATTGTGGTTCACTGCCAGGGCACTAAGGTGCACCCAGATGGAGTTAGACCTGAGCCCGGACTAAAAGGTGGAGAAGGAACTGTTACACCAGAGCCACCAGGCAGAAGAAGGGATCAGCCCCATGTTGGACGCACCAAGCAGAGAACCTGTGCCATTTGAGAGCGTAAGTCTTTCTGGTACAGACCTTGCGAGAAGCTAGCAGAATGTCCTCCACCTCAACCGGAAGGTTGAGTGGAGCCAGAGTCACCCTCTCAGCAGCCATGCTGCTGGTGAGAGGGACCCGAGGTTGGGGTGCAAGAGAGCCCCCTCCCGAGATAGGAGACTCGGGGCGGTCCCCAGGGGAATAGGGACCTCCACCGCCAATCTCAGAAGCAGCAGGAACCACAGCTGCCTGGGCCACAAAGGAGCCATCAGGATAAGAGAGGCCTTGTCGCGGAGGGTCCTGAGCAGGGTCTTGGCGATCAGCAGTGTCGGAGGGAAGGTGTACATGAGGCCTTCCGACCATGAGACCAGGAACACATCCACTGCCACCCTGGATGGGGTGGGCCTGCCAGGAGGAGAAGCGTGGCAACTGAAAATTGTCCAGACTGGTGAACAGCTCCATCACAGGCTCCCCACAGAGTTGAAAAAGCCAACTGGTTATTCTGTGGTCCAGCTGTCACTCGTGCGGCTGGAGAACTCTGCTGAGTCAGTCGGCCAGCAGGTTGTCCTGGCCTGGCAGGTACACTGCCCGCAGGAGATACCCTGATGGATTGCGTACAAGCAGAGGACCAGTGCCTCCTGGCAAAGGGCACGAAACCCCGTGCCCCCCTGTTTGTTCACGTAGAACATCGCCACCTAGTTGTCCATCTGGACCAGCACCGGCTGGTGACGTACTGTAGGTAGTGAAAGACGACCACCCTCAGGGCAAGGTGTATAGCCCGGAGTTCCAGGAGGTTGATCTGCTGGGTGCTCTCGTCTGGCGACCAGTTGTCCTGAGTGCGGAGATCTCCACAGTGGGCTCCCCAGCCGAGCAGGGAGGCATCCGTGGTGAGGACCCTCGAGTAACTTGGGGCCTAAAAAGGCATGCCTGCTTCGAGCTTCTGGGGCGATTGCCACCAGTCCAGGGAGTCCGCCAACTGGCGGGTCACAGAGACTCGGTCCCGGAGGTGGCCCGTGGTCTGAGACCACTGGTCCTGGAAACACCACTGCGCCGTTCTCATATGGAGGCATCTGGGGTGATGTGGACCATGGAGGCCATGTGCCCGAAAAGGCGCAGAAGAAGCTGGGCGGGCACCGAGGGATTGCGCTGTATATCCTGAGGCAGGGACCTGAGACGATCGGCTCGGTCCTTGGGCAAGAAGGCCTTCTACAGGAAGGTGTCTATCTTTGCTCCAATGAACTCCAGGCACTGTGTCAGGAGGAGGTGAGACTTGGGGTAGTTTATGACGAAGCCCAAGTGTTGCAGAATCTGGATGTTGCAAGCAGTGGCCTGCTGTGCCTCCCCTTATGAGGAGTAATAAAGACATCCAGTCATCCAGGTAGTGAAAAACAAAGATCCCCTGGAGCCGCAGAAAGGCGGCCACAACTGCCAGGCATTTTGTGAAGGCACTTGGGGCAGAGGCTAGGCCAAAGCGGAGCACCCTGTATTGAAAATGCCTGCCTCCAACAACGAACCGCAGGTACTGCCTGTGGTTGGGGTGGATGAGGATGCGAGTATAAGCATCCTTGAGGTCTAAGGAGCATAGTCAGTCTCCCTGCTGGAGGTATGGCAGCAATGTTCCAAGGGAGAGCATCTTGAACTTCTCCCTCACCAGGAATTTGTTGAGGTTGCGCAGGTCAAAGATGGGCCTTAAGCCCCCCCCCCCCCCCCACCATCCTTTCTGGGACAAGGAAGTATCAGGAGTAGAACCACTTGCCCTTGAGATGGTGTGGCACCGATTCCACCACCTTGTCCTTGAGGAGATCTGCCAACTCCTTCAAGAGAAGGTCCCGGTGTAGAGGTGACCAGAGGGGCTCTCCCAGAAAATAAGAGGAAGGTGTCTGAGCCAGGTGGAGGAGCTAGCCACCCATCTCTGGACATAGTCAGGGAGTGTTATCACCACTGATCCCTGGGCACTTAGAGGGCCAGGCGTTCCCCTGTGGGCTGCTGACCTCCTTGGGGTAGAGGGGCTATGCTCAAGGAGTCAAAGACTTCCGCCTGGCTGGGCTGGGCCGATGGCTGGGGTTTTGGAGCCTTCTGCTTACGCGAGCCATGCCCATGTCCCTTGGTCTGCTGACCCTGTGGGAAGACGGGGAGGCCTGATAGGGTGGGTAGTTTAGGTAAGCAGTTCCCTTCCTCGGGTAAAAGGGCTTTTTACCCGAGCCCTTCCATCAGGGAGGGGCAGTGGTCTTCTTAGAGCCTGGTCCTCATCATGAACTTGGTCTCCAGCTCAGCAGCCTTGTTGGTCATGGGTTTGCCAAAGAGGTTCTACCCTTGGCATGGGACAGACTAATTTGTCCTGAACCCACTGCTCGAGATCGAACGACTGAAGCCAAGCGTGGTGGCGTGCACCATTGCCCTACGCGATTAACCAAGCCGCCGACTCAAACCCATCGTAGACCGCCTGAGACAAATTTGGAGCACTCATGGGCAACTTTGGCCAGGCTCTTGAACCTCTGCAGGGAGTTCTTCGGAGAGACCAGCTGAGAACCTGGTGAGTTCCTTTGCCAGGTCTCTCAGGTACATGCCCATGTACAGCTGATAGGCCTAGATGTGGCAGAGGAGTATCAAGCCCTAGGTAATACCTGCTGCCGAGGGCGTCCAAGGTGTGGGCCTCCCTGCTGGGGGGCACCAAGGAGTGTGTCTTCTGACTTTTCAGTCGATGCATGGCTGACTCCACCACCATGGAGTTATGCAGCAGTTGTGACTTCTGGAAGTCTGGGCTCCTGCGGACCCAATACATCGAGTCAAGCCGTCTGCTTACCACTGGCACAGACGCCGGTGTCTCCCACATGTGGAGCATGAGCCATCCCAGGATGGGAGGGATAGGTACCGTGAGTGATTCCCGCTGAGGGGCCTCGTACTGGAAAATTTCTAACTCATCCACCCAAGGGTCTTCCTCCAACTTGGTCGGGAATGCCAAGGTCTTGGACATGTCCTTGACAAAAGACAAAAAACCCATGTTCTCGGGCAGGGACCATCATCGAGGTTCCGAGACTGGGGAACCTGAGGGGACGTCGAGGCAATGACAGGTATAAGGGGACTCCTCGTCCTCCGTCTCCCACTCGGAGTAGTCTGTGGAGGACTCGCTGGAGAGCTGCTCCATTGGCTTCGAGGGCCCCGATGCTCTATAGCCGGCACCTGGTAGACTTGCCGGGGACAACGCGGTCCCGATGAGCAGGACTCGGAGCATGACCTCGGCTGAGGATCAACTCGAGGCCGAAGGGGACGTCTTGGACGTTGATGGCCCGGTGGTCATGGCAGATGAACTGGTTGAACCGGACAACAGCACCCGCTGCTGGTCCATGAAGGCAGACAAACTGCGCTCCAGGGCCGCCATTCTGGACTCCAGCCCAGAAGGTTCTGCAGCCTTTGGTGCGGGCACCGAGGGACTCGGGCCCGACACCGGCTCCCCCTGAAGCGGAATCCTCAATGAGGATGGTGTCTGGGGACCAAGGACTGTCTGCGGCTGGATCCTTCCGGGTGACCTTCACAGGTCGCTCCCTCTCCGATGCTACGGACGAGCCTCTCAAACTGCAGGACTGGGCCTGGGGAACTCCCGGCCAGTTGGAACCATCCAAGGATGCCGCCCTTCGAGAGTTGTTTCTTCTTTCTGGATTCCCTCGAAGGAGATCCCCTTTCTGAGGACCCATGAGGAGGCATGGGCTTGGAAAGTTCTGACCGAGGTGTCGGGGACTCAGACGAGGACCTGGCCCTTAGGAGGCACTGGGGACTCGGGGAACAACTTATCATGCTGCTACTGGCGGCTCTTGAGGGTCTTGCTGGACATCCTCTTGCAGAGAACGCAGGCCACCGGATTGTGGTCTGGCCCGAGGCAACGAAGACAGCAGTCGTGTGTGTCAAAGACATGATTTTAGAGCACTGATCACACTTCTTAAAACCACTGGCAGCCATGGGGGAAAAAAGTACCCCTGCGAGGATGAAGACTCTCCGGGCTGTCAGCAGGGGGGAAAAAAAAACCCTACAAAAATAAAACCTAGCCCGATGCAGAGGCACCGAGGTCGGTAAGCAGGGAGAGTACTGGTGCAATACCGGAGGCGAGTTGGAAACTCGAGGAACAAAATAATCAACTTTTTTCAGGGACAAGCCAGACAACGTCTGAAGGGCTCTTCAGAAAAACGGAGACTGAGCAAGATGGCACCCTTTGGCAGGAAGGGGACAACGCATATGTGGTGGCATCTCCCAAAGGCTTTCTTTGAAAGCTGGGGGGGATGCTTTCATGAGGGCTCCATTGATGCTGATGTCACCCATATGTGAGGACTGACTTCCTGCTTGTTCCCAGAGAAAGGGATGTTACTTTTGACTGAAATGGAATTTAAAGGTGATGCCACAGAAGAATTGAAAGAAATATTGATACACCAGGAAGATGCATTACAACTATTTGATAAGCGGAAGAGTAGCAAATCACCTGGACTGGATGGTATATATTCAAGGGTGTTGAAAGAACTGAAATATGAGACTGCAGACCTACTATTATCTGTGAACTATCATTAACATCATCTGTAATATGTTAAGATTGCAGGATGGCCAATATAATACCAATTTTTAAAAAAGGTTTCCAGGGGTGATCCAGGAAACTACAGACTGGTGGGCCTGACGTTGTTGTTGTTAAGTGCCGTCGAGTCGGAGTCGACTCATGGCGACCCTCTGGATAGCTATCGTAAATTGTTTTCGGTCTTCAGTCAGGCGGCTCATTGTTGACAGACTGGTACCTGTGGCTGCTGTTATAGTAACGATCCATCTCATTGCTAGCCTTCCTCTTTTGCGTTGACCTTCTATCTTGCCAAGCATAATGTCTTACTCTAATGATCTCTCTCTTCGCATGATGTGTCCAAAGTATGAAAGTCGAAGTCTTGTCATCTGAGCTTCTAAAGAAAGCTTAGGTCTGATCTCCTCTAGTACCGACTGGTTTGTTCTTCGGGCAGTCCATGGTATACACAGTATTCGCCGCCAGCACCATAATTCAAAGGCATCAATTTTTTTTCCTGTCTATCTTTTTCACTGTCCAGCTTTCACATCCATATGATGTTATTGAAAATACCATGGCTTGAACAAGTCGAAACTTTGTATGGAGAGAGACATCTCTGCTCTTGAGAATCTTATCCAGGTCTTTCATAGCCATTCTGCCAAGAGCAATGCGTCGTCTGATTTCTTGACTGCTTGTTGCTTCTTTATTGATAGTTGATCCAAGTAGGTTAAAGTTGTTCACAATTTCAATTTCTTCTCCTTCAACGATGAACCTGTTGATTATGCCAGTTGTCATGATCTTTGTCTTCTTTACATTAAGGTGCAGGCCCATTTTGAGACTATGTTCTTTGATTGTGAGAAGCAAATGTTTCAGATCATCTTCACTTTCAGCCAGTAATATGGTATCATCAGCATAGCGAAGGTTGTTGATGAGTCTTCCACCAATCTTCACACCTCTGTTGTCTTCATACAATCCTGCTTCTCTGATGATTTGTTCTGCATATAAATTAAACAGGTAGGGGGAAAGTATGCAGCCTTGGTCTTACACCTTTGCTTATTTTAAACCATTCTGTTTCTCCTTGTTCCGTTCGAACTGTTGCTTCTTGATCAATGTACAGATTGCGCAAGAGAACGATCAGGTGTTCTGGTATACCCATGCTTCTTAATGTGGCCCAGAGTTTCTCATGGTTTACACAGTCAAAAGCCTTGCTATAGTCGATAAAGCACAAATAGATATCCTTTTGGTATTCTTTAGTCTTTTCAATGATCCATCTCACATCCGCAATGATGTCTCTCGTTCCTCGCCCTTTCCTGAACCCTGCTTGCACTTCAGGTAGTTCTTGTTCCAGGTATGGTTGTAGTCTCTCTTGAATAATCTTCAGTAGAATCTTGCTGGCATGTGGGATCAGAGCGATTGTGCGATAATTTTCACAGTCAGTTGGATCACCTTTCTTTAGTATTGGTATAAACACAGATCTTTTCCAGTCAGTTGGCCATGATGTTGTCTTCCATATTTCTTGGCAGAGCCTTGTGAGTACGGTAACAGCTGCATCAGATTGCTGCAATACTTCTATGGGAATGCTATCAATGCCTGGTGCTTTGTTCTTTGATAAGGCTTTCAATGCTGCTTCAACTCTTCTTTCATCACCAATGGTTCCCGATCATAAGGTACAGGTTGAAACAGCTGTTGGTCCACTTTATCTTTATCATATAAAAACTCTGTATATTCTTTCCACCTTTTCTTGATCTTCTCAGCATCATTCAACATAGAACCTTGAGCATCTTGTAACATTCCAATTCGAGGCTGGAACTTTTTCTTTAACTCTCGTAGCTTTAGGAAAGCCGATCTTGTTCTTCCTCTAATAGTTTCTGCTTCTATTTCCCTGAAAGTGTCATTGTAGTACTTTTCCTTGTCCTGTCTTGCTGCACGTTGGAAATCTCTGTTGAGTTCTGCGATTGTCTTTCTTTCTCCTCTGGCTTTAGCTTCTCTGCGTTTCTGGGCAATTTTCAGAGTTTCTTCTGTCATCCATTTTGGCCGTTTTTGCTTTTTCACCTTTTGTAGAGACTTCTCGCTTTCTTCCAACACAACCTTCTTGATGTCATTCCATAACTCTTCCGGAGCTCTGTCATTTGTATCTAAAGCAGCAAATCGATTTTGCAGGCAGTCTTTAAATTCCAGTGGTATATTCTTCAAGGTCATATTTTGCTGCATTCATGAGTGGTTTGCTCTTTTTCAACTTTAGCTTGAGTTTGCATACTAGTAGTTGATGATCTGTACCACAGTCAGCTCCAGGTTTTGTCTTTGTTGATGTTACAGAGCTTTTCCATCGTTGACTTCCACCTATGTAGTCAATTTGATTTTTATATAATCCATTCGGTGAAGTCCATGTGTACAGTCGCCGCTTGTGTTGCTGGAAGAAGGTGTTTGAGATGAATAGATCATTGGTCTTGCAGAATTCTATCAGTCTTTCTCCAGTTTCATTTCTGTTGCGGGGAGGAGTAGCCTAGTGGTTGGGGCAAGGTACTTCAGGCCGGAAGGTCGGGAGTTCAAATCCCACTAGAGGACAGCAACCTTGGGCCGGAAGGACTGGGGTTTCTAGTCCCACAGATGCTCCTTGTGGTCTTGGGCAAGCCACTTAACCCTCCATTGCCCACGTTCCCTGTAAGTATTAGTGTATGTGTCTCATATCCCCGCGTGTTAAATGTATCCCCCAACTGTGTTGTGACCGCTTTGATTGAAGGATAAGGCGGAATACAAAACTGTCTAAATAAAATAAAATAAATAAAATAAATAAATAAAGTCCATATTTTCCAACTACTTTGCCTTCTTCTTTGTTGCCAACTTTTGCGTTCCAGTCACCCATGACTATCAGAATATCCTGTTTGCATGTTCTGTCAATTTCAGCTTGTACTTGTTCATAGAACTCTTCAATTTCATTCTCTTCTGCAGCTGTTGTTGGGGCATATACTTGAATTATAGTTGTGTCGATAGGCAATCCTCGTAGACGAATAGAGATTAAGCGTTCGCTGACTGCATTGTATTTCATTACAGTTCTTGCAAGTTTCTTCTTTATTATAAATGCAACACCATTTCTTCTTTGTCTTTCATTTCCAGCATAGTAGACCATGTGATCATCTGATGCAAAGTGCCCCATGCCAGTCCATTTCAGTTCGCTGACACCCAACAGATCAAGTTGTACACGTTCCATTTCATTCTTGACCACCTCCAACTTCCCTTGGTTCATGCTTCGTACGCTCCATGTTCCAATGTGTAAGACATCTTTACAGCTTCTGACTCATTTCATGCGCAGCTACATCAGCAGTCAGACTTCGAGGGCTTTGATCCAACCACATCATAAATGCTGGCTTTACTCTGAAAAGTCTTCAGCTCTTCCCCAGTAGCTAGTTGAGTGCCTTCTGACCTGGGGGTCTCATCTTCCAGCACCATAGCACAATTTGTTTTGTTGTAACTATCCATTGGGTTTTCATGGCAAGATACAGAAGTAGATTGCCGAGCCTTTCTTCCATGCAGTTTAAGTTTGGTGTTGTTGCTGTTGTCACAAAAATGTGATCCTCCGCCGTCAACACTGTCCCATTCTGTTGCTGCCCAGATGGGTGGTTTGTCTTGGTCTGGCACCTCAGCTGAGACCTGTCCATCTTGGGAGACCCTGCCAGTAGTTAAACTACCGACAGTTTAGCTCTCAGCATCACTGATGCATGCAAGCCCTCACAGCACGACAAGCTGCAAACCAAGTGAGAGGGGCCTGACGTTAGTATTGGGGAAAATGGTAAAAACCATTATAAAGAACAAAATGACTGAACATGTTCAAAACCATGAGGCTTGTGAAAAATTGCAAGAGGACCTTGATAAACTGGAAGACTGGGCATCCAAATGGCAGATGAAATTTAGTGTGAACAAGTACAAAGTTATGCACCTAGGCTAGAACAACCCAAACTATGGTTACACGATGCAAGGTTCTACATTAGCAACCACCACCCAGGAAAAAACATTTAGGCGTCATTGTAGATAACATGTTGAAACCCTCCACCCAGTTTGCAGTGGCAGCCAAGAGAGCAAATAGAACGCAAGATATCATAAGGAAAGGAATGGAGAATAAAACAAAGGATATTATAATGCCTCTATCGTTCAATGGTGCAACTGCACTTTGAATACTGTGTGCAATTCTGGTCGCCGTATCTTAAAAAGGATATAGCATTATTAGAAAAGGTATAGAGAAGAGCCACCAAAATGGTAAAGGGGATGGAAGGATACTCCTAAGAAGAGAGGCTAAAAGGATTAGGGGTCTTCAACCTGGAAAAAAGACGGCTGAGGGGAGATATGATAGAGGTCTATAAATTAATGAATGGAGTGGAACGGGTAAACGTAGATAGATTGTTTATGCCATCAAAATATAGAAAGACTACGAGACATGCAATGAAGCTACAGGGTAACCTATTTAAGACTAATAAGAGAAACTATTTTTTTCACTCAACTTGAATTTCATTACCGGAAGATGTAGTAAAACGCCGTTAGCGTAGTTGGGTTTAAAAAAGGTTTGGACAAGTTCTTGGAGAAAAGGTCCATAAACCATTATTAAAGGGGACCCGGGATATCCACTGCTTGCCCCAATACAAGCATTGTGGAACCTGTGTCTTTTGGGGAAACTGCTAGGTACTTGTGACCTAGATTGGCAACTGTTAGAAACAGGATACTGCATTTCATTGACCTTGGTCTGACCCAGTATTGCATATCTTATGTTCTTATGTAGGGCCCATTCTGCAGTCGGAAGGCAGAGAGGGGGCTTCGATAGCAAGAAGCACAGGAGGAACCTGGAGACCAGAGGCTGGTTTGAGAGGGGTTTCCCCTCTACAGGATGATGTGTGCGGCTATGGCATTCAGGTGCCCCTTCACTCAATTAGACTGCAGGTCGGCATGCGAGAGGTGCAGTAAGTACCGTAGCACTAGTTGCATGCAGCAAGAGAAAGGGTTCTCTCCTCTCTGCACACCAAAACGGAGAATCTTCTCCATTTGAAGGTGCACACTCGTCTGTTGGAGGGTTTTTTCAAGGCCAGGAGGATCTCCTCGATTTCCCCTGGGAGACAAAGGAGCTAAGGCTACCTTTCAGCAACCACGTCATCAACGCTAGCGACCCCAGGTTGGGGTACAGGAGGAAGCCCAACCCAGCAGGACTGGGAGTGCCACCAACAAGGAGAGCAGCAGAGGGAACAAGGGTGGTCAGGCCTATCTGGGGGCGTTCAGAATTACTGATGCCTGCTCGCTCTGAATCTTGAAAAGGGTCTTGGCCACTAACAGTGTCGGTGGGAAGGCATAGAGGTGGCCTTCGGACCACGGGATCAGGAAGGCATCTGCTGCCACCCTCCCCGAATGCAGCTTGTGTGAGCAGAAGCAGGATAGCTGTGTGTTGTCCATGGAGGCGAACAGGTCCATCATGGGTCTGCCCCAGAGGTAGAAGAGTCTTTGCGCCACCATGGGGTTCAGACACCATTCATGTGGGCAGAGGACTCTGCTGTCCACTAAGCAACTGTCCTGACCTGGAAGGTATACTGCTCATAGGAACATTCCATAGCATACTGCAAAAGAGAAAAAAGCCAACACTTCCTGGCAGAGGGAGTACAAACCCATATCCCACTGCTTGTTCACATAAAACATGGCAACCTGGTTGTCTGTTTGGATCAGCACCGGGCGGTTGCACAGGAGGTGGCGGAATGCTCAGGCCAGAGAGATGGCTCCGAGCTCCAGGAGGTTGATCTGCAGGAGCAGCGACTCCTGCAACCAGTTGCCTTGAGTGCAGAGGTCTCCATAATGTGCCGCCCAACCCAGAAGGGAGACAACATCCATGAGTCAGGACCCTCTGCTTTGCAGGTGCCTGGAAGGGCATTCCTGCCTGAAGATGGCATAGGGACTGCCACCAGTTGAGGGAGTCCGCCGGTTGGCAGGTAACCCTGACCCTGTTGCGCAACCTGCCAGTGGCCTACTGGGAGCGGAGACACCACTGAGCTACCCGAATATGGAAGTGGGCTAGGGGTGTGACATGGACTGTGGAGGCCATATGATCAAGTAGACAGAGGAGGCAGCGAGCCGGTGACTCTGCACCTGTCCCGCCATAAGTTCTTTCCTTTGAGAGGAAGGCCTTGACCTGTAATGTGTCCGGCTGGGCACTTATGAACTGCAGATTTTGGGCTGGGGAGAGGTGGGATTTGGGGTAGCTGATGACGAACTCTAGGTGCTGCAGGAGACTAATTGTTCGCCCTGCAGCCTGGCTGATTTCGGAAGCCGTGCTGTCTCTGATGAGCCAGTCATCCAGATAGAGAAAGATGAAGGTCTTTTGTAGGTGCATATGGGCGGCCACGACTGCCATGCACTTTGTAAAGACCCTTTATCTTTATTCCAACACTTTATATACCACCCTTGTCGAAACATGAGTGCGGTTCACAATTAAAATGTGCTAACGCTATAAGAAAAGAAAGGAACTCCATTGTAAAACAGAAAGGGATAGATTAACAGTATAGGCACTAGAGACAGTCAGGGAAGCAGTAGCTACGCAGAACTGTTACAGGGAAGGAAACGAGTAGGCTAGGCTGAATGGATGCTCCCCGTACTGGTAGTGCTCGCCTCCCACCACGAACCTTAGGTACTGTCTGTGAATCAGGATGTGGATTATATGCATCCTTTAGGTCTAAGGAGCACAGCCAATCTCCCTGGTGGAGGTAGGGCAGGAGAGTTACAAGGGAGAGCATCCTGAACTTCTCCCTCAACAGAAACTTGTTCAGGTTCTGCAGGTCTAGTATGGGCCTGAGGCCCTCAGTTCTTTTGGGGACAAGGAAATACCTGGAGTAGAAATCCTTTCCCCACAAATGTCTGGGTACAGGTTCTACCGCCCTGTCCTTCAGCAAGCCTGTGAGCTCAGAGAAGCAAGGTCTGGTGAAGGTGAGACCGTACTGGCTCGCCTGAGAAATACTCTGGGGGTGTTTGCTGGAACCTGAGGTGATAGCCCTCCTTTATCTCTTGCAGGACCCACTGGTCTGTGGTGACCCCGGCCCACCTGTGGGTGATGAACGCCAGGTGGCCCCTTGTGGGCTGGGGAGGGTCTCCCGGGGGAGAGGAGGCCCTGCCCAGGGAAGTCAAAAACTCCCCCCAGGCTGGGTGGGAGCTGGTGGCTGAGGCTTTTGAGCCTTTGGCTTCCTCTGCCCATAGCTCTGGCTCTTGGGCTGGGGACTCTATTGCTGTTGTCCCAAGTAGGGTTGGTATTGGCCCTGGTAAAAAGACCCCTTTTACCTCAGGAAAAGTGGTCTTTTTCCCTGAAAGTTTCTTCCGGGGAAAGGTTGATGTTTTTCTCGAGAGCCTCTGTCTGGTCACAACCTTGGCCTCTATCTCTCCCACCATGTTGGCCATGGGCCTGCCAGGTTTTCCACAGTGCAGGGGACATCGAGCAATTTTTCTTGCATCCATTGCTTGTGGTCGGAGGGCTGCATGCAGGTCTGGTGCCGGGCTCCTATGTCCGCTGCTGCTACTTGGGCTGCAGATTCAAAGCCGTTGTAGGCGTCACGGGCAAGGAACTTCAAACAGTCCCAGATCCCGGCACTCAGGGCTTGAAACCTCTGGAGGGGTTCCCCGGCAAGACCTGCAGAGAAGCCCGCCAGTTCTTGGATGAGGCCCTTGAGGTACACATGCCTATATATAATTCATAGGCCTGTATCAGACAGCCCAGCATGGATCCCTTGAAGCACTTGCGTCAGAGGGGAGGGCTCGGGCTTCTCTGCCTGGAGGAACAGAAGAGTAGTAGTTGGTTCTTCAGCTTTTGTATAGCGAACTCCACGACCATGGAGTTATATGGGTGTTGGGATTTTTGAAAACCCAGGCCCTTTTTGACGCAGTAGATGGCGTCGAGGTGTCGCTGACCACTGGCACTGAGGCCGGGGTCTCCCACATCCATAGGAGCAGCCTCTCGAGGATGGGCTATACCAGCACCATGAGTCTCTCCTTTGGCGGGGACTCATAGTAGAGAATCTCCAGTTCTTCAATGTGCGGGTCCTCCCCTGACTCGGTCAGGACCGAAAGGGCCCAGGCCATGTCCCAGACAATATCGTGGAAGGCCACGTCCTCGGGGTGAGAATGGTGCCAGGGCTCCGGGGAGATTGCTCCGAAGGGATGCCTCAGTGTCGAGAGGTCTCGGGAGAGGCCTTGACATCAGTCTCCCATCAGAGCTGGAGAGCGTCGAGGACTCCGAGGTTCAGGACTCCCCATGCCTTGAGGTCAACCCTGAGGAACCAGAGTCCTCCAGTGGATCTTGGGTCAGACTCCCGGAAACTGGGCGGGAAGGACCAGACACCCGATGATTGAGACAGAGATCTCAATTGGTACCGAGGGCTTGCCTGAGACTGGTGGCGCTCAGGGTCTAGCTCGATGCCCAAGGACTCCCCCGCAGTCGGGGGCCTGGCTGTCGAGGCAGATGTGGACAAACCTGACATTGCCTGCTGCAAAGCCAGGATGGCATAAATATTCTGCTCCAGGACCACCATTGTGGATTCAATGTCAGAAGGCTCCACAGCTGTCGGCATGGGCACCAACGGTCTCGGGCCTGGCGGTAGCACTCTCGCAAAATGTGTCCGATGAGGACCACGGCCTTGAGGAGCCTTGCACCATAAGAACATAAGATATGCCATACTGGGTCAGACCAAGGTCCATCAAGCCCAGTATTCTGTTTCCAACAGTGGCCAATCTAGGTCATACGTACCTAGCAGTTTCCCCAAGGGACACAGGTTCCACAATGCTTGTATTGGTTCAAGCATTGATATCCTGGGTCCCTTCTTAATAATGGTTTATGGACCTTTCCTCCAGGAACTTGTCCAAACCTTTTTTAAACCCAGCTACACTAACAGCCTTTACTACATCCTCCGGTAACAAATTCCAGAGTTTGATTACACGTTGAGTGAAAAAATATTTTCTTTTATTAGTCTTAAATAGTTTACCCTGTAGCTTCATTGCATGTCCCCTAGTCTTTCTATATTCTGATAAGGTAAACAATCGATCTACGTTTACCCGTTCCACTCCGTTCATTAATTTATAGACTTCTATCATATCTCCCCTCAGCCGTCTCTTTTCCAGGTTAAAGAGCCCCAACCTTTTTAGCCTTTCTTCATAGGAGTAGCCTTCCATCCCCTTTACCATTTTGGTGGCTCTTCTCTGAACCTTTTCTAAAATTGCTATATCCTTTTTAAGATATGGCGACCAGAATTGCACACAATATTCAAGGTGCGGTCTCACCATGGAACGATATAGAGGCATTATAATATTTTTTGTTTTATTTTCCATTCCTTTCCTTATCATACCTAGCATTCTATTTGCTCTCTTGGCCGCCGCTGCACACTGGGCCGAGGGTTTTAACATGGTATCCACAAGGACGCCTAAATCTTTTTCTTGGGTGGTGGTTCCTAATGTGGAACCTTGCATCGTGTAACCATAGTTTGGGTTGTTCTTCCCTAGGTGCATAACCTTGCACTTCTCCACATTAAATTTCATCTGCCATTTTGATGCCCAGTCTTCCAATTTATCAAGATCCTCTTGCAATTTTCCACAATCCTCCTGGGTTTTAACAACTTTAAATAGTTTTGTGTCATCAGCAAATTTGATAACCTCACTCGTTATTCCACTTTCCAGGTCATTTATGAATATGTCAAAAAGCAGCGGACCCAGCACAGATCCCTGGGGTACACCACTATTCACCTTTCTCCATTGGGAAAATTGGCCATTTAGCCCTACCCTCTGCTTTCTATCTTTTAACCAGTTCCTGATCCACAGTAGTACACTGCCTCCTATCCCATGACTCTTTAGTTTTGCCAAAAGTCTCTCATGAGGGACCTTGTCAAAGGCTTTCTGAAAGTCCAGATACACAATATCAACCGACTCACCTTTGTCCACCTGTTTATTCACTCCTTCAAAAAAACATAACAGATTAGTAAGACAAGATCTTCCTTGTCTAAAGCCATGTTGGCTGTCTCCCATTAGGTCATGACTATCTATATGCTGAGTAATTTTATTCTTTATGATGGTTTCTACCATTTTTCCCGGTACTGATGTCAGGCTCACAGGTCTGTAGTTTCCCGGATCACCCCTCGAACCCTTTTTAAAAATTGGTGTTACATTGGCGATCCTCCAATCCTCAGGTATTAGAGATGATTTTAATGATAGTTCACAGATTACTGATAGCAGGTCTGCAATCTCAAATTTCAGTTCTTTCAACACCCTTGGATGTATACCATCCGGCCCAGGTGATTTGCTACTCTTCAGTTTATCTAATAGTTGTAGGACATCTTCCCGATGTATCGATATTTCCTTCAATTCTTCCACACCTTTAAATACCACTTCAGTCGTGGGTAACATCCCTACATCTTCCTCAGTAAAGACCGAAGCAAAGAATTCATTCAGTCTCTCCGCTATCGCCTTGTCGCCTCTTAGTGCTCCTTTAACCCCTTTATCATCTAATGGACCAACTGACTCTCTCACGGGTTTTTTGCTACGAATGTACTTGAAAAGGTCTTTATTTCGCGTTTTTGCTTCCGCAGCAAGCTTCTTCTCAAATTCTCTCTTTGCCTGCCTTATCAATGCCTTGCATTTGACTTGCCAGTGCTTGTGCTGTTTCCAGGTTTCATCATTTGGCTCTTTTTTCCATTTCTTGAAAGATGCTTTTTTGGCAACAACAGCCTCTCTGACCTCAGCTTTAAACCATGCTGGCAATTTTTTGGACTTCCTTCCACTTTTCTTAAAGCGTGGAATACAGCTGGTCTGGGCTTCCAAGATAGTATTTTTCAACAACACCCAAGCTTGATGTACGTCTTTAACCTTTGCAACTGCTCCTTTTAGTTTTTTCTTAACTGTTTTCCTCATTCTATCATAGTCTCCCTTTCGAAAGTTAAAGGGTAGTACTGTGGATTTCCTTACTATCCCTCCTCCACTAATTAAATCAAAGGCGATCATGCTATGATCACTATTGCCAAGTGGCCCCAACACCCTTATCTCTTGCACTAGATCTGGTGTTCCACTAAGGACTAGGTCTAATATTGCTTCCCCTCTGGTCGGTTCATGAACCAGCTGCTCCAAGAAGCAGTCATTTATTTCATCTAGGAACTTTATCTCCCTAGCATGTCCTGTTGTGACACTGACCCAGTCGATGCCGGGGTAATTGAAATCACCCATTATTATTACTGCACTGTAACTTTTGCTAGCTTCCTTGATTTCTTTGAGCATTTCATCATCCATTTGTTCATTCTGGCCAGGCGGACGATAGTACACCCCCACTGCCATCGCCTTCCCCTTTTTACATGGAATTTCAATCCATAGAGATTCTACAGCAAATTTTGTTTCTTGCAAAACTTTAATCCTTTCTGACTCAATGCCCTCTCTAACATAGAGCGCAACCCCTCCACCAATTTGATCAGCTCTATCATTTCGATATAGTTTGTACCCAGGTATCACAGTGTCCCACTGGTTGTCCTCCTTCCACCATGTCTCTGATATTCCAATCATATCTAACCTCTCGTTTAGTGCTATATATTCTAACTCTCCCATCTTGTTTTGTAGACTTCTAGCATTTGCATACAAGCATTTTAGAGACTGTATTTTATTCATATTAATTTGGTTATTGGTAGACATGGGTAATTTGGGATCTTTAAGTTCTGTCTGCTCCATACTCGAGGGCATTTGGGCTACTTTACTCTTTTTTGGAACCTCTCTGCTTTTTGTAGTATCCTTCAAGGATACATTCTTCCGAACCATGCGCTCTTGGGCGACTGTCGGCTTTCCCCTATTATCTAGTTTAAAAGCTGCTCTATCTCCTTTTTAAAGGTTAATGCCAGCAGCCTGGTTCCACCACCGGCTGAGGATTCCTCCTTAGAGACCTTAGGGGGCGCTGCTCAGTCTCGCCCGAGTCCCGCCACGGAACCATACTGGGTTTTACCCGGTGGAACCTCAACTGGTCTTGAGAATTTTTTCTTTTTCTTTCTGGAGGAAGAGCTGCTGCCGCCGCCGCAGGACTCCGAAGACACCTGGGCCTCATGGGAGGTGCTCAGCTTGGGGTTCAGCATCGGGGAAGTCGGGGCCAAGATGGATCGGGGGAACATCCTTTCCTGTTGGTTTTTGGAGTCATGGCCTGACACAGGTTGCAGGTGGTATTGTCGAGGACCAGGCCGAGGCAGCATAAGCAGCAGTGTTGGGTGTCTAACAGACAAGGTTTGACTGCAGCGGTCACAGTTTTTGAACCCACCGGGGACATGGTGGGGGACACCCAGCCGGGGTAGATGACCCCCAGGCGAAAAAAGGCGTGAATGCCGGTTGTGGTCAAGCCTCGTCAAAAAGAAGGGGGAGCAGAGAACGGCACCAGCTCGAGCCAGGAAGAGGAACCAGTACACAAACCAGGAACTTTTAATGATAATTTTTAGAGGATTTTATCCGGGAAAAACGGGACAAGCATCCGTTGGGCTACACGGAAAAAAGGAGACTGACCAAGATGGCACCCTTGGGCGGGAAGGGGACCACACATTTTATTCATTTTTTATTTATTTGAACAGCTTTTATATACCGCTGCTTCCAAGGATCAGCAGCGGTTTACATTACAGCAAATGTCAAAACAGATACATAGAACATTATAAACTATATTACATTATAACATGAATTGTATGGAACAAATTAATGTATTACAATATAACAGAAACAATTATTGAACTATAATACATTTAAACTGTATAACAGGTATCAAGGGTTACTTTGATTTTATTTATAGGTGGGAAGAAACATTATTAAGTTAATTATCGTTTGAGGATGACGTTGTTCATGTTGTAGATATACATTTGGATAGGGTAAATAAAATCGATTATGGTGGTTGGGAAACTACAAATGTTTCTCCATTGTTGTAGTGTTGGCTGAATAGATGGGTTTTTAGATCTTTTCTGAATGTTAGCAGATCTTTAGTTTCTCTTAATTGATCTGGAAGATTGTTCCACAATATTGGAGCAACAAACGAAAAGGCACTGTTACTAGTTGAGTGTTTGTTTTCCTTATTAGATCCGGGACTGCTAGTGTGTTAAGGTTTTTTCTCCGTCTTATCCTATTTTCGACTGGGCTGTTAAGAAGAGTAGTTAAGTATGATGGGGCAATATTATTAATTAATTTAAAAGTGGTTAATAGTATTTTGTATTGGATCCTACTGAATATGGGTAACCAGTGTAGTGTGTATAGAATAGGAGTAATATGGTCAGATAGTTTGGCTTTGAATATAACTCTTGCTGTTACATTTTGGGCCATTTGCAGGATTTTGATGCTCTTCTTAGTTATACCATGTAGTATGCTATTACAAAAATCAAAATGTGGTATGACCAAAGCTTGTGTAACGGTTCTAAAGTCTTCGTCTTGTAATAGTGGTCTTAATTGTTGTATAGAGCGCAGTTTGTAATAGATTGTTTTTGTTAGTTTCCTGATGTGTGTTGTAAAACTAAGGGTTTTGTCAATGATAACTCCTAAATATTTTATTTCTTCTTTGATTGGAAGAGTCGCATTCAGGATTTTAATGTCAGATGGGGGAGTGTATTTCGTGGTTTTTGTTGCTATAAGTACCTCTGTTTTTCTGAGATTAATAGATAAGTTGTTTAATCGAAGCCATTCTTCAGCTTCTATAAGGCAGTTTATTAGCTTGTTATGATTTGGGTTAATTATGCTAAACTCAGAGAATAGCATAATGTCGTCCGCATATATATGATAGTTTATCTTGTATTTTTTGAATATGGTACATATTGGCTGGAGGTATATGTTAAATAGTAAAGCAGATAGTGCAGAGCCTTGGGGTATACTTGGTTCTTGTGGGAAAGGGGATGACGATGATTGGTTAAGTTGAACATATTGTGAATGATTGGATATGTATGATTTAAACCAGTCTAAAGTAGTTTTCAGTAATCCTATTTGTTAAAGTCTTGAAATAAGTATGTTGTGATTAATGCTGTCAAATGCAGCTGATATGTCAAGGAAAACTAAAATGCATGGTAGTATTCCCAAAGACTTT
Organism: Ichthyophis bannanicus; assembly: GCA_033557465.1. NCBI lineage: Eukaryota > Metazoa > Chordata > Amphibia > Gymnophiona > Ichthyophiidae > Ichthyophis > Ichthyophis bannanicus. The sequence goes on along the minus strand of CM066032.1, from coordinate 1,499,801,099 downwards.
CTGTGAAAGCTGGGGAAATGTTCCACGCAGGCTCCGTCTGCGTAGATGTCACCCTGAGGAATCTCTCTCCTTCTAGGTCCCCTGCATCTCCGGATTGCACTGAGCCTACATTTCTCCCAGATCTCATCCTCCAGTCGTTGCTTGCTGGGTCCTGGCCCTCCTTCCGTGCTTTCTACCAGATCAGCCTGGGACAGGGGACGCTTTGGTGCCCTTTGGGAAGTTTACAGCTTCTCTCCAAGCACACCGTTTCATGCAGAAGGCCTTGTGCATCAACAGCACCAACTCTGGGGGGGAAAACCTCCCGGAATACTATCCTCCTGACTCCTTTTGGAGGAAGAGGCCTTTCTAGCCTTCTTACCTTTGGTTCTCAGGCACCAGATAGCAGGAGGAACCTCTCCCCCTTCACTTACCATGGGTCCTGTTCCTGTCCCCAACCCCTCACCTCCTGAGGGTGGTATGGGGGCATCCAGCACTCCTACACTACCTGCAGACCTTCCTGGCCCATTTTCCATCAGTTCTGTCTCCACCGACCAGGACTCGGCCTCATAACCATGGCAGAACCTGGCAATGGAGACCGACCTTCTGCGCGAACCGCACGCTCCACAGATCGCTTTTGCAGGCATGTGGCTTCTGATAGGACTTCCCACTTCTCTTTTTTTTTTCAGTCCCCTTACTCACTAAATCACCAATCAAATGGGAGCCCAGCACCAAAAAATAAGAAAACGCGAGGGAAGCGCTCTTGGCTGTCCACAGAGATCCCCCCTTGCACTGGGCCTCCCCCGCAGCCGCTACACTGCTTTCCCACTCTTCAAAATGGCTGCAGCTTGTCATGCGGCTCAAATACCTTGCTGCACTGCCTTGTGCATTATCTGTGCCTGCCTCACCGTACCAGCCTCCCCCCATTCCCAGAGCTCCTTACTGGCCACGGGACTCCTGCCCCAAAGCTCAGCCACCCCTAGGGCTTTGGCATCGGGAAGGGCAGTGACCAGCCTCTTTCTTTCTCTTGCGCTGTGACGACCCCACACCCTGCTTTCCTTCAGCTCCAGAGTAGTCATGCATGAATTAGCACCCGGCAGGCAAGCCTGTCTCTCTCCCTGAGTGGCACCTGCTGAATGGGCTTTCCCCTTAACACACCCCACAGAGCTAAGCTGTGAGGTACTGCCAGCACCGTGGAATGCTTTTTTTTTTTTTTGCTTCAATAAACTTTAGCCATCAAGACAGGCTCTTATAGCACAGAGGAACTATGTTAGTCTAATCCGAGTCTTTTCAAGTTGATTACATTTTGGGGGGTAAAGTGCAGAGAGGACCTAGAGGTCAAAGTTCCTTCAGTGAGTCCTGAGTGGGATGCACGCCTCTCCAGCTGCTTGGAGACTGAGATACTGAGGACTGGTGAAAGCTGCCAGTTCTCGGATCAATGCTGTCATGAAGAGTATGACATGCTCAGTTTCCAAGCTGCTGGTGGGGCATGGATACCCACAAGTACTGGGACTGGTCTGCAGGAATGATATGAAATTTAAATTTTCTATCTAAAAACCTAAATTTGGGCTTACAAAATCTCCCCCTCACACTTTATGTTGCTGATACCCACATGTAGCAAGACAGCTAGCTCCTCCTGTCTAGAATCCTATCTAGGTGACGTGTGAGGTCCACCATCTTTGCACCAGGCAGGCAAATGACCAAATGATCCTCACACCCATCAGCCACCCATCTATCTACATGCCTAATGATCAATCACCAACTAAAATGGCTGTCTTAACCCTTCCCTCATGGGCAGAAGCCCCTGGAGACATATCCTCTGTATGAGAGAATACTGCATTCCCTGGCAGGCATGTCCTTGCTACAGGATCATTTCCTGCCATACCAAGGTGATTCTCTCCTTCCAGGCAGCACACAGTTTGCCAAAATGAAAGTGGAACTTTTCTACTATATCCCTGTAGGTCTCTTCTATATACCTCAGTCTTCTTCAGCACCTCCAAATCTGCTAACTCTAGCCTCTAGAGATGCATTTTCAGAGCCAGAAACACTCTAAACTGTGCGCCATATGTGACGCTCACCAACTGTGAGACAATTAGGCATGTTGCACTCAATGCATAAGACTGGATAGCCTCCATCTCGCTTCTGGACTGCTGTCTAAGCAACTAACAGAAAGATGCAGAGTTATTAAGGGATTAGGGTTACTTTAACTAAAAGGCCTTCAGGATTACCTAGTTACAGTATATTTTATGCTATTGTCTGCTTCCCAATGAACTATCTGTAAAAGGTTAAACACTTCTTGATGAAAACAGAATGTGATGTCAAATTTTACTCTCTCAATTGGGATAAGTATACATTAAGAAATTTGCCTGGGTGGGGAGGTGGGAAAAGTCCAACTGCTTGTCTGCTTACTTTTTAAGACTCAAAGGGCCTACCTAAATCTATCAAACGCTAATTTAAAACCACTAAAAGCAGGCCAAAAACGTGTTTTTTTTCTTTTAAAATTAAATAAAACACAGACTTTTCCAAATAAACCCACAATCTCTCTTCTATTCCAAGCTTTACATCATCAGATTTGGCAGCAAAGTAATGATCACTTACCCACAGAGGCTTTTATCCACTCTCAGCTTTGTCACCTGTGGCCATTGCAGCACTGAGTTCCATCTTGACATAGGCCACTGCTGTAGTATCATCCAAGAACACTGACCATTTTGCCCTCCAGGAGGCACCGAAACCTCTCCAGAGCCAGGCGGATTACCCTGGCCTCTAGTCTGCTGATTGACCAGGCAGCTTCCTGAGGTGATCAGAATCCCTGAACAAACTGACCCAGACAAAGCGCCTCCAAGCCCAGCAAGCTGGCATCCGTGGTTATCACCCAATATGTCATTTCTAGAGGCATCCAAGTTCAGAGGGTTAAGTATGTAGCCACCAGGCCAAGTCCCCCTTCATTTTCTGGGAAAGAAGTAGGTGGTGCTCAAACTGGGAGAAGGGAGACCTGCACGTCAGATGATGTCCCTGCAGGGAGCGCAAAGGCACAATGGTCTGAAATACAAGGTTTCAAGATCAATGGCACTGACCCCAGGAGTTTCAGGTAGCCCCAGGTCCTGGAAGCTGCGTGACAGCAAAAAAACCCAAGTTGCAGCTGCAGCCTGTCCATCCTTCTGGGGTGAGAAACACCCTGCTCAAGTGAGTGTTAAAGGGGGCTCCCAAATACTCCAAGTTCTGGAAGGGAACTAGGTTGCTCTTTGGGTAGTTGATCATTTAGGTTCTCCAACCACTGGATCACCTGAACTATGGAGTCTGACAGAACCAGGCAGTCATCTGGATAAGGGTGAACCTGGATCCCTTGCTCGGGCAGGAAGGCCACCATCATTACCACCATCATGACCTTTAAGAAAATGTGAGGTGCCATAGGCCAAAAGGCAGGGCACAAAACTGAAAATGGTGGCCCAGCATGCAGAAGCAAAGGAACTGCTATTGCTGTTTCCAGACAGGAATATAGAGGTATGTTTCAGAAAGATTCAAGGTTAAACACTCCCCTTGCTGAACTGAAGCAACGGCCAAGCCGAGGGTCTCCATGCACAAGTGGGCACTCTTAGCTTGACAGTGCCTGCCTTCGACCCAGAATGGGCTGAAGGACCTGCCACCTTTGGGAACCAAAGTAAATGGAATACTGCCCCTGACCTTGTTCTACGGAGGGCACAGCTACAACATACAACTGTAGGAGATTCCTTGATTGCCACTCTCTTGGCCAAGGGACCACAAGAAGACTCCACAAAAAGGTCCCAAAGCAGCTCTGCGACACTTACCCCTTTTAAAGGGCCTCAAAGACCCTGATGTGATGTGGGTCCATTCAGAGTAAAACAGCCAGAGATGCCCACCCCCCACTGCCTGGCAATTAGAAGAGACCCACCGGATCTTATTGTGAGGGCTTACCAGCTCCAGAGTGAGCACCGGCTGAGAACCAAAATCTCTGGGATCTCCAAAAGGACAGGACCTTCTTGGGTTTAGACCAATAGGATGAATAGGGTGTGCCTGAACACGTTCAAGCCTTAAAATGCCACAATGCTCCCCACTGAACCCTAAGAAAGGAACCCCTGGATCAATCTTCCAAGAGCCGGCCCTTAAAGGGGAGCTTGCTAAGTCACATGCAGCATCAGCAAACCAGTTCTGGTGCTACAGCCACCAACATGTACTTAGAAAAGATCCTGATCAATTTGTACAGGGCATACACCATAATAGACGCTCCAGATTACAATCTCACTACTTCCGGATTACCTGGCAATTGCAGGATTCAGTTTAAGAGCACTCAGGCCAACACACCTGCACAAAGCACTACCTGAAAACCCTAGTTTGTCTAGTGGTTTAGCCAGTCCTGGGCCACAGGAATGACATTCAATACTAGAAAGAGATGTAGAATAGCTAGACAGCCTTTTAAACAAGAAGAGTATTGAGAGCAGCAGCACCCGACAAGCTGTGATAAAATGACAGCCTAAGGATGCTGCCATTAAAATCTGATAATCTGCTGAGTGCAGTTTTCAGCACACTCCTTTCCAATATTTCTGCTTTCAATAACTATTTAAGTTATGAGTTCCTTTAGCAATGAAGTTGTACAGAGATCCTTTCTGCTTTGTGTTCTATGAGTATTGTTGCAGGTATTCTTAACCTCTATTGCTTACATGATTTCCCCATTTTGCTTGCCCTGCCCTTTTAGTTTTCAGGTTACTTGCCTTCTAATGGTTTCATGTGATAGCACCTGTTCATCTACCTGCACGCATGCATAGGTACACTTGCGCAAACCAACTTGTTTGTATAGATGAAGGCAGAGGAGAAACGTGAAGTTAGGCCTTGCTACCTGAAGATGAGCAGGTACATAAGTGCCAACAAGGACCCCAATCCCACAAACTATAAAAGGTGAAAAAACACCAAGATGGCATCATTTTCACTGTGCTGGCAGGGACCCAACTCCCATCAGCAAAAGAGAAGAGGAGTTGCAGTGAAGAAATGTGTAGGCTGCCCCAAGGGCTCAAAACTCCCAGCAGCAGGAAAAGCAGATGAGCAGTTGAATAAAGTAGTGGGAAAAGGAAAGAAATGCAATGATTTTTATTTCGAAAGGGGGGGGGGTTAAGGAAATCAGTGATGGAGGGGAGGGGACAGGGGAACATATGTGGTGGAAGGGGAAGAAAGCGTCGTTTCTCACTTGTAACAGGTGTTCTCCAGGGACAGCAGGAATCAGTCTTCACTTATAGTCTTATGGGTGACTTCGGCACCAACGGAGCCCGCGTGGAGCAATTCCCCAGCTTTCAAAGAAAGCCTTGGGGATTGCTGCCACCCATGCGTTGTCCTCTTCCCGCCCTAGGGTGCCATCTTGCTCAGTCAGGTCCCTTAGCTCGAGCCCTACCAAGCAGACGGCAAGGGAAGGACAAAAATCTAGCAACTAATCAGGGGAGGCGGAGGGTAGCGAGGATGGATTCCTGCTGTCCTTGGAGAACACCTGTTACAGGTGAGTAACTACTCTTTCTTCAGAAACAAGCAGGAAGTCAGTCCGTCCTCACTTACGGGACTCCCCAGCTACAGGCTAGCGAACCTGTAACCAAAAAACGCCTCCGCGACGCCGTGAGCAGAAGTCGATGCCTGAAGGAACCAGAGTCCTCGGGTCCTCGAGGCGAAGCCCTTGGTAGCTGTGAAGAAGGGTCAGAGGGCAGGAGTTGCTTATACCCCAAACAGGTTACAGCCTGGCCGAAGGCGCTGTCCCAGTGGGGCTCCCTCTTTAGGCAGTAGAGGGCAGCGAAAGTATTCATGGAAGACCAGGCTGTTGCCTGGCAGATATCCATCAGGGGCACAGAGCGCAGCGAGGCCACTGAGGCTGCTTTGGCCCAGACCCCATGTGTAGTGACTCGGCAATTTAGCAGGGCACCCGCCTTCGCATGAGCGAAAGTGATGCAGCCCACAACCCAAACTGAGAGGGTACGTTTGGTAACTGCCTGCCCCGGCCTATTGGGATCGTAGGTCACAAAGAGCCGGCCAGACTTGGGATGAGTCTGAGTACGCTGCAAGTAGAAGGCGACAGCACGTCTGCAGTCGAGGGTGTGGAGAGCCGTCGACACCTGGTCGGCGTGGGGCCTCGGAAAGAAAGTCGACAGGACTATCTCCTGGTTAAGATAGAAGTCCGAGACGACTTTAGGCAGGAATTTAGGGTGGGTACGGAGGACAACCCTGTTTCGATAGAACCTGGTGTAAGGGGAGTCAGCCATGAGAGCCTGGAGCTCACTTACTCGGCGGGCCGAGGTCAACGTCACCAGGAAGGCCACCTTCCAGGACAGGTGCCAGAGCGAGCACGTCGCCATTGGCTCGAAAGGTGAATGGGTGAGCTGCATGAGCACCACATTCAGGTCCCATTCTGCCAGGGGAGGACGGATGGGTGGCTTGGAAAGCAGAAGACCCCGGATAAAGCGGGAGACTAACAGCTGCCCCATGAGGGGCGGTGATTTGCTGAGATGGCGCTCAAGCGTACCCTGACAGTCAGACTTCAGCCCTTCCTTCGAGAGATGGAGGAGGTATTGGAGGATCCATCAAATGGGGCACGAGAAGGGGTCGATCTGGAGCTCCAAGCACCAGACCGAGAAGAGTCCCCACTTGCAGGCGTAGTCTCGTCTAGTGGAGTCCTTTCTGGCCCTTCCGGAGGTGGTTAAGGAAGTTCTCCTCGCCTCGAGAGAGGCTAGGGGGACCCATTCAGCCACCAGACCGTGAGGGATAAGAAGGCTAGGTTTGGGTGCTGCACCCACCCCTTTTCCTGTGTCAGCAAAAACGGGGCAGAGCCCAGGGGAACAGGAGGCTCCATCGACAGCCGCAGCAGGAGCGGGAACCAAGGCTGCCGAGGCCACAAGAGAGCTATGAGGATCAACAATGCCCAGTCCCACTGAGCCTTGAAAAGGGTCCTCGCAATGAGAGGAAATGCATAAAGCAGGCTGGATGACCAGTCCAGAAGGAATGCATCGGGGCTCTCCCTGCTCGGATACAGTACCGGCCCACAAAAGCAGAGAAGCTGCGCGTTCTAGGGACTGGCGAAAAGGTCCATCACCGGCATCCCCCAGCGGAGAAACAGCCAGCCTGCTACTCCTGGATCCATCCGCCATTTGTGGGGGCGAAGAATTCTGCTGAGTCTGTCCACCAGGACATTCTCCTGACCAGAAGGTAGGTCGCCCTGAGGGACATCTTCTGTCAGACAGTGAAAGAGCAGATGAGGACCGCTTACCGGCAGAGGGAGCGCGATCCCATACCTCCCCCTCCTTGTTGATGTAAAACATCGCCACATGGTTGTTGGACAGCATGAGAACCATGGCCCACCAATTCACCCGGAGTTCAAGCAGGTTTATCTGGAAGAGTAAAAACTGCAGGAGATTGCAGGGGTTTTGCCACCAGTTCAGGGACAAACAGAGGTTGAGAAGGACTCTGGGGCCCCTGAGGTGACCGAGGGACTGGCTCCATTGGGCACTGAGACACCACTGAGTTGTTTGCATATGCAGACGGGCGTGGGGGACCAAATGCACGGTAGAGGCCATGAGGCCCAGGAGGCATAGCATGGTCTGAGCGGTGACACAGGGAGTGCTTTGGACGCGGGCCGCCAGAGCTCAGAGGGAGTTGGCGTGATCCACTGGTAAAAAGACTGTCACCTGCTGAGTATCGAGGCAAGCCCCGATAAACTCGAGTGCCTGCACTGGCTCAAGGTGAGACTTTGGATAGTTGACCAAGAACCCCAAGCTCTCCAACAGAAGGATGGTGCGCGACACTGCTCGCCGGGCTTCTTCGACCTAGGAGCCCCTGACGAGCCAGTTGTCGCGGTAGGGAAAGATCAGCATGCCCTGACCCGGAGATGAGCAGCGACGACGATGAGGCACTTTGTAAAGACTCGAGGGGCAGATGCGAGGCTGAAGGGGAGCATCCTGCACCCTGAAGCGCAGATACTGCCTGTGCTGGGAGTGGATTAAGATGTGGATGTAAGCGTCCTTTAAATCCAAGGAGCATAGCCAGTCGCCCTGCCGGAGGAAGGGCAGCAGAACGTCAAGGGATAACATCTTGAATTTCTCCTGCACCAAGAACTTGTTCAACTTGCAGAGGTTGAGAATGGGCTGCAGACCCCCAGTCTTTTTCGGGATGAGGAAGTACTGGGAATAGAAGCCCCAACCTTGAAGGTGCGGAGGGACCTTCTCGACTGCCCGTTGGGCAAGGAGAGAGTTTAATTCCCGCTGCAGTAGAAGCTGGTGCACAGAGAATCGAGGAGACTCTGCAGGGGAGAAGGGAGGTAAAAGCCTGTCGAAGCGAAGGCGATAGCCGTCTCGGACGACCTGGAGAACCCAGGTATCTGAGGTGATGGATGCCCATGACGGGGCAAAATGAGACATGCGTCCCCCCCACTGGCTGCCGCATCTTTGGAGAGCGAGGGGCTATGCCGATGGTGTAAAAAACCCCTGAGCGGGGTGTAGGGGAGCCGAAGTGTGGGCTTTTGGCCCTTTCGGCTTACGATGCCCTTGGCCAGATTTATCCTGCGCCAGGGAGGTCAGTGCAGGGGTAGACAGGTATGGTGGATACCCTCGGTACTGGAGGCCCTTCCGAGGAAAAGTAGGGCTTTTTGGCTGGTTGCTTCTTTCGGGGCAGAGTGGAGATCTTGCATGAGAGACGGGTTTTAGTGATGAACTCAGTCTCTATCTCTGCGGCTTTATCCTCCATTGGCTTGCCGAAGAGCTGCTCGCCGAGGCAGGGCACGTCCAGGAGTTTCTCCAGCACCTATTGCTCCAAATCAGAGGATTGGAGCCATGCCTGGTGGCAGGCCCCAATGCCAACAACCGCCACCCGAGCCAATGACTCGAACCCATCGTAAGCGGCTCAGGAGAGGTATTTAGAGCAGTCTGCGATGGACTTCAGCAGTGCCGAATCTATTAAGGGGCTTGCCCTCAAGGCTCGCGGAGAACCATCCGAGCTCCTTGGCTAAATCGCGCAAGAACATACCTATGTATAGTTGGCATGCTTGAATGTGACAAGAGAGCATGGAGCCTTGGTAGGCCTTGCAGCCCAGGGCATCAAGGGCTCTCGACTCTCGGCTGGGCAGTATCGAAGAGTGTGATTTCGGGCTCTTTTGCTTCCTCATGGCCAACTCCACCACCATAGAGGTGTGGAGGAGTTGGGTCTTCCTGAGACCCGGCCCACGCTGTACCGTGTACATAGTATCAAGGCACTTGCTCATGATGGGGACCGAGGAGGGGGCCTCTCCCACATGCGGAGCAGCAACCGAGATAGAATAGGAGGAACCGGCACAGTGAGGGATTCCCTGGGCGGGGACTCTTACTGAAGAATATCGAGTTCTTCAGCACAAGGGTCCTCCTCGGCCTAAGTGGCCAGGTTAAGGGCCCATGCCATGTCCTGAAACACCAGGAAGGAGGTGTCCTCAGGTGGTGAGCACCGCTGGAATGCAGATGGGGAGGTGTCCGAAGGAAGATCCCGGTGGATACGTGTTTCCAGGAAGGTGTCCCCATCGGACTCCCACTCCGAGAAATCGGTAGAGGAGTCCGAGCTGGGCAGATCGTCCTGTCCAATAGCCGGTGCCCACTTGGAGCCGGAGGTCCTGGAATATCTCACCTCCGAGGAATGGGAGGGTGAGCGAGACTGATGTCGAAGACTCTCACGAGGCCCGCGGATCTCAGGGTGGTTTCCTAGACAAATTTTGGTGTCCCACACAAGGGACCCATGGTCTCTGGGCACGAGTCAGCAAAGCTGGCCATGAGCACCTGCTGGGAAGCAATGAAGGCAGAAATGCTGCATTCCAGCACCATCATGCGGGACTCCCACGTGGGCGTGGGGCCCTGCAACACTGATCCCGGGGTCACCGGATCAGGCGTTGAGGAGGAGAGAGAGTCCTCACCGGGACGGCCCTCGGAAGACCGAGTACCTTTGCTGGAGGCCTACGCTTCCATGTCGGGTAACCTTGCAGGGCCGCTCCCTGTCCGACTCTTAGGAAGACCAAAGGGGGCGCTGAGTGCCGCTCCACCTCAGGGGATCCCTGGTCGAAGTGCTGCCGAGAGCGCGGGGCCGTGGTGGGGGGGGGGGGGGGGGACCCCAACGGGGAAAAGACAACAGAGGGTGCCTCCGGGGATTCCGAGGTGGCCTTTTGGAAAATGTCTTCGGACTTCTGCTTACAGCTGAGCAGGGCCTTAGAGGACATTTTCTTGCAGAATGAACAGAGCTCCGGATCATGGTCGGCTCCAATGCACCGCAGACAACCGTCGTGAGTGTCCGTAAGCGACATGTTCCTAGAGCATCTATCGCAATTTTTGAAGCCGCCCCTGCGAGGTCGAAGACCCAAGTGGCCAGCGGTTAGAAGAGAAAAATGGGTGTGAAGCCCGTAATAAAAAATTAAACGGAGAAGACTTTTACCTATAGTTATAAGAATGTAGAGCAGGGGAAGGACGGGTAGAGAACCGGAAAACAAAAAGGCCTGTAGGCCTGGAAAACAAAAACTTTTTCCGAGGGACGAGGACATGTGTCCATGGGCTCCGCGGAAAAAGGGAGACTGAGGCGGGCTCCGTCGGTGCCGACGTCACCCATAAGACTATAAGTGAGGATTGACTTCCTGCTTGTTCCTGGAGAATATGTCTACACATATAAAACTAGAAACATGCACTGATGCACAGCTACACTCTCTACAAAGGCAAAAACATACCATACCACTCACACACCAGTAGATACTACACCACCTCCCTCCTTTCTTGCAGCCCCTTTCCTCCAGCCATTTCCTACTACCCTACTGAGACATTTTACATTTCTTCCCACCAATCCTTCCATACAGAAATGCTGTAATATGCAAATGAGGAAGAGGAACCATGCCAGTGTGTCACACCAAGTGTGCACTTTTCAACTTGGTAACATTCTATTGTTATTGGGTTTTTTTTAATCATTTATGCACAGTTGTAATAACATATTTTTGTATATTTGTTTTCTATAGTGTTCTCAGTAGAAAAAAAAAATACTTACCCTATCAAACCCCATTGCACAGAGATTTTCTATTTTTTTTGTGTATTCTGGACTAGACACTGGTGCTCCGGCATACACATGTGCCCAAAGTCGAGCTGTCTGTTTAAACATTTCTGGATTTTGTTTGTACTATGAAAAACAAAATAATGAAAAACATGTAACACAACCACGGCTTACCTTTATTCTACTAATTTAGATGGATAAAGTATAGTGGTTTCAGTTTTATTTTAATGCCACCTGTAGTCCAAGTAAAGAGTAGTTACTCACCTGTAACAGGTGTTCTCCAGGAGCAGCAGGAATCAGTCCTCACATATGGATGATGTCGGCGCCGACGGAGCCCCCGTGTGGAGCATTTCCCCAGCTTTCAAAGAAAGCCTTTGGGAATGCAGCGCGTATGCGCGGTCTCCTTCCCGCCCAAGGGTGCCATCTTGCTCAGTCAGATGACATAGCTAAAAGACAGCAAAAAAACAAAATGAATGATATAACTGCAACTCCAGGGGAGGAGGGAGGGTCGTGAGGACTGATTCCTGCTTCTCCTGGAGAACACCTGTTACAGGTGAGTAACTACTCTTCTCCAGGACCAAGCAGGAAGTCAGTCCTCACATATGGGACTCCCCAGCTCTAGGCTACCAGGAACCCAAATCTGAAAAAATGGCTCCCTCTCAAGAGCCTCAACATTCGTGATAAGAATATCCTCCGAGAACGCCCCCGTATGGTAGCCCAACACAAGGGTCGGAGGGTAGGAGTTGTAGGAGATTACGGAGTACCGCCTGTCCGAAAGCACTGTACCTCCAGGACTCTCTCTCCAGGCAGTAATGGGCTGCAAAGGTCTGGCTTGAAGACCAAGTTGCGGCCCGGCAGATGTCTACCAACAGAACACAGCGGAGATGAGCCACAGATGCGGCTTTCGCCCTGACACGGTGGGCCGTGACTCGACCCTGCAAAAGGAGGTTGGCTGCCTTATACGCCCAGGCGATACAATCTGCTAACCAAGTGGACGATGTATGCTTGGAGACAGGTAACCCCATCTTATTAGGGTCAAAGGAGACGAAGAGCTGAGTAGCCCTTCGATGCCCCCGCGTACTTTCTATGTAAAAAGACAACGCCCTCTTACAGTCCAAGGTATGCAAGACTGTTTCAGCCCGGCCGGCATGCGGCCTGGGAAAAAAGGTCGGAAGAAACACCTCCTAATTGAGGTGAAAAGAGAAGACCACTTTTGGAAGGAACTTGGGATGGGTCTGTAGGACCACCCTGTTCCTATAGAACCGCGTGTACGGTCTATCAGAAACCAGAGCTTGTAGTTCACTCACATGACTGGCCAAGGTAAGAGCCACCAGGAAGAGCGCTTTCCAAGAGAGGAGGCGAAAATGGCAAGTAGCCATTGACTCAAACGGCGGGCGAGTAAGTTGCTGCAAGACCACATTCAAATCCCACTCAGTCACCGGTGCACAAATCGGAAGCTTGAGAAGAAGTAGACCTCTGAGAAATCGGGACACCAAAGGGTGAACCGACAGACTGTCCTTCCACCGATGAGTGGTGCACTGACAAAGCACTGAGGTGGACCCGAACAGAGTTAGACTTAAGGCCTAGATAAGAACATAAGACATGCCATACTGGGTCAGACCGAGGTCCATCAAGCCCAGTATCCTGTTTCCAAGATCTGAAAGGTGAAGTAGATACTGCAGTACTACTGGCACAAGGCATGAGAAAGGGTCTTCATTGCACTGAGCACACCATACGGTAAACCTACGCCACTTGAGAGCATAGGATTTTCTGGTGGACTGTCTCCTAGAGGCCAATACCACCTCCTCAACCTCCTTAGGTAGGAGTAAGGGAGCTAGAACTACCCTTTCAGCAGCCAGGCCATCAGATTGAGGGACCTGAGATTGGGGTGCAGAAGGGAACCCTGATCTTGAGAGAGGAGATCGTGTTGCAACCCCAGAGGGAACGGAGTTTCCACCGCCAACTGCATCAGAAGTGGAAACCACGGCTGCCTCGGCCATCTGGGGGCTACCAGAATCACAGAGGCCTTGTCCCGGAGGATCTTGAACAGAGTTCGGGCCACCAGGGGCGTGGGAGGAAACGCATACAGGAGGCCCGTAGACCAAGAGATCAGAAAAGCATCTGTTGCCATCCTCAGGGGATGCAGCTGTCTGGAGCAGAACCTGGGCAGCTGATGGTTCAGTGGACTGGCAAAGAGATCGATGGATGGAAGTTCCCAGCAGAGGAAGATCTTCTGGAGCACCACTGGATTCAACTGCCATTTGTAAGGCTGGAGAATCCTGCTTAGCTTGTCTGCTAGGAAGATTTCTTGACCAGGTAGATAAACCGCTTTGAGAAACATACCCTGCCTGACCGCAAGAGAGCAAAGGGCCAGAGCCTCCTGGCACAGGAGTTTGGACCCTGTGCCCCCTTGATTGTTCACATAGAACATTGCAACCTAATTATCTGTCTGAACTAGAACAGACTGGTGAGAGAGGGCATCAGAAAATGTTTGCAGAGCTAAATGGATTGCTCACAGCTCCAAATGATTGATTTGCTGTGTAGCCTCTCGAGGAGACCACAGATCCTGAATGCACGTGCCATGGCAATGTGCACCCCGGCCCTTTAAGGAAGCATCGGTCGTCAGCACCCTTGTGTGTGCTGGAGCCAGAAAAGGTACCCCCCTGAGAAGGTTTGGGAGATGTAGGCACCACTGTAAGGAGTCCAAAAGTGACTTGGACACCTTTACTCTGTCTCGGAGGTCACCCGTGGCCTGCGTCCACTGATCTGAGGCACCACTGAGCAGCCCGCATGTGCAAACGGGCATTCGGAGTCACATGTACTGTTGATGCCATGTGGCCCAGGAGCCGCAGGTAGTGCCTGGCGGAAACATAAGAATTGCTTTGGAACTGGTTGGCCAAGTCCATCAGTCTGTGGGCCGTGTCTGCAGGCAAGTAAGCCCTTGCCTGAAGGGTGTCTAATCTTGCCCCTATAAACTCTAGGTTCTGAGAGGGGAGCAAAGTGGACTTTACATAGTTTATGACAAAGCCCAGATGCTGAAGAAGAGAGACAGTGTGGCTTGTCGGGCCTCCTGGAGAAAGTGGCCCCTGATGAGCCAGTCGTCCAGGTATGGGAAAACAAAAATTCCCTGATTCCTGAGAAAAGCCGCCACCACCACCAGGCATTTGGTGAAAATCCTGGGGGCAGAGGTTAGGCCAAAGGGAAGTACCCTGTACTGAAAATGGTTTCCTCCCACCACAAATCTGAGATATTGTCTATGGTCTAGATGAATGAGGATGTGAGTATAAGCATCCTTTAGGTCTAAGGAGCATAGCCAGTCTCCCTGCTGGCAGCAGTATCCCAAGGGTAAGCATCTTGAACTTTTCCCTCACCAGAAACTTGTTTAGGTTTCGCAAGTCTAGGATAGGCCGGAGGCCTGTCTTTTTTGGTACCAGGAAGTACCTGGAGTAGAAGCCTTGCCCTTTCAGGTGGTGGGGCACCGGTTCCACCGCCTGTTCCTTTAGAAGATTTCAAATCTCTCTATCGGTCCGGTTCTCACAGAGTATATATAATAATAAATCCACAGATAAACTCTGTACAGCAACTAGAAAGTAGTATTAGGTCTTCAGCAGACTGATACTTGTTTCATCAATTATTTAATCTAACAAATAATCAAACTGTTTGCAGGTAGCTATGTGGTCTCAGTACCTTCGGGCCAATGTCAGTTAACCTGACTGAGCACTCCCGTTTTCACATCAAAGACCACTACAATATAGCTGCCGTGTTTTTCTTAAAAGATTTCAAATGTAATATTCAATAACTGATAATAAAGTAGAAATTGCTTAGCTTTGAGCTGCTTGAATAATGTTCCAAGGCTTAGTCCAAAAATGGCTTGGAACATTATTCAAGCAGCTCAAAGCTAAGCAATTTCTACTTTATTATCAGTTATTGAATATTACATTTGAAATCTTTTAAGAAAAACACGGCAGCTATATTGTAGTGGTCTTTGATGTGAAAACGGGAGTGCTCAGTCAGGTTAACTGACATTGGCCCGAAGGTACTGAGACCACATAGCTACCTGCAAACAGTTTGATTATTTGTTAGATTAAATAATTGATGAAACAAGTATCAGTCTCCTTTAGAAGATTTGCCAACTCCTGAAGGAGGAGGTTCCTGTGTAGAGGGAGTCTTGGAGGCTCCCCTGGATAGTAGGAGGGGTGTAGCTGGTGGAAGTGGAGCATGTAGCCCTTTTGGACTATGCTCAGTACCTAGGTTTCCCCTGTGATGGCTGGCCACTTGTAGGTGTACAGGGTCAGCCGACCTCCTGTGCTGAGTGGAGCCACCGGCAGAGGAGAGGCTATGCTGTAGGAATCAAAATCCCACTCCCTGCTGTGCAGGAGCCAGAGCTGACGGCTTGGGGGTCTTCTGCCTAAGGGCCCATGCCCCTGCCCTTTGGCCTGCTGGCCCTGTTGGTGAGCTGAAGAGGCCTGATACTGAGGATAGGTTTTGTAGGCAGCACCCTTCCTCGGGAAAAAGGGCTTCTTTCCTGAGCCCTTCTTTATTTTTGAGAAGGGGCAGAAGTCTTTCTGGACAGTCTTGTCCTGGTGAGAGTCTGAGTCTTGATTTCTGCAGCCTTTTCAGTCATGGGCTTACCGAATAGGTTGTCACCTCGGCACGGGACATCGACCAACTTGTCCTGCACCCATGACTCCAGGTCCGATGACTGTAGCCAGGCCTGATGGCATGCACCAATG
This sequence comes from Ichthyophis bannanicus, assembly GCA_033557465.1. Taxonomy (NCBI): domain Eukaryota; kingdom Metazoa; phylum Chordata; class Amphibia; order Gymnophiona; family Ichthyophiidae; genus Ichthyophis; species Ichthyophis bannanicus. Next base: position 1,499,785,365 of record CM066032.1, on the reverse strand, counting down.
CCGGCCGCGGCTACCCGGGCTGAAGCCTCAAAGCCATCATAGGCTGCTCGAGAGATAAGCTTTGAGCACTCTCGGATCCCTGTAGACAAGGCTTTGAACCTCTGCAAGGGTTCCTCAGAGAGGCCAGCTGAGAACCCGGAAATCTCCTTTGCCAGGTCCCATAAGTATATGCCCATGTACATCTGGTAAGTCTGGACATGGCAAGATAGCATAGAGCCCTGGAAGCACTGAGGGCATCCAGGTTCCAGGCCTCCTGGCCAGGAGGCACCGAGGAGTGAATTTTCTGACTCTTCAGGCGGTGCATGGCTGATTCCACAACCATGGAATTGTGCGGTAGCTGTGCCTTTTGGAACCCAGGGCTCTTACGGACTTGATAAATGGAATTGACCTGTTTGCTAAGAACTGGCGCCGAGGCCGGTGCCTCCCACATATGGGAGAGCAGCCGTTCCAGCATCGGAGGAACCGATACAGTAAAGTCTTCCTTCGGAGGAAAATCATACTAGAGGGCATTGAGCTCCTCGGCTCGAGGCTCCTCCTCGGCGTCCGCAGCAAATGCCAAAGCCTTGGCCATGTCCCTCACGAAGTCCGAGAACCAGGTATCCTCCTGGGGGGGGACCTTCTCCAAGGCTCGGACTCCGGAGAGTCCAAAGGGACACCCCGGGTCCAGAAGGTGCCAGGAGACTCCTCATCCTCTCACGCCGACTCCTCCGAGGAGTCAAGCGGCTCCGGCCGTGTGGGCCTTGGTGCCACCCGCACCGACACCGAGGGCACCGGCGTCGATGACCTCAGCCCCTCACGGGAGGTCGAGCGGGACCTTGGCCGAGGATCGACTTGAGACTTGATGGATTGGAGGATTGGCTCGGCCTCCGGGGTCGACTTAGACATCGAGGTCCCGGTGGTCGGGGCAGATGCACTGGTCAGACCGGCGATCAGTGCCCACTGCTGTTCCATGAAGGCAGTCAAGCTGCTCTCCAAGGCCGTCAGCCTGAATCTGAGCTCAGGAGACTCAGCAGCCCCTGACTTGGGCCCCGATGGCATCAGGCCAGACGTCGGTTCTCCCGATGAAGAGTCCATGAGGACAACAGAACTTACATAACTCGGGGACTCCGGCTCCACACAAGGTAACTTGGACGGCCTCTCCGACTCGAGAGCTCGGGGCGGCGGTCAGGGCTACGCGACCTGGCCCTCGAGGACCCAGAGGCTTCCACTGACGCCGCCCTCACGAGCTTCTTCCTTTTGTGCTCCCGGGTGGGAGACCCCCTCTCAGAGGAACCACGATGGCGCTTGGGGTCAGACTCCCGAGATGTCGAGGCCTCCGACAAAGTCCGGGTGCGGCCGGACGCGGACTCTGAAAAATTCTCACACTTTGATGCTAACGGCTCCGAAGTGTCTTCGACGACATTTTGCCGCACAGGCCACAGACCAGTGGGTCATGGTCGGGCCCGAGGCATCGGAGGCAGCAGTCATGTGTGTCGGTGAGAGACATAAGTTTCTTACACCGATCACATTTTTTGAACCCGCTGGCAGCCATCGGGGGAAAAAGGACCCCTGCAAGGTCAAAAGATCGGGCTGCCAGTGAAAATACAGAAAAAGCGCAAACGCTAAGTCAAAGGACAAAAAACGAAAAAGAAGTTCCGGACTCGATACCGGTGTACCGAGCCCAGGCAGGACGGGGAACTGGCGTCGAACCGGATAAAGAAACGCAAAAAAATTGCAAAAAAAAAATCTACTTTTCCCGGGTGACATGAACTACGTCCGTTGGGCTCCGCGGAAAAAGAAAGACTGAGCAAGATGGCACCCTTGGGCAGGAAGGGCATGCTGCACTCTCCAAGGCTTTCTTTGAAAGCTGGAGAAATTTTATTTATTTTATTTACATTCTCTTATATACCGCGCTATTCTGCATCAGTGCGGTTTACATTGAACAAACTGAAATTACATTGAACAGGGCATTATAACTTGGAAATAACTATTTTACAGGGAACATGGGCTATGGAGGGTTAAGTGGCTTGCCCAAGACCACAAGGAGCACCTGTGGGACTAGAAACCCCAGTCCTTCTGGCCCAAGGTGGCTGTCCTCTAGTGGGATTTGAACCCCCGACCTTCCGGCCTGAAGTACCTTGCCCCAACCACTAGGCCACTCCTCCACTCCACACAGGGGCTCCGCACAGGGGCTCCGTCGGCGGGCTCCGTCGGCGCCAACGTCACCCGTATGTCCTCTAGTGGGATTTGAACCCCCGACCTTCCGGCCTGAAGTACCTTGCCCCAACCACTAGGCCACTCCTCCACTCCACACAGGGGCTCCGCACAGGGGCTCCGTCGGCGCCAACGTCACCCGTATGTCCTCTAGTGGGATTTGAACCCCCGACCTTCCGGCCTGAAGTACCTTGCCCCAACCACTAGGCCACTCCTCCACTCCACACAGGGGCTCCGCACAGGGGCTCCGTCGGCACCAACGTCACCCGTATGTGAGGACTGACTTCCTGCTTGGTCCTGGAGAAAGAGTAGTTACTCACCTGTAACAGGTGTTCTCCAGGAGCAGCAGGAATCAGTCCTCACTTATGGGTGACGTCGGCGCTGACGGAGCCCTCGAGGAGCAATTTCCCCAGCTTTCGAAGAAAACCTTTGGGATTGCAGCGCACATGCGCGGTCCTCTTCCCGCCCAAGGATGCCATCTTGCTCAGTCGAATGACATAGCGGAAGTCAGCAACCATAAGAATGACTGCAACTCCAGGGGAGGAGGGAGGGTAGTGAGGACTGATTCCTGCTGCTCCTGGAGAACACCTGTTACAGGTGAGTAACTACTCTTTCTCCAGGACCAAGCAGGAAGTCAGTCCTCACTTATGGGACTCCCTAGCTTAAGGCTACCGGAGACCCCAAGCTGGAAAAGAGAGCTCCCTCCAGCTGAACCGCACAGAAGGAAGGAATCTTCCCTGAATACGAATCCGGCCGGTAGCCAACATCGGGGCCGGCGGGTAGGAGTTGCCTAAACCTCAAAGAGATTGTGTGAGGACTGCCTGTCCGAAAGCACTATCCCTGCGGGACTCCCTCTCCAGGTAGTAATGAGCCGCAAAAGTCTGCCTAGAAGACCAAGTAGCGGCCCGGCAGATGTCTGCCAACGGAACCGAGCGGAGGTGCGACAGACGCCGCCTTCGCCCGGACACGGTGCGCCGTGACTCGACCCTCCAACGAGAGGCCGGCTGCCCCATACGCCCAGGCGATGCAGTCAGCTACCCAGATGGACAGAGTACACTTCGACACAGATAACCCCAACCGATTGGGGTCAAAGGAAACGAAAAGCTGGGCAGCTTTCCTATGCTCACGCGTACGGTCAAGGTAGAAGGACAAGGCTCTTCGACAGTCCAGGGTATGCAGAACAGTCTCAGCTCTGCTGGTATGTGGCCTGGGAAAGAAGGTCGGAAGAACCACCTCTT